>CM034235.1:14681201-16024173 GCA_019916065.1 Vitellaria paradoxa | reverse complement strand
ATATTTCACTTCGTACTTTGTAACATTTCTATAATTTATATATACTTACATATTCCAACAAGTTTTTACAAATTCTAATAAATTTTTTACAAACTCTAATACTATTTCATAAACCCTAATAATTTTTTTACGAATCCTAAAAATTTTTTAACAACTTTTAATAAAGTTTGACACAAAACCATTCCGAGGGAATTAAAAAAATCGTTCGGACAGTTTTTTTCTTCAAAAAATTAATGCAAAAATCAATAAGTTTTACTATTTATCTCTGAAAAAACGTGATTTGGTTGCCATGCACCAAAATCAAAAATTTTCCAAAACCACATTTTCATTGTTTTTCGTTATTTTTCGCTGTGCCAAATGGACCCCAAATTTAGTTTTGCAGTTTTTAGTATTTCTTAAATGCCATTTTTAACCACCTATTACCTTTTATATTTTTTTTATCTTTTTTAAATGTCACTTAATGACAAATTATTTAGTTAAATGTCATTTAAACTTAACTATCTATTTTTTTTATTTTAAATTTATTTGCTAATTTATTTAAAATTAAAAAATATATATTTACTTGAAAAGAAAAAATCGCAAACTGCGTGCACTAACATCTAGTAACATACACATCTAGTAGTATATGAACGGCGCAAGATAAACAAACAGCTGCAAAGAACCATTCAATTATAAGAGGTAAAAATTTGTTACATCAATGATTAGGCAAACAAAAACAATGCCCTATAAGAGGATAAAACATATTAGAGGAAACCCAATTACAAACGCAAAGACATTTTCTCATTTCACAACCACACAAGAAATTGAACTCTCAACACTCTCAGAAAACACCTTACACTCACATTAGACCCAAAAAAAAAAAAAAAAAATCAGGAATCAGTTAGATTTACATGAAAGCTATATCCTCTGGCCCAGCAAGCATGACCTGCCATTTAGAAGCTCAGAATTTTAGAATCTTAGAAAAAAAAAATCGTTTTTTAAAAAAAAATAATATTTCACAATCAGAAAAATCTTCCTGAAAAAGTAATATAATGATGCGGTACAGTGGTGAGTCTATCACTTCAAAATAATAAAGCTATAGAAGTCTATTTAATTACTATTCTAACACCATCACATCATTCTAGTTCCAGTATTTGGTATATTTCTCTGGTTCAATACCATTTTCCTTTACAAAAAGAACATTCGGGTGTAAACATTAAATCATCATTTATTTCCATGGTTGACTCAGTCTAGCCAGAAAACAGAAAATTTATATAGAAAGCACTACAACAGAGCCAACTGATACAGAAAATAATTGACTTTTGGTGCATTTCGATTACTAACTTTATGCATAAATGATATTTTAGGCCAACTATAGAACGGTGCATGGAAATTGTTGGGTAAGGACGGCTACTAACACTTTCATGGAAAGTATAGTAAAAGGCAAAATAATTCAATAAATGAAATGCAAAAGCTATACATACATTGCAATCAAGAGCATGCCTCCTTGCAAGCATAATCGCTGCATTTCTTTCTCGCTCTGACTCAAATACTAGTACAAAGGATTGTCCCTTCCTTGCTTGCCAAAACAATGACTTAGCTGCCGAATTACCACCACCTCTAAATCCACACAGCTGGAGGAAGAAAGCGTGTAGTTAGAAATATTTTCCCGCAGTAATATAGATCTTAGCCCCACAGGATAGAGATGATGTAAATACAAATCTTATGCCGCAAAGAGACGTGCTTAAAACAGAAGTTTGGCCATTACTGAATGAGAAAAACCTAAAGATAATCAGCGATAATTGCTTATATACAATGCATACACATGTTGCCTATGATGAGGATGATATATATATATAGAAATAATGCCAATTTTGTTGTCAACCCCACTAGAAAGAGAACTCTTTCTCTGTCAACACCTTTTCTATGTCGCATAAATTACAGGAGAACAGAGCCTTGTTTGAGCATATAAAACTCGCCCCCCCCCCCTGCGGGTGGGGGTTGACTCTAATTCGCAAAAGATATTGCATATTGCATGCCTTTCTGCTGATCCCTTTTTAGTTTGCCGATCAAGGATAGCTTGGACTTGGAGGCTCCTTGGAAATTGAAGGAACCCATTTTGTTTTCCGATCAAGCTTCTAATTCATCCTCTCTAATAGACCACTTTGAAATATGGCACCACACTAGGATTCACTACACGTGTGGGAAGTGTCATTTAACTCAAACTTCCCCTAAAACTTTCCTATTATATGGTGAATAGTAATATATATATATATATGATATAAGTTGTATGCAGCAATACTAACTTTTTTTACCCCCACAGTAGCAAGGAGGAGGGGGAAAAAGTATAAAACAATGGAATACTTTATCCTACAAGACATCAAGCATGCCCCAGTAATGTCTGACATTTCTCAAGTGCCATCTTGTCCAATAAATATTCTGTACAAAGCCAAAATTAAGACCTGCATTGATGTGGAATATGAATCTCTAGCCTTTGTAATCCATCCTCTACAAAGCTTCATCCTCATTTTCCCCACATGCAATAAGTGAACTGAACGTGATGAATAATTTTGTCCATTCATCTGGGATATAACCACCTGTATAACAATGAAAATTAAAAGGATAATAAAAGATATCCAGCTGCACGCACCATTACAGATAACCAATCTTAGCAGCCAAGTTTAGGTCGTATGCTAACTGGTACTTCTATGTTATTTTATGTTATTTATTTTTTGTTTATAAGTAGAAATATCAAGGGGATGCAACCCAAAAACAAAAACAAAATAAAACAAAGCCTAACCCAGTAAGCTAAATGATATCAACACTCAAATCATACCAACTAGAATTTGCACTAAATCATAGTGACTTCTATACTTGGATTCACAAGCCACAATATAGAGAGAATATTCTGCATGTCTATGAATAATCTGAATTCTAAAACTATAATAAAAAAGAAAAAGTTGCCTTAATAGCACATTATGCCAATATCGAAAATCTATCAAGTTAAATGGAACTGATGGAAAACAGAAGAACTCATCCAGCGTTGGCTCTCAATTCTTGGTTCAATGACAATAGACTAGGTTCAGACACTATTTCATTTACATAAAGAGCCTGACATAAAACTCTAATCCTATACTCTAATACTTGATAGAATGAGCTATATGATTGCACCAAACAATGGGCTCCCTAGCAGTAGCAATCACATGCCTTGTTTAAATCAAAGAGCCAGACCAGGCTGCTGGTATTTATTTGGCTTTCAGATTGCATAATTGGTGCAAATATAATAGATGTTGGCCTAGATTGAACATAATTTCACAATTCTAAATATAATATCAGTTGCAACGAATTCAGTTCCACGTAAAGCCATTAGTCAAGACTATGTAAGCTATTTTGATATTACAATTCAATATACACGAAATTGTGGAAGCAGACCTTCATTTCTTTGGACTATAAAATAATTCACTTCTATCCTACCTTTGCCTGCTTGTGGCTATTTTAACACCCCACAAATGAACCACCCTGCCTGCTTGTGGCTATTTTAACACCCCACAAATGAACCCGCCCTCCTCAAGCCCATGGAGCTTAAAGCCCTAAATGTTACTGATCTAACTGTTTCAGATGGCAAGAAAAGGAACTCAGTTCTTGGTGCTGGACTAAAGTTCAATAACTTAGCAATTAGCATGACTTTAGTCTGGGTGGATGACAGCACCAATCCAGCAGCCTGAGAGAAACATTCAGTTCTTTTATTTTATTTTTTTCGAACAAATTCAGGTTTCAGACCTAAGCTTATACAATGATCCCTCCTATAGGTGGAATCAATTTTTTCTTCTTTATAGCATGCAGGGAGACTGGTGGCAGCATGAGATGTAGATGAATAGAAGTCATGCAGCTAACACCAAAAGAATGAAATGAAACATCCATGGCTAGTGTTAAGTCACCAATTATCACAAAAGTTTAATCTATTAGGAAATAGGCACAACAATGTTTATCAAGCTAACTTAACATTTCTCTCACTTTGACCTTGAATCGCACGTCATTAGAGGGACAAACAAACAAAATAAGATGCACCAATACAAAGAGAACAATATGCACTAACTAGGATCAATACTGATAACAAGAATTGATCACTATACCTTCTGAAACAGGGGCGTTAATACCATGTTAAGTCAATAATTGTCACTTAAGGTTAAAACTATTTAGAAATGGGCCAACATTTTATATCAAGCTAACTTAGCAATTATAAATTAAACTTGTATATTTCCAAGATTTGATATCTTAAGGATCCTAAGAGGGCTCTACCAGTACCAGCATATCACCATTTATGAATGCCATGCTGTTGGAGAAAAGGCAGTACATGAAATGAAACTACTGATGCTTGGTAGCTTATCATAACCTTTTAAGACTTTTTAAGTCAAATCAGTTGTGTCTTTCAGTGCAGTTAATTCAATATTCTAATTTCTAGATGTGCAAGCCACAAAGGGTAAGAAGTGGATAAACTGAAGGACTGTCATATAAAAGGTAAATAAATAATTGAAGGGATGAATTTGGTCAAATAATAGCTTTGATTTGTGGACTGTCATAAAACAATAGCTTTGATTTGTGGCTTGTGTAACACTAAGACTGCTATGCATGGGTTTGCAGTACATATCTAGAAATCCAACGTACAAGGATACCAGGACTAGCTTTACTGCCAAACTGATCCAGGTTTATCCTACATACTAGGTCTAAATGCCTATAATTTTTCCTTTTGTATAAAAACGCTAGTTGCTCAAATTTCTTTGTGCATCTGCATCACAGAGCGAGGTGTCCACATGATGGCATGCTGCTGTGCATGTGAGTCAAATCCATCTACCTCTGTATGTTGCCAAAATAATGTAATAGTTAAAAGTGCCAAAACAGTGTATGTTTTTCTCATTTTATATACCAGGCTCAAAGTGAGGACTCTGCTATATAAGGTCTCCAACAAAGGTAGTCCATTCAGTCTTGAAATATTTCGCCACATGGTAATGGAATAATAAAAGATGTGCATGGTAACTGCCTGCAAACTAAATTTTTGGTGTTACATGTTTGGAAATAAAGTTTAAACAAGGCATACCTCTTGTACAAGTACCAATGTTTCTGTGCATACAAAATTAGTATTTCACATATATTGAAGTATCCATGCACCTCTAGTGCAAAAACAATGAATGAATTCTGAATAAAATATAGGCCACATGAGAAGTGACAGTTCAAGTTTATGAAAGAGGTAAAAAATATATCATTGAACTTGCTCTTTCCAAAAGAATTATCTTAGCAAAACCATTACTCTATAATCTTGTGACATCAGTGCCAAACAATTATCAACGACCCTGTTAAGGAGTAAAAGGCTTTCAGTTTCAATTTTCTCAATAGGAACAGTTTCAGATTCGGAAGGAAAAGTGTATCACTATAAAATCCAAGGGTGCTGACTTGGTGAGATGAGAGTAGCTAGCTAACTAAAAGCTAAATATATGTTAAAACATACCTAAATCATAGAAAGTCTAAAATCTTGGCTCGTGATACCATCACATACCAGAATAAATAAAATGCTAACGGCAGAAGAATAGTGAAGAAATAAGATATCTTACATTAAATTCACTATTGGGTTTCCGTAAAAGCGTCTCCAAATAACTGGCCAATCCAGCAGCTGTTGGAAACAACTTAATCAGATTAATTTTCATCTTTCTGTATACATCAAAGAAGGTATGCCACCAAGCAGAAAAACTATAACTATACAGCCTGATGATGACAATTTAGCTCAAAATTCATAGGCAGAGGAAAAGGATGATGTGCCCAGAATCAGTACTTATACATAAATCATATCAAACATTAATTCTACAAACCTGGACCTATGGGACCATTAGTTGTCACAGCAACTTTTTGGCCATTTGAGATGATATCAACTTCCAAAAATCTTCCAACATCAAAGGGTTCTGGAGCATAAATTAATTTGTTGGCACCTGAAGAGACAGATACTCAAACCAGTGAAGGAAAGCAAATGTACCATCGAGAGACAAAAGCTGCTTCAGAAGTTACTGGTATTGCTGTACCCGATAAGGATACACATGAATACTGAAATAAGATCTCCCAATTTGCATTTTAATATTGGAAAGATGTCATAGACTGAGACACAAAGCCATTATTAGAAAGGATGCCCACAAAATATTGGAGAGAAGCAGGTGAATCATATATTATGGCAAGGAACAAAACGTAGTTGCTTTCGTACGGAATAGTCAAAAAGTTCACTTTCCTAGGAGACCGAACTTATACTAGTGGAATTTCATCGAAATATAATAAAACATGTTGAAATACAGTTTAATATAAAATATTTATTTAAACATTCGAGTAGATAGATTTCAATTTATAATTCTAAATATTTCTATCCATTTTCAAATTTGTACTGCTTTCAAAATGTCTCTAAAACATTTTCTGAAATGTTTCCATTACTTTTGTAACCAAAACACCCCATTGAAATGAAAATTTAATCCTTGTGTTATGGAATACAGAAAAGTTTCAGATCAACTGGCGGAAATATATCATAGTATATACACATGTATCAGAAAAATGATTGCAACTTCCCATCTGTTGTAGACAATAGAATAATTTTGGAGAATGTGAAGGAGAACATGTGACACATAAGAATTCTGTCAAAATTTAAGGTTAGTGACAGACAAATGGTCACTAACCAAAATTTGAAAGTCAACAACAGAAACATGCTACTTAAATTTCTAACCAAAAAAAAATTTATTTATTTTTAATTACATCATCATAGATGAGTGCTTAGTGTTTCATTTTGTTATGTTAAGTGATTATTGGACTGTATTTCACATCACTCAGAAACTAATTATTTCGCCAATGTAGATAAAAAGAATGTCATTTACTTCATACAATGCAAATGCCATTCTCAAATTGTAGATTTTACAGTTGGTGATGATAACCTAATCTGAAGTCAAGATAATGTCCTTTTTTTTTTTTTTGAAAAGTACAAGATAATGTCAGAATAAACCTGTAAAGTGAAAAAAAAAAAGTAAATTTAAATATACCAATTTTGAACTGGCCCACATTTCCAGTTTATATTTTTTCGCAAAGTAAGATTGCAAGCACAAAATGGAAACTTAACTCTAATAGTTGCATTTTTTGCAAGCTTGCATTGGTTTTCTATGTTGTCCACTTTGGGACAATGAAGAAAATTGAATTGGCATTCACGCATTTGCAGTGTTGAGAATTCAGAGTTCAGTCACGTGTATTGGGCAGGAATTACTTCAAGAATAAAGTAAATTAGTTAAAATCTTCAATTTCATGTTATGCATCTTTTCTATGTATATATCAATATTTAAAGTTTTTGCAAGTGCTGCTAACCTACCTAATTGTAAAATTATTTCAATATTTGTAAAGCATGGCTATGATGGAGGGTACTGGTCCCACCTCAGCTCATGTCATCTCCAAGTCACCTCCATGCCAATATGTGGTCCAACTGTCAAGTGTCAACTTTATTTGATGACCTCTGGAAGCGTATCCCAACTGTTCCTTCATGGAATTGAGCTGAGACAGTCTTGATTTTAGTCTAGCGCTGGCTTTTGGACATAGGCAATAGTAGGCATTCTTGTTCACATATTATCCTGTCCCACTCCATTGCAGGCAGACCTCCCAAGACACTCCAGACACTTGGTACCATCCTTGGACCATAGTCTCTGTTGGGCACACCTACTGCCCTAGCATATCCTCCACCATCTCCATTGCCTCTTCCTCTCTTCATGACAGCCCAATGCAGGGAGAAAGGCCTGGCAACCCCTTTGGTTGGTGCCACCATCACAGGGCACTTCATCACTACCATATCACTCTTGTGTAGGTATCTGGTGTCATCCAACTCAATTATTACAAATGAGAATTGTGCCTCAACTAGCCACACATCGATTGATCAACTAGCCATAGAGAGACAGAGAGAGAGAGGAGAGAGAGAGAGAGAGAGGATCTATAGTCCTTATCCTCCAAAGAAAGGTGTCACCAAGAGCACCCTTATCAACTCCACATAAACTTCTTTACCATAATTATTTTGGTACATTTCATTGCCATAGTTAAGATAACTAATTCACAAAGCATCAAGGCCAACAATGATTCCCATTCATCCTCTATACCAACCTAAACACATGGCAACAACAAGCTTTAATGGTCTTGCCTCCTTATATGTAAAGAGTCTTCATCTCCTTTCTCTCTGGTAATGTCACCGTCTACAAAGAAAAACCTAGAAATTTTGGACTTTAGCTGCCCAACTTCTCTCACCTACAGTTACAAATTCATTGCCTTAAACTTTTGCCAAGTCAGGGTAGAAGAAGTTGCCCAACGATGCAGACCTAGGAAGCACAAACATGTAGCAAAGAGTGTTGTCTATGTTTTAGGCATACTTTTGGTCTCTCGGTAATTATTCTTTTTATTTTTTACATTTAGAAAAAAAGGTGGCCTTTGAGCAAAGATAAAGTTATTCCACTATGGTCTGGGGGTAAGAGTTTGAATCCTGGAATCAACCTCTTTCTTGCAGAGGGAAGACTATCTATATTTAACTCTCCCCAAACCTTGCAATGTAGGAACCTTGTGCACTGAGTCGTACTTTTTTTTTTTTTAAACCTTCAGAAATAGTGGGGACATGTGTGTAGATACATTTCGAGACAACAAACTCATTCTTATAATAATTTGAAGCTTTTAATTGGGTGTTGATTTGTAAATAAAATAAATTATCAAAACAAAACCTTCTACTAGCTAATTTAGAGGCCAATTCTTCCATGTGCATGCGCACATGCTTGGGGGGGTTTGATTTTGTATTTTGATGATTTGATGGATTCTAATTATATTTAGTTTATGGATTTTTGCATAATAGTTTGTTAGATGATGTGTTAGTAGATTATCCTTTTGGATGGATGCAATGTAATTATTACATGATTTTTTTTTTTTGGTCGACTTTTAAGTTATGGAATACATGATTTTAACTTTAATTAGTGTTATATTGCAAAACTTTGATTGTCTTTGAATAAAATATTAATACCTAAGATATAAAAAAATATATCTTTTTGTTATCTCCACGCCATGTCATATCTTATTTTTTTAAAAAACCACCCTGCGGGTGTTTCATATTGTTTTCGTGTTCATGCTTCCTATGTTGCAAACAAAAAGAATAAGAAATAATTCATATAGAATTTTAAAAATTGCCTTTGTGATACTCAGAAGCCTATATTTGTAGCCATCTAGGACACTTGGTAACATTTAGAAACTAGATTACATCTAGTGGCTATTTTTTGTCAATTAAGAAGCATGATAGTCAGCTGGTAAACAAGAGTGAAACGTATGGATTTGCTGGACGCCATTTTGATAAAGAAAAAGGAAAATGAAGGTCCAAGAACAGAATACTAAAGGCACTAAATTAAAACATAGCCTCATAAGCACATGATAATCAGTAATTAGACAATGAAAACCTTTTGAACTACAAGAATATTTTTTTTCGAACATAAAGAGGTTTTGTATTAAATAAATTATTTTAGATTTTCCATTTAATCTACCATTTGGAAGTTGTCAAACTTGACCACAGTAAGATAGTCAATTATATAACTGGAAGATGGAATAGGTACCTGCAATAAGTTCTCTTCTGGTACCTTCAGTCGGTATGCGATACCACTGGATTGAGCATTTTGAAAGTTCTTGAGCTTCATCTGAGCAAGGTTGGACTCGCAATGATGAACCTAAAGTTTCAGTGCCGCTAAACTCATACAAATGGAATTGGTTCTCCTCAGCCTTCTTCCTCATTGTGAGCTGTAAAGAGTAAGAAATGTAATATGTAAGTGTGTGTGTGTGTGTGTGAGAGAGAGAGAGAGAGAGAAAGAGAGAGAGAGAGAGAGAGAGAGAGAGAGAGAGAGAGGGAGTTAACAAAAATGTGCGTACATGTGTGTGTGTGTGTGTGAGAGAGAGAAAGAGAGAGAGGGGGACTTAACAAAATACTAAATCAGAAGCAAAATATTAAGAATTTAAAGCCTCACTGGAAAATTTCAGTGAGCTCCCAGATGCGTATGCACAATTGCAGAAATCACCCCTTGTTTTTTCCTTTCTTGGTAAGAGAGAGAGAGAGAGAGAGAGAGAGAGAGAGAGAGAGAGAGAGAGAGCTCCCAAACAATACCTTAGTCAGACAATACCATCGGGGGAGCAGCATAGTCATTTCGTTAGTAAACTAACAAAACGATCAAAAAATGAAAGTTCGTCTAAACATGCCTATCCTATACAGTCTCCATTCACTCCCAAGCATGCCATTGAGTCTATGACCAACATCTAGCACCTCTTCCCTTCAACACGAAAGCCACATGCAATGCCCTTTCCCAAAAAATCACCATTAATCCTCATTTCTCACCCCACAGCCCAATTTCATCTCACTTGCAATTGCATACTCGACATTTCATGTTCACTATAATGCTTCATCATTTCACTAGTATGTTTATCTCTATAAAAGCCCTAAATTTTTTTTTTTTTTTATTTTTTCTATAGCCAAAACACAACAATTGAACCATTTTTCTTATACCCACTTCGTGGTCACGATACAACTGGAGTTCAAAACAAAAAAGGAAAGTAGAATATGTGAGAATATGCAAATGTCCTAAGTACAATATCCAACTATTCTAACAATTTTTTAAGGAAATGTCCGTATCAAAACAAAACAGTTGCAAACCTCTTTCTGAAGCTTAACCGAAATCATGGACTTTTCTCGAATATGAATTCGTAGTGCTCGGAGCTCGTTTTCCATGTCCATCACCTACAAAAATACCATATTTTCTCATATTCAAATTGGTGTTTATTTTGTTGCAAGAAGCTACCTATCATAACCGTCGTTGGAGAAAGACTATCCAAACAGCAAATAAAACATAATTTATTGACATCAAGTAGCCATAAGAAAAATATTTAGTCAAACAAAATGACTATAAGAAAATAGTAGTGAAAGTCTTTGGGAACCCAAACATGACATAGATGTACAAGAAAAACACAGTTGTCACTAGATGGTGAAAAGGCATTCAATTAGCAAAAGAAGAAAACAAAGTCACATGCCAGCATGGATGTAAATTATGGACATTAATATTGCCATAAAACACAACAATGCACAAATTTTGAAGTAACTCATAAAGGAAGTGCCAACAAATATATGTGCAAAATGTGTTGACCAACTCCTTTCCTTTGGACTCATGTTCATAGGGACTGACTATATTTTATGATGGCCATCAAGCTATTGCAACTCTTCTCTTTTATCCAAGCTTGACATTGGTTGTGTTAAAAATAAACATTAAGTATGCACGGGCAGAGATTCATATACATAAACCAATGTGTATTTAAATGAATAATTAATGTTAGGTTTTAATTTATTTTTATTAGCAATTTGTGATCAAAACAATGATTTTAAACACCGATGCTTAGGCATTAGGGTAAGGCATCCAAAGATATAGGCTTGACTTAATGGAAGCAAAATAAAGCTCAACAGGATGTAGCACAGCAGCCAGAGCATAGCTAAGTTGGCTTGCTGGCTGGGAAAGACTGCAAGCTTTCTGTGTACTCTTTGACTCGCCGGTTGGCTTGTTGGGAAATGCTGCGAGCACATTTTTTTATCACGCTTGGAAATTTGACCAAGTACAGAAGCTCCCTTGCTTTGCTCGCAATTTCGCTCAAGCAAAAGGAGCCAAAAAAAAAAAAATTAAGAAACTTCATTTTTAGAATACCGTTCGAGGTTGATTTCCTATCTCTATGTAAAGGGTCCTCCTATGTTTATATAGAGCCAAAGAGAGAGAACACACATCCAAGACCCTTGTTCTTTAGGTTCCTAGAGTTCTGTCAAATACTTATCACAACAAATTCATTTATGTGCCTTGGTGATTCAATAGACTCCAAATTTTGCCTTGGATATGTTGTGTGTCATAAACTCAGTTTGTGTGATTGTCATGGAGCTGGTGATTGTGTCATACTTGGCTTTGTGCATCGTTGACTCAGGCAAAGATTTTGCACATAGGATGGTTAATCTTGATTGTGTAACTATGGACTATGGTTGATGAATCTTTGTAACCAAGTTGATATCATGGAAGAGTTTGGGTGATCAATGCATTGCCCCAAGGTTTTTTCGCATTAGGGTTTCCTTGTAAAAATCATGTCTCATTTATTTTCTGCACCGTGATTGGCTTATGTTATTTGGATTACACTCACAAATATTTCAATTAATTTTGCCACAAATCATGCAAAATCATGGAATGTTTGCGGGCAAAAACATACATGCAAAAAAAAAAAAAAAAAACACTCAACGTTAACATACCTTGCTGGGCTGATGCAACAATCTAATTCTTCTAGCCTCTTGAACCTCCTCCAGTAGTCCCTCTAGTTCCTATCAGTGAGGACAAACAATCCTAAGCAATAAGCATCTTCTACAAACAAGTTAACTTTAGGCTTTTCCTCATGATTTATAACTCTTGTTACATGCAGTCAAGCAGATTGTCACATTCAACACGATTAAAGCAGACAAAATGATACAAAATATGTAATCAACTTAAGTATTAGCATAAATAGCGTATTGAAGGCACCAGGAGCCAAAGAGACTTCGGGTAGCTTGAAAGTATATATGAAATCTGGATGCTGAAAAAGATTCCATGAATATCTCTTTTCAATTCAAATTGACTGATATAAGTTTAATGCTCCATTGAAAGTAAAAATAGTAAGAATAATAGTTGTACTTGATAAATAAATAACAACAATGGATAGTTGTAAACATAATTCAGAATAAGAAATTTACTCAATGTTATGAACCACAAACAGATTTGAACATATTAACACAGGATAATCACAGCAACAGCCGTAAAACAAAGAAATACATTTATGGGATTACATAGTTGAATGTACTATTTAGTCAGCATCAACTCCTGCTATAATGCTCAGCCGTGTGACAATGAACTCTTAACAGATACATGAAAAACACTACTGCACAAGTCAGCATTTCAATGTAACTAGCAATATTTTTTATATACCATCCTGGATCTAAAGAGTAAAACTGCCAGAATGATTCAACAGCTTAATCCAACTAGTAATGGGGAAAAGGAGCCTTCAGGACTCTAGAAGGTAAATAATAGACACTATCAACTTCTCGAAGTTTTTCAGTTCTAATCGTAATTTATATAACCAGTAATATGATAGTTCATCAATAAATTTCATACATTTTCATTTTATGGAAATAATAGATGCCATTTTTTTACCCATAGTATGCGAAGTTACAAACATACACGTGACTATGCGTGATTCCTGCATATGTATGCATACTTAAATGCATATATCTATATCAAATGACTCATTCAGCACCTGCTTTCCTGAGGTCTGGGAAATTCTGTCTTCTTCCTCAAGGGCTTCTCCAAATCTTTGAACTACTGCTCTAGCACTCTCAATTTCTGCACAAGCAAAGGACCTTTCTTGGTTAACCAATTTCTTAGCATCTTCTGAAGCCTGCAAAGAAAGAAGCAATTGAGTTTCTCCAAAAACACATGAAGTGCAATCAACAACCTAACACGGTTAAAAAGTGAACTTGAACAAGAGAGGAACAGAAAATACTTATTAGAAATCCAAAATCTAATGTCCTGCGAAATCTTTACTTACAAGGAAAAATATGATCATGTTTTCCCCAGATTTACACAGCATTATGTTCTTAGATAATTTACAAAAAAAATTATGTTCTTAGATAGTTCCATACATTATTAGGTGCAAAATGTTTTAAGGCACCTGCATGCACATGCACAGAGCCACACAAATAGAAAACAATTATGATCACACATATCAATCAGGCCATCACTCTGCAGCCATTCATAATAAATGAACCGGAGGCTCAGTCACATGTCCTTTAAATTCACGTTGTTTAAGTGGGCCCTCTAACCCAACCATTTTAATTATTGCTATGATCCTAGAGATCCATCGGTTGTTAACACTAGTTCATAAATTATAGGACAAACTCATGGAAAGGTTTCTTTTACTTGGAGTCCTATTATTATCCTCCATCTAATTAATATTTTAACAAATCTCACAGAATTTAGGATTATACCCACATATAATTTGTTTCTGTGCTAAACATTTACCGATGTAAAAATAAGAGATCATTACATTATTCTAACTCATAAAAGAACTGAACTCACAGTTGTGTTAAGTCCTCAGAGGTCACATTCACTAAATGCCCCTCCCCCGTGGACCCTCTCAAAAAAAGGTAGCGCAACTCTATCATGTTTTTATTGCGCAGTTGCTTTGGCCTAAGTGTTTCTTGACTGCTGAATCAGAGGCAGGATCAGCAGGATAAGATTTTCCAAATGTGAAATCAGCGAGATATGAATTTTAATTAGTTAAAAATGCATTTAATGCATCCAACAGGCAGAAGCAGATCTCTGACTATAAATATATATCTTTCTCTCATCCATTATCTACAAAAGAGAGATTGGATGCAATTGTGGTGGATTTCTCAACAACATTCAAGCCATCAGTATTCAACTTCTTCATTGAGCATCATCGAGACAGTTGTTAGTGTTTCCCGTATTTGCTGCTTCAAATCATTTTGTAAAAGGGATTGGTGAACTCTAGTTATTGTTTGCTAAGTTGAGAAAATTAAAAAATGTACCCTCTTTTGGGTCAAATAATGGGGTTGTAAAGCGGTTTGGTGAGCTCTAGTTATTATTTGCTTAGGTGTTTGAGACAAAATTGAAAAAGGTACTCTCTTTTGGGTCAAAGGCAGGCACTTTGG
Organism: Vitellaria paradoxa; assembly: GCA_019916065.1. Taxonomy (NCBI): domain Eukaryota; kingdom Viridiplantae; phylum Streptophyta; class Magnoliopsida; order Ericales; family Sapotaceae; genus Vitellaria; species Vitellaria paradoxa. Next base: position 16,009,403 of record CM034235.1, on the reverse strand, counting down.
TATAGATTGTTTGATGTAAGCACCTTTAATGAAGGTGGACAAACACCACATCAAGGTAGCGGTTATAGAATTATTGACAATAGTGCAAAAAAAATGGGCAGATGATTTAAGCTGGGTTAACCACTATAAATCCTTGTGTTCAAGTTCTTCTCTCTCATACTCTCATCTTTTTTTTTTTTTTTTTTTTTCTAGGTAATTCAATAAGATTTGAACTTGAGCCTCTTTATCAAAAGAATGCAAATGAAAGGGGGAAAAAAAACAAAGAAATTTCTATTAGATAAGAGCATTTGAAAATTAAAGGCTGTAGTCCACATAATTTGAATATATCACAAACTCTAGGTTGAATAAATAAAATGCTATTTTTTATTTTATTGGCTTAGAAGGGCTTTCAATTTGGCCCATGCCTACACCTGGGTGTCTAACGTTTTGAAATTGAACAAGGTTGTGTCAGTTATGGGTATGGAAGCTACATGGACTAGACCAGTTTGAAGTGCAGATATCAAAAATCAGTAAAGGTCATTCACAATGTAATTTTAACCGTAGTAAAAATACAACTAAAGAAATAAAAAGAAAAGGTTAAAAAATAAAAAATAAAAATGAGAAAGCATTTGAAAAACAAATGTCAACACATAACCTGCTTGAGAAAATTTGCTAGCTTTTTCACTTCAAACTTCTCTTGAATTAACTCCCCTTCTTTTTGAGTCAACTGTACTGCCAAAGCCTCCACCTGTCAAACATTAGGATTGCTTGTCCTTAAACGCGATATTATGTTGTCACATTCTAAACTAGCACATCGTTATTTGTTTGACAATAACACATAATTAGGTGATAATGACTTTAGATAAAATAAAAAATATGATTACAGGCTCCTTATTGTCAGTAAGTTATTAAAAAAAATACATATTTACACAACGGACCATCAATTGAAACCAAACAAATGGTACATAAAATTAATTATATATGGCCACTTCATGAGTTAAGATTATAAATTAGCGCACAATACACAATGTGATCCAAGTACAGATTTGAAAAAAGAGTCAAAGATGTGTTCTGCGGTATACGCCGGGAATGGATATGTAACAGAACAAGATAAATAGATTCCTAAAATAAGTTCCTAAGATACTTCCAGACAGTTGAATCAATGCAAAGATAAATTCAAAAGGTATTGGCAACATGCAGATGTGGAAGGCTACTCCTCCTACGAAATATAAATTAATTAATTAAAAAAGGAAAAAACTTAGATTCAGTTCACTTTGTTGCAAAATTTTAGGATTTGAGAAATATACAGATATGAACATAAACAAAAACTCACACCCAATCTGCATACAGACTCCCCTTGAACTGAAGCAAAATGTTTTGCCTTTGTTGTTCATTGGTCACACTGTTGCAGCATGTACACTTACAGTCACCCCACAAAAACCACTTACACTGCTAAAAGGATAAAAGTTTACTAGAATAGGAATTTCTTTACTAAAAATGGTAAGTGTCATGAATGAGGTGCATGATGTAACATCAGATTCAATAAACATGCAGCAGAAGTCTGAAACTTCTGTATAAGAGAATAAAATCAATGTCATTAATCTCTAATCTTTCACATATCTTCAATTTGAAGTAGGCAAGCATTATCAAAAGATTCAAAACTAACTTCAAAAAAATAAGAACACAAAACAAACCAACAAAAAAAAGGCTCTAGGCCATAGACGGATGCAGTTAATTGGCACGATATTAATACATCAATAATGTAACATGAGAACTACCTAATTGGTATATGAATAAGCTAAATGGGACAGTAAATGACTAGGAGATAAGTAAATAAGACAAACCATTGAAATAGCTTTCTCAACATCTTCCTTGTTTCGTCCAGCCAATCGTCCTCTCAAAGATTCTAGTGCATCTCTAAGCTTCTTCAGAAGAACATGTCCCTCCAAAGAAGCAACCTCTCTAAGTTTAGCCTGAATTCCAAGAAAATTTTGTTTATAGTTCAGTTGTTCAACTAATGTGATCAGAAGTTGTCTTCCCAGAAAAAGAGGAAAAATTATCAATGTCATATAATAAATGTTTGATATATAGGTGGACAGATTGGATTGACAAAACCAATTAATACCTCATCTGACAACTTAGCAGCAGCCGCTAGGTTCTTGTCAAATTTACTGGCAATATCGCGAACAGAGAGACGCTTTTGCTGCTCTGATAGATGGGCAGTCTCCTGTGCAACAACCTCTTTCAGGGGTGGACCTTTTGGATCCTCTCTTGCCTCATCCAAAATCTGATTATCAGCTCCTATTCTATACTTTGGGAAATGATCGGAGGCGAAGCTCACATCAACTGACACTGACATAACTGCCTCCATCTGCATCTGATCCTCGAATTCAGGACTTACCTTCGTCATTTGTCAAGATTTATGTTCTGATTATCAGAAGCAAAAATAGAATTGTTATTTCAATTAACGCAAGTCTCATATAAATGAATAAAATTTTCAAAGGGTCTAGAGATAAAAGGAGTAATCATTTTAAGATATCAACTGATGCTCAGTTCAATTAACCCACAAGTATAGATATCATGTGTTAAATAAATAGTGCAATTCTTCATCCACGAAACCAGGATTGTTTTAGAAAATTAAAAAACATTGTTGTACCTTCTATGATTGGCCATCTATACAAGCTGTAGTTCAGTCACTAAAGCACTCCACCCAAAGAAGTAAACCTGGGAATTTGTATGAGAAAACTAGGGATATACAAGTTATACTAGATATGTATCCAAATTCCATAGTATCCGAGGATAACCAAGGGAAAGACAAAATAAAATCATAAAGCCCAGAGATTAGTGACAACCAAATAAAAAAATCAGTATTGATTGCTCATAACAAGTATGTTCTCCTGTACCTAAATTCCCCAATTTTCAGATTTTACTGCACTACATTGGGATTACCACATTACAAAATTTCTCATACAAAAAGTCACAAAATGTCTATCTGGTAGTGAATTCGCCCAGAAATAAAAAAAGGGGAAATTTATAGTCCATCAAATTACACAAATCAAAAATAAGGGGAAAAACAACATAAAAAAGATAACCAGAAAAAGAAAAAGGAGGTGGGAAAATGTCTTTATAATAACACAACCAGAAGGGGGAAAGAAACCACAAATTTGAACATTTAAATGCATCCAACTATTCTTAAGAAAAACATGTTGCCACTTCCTAATGCTTAATAAAGTCATCAATCAGCCTTTTTTTAGCTACAATCTAATAATTCCAACCCACATTCCCAAATTTCTCCACACAAAGAGCACTACCAAACCCGATGTACAAATATATGTCTTATGCCTAAATCTATGAGAACGGGGAAAAACATATACGTTCATGCATCATTATGAAGCTTGGCAACATCAAAGTCACATACACATGGAATGAAAAATAAAATTCAAATTCAAATCCTCCTTGTTAAAAAAAAAAAAAGGCAAAAATAAGAAAGCTCACATGAACTGAAGAACTCAAAATACGCAATAGCAAAAATGGAGATGAATTAAAATAAAATTGAACACAAAACGTAAAAGAAATGGCACTTACAGATCACAAAACAATGTAAAGAAGACAGCATACGGTATGGCGCACGTAGAAATGTATTCTTCAACCAGTCTTCAAGAGGGAAAGAGGAAAAGAATGAAGGAAGATGCAGACAGGCGGGGGGAAGAAACTGAGAGGTGTCTGCTTTTGTAAAGCAGAGTGAGAAAGAAAAGCACCCTGCAAAGACCAGTGTCCTGTCGCCCTCTCTCTCTCTCTCTAAAAATTTCTCTCACTATATATATTCATATAGAGGCTATGTTCTTAACAACCCAGAAAAGAAATTTTTGGTCCAAGTATGATTGTAATTCCGTTAAAAGGTCATGGTAAAAAGGCTGCCGCATCTTCACGCGCTGTCCCCGCTTGCCGTTAGTGGGCCCCACGTGCAACCCGATTCCTGAAACTGCGCAAATTAGCCGTGCCCGACTGGCGCGTGTAAAACGCCCGTGGGGCTGAGATTTACTCCCGGCGCGCTCTGTTTTATTCTCGAATGTAGTGCATAGATTCCTCCATAGTTTTCAGTGTATTTACGTAAGTGCCATCCCTTTCGCAGGTGCACTTGCGATGCATTCGAGGCGGCTTCTGAAACGACGTAGCACGTTGATGTCCAGTCATCAAACTGACTTAAAAAAAAACCAAACCAACCAACAAATAAATTTACAGGAATTTTATAAATTTACATAAATTTATAAAAATTATAATCTTATAATTTGTAATGTGAATAAAAAATTTAAATTTTATTGAAACTTATAAAAATTTATATTATTTTGTTAAAAATCAAATGGTTTAATTATAAAAAAAAAAATAAACACAGAGGTATATATTTCATTAGGTGGATTACAATAATCTAATATTTAAAACAACTTTCACAAATGAAAAATTCAAAAAGAAAAAAAAAATCTATTTGAACCATTCTTTTATTACCTTAACATTTCCATTTGAAATGGTGAATTTTATTAGATTGGATTTTTTTTCTTAAATAAAAACTTCCTTAGTGGGTGGGGATTTTATCGTAAACGCCAACCAATTTATTAATTTAAAAAAATAGTATAAGAAGAAATAAGACCTAAAGATGACCTCTAGCAAAAGTATAGAAAAATAATGAGTAAAATAAATAAAAGTGTAGTGATTCATCATATTACAAAAATAAAAACTACTAGAAATAAGAGAAACTAAAAAGTGGTGACTCACCACAATACAAAAAATGGGCTGGGACATAAACCTGATCTCCAAGAAAGTAAAAGAAAAAAGCTAAGTCCTAACGTGAGTAGTCTAGACCACATCAAGAGAAAAAATGCCTGTGATCGCCCACGGAATATTATACTGGTCAAAGAAGGTCTGCCTTTGTTAGTTAGTACAAGCCCAATTGGCTATGAAGTCATCAGCTTGATTAGTTTCACGGTAAACATGATGGATCTGAATAGATAATAAAGCATAAATGCGGCAAACTCAAGCCAAGAGATAATAAGCATACTTCTAACAACCACAACAATTAGAAGATGCCCACAAGACCACGTTGGCTGAGTCCAACTCTACAATCAAAGAAGAAAGCCCCATTCTAGTAGCAGTCTCCAATCCCATAAGTAATGCAGTCAACTCAGCAAAAATAATAGGCCTATGACTAAGAAAATGACCAAAGGCAAAAATGGCCCTGCCAAGATGGTTATGGAGAATACTTTCTCCAGCTGAGTGTCCTAGATTTCCATGAGAACAATAGTCCACATTAAGTTTTAGGTTTCTCAATTGATGCTAAATCTACGAGACCAATTTTACTTGCCTAGCCCGAGAAGGAAAAGTCCTCAAGGTTCTTACAAAACTGCACAAAAGAATTTCCACGTAACTGAGAAGTCTTAAAACCATGTGCCAGCCTAAGAAGATGAAAGTCCACAAGAATGTGATGAATGATAGCCAGAGTACTAAAAGCAACACCATTAAACCCACAAGCATTATGAGCTTTCCAAATATGCTATAGAATATAGCAAGTTGCCACAACCTGAATATAACTCATAGAGTGAGCACACCGATGCCAGTGGAGAAGTATGGCAGATATAGAAATAAAGTCATAACTGCGAAGTCTAAACAATCTGTGAAAGTACTACCAAACTTGCTGAGATTGAGGCCAATCCAAAAAGAGATGACAGTGGGTCTCCACAGCATGTCGACAGATACAATGAGAAACTATATGAAAATCTCGGGTATTAAGCGAGTCATCCAATGCTAGGTATTTATGAATAAGTCTCCACCTGAAAAAAAGATACCTAGAAAGAAATATGCTACTAACAAATGATGGTTAAATAGGGCTCGTAGGTTAGAATCACGAAGATGACTCCAGGCAGAGTGCAAAGAAAAATCTTCATCCAAAGATAAGCTCCATCTAATCAAATTCGTGCCCTACCAAGTAAGGGGTATTAGAAATATCTGTTCTGTAATAGAGATTGGTAATTATATGAAAATTCACTCCCTGTTCTAGCCAGTATCAACCTAGTAAGAAGAAACTGATGCCATGGTGATTGTCCCCAATTTGTAAATAACCAAAAGGCAATTTCTAAATCAAAAATTGTACCAGAAGCTAATATCTCCTGATTTGGACAACCACCTTACCAAAGGTTCAGCAATCCCATGAACCTGAGTAAGACACCTCCACATAGAAGAGGCGGGATAAGCAAATGGACAATATGCAAATGTGAAGCTTTGTAGTATTTGGCCTTAAGAAAATTGCCCCATAAGAACTGTTGAGATCTAAATCACCGCTAGAGCTTGACCTCATAAGCTAAAGCCAAATTATTAAAATAGCAAACCCCCAATCTGTCCTCCTCCACAAGGAAGCATACATTTACCCATTTGCACCAACGAATCTTCCTAGTAGTGGCAATGTCTCCCTAAAGGAATTTAGTGAATAGTCTCTTAATTGATGAATGACGTCTACTGGAGGCCAAAGAACATGAAATAAGTGAGTAGGCATCGTAGAGAGAGCATGTTTGATCAAAATAAGCTTCTGTCAAAAGATAATAAACGATTGGCCAAACCAGAAGTCTTATCCCAAAATTTTCACACCAAGTCATCAAATTAGATGATCTTAAGATATCCTAGATAAATGGGACGCCCAAGATAAATGAAAGGTAGAGAACCCTTTTGAAAGCCAGTGACATTTTGAATAATAGTATGTCGTGCCTGAGAAGCAAAAATTACCTAATTTAACTTGACTCACAAGTTGCCTAGAAACTGCCTCATAACTATGTAATAAATCCATAATGTGCTAAAGGCTGGAACGACTCTCATTAACAAAGATAACAATATCATCAGTAAAGCTCAAATGGGAGATCATAATAGGGGCAGCAGTGGAATAAGTAGCAGCAGGATAGAGGGAATATAAATGATTTTAATCTTCTTGAGAGATATTTAGCAGCAATAATGAATAGGTAGGGAAATAAAGGGTCACCTTGGCATAAGCCCCTCTAGGACTAAAAGAATCCCTTAGCAGCACTGTTCACCATAATGGAAAACTAAGGGGAAGTAATGGCTTTGCGGACTAGAGACATCTATTTGTCAGAAAATCCAAAGCATTTCAACATTTGAAGAATAAATGGCCAAGACACATGATCATATGCCCTAGCCATATCCAGCTTAAGAGTAACATTATGCCCTAGAGTTTTGCAACTCAAATCATACACCATCACCTGAGCTAAAAGGATATTATCATGAATAACTCGATCTGTTAGAAGCAAACCTACTCTGGGAAGGAGATATAATCTGATCCAATCTAAAATAATATAATTTGATAAGAATTCATTATTTTTTTAAGTTATTTAAATAAGTGGACAAATTTATCTACATATATCTTATGTACCATATTTTCTATTATTAAAGTAGTCAAATTTGATATTTCTCTTAAATTAAATCAATTCAATTCTTAAATTCAAAATATGTTCCAAACACAAAATTTTATTTAGTAAATCAAATCAAATCAAATCAATCCTTTATTTTAAAATCAAATCAATTCTAAGAGATGAATGTCTCCAAACAGAATGAAAAAGAAATGTTATTTATTTAATAAAATGACTTAACATATTTCAAATTTATTAATACTTTTTATTTTTAGTTATTCTAAATTTTAATTGTAAGTTTTTATAGCTAATGTGTCTTTTTTCCTACAAAAAGATAACTATCAATTTATACTGTGAGATCATTCGGTACAAGTATATGATAAAATTTACTGTGATGCATAACATGGCTCTTATGTTAATTAAAAACTTTATCTTCCAGATTAAGTTTTTCTACGTCACACCAAACCGGTCCTATGTGCCCTTAAAGCTATTTTTGTTAGACTTGAAAAATGACATATTAGAAAACAAGAAGTAATATAACTCCCAAATTGTGCGGGACATGAAGATATCACGCAAGACGTATGCGCGGGGAGCAGTGTCCATACGGTGCCCTGCCCAGAAATGTTCACGAAGAGGGTGTGTTTGGGGTATAGGCACACGCTAAGAGAAGTGTCTGCGGTGTTGTAAGAAGTCTGCATGCGCGCATGTGCTGGGGAGCTTGTTGCATGCGTTTAGGTGCTGTTGGGTGCTGCTACTAGCTTGTTGTGAGGCTCTCTTGGACTTGAGTTGTTGGCACTTTGAATTGTTTGGTTTTGGTAGCCATAGAACTTGGAGTTTGGCATTTTAGGTCCTTAAAAACTTGAAGAGGCCTTGGGTAGCCTTAGATAGTGATGGTTAGCCTTGCAAGATTGATTTTGTGAGTGCCACCATGTGTTCATAAAAATACCTATTGAGATTTTGTTGCCCAACTTAGTTTCTTTTTTTTCTTAACTTATCTTGGAAGTGTTAGTACGTATCATGGTACTTCATTAAGTGCTTAGGTATCTCTTTTATGGGCTTAACATAGTTTGAACATGGTGTGGCTTTTGAGATTCGTCTTTGGCTTTGACAAAGATTTCTTTAACTTTTACATCCACTTGAAGGCATACCTTCGACCTCGGATGACCTTAAGCTTGCCTTGGGTGACCCTTAGGATGCTCAAGCATATCCCAGGCTCTTCGGAAATGGCTCAAGGATCCTACTTTGATATATGTACCATATGCTTAATAAAATGCTCTAATAAACCCCAAACCTACTTCTTGTTCTTTTTCCACATCTTCTTGCATCATTGGTGTCCCTTAGGCCTTAAGTGTTAGGCTTTATCACCTGAAAATACATAGACATCGTAAATCCAAAAAAGTGAAATAATTAAGCTAAAACCAAGCCTTTAATGAGTATAGATGCATAATTGGCATGCTCAAACAAAGTATAAATATATAATATTGTATACCAATCGCATCCCCCAACTAAGGTCCTGCTGGATATATTAATGAAATGTCCATGATTAATGTGAGGGTTCCATATGCTATTGCCTATAATGTTGACAACATAATTGCATCAAAGTTTCTAAGAGGCTATACTTCAATATATATTGCATCAAAGTTTCTAAGAGTCTATACTTCAATATATGCGAGACTGAGCAACCATTTAACACTTCAATGCAAGCGTGTGTTCTTTTTAGAGAAAAGTTCAAATCAAACATGCATACATGCTCAATAAAAACTTCAACTACAAATCTCACAAGGGAGTTCACTTTACAAGAACATGAAATTCATGGTTCATATATGGAATGCATTATCAAAAGATTAATTATCATTCGAGTGTAATTAGATGCAATTCCAAAGCCAAGAATAATATAAGCAATGAGAATTCAAGTTTGGCATAACAATTAGGGTAATTCAAGCATGATGACCTACTTATGAGACCTCAAGCCTAGCCTTGTCTTCCCAAAGATCTTCTAGGTAGGCCTTGTGTTCTCGCAAACCAATGTGAACCTGAATAGGGAGATTCCTTTGCTCCACTCATTTTATCTCATTCTTTTACACTTCACTCTCTTTGCTTATATATCTTCCTATTTTTCAGTGTTTGAGTGTAATATGAACTATATAACTCTAATAGGAATGTCTAGGCATTCGCCTAAATAAGCATCCACACAACATGGCCATGTGGACGATTGTTCGAATAGCAATGGCTAAAAATTTAAATGCAATTCATTTCATACTCTATTTATTCATTTTTTAAGTTATTGTCAACATTAAATCAATTTAAATAAAAAAATTCTTAATAACAAGACTTCTTATTTATAATAATAAATGAACTTAACTACCAAAAAATAATAATAATAAATGAACTTAACCTAACTACTTCATCCATTTTAAAATTTCTATATGCATATAATGCTTTGAAGTTTTATGCACAAGCAACCCAAAATTTAATAATTTATGTATGAAACACTCCGTTGAACTAACATAACTTAATATATTGAGTACAAGAACTCCCACTTCTAGTTCACGACACCAAAGAATGCAAGAAAATGCAAGGAATGCAAAGTGATGGTTGAATAGACTTTGATTAGTGTATAATATGGTACATTTATACATCTTTTCAATTTGCTAATTGTAAAAATATATTCACTCAAAACTCAATTTTATTGCATATTTCTCATATACTTGTGTTTTGTATTAATTATTATTTTTATGGATCAATCCTAAGAATTTGAAGGCCTAAATAATATATATAATATAAATGGAAGAGTTTCACATAAATATAAGGCCAAAAAGCAAATGAAACGAGCTTAAAAGTGGAAATCTCCCAAGGTTATTCGATTCTATGGATGGTAGGCTTGTGTGAATGCATGCTCAAACAATAAAGAGCATACAATTCAAGAAAGGAGGAAATTTAGCTAAGTATGGAGAGTGCGTCTGAACCCTCGTGCGGACGAGGTGGCCGTTCAGATGAAGGTTTGGACAATGACCAAATTCTAGTTTTTAATGGCATATTTACAAGGGTAAATTACATTTAGACCTTCTGAACATTTGGGTAATTACACGTAGACCCTTCAACGTTTAAAATTCACAGACACCTCTTTTATTTTGAAATATTGCCGACCTCCAACTCCCTTTTGTTAGTTTGAACCCTAGCCCCATTAAAATTTTATTCTGGAGCTAAATTTACCCCTAACTTAATTACACCAGAACCTTAAACCAAACCCTAAATCCTAAAACTGACTCTCTCCCTACTTTTTCTCTAAAAACTTTTCTCTCTAGAGCAGTTTGCAACCGTTACCTCTATTTGAATTTTTTCGGCGCCAACCAACCGTTCTACAACGGTTTTGTTAGCCGCTATTGGAGCTTTTTCATATTTGGAATTGTTTTTTCAATGATTCTATTTTTTTTGGGTAAAATTTTGGCTTTTCCAAATAAGGTACAACCCTCTATGGCTGCATTTAGCCACTTGCGAGATGCTATCAGCACCAATTCTGTAATTTTTGGCAACGAACAGTCGCGTTTGGCCATTTCTGTCTAAGCTACTAGAATTTCAATAGCCATGGCCAACCTCTTCAATCTCTCGAAGTTCACTACTAAGGTTTCAGGTGATGTTGGTTCCCTTAATGCCAATCGAAGCCTTGTTCAAACCCTACATGCTGTCTATATTCAAGCTTTGGATTCTTCTGGTAACAGTTCGAAAAGTACTTCCATAGTGAATTCTGTATCTATCCGAGCCTCATCCACATCACTGTTCCCTTGGCCTCTGGCAGCACCCCAACCAAACCTTTAAGATTCCTTGAGCTGTCACCCCTCAAAACCCTAACCCTAACACACAAAGAAAGGTAAAAATGGAATTATGGAGCCATTTTTTAGCTAATGTCATCATTTTAACTACAACCCTAACAGAAGCCAATGCAGGGGGTCAGGGGTTAGTAACCTTTCAAAATAAGGGAGGTGTCTATAAATTCTAAATGTTGAGGGGGTCCATGTGTAATTATTCAAATATTCAGGGAGTTTAGGTATAATTTACCCTATTTATAATATTGAAAGGAGTGGACTATAAATATATTTTGAGGGTTTCATAAGAGGTGGTACTAACATTTTTAGAGGAGAATTAAGTTAGATCAGAGAAGAGATTTGGAAGTTTTCTTCATCTCTTCAAATTAGATTCAATTTCTTTTGTTAATTTCTTTGTAACTTTTATGTTCTAGAGTAGGTCAGCAAAGGGCCATTGGGTACTTGAAGATTTCCATGTATTTGGATCAATTGATGTATAATTTGTCATTTAATTCCAATTTTTATATACTTAGATGTTTGATTGATTGATTTGCTTTCAATTTCTCTTTTGTATGTAATTTCTACTTGACTTTTCATGCCATGTATATTTAGTGCTAATGTTGAGATTATATCCACACTAGGTGTTTGATAGAATGTCCTTAAGTATAATTGACACCCCACCCAAGATATACTGATGGAGATATTAATAATTGAGCTCAATCCACATGGGAGGCTCTCAAACATGAAGAAAGAATACATGCATACATTGCATGTATATAACAAAATATCAAAGGTTTTTAAACCAATAATCAACCACAGTTTTAACCCAAAACCAAGTACAGAGTTTAAACAAAAATTTACAAAATTTAGCAAAATGAATACACTACAGCTAATACAAAAATATATACAGTACAAAACTGTGTCATTACATGATAGATGGTAATAATATTTGTAATACTTTCCCATTTCCCTTACTTTCATTTATGATGTTCAGTACTTTACTTTTTCTTTCTTTATTGTCTTGGTTTTAATGTTTGTCAATGTCATGATAAAAAAAGGGAGAAAAGTTTGATTATTTTATGTTACACCTAATACATTTCACTAGGTATTATGTTTTAGTGATATGAAGATTTACAAAGGAGTATCGATCAATAGGGAGTTCACAAGTTTACATATCGAGTGGGAGTTCAAGTTCTGATTATTTATATTTTATTATAGTAGCATTGATTTGTCACAAAATTGTCACATAGGGTGATTGTTAGATTTATAATTAGAATTGAAAAATCAATGAACACAATTGTAAATTCAATTCTATATTCTTGGATATAAGTTAGGATATTTTAGAATCTAGAATTGAAACTTTTTTATGTCCATTGTGAGAAACTCGCTCTAAGTTCACAGTAAAATACTAAGAGGGTGTTCTCAAGAGTTTGGCTTCGTGGAAAAGTTGTGAGATGACTGCAGGAACACTGTTGCCTCAAGTGTCAATTTGATAGACTTTTCAAATGCATTCAATGTTCTATTTTACACTAGATTCAATCTAAAAGTTGCTTATACATGCTAGACAATTAGTAGGATCATCTTGGAAGGTTTCTTAATGTTTAAAAATGAGTCAATTGTGTAACTATTGGAAATGAATCTTATTGACCGGAATTATATAGTGAATAGCTTTGGTATTCCATACTAGAGCCTGAGATTTTTCTCTACCGCTTTTAGTGTTTTTCTCGTTAAATTATTGTGCTTTATTTTTATTTTTCTGCACTTGTGCTTGTAAATAGATTATGGTGTGTTATTCACTTGGAGTCACATGGAATGTGAGCAAGTCATCCGTATGATATGGTCGATGAGTCAATTGTGTAATTATTGCAAATGAGTATCGTTAATCAAAATTATATAACGAATGGTTTGGTGTTGCATGCTAAAGTCTAAAATTTTTTCTTACCGCTTTTAATGTTTTTCTTGTTAAATTCTTGTGCTTTATTTTTTTCACTTTTCTCCACTTGCATGTGATTGTTGCAATTTTTAATTGATTGTTTGGATTTAGCACGTGATTTTTTTAATTTTCATGTTACACTAATAATCAGATGAAAGTAAGGTAATTGTGCAATATATAGGGCTTCTTTTAAAAATTCTCCGATATATCTTTAATTCGACAGTTATAAGTAGTGTCTTTATGAGTTTGATCGTGAAGTTGCCACACCAGAAAATAACTTTCACATAACGTCAACTAAGGTCGCGCTAAAAGAAACACATAAATATAATTACATTATTTATCATGTTTAGATGTATTTTTATCATTAATTACGCAGGCTTTCCCTACATATATACATACAAGGGAATTATAACGTTGAAATTAATGGCAGTGGCGTTTAGGTCATTCTGCGAAACACGCTTTTAATTATGAAATAGTTGGGTGAGAAAACAACTTTAGGGCTTCGGGTTCTATCCTCCAATGATTCTACGCAACTAAGATCGATTAATTAACATAAGCTGTGTGTGACTCCCTCTCCACTTATAAGAGGACACGTGGACTTATTCCTCTTGATGAAGTCTCCTAAAAGAGTATTGTGGGTCTAACTTACATGGTTTGAAATGATGGTTGTATTAAGATATATATATATATATATATATATGTATGCATATAATGGGTAATTCACAACTCACAAGCTTTGCTTCGAGCTTTTCGGTTGTTTATTGCATGTGGGTGGGGGGCAATTGGTAGGTAACATAATATAACTTATTGTCCCTTAATGATGAGTTAGGGGCTGGACATTACAGATCATAATTAAAGTTAGAAAAGTTCCCTAGGATCGGGAGAGGTGCTTCCCAGTCGCCATAATTGACCATTGAGGCTCGTTTGGTTAATTAACTCATGGGCAACTTAGTTTTTTTTTTTTTTTATCTTATCTTGCGTGTAAATTACATTTATATACATATTTTTTTTAACATTTTCACAAATATAAGACCTCATTTGATTTATTTTTTTATTTTTTGTTTTCTATTTTTGTTTTATGTGTTAAAAATCTCAAAACGAATAAATAGAAAATACTCTTTTTATTTTGAAATTTTCCTTATTTAAGGTTAAAAACTCTCAAAACGACTTTTTATTATTTCATTTTATGTGTAAACTTATTTTCTATTTTCTAAAACAATATTTTGAAAATATAAGTAACCAAATGAGTTTTGAGTTGTTTTCTTTATTTTCAAAAGTATAAAATGAAAAATAAGCTCAAAATAGAAAATAAAAAATAAAAATAAAAAATAAAAAAATAAACCAAATGATACCTTAAATATAACTCATTTGGATTAAGGAATTTGGGAAGAGAAAATGAAGGGTTTGAAGGTGAAGTATTAGTTATGTGATGTTTGGATTAAAGGATTGTTGAAGGCGAATGAAAATGAAGTGAAAATTATGAAGAGATATATGTATAACTAAATTATGAATGATCATTCATCTCTTCTAAACCTTTAAAAAGGGAAGGAGATTGTGATAAAATTGTACTAATTTTAGTTATTAATTAAGAAATTTTAATTATATGCTTATAACAGGCAATTCACTTACTTTCCCTCCATAAAATTTTGTAAAGGTATAACAGTAAAAAAAAAAAAATCAATATACATCCACTTTCCCTTCATTAAATTTTGACAAACGAAAATCTTAAATTCCCTTTTAGAACCCTAAAAAAAAAACCTTCATTTCACCCTCTTCCATCCAAACGAATTTTAAGTCATTTCAATTCTACAGTTTACTTTTACAAATATCATTAACTCTGAGCTTCAACCCCCATTTTATATATAATTAAATATTTACACAATATAATTTATTTATCCTTTCATAATTTTTTTTTATAAGGGGAAGGGGAAGGGGAAGGGGAAGACTCAAACTCGAGTCATGAACGGACAAAATAGTCTCTTAATCACTGAGTTACAGACCACGCTCTATCCCTCCATAAAATTGAAAAAGAATGGTTTAAAATATTTTTATAAATTGATGATTATTAAAATATTTTAATAAGTTACAAAGGATGAGATATTAACTTCATTATAAACAATTTAAACCTTTTAAAAAGGTAAATAAGTAATATTTTTTATAAATATTTTGATTATATAGCTATTTTTATTTAATATCAAACAAAATATTAATAATTATAGTCTAATATTAATAATAATTGTAAAATAAGAAATGTGTTGTGTAATATTCATGATCAAATAATTTAAATTTTTATCTATAATCAACTAAATATTTAGAGAAGATCCCTATAATCTACGTTAGTCTTTCTTGTAACATTTTATATTTATAGCAAATTTTATTCTAATAACTTCATCAATGCCGCACAGACAGTATTCCATGAATCTAATATCTCAGTTTTCTTTATGTGGTTTGATAAATAGTAGGTAGCTACAACCACAAGTAGCTCAAAAATAGTTAAAAAGCTGTTAAACAAATTCTCTCTCTCTCTCTACAGCTGTTGTTTATTTATTTTTTTGTTTAGTAATATAGTTGGTATTTAGGTTACGTGCGGAAAGTCTAGCTAATTTTTCAATCTTTGGCTATTTAATTTTTTTAACTTTTTTTCTGAAATGATGAAATTTACCCGTTTACATGTCAAATTTTTTTAAATTATGAATGGTGAAAATATTAAATTAACAAACAATTTAAAAAGCTAACTATTAAAAAATAACTTTTTTCTCTTTAAAAAAAATTAACTTTTTAATAATTAATTAATAGCTAGTTACGCAAAAAAAAAAATTAATAATAATAATAATTTTTTTTTTTGTCCAAACTAAACCTTATTTTAGGCAATTTGGTCCCGGCTGTGCCATGATTTACTCACTCTACTTGCTACTTATTTTGCGCAGGAAATTGCATTATTAATTCCATATGTTAGTTTGATTGGGACCCAATTAATAATTAATATTAAAAAAGAAGGAAAGATGCAAAAAGATCGAAATAACAAACCCCATAAATAGTTCTATAACAATGCAGAGCTGACCTTACTGGTATATTAAGATTCGGTTGGGTTTAAAGCAACTAACTAAGGCATTGGCAGCTAGCTTATCATTTCGGGTGACCATCATAAATGCAATTCTTTGGTTCTAAGCAAAATTAATTTGGCAGAAGATGACAAACCAAAACGATATTTACGTTGTTTCGACGTAAAATATTTTATATTAAAGAATATCTTTTATGTAAAAAAAAATTTATTCTTATTTTTATTTTTTTATGTTTGGTTTGAAATATAATTTAAAAACTTTTCTCGTAAAAAAAATACAAATTAATTAATAAGATGTTAAAGGACGAGGTAGAAGAGTGCTATATTTTTTCCTCAAAAATAATTTACGGATTTGAGGAAAATATTTATCTGATAAAAAATTACGTAAAGATGTCTTGCCAAACAATTAAAAACGAGCAAAATATTTTACGTGAAAACAAATAGAGACTTAAAATTAATTAGTTATGTGGTGTGACTATCATAAACGTCTATTTATTTTGTATCATAAATATTGTTATGAAAATGGAAATAACATTGAACACAATAATTCTCATAGATTTACGGTTGTATGGTTTTAATTAAATAATCTATAGATATGGCATATGATATAAGTAAAAAATAAATAAATAAAAGTTATCTTCATTATTTTTGTGGAAATTTCTGCCTACATTGGTAGAAATTAAAAATCCTATCTACATTGGTTGAAACTTAAAGCATATTTAAGTAGGGAATAATGGGTCCATAACTTTCTGGGCAAGCTTAAAGAGCTTTCCATTTCATAGAGATGGATTTAAAGAAAGGTTACCTTAATTTAGTTGTGCTGTTGAGAGAGAGAGAGAGAGAGAGAGAGAGAGTTATTTCTTTGCAGGCCATATCTTAACTGAAATTTTATTAATTTAGGGTGATTTTGGTGTGACGAAAAATAACAAAAAATAACGGAAAATATGGTTTGAGTATTTTTTTTTTTTTTTTTTACGTTTAGCACCTAGCCACCAAATTACATTTTTCAGAGATAAATAGTAAATTTTTGAACTTTTGTGTTATTTTTTTGAAAGAAAAATCGTTCGAACGATTTTTTTGGGTCTGTTGGAATAATTTTTTAAATCTGTCAAAATTTATTGAAAGTTGTGTGAAAAAATTTTGAGATTTGTAAAAAAGTTATCGAGGTTTGTCGAATGTTAGTGAAGTTTGTAAAAAGTTGTTAGGATATGTATATATATATAAATTTATAAAAATTTTACAAAATACGAGAAGTGCAAAATGTCTTAGAGAATTTTAGTTATTTTCAGAATTTTTTAGTAATTTCCATCGCACCAAACACCCCTTAATTGGGTTGTAATTATAGAGTGAATTATCATATATGTCCTTTGCCACAATTACTGGTGTAAAATGAATTATTATTATTTTTTGCATGTTATCTACATCTAAAAGCGCAAATTACTCAAAAGATCCATTTAAATAGGGAAACTATAAATGGTGCCAAAAAAATCATATTTTAACTTATTTATTTGTAGATTTTTTTAACTTTTACACATTGTTTAAAAATATGTGAATAACACCATAAAAATCAACTTAAAAAAAAGTTAAAATTTTATTTTAAAAATCACATATGACAAAAAAGAAAAATACCAAAAAAGCTAACTTGAGATTTTTTTTTTTCTAAAATACTTGTAAACATAATTTCAAATTTATTTAGTTTTTGAGTTTGGTTATCCATAATCTCATATATATATATATATATATATATTTTTTTGAAGAATACGTCAAATAATTAACAATTTAAAATTTATTTATTATTTATTTTTATTTTTTTATGAAAATTTAACATTTCAAACAAGTAATTACTTGGCTTGTTCATAGTTCCGGAGACAAAGGAAAGAATAAGTTCTCACTAGTACAGGATACTCACTAATCCGTACTGTGCCTTTTTTCCAGAAAGATGGAAAATATAGGATTGTGATTGTCCAACAACAGTCAGCCCGACTAACACAGTAGCCATACTCAAAAGCATTCAGAATGCTAAAGACATCATCACATGGTTGGTCCAGCTTTAACCTGCATCTGTTGGTGCCCAACGATGCAGTATTCATGCAGAGACAAGGCGGAGCTAAAAATTCATTAGTGAATCAACAGTAAGTATATTGTGTTAGTACGTATTAAGCTAAAATTTATTTCTTTAATTATATAAGCACAATTAATATTGAATTAATTTTTTTCTTTTTTTGAGAGGGTACAACTAATATTAGGTTAATTTTTTTTTCTGGGGTGGACATAATGAAAAGTATATTTTTTTGAAAGTCTTTTTTTCACTTTTTCACTTTAAAACAATATTTTCTCTGAATATTTGTTTTTTCACTTTAAAAAAATATTCGTTCTAAATTTTTCTTTTTTCATTTTAAAAAATATTTTTTCTCTTTAAAAAATATTTTTTCTGAATGCCATTTTACTTAAATTTTTTTTTCCGAATGTTCTTTTTTTTTTACTTTAAAATAAAATATTTTTTTCTGAATGTCCATTTTTCACTTAAAGAATATTTTTTTTCTCATTATGTCTAAAGTTTGTAGTAGTTATATACATTATTCTTAAATGAATTACGAGGTCCTATTTAATTGGATTCAAAAAAATAAAAAAGAAAAAAAAAAGAAGAAGAAGGAAGAGGAGGAAAAGGCACAAGAGGAAAAAAAAGGTGCCAAGCAAAAAGAAAATAAAAAATAAGAAAAATAAAATATATGTAATATTCGACATTTATAAAGTATAACATATTTTAAAACTGTGAGAATACTAGATTTTGTTAGAATTTCAGGTTAAATGTGCTCAAGCGAGAGCAATATCAAGTTAAACGCACTCGAGTCAAACATCGGTATAGTGTTTCTTACATTTAGATAAGTGTCGCATATTTTTTCACATTGTAAAAAATGACATTTATGATTAATGTCATACAAGTGTCCTTAAAACTTTTGCCGACATTTATTTGTTTTTTCTCGACATTTAGAAAATGTCATGAGTTATCCCAAATTTCTTGCAGTACTTTTTTGTATTTTTAAAGTTTAAAAATATGAAGAGTTGTTATTGTGAAAGAAATTATCTAATTATTATTAAGAATTTTTTATTTATGTTTTAAATTTAATTCTCAATATATTTAAAATATGTAAATTTCACAACTATATTGAATTTAAAAAAAAGTAGGTCCCTTAAATGAACCCATGAGTTCATTTGATATTTAATAAAATTATATATAACAATTATAATAGTTTTATATGCAAAAGATAAAAAATAAAATTATAATTATCTAGCGATGTGAGACTAAAAAAAGAAAAAAAAACTTTGTGAATGAAGAGATAGAAGAAAAAGAGGAAGGAATGAAGGAGGAGAATCCCATGTAGGATTGGCATGAAAGAGGAAGAAGAGATAAACAAAATTGGATTAAGGGTTTATTTGGCACGTTAAAAAACTCTAAAAATGTCGGAAAATTTTTGAAAATGTTTAAAACTTTTTAACATATTTTACTTACTTCGTACTTCGTGAAATTTCTATAAATTTATAGATATTTACATATCTCAACAAATTTTTTAAAACCCTAATAAATTTTTTACAAATCTCAATAACAATTTCATAAACCTTAATAGCTTTTCTACAAATCTCAAAAAATTTTCAATAACTTTCAAAAATTATGACATAAATCCATTAGAACAGATCCAAAATTCCATTAGAACAGACCCAAAATTCCATTCGAATAATTTTTCTCTCTAATATTCTGATGCAGAAGTTAAAAAATTCAATAATTTTTAAAAAAGTTTTGACATATATCTGTTGGAACGAATCCAAAAATTTGTTTGAACGGTTTCTCTCTTTAATATTCTAATACAAAAGTTAAAAAGTTACACTATTCATTTCTAAAAAATGTGGTTTGGTAGTTAAGTATCAAACGCACAAAAGTTACCCAAACCATATTTTTCGTTATTTGTCGGCACTACAAATGGCTCCTAAATGTTATATATATACTAGTAATAACCCGTGCCTATAGTACTCTGAATGAAATTTGTCACACCCTTAACTTAATTGCCCGATACGAACAGCATGGGAATATAGGAACATATTAAATTAAATAAAAGTATCTTCCAATGTCAAGTCATAATATAATAACCATCATCAGAGCAATTAAACACGTCCCTCATCCCCAAGTTAAAATAATATTTGAATAGATCACTATCAATTTATTAATAGTATCATCTACCTTAGTACTATTTTTAATGATCACATCTAAGGTCTACACGTTTAGAAAAAAATACTATAACCATCTTTATAGCTATCCAAATAATAATGTCATCAATATCAATATCGAACCCACCTTTTGCGTCACACTACTTATAATATTAATAATTCAACTTTCAATTAAGAAAATTAAACACAAATGTTATTATCCATAATTAAGATCAGGCTTAAGCTACTCAAACCCAATCTGCTTACGTATCCCGCTTTGGGAATCAGATCACTGTAATTCCTAAATTTATATCTCTTATTTCATAGCCAAATTCATGACCAACCAGATAAACCCTACATCTCATCAATTAATATCACAATCATATTATATTAACATCTCAATATAAAGGAATATAAATGCGACATCATCCAATAGGATGTAATGAAATAGAATATCAATGCATATTCTTTAGTCTTCATCTACATCTAACCTTATCTTGAAATGGATGACGCTTAGCAAAGCATGCAGGGTCACCAACCGTATCGTTTACGCTCACGGCAAACATATATCTCAATATATATGTACAAACCGAATGGGGAACCATGTTACACTCCCATTGGTGTAAGACTCATGAGAACTGTGTTACACACTTGGCCTTTCTGCTAAGAAACCGTGTTACACCCCTAGTCAGGCATCTGCTTAACTCAAGGAAAGTCCGGCTGCAGTTCGGAAAAAATCTCATAATCATATCTCATAATTAACGTCTCAACTCCAAATGACTAAACTCTAGTCACATATATCAACTGAGTATCATCCAATATTTTCAAAATCTCCTTTTATTAAATTTTCTCAACTCATAGATCCCATCCATATATATATATATATATATATATATATATAACCTATATCTCAGTATGTCACAATTTAAATATGGCACTCGGCCAATCAATGATCAAAATATCAATCGGATGATAAAACCCCCTCCCTATACACTTGATGTACTCAATCATGTTAAATATCCACAACATCTCAACATTATAATAAAAGCATGATTTGCTCAATCATCCATAATGACATTTTATAGTCTCAAAATGTGCACAATTTCAACATATAATTAATATATATAATGTACCATTCAAATCAGGTCAAAAATACCTTTTCATAGGAAGGGTGCAAGAAGGCTGCGAGAAGAGTGCGGGAAAGGTGCAGAAAGGCAGCTCTGAATATGGAAAAATGCCAAGAGCCTTCTAGCCTCACTGAAAGCCCGTGGGATGTCCACGGGAAGCCTGTCCTCATGACCTACAGTCCACACCACAAATCTGAGCTGCTATCAGCTCAATTTGGCACACAAAATACCAAAATTCAAGTTCCTCAAGCTTAGGAATAGTACCACAACCAACAACAACACATATCTCAATATTAGGTAATAAGACTCAAAACGAACAAGATTAAGCATGTATATACGAACGAACCCATAACATATATATACATCTATATCACCATCTACCAAAATCTTCACTCACACATATACATATATATATATATATATATATATCAAAATCATTCTAACAACACGTGGAACACGTATATGAGTCCCATCTAACTTGAATCCGAATAGAAAAGAAGAAAAACAAGAAAATTGGTTGAGCTTCTAACTTTCAAAAGCCAATTTCTCCCCCCCTCGGGTTAAACCACCAAACATAGACATCACCATGATATTTACAATATCGAATACTACCTCGATTTGCCGACCTTCTGCTCCAGATTGTACTTTCTCTCTCTTCTCTCTATTTTTTTCCTGGCAACCGAGCTAAACAAAATGAAAAAGAAAAAGAAAGGAGAAGGGAAAGAAAAGAAAGGAAAGGTAGTTAAGCCAAGGTTGTCCAACCAGTTACCAATTCAGACCACACCCTGCCTAGTAAAAATAGAATAAATCAATTAAATCTCAAAATAAATATTTTATTGGCCTAAAATAACATATAATATAGCCAAAAATAAATACGAGGATATTGCAAATTTAGTATTAAATTTCTTATATAGTTAAAATTTTGGACAAAATGTTCAAATCGAAAAAACTGTAATAATTCATGAGTTATAATTTTTTTTCCAAAATTTTAGGTCCTATCAGTACGTATGTGTTGGCTTCTCTCTCCAATTAATTTTTAACAAGCATAAAAGAAAAATTAAATCATCATAATTTTTTTGTAGGACATTTTATTAATGTTGGAGAGTTATTATTAAAAGAATTAACTAACATGGATTTTTTTTTGCCAATTAAAAGTTTTTTATTAATTAATTTTTTTAGTTTTTAAATATTAAAAGTTGAGTTATTAACTTGATTTAATATAGTCTAACAACAATAATTTCAAAAATTTTTTAAATTTTGTTATTGATACATGTTTTTTATTTGATAGCATTTTTTTTTTTTTTGGGTCAAAACTTTTTCCATTGATTGACAACTCGTAGTTGGTGAGTGTTTGCACCCCATCGACACGTATCACAAATTTTTCGTTATATTATTAAGTTTTGCTAATTTATTGACGACATAATAATAGTAATTTGATATTATTCAAATTTACTTATCAATTAGATTTTGAATTGATGATAATTGATTGCAAATATTTTGTATACTCATTGTTAAACCTTTATAAGTTCAATTATGTTGTAAATAACCCGTAGCAAGTCGTGGGCTTCCCGCCATCCGTAGGCCTTGGATACCGAAGGCCCGATTGGCTGATCCAACCCAAAATACAAGGCCCAAACAAACTTGATTGGGTTAACACAGTTATAAGGCCGTCATTTGTCTCCAGGCTCAAGCTATAATTTCCCATTAAAAAAAAAAAAATCCCAATTGCATCGTTTAATGATAATTCCCACATTGATTTGACAATTAGAAAATCACAGGAACACTTGGTCTTTAGTTTTAAAAATTGGTTAACTACTTGCTAATCAGACATTTTGTTTTGCATTTTCACCATCTTTATATCTAATATATTGAAATTACATGACCTGCCGTGGCCTCTAGTCTGGTATTAACTAATAAATTAGTTAACATTTGTTGTGTATATATTTGTATATAATTATCTTAAAAAATTTATCAATTTTAAAAAATATCTTGTTTTCTTTTTCCCTTTATTTTTCAATTAAATGAGTAAAACATTACAAAAATCAGATATCCTGAATGGTTGCCATATTATTTTATAAATTCCACTCATCTCTCCCATACATAAGTGCAATAATTACTCGATTAATCTTTAAATCACTTATCTTTCTTACATTAGTACTTGCTGCAATATTGTTAATTGCTGGATATATGTCATGTTATCTACTGCTACGTTTGATTGAGGGATTGAATAATGGGATATAAATAATATTATGAGATAATTAATGGGATTAGATATAATATGAGATTATTTTTTTATGTGAGATTATTTTTTTAGTGTTTGGTTGGTGGGATATAAAATGAGATAAAAGATGTAATTTGACATGTAATGTGACAGGAAATAATTTTGAACCTTTAGATATTAGTAGGAATCAAATCCAGATGTGAGGTATAAATAACACCATACAACCCATAATATTACTTATATCACTTTTTTTTTTGGGTATAAACAATCCCATGGTACTAATAATCTCCTCTCACTTTTTTTAATCAAACATGAGATTAGAGTAGATCTTACGAACACACACTTCAATCCAAGTTTTAATCTGGGAAAAAAAAACGTGGCCTACGTTTACTTGCTCAATTGCTTGACATATTGTAATATTATATCCATTTCATATAAATATTTTAAGAGATTTTGACTATTAAATTTTAGTAACTTACGGAAAAAAATTTTAAATTTTCTAGCCGTAGATGGACCACGCGAGTAGGCAGAGAGGGGCAACTGGACTCCACTTTTGTACCAAATAATGAGTTTTTTTTGTTAGAAGGAATAGCCATATGTAATACTACACTTTCTTTGCCCTGTTTTGATGTATATATAAAGGATATCTTTTATAATAATGATAATAATATTATTTTTAAGTGTACAATTATTATGGGACGTATTTAAATTTAACAATGGTTCTGAAATTATATTATTTTTGTTTTGTGCTTTAAATCTGACATGCCTTCTAATATAAAATGCAATGAGATAATACGACTTTATTATTTCACCCTTAAGGCCCTGATTGAATGAGGGTGAAACCCCTCTAAAGTTTTTATCCCCTTATAAGGGTGGGTCCCACTCCTTTTTCATAGTTTGGCAACACTTTTCTTTCTCTCCTTTTTCCCTCTCTTAGTTTTACCCCCTCCATTTTCCCCCTGCAGGAGATAATTTTTGGACACCCTAGGGGCTAGTCAAAAATTATCCCTCTTTAAGTGGGGAGTTTTTGACATTTTTAACTCTCGTTAATAGTATTATTAATTTGATTAAAATAAATATAATGTTAGTAAAAAAATAATAGATAGGCCAACAAGTCAAAATAAATATAATTAAAAAAAATTAGATAATAACCAACTATTCAACAATACACATTTAAAAAAAAGTTTTTAAATAAATTTATAAAAAATTAAATTTTCAATGAAAAAAATAATATAACTTCAAATTGTCCAAAAATAATTAAATAGAGTGGGTTTTGTAATTTAATGGGTAACCAAGTTTGGAACACCACAAGGGCAAAAAAGTCATTTGACTGATTTTTTCATCATTCATCTCCTCGTATTTATAAAACATCCAAACCAAGTCAAAAGTTATCCCCCTCCATAAATATCACATCAATGTAAGCTAACCATCTAAAAATAATACATCCTCTTATCTTATACCCCACTAAAACTTATCCCCCTGAAATTTTAACACCATCCAATCAGGTCCTAAGAGTTCACTTCCAAAAATTCGAGATGTAATCAGAGATTCTTGTAAATACACTAATATCTAAAAAAAAGTTTAGCGTATATATTTTACTCAAAAAAAAAAAAAAACAATGTGTAAATTTAATGGTGCTATTTGAAGCTAAAATAGATTTATTAAAATGTTAAAAAAAATATAGCGATAAATGGTGAAAATTCGTTCAAACGAAATAGAGATGAATAGTGAAAATTCATTCAAACCGATTCTTGCAAATATTACTTGACAGTCAGAATTTTTTGAAATTGTAAATATTTTATTTAGATTTATAAATATTTAAATAGATTTATAGAGAATTGTAGATATCTTATGAGATGCTGGCGCATAGGCTGGAGTTTGAGTATCAATGGTTATGACTTGATCAAAATAAATTTAATTGAATTAATAAATTCAAATGACTATGATTTGATCAAAATAAATTTGACTAAATTAATAAATTGAAATAACTATAATTTGATCAAAATAAATTTGACTGAATTAATAAATATTATTTATTTATATTAATAAATGTTGATTAAATCATAATTATTTATATTTACACTTCAGTCCTTAAATGTACTGTAGCCCCTGACACTCAAATTTTATAGAGATTTACATAATTCGAAATAGAAAAAATTTTATAGAGATTTAAATAGATTTATATAATTTTTTATTATTAATTTTTTATACTCCAAAAGGTGTGAATTTGACAAATAAATATACTAACACACCAATCTTAAAACAAATCCCATCCAAGTGAATGGAGTTAGGGATGTCAATGGAATAGGTACACAGGGTACTTGATCCGACTAAACTTGATAAAAATCTGTTAAAAAATACCATAATGGAAATGGGACGAGTTTAATATAGAAATTTAATACTCGTGGAGTTTGGAACGGGTATGAAATTTGCCTGTAAGGTATCTGATACCCAATACTAGATACTTGTAAGATACTCATTTAATAAAATAAAATAAAATATAATATATTTTTATATTTTTACAATTTTATTTCTAAAATAAAATTTTTGAAATTCTTAAGCTGAAATTTTGTTACGTGTTATTTTCACATGTCATGAATTATTTCATATTGAGTTTGAAAGTCCTTTATAAACTGTGATTTCCTATTGTACTGTTCCAGGGGTATGCCTTATGTATTTTGTACATTTATTTCTGCTATTTATATTATATTTCTTTTACCTTTCAAAAAAAAACTTGAACGTCCTTTGACCAATGAATTTGTTCAATTTAATAAATTTAACAATTTTGTCACTTACTAATTTTTTTATTTTTTTAGCTAAAAACTTTAAGGTCTTTGACCAATGAATTTATTCAATTTAATAAATTTAATAATTTTGTCACATACTATTTTTTTTTATATCAAATCGAGTATTTAATGGGTACTTAACAGGTAATTTGACTAATTGAATATAAACGGATTTCGCGAATTTAAAATGGAACGAGTTTGAGATTCCAACTAAAAAAATAAATGGGTTTGGAATGATAATAATAAGTAAAAATAAATGAATTTGATATTGAAATTGACTAAGTAGACGAATATCCTAGATATTGAGATTGACTAATTAGACGAATACCCTACTCGTTTAGATTCCTAAATGGGCCTACAACTACTTGAAAGTATCACCGTTTGGAAACCTGTCAACGGTGCCCCGAGGATGCTAACGCCAATCCAAGACTTGCAATAATGGATAAATTAGACTTATGTAATTTACATTTTATTTGACTTTAGTTCATACCATTAACAACTTGTAGTTATGGTATTTTAAATAAAATTAGTATTAAGTTCTTATATAATTAAAATTTTGAATAAAAAGTTTAAATAAAAAATTTTTTGATAATTTATGAATTTTAATTTTTTAAGCCCTAACAGTTACTACATGTGTTTTGATCTATTTCTTCAATTAATTTTTGATAAGCACTATAAAAAAATATAAATTATGGTGCTTTAATTTGGAAGGTTTAACTTTTTAGAAACCATAATTAGGTAAAATTTAAGTTTGTAGTTTTGATTTGCATATAATCTTCGCTCTTGAAATATGGTGAAATTTAAAATATCTAAGCCGTTTTGTGAGATAGATAGTAGTGGCGTCCAATAAAATAATAATTAAGCGGGAATTTAAAAATATAAAAACAATCTCAATCGCTAAATAAAAGAAAAAATAATTCTTAATCTTGGAATCTTAGTTTGTGAAATGGGTATTTTAAAAAATCATCCTATTTTATCATATAGATATTTTAAATTATTTTACTTATTTTTAATATTTTTACATCATTTTATTTTATTTCTTTCGTTAGTTATTATCAATATATATAATTTATTAAAAAAAGTGATATATAATGTTCTACCGATAAATTATTTTAAAAAATAACTAATGGAATAAAAAATGTGAGACAATTTAAAAAAATATAAAGCAAATTAAGACTATTTAAAGTACATGTGCTAAAATGAGAATGGATGTAAATGATAGCTTAATTTATTCAAAAATAATAAATTAAATCGTTTATTATTTTTTTTTAATTTTTCACATATAGTTTTCTTAAGGCATCACAAATTTTTAAAAAATTAAACTAGTTTGGTGTTTTATTTTTTTTAATTCCTTTTATTCAAAAACAAAAAAACAAAAAACAAAACACCAAACTAGTTTAATTTTGTAAAATTTTGTGATGTCTTAAGAAAACTATATACAAAAGAATTAAAAAAAAAAACTTGAATGGATCAGCTTTTGACATTGATTCTTTTTAGCATTGGGCCTGGTCGGCCATCCCAAGGTTATATGTACATTGAATATAGAAGCTTGGGCCAAAAAAGTAGATAAATTAAACTGAATTTATGTTGGAGTGCAATTTGCCCTCAATTAGCTTTTTATGCCTGACATACGTGTATTACTTTGAAAGGATTTCCAACTTTATAGTTTATGTTTTATTTTTAATTTTATAGTCATTATTATAGAAATATGTACCAACACTGGCGAAGTGAAATGGAGACAAAGGGGAAGTGATTATCTTAATTTTGAATGTGAAATTATAAAAATATTTTTGGTATTTTAATTTTATTAAGAAAATAAATCAATTATTAAGAATTGAGGTATTTTAGTTTTATTAAAAATAAGATTAATTCAAAAATTTTTAATGTAAAAAAGAGTTTACAAGAATCAAAATTAGGTATTTTTTATAAAATAAAGTGTATTTTTTCATTAAACTATTAAATATTGTAGTGTATAATATTAGTAAATATAACATATAATACAACAAATTTTATAAATAATAAAATTTAATAATAATTATATATCTTTTTTTTTAATGAGGAACATTCCCAGTAACCTTTAGTTGCTGTTAAAAGAGCCCATTAAACTATTAAGTGTGAAAAGTATCCACTAATTTAATAAATATGGATAATTTTTTTTTATCCTTGATGGTGTAATTCTTATGATACTTGTGTCACAGTTAAAGAAAAAGATAATAAATTCAGAAAAATTGCGGCAGAATGAAGATAAATGATTGATCGAGACTAGTATTAGATATTATGTTCTTAAGATAAATTTGTCCTTCACACTGGTGCTATTGCATTTTTTCTTAGATGTTTGCCTCCTAAGATACAATGATCAAACGCAAATACAAGCAGCATAACAATGTATTTGCATAATGAATCAAAACAATATTTTGTATTCTCAAATTTTTATTATGCAATAATGCAAAAGGAAACAAAACTTGAATGAGAATCAAAGAAGAAGATATATGATGTGAAGGGATGAATTGTATAGAGATAAAGTCCGTGTTAGGAGAGATACTAATGGAACAACTACTTCTATTCACAAACATATATGCCTGTTCTTTGTTTTTGAAACAGACATACCTGAGGAAGAGGCTCTATTCAAAATAACGTAATTTTGAATATTAAAATTACATTGTTTTAATAAATTCCTTCATATTAGAATATAAGAATACTTATTCAAGTATGTCACTTTGGAGCCATTTTTCTCATTCATCATTTACTCATTTTGAAGAAATAAATAAATCACATTAATCTCTTAATGGAGTAGAATGCGTCCATATAAATTAATGATTCAATCGAAGAATAGACCACATTTTTATTTAACTCTCAAAATATACAAAATTACCATTTTGTCTAACAAAAAAATAATATTATCTCTCTTCTATTTATGATGTTTTGTATCCCTTAATCAAAATCTTGAATCTGCTCCTTAATTAAGGAGAAGAAATATGTGGCACGAATGTATTATTTAGTTTGAAAGTAATATATGCGCATTACGTGACATTATAATTTACCTCTTTAATAATAAATGCAGACTTTAACTTTTATTCTTATCATTTATAATAAATTTACGAAGAAGGATACAGACGCACCGATTAGCCCAGGCATTAAGTTACGTAGGTTATACATCACTCCTCAGATGGAGCAATTTCTACCCATCAAATGCCTTTTTTTCTTTTCTTTTTATTTATTTATTTATTTATTTATTTATTTTTATCTAAGATACGGGTGTTATTTTGAAATGATTTCCAACTTTCTATTATATATATATATATTAATTTTGTAGCCATTATGATGTGAATATGTATCCATTATGATGTGATACAAATATAAAAAGCCATTATTATGTGAATATGTATCCATTATGACCTGATACAAATATATATATATATATATATATAATATGCATCTACCATGAACAAACATGTTACTTGGCAAAGGATAAGAACAGGAACGACACCTAACCATGCAGTCTTTTTCAAAACCCAATAATCAATACCACGAAGGAAAGTCGAGCGACCTTTTGCAGCACCCACTACCGAATAGAATCGAAAGGTACTCTTCCAACCACAGGAAAAGGAATTGATTTCCTAACTCAGCATTTGACCTTTGGGGAGAGCGAAAAAAAGAAAAAAAAAATTAAAAAAACAAATAAAAAAATCCCATGACCCATCTTACGAAAAATAATACGTGGCTTGAGATATTGCCGTTAATAATGGGAATTTAGGTTGTGGCCATCAGATGCGAATCCTTACAACTTAGGGATAAATTTAATATTTTTATAGCAAAAAATATTCTAGGCTTCCTTGTCCTCATTTTTTTTTATTTTAGAAAAATAATTTTTAATTAGTTTTGAATTAGTTTGCATATCATTTTTATTTATTTATTTATTTATTTTTAAAAGGCCAAGATGCCACCTAAAAAAAGTTTTAAAGAAAGAAGAAATTTAATTTATTTATTAAAAAAACTAAAATTAAAGAGGGAAAACAAACTATTTAAAAATAATAATTCAAATAGAAATCATTTACATGCTCATATTGAATTCTCTAATTACTAAGAAAAGTAAGAGAGAGAGAGAGAGAATAAAAAATTCTCAAGTTCATGGCAAATTACATAGATTGTGATCTCCAAATTATTGACATAATGACAATATAATTAATAATATGAAGTAAAATACTAAATATATTCTTCTTTTATTTTTTCATAATGATCCATTCGTTCCCACTAATGATGGATTTAGAATTTAACATTTCAGGGAGTGTGGTTAAATAATTATGGACAATGACACTAAATTAAATTTTGAAAAAAAATTGAGAAGCGAGGTTTTTGAAAGGGATAATTGCTTTTTACCCCTTATACTGGGGAGTATTTGGAATAACAAAAAATGAGATAAAGTGAGATAATTTATGAGTTCGTAATTCGTGCAGTGAGACAAAAAATGAATAATTTTTATAAGTTTTCAGATATTTTTAGAGTTTTTCAACGTTTTTCAATGCGCCAAATGCACAAGATGAAAATCACTTATAACCCGTGAATTTTAAAAACCTTACATTTTTTATCCTTTAAATTAAAGTGAAAATATTAAAAAATTTATCAAACATAACAGTTTTGACTTTAAGTAAGTTTAAAAATTGTATTATACCCCATATACTTTATATTATCTAGAATTACAGATTTTGATTCTATTTAATTTTTAATAGGCATTTTTGCCTTTTCACTTGAAAATTTAATGTTTTTTAAAATTTTACTTGAACTCAAATTATAAGGAATATAAATATAAATTTTTAAAATTTTAAAAATATAAGTGATTTTCACCATAATTATAGGAGAATAAAAAAGAAATTATTTCTTTTTAAAAAGTTTTTACAATTCCGTCCACTCTAGATTTGTGATTACTTTTCATAATGAATATTACTTTTTTGATAGTATCAAAAACGAAAAAGTGTTCAGATATTCATATTCTAAAATAGAAGGTATAAGGATGAGTCATGTTAGTTTCTTGACAGATTTTATGCGATTTTTTTTTTTTTTTTTGTTTTTTTGTGGGGGAGGTGGCTTTTGTTTCCTCCTTATGGGATGGGCATTGACTCTTGAGTTCACGCATTGAGCAAATAGCCCAACTACAAAGAGGAAAAAAAAAAAAAAAAAAGAGGAGAAAAAAAAAAGTTGTTTACCACTGAAGGATATCTGAAATTTACTAGAACAAGAATAATATATGTACACATATAAAGAGGAGAAAAAAAGAAAAAGGCTAAATCATTGCAGGTCATTGGCAATTAGGTGCCTTGCTATTGGCGTTAGCTCCTGCTGAATGAAAGCCCACAAAATTCTTTTGATTGGATGTGAGGTGCATTCAAGTTATTAAAACAGATAGAGAGAGAGAGAGAGAGAGAGAGACTGTCAAGGAAGTCAAATGAAATAATGAAGCTCTTTTTGTGCAAAACATTACTATCCACAGAAGTCATATATTCATTTGCCCACTTGTGATTATTCATATTCTGAATATCTTTTGTCGGCAAAGTAAAGTTTAGCCTCCGGGGGCATGGTCATTATTTGGGGGTGCGCACAGCTTAGCTTAGGTTTTAGATTGCACCGATCAAATTTAAAAAAAATTTGATTTAATTATTTATTTAATAATAATCGGTGCATTTTTTTAAATAACAATTATCGATTTTAGTTACGATTTTAAAATTTTAAAATTAAATAAATTAAAATAACTAAATTAAATTTAATGTATATTTAATATTATATATATATAATTAATCTAAATATCTACTTCTATTAATGATTTTATCTTTTAAAATTTCAAATACTATGAAAAATCAACAAATCATTATAATATTAAATAGACACTCTAAGTCCCAAGCAGCACTTATATAAATATTGTTATTTTATCACTATAATTAAATTATAAAAAATATATTTAAATTGATAAGCCTCTATAACCAAACTGATATAATTTGGTTTGATTAATGTTCAATTAGTGCATATTATTTGATTAGTTTAATCATTATTTCTAATTTTTAAAAATAATCAGTTCAATTATAAAAACTATAATTTCAAATTATACCGATTGATACTCACTTCTAGTAAACATCTCCAAATTATATATTCCAAACTTTGGGTTAAAGGGGTTAAAAGTGCTTTTTGCACTATAAGGATTGAAGTTGGCAGTCTTAATTTAATTAAATTTTACTAATTCAATTAAATAAAATTTATTAGCTCAACTAAACTTATTTTGACTAAATCAAAGCTGTTATTTAAGTACTTTGACTTTTAAAGAGTAAAAACCCCTTTAACCCCCAAAATACTTTTTCTATGTCAATTTTTATTTAATAATTAAACAGTTATAACTCCTATCAATTAATTACTTCTTTACCATTGTTTTACTTCCATCAGCTGTCAATGTATCAAAAAGAAACTCTAATTATATGTTTAATTAATTTGGATTTTGTTAATGAACTTCTCAAACTTTTATATATCGTAATTTGCAAAGGTTGTTATTAAATCATTAATATCAAACATATTAGCTTTTAGACATCTCATATTTTGTAGGTCAAATTTTAAGGTTGAGTTACATCAAGAAGTTATTGGATTAATTAATTGTCTTTATTCTCTATGTACGTATTTAAAGGTGAAAATTACTTATACTCTATAAATTAAAAAAAATGTACTTTTACAACGCTTTACTATATATTAATGTGAAACTATTAAAAAAATTCATTAAAATTAACAACTACAGCTCTAAATAACTTTAAAAAATGTACTTATATCCCATTTATTCCTATTACTTAGCTACACTTATATTCCATGATTTTAATTGATTTTCAGTAGGTAATTTTATTTTTTCACTTAAAAATTTAACATAATTTATAGTTTTATATTAATTTTTTTAAGTGTGAAAGTTATAAAGGTAAACTCTTGAATTTAAAAGCCTGCTCATGTAACAGAGCAGAGTGGAGCGTAAGAAACTCCTCCATCGGGATACATGTGTTGTTGCATGGGAGTGTGCGGCGTAGCTCACGTGGTACGGTATGAGCATTTTGGTCTTATTGACAAGATTAGGATTTTATTATATATATATATATATATATATACTCTATTGTACTATATAACTCTATAAGAGATTTTGAAATTAATAAAAAATATTCTACCCGTTAACAACGTAAATAATTTAGCCGAACTATGTTAATTTTATGTGCTAAATTTTTACTTTTTTGTTACTTTTTCTATTCATATTCACATTACAATTATTAAGGTAATTACCATTGGGTTGTTTAGGTATTTATAAACGTGGGTTTTTGGAGATCGCGCTATGCAATTAAGAGGAAGGCGAAACCAAATTTTGTGCACAATGCAGTTGAACATTGACTCGACAACATGCATATTAATATATTTATAGTATTTTTGAAGTATTTTTTTTTTTTTTTTGGAATAATGTGAGATAAGTAAATCACAAGTTTACTGAGAACCATTACAATGATTAGAGTTTCACCAAAAGTCAAACTATAAATACGGATCGATTTAATTGTCAAATCTCGAACTCATAACATACTTTCGATTTTAATTCTCCCATCAAAGCTAGCTAGCGATGGTAGTATTTTTGAAGTCTTTATAAGGAAATAATTGAAAAATGCTACAGCAAAACCGTTGAGACTTCTACCTAAATTTTCACGAGAGAGAGAGAGAGAGAGAGTCGGGTACGTACGTTATTTTAGAAAGTTAGGATGATAAGCGTGCCTTACCTTCCCACCACCCTCCATAGCTCCCAGCAACGTCCACCAATCCTAGCTTGCTGCTAACTATCTACTTTTCTTCTTTCGCCACCCAATTAAAAATCTTTTCGACCCAACTCCAAATATCAATACGTCCACCAATCCCAGCTTGCTGCTATCTATCTACTTCTCTTCTTTCGCCACAAAATTAAAAATCTTTTCGACCCAACTCCAAACATCAATACCCTATAAGTGGTTACTATTTTAACCCCAAAAACCTAATTATCATGACAATGTAATATATCCCATCTAATACATCATTGTTGGTTCAAAAATAAGAAAGATTAATACTTCCACTTTTTGATAAAAAGTATATATATTTTGATACACTAAATTAGTATAATTGCATATATATTGCTGAAATACTATATTTCAAAATTTTTTTGAATATTGAGTAACATATTTAAATTGTAACCGTTATATGTGATAGAATCGTGAGGCCTTAATTGCGATGTATGTATTCGTGACTGTCCAATTCTTGGAGATGAATTTTGAATGTGGTTATATGATATAAATATTTGAAGTCACCACTATCAAAAGAAAAATGTGTTAGGAAATTCAAATTCAAATTTATATTTTAAAAAGTTTTAATTATGTTTTTTTTTAAATTATAATATAAAACTAACATTTTTTTAGTAACTCCAGCCTAATATACAGAATTAGAGATATAATAGGTTTGGGATTTAGTTATACATAGAAATCATCACACTTAGATATTTAAAAATATTTAGAGTTCCTTTCCAAACCAATTTAGACACAACTCAATCCATGAAAAGATGGGTCATTAGCCCAGTGACCACAAGTTAAACCCAAAATAATGAAATACTAAGAAATACCAATTCTACTCAACACCAAATTTAGGTGTTGAGTTTTACATATATATTGGGAGAGTACAATTACTTCAAATTTTCAAATAGTGACAAGAGAAGTTGTCTCGGTTGGCAAAAAGCAGGCCCCACTCTGGCACAAAATCAATCGTTTGAGTCAGTTCTCTACCCTTTTCCTTAATTAATAAAACAATATATTTGATATTCTTCCAGTGTCATAAAAATAAATAAATAAATAAATAAATAAATCCAAGTTACCATCGGAAACGTTAATAAACATGAACATTCATAGATACATATATTTTTAAATTTTAGGAGAAAATTTTTTAATTAAATTTTAATTAATTAAATATTTTAAAAATAAATTTTCAAAATGTTTCAATTGACCTGAAATGGGAGGTTGTTCTGAAGTTGGTGACTTAATATTTGACCTAACTGGTCAAAAGTCAGTCACGACGGCTTTGTTTCAAGATTTATTCTATTTTTACTATTTTTTTTCCCACACAAGTCACCGCTTATTTATTTTAAACTGATAATTACCAGTAGTTATCAGTGTATTTGATCCAAAATCATCACAGCTGTGAGATATATTATCTTTTGTTTGGAAATTAACGATTTTCAAGGGTGATTCTTGCCATCTTATTTATTTGATATTAAACTCTAAATTGTAATATTATCTTGATATACACGACTTAGGGGTACTTAGACTTAGGCTTGTTGTGTAATATTTTATATTTTTATATTGGGTGACTATAATTGATATAGCAAAATAATTTTTATTTATTTATTAATTTATTTAAATAATTAATTTTATTAGAAAATAAAGATACAATGATAGATGCTCTGATGCTATTGTTATATATTAATACATTGGCTTGATTCATTAGTCGTGCTATGACTTTGATTTAGATTATTATTATTATTATTATCATTATTAATATTATTATTATTATTATTATTTCCTTAATCTATACGGGTTACACTCGATTTGAGTTTCAGAATGACATAATTAACACTTAAATATGATTCCATCTCCCTCAAATGTGAGAAAAAAAAAAAAAAAGAAAAAACAATAAAAGGAGAAACCACTAATTAAAGCTCCAAACTTTGAAGCGTCAATTATTTTTTTTTTATTTTTTTTTTTTACACGATCTATCCAAATATGTAGCATATAAGTAGGGGTGGAAACGAACCGAACCGTTCACGAGCTACTCGAGCTCGGCTTGAAAAAAGCTCGGCTCGAGCTCGATTCATTAGTTAAATGAGCTCGAACCAAGCTTGATTTTCGGCTCGTTTTGGATTCGGGCTTGAGCCTAGAGAAACTCGACTCGAAAGCTCGCGAGTAGGCTCGGTTAGAATAATATATATATTTTTAATAATATTTTTATTGTATTTTTTAAATGTATTATATTTTAAATTAAAATGACATCGTTTTGGTTTAATCGAGCTATTCACGAGCCTAACTGAGCCTAAATTCTTCTTTATCGAACCAAGCTCGAGCCTATATAAAATCTCGAATCGAGCTCGAGCTCGAGCTCAGTATAAAAAGCTAGAGCTCGAACATGTTAAAAATCGACTCGGCTCGACTCGACTCGTTTCCACCCCTACGTATAAGTGTTATACGTGTAAAACCAATTAATTAAAACTCCTACGTTCCTATCTTCTTCCTTTCGCCTCTCTCTTCTCATGTATATCTCCACCTCTCTTACTCTCCTTTGGTGAAGAAGAAAAGTAAAAATTAAAATAATGCTGAAGGAAATATAAAAGAATGAAGTTAAAAATGAAAAGCAAGTAGAAAAGAAATGAAATAGGTCATTAATCCAAGGACCACAAGTCAAACCAAAATAATAAAATA
Source organism: Vitellaria paradoxa (assembly GCA_019916065.1). Classification (NCBI taxonomy): domain Eukaryota; kingdom Viridiplantae; phylum Streptophyta; class Magnoliopsida; order Ericales; family Sapotaceae; genus Vitellaria; species Vitellaria paradoxa. The sequence goes on along the minus strand of CM034235.1, from coordinate 15,972,406 downwards.
CCTTGAAATACCAATTAAACACTTAATACGCCAAATTTAGGCATCGAGTTTTACAAATATACGGGGAGAATACAATTACTTCAAAATTTCAAATAATGATGACAAGGAAAGCTATCCCAGTTGGCAAAGAGCACTCCCACCCTAGCACAAGATCAATGGTTTAAATCAGTTCTCTACCCCTTTTTCAAATAAAATAATCTATAAAATATATTTATTTTCATTTCCCTTTACTTTTTTTTTTCTCCAAAAATCCAAACACACAATTAGAAAGCTTGGTTGATTTTAATTTCCTAAAATTATATTTACGGGGCAGAGTTGGGTGTGACCGTATTGGCAGAGTAATGGAAGAGAGTCAGCACAATTATTATCTTGCTAAGTGTAAAATTTAGATCTGTTAGGAGTGAGTTTGAAGTAACAAAAAATTAATAAAAATTAACAAAAATTATAGTTTTGTAATCCATGTAATGAGGGAAAAAAAATTAAATTTTTTTTAAAAAATTGTTAATGAAATTTAGTGGTTTAAATAGAGTTTATAACTTTGAAACATGAACGGTCCATAATTGATGTATATTAGCATATTTTTTTATAAATTAATAATAACAATAAAAGGCAAATCTACCATGCAAAGAAAAATTAATTAAAAAGTAAAAGTGGTGCTTTGGACCTCTAAAGGCTAAGGAGACACAAGAAGTTGAATAAAATATAATAGCCTCATGTGCTTCAAAATTTGGGTCAAAAAAGATAGGCAGCCAGAGAGGAAATATTAGATGCGATAAAATAATAAAGAAATTAATTAAAGCAGTAAATGTGAGTACCCAAACGCGTGGACCCGATTAATGACCAGTCACGGTGGTGCTGCATGTGCAGTGCCCACGCCTTAATTGTCTACCTCTGACCGTGTAAATAATAATAATATTATTATTATTATATATTTATATATATATATATATATATTTCCCATTAACAAAATGATTGGGCTAATCTCTGTCCAATGTGTACCTTGGGTGCGTTTGATCAAATAGTACACAAAAGTAAGACAAAAATGTGATATAAAAGTAATATTAAAAAAATTAATTAAAAAAATATAAAAAATTAATTAAAATTAATATATTTTAATAAATTTTAATATCTCAAATGAAATCTTAATCTCATTTTATTTTACTTTTTGTCGCTTTAGATGTAATCTTTATAAAAAAAATATTCAATATGTGATAAATTAAAATTTAACGCAGCCCATGTGAATAAAAGCCATCCCTTTTTACGTCAAATAGACGTGCCTTATCATTAAAATATTTGTCAACGTCGGTGCAAGGTAATTTCATTACAATTAATATGTTTATTTAAAAAAAAATCAAATTCTACAATGCACTACTTATATATATATATATATATATAGATATAAATAAAATTTTATAATTTCTAAATTTACAATAAACTTCTTAATATCTGAAAATTGAACACCACAAGTTACCAGTACTTAAACTTACCTTTCAATCGCGTGAATCACATTTTCCTTTTCTTCTTCATTTATGTCGTTGTTTGTCCCCCTTCCTCGATGTGTATTTTGTCCTGACTCCTAATGTTTAATCAAGGTTTCGAAGTAGTATAAAATTGGATAATTATCAAATTCAATTTTCTCATGTCATTCCGAACTCAAAAATTTGAATTAAAAATATTTTTAATTATTGAATTTGTTCAATATAATGATCACTTTTTTTTCTCTACTCTAGTTATCTTTTTGGTCACTTTATATGAAAATATACTCTATCACTCTTCTTATATTTTTTAATACTTTTTTATAAAAAATTTTAAATTAATATTTTTAAAAATATGATAATATTTGTAATAAGTAGTAAAATTTTATCCATTTATTAAACATTATACGAATACGTATTAAACAAAGTCAACTAAGATTTTTTATTTAAAAAAATAAAATTTAGATTTTAATTGTCTTTAAAAATTTCTTAAAAATAAACATCTAAATTAAAAATTCAAATGTAAACAAAACTTAAAGTTTTAAATGCATACACTTTTACACTATTTGTGTCATCTAATTTAAGATATTTGGAATTGTTAGATTTGTTTAATGGATAAGATTACTTCTTTTCCTCTTCACTTTGGTTGTTTTTTCAATCACTTCACATGAAAACGTTGTGTTACTCTTCCCCTACTTTTAAATACATTTTTTATAAAGGTTTTGAAATTGATACTTCTAAATGGGTTCAAGGGGGCTGCACTGTAGGGACTGCAGTGAAAAAATCCACGATTGAGATTTCTTTGCACTTTAATGACACGTGATCTTTAACATTCCGCATTAATTATGCTTCAATTATATTTTTTAAACTTTTATTTTTATTTTGAAAATAAATTTAATTAAAATAAATTTGAACCATTAGATTAAGTGTAAAGAAATCTCAATCTTTCAGTTTTTACTGCAGTCCCTATAGTGAATTTTTTCACTGCAGCCACCTTGAATCTCTTCTAAATATGTGATGATATTCGTAATAAATAATAAAACTTTACACATTTATTAAACATTTTACAGATACATATTAGATAAAATCAAATAAGATTTTTTTGTCTAAAAAAAAGTGAAATTTAGACTTTAATTTTCTTTAAAAAATTCTTAAAAAAAATTAAACTAAAAAATAAATTTTAATGTACACAAAACTTTACATTTTAAATACATACACTTTTACACTCTTTGTGTCATCTATCTAATAATGGAAGTTAAGTATTTGAATTTGAGATATTATCGTTAGTCTCTTTTAATTAGTAATTTTTATTTTTACATGTTATTTTTTAACAATTTTGCATATATGTTTGCTTTATAAATTTATATTTAAACTCTTTATAGGATAAACGATTCCCCCAGATGGTTTGAGGGGGGTCAATTGGATCATTGTTTGAATTGGCTGAACCAGCTAATCTAGTTTGGTTTCCGAAACAATGATAATTACACTTTTCATTTAATCTCTGACCCAAAAATACATTACCTTTTTTTGATTTAAAAATTAACAAATAGTTCCGTCGTAACTTGGATTGAAGTATAAAATTATCTGAATCTATTAAATTTAACTAAATTTATGTTGAGTCAAAATTAGTTGTGAAAAAACTTTTTACACAAAAATAGATAAATGATAGTATACTTTTATCCATTTGTATATTAAGAATACATTTGGTACGAGATGAAAAGTTAGGGGTGAAAGATTATAGGAGTAATTATTGCCTCAATAATAGTTAATAGGGTAAGAAGTCGATGATACTTATATTTAAATTAAAAGAACAAATATTACCTGATAATAATTATATTATGTTTGGAATGATAAAAATTTTAAGAGGATAAAAGTTAATTGCTTAGGATTTTATAGGAGTGTAAAGGAATGTTTTATGGGGTAATAAGAAAAGGGTTTAATTTTTTTATTACTCACTGTTACTCATCTCCACTAGTAGCAATTTACGCATATAATGGGTTATCTCCAGTATAATTATTACCTCTCTTTCAAAATTATCCTAGCAAAATTTACTCTCTGATGATCCCAAAATAGATATGCTCTAAAATGAAACTTATACAAGCTTACATACATGTGTGACAAACATTTAATTAAATTTAACATTTTGATAATTTTGTACTTTTTATCTAAAAATCATAAAAGAACAATATATTAACTTCTAAATTAGAAACCATCATATATGTTTAGTCCAAGTTTTAGACTGCGTTAGGAGTACTAAAAATTACTAAAAATCTTTACAAATCTCTACAAATTTTTTTTCAATCTTTACAAAATCTCTATAAATCTATATAAATCTTTGTAAATCTCTACAAATCCCAACAAATCTATACAGCCTTAATAAAATCTTTATAAAAAGATTATGCACCAAGAAATCTTTGCCAAAATTGAATTTTTACTATCCATACTTTTTTTTTTTTTTTGGTAATTTGTTAGTTACATTTTAAATACCAACAAAATAAACTAACTACATTTTATCTCAATTTTTATAATTCAAAAACCGTCCCATAAAACTTTAAAATAAAATTATTTCAATAAAATATTATCACTATTTCGAATGAGCTTCTAAGTATGGCAAAAAGACAAGAAAACATCATTAGGGGTAAAATTATAACTCAATTCATTCCCAGAATGAAGAGGGTTTATCATTGTCATAGTCATTCTAAGACAATAGTAGAATAGTTACAACGGTCTCTTCCCATAATTTTTTTACGGGTTGTTCGAAATTTCACAAATTATGATAAAACATAATTTAATAATTTATAAAATATAATTTGATGAATTTTTTGTTATTTGAAATGCAGTCAACAAACTACAAATATATATATATATATATATATAAACGGTAAAAAAATCCGTTGGGTAAAATTTTGTGCAGAAACTCTGATATGCAATAACTTTCTCTATGAATTAATTATATGTGATAAACTTTGAGATGTTTGAATCAAATTGGAAGAAAATTTTCAATTACTATCAGATAAGATATTTTCCCTCTCCCTCCCATGCTGTACGGATGTTCCCTTGCTCAAAAAAAGAAAAAATAAATAAAATAAAATATAAATAAACATAAAACTCCAACAAAGTTCTTTCAAACAATATGTTTAAAAGCTTTACACGAGGTATCATCTATGGAATTGCACTTGTCTATGCTGTGCAATTTTATGGATGTGAATGTATGGAATAGGAAAATTAGACGTTTAGGAGAGAGTCAACATGTTTGGGGTGGGGGTTACAAATCAGAGTCCCCTATAGCAAATCAAAAGATTTAGACCACATAAATCATCATCTATACCCAGCCCTCCCAACTCCAATGAGAGAAGTCAGTACAAAAAAAAGGCCTCAATTTTAGAAGAAGAAGTTCTCAAACTTGCTTGCTCAATATACCCAGTTTTGCCATCTCTGGCAGAGCTCACTGGATGAAATTCTCATCGTCAAAGCTCAAGTGGGCGGAAGGCGGAGAGCTTCAGACTGTTCTTCCACTTGGGACTCCCGAAAATGGAAGTAGCTTGGAATGTTATTAGAAACAAATTCACCAGAAAAGATAAACAGGGACAAGCTAGCGACGACCATTTCCCCAATGCCTGTTGTGATTTCCAGGTCTCATATGCGCGTTTCTGTGGCCAAGCCCCTGCTTGGGGAGATCATGCAATTCCATAACCTGGATCGTTCTTTGCCTCTTGGCTGTCAAAATATAACCACAAACAAATCAGATAGAACACTCGTAGGTCTGTCACTTCAAAATAATAAACGAATGTAAGTCTATTTTAGTTACAATTCTACCACTGCCACAACATTCTAATTCTACTTTCTGATATATTTTTCTGGTCCAATAGCATTTTCAGAATCTAAATCAATGGCACAACGAGAAACATACAACCAGCAATGATAAGAGTGTTTGTTTAAAGGAGGATAGACTGACCGTTTTCAGCCTGTTGGTAGCGCTCCTGGAGCTTCCTTTTTGCGGCTTCAAGCCTTTCAGCATCATCCATACACTTCAATTTCTACACGAACAATAACAAAAATATGATGAAATTTGATGATCCAACCAGAGCAATCTACAACAAATCTGTAGAGGTTATTACTCACATTTTGTTGAGCAGCCAGTGGCTTTCGTTGGATTGTGGCTTTGTCTGATTTTTGCTGGAAGTTTGCCTCGTTGGTGACCTTCCGCTCTACATTTACTTTTGTTGGTCTTCCAGGCCCAGATTCAGCGTTTGAGGGCTTATGAGGTTTCACAACAGCAGCTTGTTTCTTCATTGTTGGTTCTTGTTTCTTCATTTCTTCACCCTTTTTGTCCTTGGCAGGGACATCTGACCCTTGAGGCCCTTGAAGCTTTTGCTTGGGAATATTTCGATCGTCCCTTGATGGTTTTCTGCCATTCTCACGGTTCTTGTTGAATTCCCCACAGCTTTGAGGATCTGAAACAACATCCCCATCCAAAATCATGAATCTCAGAGTGGGGAATTCAAATAAAGAACCGAATAGCAAAAGTCTTATAAGAAAGGCATAAAGGATCATGAATTGAAAACTCACTTCCATCATCATCCATGCCGTCAAAGAACTTTTGTAAGCGCCATCGAAAAAAAAAAAAAAGAATAAGAAGAAGAAAAATTTTGTCAGTCTCCAACCACAAGGCCAAATCAACTTACTTCCTCAAGAGAAAAGAGATTGAAAAAATAATTAACAAAAGAAGAGATGCACAAACACACCTGAGACAGCTCCATTGTAGTAGTCTGAGTAGCAAATAAAAATCCTTCATCCAATGGAGGAGAAGGGAGCCCTTCTTCTTCATCAACAACAGATGGGTTTACAGACTCTGGAGTAGTACCTTCCGTACCTTCAATAAAATATCAATATTAGAATTCAGTTCAGTCAAGTACGCAATGAGTGGACAAAAAATACAAACCGAGCAACAGCTAATTATTGACAAACAAATCCCAATACCAAGCAACAACAAATTCATGGCCAACAAATCCTTACCTGTAATAGCAGTCGTAGCATTGACCCACTCATCTACCATAACTTTCCACAAACTGCAATCCATAATACTGGAATTAGAAATTGAAGCAATATTTCGACCGATTTATCTAGTAAAATAAAAAATTCTAGAGCATGTTCCACAGTAGAGAGAAAAAGGGAATGAACTACATTCTCCTTACCAAGCCCAACACAAACAGAGAAGAATTGAATCAGAAGCGCAACGCTAATTGGTTAGTAAAGAAAATGGACAATAACAAAACCAATTTTTTCTGTAAATGTATTCTTCCAAGAAACCTGAATTTGTCAAATTTTTTTTATTGCTGACATTGGCATGGAGAATTGCAACAACAAAAAATGGCAAGGTTTCTATTAGCAGATGAGCTAAAAATGTCTTGCATAAAGCAGTAATTGTCATCAGAGCTTTAATAAATCAGAACATATATCAGGAAATAAAAATAGGCTAAATCCAGAAGTAGTGTAATTATCTGCTGATAAACATGATATGCCATAAGAAATCAAGCTCTGGCTTAACAATGAATGATGCTGACAATATTATAAATCAAACAGAGTTATCCGTACTACCTAGTTCAATTTGGAAGAACAACTATGTCAAAGCTTTTAAACTGAATGCAGATTTTTTCCCCCCTTATTGATGATGGAAGACCGACCAAAGGGAAGGTGCATAGGACCCATCCCCAAATCATAAACACCCTCGGGTGCCCTAGCTGTACACTGGGTGAAATCAACAAATAGTCCCTTTGTGGTGGTTAGCATGAATCCTGGGAGGCAAATGTGCCTTACGAGAATAAAAAATGAGTAGCACAGTCTCCTGCCTACACCCTATGCCACTCGGGCTCACCCGGGGGCCGGGGGAGAGGAATATGAAGATTCTTTGTCAATAAACACAGCAATAATATACGGAATGTATTAACCACATATCAATAATTTCACATTAATTTGTCCCTTAACTAACCAAAAATGAGAACACAAATTACTGCCTGGTGCAAGAATTACATACTCAATAATTGTCCGTGCTAGATGCCGGATCTGCTGTGATCCATGCTTTCTAAGAGCATTAACAGATTTTCCAATCTCTGTGGCCTGCCATATAAAGAATCAAATCAATTGCCACGCACAAAAAACTTTTAAATAGAAGCACAAAACATTACAACTGCTATAAAAACTCATGATAAAAGAAAATTTCACAAAAACAATGAGTCGTCTTGTACCTTCAGTGTATCCACGGACAAAGGCATCAGTTGAAGTCTCCTCAGTGAATCAAATAACATTGAATCAGACTGCCAACAAAGAGCACCATATATCAATACCCAGATAACAGAGAAAACTGGATGTGCTCTATCCTAAACAGATAATAGTTTAATTAAAACCCATTTAAAACCCATCTACAAACAATTCATCAATTTTTTTTTTTTTTTTTGGGGGGGGGGGGGGGGAACATGTCAAAAAACTTTCAGTAGAACCAGAAAAAAAAGGGCTTTGATAAACAAAATGGTCTTAAATCTTCAAAATCGGTTCACATAGAAGTGGCAACAAAGAGGTTGCATAACTATTACGGACAAATCTAGTAGTTAAAACTGTAGAAGTTCTTTAAGATTTTCAAAAGCAACAAAATACACAAACTGCTCGCATTAGAAAAGTAAAAGAAAAAAGGACTAGTCACAGAAATGGTTAATCAGTTCAATTCACATAACAGAAAATCATCAGTGTGTAAGTTGTGGAGAAAAACCTCATCTTGACGGTTGTCAAGAACCTGTTTGATCCTCAAAACCTCCCCAACAATCTGACTTTCTTCTTCAATCTCATCGGTCAATGCCTCGGCTTCTCCATAGCTGTAGTTGCTCACTCGGTTCATATTCACCTCAACCTGATCATCATCTCTACTACTATTCGCCTTGCTCTCTTTACCACAACCAGCCTCAAATTCACACCCATCTCTGTCCAAACCACTCTTGAAATCCTCATCCTTATCATCATCATCATCATCATCGTCATCATCATATCCGGGCACTAACAACGCCACGCTATCGCACCTCAGGCACCTACTAAATTTACAAGAAAACAAGGTCTCCGCAATTCGATCTCTCCTCAATCTGAACTCCTTCGGACAATCCGAAGCCGCAACGACGATTGCGTGTTCGATGATCTCGAATATGTCGGAACTGGAGGCCCGGAAGTAATCCCTCCACTTATCCAGGGTCCCAGATTTCAGGGCCATGGCTGGGAAGTGAACTTGGGGATGGAATTCGAACCAAACCAGATCGACAAATCGAGCTCTAATGAAAATCAGAAATCAGAATCAAACCTTTAAAAAAAAAAAAAAAACTCGATCTTGAAACAGTTTCTGGTTGCCAGACGATCGAGAAACAGAGCCTTTTGTTCCTATCCAGTTTTTTTTTTTTTTGACTTGGAAATTTTGCTATGGGATGAGCAAATCAATTACGTCAGAAACAAGACTAATGACACGATCGTAAGAGATGATCAAATAAAATCGATATCAGTCTAAAATAGGGGTCTCCTCTATCGGATTTGACAGAACCCAATATTTTAATTTTTCTTTTTTTCCGGAAATCGATCAAAATTTTCAAGGAAGAATCTCTATGCTATATATATCCAGGCAGAGTAGGTAATACAAAACCCAATATAAATCGTCTTGATTGACAAGGCAAAATTCAAACAATATGCTAATTAAGGTGAGAAGCACAGGAAGAAAATCAAACTCTCTCCCTATCTCTCTCAACCCACTTTCTCTCTCTAGAAATATATAATACCAGGTGCTCCACCGAGAAAAAGAAAAAAGAAAAGTGAGGAAGATAAGACCCCAAACCAGAGGGAATATGATATGATCGACACGAAGAACGGCTCCACAGAAGGTTCAACTTCAAAGCCGTTTTTCCATAATCACCCGGTTTTCAAGACCAAACACGGTGTGAGACAGAGAGGAAAGAGAGACAACAGAGCGTTGCTTTCACTATCGAAAAAATGCTGATATATTCTTGGGCTTTTTTATTTTTTAATAAATTGGAAGAAATTTTGGATTAATAATTTGTAGTTGTTGAGAGAGAGAGAGGGGCGGTTTGTGAAAAATAAGGACTCGAAATTCACGTGGTCGTAGCGCGATTCTTCATTGAATTCGTGTCCGGCGAAAAAAAAATAAAATAAATAAAATAAAAATTGAACTTTAGTGGGGCGAAAGAGAGGAGGGAGGGCTCTTCGCCGAGTATGTACTCGGCGACTCGTTTGCTTGCCGCAAAGACTAGGGCGGAGTGTTAATCTAACGTCGCGGTGACGGAGAAGAAAAAAAAAAATCAACGCCAACCATTTAGGTAGGTGTCTGCCATTTCATTACCTTTGCTTGTTAATTATAACACAGCAAAAAAACCAACGCCAACTAGTGGCGCGGGCTCGATTGCTACGTCGCATATTTTGTAATTTACCTCCTTTATGTTGGTCCATGACAAAATTAGTGAGGGCGTTTGTAAGAGAGCGTAATTTTAAGAAGATAATTTTTAACTAATTAGGTTGTGTTTGAATGGTAAAAATAAATAAATAAATAAATAATTAGTGTAAAAATGATACATAACAAAATTTTATTAAAAGAATTAATAAAAATAAGAAAAGGGGACTAGATGGATTAAAATTAAAATTAATGGTCCTAATCTAATGGTTTTAATTTGAAGAAAATCAAAATCTTTAATATTTTACACTTTAGTCCTGCAATACAAAAACTATTGCAGCTCCCTTTACCCCCTAAAAATTGGAGTTTTCTATTTTTTTATTTTTTTTAAACTAAACACCCTCCAACCGGGGTCACGTATTAACATTCACAAATTTGGTCAAAAATACTATCAATTTGGTTTGATACGTATATGTGTTGATAACTTGATGCCATTGTTATATATTTACTATTCTAATGGATTTTTTTTTTTTTGGGTGCTTAAAATGGGTACGAAGCGATTTATTGCTATATATAGCACTGCAAATTAGCCAAGTCATTTATGAAAAGAGGCCCAAAATTAATTTATTAATGACTCATTTTGTCTAGTTTATTTAGGGGGGTGTTTGGATTGAGAAAAATTGAGATAAAGTTAGATAATTTGAGATAATTTGTAAATTCGTAATTCGTGCGGTGTAATAAAAATTGAATAATTTTTATAAGTTTTCAGCGTTTTTTAGTGCGTCAAATACCCTTAATAAATAAATTGAACTTGGACAAAGAAAAAAAAAATTAGACTCCTTTAATAAATAAGTCAAGACTTGACCCAAACTCATTTAGTATTTATTTATAATTAAATAATATCGATATAAAATATATTAATATATTTATTTTAATTCATATCATTATATAAAATGTTCATTATTTAAAAAAAATTATGTTATAGTTTTACTCTTTTAATCTATATAATAAAACACATCCCTTTGATGGGACATTTATGTGCGTGGCAATATTTGAGAAGGGTGGGTTTGTTAGGGAGAGAGAGAGAGAGAGAAAGAGGGGGCAAGAGGATGGGTTTGCTGGGAGAGCAAGGCAAAGAGAGAGAGAGAAAAAAAGGGCGGGTTAGGATTGAGAGGAAGAGAGAGGGAGGGTTGGGGCACAGAGAACGAGAGAGAGAGAGAGAGAGTGAGGGGATTGGGAGATTTATTTTTTTTTAAAGATAAGTTGAATTTTTTTAATAAAAATAATTAATTTATTATATAATAATTAATAATTAAATTTAAATACATATATTTTTATATTTTTTACATTATTTGCGTCATATATATAATAAAGAAATTAAAGCATCTGAATTTGATATATTTTTAATCGTTAAATTTATTTAATTGTCAGGATTATTTTTTCTATCTACTTTAATTGTCTTTTTGATCACTTTACATAAAGAAATACTTTTTTTATTTTTTCATATTTTATTAAATATTTTTTTATAAACGTTTTAAAAATATTTTTTATATCTATATAATAAAATACAACAGTCGATGTGACAAAAAGTTAACTAAGTTTTTTTGTTTTAAAAAAATAATATTTAAAAATTAATTTTAATGTATTCAAATTAAAAATTAAAAATAATGTTCTTTAAAAATTTAATTTTAAACAATAAACAATTAAATTAAAATTTTTATTTTTTATGGGAAAAATTCTATTTTAAAGTACTTAAAGCTTAAAATTGTAAACACATACATTTTTACACTCTTTGTGTCAGAATTTGAGATATTTGAGATAAAAAAAAAAGCTAAAAAATTTAAATTTGAGATATTTTTAACTATTGAATTTACTTAATGGTCATTATTATTTTGTTATTTTTTTACAATTCAGTTATCTTTTCGGTCACTTTACCTGAAAACACAATCTTTTATTTTTTCATATTTTGTTAAATATTTTTTCTAAAACATTTATTTGTGATAAATAATAAAATTTTATATGTTTATTAAAGACTGTATATATTTTTTTATGTAAGTTTGTATTACAAACTTATATTTGAGATATTTGTAGACCAAATTATATTTTTGTGCCTTTAGGCACAAGTAATTTTTATCTTTTGAAAAAAATAAATTTTAATAAAAACAAGACGAAAAAACTTAAAAAAAAAACTTTAACACTAAATTAAAAGATAGGTAGTCCGAGCTTTACACGGATATTTGCTAGTTTTTTAATATTTAATGAGGTCTCATACTATTTCACTATTACACTGACACTCTTATTTTACAAATATTACTAACATTAATGTTATGCCTTTAATCTCGTATTCCCTAATGAACAATGTAAGAATATAAAAATTAACTGGAACAATTAAAAGCTTAAATTAAGATTAAGTCAAATCAATCAATCAATCAACTAAAGTAGTTATAAACATCCATGATTCTCATATAACAACAAAAACAACAACAACAACAATAACAATAATAATATACGTCGTCATAAATTTAAATGTCATGAGTTTGGTTCTCAAAGAATTGATATGAGTTTGATTCTCAGTAGTAGCAACAACAAAATCTCAAACATATAATTCATTGATGACGTAATAGTAGATTGTCATGTGAATTTTTATTATTTTTAAAATTAATCCATTTTTTAGTGTGATCATTTGTCTATATTTGACCATGGGTTTTTCAAAGAAAGTGAGATTAAAACTCATAAAAATTTATATGAGATTTATTTTTATCTTAGTTTTTATCATAAAAAATCACGCTTTTAATGTATGATTGGTATAAGTTTTTGATCATAATTATAAATTGTGATCGAAAAGAGATGATTTACAGTCTCAATCAATTACGTTTTTGTGACTGAAATAAAAAGCAAAATATTACATCTAAAAAACTATAATGTTTATGTATCAAATGATCACGACTATAGAGACTTGAACCCGCGTGCTTTGACCGAAGCACTGAGTGATAAAATTAGAGTAATTACGTACACAATGAAGTAACCATTACGTGATTTTGGATTGTCAAGTTTGGCAAGCCAAGCAAAATAAAGTCACTCATTTTCCTCGTTCCAAAAAAAGGTTTGTGCAGTCTACTTTACAATGTTAAAGCAACTATTATTTTCCAACACACCCTTAAAAAAACTCTAAATAAATGGGTCAGTGTGAGTTATACAAGTTTACCCAAAGCCCGATTATTTTTATCTCGGTATTGTGTTTACGGATTTCGCACGCATTATACATTATTATTATTATTATTATTTTACAGGTAAAGTTTTATTTTTCTTTTTTTTTTAAAGGGAGTGAGGAAGATTCGAATTCGAGTCATGAGCGGACAGAAGAGGCTCTTAACTACTGAGCTATAGGCCACGCTCGCATCATACATTATAAGCCTTACTATTAATCGAATAAAAAAATTACTTTGTTTATGATCCAAATGCGACAACATTAGACTTGTATAATTTTAAAATTAAATGTTACGTGGATATATCCCCGACTTTGCTAGATGATCAAACTTTTCATAATGGGCTTAACTACTAATTAACAAACTTTTTTTTTTAATAAGATATAGCAAAATCAAAGTTTTAATTTAAATAATCTTTCTTAGAAGAAAAAGTAAATAAATGATATTGACGGGATCCATTTAATACTGATATTGATATGAAAATTGAGATTAAAAAAATTTTGTTGAAACGTAAACTAAGTGACTTCCTGCACCATCTGATGGTTAACATCTATAATAGAATCGCGCTACTAATTAATATAAATGTTTAGATGTGAATAAAAATTTTACTAAAATACTTTATTCTATATTTGATTGATGCTGATAATCATACTTTATATTTTCAGTGTTGATAATATCTCATATTTTTTGTACAATCATAACTTATATTTTTAGTACCCTATATTAATTTTGAGATTTTCATACTCAAAAGCGTATAGTTTCGGGGTTGCTTTGTATAATAATATAAATAATTTTAATTAGAACATTAATCAGAAGATAGATATCAAAAAAATTGAACAACCACATATCTATATATATATATATATAAAGTATATATATATATATATATTACATATATAGGCATGGGCAGATGCACATATCAATTGACCCCACTAGAAACAAAATTTCTGTAGAAAATAGTATAATTTTTGAGATTTTTTGTACTTTTGTCCTTATAAAATATATCTTTCAAAACAAATTACCCTTATACTTTAAACAATTTACAAGTTTTGCCCCCATTGGAAGCAAAATTTCCTTAAAAAATAGTATAATTTTTGAGATATTTTTGTATTTTTACCTTTATAAAATATATCTTTTAAAAGAAATTACCCCTATACCTCAAGCAATTTACAAGTTTTGCCTCTATTGGAAGTAAAATTTCTTTAAAAAATAGTATAATTTTTGAGATATTTTTATCCTTTTGCCCCCATAAAATATTTCTCTCAAAACAGATTACCTATAAGTCAAATACACTATCTTTATTTATCAATTTGACCTCACTGTAACAAAATTCTAAATCCGTCACTATATATAAGAGATTTAAAATTTAAGGGAGAGAATTTGAGTCGAGCGTAATACTAAAAAGAAGGGGGGTTCTATCAATTCCAATTAATGAAATTATCCCTTGATCTCTTCTGTGACTCTGTCTATGATTTTGTGTGGGTGAGTTTCCACATCATATTTTTAGAATTAATTATTTTTTTAAACTGAAAATGAATGATGATATAGGTTGTTGATGTGTTTATGTTGCTCAGTTCAAGGAAACATGTTTGGCACGCTTGTACATTATTATTCTAGGATAACTACATTCCGATATCTAATTTCATTTTCTCTCTCTACATTTTTAAAATGTAACACTTAATTATTTTACAAGTACAATTAAGGCAAGTTTCGTATGATATAAAAGGGATAAATGTTATCCCCGTATAATTTTACCTATTTTAATTATGATTAAAATATTTTATTAAAATATAAAGTGGGTAAATATTCCTTATTCTACTTGAGAGGTTAAATGTAAATATTTTAAAACGACGGGTAAAAAATATAAAAAAATTGTCGGTGTTAAAAATTAACGGTCATGATCGTAAACATTTACCCCATTATTTTTTAACTTTATGGCAAATATGCTTTAAAGTGTGATTGTTTACCTTTTTATGCCAAATGTAATAGTATTTTAGTTTTGTAGTGATTTATTTTCTTTTTTTCTAACGCAATATTTTCAATAAAAATAATATTACCCCTTAATTTTTTTTTCTTCTTCTTCTTTATATGCTATGTTGATATACTAAGGGCTCGTTTGGTAACTCAAAAATTAGTAAAAAAAATACTAAAAGTTATTTTTGGTGTGTTTGGTAAAATCACAAATTTTCTCACTTTTTTGATTTGCTACAGTAAAAAATCAAACAAAAAGTTACTACTTTTCTGATTTGCTACAGTAAAAAATATACTAAACACTCAAAAGTTTTCACTTTTTTGATTTGTTACGGTAAAAAGTTTACCAAACACCTAAAAATTACAAAAAAAATACTAAAAAGTATACTTTGTTCAATCAAATACACAAAAAAATGCACAAAAAAAACACCTAAAAAACTACTAAAAGTTGATTTTTTTTTTTTTTTAACTGCCAAAGGGGCTCTAAAGGAGCAAGGAAAAAACAAGAAAGAGAAAAAACAAACACCGTTTTAAGGGTAAGGGCTTGGATGTCATTTTATTGATTGCTATGAGTTTTAACATAAAAAATTGTTACTTTTTTTACACGAAATACTAATAGTCATATTTTAATTAAAACGTAATTACCGGAGACTAAAATTTGAGAACTAGAAGATAAGGACATAAAGTAAAAGTTGAGTCAAAGCGTAAACGGTCAAAATCGGGTTCCCCCGGGACTTTCGTTAGGTTTTTTTTTTTTTTTTTTTTTTTTTTTTTCTTCTTCTTTGGGACTGACTGGAAGCGGAGGCAATAAAAAAGAAATGGATTGATATCAGCCTTGCAGCAAGGCTCCTCTGCATCGTTAATTTTGATTTGATGATTCAAAAATGTCCATCACTTTTTAATTCAAAAAAATATATGAACAGTTATCATTGAATCAAAATTAAATATTTTAGATAAGTGTTTTTACGAAACTGATATCACAACTGATCAATGTTATTAAAATCGAGATTTTACCTAAAATCGGTCGAAGGGTTGTAAAATCGAATCGTAAAATCGAATCGTAAAATCGTAAGATTTTACTTACAACTTAAATTTTGAAATCACAGTCTGTATAACATAATATTTTAACATTTAGAACTTTCAATTTGATACGATCATATCGTTTGAGTGGAAAAACACTTACTTTATGACTAGTCATGTGGGTTCGAATCCCACCATGATCCTTCTATTAATTCACTAAAAAAATAAAATATAAAAAAAACTAATATAAAAGAAAAAAAAAATTCAAGATTAAGATGAAAATATATTCTACAACACAAACTTGAAAGTCTAAACCTCAAAGAAAATAACAAAAGTCTCCAAAACACACAAGTTACACAACCAACAGAATTTTTGCTGGGTCTCTCTTTGCTCGTCCTTTGTTTTTCCTTTGCGTGGCTGCCCAGGCTTGCATATAATCCACAGATTAATTGTTTTTTACAGTTGAGTCTTCTTCTAGCCGTGTGAGGGTTTTAACCCAATTTACTTTTTACGATTCTACCCCTCTTAATTAGTTGTAACTACAAAAAAAAAACCTTAATTTTTTAAAATCGTTAAAATCGTAAAATCGTAAATAAAATCAGGATTTTACCGATTTTACCCCATAAAATCACTTTTTCACCGATTTTACCCCAAAAATTGATTTTGATGCGATTTAACAAGGTCTTGCTCTGTAACATCGTAAAATCGTACGATTTTACGATTTAAATCGCGATTTTAACAACTTTGCAACTGATATTAATCTCTTCCCGAGTCGATGGAAAAGTCACTAATGATTAGGAAAATACTAAGACGTACAAAAGTAACTTTGGTACACCAGTACATTAAAATTGATTTTTTTTTATTTGGGTTTATTTTAATGGATTGAGATAGTCATTCTATTTTTTTTTGTTTATTTTTTTTCCTTAATTAAGTCAATTTTTTATAACAATTTAGAATGCGGTTATCTCTATGGCCAATGACTAATCATAAATTCGTAAATATAACCACGATTTCGTGCCTGCTAACCACTTGATTTGATTAAAAAAAAAAGAATAAGTTTTTTACTAAGAGCTTATTTGACAAATTATCAAAAAATTTTAGGTTTTCTCGACGTTCTCTTTTACCAAACACGTAAATAACTTATCACTTGCGAAATTATTCGCTTTTTTCAACTTTCTCCAATTTTTCTTTTATTTTTATGAGTTTTTATCAAACACAATTTTTTCTATAAGTAACACATGAAAATATCAGAATAAAAATTATAAAAAGTTGAAATTTTGTGATTTACCAAACGTAAGTCCATGAAAAAAATATTGTTGGTTAAATTAGATACTCGAGAGCTGACAAATAATAGTATCAAATAAGCACTAATTCACAACTCGAATTGCTTGGAGTCATTTAGAATAAATTAGACACCTTAGAGTCTCTTAATAACCACGAACTCGCAGTTTGCATTACTTGGACACCTTTAGACTGAATCAGATAACCAAGAGTCCCCAGAGAACAACAAATCAACACTGATAAGTGTAGGGTTGAGAATTGTGTACAGTGGATTCGTTGACTGTATAGATTCCCTGTAGATTATTGTGCATTTAGAGATAGCTGTGGATTTGGAAAATCTTTGAGGATTTGAAGATATATTCCTGTTGCTATGATTTGGATGCCTCATGAATTCGAGAAAAAGACGTCAATGATGTAAAGTCATCGACTATATTGAGAAGTCGAGATTTTGTATTTATTTATTTATTTATTTATTTTTTTGTGATTTAGCGAAAGATTCGAGTTTTTTTTTTCGGTTTAAATTTTTTCTTATTAAATCTTATATTTCTTTATTTATTTATTTATTTTTGTCTTCATGTTATTGCTTGAATATTTGCATGGTTGATTGTTTTGATTATCAAGCATACTTAAGAATATTTTCAACTTATACATATGAATTGTTATGTGATGAGATTGAGGTGCATACCTGATTTTTGGTTGTTGATTATTATTTATTTATTTTTTGGTGAGTTTAGTTGTTGATTATTTGATTTAAGATTAATATTGAGACATTTAATTGCGTGGCGTTACATAACACTTTGATATTAGGTTTATCAATGGGTTTTCGATGGTTGTGCAGCCTGTTTGTGACCTTGGATTATTATTTTTGAGCGTTTCTTTCGTCAGCTGGTTTAGTTGAGGAGTAGGTTTACGATATGAATACTTTCATTTTATAGATCTTTTTGTAATTATGCTTCAATTATTTTGTTATATGGCTCTTACGTGGGATAAAAAATATATATCAAGGGTAGAGATACCCTTGACCGGCGGGCACATATTCACCTTACCCAAAAAAAAAAACAAATTATACTGTTTGTTTTTTTTTTTTAATATTGTCTTTTATGTTTAATTGTGTTCACCCAAGAAAAAAAATTAGCTTAATACTAATTGTATCCATCCAATGCAAGAAACAAATTTAATATCAATACAAAGTAATGCAATTGTACTAAGTCTTCCTGATATAATTAAAAAATATCTATTCCCACTTTGACCCTTCTCTCTCTCTTCTTTTTTCAACGACAATTAAAGACATTTCTTTATTCCTCTCGTGGAATCCCATCAATTATTTATGTATTTTATAATTAATGCTCATCCACTTATAATTTTCTGATTTTGCCTCTGATGTATGTATTATTTTTTATTGTATGTTGATAGTTCATGCACCTAGGTCGTAAGAATTTGAGGCATGTCATTTATTATTCTCTCTTTTGCTTAAGAATACTAGAAAAACATCTCCTTATATATAGTTCAATAATTAATAATCCAATCTTAAATAAGATATGAATAGCATTCGTATGATTTCTTGGTTAATTGAATAATAAAACTTATTTCTTTTGAGATTTCCAACGCGCTTCAACATTGAGAAACATTACTTAGGTATTTTCTAATATATAATTCTAAAAACTTTAGATTAAATAGTTCTTCACCCGCAATTTTAAAAACTATAAAGTTGTAATTTGCTGAAGCGAACTTATTACAACTTCTCATGAGCTTCTCATGATAGTTTTAGCACTTGTCTAAGAACATCACGTCTGTACCTTACATTTCTCTTAGCATTTTCTTATAAGTATATCTAGTTAGTTCTTATGGAGAACAATGTTTTTTTTTTTTTTTTTAAACTTTTACAAGACTTCAAATTAAATAGTATAATTTTAGTGTGTTGTGTTCTTGTTTTAAACCGTCAATTATATATTCTACTATACCCTAACTAATGTTTAAGAGTACAAATTTAAAGTCATTATTTGCTTACTAATTTATCAATTATAATCATGAAACTAACGGCCATATTTTCTTTGCCAGCTTTAAAGACATTTCACTTCATATTCCTTTTAAGGGGTGTGGGATTTTGGTTAATTTGCTCTTACAAATATTGGTTGATATTGTATGTAATTGCGTCAGTTTTTTTATTTTATTTATTGTGCCTAACAATTCACTCTAAAAAAATATATATGATTTTAAAATTTTAAGTTTATAATTAGGATTTCAATATATATGTGAGATCTCACTATAGGGCCATATGAAGCTCATATATGCCTAAAAATGGGGTGTGAGGTACATATTATTGTATAATTTATACTCGTTCAAATGACTCAAATAAGGTGGGGTTTAGCACACCGACTTTCACAAAATAAATAATAAATAACTTTTATCAATTTTTTAATTTTTTCTAACTTTCTCCACTAAACATAAAATTAACTTTTATCAACTTTCTCTAACTTAGTAAAAAAAAAATCTCCATTTTTATAAATTCTTTCTAATTTTTATCAATTTTTTCTAATTTTTTCAAACTTTTACTTATTGTTTTTCAATTGTCACCAATTTTTTTCTAAATTTTATAAATAATACTTAATAATCTAATTAAGATGATACATGTCAAAATTTTTTATGAAATTAATAAATTTTAGTATTGCCAAACAACTCTAAATATTACATATTCTTGAAGTAATTAAATTGTCAGTCTAGACACAATGCATGCAAGTGTACGTGATTCCTGATGTATTTCGAAGAAAATAAAACTATTTTTTTTAAGGGATAAATTATACTTATCTCTCTTTAATATTTAAATAATTACCTTTTAAAGTATTTAACATTTAAAAATTACATTTAGTTTCCTTATTTTGAAATATTTTTAACATTTACTCTTCCATTAAATCAATAATTAAAACTTAACAAAATGTCAAAATAATCAAAATTTTAAATACTTTTTCTATTTTACATCCTCTCTCACATTTTTATCAAAATTTTTTTTACATAAATCTTCTAAAATGTTTTGTTTTTACTTGTTTTTTTTTTTTTTTTACTTATTTTTGTAGATATGTAAAGAAAATTGACAAAGAAATAGGAGAGATAAGTATAAAATAGAAAAAATATATTTCAAATTTATTTTATTTTGAAACATTTTTTATTAAGTTTTAACAGTTAACTTAATAAAAATGATTAATATTAATAATATTTTTAAATTAAAAATAAATATAATTTTTAAATATTAAATTATGTAAATATAATTACTTTTATATATTGAGACGAGGTAAATATAATTTACTCATTTGAAAATGACGTGTGTCTGACAACGAATATGCGTAACTCTAATGTCAACAAATTTTCATTCCGATAACCGGGACCACATTACTGACTTTTTTTGGCAAGATGCTTTTCCACGGATTAGCTTCGGGATAAAGATGAGGTACAAACGCAGCCTCAGTATGAACCAAAGCCCATTCGTCAATGCTATCAATTTAGGAGTGCTTTTAAAGATTAAAAGTTAAAAAAAAAATTAGAAAAAATATATTACATTAATTACTTTTTAGTATTTAAAAAATTAAATTAAAATTTACTATCACAACCTGTTAGAACAGGTTGAATAACTCGTTCTAATTATTTTTTCATTGGAATGGAATTTGATAAACTATTTTAATGATTTTGGTTATAAAAATTATTAAAAATTTAACAAAAAATTTGATAAAAAATTAATAAAAATTGACCTCAAATTTGTAAAAATTTATAAAAATTAAAATTTCAAAATAAACGTTCATAAAATGAAAATGTTCATAAATTTGTAAAAGTTTATAATTATTGTAAAATTTGACTGTACAAACAACCTCTTACTTTTTAAAAGTGTAATAAAAAGGTGAAAAGATTAGCTAAAGGCTAAATAAGAAAAAGAAATTAAGTGTTATTAATTTCATTCCTAAAATTAAACTGAATATTGCTAACAAATACGTAAAAGAGTGAAGAAATAATTAAATAAATTAACTTGCCAACTAACCCAAGGTATTTGAAGTTATGAATTGTTTAAATTATTTTTAAAACTTATACCAATATAAAAATAACATCAATCGAGTTAACACCTTAAAATTTCTAACGTCACATGAAACGTAAACAGATTTAAATTAAGAAATTTATAAATTCAATAATGTTGTCTAATCTAATTTGTCTGTATTATCCGTCACTTTTAAATAAAATTTTAATAAGATAAATAAGAGTCGAACTTAAAGTGGAGTGATGATTTGATTTTCGTATATATTAAAATTATTTCAATTAATTAATAGAACAAATTAAATTATATGAATAGAAGGTAGATAATAAACCGAATTAACTGATATGATCAGTTCAATTATATTAAATTCAAATTAAACAAGATCATTCACTATATTATTATATATATTAACGTCATACTTATATTTATATAGACAAATATTTGATTTTAACTGAAATTAAGTTTAATTATTGAATTTTAATTCACTTATGCACGTCCTAATACAAATTATTAGAATTCATTTGAGTAGATGAGTCCCCTTTTATTAGATCTACCCATCTTGAGGGGGATTTAGTAACTAGATTTGTATCTAATATTATTCTAATTTAGGGCTATCCATACTACCTGACCATTGAGATAATATCTTGAGTCTAATATCTTAGGTCTTACAATTATGGTAAAATGCCACATATATATATATATATATATATATATATATATATATATATCTGATTTAAAAGTTTCCGATTCCTGTAAGATTACTTTTAATCAATGGTATAATCTTCTACTGTCTCTCGTCTTGAACATTTCAATTAATAAAATATTTTTCTTACATAATAATATTTATTATTAGATAATGACCTTTTTTACTTGGATCTAACGGAGAATATAGTTCTAAACAGATTTGATTAGCGTCGTCAAATCCATGTAACCGACTCCACCTAGTAGGAAAAGACTTGATTTGGTTAGATTTGATTTGATTTAATGATATTTATTATTAGAATTTTAAAAACTGTTAATCTTTTTCATGAAATCTATCTTTGCAGTGGAAGAGTAAAATTAAAAATCACATTCTTTTTTTCTTTTAAAATTAAATGTTCCACAATAATCCAGCGTACTACGCAGAACCCTTTTAGCAGAAGGAATTTTTTTTCGTTTTAGATAGTTGTCGTCAAATACCTATTCCAATTGACCGTGAGATGAAGTACAGGTGAGCTAGCATAGGGGCGTCATCGTAGTAACAATTCTATGATCTTGTTGAGAAAGAATACAAAAGTTTGTGGATGGGTGGCCATTCCCAATCGACGAATGTGGGCCCTGTTGGAATAACAACATCAGATGCCAAACTTTTCCACATTCCCCATGCTCTATGGTTTCTGCAATCTGCGATCGTTCATCCGTATTCCCTGAAAATTTATTAGCTGCTCCAAACTACATGCTTGATGTCTAATTGCTGCCGTTCGGGTTGAGAAATTTTGGGGGGGCTCCCCGGATACGTTATCTAATTCAATCTGGAATTATTGTTCAAGGAAATTTTTTTAATATTTAAAGGATGTGACGTAACCTACAAATTTTGTGTAGATAAACACTAATTACAAGACACTTAAATTATTAGTAAGATTTTATAAGAAGAGTAGAAAAGAAAAAAGTTGACTAGAGAGAGAAAATGGTCAAAATGGAGTTAGACATTTTTTAATTATATATTGAATAGACCAGATATAATTGCAATGGTATGTATATATTGGATTAAAATTTGTTTCTTTTATTGGATCAGCACAATTGTTGTTAAGTTAATTTTTTTTTTCTTCTTGGACGGGAACAATTGATATTGAATTAAATTTCTTTTCCTTTCTTGAATGGACACAAGTGAACGTTAAAGATAATATCAACAAAATTTTTTCAAGATGGGCATGTTGAGCGAATAGTAGCTCCACCCTTGTTCACACAGAGGTTGAAAACACTAATTAAAATGATTAGAGAATAAGGAACGGACGAATAAAAAAGAAACCTAAAATTCTATTTAATTTTATGTGAGATTTGATTTTTATTGTGTTTCATAAATAGAAACACTATCCTAAAGTTCTTTAGATATTTCGAGTTAAAAGAATTTTGTTAATGTATTTGTCCTTAAAGCTTCATACAAATTTGATGTTACTTTTTATGAACTTGAAAATTGGTTTTTTGCTTGAAAGATTTATCTAAGCAAGTGCTCATAATAAAGGATTGTAAACTCGATTATTATTTTGTATTTTGAAGCTTGTAACTCAATTATGCTAGTGAAAGAAAGATTTATTATTATTATTATTATTTAAAAGAATCTCAATATTTTACATAATTAATAAAACGTGGTTTATTGTTAGTTGCAACTAATGAATCCTAGTCATTATTTATATGTTTATTAATTATATTGTTGATTGTCTAAAGTAAAGTTGTCCAATATATATTTAAATCTAGGCTATGGATATTGAAGGGGCCCTCAGAATAATTGGATCAAGATTTTTTTTGAATAGTCAAATTTAAGTTTTAAAAAATTACAACTACAGATAATACACATTTATGTTATTATATTCATAATTAAAAGCAACATTTATTTACGCAAAGCATACAAAAAAATAACAAATTAAAAAAAAAACAGCTATGCTAATAAATTAAGAAAATACGAAAGGCAAAACGGGCGATTTATTTCAACGTAGCGAGCGGGAATTTCATTTTCACGATTATCTACTATTGGCGCCATGAGCCCGACCCGATCCGACTTTCCGTACTGCCACAACCCGCTAGTGCCGATTCTCTTGGGAAAACTCCACTCGCGGCCAGACTCAGCCAACCCCACCCTTACCATCTCCTCGTGGAAAGGGGGAGGCAGACGGCAACTACACTGCCAGTGCTATGACAGTTAGTTCCGTTTAGGATAACAAAACATTTTAAAAAATAATAAAAAATTTTAAAAATTATTAATTTTTTATTTTATTTTCACTTTGTTTCATTTTATCTCATTTTTGTTACTTTAAACACACTTTAAGTATACAAACTACTAAATTAAAATTTAACGGTATAAATTTATTTAAGTATTTTTATAATTAAAAAATATATAAATACATTTAAACAGTTAAATTTTAATCCAACAAAAAAAAAAAAATTGATATCACAAAACTAATATCCAACTTGATATCAACCCACAAAATTCTCCCTTCTCCCCCTTCCTCGCTGCACCAGCACCCCACCTCCTAAATTCGTTACCTTTACTTTTACCACCTCGCTTAAAGTTTTTCTTCTTTATTTAGGCTTTGTTTGGAGTGACACAAAATTCTAATAAATAGTAAAAAAGTATTAAAAGATTTTAAAAATTATAGAATTATGAACTTACAACTTATCAAAATTTATATTGTTTTATCTTTTTTTTATCATTCCAAACACATCCATAATTTAATTTATTTTTTCCAAAAACTTCATAAATACTTTAATCCCTGTTTGAAATAAGAAAAAATAAGATAAATTGAGATAAAATATGGTATGTGGTTAATTTTGACACATTTTTTTTAATAATAACAAACCGTGAGAACGGTTTTCCAAATCTGTTCCTACGAATTCAAAAAAATTCACATAAAATAATGACAATGGTACTCATTTGAAAGTTTTCGATACTAAGAATATGATTGTAAAAGAAATTTAAGCATTCGGTTAATAGATTTTTTATTTTTTTAGTGAAATATTGAAACTTTTTAAAATTAGTAATGATAAAATTAGAGGTACAGGAGTTGTTGAAGATTTATAATGATTTTTGAAATTTGTTAGAGATGCCAAACAGGGCCAATGTAACAGTGTACATAATGGATTTAAAATTTTAAAATATTTGGGCTAACAATATTTTGGTACAATGATATGTACTATTATTTCATGGCATTAAAAATTAGGACTAAATGCATGGAATCATGCTCACCGGATAATTTAACACGTGTTGTTATTAACAGTGGAGAACAAACTGTAATTCTCATTCACGTGTTACGGACCTTGTAATTTGACACGAGTTAAAATTAGAATATGAATATATGACACGTGTTTTCGTAGATAAGTATTTGACTCGCGTGATGGACTGCGATGTGTGACTCATCTGGTTAGATTAACCTTAGCCCACCATCCCAATTAAAATAAAATAAGTAATAATTTTCCAAAAGGAAAAATAAAAAAAAAATTGGAAAGCTAGGATTCAATTTACAAAATTAGTACTTATTTTCGTATTTCGAAGAAATTTGATATTTTAACAGTTATTTTTAACCTAGTTATTTTTTTTAATATTTAACGGTTTTTCTATATCATTTTTTTATTTTCAGTTTTCGTTTCTCTTTTCAAAATAAAATGAAAACACATTTAAATGTAATTATTTTACAGTAATCAACTTTATTTTTACTAAAATATTTATTTTTACAAAGTTTATTTTATTTAAGATATACTAATTTATTAGTTTAATAAAATATATTTGATTTGATTTTATAATATATTTATTTTTAAATAATAACTAATTTTAACAAAATATATTAATAAACAACATAATTTAATACTAACATATTGTTTTTTATTGAAAATAATTTAAATTGATAAAAATAAATAATTTTAATAGATTATTATATATTAAAAACTTAATTTAATAAAATAAATTATTTAAACTCGAAAGTGAAATAAATGATAGGTTCACAAACATTACTTGCTTCCATACTCAACATAATGTGTTTGGATGAAGAAAAAAAATGTTTTACTTCCCCCACCCATGTTTGGTGTACGGAAAATGTGTATAAAATGATAATAACGAATTATTTA
Source organism: Vitellaria paradoxa (assembly GCA_019916065.1). Taxonomy (NCBI): domain Eukaryota; kingdom Viridiplantae; phylum Streptophyta; class Magnoliopsida; order Ericales; family Sapotaceae; genus Vitellaria; species Vitellaria paradoxa. The sequence goes on along the minus strand of CM034235.1, from coordinate 15,946,192 downwards.
TTTATTTGTTTGTTATTTTATTTTTCTAAAAGTGCTACAAAAATAAAGCTTGTACAATTATAAAATATGACAAAGACAAATTTCATAATTAATTAAAAGTGAAAAATGTCATTGGACCAATAATTTTGAAACTACAGGTAACTATTATTTTGATCTGTTTGGTATATTTAGATAATCTAATTTATGATTAAAGATAAAATATACCTAAATGATATTAGTTTATTTAGATAATTTATTATGTATTATTATATTTAGTTATTAATATTGTTGTCAAGTGACATTCACCCATTTGAATACATGATAAATTTATAAAAGTTCACATTTAGATAACTCAAATAGATAAATAAAAAAGGCATAATGATAATGTAGTTTTAGATTCTCATATGATAAATTTAGATAAATTAACATTTAGATAAATAAAAAAACATTAGATAATTAGTAGAAACCACATAATGATAACGCTGCTTTTAAAATTGATTTTGCGGTCGTACTTTCACAATTAGTTTTGAAATATGTGTTGTCTTTAATAGTAACCAAAAGAAAAAAAAAATTATAAATTAAGGAATGTTTTGTTTATCAAATTTTACAAAAAAAAAAAAAAAATCATCTGTTATTATTTTTTTTCAATTTTTTTCTATCAAATATAAAAATAACTTTTACTGATTTTTTTTTTAATTTTATCAACTTTTTTTTTTTAATTTTTATCAAACACCTGACACTTAAATAGCATTGACATGTGTCAACTTAGGGCTCTTTCGGGGCTCAAAAAAAAAATCTTTGGCAACTTTTATTTATTTATTTTTTGCATTAAGCAACACCTCAAAATGTTGCTAAAAATTTCTAAATTTTTTTTTCTTTGAAAATTTGTTGAACTTTTATCAAATAACTAAAAGGTTTTAAAAATCTTTGAAAATTTCAAATTTTTATCAAGCATATAAAAAGTTACACCTAATAATTTGTACTAAAAATTACCAAAAATGCTTAAAAGTTTCGCTTCCAATCGGGCCTTTGCAAGGTTTGCACACCAAATAAGGCCCAAGTAATATTTAAGAAGAAAAAAAAGAAGAAAACAAAATAATTTTTTGTTGTGCCATCATAAGCTACAAAATTTAATTTACCGGATAGCTCTCTTTTTGGGGGGGGGGGGGGGGGAATGATTATTGAAGTTAATATTTTTATTTACTAATAATTTTATTAATAAAATGCTGATTAATTAATTATTGTATTTATGGTCAGAATAATAAAAGAATAACTAGATCTATGGTTGGGAATTTGAGTAACAACGAGAAGTTAGGAGATGTTTAGTTGACAAAAAGTTAGTCAAATAATACAATAAATGTAGAATGATGTGACATAAATGTAATATGTAGAGATATGTAATTGGAGAAAAGTATAAAAATTAGTTAAAATTAGTAATTTTTAGTGTCACCAAACAGACCCTTAGTCAGGCCTCCCAAATGTTGACCTTGTAGAATCTGAACTGATCAATTTGAAGTCAATATACAGAAATACTATGACTCTACGTTACCTTAACTCGATTGCAAGTCAAACAAACCTCCCAAGTGGTGTTTCCTTTTTTGCTTGGTGGAAAATAAAAGGTCAAAGTACGGAGGTTCATGAATTTTGTCAAAATGTCGACGTTTGACCACCTACTACTTCGTTTAGTTTAGAGTGGTAAAAAATTTTAAACGGACTGAAAAATTTTAAGAGAGTATTTGGTGGATGAAAATTTAATTAGAAAGTATAGTGAAAGTACAAAAATTTGATGTAAAAATGATATATAGTAAAATTTGATTGGGAGAAAATACAAAAGATTGGTAAAATTGGTGGGTTTTGGTTGATTTTGACCAACCAAACACTTCTTAAAAGTTATTTACTTTTTACTCACTGTACGAATTACGAACTTATAACTTATCTCATTTTTATCTCACTTTTTGTTACTCTAAACGCATTTCCCATATAATAATCATAATTAATTAAACAACTTTGAATTCATCTGCGGTTTCCAACCAAAAAAAACAAAACAAAAACCCACTTTGAATTCATCAGCACCAGCCCATGTATTCTGAAGTAGTCATAGCATATGCATTAATCGGTCAAAAACTATGAACACCGCGATTTATGAATCCATCTGCAATGGTAGGTATAATATTTATTAAGGTTAAATAATAAGTTTCACGATATTCCATTAACGACAAATATAAGTGATTTAATTGTATTTATATCTATGTACTTACCATGAAAAATACTCATCCGTATATCTTCTAACATTCAAAAACTTATTTCTACATCTCTCCTACTTAAAGTAAAACTATTAAAAAATTCATTAAAGATAATCATTTCCAGGACAGATCCAAAAATTTTGTTCAGTGGAGACAAATTTTTTTTAAAAAAAAGTAAACATTAAAAATTTTTAAATAACAACCAAATTTCAGTGGGGCCAATTTATATATTAAAAGAATAAAAAAATTTATACAAAATATATATAAAATATACAAACTTTTAATAGTCAGTGGGGGTAGCTGTCCCCACTCGCCCCTACATGGATCCGCCCCTGATCGTTTCAGCTATTAATAATTTTAAAAAATACATTTACATGCCTGATAGTTTTTTTTTTTTTTTTTTAGTGACCCGGAACCCGGCCGGCTTATTACAGTTCTCAACAGATCGTGTAGCCGACCGGTAAATCGGGGGCCAACGGACACCCCACAAACCCGCCGAACCGATTAAGTTATAAGCTTACGCTTGTGATGACTGGCCCTTGAAATAACTCAACGAGACTAGATTTCACCAGCGGAGACTCGAACCCTTGCGGGTTGTCGCCTCGGCCCCCCACAATCAGAAAGTCACCCGCTGAGCTAGGCCCAAGGGTTACATGCCTGATAGTTTATATAACTTGAACTTATACTCTTTATTCTATTTGATTTTTAATAAGTATTTTTGTCTTTTTACTTAAAAAATTAATACTATTTAAAGTTTCACTTTAACTCTAAATACGAGAGATGTAAAGGTAAAATTTTAAAATTTAAGTAGTATAAGTAATTTTCATTTTAATTACAAGAGGTATAAAAATAATTAACCAATAAATAAATGGAAAGAAAAAATTATATTTTATCATCAATTTCTATTAAAAAGGGTTAAGACCTTGTTTTGATAAACGTTTTAGTTTCATTGTGCACGGTTAAAGGGATAAATTATTTCTTTACTATAATGATGAAAATAATTTGGAAAAAGAAAGACTTACTCGCCCTTCAGCAAGTAACTCCCAATCTACTTGATATTACTGCAAATCAAAATCAATTTCGACAAATGAGAGTTGTTTGTAATCAAATAACTCATAAGATCTATGACAGTATGTGCAATTGTTAACTTGTGAATCTATACTAAAACTTTTACCTTGTAAATTATTGTTTTTCTTTACTATAATTTTTAATTTTTATAAATTATATTCAACAAATTAAATATATGATTAATTAATTTAGTGCTTATAAAATATTTAATTTCAAGTATGGCTTAAATTTGGTGTAACTATAATTGTTCTTCTTTTAAAGTGAATATGTACCATTAGTACAACACTAAGACATAGCCCATAGAGTATACTATACTTTGTTTCTTGAGTATGTAATATAATGTTTTATGATACTAGAAAAGAACTATCATCTTTATTTTCATTTTGTTCTTTTTATCTTTTTTCTTAAAAAATATAACCCAAAAAAAAAAAAAAAGAACGAGAATTTACCAAACACATATTTAATTTTTTTTCAAAATAAAAATTAAAATTAAAAATTAAAAAAACTTAACATAAAAACTAAAAACTGACAAATTTGTCAAATGAAATTTAGACAAGAAGATTCATAATCTAGTTTTACTTTCAACGTTACGGTTGGGTTTTTGTGATTATCAATACATACGCATAGTCTCATTTCTCTCAGCAATGTTTTTCTTTTTTCTTTTTTTTTTTTGGGGGGGGGAGGGGGAATAAACTTCTCAACACCCGCCACCACCCCCCCGCCCCCAAAAAAAAATGATTAAGGCTTTGTGGCTTCACAGAGGGTTGGGGTAAGTCCGGTGCATAATGTACGGGTTTGTTCTCCGGTACAAAAATTACACCAATTCTTATATGTACTTTCTAAACTTAAAAAAATTAAAATAGAACTTACATTTAAGAACTAGCATAATTTTTATGCTGAATGATGCATTGCACCGGACTTATCCCCATTCGGGTGGGCAAATCCATTGATGATCGTCCATCAGTAAATTTGTGCGGGGATTCGTGAACCCACGGATGGCACCCTAGTGCCAAACAAAGCCTAAGAACGCAAGCGAATGTTGGGCTCCATAACAGGAGGGCACGCAGTAACTTATTCACACCATATTATACAGACAAGCTCCCTTCTCATGCAGTGCGAATTTCCTTTCAATACTACAGATACTAGCCTTCCATGATTGTACCCATCAAATTAAAAACTCAGAAAATGGCAAGTAAATGCAGCATCTCAAAAAATTAAAAAAAAAAATATTCACCATCTCAAAAATCAATTTTAGCACTTTTTAAAGTGCTGAAATTGGGTACGAAGAGACAAATCCATTAAGTTGAATTTCATTGAAAGCAATCATAGCTCATAACGAGAGATTTATTAGCAGATAAGTGAACAGGTAGCACAGAACAACATCCTTGCAATTAAAATGTCTCAGTTTTTGTAAGAATTTTTCCTAGCAGTAGAAAACCACATATTTCCTAACTCTAATGCCAAGTAGTAAAAAAAAATGTAGTCCATACGCATAAGGATCCTCAATCAATATACGTTTAGCATGATAGGTAGTAGCCATACATTAGTCGTGCAGTGTTCCCAATATATCATCATCTCGGTAGAGATGGTACCTGAAAGGAGTTCAATAATCATGTATATTAGCAATAAAAAAAGTGCTTTAGCGTAATGAAGGCATGTAACACCAAAGCCAATTGACTACCGAAATAAATCAACAGCAGAGAAAATAACATGCTATTTATTTATCTTTTATTTTATTTTCAAATGCTTGTGAATTTTCAGAATCTAAAAAAAAAAAAAAGAAGAAGAAGAAGAAGAGGAGGAGAAAGAGTACATGTTCTTATTTAGTGTCACAAAAAAGAAAGCTTCCCCCCCTCCCAAAAGTTAATGCCATTTGGTTGAATAGAGGCCTTTGCACATACCGCAATAATTGAAACCGGTCAAGGCTAAAGTCCTCAGAGAGAGAACTCTCGATAAGATTGATCCAATAATAACAAAGACAATGAAGATTGCCTCCCTCCTTTAAGATTTCTTGTAGCAGTCCTAACTTGTAACAATCTTCAGCCGACTATCAATTTTTCTCTTTTAATATATATATGTATGTATGTATAGATAGGCTTATATTGCTTAAAAGTTGCACCAAAAATTGCTAATCAAGTTCATATTGATTTCTAACAGATGGAAGGAACCACGATATAACACTAATAACAACTCAACCTCAAAAATGCAAAATCTGAATTGGATAATTTTAATTTTTTTTTCTATTTTAGTTTCAAACATTTCATGCTCTACTTTATAATGTTTATATAAAATTATTACATTTCTGCCTTGTACCTCAGGGTCCATGCTTCACCTCACGAGGACACATTTCTAGGAAATAATTCAGCAAAACAAGGGAAGACCTCACAATTTGAATCCTCCTTAGCTAGCAACTTAAATATCTAGACGACCTGTGTTTAGCCGAGCACTCTAGCAGGGTCTAGGAAACCTCCCGTGAGGTTGGTTTTCCACACATTGACACCTAAATGATCCCATAACGTCTCTCTTTTTGCACAGAATCACTAGGTTTTCGTCAAATTGTGGCTAATGGCTAGGACTAAAGGCACATCAAAGCGGCTCATCCTAATTTCCCTTGAGCGACTTGAGGCCTGATTGGGTTAGAGTTGTGGCTCACATACACTCATGGAAACCCATAGAAGGTTGGGGGTTATGGGGCTTAACCCCCGGTATAGAACTGCCAGCTTAGGAATTCTATTCCAAGCAGATTTCTAAGTCCAATTTTGATTGGGTTTCTCATTCCAATATACTTGAGACATGTTGTATATCATAGCTAAGTCGAATTAGGGTTTTCAAGGGGCTAGGGTTTTACAGATTCTCTCTCTGTAATTGTATTCTTCATCTCCATTCGTGGAGATCCTTGATAATTAAAAACCAAATCATTTGCCCGTGGACGTAGACAAATTGCCGAACCACGCAAACTTTTGTGTTTTCTGTGTGCTTCTTGTTTTGATTCATTGCATTAGTTTGTAAAAGTGATCCAAGATTTCCGCATCTAGAACTTCTGCAACAATAAAGTGGTATCAGAGCTTTAGGTCTGTGATGGCAATGAACTTCTCTTCTGGTAAGTTTGAAGTTATGAAGTGTAACGAAACTGGAAACTTCGAGCTATGGTAAAGATGAGTGAAGGATGTATTGCTTCAGCAAGGGTTGGTGAAGACACTGAACGGGTCGAAGCTAGAGAAGGTATCTACTAATAATTGGGAAAAACTTCAGATGAAAGCTGTGAGTACAATACAATTGTGCTTGGCTGACGAAGTTCTGTATCAAATCATAGATGAGGAATCTCCCATAGGTATATGGTCGAAACTCGAGAGCAGGTATAAATCCCTGACAAACAAGTTATTCCTTAAACAGAAACTCTACGAGTTGAAGATAGCGGAGGGTTCAGATCTTGCTTAACATATTAATTTGTTTAAGCAAATTATTAGTGATTTATTGAGGATTGATGTGAAGTTTGAGGAAGAAGACAAAGCACTGATGCTTCTAACGTCTCTACCGGCTTCTTATGATCACATGGTTACAACTCTGATGTAGGGTAAAGAAACCCTAGAAACAGAGGAGGTTACTTATGCCCTGTTGACGTATTATCAGCGAAAGCAGAATGTCGCTGAAAACTATTAAGGGGAAGGGTTGATGGTGAAGGGTAATTAGGATCGTGGAAGAAGCCAAGAAAGGGGTCGATCTGCTGGCAAAAATAGTAAGTCTGCGGAAAGAAACAGCAACAGGTCAAAATTCAAAAATAGAGGCAATGTCAAGCGCTTCAACTGTCACGAAAAGTGGCATTACAAGAGGGATTGTCCGAAGAAGGGAAAAGGAGATGGAAGAAAATAAGAGGAACCATCTAATTCTGCAAATGTTGCATCAAAGGAATCTGATGGTGGTGGTGAATTGCTTTCGATTTCATCAAGTTCAAATCACTTCATGGACTCTTGCATCCTAGATTCAGCATGCTCCTATCACATGTGTCCTCGTAAGGATTGGTTTTACACCTATAAGTCAGTTAATTGTGGCTCAATTTTAAAAAGGAATGATGCTTCTTGTAAAGTCATCAACATTGACACAATCAAGATTAAGACTTGTCATGGTGTTATTAGAACTTTGAGTGATGCCAGACATATCCCTAATTTAAGGAAAAATCTAATTTCCTTGTGAATCTTAAACTCAGACGGCTGTGTGTACAAGTCTAAAAGTAGAGTTTTGACAGTCACAAAAAGTTCTATGGTCGTCATGAAGGGCCAAAAAATTGAGGAAACTATCTATAAGATGATGGGAAGTACAGTTGTAGTGGAGTATATGTAGCTACAAATTCTAATTCAAAAAATGAAGAGACTCTCTTGCGGCATATGCAGCTGGGGCATATGAGTGAGAGGGGCATGGTAGAGCTACACAAAAGGAACTTGCTGAACAGTATAAAATCTTGCAGTTTAGATTTTTGCAAATTGTGTGCCCGAAAAATAGTGTAAAGTTCAGTTCAAAGCTACTATTCATAAGATAGAAGGTACTCTTGACTACACACACTCTGATGTTTGGGGGTCGACTAGAGTTGCTTTACATGGTAGATCAATGTATTTCTCAACGTTCATTAATGATTACCCGAGAAAGGTTTGGGTTTACTTCATAAAGCACAAGTCTAAAACTTTTCAAAAGTTTAAGTTGTGGAAATCTGAAGTGGAGAACCAGATTGGAAGGAAAGTCAAGTGCCTGAGAACAGACAATGGTATGAAGTACAAAGAAATGACATTCCTAAAGTTCTGCGAGGAGCATGGTATCAATAGACACTTCATAGTAAAAAAAACACCACAACAAAACGGGGTAGCAGAGAGGATGAACAGAGCTAGTGCAGAAAGAGCAAAGTGCATGAGATTAAATGCAAGGCTTCCTAAGAATGTCTGGCAGAGGCTATGAATATGGCTTGCTACATCATCAATAGATCACCTAATTCGACATTGGATGGAAAAGTAGCAGAGGAGGTTTGGACAGGAAATGAGGTAGATTATTCTATAATTAAAATTTTTGGATGTTCTACTTATGTTCAAATTTCTAATGATTAAAGGTAGAAGTTGGATCCCAAACCGAAAAGGTGTGTATTTCTTGGCTACAAAAAAGGCGTGAAGGGGTACTAGTTATGGGATCCGGTGAGCAAGAAAGTGATGATCAGCAAGATTGTAGTGTTTATGAGTCAGATATGGTGAAAGCTTTGAAAGAAGAGCAGAAAGGGAATTCAGAAGGAAGTAGTACTAAGCAGGCTGTGGAGGTGAAGCTGAACAGTTTAGAGAAAGAGAATAGTCATCCACAGGAGGAGACAGATCAGCTACCTCATAGCATAGCTACCGATAGGCCTAGACGCAACATAAAAGCACCAATCAAGTATGGTTTTGAGGACTTTGTGGCTTATGCATTGATGACTAGTTGCAGGAGTCTGTCTACTTTTCAGGATACAGTGAGCAATTCTAAAAGGGATAATTAAGTTGTGGCTCATATGGACTCATAGGAACACATAGAACGTTGGGGATTGTGGGGTTTAATTCGCGATACAGAACTGCCAGTTTAGAAATTATATTCTAAGTAGGTTCCTGAGTCCCGTTTTGAATGGGTTTCTCATTTCTATATATTTAAGACATGTTATATATCAGAGCTAAGTTGAATTAGGGTTTTTGAGGAGCTAGGGTTTTACAGATTCTCTCTTTGTAATTGTATTTTTCAACTCCATTCATGGAGTTCCTTGATAATTGAAAACCAAATCTTCTGCCCGTAGACGCAGGCAAATTGTCGAACCACGTAAACCTTTGTGTTTTCTGTGTGTGTTTCTTGTTTTAATTCATTGCATTAGTTTGCAAAAGTGATCCAGGGTTTCTGCCTCTGGAACTTCCGTAACAACAATTAAGTATAATCATATGCATGGATCAAAATTTCGTTTTAGTGGCCATTTTTGTTTAACATAGAAACATAAATATTTCAATAAAAGGTTCAACATTTCTAGATCAAAATATAAATTGAAATTCATCTAAATGAATGAAAGTTTAATCATAAATTGATTAAACAATTTATTATTTAATTATATCATGCTAAATTTTGGTATGAATCTATTGTGTTTTGTTAGAAACATAAACATTATTATTCTACTAGTGCTTCACAGCAGTCTCATACAAAAGGGAAACAATCTGGTTGTTTCAATAGAATAGAAATGACATTTTGTTCCTTGATCCTACATGCAAAGCTATGCAACCCATTCCCCCCCTTTTTTTTTTGGGGGGGGGGGGGGGGTTAGTACATGCAAACCCTTCCTCCATGACCTTCATAGTACCTAAGCATGCAGATGGAAGCATCACAATTGCCAAAAAATACCAAAAGGGAACACCTCTAGAACCTGGTGTCTTGTTTAGTACCATGTCAAAACTTCTTAAACGTCACTCACGAATGAACCAGGCACCACAATGCACCTGTCCTATATATATTTGGGTAAACCAGACATTCTTTAGACACTTGCAGGGCACAATTGTCCATGATTTACCCCTAGGAAACATGGATACACCATAAATGATCTCATCTGTAAGTCAGACTCGCCTTTTGCCATGTTCATTTTTTTTTTTTTGGGCCCATACACAACTTCGACATGCCACAGACCATTTTGGACACTCCAAAAACTCACGCTACGAACTCATATTGAATGTGCCAAAGTCTCATTTTGGACACATGCTCAACTTAATTTTTTTTTATAATTATTTTGTTAACTTTTAATCTATAGAAATACAATTATTATTTATAATTTTTTTGTTAACTTTTAATCCATAAAATACAATTATTATGTGACTTCTTTGTTGATTTTTAAGTTACAAAATGCATGATTTTTAATTTTATTTACTGTTGTATTGCATTATTTATACTGTAACTGAATAAAATGTTAATTTCTAAGGCATAAAATGAGATATAATATAATTCTTTGCTGAATTCTTGCCATGTCGTGTGTTGCATGTTTTGAAAATTGTCAAATCAGCGCAGTCGTTTTGTGTCATGTCAATGTCCATGCTTCTTAGATTTACACATATGAAAACACATTGTAAAAATAATAATAATAAATAAATAAATAATAGTGATAATGATGATGATGATAATAATAATAATAGATTAAAACAACATGAATTTATATTATAAATCCTATTTTTTAATCTTGGGAATTTTAGAGCCCAAAAGTTTTCTAACCTTTTTAACGGAATCCAGTTTTCAAAGCAGAAATAAATAAAAGACAAAGCAAATTTATAACATAAAAACGGATAAATATTTCTTTTCATGTATACATATAAAAATATACATATTGTCATATCCCCGACCAATTTTTGTTCTTACCCTGTTGTCACGTGATAAGACTTCCCCTCCAGTGAAGCTTTAGAGGTAAGCTGGCCATTATGTTTGGATAAGTTATTCTCCCATTTACTTCCTGACTCAAAGTACACTCCCCCCCCCCCAAAAAAAAGAAAATAATAATAATAATCTGCATGGTTCTCATCTCACTGTTATCATTGATTCTCCATCATAGCAGCATCAACCATTATTCCTATGCAACCTCCAAGATATAGTTGCATGGAACCTAAAATTTTGAGTAACCATGAGTCCTACTAGCAAGATGCAAGCCTAAAGGAAGCATTAAATCAAAGGGGTCGAATTGAGTGGCCAGACCCATTACTAGTTGAATTGAGTAGCCAGGCTCATTACTATGTGTAAGGAGGTAGATTAAGATGTCTAGTAATGCTGTAACAATATATTTAACTGATCATATGATACCAATTAAGTCTAGTGTTACAATTATACAACACTTACTTGAACATGAATTCATTTCCTCGATTAGGGAGTTTGATCTTTTCCTAAGGTTATGTTCGGTATGTAGGAATGAAATGGAATAGAAGTGGAATGGAACGGAATATACATTCCTATTCTCTTGTTTGTTTGGTTGGCAGATTAAATATCTTAGAATGGAGCCATTTTTATTTTAATATTTAATACTAAAATAAAAATACCATAAAAATCTAAAAGTAATGGTGAAGGGTAGGAGGTAGTGGTGGTGGGGGATAGCAATAGCAGCAGCAATAGTGGCGGTTTTAGTTTTTTTCTTTTCTTTTTTTTTTTTTTTGGGGGGGGGGGGGGACGGGGGAGGTTATGAAAGCAACAAAGGGTGGTGGTAGCTATAGTGGAAGGCGGCAACGATGATATAAGGTGGCCATAGTGTGGTAACAGTGAAAGGTGATGGAGGTGCTAGAAGGTAGGGATTTCGGTGGAAGGTGGTTGAGGTGGCAGTGGCAGCGAAGGTGGTATGCCACAGGCTGTTGGTTAGCAATAGTCGCTATAAGCGTACCAAACAAATGAATGGGAATGAACATGAAGTATGGGAATAGGCATTTCCTTCACCCTCTTTGGCCCAAACTGCAGTATCCAATCCCCTGCCCCCCAAAAAAAAGTAAAATAAAATTACAATAAAGCATAGAACAAGTTCACTTCCTTGAGTGTGTATGCTCTTCCAAAAAATATGCCTCTCATTACAAAAAGAAGTCCCTTGTCATAACAAGAGGCTTTGAAAAGTACATAGACGGAAAAACTGAGATTGAGTATTCAAATCAAATAGGCTAATTACCAAAAAAAAAAAAAATCAAATAGCTAAAATTGAGTGGATCAAAGAAAGATCTAATCAAGACTTGATCTGATAAGCCTAGCTACAAGATTCAATCTTAAGGAAGCTTTGAAAACTTTTGAAAAATTTTAAACTAATCTTTATTTGATTCAGAAATTATTTATAAAAAATGCTCAAATTTCCTCCTACTAGGATTTATACTCAGGGTAAAAGAATATATACATATTTATCCATGTCAGTAACAAATAAAACACCACTTTAAGATTATCAATGCTTCACAATAAGAATTGCAAAAAATTAATCAACACTCTAGGTAATCAGTTGCTAGAGAACTCAAGAGATTAGCACCTTCTTTAACTTTTGTGTGTGTGTGTGTGTGTGTGTGTGTGTGTGTGTGCAGATTCCACAATAGAGGCACATCAGATCGTCATAAGCTTGGGACAAAAAAATCATCCAAGTACATGCATTGAAAGCAAAAGGTAGTCCAAAACAATGAATAATTACTTACTCTTTATCACTAAGCTTTACTTCAGTTCCACCATATTCAGGCAAGAGAACTGTATCTCCTTCCTTCACACTAACAGGAATTAACTTTCCATCCCTATCATGAATGCCAGGGCCCACGGCAACAACTTTGCCAGAGTTCAACTGAATCATCAACATGAAGAGATAAGAAAATTGATAAGCTAAACTTGCAAATAAATTGCAAGCCCATTTACCCCAACAGAAACATGGAGACATTCTTAAATTTCATAACACACAGAAGATAAATAACAATAAATTAGAGTCTATAATGAGGAAAAAGTATGCTTGCACTTGATTTGGTGTTTGGTATGATGAGGGAAGGAAATTATTTAAAACCTGCAAATAGGAAGCTCTAGTTACTACAAGCCAAACAACCAGAGAAGATTACACTCATCTAAGCCTTACAAGAAACCTGGAAGCTTTCACGTAAGGCAGATAAGCAAAAATCTCCAACACGTTCATAAAGAAAAAGTATTCTTTAACCCATACCCTAGCCAAATAAGCTTTTCCAAACAATATATTCAACTTAATTTCACTAGAATCTATCGTTCCTAATGACGTATTTGTTGAATTCATTATTATTCTTTTTTCTTTTTACATTTTCCGCTTGGAACGATGTATTTGAACCTCCTCTTTTCTACTATTTAAATACTTTGTTTACAGTGACATATTCATTAAGAGCTCAAATACTCAAGTGTTTGACGTGAATACACAAGTGAAGAAGGGCCAAAGTGAGATAAGGCATTAATTGAATCCGTCACTCATAAAACAACTTTCAATACGTTGTTTTTCCTAAATATGAAGTTTGAACTTTGAAACAACGGGTTCAGAGGATTAAAAAAACTAAAAAAATGTAAATAACTAAATGAATACGTTGTTAGGAACAACGGATTCTAGCAAAATTAAGTTGAATATGTTGTTTGGACAAACTTATTCGGCTAGGGTATGGGTTAGGGAATACTTTTTCTTTGTGAATGCACTGGGCAAAACCCTCGGACAACTTTGGCTTACCTAGTTTGACCCTCTCCACCTTACCATTTCATCTTCCAATATACACAAGCAACAGAAAACATGAGACTCTTTAACTTTGGCTAAGCTAATTTGAGTCATTTGACATTTTCCACCTTATCTTACACTGCCTGGTTTGGAAAACAATTTTTGTTTTTTGCGTGGAAACAATATTTTATAAAATTTTATTTTCTAAAAAAATGCAAGTACGTTTTCCAAAATCCAATCTCTAAATCAAACATATTTTTCACATGTTTTCATTTTCTTAGCAAAGTAAAAAATAAATAAATAATAAAATAAAACGGCCGAGAGATGGTCAAACCAAACAAATTTTGAGATAAAAATATGGTATTAGAGAACCACTAGAATGAGAAGAACAAATCTATCGCAATAAAACACTCATAGAGAAACTTGAGTGAAAAAGTATAAGTAAATTAAACCCAGATCAAAACTGCAAACTAAAATGGTTCCCCAGTAACGACTAATCAAAATGTCTAACAATTGATCATTTCCACCCAAAAAAAAAAAAAAAAAATCATTGCTCTAAGTCGGCACTCTAATGCCATGTAAGCATTAAATTAAACAGATTTAGACAAAACCCAGTAACAAGAAACAATTGATTCAAAGAGGAAACATCGTCGCGATTCAACAGGCGCAAGAGAATGGGAGTTGTTTGTGAATGAATCGTTCACCTTGGTGGTCTTCTCTGGAAGTAAGATTCCAGCATTGGTCTTGGACGGAGGAACGATTTTCTCCACCAAAACGCGATTAAGTAAAGGCATCAAACGCTTCGCCATTTGACTGAAGAAGAAAATGAAGTAGCAAAGTCTGAAGAGAAGGCGATGAGACGATGCTGTACTCAGAGAAGCCGCTGTTGGGGTTTTGGCTGCCGCTGGTGTAGGGTTTATCGTTAGCGCTGACCGAATTACATAAACACCCTCGCTAGCGTCTACTAAAGTAGAGGAATTATTGTCCTTTTATCATTTGAACTTAGGTGAGAATTACTTTAAATCCTTTAAATTTTTAAAATTTATTTTCACACCCTTTATACTTTGAATTAAATTCAAACCGTAAATGTTAAAAGATACATAAAAAATAACGGTTTTATTTTCAATTAAATTTAAAAATTATATTTATAATTTATTTAATAAATCTAATTTTTGTTTAAAAGTTTAATTTTTCTTATTCATTGATTTTTCTATTTGATAGTTTTTTCAATAATATTTTTTTGAAAAATTTATATAAAATTCTACTAAATGACTTAAGGGTGATGAGAACATTAGAATGATAAAATATTGTAAATAAAAAGATACGAAAGAAATTAATCTTTAATTTGAATAAGTTAGAAATTAAAATAACATAAAATATACTTTTATATGCTTTTAAAAATATAAATAAAATTTATTTTAATCTTTAAAAAATATTTTTTTATTATATTAGGCCTTGTAGTATTTTTCCAAATTTGTAAAATTTTTTTAAAGGATTATTATGTAAATGCAAATAATATAGTTTAAAGAAGAGTAATTTTATGATTCTACTTAATGAAAAATTTAAAATGGAGTGGAAAAATCATTTAAAAATATAAATAAAATTAATTTCACTTAATGAAAAAGCAAAAAAAAAAAAATTCAAATAAGTAAAGTAGTAATTGCCTTCCTACTAAAAAAAAAATAGACAAACAAAAATATTTTGGTGAGCTATGGTTTGTTTAAAAAAATATTTTTATTTATAAAATAAAGATATCTATGTATTACAAATATGCCTTGTATTGAATTTTTGTATAAGGGTATCTATGGTATTATAACTATACAAAATATATGATGAAAAATGGGGCAATTGTGTAATTTAATTTAGTAAAAAAAATAAAGTGGAATGTAAGAAGAAATTAGTAGAGTGCAAATAAGTTCACCATAATTTTTAATAGGTATTTTTATCTTTTCACTTGAAAATTTTATGCCATTCACAATTTCACTTTAATTAAAACTACAAAGTGTGCAAAGGTAGAATTTTAAAGTTTGGGTGTTGTAAATGAGTTTTACCTTAAGTAAGGATTAAAAATTCAATTATCCCTAATATATATGATATATATATCAATTAAGTAATTTGTATTTATAATAAAATATGATTTGTATTTTTTTCTAAAAATTTTAATACATTTTATTAATTTCTGAACTATTTTTATATTAATCATTGATATTTGAAATTTTTACAAATAAAAAATTATATATAAACTATCATACCATTCTATTTAATAAATTTGAAATTTATTGCCAATATCTCATTAATTTAATATTAAAGAGTAAAGAAATATAAATAATACACTAATAAAATATATCTATTTATCCCACGGTAAATTAAAAATGTAAAAAGTGTCTCTTTTAAACAAGATTATAAATAAATTTTATTGTTGAAATGAATTTATTTATTTATTTATTTTAGAACAGTTAATTTACAATATTTTTGTAGTGGGGGAAATGGATCACCCGGGACACTAACCCCAGATGCGGGCGAGCGATGCCAAAGTTTGAGTCCTTCGATACAAAATGCGTATGCCCCGCTATAAATCAGTAGATTAAAATTACCATAGTTGAGTCGGTGTCTTATTATATGTTCAATTTTTTTTCATTAATGGTAGCGTTTAAAGTGGTAAAAAAAAAGATAAATTGAGATAAAAAGTGATTTTGGATTAATTTTAATGTTTAGTATTTTTTTTTAAATCGCTTTTTTTAGAAATGAAGAATAGCAAATCGTTAGAATGGTTTCTTAAATCCGTTCTAACGGATTCAAAAAATTAACACTCAATATTCTACACAATAGTTCTACTCTCTCTCTCAACAGTGGTAAACTGTTAGAATGATTTTTCAAATCAGTTCTAACGGATTCCAAAAGTCTCTTTGGAGATTCACAGCGCCAAAACCGTTAGAACGGTTTTACTAAATCCATTCTAACAGATTCAAAAAAAATCGTATAAAATAATGACAATGGTACTAGTTTGAAAGCTTTCGACTCGAAGAATATGATTGTCACAAAAATTTAAACATTCAGTTAACTTACTTCCAAATTTTTTTTAGCGAAATATTGAAATTTTTTGAAATTAATAAATATTAGAATGTATAAATATGTAATAGATAATTTTAATAATTTATAGAAGTAATTGGAGTTTTATTTTGTTTCTTGGCACTCCAAAACAATGCCGTAATGTGAAAATGGTAGAAGTTGCGGTTGCTATGGTGATATTGGTGATGATGAGAATTAAGTGAAAATAGCAATCCTAACCGTTGGGGTTGACAATATTAAATATAATATAAGAATTCAAATCGAACATGATTATTCTTACCAACGACTCGCTTATGAGAGGTGGGAGCCGTGTGTCTCGGGAGTACGATTAGATTATTGTCTTATTTGTCCATCTTCTTTCTTTTCTTTACCATCAATTGTTATTAGGATCTTAATATGATGTTTGAAGTCGCCACCTGACACTTTTAAAATAAGTGTATTAAGAAATTTAGATTTTATTTCTTCTAGTAAAACTTTGTTTTTATAAATTTTATTTTTAGAATGTGATAAATGACTATTTTAATAACTTTTTACTAGTTTGTGACGTTAGAGATAATGGATTCTGAGATTTGGTTGCGCACAAGAATCTCCACGCCTGGATACGTATTTTTAAAAATAGGGCTATTAACTTTAAGGAAAAAAAAACACACACATACACAAATAAATAATATGTAAATTATTATTTACATTTCAAAAACTTATACTGATTATCTAAAAATGAACATAAAAATACATTTTTAAATTTTATATTTCCACTTAAATCACGAGTTAATTGCTAGTTTATGAATATAAGAATACGGTAGAATGATGGAGAATGGTTTTTTAAATTGTGGAATTAAATATTTATTTTTCTATATATCATCTATGTTGATGTATTCATGTATAAGCTTACATAAAGATCTCTTTGTAGTTATTCAAGATTTTTAATAAATCTCTCATTTTTTTTTTAAGGTATGAGATATATAAGAGTGGAAATAAATTGAATTTTTTCTTTTCAAATTATTCGAGCTTGGTTGAAAAAGAAATCAATTTGAGTTCGGCTCGTGACTAAAACGGGTTCAAATTAAGCTCAATTTATCTCTCATTTAAAATCAAGCTTGAGTCTGAGCCTAAAAACGCTTAACTCAAATTCTCAGAAGCCGACTCGATAAAATATATATTTTTATAATATTTTTATATTTTTAATAATATTTTATTTGTTATATTTTAGATTAAAACGATATCATTTTATTTTGATCAAACTATTTACGAGTTGATCTTTACTCTAAACTCTTCTTGATCGAGCCAAACTTAAACTTAGTATAAATAACTCGAGTTAAACTTGAATAAATTAAAATTTGATTCCACTCAAATCGTTTTCACCCCCAGTTTCTAAGCAAGTTGATCAAACAACCTTAATTCAATCTTTTATTTTCATTTCTTCTAGTGGGTGGCATTTTTCCAAGCTAGCTGTGGTGAATATATTTCTATTGTAGTTTTTTGTATGTAAAAATTTTTTTTATTACATTTTATTTATTTTTAATTCCAGTCATGTACAAGAAAAAAAAAAATTCATGATGTGCTAATGTATGACATGCATGCCTTTTAGTACTATCATGTGACATGATCATACTATCAAGAAAAAAAAATCCACAATAACTACTCATGTTCGTGGATGGCTCAGCTAGAAGAAGAAAAACAAGGCAAAGAAGAAAGCTCTCACGGACTCACATTACTTGTTCAAAGGCCCAATCATGTTAGTCCATTGAGGCCAAAACTTAGCCCAAAAGAGGCATTAACCCATGTATAAATTATTCTTAGCCCAAAAGTGGCTATGTCATGTTTGTATCTCTTACTCAAGTTGGTAATTTTGAATTTCATGATTTTGAAGGCTTGTGTGAAACAATAAAGATGCGAGGGGGGTTTATTATTATTATTATTATTATTATACACCATCATTATTAGCAAATCCCATACAATCGTGGACATATTTACAAATATGGAAGTAGGAGAGAATAATGTAAAACTAGATCATTTGGTTTCTAAAATTATGAATTTACTTTTTTTTTCTTTTGGTATACTTGTTTTGAACTTATTTTTTATTTTATATTTTTAAAAATAAAAAAATAAATCAAAATATATTTGATGACGTATGATTTCAAAACTTGTTTTAAAAGATAAAAAACGAGTTAACAACATAAGATGCAAAATGAGTAAAAGTTGTTTTAAACTTTTTTGACCCAAAATAAAGAAAATTTTGAAACACAAAAAATAAAAAATGTTAAACTAAATGTATTTTTTATATTCTTGACATATTTATTTCAAAACAGAAAATAAAAAAAATAAAAAACAAAAAAATAAGAATGCAAATCAAATGTGACCTTAATTTCCTTATTTTCTATGTTGATGTATTGATCAATGTCCTTTGTAATTATTCAAGATTTTCAATCAACATCCAAATGCTGTTATTGTTAGCAAGAATCTTGACCATATTTTCAAATATTGGGAATACAAAAGTATAATGGATAAATTGAACAATTGATTTCTAAAATTGTAAAATTAAATATTTAATTTTCATATTTTCTTTGTAAGAGTTTAAATGAACCGAGTTGACTTTTAACTTATTTGAGTTTAGCTCGTACTATTTATACTGAATTTGAGCTTGAGTAAAAATTAAAGTTATTTACTATGAACTTAAGCTCAACTTCAGCTCAAACTTTTATATAATTTAAAGCTCAACTCGTAAAAGAAGATTTAGGTTCAAAATCGACTCTTCAATACCTTGATTAAACAAAAACGATGTCATTTTAGTTTAAAATATATATAACAAATAAAATATTATAAAATTATAATAAAAATATTATTAAAAATATAAAACTATTATAAAAAGTGTGTGTATATATATATATTATTTTATCGAATTAATTCGCGAGCTTTTGAGCTGAGTTTTTCTAAATTCGAGCTTGAATTCAATTTTGATCGAGCCACAAAATAAATTTGATTCAAGTTCATTTTAGTCACGAAGTAAATTCGAGTAGAGTTTTTTTTTTTTTTTTAATTGAGTTCGAATAGCTCAAAAAAATTTGGTTCATTTTCACCCACAAGTGAACACACTTATAGGCTTTTTTTTTTTTTTTTGCTAATTAACACACTTAAAGGCTCACTTAGCCTGTAGCCCAATATTTTTTTTTTTTGGTTTAAAAATATATATATTTTTTTAAATTTAGTCCACCTTAAATTTTTGTAAACCAACTCATTTTAACTTTAAATCTTTTATTCAGCCTAAATTCAGTTCAGGTAAATTTTAAATCCTGGATCCATCCCTATTTCCACTCCTACTTCCATGTTAATGTATTCTATATAAACTTCCATTAAGATTTTTTTAGAATCATTAAAAGAATTTCAATAAATCTCCCCCATTTTTGTTTTTCTTAGGTTGAATTTAGGAAGAAAAAAAGCTAACTTCTTTTTTTTTTTTTAGCTAACTATTAGCTATTTACTAAAATGCTATCTTTTTTTATGTTGAAAAGGGGACAAAATAACTTTTTCTAGCTATTTTTTTTTTAACTTTTATTAATTTGATATTTTTGTCATTCAAGATTTAATAAGTTTAAAATATAAGAGAATAAATTTGACAATTTAAAAAATAAAAAAAAAAACTAAAAATTGATAGCTGAGCTACTAGAGTTTTTTTTTTTTTTTTTTTTTTTTTTCTCAAATGCACCTTTAATCAAAAAGCACAAAACCTTTTTCTTCAAGGAGAAGCATTGTGATGACTCAGAATTTTAATGCTTTGATTAATTGTTAATTCATATTTAATTTGGTAAAAATAAAATTTTTATTGATTTAAATTTTTGGAGACATAAATTAAATTCAATTTTTATTGTGAATGCATGAAATTAGAAGTTTAGTCTAATTTGAATTCTAATCCTTTTTTTTCATTAGGATTCTACTAACTAATGGCGAGTACATGAGTTAGAAGTCTAGTTTGATTTGAATTTTAATCCTTTTTTCATTAGGATTTTACCAACTAATAGTCAGTATATGGAGTTTGAAGCCTAGTTTAATTTGAATTCTAATCTTTTTTCCATTAGGATTCTACTAACTAATAGCTAGTCTAGGTATACGTGTATATATATATAACATGCGTTCTTCGGTAGTTAAGGTAAAGGGTTAAAAAGAGAGAGAGAAAGAGAGAGAAGAAAAGATAAGGGGTAGTGGCGGCAGAGGAGAAAAAAAATCTAACGTGAATACTGTGGAGATTACCAGCTTCTTGATGGCCGCGGTGATCTTAGTCTGATCTGCTGATCGAGTTTTAGGTTTCGTTTTGACTTGGGTGTTCTTTCTGCAGATTTAATTTGAGGTAAGAGGCGGAATTTTTAAAAGTGATGCATATATATATGTATAAATATATAATAATTTTCTGGGCGAATGACCTGTAAGTCTGTATTGTAATCAACAATACATATATGTGTATGATTAGTCCTCATACTGAATTCGGTGATATGAATATAATGATATATATATATATATATATATGTATATATATGTAAATATATATGTTAGACTCATCAAATTTTTATTGTTGTGAACATATGATTGATTAGATTTTTTTTTTACTTTAAACTCATGACGTGATTGATTGGAGTATGAGGTTCACTTGTTATTTATTTACTTATTTATTTATATTTTTTTTATTTGGTAAATGTGAATTGTATTGAGTTCCCAGATTTGCTTGGCTACTAGAAGACAAAAATTTCTATTATATATATTTGAAGTCTTCCACGATTGGATGGTATACATATTATTACTTTATACACATATATATGTTAAAGGTGTGAAAATTAGGTGTCCAGCATAGCCATTAAATGAATAAAGCAAAGAAACTTTGACTTTTGTCCTTATATGATAGTTTGTCTTTTTGTGAATTTTGTCTTTACATGTTAGTTTGTTTTGAAAGCTTTTGCATTAATTATAAGAAACATATTTGGTAATTTGTTGTGTTGTGATTCTTTGGTAATTATGGTTATTATTATTTATGTGTTGAGGTTTACGGATTATTTAAAATATTATGATGAATTCATAAGGATTTAATAAATAATGAATTTAAATAAAGAATTTATTTGATGTTTGTTTAAAATGAAAGTGGATGCGTTTTGTTTGGATTTAGGGTACTGAAAATATCGGGTATACGTACCCAAGGGTCGAAAGTCCCGAAACCCGTGCGGGGTTGGTTGTCGATTCCAGTAGGCTAGTAACCTACGAACGAGCAGATGCCTAAAGGTGGCATATCATATTCCTAAGACTTCGGTCTAGGAAGCAGACACCGAAGGATGGTGTATATTGGTTGGGTTTTGTTTCTACGAGACAACCAAGCAGACATCAAAGGATGATGTATATTGGTTGGGTCCTGTTTCTACGGGACAACCAAGCAACAGTACCTAAAAATCAATTTGTTTTCTTTGATGTATTATGTGGTGCTACAAGGTAATTAATGGTAATGAAAAGATAAATTGTTAAATAAATTAAAGTTCTTGTTTGAAATTGCTACTTGAGCATAATTGTTTCACTTAGTAGCATGCTAAGGCATACTGCATTTATATTATTATTATTATTAGAGTTCCGAGCACACGTGGTATTAGTGCTAAACCCTTCACAGCTTGTGATGCAGGTAATGAATTTGAGTTACGTGCTAGACCTTCTAAGCATAGGAATTAAAGTTTTATTTTTTATTTTTATGTAATTGTTTTAGACTCTAGGAAATTATTTTTTTAACGGATTTTATTAAGCCTCTGTTTGTGAGGTTATTATTAATTATGTTATTTAGTTTTGGAAGAATATTTGGGCTTAGCTTTTGGAGCTTATTGCCTAGTTGATTTTGACTAAGGCATTTATTTAAATTTAAAGTATGAATTTTATCTATTTTTCTTTCATTAGCTCCATAATATGTGTGTATGACTCTGATGTAGGATAGGAAAATTTATTTAATGTGGTAATATGGGTTCTTTGATTCACATACTCGAGTTGTAAAATTCGGAGCGTGATAAGCATAAAGCCTTGTTGGATTCAGAAATTCACCAAATACTTCCATCATATTTTTATGTATTGACCATTTTAAAAATTATATTTATTTTCTTTTTTTTTCCTTTAATCTCTACAACGAAACACACCATAAAGTATCCAAAGTCTAGCCAAGTCCACTATACTTAGATTTTAAGTGTGTGTTTGGAGTGGTAAAAAGTGAAAAAAATGAGATAGAGTGAGAAAAGTTGTGAATTCGTAATGCGTGCAGTGAAAGAAAAAAGTTGATGTGACAAAAAGTTTACAGATGTTTATAGAGATTTTTGGAACTTTTTGGAGCTCCAAACAGTGTAGTTTGAGCCCCAAAAAAAATTATTTTTTTATTTAATAAAAAAATTAATTTTTATTATATTTAAAAAGAAAAAAATTAATTTGTTAATAATTATATTTTTAATTTTTAGTTAACTTAACATTTTTACCTTTCATGTTAAAATACAAAAGAATAACTTTAATCATTCAAAAAAAATTAAAAAAATTAAATAGTCATAAACTAACTGGTCAAATTAAATTGTAAGGAGGAGATGGTTACAATATATATATATATATATATATGTAATATCACATTACTAATGAAGATAGCGAGCTAATTGCTTCACTGGGTTAAAATTTGATAAATTCACAAAATAGATACCATCCATCTTTGACCTTTAGGATCGAAAATAACCATGAAAAGGAAACCGGGGACAGAGAAAGCAACATCATTGAGAGACAGCTTGCTTAATTATGGAGATTTTGACTTCCTCTAATCTAACAAACTAGTCAATTACTCCCAGAACAAGTTCAAGATTAATTATGACCATTGAATCTCAACCCGTGAAAACTGGTTCTGACATCGTAGTCACTTCGTAAGCTTTTGAAGAAACACTTCGTAAACTCGTGCGTGCGCTTGTACATATTTTTACCAAATTTTAATTACTTTATGCATACTTTATAAATATTTACATTAGCTTTTTTTTTTTTTCTCAACTTGAGGGGTCAAATATTAACTTTTCAGGTAAATCTATTCTACTATTAAAAGTATAAAAGTATGAAATTTTTTTTAAATTATAATATTTTTTTCTTTTTGAAATAAATTTAGTTTATCCCAAAACACTCTAACTTCTTATTTGAAAATCTCCCATCTTTTAATATAAATTTTCTTATACAACATTTCAATTGAGTTATTTAATATTTTAAAATATTTTTTAAACTTTTTCCCCAGTTTATTTTCAATATTCCAATTTACTTCTGAATTAGAACTTTAACATGCACTAGAGTATGAGTACTTGATAATATTAGAATTTGAGTAATTAAAAAGTTTTATTATTCCAACTAGATACTAATTTTTAATAGATTATTAAATTTTTGTTTGAATTGTAACTGTATAGTTTGGCTACATTCACTCTTTTTCTTTACTACACTATTTTATTAAATAATTCAATTTTAACAATAACTCATTATTATTTTTCTAATTTTTAAGATAAAAATACTAAGATAAAGAAAACATTCTAGTTTTTTTAATGAAAAATAAGAACTTTATAATATCAGTGTATTTAATTACCAATTGTGACTAAAAAATTTTATAACTTATATTCAATTATTTATATATGATGTTCTTACTAAACTGGCATATCTTTAATATAATAAACCTTTTTTTTTGTGAATATGGTATTGTATTTATTAACTTTTAAATTTAAAAAATAATTTGAATTTAAGAAAGCAGTGTTTCAAAGTTAACAAAAGAAAATAAAAATTATAAATTGAATAAATTGAGAAATACCATTAGCTTATTATTCTTAATACTATTAATTTTTGTAAGAAAAAACAAAATTTGAACTTTTCTTTCATACGTAAAACTATTACCCAAATTTTTTATTTTTTTTATTATTGTACAAATTTGTATATGACACTTGCATTTAATACATTTTTACAAATATCAATTTGTTAAAAAGTTAGTAGTTATAGGCTATTTCTTCACATTTTAAGTTAAATATTTTTATTAGAGATATTAAAATTAAATGAGATGTTTACATGCATGCACATGCTCCTTTTACTAGTACTATTAAAGGACAAAATCAGGCAAAGTTGCAATATTAACCATGACTGTACCACATAATAGCTTAGAGATATAGTACTTTGAGTCTATGATACTGCTAGACTGCGCATGGTTTACAAATTCGGTCTACAAATTCACTTTTTTTTAGAAAAATAAAAAAGAAAAGAAAAATAAAAGTCAAACTCTTAAACCTCTAAATTTCAATGAAATTCACCAGCTCCTGTAATCTTGGTTACGACCTCAAGTGCTAGCTAGAGACGTGAATATGGTAAGAGCAAACACCCCACCAGCTGCAACTACAGCTACGACTGCCCCCACCACAAATGCTAGTAAGTTGCCACCTCCAAATACATTATCCTATAGTCCACTAAGTAATGACACCATCATTGTGATACCATCTCCAACTACAATGCCTTTTTTAGACTATAATACCGTCCTTATTTTTAAATAAATTTAGTTGTATCCAAAAACTCTCTAACTCTTTGTTCGAAAATCTCTCATCTTCTAATATAAATTTTCTCGTTCAACATTTAAGTTGAGTTATTTAATATTTTAAAATATTCTTTTAACTTTTTCTAATTTTTTTTTTCAATCTTCTAATTTTACTTGTGAATTAAAATTTTAACACCAGGGTTTGAGTATTTGATAGTATTAGAGTTTGAATAATTAAAAATTTTGTTATTCTAACTAGATAATAATTTTTAATAGATTATTAAAATTTTTCTTTTGAATCGTAAGTGTATAGCTTGACTGCATTCGCTTTTTTTCTTTACTACACTACGCCATTAAATAATTCAATTTTAATTATATCTCATTATTATTTTTCTTATTTTTAAGATAAAAAAATTTAAGATAAAGAAAATGTTCTAGCTTTTTAATGAAAAATAAGAACTTTACAAAAATTTTTCAATGTATATAAATTTTAATTATTATAATTCGATATCATTACATTTAATTATTGATTGTGACTGAAAAATTTTATAATCCATGTTCAATTATTTATATATGGTATTCTTACTAAATTTGCATATTTTTAATATAATAAACCTTTTTTTTCTAGTGAATGTAATGTTGTATTCATTAATTTCCAAATTTAAAAATAATTTGAATTTAAGAAAACAGCATTTGAAAGTTAACAAAAATAAAATAAATATTATAAATTGAATAAATTGAGAAATACCTCTTGCATATTATTCTTAATAGTATTAATTTTTGTAAGAAAAAATAAAAATCAAACTTTTTTTTTTTCATATGTAAAACCATTACCTATTTTTTTATTTTTTATTATTACTATACAAATTTGTATATGACACTTACATTTAATACATTTTTATAAATATCAATTTGTTAAAAAGTTAATAATTATAGGCTATTTGTTCATGTTTCAAATTAAATATTTTCATTAGAGATATTAAAATTAAATAAGATGTGCAAGTGCTTTTCGTTAAAGATATTAAAATTAAATAAGTTGTGCACGTGCTTGCACGTGTTTACGCGTGCTCCTTTTCCTAGTATTATTAAAGGACAAAATCAGGTAAAATTACAATACTAACAGTGACTATACCACACAATAGTTTACGAATACAGTACTTTGAGTTTAGGATGCTGCTAGACCAAGCATGGTCTACAAATTCACTTTTAAAAAAAAAAAAAAGAAAAGAAAAATAAAAGTCAAACTCTCAAAAACTCTAAATTTCAATGAAATCCGCCAGTTCCAGTAATCTTGACCACGACCTTAGGTGCTGGAAATGGGAGTATGTATGGTAAGAGCAAACACCTCACTGGCTACAGCTATAGCTGCCACTGCCCTCACCACAAATGCCGATAAGTTGCTACCTCTGAATACATTATCCCGTGGTCCATTAAGTAATGACACCACCATCGTGATACTATCTCCAACTGCAATGCTTTTTTTAGACTATAATATTCTCCTCGTTCTCAAATAAATTCAGTTGTATTCCAAAACTCCCTAACTTCTTGTTTGAAAATCTCTCATCTTCCAACATAAACTTTCTCGTACAACATTTTAGTGAAGTTATTCAATGTTTTAAAATATATTTTTAAACTTTTTTCAAGTTTATTTACAATCTTCAAATTTTACTTCTGAATTGAACATTTAACACCGGATTTTGAGTACTTGATAGTATTAGGGTTTGAGTAATTAAAAAATTTTATTATTCTAACTAAATATTAATTTTTAATAGATTATTTAAAATTTTCTTTTGAATCGAACTGTATAATTTGGCTACATCCACTCTTTTTCTTTACTACACTATTTCATTAAATAATTCAATTTTAATAGTATCTCATTATTATTTTTCTTATTTTTAAGATACAAATATTAAGATAAAGAAAAAGTTCTAATTTTTTTTAACAAAAAAATCAGAACTTTACAAAAATTTCTCCAAGTTATAGAAATTTTAACTATTATAATTTGATATTAGTACATTTAATTACTGATTGCGACTAAAAAATTTTATAATCTATGGTCAATTATTTATATATGATATTTTTACTAAATTTGCATATTTTTAATATAATAAACATTTTTTTCTTGTGAATATGATGTTGAATTCATTAACTTTCAAATTTAAAAAATAATTTAAATTTAAGAAAACAGCATTTCAAAGTTAATAAAAATAAAAAAAATTATAAATTGAATAAATGAGAAATACCATTAGTATATTATCCTTAATAATATTATTTTTATATAAAAAAATAAAAATCAAACTTTTTTTTATATGTAAAATCATTACCTAATTTTTATCTACTTTTTATTATTACTTAATAAATTTCTATATGACACTTAAATTTAATATATTTTTATAAATATCAATTTATTAAAAAATTAATAGTTATATGTTATTTGTTCATATTTCAAACTTAAATATTTTTTAAAGATATTAAATTAAATAAGTTGTGCACGTACTTGCACGTACTCTTTTTACTAATAAGTTAAGATAAATGAAAAATTAAAAAACTAAAATGTCAATAACTAACATTTAGTCTAATTACCAAAAACAAAAAAACAAAACAAAACAAAACATTTAGTCTTTTAACTTTTAACCATCCGGATACCAAACACACTGTATAATAAGATCGACAATTTATCATTCAGGCCTCGTTTGGAGTAAGAAAAAATAAGATAAATTGAGATAAAATGTGATTTGGAATTAATTTTGGTATCTTTTTTTTTTCTGAAAAATCACAAACCGTGGGAACGATTTTCCAAATCCTTTCCCACGGATTCAAAAAAATTCACAAAAAATAGCAACAATGGTACTTGTTTGAAAGCTTTCGACACGAAAAATATGATTGTATAAAAAATTTACACATTCAATTAACCTACTTTCAGATTTTTTTATTTTTTTAGTGAAATATTGGAATTTTTTTAAATTAGTGATGACGGAAAAATTCGAAATAGAGGTGTTGTTAGAGATTTATAGAGTTTTTTAGAGTAAGTACCTTCCACAGTTGACCAAGGCTGTAAATAGTACATTTTAAGAGCATGTTTGTTTTATAAACTATGAGGCGTGGATTGAAGAAATTTTTTTATGTTTAATTTTTGTTTTATATTTAGTTATAATTTTTGTTATTAGAATAACATCTCACATAAAATGTAGATAATATTATAAATGATATCATATGGTAAATATTATTCAAAAAAAAAAAAAGATGTGCGAGAAATAAAAATATTTTTCACGCATGATAATCACGTTCATAATTTTTTCTCTCAGACACCTGCAAACACAGAAAATAGTTAAGGAGTAGGTCGGGTAGAGTTTCCAACCAAAGAGTTTTCGGTGTTCTAGTCAATTAAAAGTTTAGAAAATATTTAGAGAGAAGGAGTTTTGTAAATAATAGTGAGCGTACTTGATTTAGTAACATTCTAGTTTATTTTAATTTTTTACCAAATAGTAGATAAAACTAAACATGGGATAAAAATTTAGAATGTTATATTATCTCTTAGCTAACTCTATATATCCAACGAGACAAACATGCTCTAATAATTTTACAATTTAAAGATAGTTGCCAGGAAAATATATAAAAGGTGAATGCATAACCCAAACGCCGGGTTTGGATAGGGATGAATGACCTTATAATGCATTAATATTGGTTTTAGCTTCAATTTGGTTTTTGTTCACATTTTAATTACTTACCTAAGTCAAGATGCATGGAGTAATGACAGCTATCCCCCCCCCCTCTTAGGTAGTTCTTGGGATTACGAGTGTTTTCGCACTTACAAGCATGAGCGGATAGGCTAAAAGCCTAGCGGGAGTAATTAATTACTCTTATACTTCATTTGAAATAATAAATTTAATAGAATTTAATTTCATTTGACAAAAATTCTTACTAATTATAATATTTAGAATTAAAATAAAATTTTATGAGTTAGGTTTAATTTTATTTAATAACTTAAAATTTGAGATTTTTATATTATTTAAAATCTAATTTAAAACAATAGAATTAGATGAGAATTTATTTTTTTCTTAAGTCATTTAAGTATATAATTTATCCTAATATATCATATTTATCGTATTTTTTGTTTTCTATTAACATGACAAAAATTGGTATTTCCCTTAAATCAAATCAAATCAATTCTTAAATTAAATATATTCCAAATACAAAATTTTATTTACCAAATCAAATCAATTCTTCGTTTTGAAATAAAATTAATTTTAAGAGAGAAATGTTTCCAAATGAAGCGTCATTGATTTAAAAAATTACATTGAGATTTTGTCAATTTCGTTCAATTTTCTTGTACAATTTTACTTTTGTGTCACTGTTAAATTAAATTTTTATCTCCATTATATTTTTATCTTTAGTTACCTTAAAAGCATAATTTTATCTCCATTAATTATAAATACCGAGTCCGCTCAATTTAATTACAAGTGAGACTAATCTCCCAAATCTTTGTTTAAAGTTGGTATTTCTCTATTTTATAGAGCTACGTATTATGTAGAAGGCTAATTATTCGGGTTGGCTCAATAGAATTACGATTCCGTTTATTTCAATTCGTTTTCCTATTTTTTCTTTTGTTTTGTTAAACAATAAGCAAGTAATTTTTTTTTTTAAATCATTATTTTACATTACATCATAAATCTAAACATTAGCAAAAGATTTCCTTTTCAGGTAAATATTTTACATTAAATAGAGCCTAGATCTCAAAAAAATTTCTAGGTTGTTGATATCAACTATAGATAATAAAGTGTCCTCCACATGATTATGTAGGGTTAAGATTATTACATTTTACATATTAAAACAAGTAATATTGTGAGAGAGAGAGAGAGAGAGTGAGAAGCGCAGCTCTATTTTAGCGTTTGTTAAGATCTTACATTGATTGAATATCCATCAAGCATTTGATGACCGCGGCATGTGCTTGGATCCACCAGAAAAGTGCCCATCATGTGAAATATGCATATCCCGTTTGGCGCCTTCTCTTTAAGTTGGTAGCATATAAATTATAATAGCATATTATTTTTCATGTGCGGTGATAATGCAGTTATTGAGGGGTGATCCAAGTCCAAGTCCAAGTCCAGAGAGTAATTATTGACACCAGTGTGGTATTTGTTAAAAAACTTTCGATACGTAAGTTAGCAAACAGTAGCTTTGAGAGATAATCCCGGCAGAGTAACAACAAAACTCAAGAGTATGCGTACCTTATTCTTTGAAAGATGGTATATATATAGAAGTATAACACTTTGCAGCCGCATGATACATGCGAGTCCCACGTAATCGAAATTTTTCTCCAATTACATTGTGCCACATGTATTTGTAAATCTCAAGATGATTCTCATAATTAGTTATTAAAACCATTATGCAGAAGGTAGTATCCTTATAGGCGAGAATCACGGAATACGTCAGAATACCGTTATAAGCTCTTGTGTCTTTCAGAGTGACGATCCGTCAAAATATCCGATCGGTCAGATCGGACCGTGATCGTTTGGGTAAACATAGTTAGTTGGGTCAGACCGTGATTGTTCGGGTAAGCATGATCAGTCGGGGATATCCTATCATGCGGAAAGAATATAATATAATAAAATAGCTAGGAAATTAGTTTTAATTTTTGTTTATTCTAAAAATAATCAGAGTATATATCAATATAATTAAAAAATTTTAAAAATATTTTTTTTATAAATAAAGTATTCTTTACTCAAGATTAACTAAATAGCTGTAAGTCTTATAGATGCTTAAGTTATAAATACTTCAATAAAAAAAAAAGAGTTGACCTAATAAAATCTTAATTAAGGTCAAGATCAGAGGTAAAACAGGCGGTTAGGGACAATCATATAATTAATTAAGAGTTATTCCCTGCATACCTAATCCTTTCTTTAAGATGAAGAATCCCCAATTTGAGGCCTCAAGTAATGAATTTCGAAAAATTAAGAGTGATGGCCTTGAAATTCGGGTCTATATTTCTCTCTTGGTATCCTATACCATGCCAAATTTCCTGCAATCTTGAGTTTAGTTAAAATTTTAGCCTATTTTTACGTTTTTACCATTATTCCTTTGCTTCATATGATTCAAGACTATTCAATCGAGCTGCATCACTATGCAGCACATCTAGGGGAGTCAACTAGTTGAGAGTTACTTGCAGACGGCCCATTAGGGTAGCTCGACTCGAACTCAACGCACTCTTTGAACAAACGAGCAGAGTTTAAGTTTCTTTCCAAACACATTTATAAAACGAGTCGAGTTTGAATTCAAAGAAATTCGACTTGTTAGACTCAACAGCTTAATTATGTAGTTCATAATATTATATATAGAAGATAAATGTATAAAATATATTAATATAAATAAATTTTAAATTCTTGTTTACTTAGATATCTTGTTTGTATTTAGCAATTGTTTTTATTTTTTTTACTTTTTGAAGTCATTTTATTTTTAGTAAAAAAAAATGTAATATTTTACGTTTTCTCAAATTGTATAGAACTCCATGTCAAGTACCAAATAATTTGAAAGTTAAAGTTTGAATTATCATAAATATCAATTATTTTGATAAATAACTATTTGATAATATTAGATAATTTATTTAATTTTTTAAATATTTAATATAATTGAGCTTTAATTAGCTAACTCTGAGGTTCGATATTTTTTTAACGAGCTAAGTCCAAACCTAATTTTTTTAGATCATACTAAGTCTAAACTCAACTTGAGTCCAAAAAATATGAGCTAACCTGAGCTTAACCAAAGTTGAATATAACAAATCTCGATTGAGCTTTATTTACAACCCCATATCCATACTCGCATTCTACCGGATTACTCAATTATTTTAACTCACAGCTATACTACATATCTATTAGTTTACATTCTATGTTACCTTATCTCTTAATCATTTAATTATTTAATTTTATTTGAAATGCCTACTGTTTACAATATATATCTTGTTTAGTAACCATTTGAAACGAGCCACATATTTTGCTAGGTTGTGTTAAAGCTGTCATATATGCAACATGTGTTAGCAAATATATATTTATATATATATTCACAATAAATCATCTCAAGAATCCATCCTATAATGTGATTATTGCCATAATTTTAGTATTCATGAAATTTACAAGATCAAACAAGAACACCTTAAGTGTGCGGAAAATATAATTTTCATATACAAATAATATATATATATATATATATTCTTGATAAGCTAGCTTTGACTACGAAGTAGTGCATGTATGTATTCATTATAATTACATTTAGACAAAATATACAACTATGAAACTACACAACACCAAGAATATCCCACTTTGAACATGTGTTTGGTGTTTGAATAACCCAAAAAAAAAAAAAAAAATTAGCGTAAAAGTAACACGTGACGAAATTTAATTAAAAGAAATTAAAAAAAATTAATAATTTTTTGTAACTTTTATAATTTTCAGTGGAGTTAGGATCTCTCAAACACCTCTTAAGAGCAATTTTTAATTAAAATCGTTGAAATGGAAGACTTTCACTCTTACATCATACTTTGATATGCTAATACCAATTAATTAACTACTTAAATTAATTTCCGTAAGGGGATTTTTTTACTCATCTCGTGAATATATTGTTCATTTTAATGTCGTACGTTCTCAGCGAGTCGATTCACCTATTTAGTAGTGCATGCAAACTCATTCATCGATTTATTTGAGGCGAGTTCTTGCCTTTCATCATAAATTATTGATTTCTTGTGTAATAAGTATAAGAGTTGAGTAGTATGCTCACAAGACTAAAAAAGACGCATTTTTTATTTTTATTTTATAGAGAGTTTTCTTATTTACTCATAAAAATATTGTCCACTTTACAAGCGTCCGTAAATTACAAGTTGTCTATCACTGAGTCCATCTCTTTAATAGTTCATATAAATTCTTTCATGAATTTATTTTAAATAAGATGCCTGCCACAAACTATTGATCCCTGTTCTCTTATGTGATAAAATGTCAGATTCAAGAGGGGAGATAAACATTCTACCTATAATATACTTAGGAGGAAATTTGTATACACAATAAAAAAAAGTGGGCCTACCCCTGTATAATGAATGTATTTAAGACTTTGCAAAACTCAACAAATCTCTATAAATTTTTATAAAATTCAAAATTTTTACTCACCACACACATTACGAGTTTACAAATTTCACAAATCTATACTAACTTTTACTATTCTAAACATTCCCAATATATGAATACTCATCCTCAACTCACAAAGTGAAGAATACTCCCAAAGCAAGAAACCCCCTAAAATTACATACTAGAAAGTAGACCTTAAAAAAAGTAAAGGAAATTAAATTAATTAAAGAAAGAAAGATTAACAAAAAGAAGGTTGTGAAAGCTAGCAGTGGCGGATCCAGAAAATTTGGCCAATATAGGCGCAAATTAGGTATATAACCCAAGTCATCGTAACTTATATCTCTAAGCTCCGACACGTCACAATGACGGATGTGAATGTGGGTAGTGGTGGATCCAAAAAAATATAATAAAATATAATTATATTTTATTATAATATAATAAATATTATTTTATATTATAGTGTCGGATCAGGTCGGGTCGGGTCTAAATTTTCAGTGTAAGCTTTCGCCTACACTTGACCCTTCGTGTGTCCGCCAGTGAAAGCTAGCTATTGACATGCCAGCGTTCTTAAAGGTATGATCACCAAAAAAACATATCTGAAACAAAGGCAGTCAAATGGGCTGTTTTGAAAATTAATAATGATGAACCATTAATGAGTGATGACATGAAACACATAATGTAAAATTTCTATATCAGCAAATGCAGTTGATGTCCTAATGATGCTAAGTTGCTAACACTGTCCCTTTGACTGAATGATAAAAAAGTGTGAAAGAAAACAAAAATGCAAGACGTGAAAAAAAAGAGAAATCCTAGCTAGCTGGTTGCTTGCAGAGTAATATACACACACATTTAATCATGAAGCACGCACTCATAATAGACATTTTCAATGTATGTGGATTTTGACCAGGATTGTTATCACCAAAGGTTGTTGCCACTCAAAACACTTTACAGATCACAAGCTCAAACATGACAAAATGGTGGGTCAATGCATCTCAAGAACACTGCATATTTACAAAAACATTAAGAGTTTTTGCTTGATTAACGTTGTGCTAAAGAGCTAGTAAAATAGTAGATGCCTGAGTAAAGAAGATTGGAATATCGAAGAAGAGGGCTTGTCTCAGTATTGGCTTAGTTAATTATAAGTCAACAAAGTAATCGCTTTGAACTCTCAATTTCAAAAGGCTCCAAAACTTTATATAATTTGAGTTTACTAAATATTTAAAAAAAATTCCAATTTTATTTTTTTTATAATTTAAGGTAATAAGGTCCTGTCCAAGTATATTAAAAAAGCCTTAGGAAAAAAAAAAAAAAAAAAAAGGACCAAAGTCATTCAGATTATAAAGTTTAAATGAAGCCCAATTCAAGCTTAAATCTTATATTCTCTTTCTATCTCTAGATTTTTTCTATATATTTATATTTTTCTTTGTCATAAAACAAAACATCAAGTTTGATATTAACAGCTATTAATCAAGTTTACCATCAAATTATTCATGGAAGTAATTTTTCTAGCTAATTTATGTATATTTATATTATATTTATATATATATATTCATATATATAAATATATATTTTTTGCAGAGCTCTTTTAAATCTATTTTAGACTGTGTTCTAGATGTATGGATGCCAAACCTTCTATATTTAGCACGTGTTTGGAGGGTAAAAAATATATATAAAAAAAATACAAAACTTTGATATAAAATTAATATGTGGTCAAATTTAATTAGAAAAAATTAATAATTTTTTTGTAACTCTTGATAGAACTTAGTAAATCAACAGGCTTGTCTGACAACCACATGTATTGCCAGCAGGAAAACATGTAGGCGTCCTGAGAATGACCACGTAGTTAGGGATAACAAGCAAGGCAGATCAGCTTAATTAAAGCAAGCCAAGATTAGGGGTTTGTTTGGAAGTCATCAAAAAGAACCCCAATTTTTGCTTTAAAAGTTAAGAGCGTCCCAATTATTTTCTTAAACTTTAAATTCTCTTTATTTAATAATTATTTTTTATTTTGTTATTAAGAAAAATATATTTTAGAATTTTAAAAAATAGATTTAAAGTATTTAAGATTTGCATTGTGATTAAATAAACTTGAATAGATTTGTTTATGGCACTAAAACAATAATATAAGGGATAAATTACATTTACATCTCTTTAATATATTAGTAATTACACTTAACACTTATAACATTTAAAAGTTTTACTTATTTCTTTTATTTTGAAATATTATTAATATTGACCCACTTCTGATAAAATTAATTGTTAAAACTTGACAGAAAATGTTAAAATAAATAAAATTTTAGATTTTTTCTTATTTTATCTTTCTTCCTCTCACATTTTCGTTAATTTTTTTTACAAAAATATCTAAAAATAAGTACAAATAAAAATTTATGTAAAAAAAAACTGACAAAATATAAGAAAAGGAAGGGTAAATAAGAAGAATATTTAAAATTTTGGTTAACTTGACATTTTATATTAAGTTTAAATGAAGTCATTTTAATAACATTTCAAGATAAGAGGTGAGTATAACTTTCAAATGTTGTTGATATTAAGTGTAATTATTCAAATATTAAAAAGAGATAAGTGTAATTTATCTTAATAAAATATAAAAACAAGCTAAATATATATATATCATTAACTCTCCCCTCGTACACGCACGTTCCCCATTGGAGGTGGAGAATTTGGAAGAAAGGTCTCCAACTTTTTGATTTCTCTCTCTCTCTCTCTCTCTCTCACACACACACACACACACTCTGGACGTGTGAAATTAATATTTCGATGCTTTCCCCTCATTTCAACATGCATGATGCTTTTCGAGGTCATGCATTTGCTAGAATGAATAATTGCATGCTTTATTTATAATGGAAGTGTCATTTTTTACTTATTCATTGATTTTAATTAATATTGCTGGTTGCACATAAGAGGTTAGTACTATCCGTTAGTTTTTCTCCTATTCCATTTTAATTTAAACACTATTTGGTTTATTAAAAAACACTAAAAAAAATTAAAAATAACTGAAAAATTCTAAAAGTTATTCATATTTTTTTACTGCATAAATTATGAACCTATGACTTTGATCAAAATGTTTAATACTTAAGAGATCTATAAATTCACAAATTAATTTATCCAGTAAACCTCAAAAAAAAAAAAGAAAAAGAAAAATTGCATAAACAATTTTAATTTGAACCTTATAAGTTTGATACCCATCAAAATTTTTAGTCCCAAAAAAATATCATCCTTTTTTAGGTTATGCCATGCCTTAAGAAGAAGAAGAAGAAGAAGAAGAAAAAAAAGAAGAAGAAGATTAAAGAAAAAGACAAACAAATGTGGTGGTATGTCCTTATGTCAATGGATTGATTTCTCTTTTCTCAACTCTTCTCTTATTTTTATAGTAATAGCAGAGTGTGTATTATATCTCATCTCTTGATGAATATCTCTAAAAGTATGCCCTTTATCAATGGTAATCGAATTTTAAATTAGAATTCATTATAATTTTCTTAGTTTCTTAGTTTCTTGAATAATAAATAGATCACTGTTCTTTCGAGACAACCTTATTGGATATTAAGAAACCATTCTAGACATCTTTCAGAATATGATATTCAAAATTTCAAATAAAGTAGGTTTTCACATGTAGTTTTAAAATTTGAGAAGTCGCAACATGCTATTTCAAACTTGCAATTTACATCTTGCAATCATTCTGTGCCATATACCACAACAGCCTTAGTGGGTTTCAAAGGCATCCGACCTACATCCCTTTCATTTAATTACTTTCAATTTCTAAATTTTCGTGTATTTTCCCTCTTAATTTTCATCATAATTCAAATAAAAAATATTTAAATTCTTATCCCCTTGATTTTCTTTCTAGAAACTGTTGGGCAAAATAATACTAAAGCCGTACTTGTGCCGAACAAGTTTAGACTGGTGCCACGTGGCACAGTGCCGAGCATATTCACATAAGCCACGTAGTCACTTGCCGAGCACGTTCCGTCGGGACATGTGGCGTCCCGCCGAACAACTGATTATTGGCACGAGAGTTCCACGTGAGTGTTATACGTGAATACACGATTTAGAGTTAGTATTCCAAAGAGTACCTTGAACCTCGACATCAATAAACAGTGTATTACCACGTGGCTATAGCCGAGGATCTTGGAAGCTAGTTTGCTCGGCCTATCTGTTGACGGCCAGTAAATGTCGAACCTGGGACCCACAGCCTTTAAAGAAGGCTCGTGACCATAAATGCACCTTAGTTAGGATTGAACTGGGTACTTGTCTCTGGGGATGTAACTAAATCGGTCTATCTCGTCACGATTTGGTGGCTGATGTGACAGGAAGACAGTCTGACCCTGAAATTCCGGTTGTAATGCCGTGTTAAACCGCCAGAAGCATTAAATGAAAGGCATGGTGTATTAATGAGGGGTCTGAGGCATTAAACGAAGGGGAAGAGTATTTAAAGCAAGGATAGAAAAGAGGGACACGGCAGTGTCGCAACGTCAAGTCGCAGGTATGCTGTAATCATCACTCAGACCACTATATATAGGATATTCTACTAAACCACGAGGGTAAGCTGACTATTGCCAACTTAAGCTTTGACTCCTTTATTTCCATAAAACTTCCTTTTTTGAGTGACTTGCTGACTTAATCATCGGAGGGTTTTCCGGCCTGAGACCTCCTCTCCGACCGTCACCTTTCTTTCTGTCTTTGTTCGGCAGGTCGGCGATTGCATTTCCGGTTGGCGTGGTCAGCAGTTCCGGCGGTAATTTCTGCTGCCGAACATTTGGCGCCCACCGTGGGGCTCGTTGTCTAGCCCAGCATTGTTGTTCACTAGCTTTTTTCTCGTTTCTTTGTCAAGTCTCCAGTATTTGTCCACATAATGACTTCGGGAGGAAACACTACCCCACCACCATCTCCACGGGCGGGGGACGGTTCCACTCCTGCCAAAACTAAAGGGAGTGCGTTGGTTATCCGGACTCCAGGTTTGGAGCATGCCCGGAGAAGAAAAATGGAGGATCCTGAGGTACTGAAACGGAGAGAGGAGCTGATGGCTAAGGCCAGTGAAAAGCAGGCGGAATTAGAAGAGATTCTGCTGGAATTGAGTAAGGAAAAGGGAAAGTCCCCTGCTAGCCATTCAGCTGATTCTGGTCAATCCGACTCGGAATCTGATGAAAGTTACGATGCTCTTTACCAGGACCCCACTGATGAGGATGACGGGGACACCCATGAACAGAAGGAGGTGCGCTCTCGCTCGCGACGTGATGTCTCTCCTTCCAGGAAGGACTCGCGCCGTGCTAAACCCGTCGCAAAACGTGACGTGAGATCTGATGTCGACGCGCCCATTAAAGCGCATCACCAAAGGAGTTCCTCAAAAAAGGTGCTGGAGGCGCACTCAGAAGAGGCGGATAGCTCGGACCAAGAAGAACTAACTTTGAAGCGTAAGAAAGCGGGAAAGGCAAAGATGGAAGAGTGGGGGCAAGCAGAGGAATAGGGCGCTCAGGGCCAGAGCACACGAATGATGGCAAGGAAAGCCCTGGGGCGAATCTCTGCCTCCCCATTCGTCGATGAAATAATCGATGCGGAGCCTCCGGAGAAATTCTAAACTCCGAGACTTAATCTCTATGATGGGAGAACTGACCCCCTGGCCCACTACCGTCATTACATGCAGGCCATGACATTATGGAACAGCAACGACCACCTTATGTGCAAAGTATTCCCTTCCAGTTTGGGAGATACAGCGCTTCAGTGGTTCCATAAACTGCCCCCTGGCAGTATTCGGTGTTGGCAGCAACTGGCAGAGGAGTTCGTCACCCGGTTTTTGGCTAACACGAAACAGCCCAAAACCGCTGACGTTCTCCTCACAATGAAAAGAAAGTCCGGGGAATCATTGAGAGATTATTCCCGCCGCTACCTGGAGCTCTACAATGAGGTGGGAGAATGCTCGGAGCAATTGGCGGTCACCTCGTTTAAATTGGGGTTGCGGAAGGAGGATAGGCTGTGGCTCTCCTTGACCAAAAAGCCGGCTGCCAACATGTCAGATCTTATGTGCCGAATCGAGAAGTACGCCAAGGTGGAGGACGAGACACAGCCGGCCGAGCAGAAAGAAAGGAGATCCCAGGGCCAGACAAGAGAGAAAAGACGGGGAGACGGCCGCCGATTCATTGACGAGGGGAAGTCCGTCTTTGAAGCGGTCAATACGGTGTTCAAAGAGCCAATCTTCAAGATCCTTCCCCAAATAAAAAATAGGCCATATTTCAGATGGCCCGGAAAGCTGCCAGATTTCCCTGGAAAGGAGAATTCCAAAAACTACTGCGCGTACCATCAAGACAAGGGGCATCGCACCGGAGCCTGCCGATCGCTACGACATCATCTGGAGGAATTGGTGCGCAGAGGCCACCTTAAAGAGTTCGTCGACGAGGGCAGAACTAGAGAAGCAGCCCCACAGGATAGAGAGCCAAGGAGGCAACGAGAAGAGACTGCCGAGGAGGAGGCAGCCGAAGAGGTTCAACCCCCACCAAGGGCCAGGGCGCGCAGAGATGTCCCGAGACCTGCAGTCATCCACGTGATTCATATGGAACGGCGACCCCAGAGTGTCATCAATCATGCCCCTAATCCACCAAGTAAAGAAATCTTGGGCGTCGCGGGTCAGCCGAACAAGCGCCCAAGGACAGCCGCCATGGAGGAAATCACTTTTCATGAAGACGAGCATCCTGGTGTACAGCTGCCGCACAATGATGCCCTGGTGGTCACTCTGGGCATGTTCAATTCAGAAGTAAGAAGAATCCTGGTAGATGCAGGAAGCTCAACAGAAGTTATGTTCCTGAGCTTATTTAAGAAGCTCGGATTAACTGAAGAAGATCTGGAACCGGCAGAATGCCCGCTCATAGGATTCAATTCTGCTCCTGTCTGGCCTCTGGGCAGAGTCGTCATTCCTGTCCGCGTGGGTCCGGTGGAGCAAGAGGTTGAGTTCACTGTTGTGGATTCCCCCTCTTCCTACAACGCTATAGTAGGGAGGTCGTGGATTCACGCTCTGAAGGCGGTCCCCTCAACCTACCACCAGGTGCTGAAGTTCCCCTATTGCGGGGAAGTGATTTCTATTTTGGGGGATCAGAATACCTCCCAAAAGTGCTTCTCTGCAGCCCTAAAATCCAAAACGATCCCTGAACAAGTGCAACTGGCGGAACTACCCGAGGACACACCAAAGATCGATGATGTCGGTGGTGATCCGCAGATGAAAGCCACAGAGAGGTTTGGAGAAATATCAAATTGGCCCGGTTGAGGATGATAGATTCTTCCTGATCGGCGCTAACCTGAGCGCCGAGGAGAAACTAGAGCTAACGAGATGCTCTTGAAGAATATTGGAACGTTCGCCTGGACTCCACACGAAATGCCAGGCATTTCCCCCGAAGTCATGACTCATAAGTTGAATGTGAATCCGGAGGTAAAGCCTGTGGTACAAAAAGCCAGGCGATCAGCTCTCCAACACGCAGAGGCTATCATTGAGGAGGTCGGCCGACTGTTAGAGGCGGAGGCCATTCGGGAAGTCTCATACCCGGAGTGGTTGGCTAATACGGTCGTGGTCAAGAAGAAGAATGGGAAGTGGAGAGTCTGCGTAGACTACACAGACCTGAACAAGGCCTGCCCTAAGGATCCATTCCCCCTGCCAAAGATCGACCAACTCGTTGACTCAACCGCTGGATGTTCCAGGATGTCGTTCCTGGACGCTTATAGGGGATATCACCAGATCCCCATGTTCGGCCCTGATGAGGAGAAAACTTCTTTCATAACCCCCCGAGGCATATACTGTTACAGAGTTATGCCATTCGGGCTGAAGAACGCTGGAGCCACCTATCAACGGCTGGTTACGAAAATATTCAAAGAAGACCTCGGACAGACGATGGAGGTCTACATTGATGATATGGTGGTGAAAAGCAAGGAGCCGAACACTCATCTCCAACATCTCCAACATGTTTTCTCTACCCTTGATCGGTATGGGTTAAAATTAAATGCTGCCAAGTGTGCCTTCGGAGTTGGCTCAGGTAAATTTTTGGGCCACTTGGTGAGCAGAAGGGGAATTGAGGCTGATCCCGAGCAAATACGTGCCATCCAATCTGTTTCTCCCCCGCGCACTAAAAAGGAGGTCCAGAAGCTCACAGGGATGGTGGCGGCACTCAACCGGTTTATTAGCAGATCATCCGACAAGTGCCGACCATTCTTTAGACTGCTCAAAGGGGCCAATAAGATGCAATGGGAT
This sequence comes from Vitellaria paradoxa, assembly GCA_019916065.1. Lineage (NCBI taxonomy): Eukaryota > Viridiplantae > Streptophyta > Magnoliopsida > Ericales > Sapotaceae > Vitellaria > Vitellaria paradoxa. Next base: position 15,904,776 of record CM034235.1, on the reverse strand, counting down.
GCTGAGGCGGATGCGGCACTGGAAAAGCTTAAAGAATACCTGACAACTGTCCCGATATTGTCAACACCGCAGCCGGGGGATATCTTGCAGCTATATCTGGCAGTCTCAGAGCATGCAGTCAGTGCCGTCTTGCTGAGAGAGGAACAAGGGAAGCAGCATCCTATTTACTATGTGAGCAAAACAATGCAAGGAGCAGAGACCAGATATCTTCCCCTAGAGAAGTTGACCTTGGCATTAATAATGGCATCTAGGAAGCTAGCCCATTATTTTCATGCACACACCATTCAAGTTGTCACCGATCAGCCAATTGGCCATGTTTTAAAGAGGGCTGATGTATCGGGCCGGCTAGCAAAGTGGGCAGTTTCCCTTGGTGCATTCGACATAAAATTCATCCCAAGAACCGCGATAAAGGCTCAAGTCCTGGCCGATTTTGTAGCGGAATTTTCCACACCAGCCTGTGGTCAGACAAAAGAAGTATGGCATGTTGAAATAAAGTCTGTCCCGGCCAAACATAATAAGGCCGAACAACCTTGGCAAATCGAGGTTGACGGATCTTCGACTAGAAAAGGAGGCGGCGTAGGCATAGTTCTGACTACACCAGAAGGGGTCTCAATAGAATATGCAATAAAACTCGAGTTCGAAGTTACTAATAATGAGGCGGAGTATGAAGCTCTCCTGGCTGGACTCGACATCGCTCGGCGGTTGATGGCAGATGATATTGTAATAAGGACTGACTCTCAGTTGGTTGCTAACCAGCTGAAGGGTGAGTATATGGCTAGAAGTGAAAAGATGGCAGAGTATTTAGAAGCAGCAAAGAAGAGAATTGAAGGCTTAATAAAGCTAGCGTGGAGCTCATTGGCAGGGATCATAACGCTCGCTGATGCACTTGCAACGCTAGCCGCCTCTTCTCGAATAAGGCTAACTGACCAGGTCTTTATGGAAGTCATAAAAAGGCCGAGCATAACGAAAGACGTAGAGGTAATGTGTGCTGACCAGCCCCATCTTGGATGGATCCAATCATCGCTTACTTGAAGGACGGAACACTTCCCGAAGACAAACAGAAGCAAAGAAGCTAAGAATAAAAGCCGCCAGGTTTTGGCTCTCTCTGACCAGAAGTTATACAAAAAGTCATTCACAGGCCCCTATCTTTGTGTTCATCCCGATAAAGTGCAAGACTTTCTTTACGAGCTTCATGAAGGTGTCTGTGGAGCACATACTGGGGGCAGATCACTGGCGCACCGAGCAATTACTCAAGGGTATTGGTGGCCGAAGATGGGATATGACGCTCAGGCCTATGTTCGGAATGCAAGAAATGTCAGAAGTTCGCTCCCATTCTCACCAGCCAGCCCAGGAACTCAGCCCGCTTACCAGCCCTTGGCCGTTCGCTCAATGGGGACTTGATATTGTGGGCCTCTGCCTTCTGCTTCGGGAAATAGAAAGTTCTTAGTGGTCGGCACGACACTACTTTACGGTGGGTGGAAGCAGAACCCCTAGCTCACATCAGAGATGCTGACACCATTCGATTTATTTGGAAGAACATCATTACCAGGTATGGCATCCCTAGGACACTTATTTCCGACAATGGGACGCAATTTGACAGTGCCCCATTTAGGGAATATTGTTCTAGATATGGAATCAAGAATATTTACTCTACACCAGCTTACCCCCAAAGCAATGGTCAAGCCGAAGCTACGAACAAAGTCATTCTCAATGGGATTAAGAAAAGACTGGAAGCGGCAAAAGGGAGATGGGTGGATGAATTGCCATCAGTACTGTGGACCTACCGAACAACCCCTAGAAGATCAACCGGAGAATCTCCCTTCTCTCTGGCTTACGGTGTTGAAGCCGTCATACCCTTAGAAGTTGGCCTCCCGAGCATCAGAACTCTATCATTTGACAGAGGGGAGAATGATCAAGCTATGGGAATAAGCCTGGATCTAATCGATGAAAGAAGGGAACTGGCAGCACTAAGGTTAGCCAACTACCAGCAAGAGACAAGGAAGAAATTTAATAAAGGGGTCAGACGTAGAGAATTCCGTACTGGCGATGGGTGCTGAGAAAATTGATGGGAAGCAGGAAAGATCAAACTGAAGGAAAGCTTGGAGCTAATTGGGAGGGACCATTCACCGTCTCTGAGGTGCTCGGCAATGGCGCCTACAAGTTAATTGACATGGAGGGAAAGCCAATCAAAAGACCGTGGAATATAGCCCATCTAAAGTTGTACTATCATTAATTTTTCTTCACATTTGTGATTAAAGACTTTGTACAAAGCAAAAGCAAATTCAAAAGCTTGAGATCACTCCTGCTTAACAAAAAGACGCCACGTCTCTTTGGGTGGTGGCATGGAAAAGAGCCATGCTCGGCTTCCCGAGCATTGGTACGAAAAGAATGCCCCATCTCCATCGATGTTGGCACATCCTGGTTTATTTACTGACCAGGAAATGCTCTTTAGACTGAGATTCAATTCCTCAGTCTTCTGAAAAGAATTATCAAAAGAACCACGCTCGGCTTGCCCAGCGTTGGCAATCCTGGTTTATTTACTGACCAGGAAATGCTCTTTAGACTGAGATTCAATTCCTCGGTCTTCTGAAAAGAATTATCAAAAGAACCACGCTCGGCTTGCCCAGCGTTGGCACATTCTGGTTTATTTACTGACCAGGAAATGCTCTTTAGACTGAGATTCAATTCCTCAGTCTCCTGAAAAGAATTATCAAAAGAAATCCATGCTCGGTCGCCGACCATTGGTACAGAAAGAATCCACATCATTTCTGATGGTGGCCCAATCTGATTTATTCATCGACCAGATACGATTTTTTAAATCAAGATTCGATTCCTTGGTTTGTTAATTGGAAGCAAAAGAAGCATGTTCTAAAAGCTCAGCGCTAGTCAGAAGCCCTCATATCAAAAGGTACATTTTCGATGCTCGGCATGAGATTAAAAGCGAAGATTTGTCAGAAGGTAGTTACCTCCGTTATTATGTGAAAGCAGGAGGACAGCCGAACTTATCGAGGTATGTGAGATTTATTAAAGTTATGCCTCTTTACAAAAGCTTGAAGTCATTTTATGAAAAGCAAACTACTACATGAGCTTGTTACCTCTGAAGGTTTACTGTTTAAAGTATTTCTGTTAGAAGTTGTGGTTGCTCGGCAAAGTGGTACAAATCCAGACACCATACATACTTCAATACAAAGCACAAAATATGCAAACAGAAAGACAGACTGTCAATAGGGGACAATTCAAAAGCTTTTATTACATGCCTCAGAGTACGGTTACAATACATTTTACATAACTATCAATCGAAGAAGCTACCCTAAATCTAAGATGAGGCATTAACATTTGTTGTAAGGGTTTGTAGCTACTTCGTGGGAAAAAACGTCAAGGTATTCCTCGGCTGCACTCCTTATAATTTCATCAGCTAGCCATTAAGGCATTCCCCAATCAATCCATCGGCAGTTCTAAAGAAACAAAGACAAGAAAAGTAAAACACGATTAGAGAAAAGTCAAAACTTTCATTCACTTGGAATTAAAAGTTCTATATGTTACATCCGAATAAAAAAAAAATATACATATGTACAAGAAGGCTCACTTCTCTCCTCCCTTAGTAGGATCACTCTCCACTATTAATCAACTTGTTCAAGCGCTTGGGAGGTGTCCTTCTGGGCACTATCCACCTCAACCTCCCCCTCGTCAATTGTTTCTTCGGCAGTATGAATTGAGGGAGTTTGAGGTGGACGCTCAAAGCTGAACTGGGAATTGGGCGCTCTGGATCAGGATAAGGGACCTCCTTGTATATGGGGTTGGTGTGATCAATGTTGTTCTCTTCATTGCGGCCTCCCAACCCTCAAGAAAGAAGTCGTTGTGAGCGTCCCTCATCTGATCCACGCAGTCATTGATTTGGGCTTCCACTTCAGCTTTGGCCTTCTCCTCGGCTTCTCGGAGGGCAGCTTCTTTCTCTGCCAGGGCCCGAGTCTTCAGCGCAAGCTCTGCCCGAAGGTTGGCAAGCTCTTGCTTCGATTTCTCTTGCTCGGCCCTGGAAGCCTCCAACTCCTTCAGGAGTAATTCCTGTCCGTGTGGAGGACAACTCAATCTCGGCCCTGGAGAGTTTGCCCTTGACCTCTAAAGCTCCTCGTCTTTACGAGTTAGGATTTTATCCATTGATTGCACACGAGCTATGCTTCCAGCAACTTGGCCAAGGGCAGTGTTGAGTTGATGCTCAATCTCCTTATTTTCATCTCGAAGCTGACTTCTCTCTTTTGCCAGAGCGTCATTGCTGGATTGGAGATTCTTGTTCTCCTTCTCCAAGGACCTCACACTCGCTTTCAACTCCCTTATGTCCGTCTTATCCTGCTCGGCTCTGGCTTCGGAGGCTCGGCTCCGAGCAATTAACTCCATTGTGTGGAGAGAAGTCTGCAGAAAGAACAGAAAGTTAGGAAAAATTATAATAACGAAAGGATTCACATAAAGGAATATTATAGTACTTACAGAGATGATGTTCTTCATCAGAGTCTTGTGGATATCCTCCGTCCTATTCTTCCTCGTGTTATGAACGTCCCGAGGAGGGAGGATACCCTTGAGATTCCTCGGCATGGTTGAAGGCTGTATCTTGGACAGTGAAGGGACGGCCTTGAGGGTGCTCGAGGCTAGGAATAAGGATTTCTGGAATAAATGGAGGGGAGTCTCGAACCGGATTGGCCGGATACTCGATGGCCAGAGGCACGGGCCCAATGGTTGAGTAGGTAAGGCGGAGGTTCTTGGTGGTGCGTCTTTGGTGGGTGGCACGACCTTGGAAGGTGCTGGCCCCTCGCGGCGTCCTCCTTCGGCAGCTTCGCCTGCTCGGCCGTTGGAGCCGCGTCCGCAGATTGTGTCTTGGCCCTCTTCTGCTCAGGAGGACCAGATGGTCTCTTTGAGCTGCCTCCTGCTCCTTCCCCTTCTCCATTTTAACCTTCATTATCTGCTCGGCAGTTGAAGGAGCAGGGGCTCCCCTCATCAGTCTTTCTCTTCCCACCAGCCTTTTGCTCGTCGGCCTTCTTCTTCTGGGCCTCTCCAGCCCTTTGTCCTTTTGCCTTTGCCATGGCGAGCTTCTTGTAGTCGATCTTCGGGGCCATGACTTCTTCTTCTTCCCCTTCTAAATCTGAGAAGTAGTCAAAGGCAGGGGGTATCTCAACTTCTTCTTCTTCTTCTTCTCCTCGTCCAAAAGAACAAATCCTCGCTTCCTCGGCTGTTCGGAAGGCTCAGGAACTGCTACTTGAGGGGCTTGAACTTGCTCGGCAATAAATGGAATAGCGAATGGAGGGGGGCGAGTCCACCCTGGATGCCTTAAGGCGTAGTAGTTCTCTTTCTCTTCAGCAGAAGCCCGGAACCACCACTGAAGACGCCTGATAGCCTCCGAGGTTGCGAAACCTTGAGGGGGGCAAAACGTCTGATGAGAGGGGTGAAGTTGAACAGAATTGGAACCGCTCTGGCGAAGGGATAGAGATCTGGACCCCCGAGGAATTTGAACACCTCCTTCAAATGATCCTTGTCAGCACGAACGCCAGTAGCCCAGAACTTCTTTAACTGGACACCTGCACAGATATTAAATCAAACAGTTAGCATGCTTAGAAGTGAGGGTAAAATGCCGAAGAAGAATAAGAGCTGGTAGCATTTGAAATCAACCAACCTGGGCCCAAAGAAACCCGAGGGACGATTGGAAAACGATCTTCGTCTGGATCGTGTGTCCAGTGACCTGTGACGACGCACAGGTCACTTTCCGACTTAATCGTATCAGGCAGCATGTGGACCAAGGCCTTTTCTGGTCGGGATTTCAGGTACCACCTGTTCTCATCCTTCCTCACCTTCTGGATTGAGTAACAGTAAAGAAGATCATACTCGGATATGTGGAATCCGTATCGCCTGTTTATTTCTATTACCCCATTAACGATTCTATAAAAGTTGTGGGTGAGGTTCCTAGGGCCAAGGTCCAGAATGCTCATCATAGAGCGAAGAAAGGGGTGCAGGGGGAACCTAAGGCCACCTTCGGTGATTGCCACTATGGGGAATTCCCCTGTTTCACGCTCGCCTTGTTCGGCGAGCCTAATACCTACGTTCTGAGGAATCTGGTATTTCTCCTTGAAAATCCTAACTTTCTCCTCAGAACTTAGCTCGTTTGCGAGTCTACCCATAACGGAAAATTTGAAGTAAAAAGAGGATTAACTCACCGGGAACAAGAACGACGGAAGGGTGAAGGCTCGCGAAGACGAAAACTCAGAGGGAAAGAAGCAAGGGAAATCTGATAGCTCGAATCGCGGAAAGGAAGTAAGAGAAGATGAACCAGGTATATATGTATATGTGTATGTATCTGTGAGGGTAACCGAAGCGTTTCCAATGAAAGGCAACGGGCGGTAAAAATGGCATTTATTACCGCCCCAATTTTCAAATCGCTGACCATTCACGTTTTAACACCTCGAATCTGGGAATCCGCGTAAGCGGCGCGGCAGATGAAAAGCTGAAAGGGCACTACGCATGTCGTCACGAGGAGAGAGAAAAGTCCAATCAGATTTGATGCGCGTCAGGAGATACTAAACGACAAACTGGTAGGGAGATTGAAGGTCAGTAAGGTAAGCTACTCTGCTCTGCTACTCTGCTCGGAAAATATCTTTTTCCAACCAGAGTGGGGGCAAAATGTTGGGCAAAATAATACTAAAGCGTACTTGTGCCGAACAAGTTTAGACTGGTGCCACGTGGCACAGTACCGAGCATATTCACATAAGCCACGTAGTCACTTGCCGAGCACGTTCCGTCGGGACAGTGGCGCCCCCGAACAACTGATTATTGGCACGAGAGTTCCACGTGAGTGTTATACGTGAATACACGATTTAGAGTTAGTATTCCAAAGAGTACCTTGAACCTCGACATCAATAAACAGTGTATTACCACGTGGCTATAGCCGAGGATCTTGGAAGCTAGTTTGCTCGGCCTATCTGTTGACGGCCAGTAAATGTCGAACCTGGGACCCACAGCCTTTAAAGAAGGCTCGTGACCATAAATGCACCTTAGTTAGGATTGAACTAGGTACTTGTCTCTGGGATGTAACTAAATCGGTCTATCTCGTCACGATTTGGTGGCTGATGTGACAGGAAGACAGTCTGACCCTGAAATTCGGTTGTAATGCCGTGTTAAACCGCCAGAAGCATTAAATGAAAGGCATGGTGTATTAATGAAGGTCTGAGGCATTAAACGAAGGGGAAGAGTTTAAAGCAAGGATAGAAAAGAGGGACACAACAGTGTCGCAACGTCAAGTCGCAGGTATGCTGTAATCATCACTCAGACCACTATATATAGGATATTCTACTGAACCACGAGGGTAAGCTGACTATTGCCAACTTAAGCTTTGACTCCTTTATTTCCATAAAACTTCCTTTTTTGAGCGACTTGTGACTTAATCATCGGAGGGTTTTCCGGCCTGAGACCTCCTCTCCGGCCGTCACCTTTCTTTCTGTCTTTGTTCGGCAGGTCGGCGATTGCATTTCCGGTTGGCGTGATCAGCAGTTCCGGCGGTAATTTCTGCTGCCGAACAGAAACCATTAATTTAAACACAACCTTAAAATCAATTGAATGTGAATATTTTGAATAAGCAATGAAGAGAACTGTTGAATCTCTAGGAGAATGACAAATAATTTGTTCTTTGTACAAAAACCCTAGAAGAAGGCTTCTTCGTATAATAAGCGGCTTTGGAAACGTTATAAAAAAAAAATGTCGAAAAATACCCGGTCACCCGCTAAAACAAGCTTCCCAACGGAAGTTAACCGCCATTCTATTTTTGCTAGTGAGTTACTCAACGTTGCTAGCGATCATCTAGGAAGTAGTTCAGCTTAATTGCACCAGTTTGTTTTTTTTTTTTTTTTTTTTTTCAGCGAATGTCCCAGCAGTGCCAGTGAGGTACATAATGAGCAGCTACAAACTTTCGCACTAAATCTGCATTTCTCAGCAAAAGAGCTAGTGAGCTAGCCAGCGAGAAACTCAGCCTGTGTATTTAGCTTTACTTTTTTTCAGCGACTTTCCAATTTACGATCCAATCCTTTGACAACCAAGGTCATTGTGCTGTGACCTAATATTTTCATCTACCAAGCTCATATATCATAGATCTTAATTATCTAAATATGAAAAAAGGTTCCGTTTGGAGCTCTACTAAATAAAATAAAATCTTACAAAACGCTACAAACACAAATTACGAGACAGTAAAATTTAAATTCTTCACTCATTACACGAATTACGAGACATTTACTTTTACAATTTATTTTATTTTATACACTTTTATACAACTTCAAACACACCCAAAAAATATATTAATTTGTCCGTGATTTGTCAACCTCTAAAACAAAATGAAACATACTCATTCCATTTCATTACAACCCAATTGAATCACTTAGACCTGTTTGGCACACATTTATTTTTTGTTTTTTTTTTTATTTATGTGTTTAAAATTTATAAATTGACAACAGAAATATGTTTGTTAAATCTGTTTATATTTTTTATTTTCAAAAAATGAAAACTTAAATAGAAAAAAAAGTTTTCACTCTGTTTTTTTTTTTTGTTACAAATATTTTATCAATTTTAACATTTTGTTCATTTTTGTTGCATCATATTAAAATACGAATTATTTTATTCAAATATTTTATTAAACTATAATTATTTTAATAAATAATAAATTAAATTAATTACATAAATTAATATTTTAATATATTCTATTAATTTATTTTTAATAAATAATTAAATTTAATTACATCTAATTATTAATATGAAAGATATATTATAAATTGTTTTTAATAAATAATAAATTTAATTTAATAATTAATTTAATAATTAATTATATAAATTATATTTTAATAAATCATTTTGAATAAATAATAAAATTTTAAATTAAATTAATAATAATTAATTAATTTGATTAATAGGAAATATATTTTATTCAATTATTTTGAATAAATAATAAAATTAGCTAATTTAATCAATTTAATAATTGATTTATTTATCATTAATTTAATTAATATTAAATATATTTTATTAATTATTTTAATAAATAATAAAATTAATAGATATGTTTCATATTAAAGAAATAAATTAAATTATTTAAATTATTATGAAATAAATTTTATTCAATTATTTTTAATAATAATGTAATTAAATTATAATTAGTATTTTATATCTATTGAATTAAATGATATAGTAATTATATTTTATTCAATTATTTTTAATAAATAATATAATGATTTTTATAAATAATTAATTGATTAATTAAATTTAATGAATCTAATGAATTATATGAAATTAATATGAAACATGTTTCATTAAATATATTCAATTATTTCTTTAAAAAATTAATAAAATTAAATATTTTATAAAAAAAAAATTAATATTTATTAACAAAATTATATTTCTAAATGTAATTTTAATTTTTATTTAAAAAAGATAATAAAAAATAAAAAAATATAAATATAAATTAAAAACGGCGGTATTATTAAACGGTAACTTATTAATTATGCAATGCACATTTTTAATGTAAATTATTATTATTATTATTATTATTATTTTGTTCTATTACCGTGACTGTCGCAATGCCATTGCTACTTTGACTTATGCTGAATGCATGTCTTTTCCATTTCCAACCATTATATGCTTGGGTTTATGGAATTAATTCTGAAATATCACAAATTCAGCTTCAGGCAGGGGGGAAACTAATAAAAATTGTTAATCATGCTATTAAAACAAATTAAGAGAGAGAGAGAGAGAGAGGAGAGATGGTTGTTACAAAAGGTGGCAATCAATCAAAAGAAGATTTGGCTTAAAATTATCTTCCACTGGTTGGGTACTGGGAACCATTAATGATGTTCTTCTTTGGGTGCAGAAATCATCATTTGTCTATGACTTTCAAATGCAATTCTGTTCCTTCTTCGAATAAAAATTGAACAAGGGGACACAATCATTTCCTATAAGAAAGTAATTAACCACTGCATATATATATATATATATATCATTTCCTCTGAATATATATACGCCTTCTGTTATATATACATGCATCGGATGGACTAACACCATGGTAATAAGGGGCCACAGTCCCCCACATTTTTTGAAAAAGAAACTGTATATATATAAAATAAGATATTTATAAATATTTTTTTTTCAAATATCATTTAGATTTTTTTTTTTTTTTACTTTGAATTATCAAAAAACTTAATTTTTCAGTTGGATCATTAATAAAATATAGGACCTGACTCTTGAATAAAGTTATAAATCATCTAATTGAATCAATTGAATAATTCTTAAATGAATTTTATATATTTACTTAATTTTTTTAAGTCTATGATCATTAATTTATATTATTTGTTGAAAACTTTTAAATATTAAAATTATATTTTTGAGATTGGGGGAGAAAATTAAAAATTTATAGAAATTGGGTCCTCTCATATTAAATTACTGGTTCCATTATTATAATAAGTTACAATTTTTTAAATGATGTCCTAAAGAAACTTACTTCCATATAGTAATAATTATAAATAAAATATAAAACATCACAATAAATATTTAAAAATAAATAAAATATTTTCTTAAAATGTATTTTAAGATTTATGTACTTAGAGAGAACACGAGGGAGACTAATGTAAAATGGTGAGGAGCTTTCAAAATTATCATGTACATGCGCTAAAGCTAGGTTTGGTTGTGGAAAGTCTTTTCTTCGTTTTAAGTGCTTTTTTTCTAACTAAAATTGATTTTCTTTTTGAAAAATATAATTTTTAAGTATATTATTCGCATTTAAAAAAAATGAAAATTTCATATCCATTTAATAAAAACTGTCTGTTTGAGTAAAATAACAACGAAAATTTTGATTTTTTGATTTTTCTAACTTTTACCCAAATAAACTTTAATTTTTTTTTACAAATACTATTAACACACCAAATGTTATAACTTCTAAAAAAATAAATCGTGGTAAAAAATCATATAAGATAAAAAAAATTAAAAAAATGCTTTTTTTTTAAACCAAAAAAAATCTTAATTGTCTTTCTTTTTCAAATGCTTACAACATAAAAGTTGATTTTTTTAAAATCAACGAGTTTTTTGAAATATTAATGAAGTATATTTTATTCATACAACTTTTATAATCACAAATTTGTTAAATTATAACCTTCTTATAATAATAAAATTAATCTGATCCCAACATTATTATTATAATTATATTTTATTATATAAAATATTTAATTCATATTAATTACACTCTATTTTTTATTGTCTATTCTTTTACTGTAGTGCATTCAAAAGATCGGAAAAATTAAGATATCAACACGATAATTCTGAGTTTTGAATCGTTAAATTAAAATTTAACACTTCAAATTATATTTGTACGGTTACATTATAATATTTCGATTATTACGACGATGTGTATAAAAATTATTTATCTTTTAATCGAAATATGTGCGCAATACACATTTAACGCATAATAAGATGCTATGTTGCAAAAATATTAAATAATTTCTCCCACTTGACAAAAGGCGTAAGAAAATAAACATTTTAGTGTGATCCAAACACGACCTTGGGTGCAATGCTTTAACTGCACCTACTAGGCAACTTTCAGCTCTGTTTGGGGTTAACTTTTCCCCTAATGTATATGAGCAGCATATTCACCATGCATGTATGGAGTGCTGACAATAATTTTCTTACAAAGTAGGCTACCCACCCTTCCTAATTAATAAGCAAGGAGAGAGAATTAGAGAAAATGATTGATTTCACATGGACCCAAAGATTAAGAAGAGCTCTGTGTGTCTGTGTGTGTGTGTGGAGCTCTACCCCTAGCTATGAGCAAACCTCTAGGCTCTGAAATCAGTAAGGACAGAAAGTTTCCAACACCCACATGCCCCAAATTTAATTGCGCATTGATTCTCCTTTCCTTGACTTAGGTCGTCTTCCCAATTCAAGGCATCTTAAATAAAACTCAGAGAGAGGAGAGAGAGAGATGAGAGTCTTCTTCAAGTAATACCCCTCATTCATTCACCAAAAACCCCACCTCAGACACAGCCCATATTTTCACCCATTCAGGAGGGAGGGGAGGGAGGGAGGGAGAGAGAGAGAGAGAGAGAGTAGTCTCTCGTGTTCTGGGATCCTATGTGATGACTAGGCTTTTGATTAGCAAGAAGAAACACAAGGTTATGAGAAAAGAGTTGGCTTGCTTGTCTATTCTTCTGCTGATTTTTATAGAACTGGAGATCACCTCACGTTTTGCAGCAGCTGGGTATAATACTAATATTAAATTCAAAGTGGGGTCTTCTGGTTCTCGGATCACAACTTCTCTAAACCGCACAAGGGCTTCAGAGGTTCAAATGCAGATAGCAATGGTGGTGGTGGTGGTGGTGGTGGTGGTGGTGGTGTTTTTGGTGCTGATAAGAGGAAAGTCAACACAGGCCCAAACCCTCTACACAACAGATAAGTAGTAAAGAGAACAAAAAAGAAAGGCTTGATTTTCTCTTTCAAGCTATCAAAATTTGTCTTCCCATTTTCTTCTTCTCTCTCTCTCTCTTTTTATTTTTTTTTATTTTTTTCCCAAGTGATCTTACATTTGTATATTTGTATATGGAAAATTACTCCTGAGTTTTTGGGATTTTAGTGGGAAAATATTTTTGTTAAGTAGCAAAAATATATGGCAAAAAATACTGTTTGGGGGTTAATCATTTCAAGAATTTAAGTTCAATTTAATGTGATGATTGGTAATGAATGTTGTGGAGCTGCTTTTGGTTTATTATTGGTTGGTGTTCTCATTTCCTGCAGTTCCTCTTATTTGCTTGAAGGAGAAGAGAATGTAGAAAGGTTCCAATATTGGGCCTTTCCATTATTCTTCATTTTTTAGTAACTTAGTTTTCCAAATGTAGAAGGGGCTTAAAAGGATAACAAATTCTAGGGATATCTGAATAGAACATTGCTAATAAAACTGAGTACGTACCCCAAGTGTGCATGTATCAATATAAATGTGTAGACATAAAATTATATACACGCAGCACTCAACAATGTTTGTTTATTTGTGCAAAGTCTCACCAATTAAAATACAAAGTGCATGGCTCATCTGTTTGTGTATCTTTCTATTAATTTAATATATATGTATTTATATTGAATCTGTGGATGTATGTGTGTATTTATACTTGTGCTTGCCAATTGCCTGTCTTGTGTCTGGATTCTTGGGGGCAAAAATATGGGTTTGGGTTTTTTTTTTCTACTTAAAAAATAATTAAAAAAAAATTATTAGGGCGAAATTATGTGGCATTTGCAAATGTTTGGTGCCCACTAATTGAGCATCCTGCAATAGTGGATTATCTTTCGGCCCAAAATCAATATGGGATTAATATATACATATATATAGGGAAATTTTGTTTGTCTCAAATTGTTTGATAAGGGGTGGAAATGGGTTTGATTCTCTTTAGAAATCTAAATTTGTCACCATGAAATGTTTGGGTTCTGCTCCTTGCCAGCCATATGTCACTTCAAAGATAGTTGTGCAACAGTTGGCTCTATGCACCCATTTAGTAGGGTTTCAGGGGGGGTTGCGGTGGGTTTTTGCAGGGGCTGTACTAGAGGTTCAATTTAATTACATTTAATTTCGATAATACGTAATTTTCATATTTTGTATTAATTATTTTTTAATTAAATTTTTATTAACTTTTATTTTTATTTTAAATATGTAACTTTCATATTCTATATTAATTATTTTTTAATTAGATTTTTTAGCTTTATTTTTATTTTAAAATTAATTTTAACTAAATTAACTTAGAACTGTTAAAGTTATATAATTAAATTTAGACTCTTTATCCATTTAGCCTGGCTTCGTAAGAAAGTTAGCTAGCTAGCTAACTTTGTCTTTGGGGAGAAAAAAAAGTGGCTATTTTTTTAGGTAATTTTTAATTTTTATTAATTTGATATTTTTATCCTTGAAAGTATAAAAAAATATTAAAATGTAATAGGGTAAAATGAACCAAGCACTATTAAAGTTAAAAAAAAAAAAACCGACTACTAGTCAGTTTTCTCCAACGGACCCTTACTATAACTCTTGCACTACAAAAACCCACTGCAGCCCTTGAAACCCTATTTAATATGTACACATTTAAGAGCGTTTGTTGTTCTAAAAAAGTTCAAAATTAACCAAAATTTAATATTAAAATGATGCAAAAATAATATGTGGTGAAATTTAAATAAAAAATTAAAAATTTTTGAATTTCTGGTGATTAAAAAATTAAAACTCCAAACACCTACTCATCCACGTATGCATATTGGAAGCTCGTTTATTAATAAACCAGAGGGTGCACAATTTTTGCAAGTTGTCTCTTTTACACCCGTTGTGTTTTGGCTAATTTGACCTATTTACATATTTAATTAAATTTTAAAATTTAAATATATGGTATTAAACACATATGGGAACTCTCAAATGTTAGGAGTCACGTAGAATATTTATAAGATATCCAAATGTTAATACGCTATAATACTCTTGTTCAGAAATACTTCGTATTTTTCTTAAAATTTGTGTTGATTTTGCTTATCAAATGAATTGCTAATTTTGATTTTCAAAATTGAGACTTGGGTTAAAAATTTTTAACCCCAAAGGGTTAGATAGGATGGTATTGAGCGGGGACTTAGGGGCTTACTATCCCAAGATCTTAAGTTCAAATCTCCTCTCTAGCAAAAACTTAGGGCTAGTCTTCTGGGCGCAAAGCATAATAAAAGTTGGTAGGACGGGTCTCATTAGTTGGACGAACTGTATCCAGTTCTTGAGTGTGGGTCCGACTCCCCGCCGCTACGCGAGTCCGCGATTTACCGTTACACATGTTGAGGGACCGGTATGTGTGGCACAAACAAAAAAAGATTCACTCTCTAAGGGTTTGGCCTAGGGAATGAATCTCTCAAGGTCAAATCCTAAAATTGAGACTTAATATAAAATAATTTTAACTTTGGAATGACCCAAAAGAATTTGTTTGGTATTTATTACGTATTTTTAAGAGTTTAAGGTCCATTTGATATATTTGTTTTGCATCCGTTTTTAATTTTATATTTTTGAAAATAAGAAAAATAACTCAAACGTATTTGGTTACTCGTATTTTCAAAATCTATTTTAGAAAATAAAAAAGGAATTGACACAAAAAATAAAAAATGATTTAAAGTCGTTTTTGGTCTTTTGACCAAAAGTAAGACAAATCTCAAAACATAAAAAATAAAAAATGACAAACTAAATACGTTTTAATATTCTTAAAATATGAATTTCAAAATAAAAAACAAAAAATAAAAGTACAAATCAAATGCCACATTAGACACTTAATGTTTCTAAAAACAAACAACAACCCGGTCTTTTATGAATTCAGTTAATTAATTAAGTACGAAAATAATTTCAAATATTATTTTACATAAAATTACTAGTTGAACTTTGCTACGTTTTGGATTTAGAATCATAAGATTCTTATTCAAATTGTATTTTATAAAAACACTAATTGAAAGTAAAAATGAGAAACATGGATTTAATCTGCAGCCCAAGTTTTGACTTGAGTTGTAGACTCTGGTGTTAAAAAGCTAAAGAAACGTGGATTTAAAATATGAATTGTTGATTATATACCTCGCCTTAGCCTCGTTAGTATTTGAAACCCCATGGGTTGCAACTGAAAAATATTTTATCCCATAGCTCGAGGATTCAGGACAGAGCTGGTGTATTTATACACCGGTGTATATTTATTGTATGATAAATGCATTTTTTAACTAGTTCCTACTGATAAAACTAGTGTAAATTATTTAAATTACAAAAACTGTTAAATAATATTTTTTTGTTTCAAAATCAATGATTAAAAAATACACCTGCCCTGCATCAATGCTAAATGCGATGTTCTGAATTATGGATTAATAATCTTTAATGTTTGGACATGAATGGTTCCTGAAAATATACCAAGCATGTGATTGGATGTGGCTGGAGTGGCAGACTGACATACTCCTACTTGTGTTCTATGTTGCAATGCTATGGAAACCATGGATCATCTCTTCTTCAACTGTCCATTTGCGGCGGAATTGAGAGTTAGGGTGTTACACAAATACTCCATTGTCAAGTCTACACAACCGTGGAAGCATGAAGTCTTATGCGCTATGGGGAAGTTTGGGGGGAAGCACATCAACCACGCTCTTTGCAAACTTGTTTGGACCGGCTTGGTGTACCACACTTGGGAAGAAAGAAACAAAAGAATTTACAAGGGACACTCCTCATCCGTGGCTAGCATTATGCAAAGAATTGAGCATGTAGTTAGGACCAAACTTTTACAAGATTATGTAAGGATGGCTAATGTAGATCGTAATTTACTTGACAATTGCAGGATCTAATAGCTATTGTATTTTGATATTCGGGGGTATGCCCCCTAGATACTGTACATAAACTTCCTATTAATCCAAAATTATACTTACTTACCAAAAAAAAAAAAAGACTGACATACCACTATATCCATGATTATTAGAATGTACTAGTTTCCGAAAATGCACAAAACATTTACTTCTAAATACTTCTAATTGAGATATGAATGCGCACTAAGTTTGGTGTTAGAGGAGAGATTAAGAATAACAATCACACACCTTAACTCGACAAGACTTTCACAAATTTACACAAATACCACAAGATTTTTTTTTTTTTTTGTAGTATATCAAAATGATATCTTGATATCTAATCTAATTTGTTTGTTGGAAGAAACTTTAGACCATAAGATTTTCTTTAAAGTATAATTAGGCAAGTAGTTTTTTTTTTTTAAGTACCAAATTTATCAAGACTAGTCTATGTTGATCGAGGCCTCTTGATCTAATGGCTCATGACCCAACTCTCAACATTCGATACCTGCCTATATTGGCAAGATTGTTGGGGTTGGGATAGTTTTATTTAATTTATTACTTTTTTATTTCATTAATTTAAGCCTAATTGATATTTATTATTTTGGTAAAATTTGATGAACAATCACTCGACGTAAAGGGTGGATGGATACATAAACATGATAGCCATGCCACATCAAAACATAATATTTGGTGATTAAAGTTTCTTTGGGTTGTCTAATAATATATCAAAATAAATTTTGAAGAGTTAGTGGCAATTACATAATTTACTTATCAAAAAAAAAAATTACATAATTTGATGGAATTAAAAGATTTAAAGCAAGGTATTTTAAGATTTACTGCATTAATTATTTACTGATCGACTTTACAAGGAATCATTAGAAGGTGATTTATAATAATCAACTGTTAATGTTCTTAACCAAAGTGTGAAAAGATTATTGACGAAGATGAAATTCAAATCAAAATAATAGTGGCAAAGTTTAGAGTCAATACAAAATAATACAAAATTCTACAAATTTCTATAAACATAAATTACGAGATAATAAAATTTAAATTTTTTACTCACTACACAAAATACGAGATATTACTTTTATATTTTTATACAATTTTATACAACTCCAAACACACTCAGCATTGGTTGAACAGACAGCACCTGATAAAATCACTCGATCTGTCCATCACTGTACCTGATACAATCTATCATTTAATTATGACCGTCCCGCTGCGGATTTACAAAACTTCCACGAATTCACAAGCCAAACAAAGCCTTACTGGATGGTGATACACCGGCTGAGATAAACTTAAAATTGAAATTAACCTTTAAAAACTAAAATTACATTTTCAACTTTTAAAATTTTTATGTAACATTAATGTTTTAACTGTGACAGTTAGATAAACTTTTATAAAAATTCAAATGTTAAAATACAAATTCAACCCTAAAAGTTATTTTTCAATTTCAAAAACCCCCAACCGGTGATACCCCCCCCCCCGGGGGCCCCCAATTTCATCATTATATGCAATGGACGCATTATCGGAAAAAATATATATATACCTCTACTATTCTAAGAATATATATATATATATATATATATATAATATACGTGCTCTATCAGTTAATATTAAATATAATAGATAAATATAAATTATAACATTCCACGTGTTAAATGAACCATAAAGCACATATTTAAAAAAAAAAAAAAAAAACGAGATAATTCCCCGCTATAATTCCTCGTTATCGAGACTAATAACTCATGTTTTATTTTTACTCTAATTTTTATTTACTTATTGTTATGAGTTCAAGGAAAGATCATATTACAATGAAAAGGGGAGGGAGTTGAAGTACCCAGGAATCAGTTGGGCTGCTCCCTTTGCTTCTAATAACTCAATGTTGACGATAGCCAATGGATACTAAGATTAATAGAAATTGCTGCCCACTTTCCCACAATGTTTTTCAAATGACCTTCCAATCTTTCAGCAAAGAAAACATGTACAAGAGCAATGTGTTTGACAGGCACACAACCACAGAAAGTTCGCATAGGAATTAGACTGCCAAGGATGACAATTTTTATTTTTCCTTTCCCTATTTGTTGCCATCAGAAGAACATCATAATATAGATGGAAACGGGGAAATGTGAGTAACTCCAAAAATTGTCCTTCACAGGGAAGCCTTAACCACTGTGTTGTCTCCCCCCATCTTCTTGGATGTTGTTTTGGTACAACGAAGGAAGCAGTTCCAGAAACTGAGAACTCGTGTGTGCATGCAAGCGTGTGTGCAACATAGTTGAATGTAAAATTGGATTCGTGTGGCTTACAATTTGGAGGCACAAGCAGTGGTTCTGCTGAAGGCAATTGCTGTCTTCGAACCAGAGGGGCGGCCCAGATGTTTGCAGATGAAATCGCCAGCCAACATGACCTTCTGGAGATCTACGTTGGTCTGAATTCCAAGTCCGTTTAGCATATAAACGACATCCTCAGTGGCAACGTTTCCAGAAGCACCTTTCGCATATGGGCAACCCCCAAGACCTGATACAGATGAATCCACAGTGCTGATCCCCATCTGGGACAACACAGAGAGAGAGAGAGAGAGAGAGAGAGAGACACATAAGCCACCCATGAGAGACAAAAGCAAGGAAGGTGAGGGGGACGAAAAAACAAAAAAGCAAACTTCCAAAAAAGAAAAATTAATACAAAAAATTCATTAAAATTCTTAAAACACCGGGAAACCATTTAAGAATTCACCTGCTCCCTTATTCCAAAAGATCAACAAATAAGATTTGTAAGTAGATGAACAAAAAATTTCATCTACTTAATGCAAGTAGCGTTGCAGAAAAGTGGGCTACTACCACCAAACAAGTGAATATGATCATATTTCATCCCACTTTGCCAAGCTGGTTTGCTTAACATGGAGGAATATTGGAGTTATCCAGAAGAATATGATCATATTTCACCACTAATGGATATTGAATTTAGTCAAGCTTTACAAGAGCGAAAGAGCATGAACACAAGCACTGGAGAAGAGAGATACGGCACTTATGACATCAAATGATGTGCAAGTAAATTTTATAAAACAATAATTGCCTTTAACCGATTCTAAAGGCAAAAATCAATAACCCCTTCAACTTTAAAAACTTACCTTTATACTCTTTGTACATAAAATATTAGAAGTGAAGTCATGAACGGTATTAAATATTAATAGAACATGAATTATATTATTATGTAGACATTTAGAGTTTTCCAGTTATGTTTCTTTCCCATGTTGCACAACCTCAATGACATAAATAGAATCCTAGGTGTCCAGTTTTCCCGAATTTTCTGTATCTCAATAATGGTAAAGCATCCTACTTAAAACTAGTTGGCTATGAGTGGAGAGACCCATTACAATGTTATAACAGTTTGGAAGGCTTGATTTTGTCAATTTGGAATATATACTACCACATTCCCTCACAAGCGACAGTTTGCACCAATTACAGGATAGTGCACAACCAAGAAATCGAGAAGGACTGTAATGCAAGACAAAAGGGGAACGAATTCTTGCAAAACCATCTCTCATACCATGCTGGGATACAGAGAATTCAGAAAAACTAGACAGCCAGAATGAGAGGCATGTGTCTCATTTAGATTAGGATTGTACAAGATGGGAAAGAAATATAATACAAAACAAAATAATTAAAATCCTAAATATCCACACAATAATATAATTTCTATTCTATCAATATTTACTTCTAAGAAACACACTAGAGCTTTGCTAATTTTAGCTGGGAAACAACTAGATGTTTGCTAGTTGAAAACCAAAATAAATGACTCAAATGAAGAGCAAGCTTATGAACGTTCCAAAATGATTTAAAAGTAAACCGTATATCACTGTCATAAATTTAATTAAGCTGTTAAAATTAAGCTTTTAATATTAACTTGACCAACACAAGCATTTGAAAAGAGAAGGAACCATTCAGCATAGATTCATAGAAAGGCTCATAGAAGAGAGCTTAATGATAAAAGATTGATACAAACCAAATAAAGTAGGTGGCTAAGAAGGCTCATAGAAGAGAGCTTAATGATAAAAGATTGATACAAACCAAATAAAGTAGGTGGCTAAGAAGCACGGATACGGATACAGATACAGGGTACAAATGCGATAAGGTTACAAATACGAATACATCAATTTTAAAAAAACGAAGATAAGAGCACGGCAAGGATACGGCCAAAAAGTATAAATTTTGTATATTTTTATTAGTTATATATGTGAATATAATATCCACAAAAAAAATTAATTCAATATATAATTCAATATACAAACCATAATAAAATACAAGTTATATAATTTTATAATTTTAGGAGTTTCGACAAATCAAATCTAGATTTGTCTTGATAATATATCTGAATAAAAAAATGATAAAATAATAAGACACACTATATGGCGTGTCTGACACGTAACTTAAGTGTCCGAGAAGTACATATGTCTGATACATGTCGGATACAGATACGGCAGCCATTTGAAGTGTCCATGCTTCCTAGGCAAGTGGCTCATGCATACTCCTGTACTACTAAAAGCGCTAGACGCTCGTAAAGAGCTAAGACCCGTTATTGGTGCAAGTGCTTGCTTGAGTAAAAACTAGACGCTACTTTAGAGAAAACAAAATGTTGGGGATTTGTTTCAAATAATAAAATCGTGCCTCTCAAACAGGTAAAACATCCTAGTGGGTTTCTCACTCTTTTCCAATTAGTTTTCATGCTTTAGCATAGTGTCAAGGCTAAGTTTCAAAGGACACACCCCCTTTTGCTTCTCAATCTTTCATTTGTGCACTTTGTACTCGACACACAGGTTTGCCTCTTCACATGTGACCACATGTGAGGGGGAGTACTAGAATTTATCCAAAATCAATAAAATATTGCATCCCAAACCGAGATAAGATTCTAATTGGCTTCTCTACTCCTTACCAATTGATTTTGAATTGAATGCTTTAAAAATAAACAAATAAATAAAAACTCCAAACATGCTAAAAAGCATAGGATATAGGCTTCTTTAAAAAAATTAATTAATTAATTAATTAAAAAAAACAAAATTAAACTAAAATCATATTTTTCTAATTAGCTCAACCTAGCAATGAATAAAAATTAATATAATTGATCCTGCACTTCTTCGCAAAAAAATTTAGGTTCAAAACGAAAACACGATCTTAAACTAATAGCAAAAAAAGTAAGTTCTAAAATGCTTTAATATTCATATACATCCATCATGTCATTGTCTATGCTCTCCATCACATCCATTACTAGATCGTAGCCATCAATTTTCTCTACCAATTCCTCTAAATTAAGGAAAGTCTCATCCACTTCAATACTTGTTGCTTTAAAACTTGAGCTTGAAGGCCTTATACTTGCCTTTGATATATTATTAACCATCTCAGTTGAAGTAATGAAGGGCCTTTCATTTAAGGCCAAGAAAAAAAATATATTGCATAATATGAAAGAAACAACGCCTCAAGCACCACTTGTCTAGTCAAGTGATGCCCTAACAGAGCCTTCTCCCTCGGCTTGCGAGGCACTCATGCCTCACCTTGCTTGAGCGCCTAATGTGCTTTTAACATTGGCATACTCATCTCCAACCTTTCCAAATTGGATCCTCCAATCACTAAATTGCCTTGCTGACAAAGGCACTGGCAAACTGATCTTCTTTTAGATTTAAGCAAGAAAAGTAGCATGTGTCCAAGCTTTAGACCAGGCAACCAAACTAGTGAATATTCAATTAGCATAATTGTTACTTGCAATTTTCATTTTTTTACCAAGTCTCTTCATTTTGATCACAGCAAGAAACAATATTTCCAAGACCTAGCTAAGAACAATTTTTTCAAAGGTAAATTAAATGTTGTAGGAAAGTACATCTTGATCTCCTCACAAACATACTAGTTGATCTGATTTAACAAGTTTCGGTTTCTACATTAATTAACGTGCAAAGATAACTGACCTGCAGTGATGCAAGAATATTTGAAAGAGCTTGCCCATAGGTGTCATGGAAATGAACAGCAAGCTTTTCTACAGGTACAACATCAATAACAGCTTCAAGCATTTGAATGACAGTACCTAGGCAGAAAGGAGAGAAATGGTGAGGGGAATGAAAAACTAGAAATAGATGGGAAAATAAAATATGATGCATATTTCATAAATGGCATTAACTAGGGTTTTCATTAAACAGAAGTTTTCTATGCTGTGGGAGGTGGATATGTAAATGTGGACACCATTTAACTATGCACATAGAATAATGATGATGCACATCTATAATACTTCACACACCAAGGAGGGGAGTTCGGTAAGCGTGAAAATGGAAACAATTCGAAACATTTTGAAAACATGATGAGGGCATATTCATTGGACTAGAGAATAATGATGTTCAAAAAAAATGAAGGTACAATGGATGGATTTAGTTGTACAATATGCCAGTGGAGTATTGGAATAAGCTGGGTTTAAGCTACATTTTTAGTGCCACATGAACTCCCGTATATACAGATAATGTCACTGCTACTAGGAAGAGGATTGCTTATGCAAGATTTTGTGTTGAGATTAAGGCTGACAGAGAATGGTTGGAGGACTTCGATGTTGATATCAAATCTGACAAGGATCCTAATGCACTCCTAAGCTTGTGCAAGTTAAGGCAGTCTACAAATGGAAACCACATCTCTGCACCAAGTGCAAGGTATATGGTCACAAGACAGCTCAGTGACCCAAAGCAATGCCCAATACCATCTGGAAAATTAAGGATGGGGACAACATAGGCCAGGGAGTGGTGCAAATTTCTGAGGAGTCTGAAGGACCCAGAAACTTTAAAGATGCAGTTGATTATGGCCCTAACAAAAGCCCAATAAGAGATGAGCCCACAAGAGAGGAAAGCTCTCCAACTAATGTGGAGAATACTCAGGGTATTAGCATTGCAATGATTGCCAGTACACCTGAAAAGAAGCTCTTTGAAAGCAACAGGACTACATCTCCAACTAATAGGAAGCATGCCACAAAAAATACTCTCCTCTAGCAGCCTCAACTGATCTGAGCCAAAATGCAATAGAGAAATGAACTGAACATCAAGTTCAGATGACAAAGGGCAGGGGCAGAGCAATTAGAAACAGAGGCAGGCGTTCGAAAGGAATACCTCCCCCACCCTCCAAACCCCATGGTTAACTTTGCTTCATGGATCAGGGGGTTAAACACCCTATAAATCAGTGGGTTCTAAGGAAGTTTTCCTCAAAATCAACATTTAAAAAATCAAGTGTCAAATGAAAACTTCCGGCCCATTAACGATTAATGCTTTTCCTGTCCATCTGCTCATGTTTTTTAATCCTATCATGAGTATCATTCAAAGGCAGAATAGATAAAAGATAGATAAGTCAATCAGCAGTGGGGCAGACAAAGCATAAATTATATAAAAAGTAGTAGTGTATATCGAATAATCTTTATTTCTAGTTCTAGATAATTGTCTCACCCTTCCCAAGGAAGAATAGCAGACATGTTCACACAAATCCACTATACCCAAGTTGCTGCATAATACAAGGAAGAACAGCAGACATGCACGCAGGCACACTATTCGCTAAAGCTGCCACCTGCATGCTAGACAAATGACCAATTTCATCGACTAATTCAAAGTTCAACTGGTTGAACCCGAGATTGGCCAGATAATGCGTTCCAGTTAGAAGTTAACATTGAAAAGTGTAATAATATGGACAACATACAAAATAATACTTTCTTTTTTTATTATCGTATGGAAATATAACGCCTTCAAAATAAAAATTAGTTTTAGAGATTCAGCTCCCCCCCCCCCCCAAAAAAAAAGGGGGGGGCCAAGACTCAGAATAAAAAGCCCAGGTCTACCATATCGAACCAGACCATATGAATGACCACTGGGGGGTCAAAAGCTGACTAGTGAAACATAACTTATGACACTGTAATTTTTTAGAAATACCTCAAATGGAAGCGTACTAGCAATTAGAATGATCAAAAGTACACCTAAGATCTGTGCTAAACGAAGCAATATAAATCATATGATGGAGATTTTTTACAGGCTTTTCTTGTGGTAAATTATGCTGTCCAGCATGTCTGCAACTATCTCATATTACAGATGCATACGATAGATGTGATTTCTCATATTTTTATGAACTGTGAAATTAATAGCAAAAACAAAAACAAAACAAAAGCACCTTTAGTGTTACCTGGAGTACCAACCCCAATCGTATCACCAAGGGAAATTTCAGAGCATCCCATATCGAAAAGCTCTTTAGCGACATATGCTACCTTTGATGGAGCTACTACTCCTTCAACTGGGCATCCAGCAACACATGATATATATCTATAAAAAAATTAGGTACCACAATTATTTCAATAAGTTTTGTAAACTAAATCAATCAACACCATAAAAAGAAGATATTAAAACCGTATATTACAAACGCATGATTTCTTCCCGTGACATAGGAGAAGAATATCACAGGACAAGATAAATAGAAAACTGAAAATTTCAGATATATTTCCACAAAAAGGTAAGAAAGTAACAAAGAGCTACAAACATACCCGCGGACAGGAATTGATAGTTTTCTAGCAGCAAGAGCAACATCACGGTATCGAACAAGGCTGTCTTCAATGCTACAGTTTACATTTGACTTTGAAAAGGACTCGGAAGCAGCAGCAAAGATCGCCACTTCCTTAGCTCCAGCTTCAACAGCGGCCTCAAAACCCTGAATAAAGAGAAACAAAACACAGAATATGACTCCAGACAGATTTAAAATTGTTTTGCATGACACTGTTCACCAGCAAAAGGCAACTTACTTTGAGATTAGGTGTCAAAACAGGAAACCTAGCTCCATTAACACTCTGAATTGCCTCAATTACGTCCTTAGCATCTGCTAGCTGCAATTAAGACTACCATAATTTTGAATCACATTGTATTTTTACACTTCAGTTCTTATCAAACTGGACCATTCCTATCAAAGAAAGATAAAGCACCACTATGATCTAGGGAGAAAAAGAAAAAAAGGACACATTGCATTACGCTATATTTGTAATATTCCTAGAGTTGGCACCAAAGAGAACCATGTAACAAATGAAAGCAACCAGCTACCACACAACAATTTAATTATCCACTGCCCGGTCTACTAAATTTGAGCTTGTGAAAAGCCTTAGAAACAGAGGCTGTTTGCAAGTATGGAAACGATAAAGAGTCCCATCTTGGGGTCATGAGGTGCATATTGTCCACCCCTATGAAGAAGAAGATTGGAAGCACCGTCGTCTTCCAAACCTTTCTTAAATTCGGGAATAAGATTTGTAAGATTGTCATAAGGGAAGTACACTAAATACTTTATCCACATATGCGCTTTCTAGGATACCCATAGGTGTTAATCCCTCTTCAGATGAATAGCTACTCAAATCAATTGTGGTGTGATGTTCTCCCTATGGACAATGCACCGTGTTACTTGGCCACCCATGGATTTATGACTTGGATCTAGTTCATCATAGGCACACTAACACTTACGCATTCCAACAATAGGAGAAAACCATTCAGTTTAACCTTGTTAAGCCATGAGAACAAGTGTGTGAATCCCCTCTTAAGCCTGTTTCTCAATCTAAGGCAATCACTTTATCTCCTCCACTAAAGAAACACATAATCCAATTATTAAGTCAGAAAACATTTGTGGAAGTAGGAATAGAGTGTGACCTTGTTTTACCCCTAGTGGTTAAGGATGCATTCCGTGTTCCAACAAAGCTTCCTGTAGGTTCTCACTCCAACCTTACTAAATTGCTTGAGTAATTTAGAGATGTCACACACACAAGGCTCCCAGAGGAAATACTTCTGATTAGAGATATCAAGCACACCATAGATTTGATACTAGGTTCCCAGCTATCTAATTTGCCTCATTATGGGATCAACCTTAATAAGCATGCTGAATTAAAGAAGTAAGTCGAAGAACTCCTACAGAGGGGTCCTTTTCGAGAGTGTCTTGGTTCTTGTGTTGTGCCTGCAGTGTTGACTCCCAAGAAAGATGGCTCATTGAGGATGCATATTGATAGTAGAGCCATCAACAAAATCACAATCAAATATATGTTTCCTATTCTACGTCTTGATGACATGTTCAATTTGTTGGTTGGTTCCTTTGGTTTAGTGACATTGATTTGTGTTGTATCATCAGATTCGCATTAGACATAGGAATGAGTGAAAACTACCTTTATAACCCCCAACAGCCTATATATGGCTAGCATGTTGTTTGGGTTGTCTAAAGCCCCTAGTATTTTCACGATCATGATTGAGGTGCTACACCCATTTCTAGAAAAATTTTTAGTAGTGTACTTTGATGACATCCTTAAATTACCTCCTCGTCTTAGACAAGTTTCTGAGATTATAAGCTGAGCAATTCCAGGTTAACATCACCAAGTGCCCATTCATGAAACCTCAAGTGTCTTTTCTTGGGTTCATTGTATCTAATCAAGGAATAGCAATTGACCCTGACAAAGTTAGGACTATTCACGAGTGGCCTAAACCAAAGACAATTTTTGAGATTCAAAGTATCAAAGGGTTGGCCACATTGTATTGGAGATTTGCCAAGAGTTTTTGGTTTATTATGCATCCCATCACAAATTACATGAAAAAAAGGAAGTTTTCAATAGACCGTCACTGCTACTAGGGCATTTGAGGAGACTAACAAAATGATGATAGACGCCCTTGTTTTGAGACACCCCAACTTCTCCAATTGTTTTAATGTTCTTTGCGATGCCTCTTGGGTAGGCATAGGAGACATTTTGAGTCAAGAGGGTCAGTTGGTAACATACTTCAATTAAAAGCTCAATGAATCTAGAAACTAATATTCCACCAATGATCAAGGCCCTTGTTTTGAGACATCCCAACTTCTCCAAATGTTTTAATGTTGTTTGCGATGCCTCTTGGATAGGCATAGGAGACATTTTGAGTCAAGGGGGTCAGTTGGTAACAAACTTCAATTAAAAGCTCAATGAATCTAGAAACTAATATTCCACCAATGATAAAGAGTTTGTTGTTGTGTGCTCTCTATGGCATTAGAGTTGTTATCAATTGCTGCACAAATTTGTCTTATACTCTGACCATCAGCCCTCAAAAACCTTCATTGCCAGAAGAAATTGAGCACCAAACACACCTCCTAGGTTGAATTTTTTCAAGAGTATACCTTCATGCTTAATCATCAAGCCAATGTCGAGAATAGGGTTCTTGATGCCCAGAGTCGAGTAGTCTCATCTTGTAGTTCATGTGCGTCACTGTTGTAGGTTTTGATAGACTCAAAGATGAGAGCCTCACTTGCCCAAATTTTGGACTAATCTTTCAAGAAATTAAGTGTAGCAACCGTCATGAGTTTTTTTATTTTATTATTCAACATGGTTACATGTTTTGTGGATCTAAGTTGTGCATTCCTCGTACTTCGATCTACGAGTTCCTAGTTTGGGAGTTGCATACTGGAGGGGTTAGCAGATCACTTTGGTGGGAATAAAACTATTGCCTTAGTTGAAGATGGGTTTTACTATCGCCCCAAAAGATGAATATTGTAAGGATTGTGTCTCAATGTTGCACATTTCAACTAGCCAAGGCTAAGAAGCAACCCTATGAATTATATACACCACCGTCTGTCACACAAGCACCTTGGAAGGATGTTAGTATGGATTTCGTGCTTAGTTTAACTAAGACTAGTAGAGGCCATGATTCCATTCTTGTTGTGACGAATCATTTTTCTAAGATGGCCTGTTTCAGCCCTTGTACTAAAGCAACCTATGCTTCCCATGTGACAATGTTGTTCTTTCGAGAGGCTGTTAGGCTTCATGGGCTGCTCACTTCCATAATGTTTGATAGAAATGTCAAGTTTGTGAAATATTTTTGGAAGAGTAGGGAAACTGTTTGGTACCCCAATTGAAATTTTCTTCAGCTTTCAATCCCCATATAGATGGCAAACTGAGTAGTTAAAATTTAAGAGACACGTTGAGGTGTTAAGTTGGGTACCGCCCAGGGTCTTTAGATTTGATACTCTCCACTGCTGTACTTGCCAAAAATAGCTATATTAATCTGTCAATTGGTAAGAGTCTTTTTAAGTGTATTCATGGTTTCACCCTTCTCCAACACATTGACATTATTCCTTTATTACCTGATAGCCGCCCATCTCACTCAGTTAACTCATGTGCCCAACATATTATGATCTCTATGGGGGGATCAGTGTAGAAGTGGACAATCGATGGGCTAGGAATAATGAATGATGTTAATTGTTTTCAACGGAAGAACGCACCGAAAGTGAGGATTGAGAGCTAAGGCAACCCAAAAGAGGGGGGGAGGGGAAGAGAGGGAGCACAAAGGTGTGAAGTTATGGCCGGAGTTGAGATAGAATGAATCAGTCCCACTAATATTGCTAGTAGAAAGGTTTTATAGGAAGGGATCAAGACAAGAAAGTTGGCATCTATGCGCCTAGGACAATGGTCCCTGGCCAAGTGGCCAACTCTACATGACTTGATCCTTTTGTTAGCATAGGTACATCCAGCCAAGTAGTGGTGGCATCTCCGTATTATTGGCTAGTACGAGAATCATTCTTGTACTCCTACAGCCATGTCTTAGTCAGCATTGTCAAGTAGTGACTCACTCTCACACACACACTCTCACTCTCTCTGTGGGCCGACCAAAAGTGCCTCGATGAATTCCCTAACTCCAGCCAGCAAACCGCTTATTCCCAATGTTCGCACTAGTACTGATATGCCTACAAGGATCCTGCCACTAGGAGTCATTATGCATGTATACGAGTTACCATGGGCCCAAAATACCCCAAAGCTGAAATAGACTCGAGTAGGTGCCCTACGAGACTGTTGTTATTGTTGTAGTAGTGAATGTGTCGCAAGGATAACACAGCTCGTAGGGTCGATGTGGCACAAGTTATCTACAATCTCTATGTCGACATTCAACACATCAAATGCAAGATTGCCACAATTAACATGGATTACAAACTAATTACTAACGTGCATCATCATGATATTGCCTTTAATGAAGGGGACTACATCAAGGTTCGTATAAAAGTTGCATTCCCGAGCCAATGGACCTTTTCGTATCCACAATAAATTAGGTAGTAATGCTTATTTATCTAATTTACCTACTGATATGCATATTGGAAGGACTTTTTACCTTATCAAACCACATTCAAGCCTCCAATTTTCCCCACAAGTTCCTTCATTTATGATCCCATTGGCTCTTCTTTTATGTCTCCAACACCTGTCCTTCCACCAATCCAAAAGCATAATGCAAAACAAATCGCAAATGTGCTTGATTTTGACTGCATCATTTCTCCTTAGGGGTCCACTCAACGTTTTCTTATCAAGTACAAGCATCGGATGGAATCAGATGCTACTTGGGTTACAAGGGAAATATTTCACTGCCTTGATCCAGTGCTTTTGGAGCAATATCTTCACTGTTACTCTACAGAAAAGAGTTCTTTTCAACCCGAAGGGAATGGTGCTTAGGTTACCAAGGAAGAATTCCATCACCTAGATCAAGCCCCCTTGGAGCAAACTCTTCACCATCACCCTGTAGAGTAGAGTTCTTTTCAACCCTAAAGGAATGATGGGGATCATGATATGCATTTCTGTAACAAATATTCTTGAAGAGGAGATACCATTAATTGGATATATTTATTCTAGGATTTGCTTTATTTGTTTTTATATCTATAGGGATTTTATTGGATTCGAATCTCCAATTGCAGCCTCTATAAAGGCTTAGATTGTAAGGGATTAAACAACATTGATGAATGAACTGATTATTCAAATAGCATTAGAATTTACATATAGTTTCTTTGGTCCTTTGCTTTCTTGCATCCCGGTACTAAATCATGGTGATTCTAGGGTTTCCTCATTAAAAATCATGGTGTCTTTGTGTTTGATTAATTTACTGTTTTTTACCCCTTAAGTTGTGGTTAATAGACTTCTGAATTTGATTCATTGTCTATCAAGGCTGCTTAGACAATTTTGTGTTTTTCAAGAAGTGTCTTTGGACGCCAAAAAGGTTTAATAAAAGAATTTTCTTTGTTTTCCCACATTCTCTTACTGTTTATTAATTTTGTGGACAATGGCATGAGTAATTAATTATTTAAAACATCAAATCATACCAGGAATCCACAAAACAAATAATCAACAGAGTTTCCGTGGAATAAACATCTTTCATGTTGAAGTTTGTAACAATGGGGAAAAGAACAAGCATTGGAGCTCCAAACTAAAACTAGGGTCCTTCCTTAATCTTCCCCAGAATCAACATGATGCTGCAGCATGGATGACCTTCTAACAAGAAGGGGGGAGGGGAAATTTTCTCCATATTATCATCATGTTTAACAGATGCAACTTTATTTCATGCTGCTTAAACATGTGATGGAGGCGACCAAAAAATGTCATGGAGTCTATAAAATGGTTTCACAGGATACATGAGGTTGACGAATCTTAAACATGCGGTGAACACTTACTTCATATTGACATGAAAGCTGCAAAGAAAAATAATTAAAATCAGGGAATAGTACTTGATTTTATTTAATTAGGTATTTCATGTTTGATAAGCATCATCCACGCTAGGTCATCAATAACTGTATAAGTTCATGTGGCGTTGCTTGCTAAGGCCATATTCTACCAGTCAAGACCAATACATCAACTCATGCTATTGCATCATGTCATGTCCATTTTCATGTTCCAAGGACATCAATGCAAGAAGCTCTGAGTATTCTATCATTTCAATCAAATAATCAAGAATATCAAGAACAAGTGACCCCAACAGCCACAGTGCATCTGCACCGAGTTCACAAAAACAAGGAACAAACATACATTCACTATGGGAGCAGTTAATCGTAGCCAGGTCCACCTGGACCAAGTCATTTGTCAATAAGCAAAAATACCATGACGCCCTATGATGACCCATGTATTAATAATAATTGCCACATATAGAGACACTGAAACCTACAATAAAGCATGTACGATAATCTTATCCAAAACAGCACACAACTGGCATGTGCTCAAACGAAAGAAAGAAAGAAATTTAATAAATAAATAATAGGAATAGCATCAGAAAGACGACTAATTAGAAACGGGGAGGGAAACCCTCTTAGTTTAAGAATATAGAAAACAACAAACTATTATGCAGTGAACTGAAGAAATATAATTACACAAACAAAAAAGAAAACCACAAAAAAGAAAGGATGATAGTGATATGGTAGCAGGAAATTCTTCAACCACATAAACAGAAGACAAAATACCAACCATGGCCAAACGAAAGCAAGCACACGTGTTATTTACCTGTGGTACCCATTTTGGCGACACAAAACTAGTAGCTTCAACAACAGGCAACCCAGAATTAACTAGCATCTTGATCAACTCAATCTTCACAGCAGTAGGCACAATCTCCTTCTCATTTTGCAATCCATCCCTGGGACCAACTTCCACTATCTTCACATATTTTGGTATGGTACTCAGCAACTGCAAGTCATACAAGATACGATCAAAAAATGAGCAAACATAAGTGATATGTTAAATTTTGAAAATAAGAAGAGGTCCAGGGTTTGCTATACAATGAATTTTGATATTTAAAAGTAAATATTGGAGAAGAGGACCTTTACTGGCTGAAGGTTCTATTAAGTAGTATCTAGAAAACTAAAAAGAGAATAAACAAAGAAAAAAGGAATGTAGGCATAGGCAGCCTAAGGATAATACACACTCAAATTAGTGAAAAGTTACGTGACCATATATGACCAAAAAACCATTCAATTAACTCCCACTTGGTTTACAAGATGGCCATTACTTTTGCAAGAAAACCTTAAATGGAAGTCATAATCCTTCAAAAATGGAACAATCATTTTGCATTATTTTCATTTTCTTAAAAACTCAAATTCTGAG
Source organism: Vitellaria paradoxa (assembly GCA_019916065.1). Classification (NCBI taxonomy): domain Eukaryota; kingdom Viridiplantae; phylum Streptophyta; class Magnoliopsida; order Ericales; family Sapotaceae; genus Vitellaria; species Vitellaria paradoxa. The sequence goes on along the minus strand of CM034235.1, from coordinate 15,872,532 downwards.
AACTAAAATGACTGTCTTCTAGTTTTCGGAAACAGTTCTGCCAGAAGCTTTTTTTAATCATTTTCACTTTTTTGTTTTCAAGAATAAAACAAACATTATCTAAAATGAAGAAAAACAAAGCTGTCTCCATGCATAACTGAAGATCAAAGGAAGATTAGAGTCTATTAAGAATAAGGATATCATTTTGTGTACTGAAATAGGGTCAGGTTAAGCGCTGTGAATAGTGCATGGAAATTTTAACTTTTTCTGCGTTGAAAAGCTAAAAGAATAATTAGAAGGAAAAGGGTCGAATGACCCACCACTGCGTCATGGTATAAAAGCAAGTTTGCCTTGCTAGGTTAAAAGGTGTCTCCTTGTGCTCCCTTATCAATGGAGATCCCAAACAACAGACATCAGAAATTGGAGAAACTTTGGATGCCACAACAAATATTTGAGCAACAAAACATGCAACTTCAACGACAATTTGCAGCGCTTCAAGAATTGATCACCAACCATTTGAATGTGTACGACTACACCGATTAAGCTCTTAGTCGCTAGAGGCCCACGTGGACAAGATCATGAGAGGAGATTGCCCACTAAGCAAGTTCACGGTTACTTTCGGGCTAACCAAGTTTTTATGATTACTCCAATGAAGAAGGAGCTACCCAAGTTGCACTTAATCATAAGGAGATCGATCGAAGGTGCAATTTCAATGATATTCTCCGTATGAAGGTGTATCTCGCATCCTTGGATGTCTGCATTGATATTGAGGAATTTCTTGCCCTACTTGCTAAAAATCTGTTATGTGTCCTTCTATTTTCAAGTCTATTTGATAGTTGTCTCAACAATTAGATTCTTCATTTATATCCTTGCCAAATTTTCCACAATGCTAGAGGAGCTTAAGATTAAAACCAACAATGATAAGGTTTACTAACATTATGATTATGCAATAGCATCACAGACACCCATCTTGAAAGCTTAAGATTAATTCCTTTTTAGGTGTTCTGCCTTGGTGTAGGTCAGATTTTTTTTTTTTCAGAACTCCCAAACATCTAAGCTAAGCATGAGCACCAAGAAGGTTAGAGTACCAAAGATTTGTTTTTTGAGTATTTAAACTTCTAATTTCATCCAAGCATAAAGATGGTAACCACAAGGCACTAGCATTTTCATTCAAGTATCTCCCACACATCCAAAACCCTGAAATTTGTGCTAGAACCAATACTAGATTCAAAACAACGAGATTTAAACTAACAGTTCCCAACTCAAGTTAAAGCTTTCTTCATATAAAAATTAACTTGCTACAAAATCTTATCAACGCAAAAGGACTCAAACGACACTGCAGTTGAAGAAAAGGCAAAGACAACTTGAGTCATATGAATGACTAACCTTATATTTTACCCCACTTGAGCAATTATCATTATATTGAGTGCTACAGTGATGACTTGACATACATACAGCATTAGAGAGAGATCCAAACATTCCAACTTGATTTGAGAAATGTCTGTGGGGCAGCATCTTTATTTGTTGTCCCCGCATAAATAGCTTTCTTAAATTGTTATCACTGCAAAATAAAAAGTCAAGGTTACTCTGTAAGAAATGAAATAGATGTAACAAGTAGCCATGATCAACTAAACACAAAAATGTCAACAATCACTATACCCGTTAAACTTTCATAGTTGAATCAGAAGATGGAAAATAATACAAAGAGGACAGATAAAGAATCAAAGAACAATGAAAAATAAGGCACATCCATAAGTAGGATGGCCAACACCTCCTTTCTGTTGTTAACTAGACATTATATTCTTATGATATAAACAAAATTCCATTTAAAAGCAACAGATGTATATTATTTTTTAGTTCCCAACTTTGCAAAAACAAATAAATAAATAAATTGGAAGTTGACAGCTTCCTGTCATCTTATTCTCAATCATTGCTGCTTAGCTTTGCTAAATTCATTTATTATTCTTTTTTTACTTCTCAATATCCTAGGTGCTGTCATACTCATTTTTATAAACTTACTCGTTTCAGTACGTCCACCTGCTCCAAGTCAATGGACCCAAATTATTTAAAACTTAATTTTCGATAAATCAGTGGACAAACGCTTTTGATCAATCCAAGATGAGGAAAACATCTATTTTAAGATCCTCTATACCACAATTTTCATATTCCATCAATTTTCCGTGTAGTATACACTAAGGCCAGTAGTACATACATTGTAATTTGTGCTGTGTTTAGAGTTCACATTTGGGACTGAATTCTTGCCTCTTCTTGTTACATTATCCTATTTCTTTTCAACTTCTTACAAAAATATTTACTCTGCACTTTTTAAGTAAACTGAACTTTTCTGTGGATATGGGGTTTAACTCACAAAGGCAACAATCATTAACCATTGGGTCCCCATCCTCCTAAAGCTTTTTTGCAAAGATAACAAGATGAAGGAAGAAGAAAGGAACACCTTGATTTAATAAGCCTATCAGCCATGGCACCTTCCCTTATATTAGAAGTTCAATTAAAAAAAAAAAAAAAGAACAGAAATCAACAGGCAAGAGCAACTTGACATCAGGGCATCAGTGTTCCCAAGAGCCGAATTCAATTACCATTATATACATGACTAGAACCAAGCCCACACAATAGATGTAAGGGATCAAAAAATTTTGTGGGGTGATTTAATATCAGGAAACTGTAAACACAAACCCGGGTTGATTTCGATAACCAACCCTAAAATTTTAGTTTTGAATGTTTAATACTTTTTTTAAATTAAGAAAACACTTATTTACTCATCAATTTTGTTGCTTGACAATGGTAATTTAGGAATAGCAAAACCTGTCAGCACTTCACCAAGTCTAGGTGTTACCCTTTATTAATAATCGTACAGATATATAGCAAAACCTGACAGCACTTCACGAAGTCTAGGTGTTACCTCTAATTAATAGTATAGATGTAGCAAAAAAACATAACTTCACAATAATACATTAACTCTTTACATAAATGAATAGAGGAAAACTAGTTTGGTAATAAGGTTCAATTGAGTTGTATAGATGTGGCAAAAAGATACTAATTGCCATATATTTTTAAATGCATTGTATCACGTTTCTTTCTATATTTACACATTTCTGCCACTTTCTTCTCTTTCTATCTATTCAGAAGCCTCTCAATTCATTTTTTCACTGATAAACAAAAATGTAAGAATCCTAGGATAGCTAGGATTTGATTCATGAGCTGTGATTATCTTTCCTAAATCGATGTATATCCTAATAGGAGTGTTATTTCCTAATTTGAATGTAAGCTATCAATATAAATACAATATGAGGGAGATGAGGAAAAACAACTCATTCTCCTAATTTACTCTGATATTCTTCAACTAAAAATCATTTAAAAGGAACTAAGGGGATACAACCCATGTAAAAAATTTTATCTAGGTGATGCTGAGAACAAAAGATGTGCATGTTAGAGTGTCAGTGTGCGTTTGGTTGCACAAAAAAAAATGTAACCTTTAGAAATTTTTAGCAACTTTTGGTTATTTGGTAATAATGTTGGAGAAATTTTCAGCAATTTTTGAGGGTGTTGCCAAACACCCCCCCGGGGGGGGGGGGGGGGAGGAAAAAGTTGCCAAAAATTTTCTATTTATTGCCAACCAAATGCAACCTTAGTCACCATCTTACCTAAAAGGTTAAACTATTAGGAAGAAAGGCATCTTGCACTGTGTGGTAAACCTAACTTTTGGCTTAAAATCAAAAGGTTGCAGCAAAGTTGTTAAAATCGCGATTTAAATCGTAAAATCGTACGATTTTACGATGTTATAGAGCAAGACCTTGTTAAATCGCATCAAAATCGATTTTTGGGGTAAAATCGGTGAAAAAGCGATTTTATGGGGTAAAATCGGTAAAATCCTGATTTTATTTATGATTTTACGATTTTAACGATTTTAAAAAATTAAGGTTTTTTTTTGTAGTTACAACTAATTAAGAGGGGTAGAATCGTAAAAAGTAAATTGGGTTAAAACCCTCACACGGCTAGAAGAAGACTCAACTGTAAAAAACAATTAATCTGTGGATTATATGCAAGCCTGGGCAGCCACGCAAAGGAAAAACAAAGGACGAGCAAAGAGAGACCCAGCAAAAATTCTGTTGGTTGTGTAACTTGTGTGTTTTGGAGACTTTTGTTATTTTCTTTGAGGTTTAGACTTTCAAGTTTGTGTTGTAGAATATATTTTCATCTTAATCTTGAATTTTTTTTCTTTTATATTAGTTTTTTTTATATTTTATTTTTTTAGTGAATTAATAGAAGGATCATGGTGGGATTCGAACCCACATGACTAGTCATAAAGTAAGTGTTTTTCCACTCAAACGATATGATCGTATCAAATTGAAAGTTCTAAATGTTAAAATATTATGTTATACAGACTGTGATTTCAAAATTTAAGTTGTAAGTAAAATCTTACGATTTTACGATTCGATTTTACGATTCGATTTTACAACCTTTCGACCGATTTTAGGTAAAATCCCGATTTTAACAACATTGGGTTGCAGTAATTTCATTTCATCTTATACAGATTTTTTCCAATAAAATTTGATTTTCCTTTCTCATTTGGTAGCTTTTAGCTATGTTATTCACGTTTTTAAACAAAACACACACACACACACACACACATAGACATATAAATGCTTAAAATAGAGAAATCCACATATCGTGAAAAAGTTAACTTATTTCAAGTAAATTGTCTTTTTTTCACGCATAGTGGATTTCTCAATATTTTAGCCTTTTTTTTTTTTTTTTTTTGCAATTTTTTTATAAGTGAATACATGTCTAAAAAGATATCAAAATTTTTAAATTTTGGTGAACAAAAAGTCATATAAGACAAAAAGGTAACCCAAAAAAAGTCAACTTCTATTGGTTACCAAACGGAGTATTTATCTTGATTAATTCTCAACACGCCCACCCATTTGTGACTAGAGTGACTTTTTTTTCTAAGGTCAAAACATGTCCAATTGATGACTTTTAAGGTTTGAACTCAGGACTTTTGTATGCACTAATGCCTTATTAGAGTGCTAGTCACCATCTCATCTAGAAATTTAAATTATTAATAAGATATGCAACTTTGTTACTTGCATTAATTAATTCTCAACAGTATACACTAGGCAAAATAACCACCTAACCAACAACTTGTTACATCTCAGACTGAGAAGTACTGAGATACGGAACACAGAGAACACCCACCACAAACACACTAACAAGGGTATTTTCAAAAATGTCAAGAACAACAGAGCATGAACACATCAACAAATAATAATACATTTATATATATACATGAAAAATGATAACTATTTATTTAATTTTTATGTATTACAAGGACATTTATATAATTGTTTATATCAAAATAGTGAAAAATCATTTTTCATTATATATAGGCAAAGAAATGGGAACAAAAGTCCTCCTATCTAACTTAGAAAGTTGTATATGTAAGCAAAAAGGATGAAGGATTAGGAACTACAAATCTATATTATTTTTATATTTATATTTGTTTTCAATTTTCTTTTAAAATTACAATATGTTTCATATATGTGGACGTAATAAAACATGGCTTTCAAGTGTCCAAACTGTGTCCATTCATAAGAAAATAACAAGATATATTCGGAAAGTGTCCAACAAGTGTCGCAGAAGTGTCCCATGAGTCTGATATGAACACGGCACTTTCATAGAAATGTAAGAACTGCTTGTATCTCAGTAACATCAATAAATTCAAACAATCAACCTAAGTCCAGCTTTCCTGTATGAGAAAGCCACCTAACAAAATTACAAATATACAAAAAAAGTACTATTTGAATTCAGTATGGATGTGACATCCACCATTCATATTCCTTTCTTCCCAAGTATGCAAGTGCACACAAGAAGGTGCAGGAGGCGCATGCTTTCTTCCCTTTGTTTCCAACCCACCTTACCCACCAAATTTGCAGCATTTCTAGAACTAAAATTAGATAGACCTAAGAGATCCCAAGGATGGCCACAATCAAAGCCCAAAATTCCTGAACAACTGCATAAATACATCCATGGGCCTTATATTCTAAAACATTTAGACTCCAAGGAATCTTTCCCTGGGGAATATTTCCATGGTTCTAATGAAGAATCACTTGCATTCTACCTTTTCCCAATTAGATTATCTACGAACACGGAAGTACCATTCAACCCTCTTTCTCCATAATAATTGAACTTAACTCTCTCATTTGTGGTTTGAAAATCTGAACCAAGATCTTTTACCACATGCTACGAGTAACATTCCACAGATTCTTACATCTTCCAAAATTCTCCAACATACCAAATACCCTAATGCTTTGCATGGATCTTGGATTTAGTGATAGAAAAGGGGAAAAAAAGGATATGAAATTACATCGCTAATTCTGTTGTAGCAGAAAATGGAGGAAAAACATATAAAAGAAAAGAGTGGGGAAATATTACCGTAAATCTGAACAAATTGTCATGAAATACCTACCCATTTCCTTCTCCTTGTCTTTCTTTTTTCTCCCTCAGTAAATTTGCAATCCCAACAAAGCATAAAACTTATAAATAAGGAAATGATAATACCAGAAGAATATTATTGGTAGTTACGATACACAGACTCAATTACATGTCTAAGAGTCAGATCCATTAATTTTCTAATTTAAAAAGAGGGGAACATATTCATATATTTAATATAATTATTTTATTTCAAAGGATATGATTGTATTTACAGTGAGTGATTCTAGTATTTCATACATAAGTTTTATGCATAATTTTGTGCTAAAATTGAATTACTATATATGTTTGTATGGATATCTAATTATATATAAGGCACATATATCATACGTAATATAGCAAAAGGAAGGGAAAGAAGAGAAGAGGGAGACTGAGAGAAGAAGAGAGAATAGAGAAAAACAGAGGGGAGGAAAAACTTAATATCAATTCAATTCATCCAACGCTGCCAATCTCTTGCCATCCCTAACCTTAAATCCCCGAATTTATAGAATCAAATAAAATCAAACCTCTTAAATTACAAAATCAAAATCCCAAGAATTAACGAAACTAAACTATAAACTATAAAATAAATCCATTCAATTCTAATTGCATCCATGCCGAAAGTAAATGTGGCGAAAGTGTCCACAATCCCCATCAATACCCTTAGCCAACTGTACTTATCCAATTGTTCAAGTATCCAACACAGCTATATAATAATTTAGAAGTGTCCATAACATAGATTGGTAGATAACATCATCCCAATTATAGATAGTAAGATAGCTCGATATGCATTATTCGGCTCATTTCCCAACAACTTAACTTTTTTAGGTCTGATTCGAGGAGGTATTGCTTCAAATTCAAATCTTATTATCAGTGTTTGTCCCCATTTGCTCGTGTATTTTGTTTTATTTGTAGGAGCACCATGTTTAGTTCAGTTTGCTTGTTTGTTCAATCCACATGCAAGTCAAAACCGAACATGTGAGGGAGTGTTAACTTTTTTGGGCCCATTTCCAAACAATTTAAGCTTTAGGACAATAGGTTTTACCATAAATCTCTATTATTCTCCATAAGACTCCAAATTTTTACACACTGCATGAATTACGAAGCTACAATGTCATAATTAACTTGTTATCTTCAAATGCACGCGATAAATTAACTTAAAATGAAGAAGCAAGTGATTAGATGAGTTGATAGCAAGACAAGAATGATCAAAATTGTTATGGAATGAAACAATAAGTTAATCAAAGCAAACACCGACTAGATTGAAACTACATGAACATAATAAAAATAGAATATATATGTAGAGATATATATATGCATACAAAGATAAATGGATATTTTGCAAATTGTCACAATTTACTTAAATGAAGAAGCAAGTGATTACAAAGAGTCAATAGAAAGACAAGAATGATCTCCTCATAGAGCTTGGCATGCCCACAACTTGATCATACTAAATGCCAAAAGAAGAAAATGACAAAAACTTATTAATTTTAAAATTTAATTATTTGGAAAAGTTTCGAGCTACTTTTGTATAATTCTTATCAAAGAGCTCCAAATTCATTACTTACCCCCTACTTTTGAACTGGTAATGGCTCCCCCATTCCGACATAAAAGTTCCAGTTTCCATTTCATATGCTTTGCCCATAGAAGTAACAAATATAGGATTCTGAGGTATATCATCACCACTGCTCAACATTGTAGTAGAAACAAGGGCCTCCAAACGTGATGCTATTGGAACAAATGTAAGTGGCAAGAAAGACCTTAACCTTGAAACTGTATACAAAGCCTTGGCTGCTAGCATCAGATCGACTGTACCAAAATGAACAACTCATTAGAGTCTGGAATAGACCACTCTACTTCTTTATATCATAAGTTACCTACCTTCAAAAAGAAAGGTCAGCTACTGACACAAAATACAAATCTAAATTTAAAAAGTGGACAGTTTGACAATGTATGTTTTCATTCTAGAACACCACGTATGTCACGTTCCACTCTTGCAGTAACAGAAGTATTGCACAAAATAAAATTTAAAATGGGACTGTCATTCACAAGTGCAATCCGGAGGCAGCATGATGACAAAGACCATTTCAAGAACAAAGGTGATTACAAATATACTTGGCAGCACACTCCTAGCCATAATAATGTATGTTCTAGTTTTGAATAAACATAGAGATCTGCTGTTAAAGAATCACTAACTAAAAATAAAATTAAAAAACTTAGCACTCCCTCTATTCCATATTTTTGTCCACCAATCCAACTTTTTTAGACAAGATTTAATTCATTTTCATTCGAATAATAAAACATCAATTCTTCAAAACTATCCCTCTATTCCACTCTCTTTTTAGATGCATGTATACTCAAACGAAAAAAAGGGTAAATTACACTACCACCCCTTAACATTAAGCTAAATATAGGACCTCCCTCCAACATTTAATTCTTACACTGACCTTCTTTATTTTGAAGTTGAGCCATCAAGTGCTAACAGAAAACGATGAAGTCAGCCAAAATTTTAAGTAATTTCCTGTTTTACCCGTCTCTTTATCTCATTCTATGAGAGCTATGATGCCAGAGATGATGGCGTAATGGATATTGAAACCCTAGCTTTTCTTTGCGAAGGAATAGCATATTCTCGTCAAAAACTATTTCTATTACTTCAAAAATGAATTTTGAGGTTGACAGGAGCGTTCATTTCGTTCCAAGACGCATAAGAATCACTTGTTTCTTCAAAGCCAATGTGCTTGATTTTTTTTGGGGGGGGGGGGGGGGGGGGAGGGGTACTATGAATCAGTTGTTTGCTTGATCATATTCAATTTTGATTTTCGCTACATTTTCGCATGAGGGAGAGTTTGTGATGGCTTTTGGTCTGAATTGGGTGAGTGTAGTTGGAGAAATTAGAGGCATGTAACCGTTAACTATATTTTGGTTATCACATACACATGTCAAAGGTATGGGAAGGTATATGCTGAGAATCAGGGCAAGCATTCTCAGAAATAAACTCAAGATACTCAAATTCAAAATATTTCTCAATCTCTAAAGTTTTGCAGTAAGCTTCATTTAAGGTCTTATAAATGTATTAATTAACCTTCCCACGGATGCAAGGTCTTAGCCCATAAACAAATCTACTAACGCACAACGCTCATATCGAAAATCAAACCACTTTCTAAACAGGTTTGAATTCAGCAAAATACTCATCAGCAGAAGAATGCTCCTATGTAAGGTGTAGCAATTGACACCATGCCTCAACCTTATAACTTTTAGGAACAAATCTATGATTCAAAAGTTGTTCCATTTCTGCCCATAAAGCAACTAGTCCATTGGCCATCTTTCAAAGTATGACTCGACTGTCTGCCAATATTCTATAGTATGATTAGTCAATCATGTTTTGGCCAGACAAATACACTAGCCATCAAACAAGTACTGATAATCAAAGATGTACTCAATATTGTCCATCCAAACAAGGAAATCGTGATGATCACAAGTCTCACTAAAAAAAAGGACCCTTGAATTACTTTGACGAATAGAACGAGGTCTACCTTATTATTCAAATAGGATTAAGTTTCAAAACTTATGGTAAAAGTACAAAAGCTTTTTTTTTTTGGGGGGGGGGGGGAATAAATGGATAAGCAAATGCTGATTTTAGCTAAAATTGAGAGAAGTACAAAAATGTAAAATCCTAACATGCTCAAAATAGAAATTAAGAACCTAACAGATGAAACTAAACAAGTAACTTATGCAAACAATGTTTTTTTTTTTTTTTTTGGTGGGTAATTCAAACAATGGTTGTCTGAACTGTTTTTTCAATTGGGTTCAAGATAGTCAAAAATCAAACAAGGTAGCTAATTTAGGCCCAAATGAAGTTTAGTTTGGAACCCATGCAATTCAACCACATGATATAATATTCATCACAATTAACGAAGAGAGAATTTGTACCTTACCCAAATTTATCTGAATACTTGGAAGTATTCGCCTTGGAAAAAAAAAAAATCAACCCCCTTTTTCTCAACAGTTTTTCTTCTATTCTTTTTTTTTTTTATTCCGCCTATCTTTTTTTTTTTCTCTCTTTTTTTCTTTTTTCAGCTGCCTTTTTTTTTTCCCCCTATTTTGTATTCAGCTGCTCTTTTTTTCTTCTACGCCAATATAAAAGGAATTAAGTAGTTAAATATATATATATATATATATATATACTGTTATTCGCAAGAGGCACAGGATACCAGGAGAAGGTACTGGACCTCACTAGCGAGGGCCGGAGACAACCAGAGTTGAGTCGGAGGGAGGCGATGGTGGGTCGGCTTCAGGATTTTTTCGACGGGGATCGCCAGCTTCCAATGAGATTTCTGGTGTGCCTTTCAAAGCTGTGCGGTGGTGTTGACAAGGGTTTTTGGGGCCGGGTGCTAACAACCACTGGTTGTCGATTTGCGCAGTCGGCGAACTTCTACGGCGACCGACGACGGTTTCAGAGGCCTGTTTAGAGTGGCCGATGGCTATGGAGAGGTGTGCTTTTGATTCTCTGTGGCAGCCTCGCGAAGGGTCCGAAGGATGTTCGACCAGTTGGATGGTTGATTAGGACCTGGTCGACGATCAGTTGTTAGGCTTCCTGGATTGAAATACTCTCGTTTAAATTATGCCTTGCCTGTTTCAATTGTTAGTTTGGCTCCGTTTGGAGCTAAACAAAATAAAATAAAATCTTTCAAATCTCTATAAATACGAATTACGAGATAGTAAAATTTAAATTTTTCACTCATTATACGAATTACGAGATATTTACTTTTATAATTTTATTTTATTTTATATACTTTTATACAACTCTAAACACATTATGTATCTATTAAATTAATAAAATTTACGTAAAATTTAATTAAGAATGTATTTAGAATAATAAAAAATAAGATAAAATATAATAAAATATGATAAATTATGAATTTGTAATTCATGCCGTGAGATAAAAAATATATAACTTTTAGAAATTTTTCAATATTTTTAAAATTTTTTGCTATCCTAAACAAAACTTAGATTATAAGAGATATTAATTAAAATTAGTATCATAATTCTTTTATTACCTAAAAAAAATCATTTTTTTTAATTTGATGTGAAATGAATATATTACCTAAAAAAGGCATCATTTACTTCTTTTATTTAATGTGAAATAAATACATTACCTAAAAAAGATGTCATTTATTTTTCTGATTTGATGTGAAATAAATATATATATTTTATTAATATATTATTTTATTACTTTAATATTATAATGATAATTTAATATAAGGTTTTCAATAATTTTTAAATTTATTAAATTGAAGAGTAATAATTAAATATAATTTTTTATTATAAAATATAATTTTTCAAATATATTTAGATTGTATTTATATTTATGAATTTTAGATAATAAATTTGGTATCATTAATATTAAAAATTTATAATTTTACTGGTTAGATATAATTTTAACATAAATTTCAACATAATACGTTAAAATTTACATTTAAACAGTAAAAAGACTAGCCTGGTTAGCGAAAAGGTATTTTCATTCAATAAACATAAATTTGTAGTGGTAATTCTTAAAAAAATAATTTCATGTATAATAATCTAAAATAATATTCGGTATAATTTAATTAAATTTAATGTAAAATTTATTAACAAATTAAGCATAAAAAAAAGAAATATTATGCATAATAAGGTGAACAAGCAAAGTAAATTCAAATAATGATGTTTGGGCTCTATGGAATAGTTGGAGATTCGATCACTTTTTTTCAACAAATGAGATTTAAATTTGAGAACCTGAATTTTAAAAGTAAATTTAGACCTTCGATGAACAAGCAAAGGAAAATTCAAAGGATAGTGTTTGGTTTTGTTAAATATTTTGAGATTCAAACACTTCTTTTCAATGGATGAGATTTAAATTTAAAGACCTGAATTTTAAAAACAAATTTAGATCTATCCAATAATAAAAAAAAAAAAAAGTCATTTGAAACCCATAAAGTTAAATAAAACTCTAATTTTTAAAATTTTTTTAATTTTCTCTAAATAAATTTCATCACATGTCACGTTTATATTAATTTTTATTTATTTTTTATTATTTATTTGTTTATTTTTTATTATTGTTTTGGGGGGGTGTAATCGCACCCGAAATGCAATATGATGGTATTGCATTTTTTTCACTTAAGCATAAGGCTAGGCGTGAAAATTTGTTATCTTATAATGGTTTTTACTTTGACAAAAATCAGATTTTTATATTGTAATTTTTTCATAATTAAAAATTACATTCTCATATTTCTTTTTCCGTTTTTCCCTTTTAAATAAAAAATCTTCTATCGCAGTCACTTTTTCAAATTTTGTTTACGCGTGAGTTTATAGTGTCGAATTTAATAAAAAATATTCAACTTTCTTCGCATAAATTTTTTTTTTAATTTTTTAAACTTTTTTTTATTTTAACCAATTTTTTATACTTTTCAAGACACTTAGGTGACATTTAGTTTTTTTTTTTTTTTATGTTCTCTATTTTTATTTATACTTTAAAAATCTTAAAATAAAGAAATAGAAAATACTTTGTTTTCATTATTTTGAGATTTGCTTTATTTTTTTAGTTAAAAACACTCAATACGATTTTTTATCATTTTTTATTTTATGTGTAAATTTATTTTCTATTTTCTAAAATAAATTTTAAAAACACAAGTGACTAAATACGTTTTGAACTATGTTCCTTATTTTCAAAAGTATAAAATGAAAAATGAGTTCAAAGCAAAAAATAGAAAAGAAAAAATTAAAAAACAAACCTAATGAGCCTTTAAAAATTCAAAATTTACCTACTTTTTTATTTTTTTTTATCAAAAGTTAACACTTCAAATAAATACATATGCCTTCGTTTAGAGTAAGAAAAAAACAAGATTAATTGAGATAAAATGTAGTTTTAGGTTAATTTTGGCGCATTCTTTTCCTGAAAAGTAGCAAACCGTGGAAACGGTTTTTTAAATCTGTTCCCATGAATTCAAAAAAATTCATAAAAAATAGCGATAATGGTACTCGTTTAAAAATTTTCGACACAAAGAATATAATTGTATAAAAAATTTACACATTCAGTTAATTTACTTTCATTTTTTTTATTTTTTTAGCGAAATATTGAAATTTTTTGAAGTTATTGATGGTGGAAAAATTAGAGGTATAGGGATTGTTGGAGATTTATAAAATTTTTTGGAGTTTTTTTTTTTTTATACCAAACCGCTAATATTCAAACACACAAAAAAATAAAATAAAATAAAATCCAACAACAGCAAAATAATAATCAATTACAAATAATCAATTATAGGCATTTAGGCATGCCTATAATGACTTTAGTTAAAGGAATCCAAGGCATATAAAATCACACAAATAATGAGTGATATAAGTTTGAAAAATTAGAATTACTGATAGTTTTTGTAATAAAACTAAAATACTGAGAATATATTAATATTTCCACCCAAAAAAAAAAATTAAAAAGTCAACGGGCACGGGTCCGACAGTATTTAATATACACATGTCCGTGTGTTGGCGCGGGCTCTCTGCAAGCTTAATGTACAAGCAAGAAGTAATGCTCATCCCAGCCTTTAATTTGATCTCTCTGTCAGAGTTCTTTGATAGCCATATATATTGTAGTAGAACCCCAGTGGTCTAGTACAATCTTGCGAAATGGAGAGAAAGTGGGTTAGTGTTAGCCTAAAGGGTTCCTCGATGGTAAAGCCAGCAGAAGAGACCTGGAGTGGTCGTCTCCCTTTGTCAGAATGGGACCAGGTTGGATCCATCACTCACGTACCGATTATTTACTTCTACAAGCCTCCAGAGAATTGGCTCACACCAGCCGATAAGATCCTCACAGCTCTGAGAGAATCGCTGAGCCGGGTGTTGGTTCATTTCTATCCACTCGCCGGCCGTCTGCGCTCTGCAGACGGCGGAGGTCGGATGGAGCTCCATTGCAACGCGGAGGGCGTTCGGCTCATCGAAGCCGAGTCCGACGCCCAACTCGAAGCGTTCGGACGTGAGTTCGAAAATCTTATTCCTTGTGTGGACTACAAGACCCCCATTCACAAACTGCCTCTGTCGCTCGTGCAGGTCACGAAGTTCAGCTGCGGCAGCGTTAGCGTTGGGATCGCGATATCACACGTCGTTACGGACGGGTTGAGCTCTCTTCACTGGTTGAACGAGTGGGCGAGGCTTGCTCGCGGTGAGCCATTAAAGGCAGCCCCCTTTCTCGATCGAACGGTTCTACAAAATCGGAACGTTAACGTAGCTCCGACGACGGCTATATCCAACGACGATGTTACGGCAATGTTCAGTCGTCCGCCCCTTTTGATCGGACAAACGAGCGAGGGAGTTGAGAGACATAAGGCGACGACAACAGCAATGCTGAAGCTATCAAGAAACCAAGTTGACGCACTGAAGAAAGAGGCGAATTACAATGACAACAGTCTATTGTCACGACGGCCTCGTAACTACTCCCGTTACGAGGCAGTAACGGCGCATGCGTGGAGATGTGCGTGCAAGGCACGGAAACACAAGAGAGCACAGCCAACCACGTGTTGGCTTGTGCGTCGACTCCCGCGGACGCGTGCGCCCGCCTCTTCCCGAGAACTACTTCGGGAATGCGGTGGTAGACGTGGTGGCGAGAAGTCGTTCGGGGGAGATAGTGTCGGAGCCGTTGGGCTTTGCGTGCGGTAGAATAAGAGAAGCGGTGGAGAAGGTGACCGACGAGTACGTGAACTCCGCTACTCGTTTCCTGACAAATCAACCGGACTTGTCCGGATTTCAGTACGCGAATCTGAATGCAATGGGGACCAGTGATCACCAGCCCGAAGGTCCATTCTTTGGCAACCCGAACATCGCGGTTACGAGCTGGGTTGGCTTACCGGTCTATGGGATAGATTTTGGTTGGGGAAAAGAAGTATCCGCGGTGCCAGGTCACGATTTCGACGGTGACTTTGTCTTGCTCCCGGGTCGGGACGGAGATGGATCCATGGTTCTTGCGGTGTGCCTTCAGGTGACCCATATGGATGCCTTTAAGAAATTCTTCTACCATGACATCCACCCAATTCAATTATCATCTCTCTAATTCAGTTCTCATTTAATGTTAAAATAACTTTTATTTTGGACTGTCATATTCAAATTAGTACATGGGCATGTGCACCCAAGCCGTACTCTAGATCAATCACGGGTGCTAATTAAATAAGGAATGAGATCTCTTCTAGCTCGCTCCATCCGAGTGGTTTATGTGTATTAGATTTATTATTTTATTTTACTGAAGATTGTGCTTGAAGCTAAACTACCCACATTTTCGTTGTTAAACATTTGATTATTGTAGTTTATATACATTTCTTGAATCAAATTTATTGCATTTTTTGAGTTGGGCAGTGGCTAGGGTTGGAATTAGAGATTTATTTTTTTTTTCCGAACTATGGATAAGTATTAAATTAGATTAATTATGACTGTCTATTAAATTAGGTTAGAATTTTTTTGCTTATAATGAGAGATAAGCTGAATATTTAATTGGATTTTGACTTAATATTAAATTAATTAGATTATAGACAACTTAGCTAAAATGTTATTACTACTAAAAGAATTTTGAATCAAAATTTTACCCGAATTACAGGTCCACCCGAGACCCTATATAGCTCTGCCAATGGCCAAACAAAAATATATATATATATATATAATTAAATAATTAATTTTATTTTAAACAAATGCGAAGAAAAGTGTGCAGCAGTGTTCTGATAAGAAACCTTCGCAAGAGCAAAGTTGTTCAGGACCATCACGCGTATATATGTACCTCATATTTTGTATTCACTTATATTTTTTTATATGTATATATTTTTTCCGGTTAAAAAAAAAAAAAGAAATTCAATTATCGTACTCAGCCTTTTTTTAAGTTGATCCTAAGTATTGAGTCCAAATCCCTACTATTATAAGCTCCCTGGCTATCAGTTGAAAAAGACCCACACATACATTAATAATCTAATCACCCACACCTTTGGCCAAGCACTTATAAATCTTCCCAATTCTAGAGGTCAAATTAATTAATAGTATTTAACTGTCTAAATCAATCATTTGTGCCACATAATTAGATCATGTGGAGAACCCATCCAGTCGTCTTCCTCATGTGGTTTATGTGTATCACATTATTTATTATTATTATTATTATTGTTGTTGTTGTTGTTATTACACTGCCCATATTCATCAACAAGAAGGGGCTGTTTGGTGAAAAAAAAATCAACCTTGCTCCAATTCTTGCATGTACCAGTTTAGTTATTAATTAAATATTTGTTAAAATTTTGAAAAAATTGAAAAAGGTTGAAAAAATTTGAAAAATTTATTAAAAGTTGGAAAATATTGTAGAAAGTTACTAAATATTGGAGAAAGTTAATAAAGTATTTTGTTAATAAAGGAAGAGAAAATTAGTAAAAATTAATTATATATATATATATACACACACACACCAAATAGCCTCTAAATCTGCAATCTTTATAAATAATATTAGCATGCAAATTATTAAAACTGGGCATTTGTGTCTTCAATTTTTGTAGTGAAAATAAAAACGTAGAGATGTGATTTGGAATAGTTATTTCTATTTTAAATAACAAGTGCACCAAATAAGATAATAGAATGAAAGTGTAAGAATGACATTTTCATTCTCTTGTACTAAATTTGTGCTCTTATACCATCCACACCAACACCTCTTAACAAATTTTATCAAATACAGCAAAAGGAGTACTTTTATCTATTTTATAAGCTTTTGATCTAATAACATTCTATATAATTTGTTTAAATAGAAGCTCTAAAATATTAAAAATTATTTTTTTAATATTTTTATTATTTTCTTGTTTATTATTTGATCGTTAAATTATATGATCATAAATATTATATTATAAATATAATAATAGGTAATGACTTTTAATTTTACATACATGTCGAACTTAAAATGAGCTTGATTTGTTGTGTTCGAGTTTATTTATTAAATTTGTTAGGTGAGCTCAACTTCAAATTAAGTTTATAATGTGGGGGAATTTTCGTGATCGCGAAGAGCGATTATTCGATCGCCATTCTTCTTTTTACCTTTACACTTAAAAGTATTGTGAATTTGTCATTATTAGAGAACTCTTAAGGCGCGTTTCTCCTGAGTCGAACTCCTGTCCTTTAAAAATTAAAGTAACAGTTAAGTAAATATCCATAACCGCTTAGAAAAGAGGGTCACAATCAAACAATCACTTCCCACGGTCACAAAAATTTCCTTACATAACATAGTTAAGGTTATTGGCCACTTGAATATAAAAAAAAAAAAAAAAAAATCCCTAAACGTCGAGAAATTATAGTCTGAAAATCAACTAGCTTGCGCTACCAACTCCTCATTGTATACAGCGCACTCACCTTTTGTTTTTTCTCTCTTCGTTAAGTCCAAGAGACAACTGTTAATGTACCCTACCGATTGAAAAAGCCATGTGCTTCCAGATAATCGGAGAATGCACTTTGTCGAGCAGTGACAATGACGTGGGAGGGGAAAAAAAGGGATGAAGATAATAATATCACTTTCGATATTATAATTTATGTGATGTAGGAAGCTGTTCGACGAATTAAAAAATATCAAAATTTATTAAATTTTAATTACTTTTTATATTTTTTTCAATAAAATTTTAATATCTATCAATTTTATGTCACATTTTTATATTTTATTATACTTTTTCTTTCACTTTTTTTTTAACCAAACAACCCATAGTCCATTTCCCAACTTATTCCCGGGCTACTTTTGACGAGGAACCGCTCCCATTCTACTTTTTAACTGTCCTTTAATAATTGCAAGTAATAAAAGAAAAAACTGCGGATATGATGATGAGGTACGAAGGAGACTTTTACTCTCCCACCCACCCATGATATCATCTTCGATCTTTCCCAACCACCATTTATTCAGCTCTTCCTCTTTCGTACGCATGCATATTCATTCTCTACATACATATATATATATATATATATATATATATATATTAAAGTGATAAAAAGTAATAAAATTTAATAAAAATTATAAATTTATTAATATTATAGTGAGAAAAAAATAAATTATTTTAAAAATTTTTAATATTTTTTAATGATTTTAAATGAAGCCTTAATTAAAAATGATCCAAATATTTTCAACCCATTAATATACTAAATTAATCCAGCGCTTCAGAGCAATCATCTCAAAAATAAACTAAGGAATTTGACTTTTGAGGCAGTTTGTCTCACATTCACACACCCATTTTAAAATAAATAAATAAAAGAAACATCAATACTTCTAATTCACAAAAAAAAAAAGAGAATCCTCTTTTGGTGTCTCCCAGTTTATGAAACCAGTGTCACAAAGTATTTGACAAAAATACGTTCAACTCTCCAAACTCTTCACTATTTCCTCTCATTAACCTATTGATAACTGCCAATCAAATTGCAGATGAGATAATAGGAGAGAAGGAAAATTATCCCATGTGTAGTAATTGTAAGATGCCTTTCACTGTGATTCAAACACTTGCAATATCATATCTATTCTTAATGCAAAATCATGAAAATCGTTACATCATGTGATAATCATTTGAAATAATTTCTCAGTAAATAGGGTGAAGGAAATGTCAATTTAATTGCAAAGAAAAAAAGAATGGAAGTGAGAGAGTAAAAGAATGTTAATTTTAAAAAAAAAAAGAAGGAAGCGAGAGAAGGAAACAAGCAGAAAATTAAAAAACAGAAATAAAGAAATTTATACATATAAGTATTGTGTGCGCACCTCCACACTAATTATAATAATGCAACAATAGAAATAGTTGGTGAAGTCATAAATTTAATAGGACTCCCTCATTTAATGTATTTTTTTTTTTAATTTTTCTTCCAATAATATCTCTTAATTACCCACCAACTTGAAAGAGTTGTAGCTTTAGAAATTATATAAACTTTTTACATATACTTTTGAAAAAATAGTAATCATTCTAATACCATTTATTTGGGAATTGAGGGTTTGATTGCATGTGACCTAATACCATTCAGTTGGGAATTGAGGGTTTGGTGAATCAAACTGTCAACCATTGCCAGGGTAAGAATGGAGGTGGTGTTTTACAACTTGGGCAGCCCTACGGAGTTGAAATATGCAAAGTAGAACAAAAGACACTAATGCTCTTGCACAATACTCAGTCCAATTAACTTCTAAGTGTCACTTGATACATTTTTCATACAACAGAGAGCAATAGAAACCCATAAAAACCAATTCTAGAAGTGACAGTTCTTATTCTTCCTTTTGTAGGGAGGGGGCTGTGTATGGATAAAACATAGAACTTTTGAGTAAACAAACAAGAACATTCAAAGGGAGGAAAAGATTGGAACACCTGGCAAGATGGCACCTGCGTCGACAGTGAAAATGTTTCCTGACACATAATCCGAAGAGTCGTGGATTAAGTATCGTACCAGTGATGTCAGTGCCGGATCTGTTGTTCCAATGGTTCTTAGAGGCATAGTTCTCACAGCCACATTTTTGAACCAATCTTTTCGTACAAGACTCTCTGTAATTTCAGATTTGAAAATTCCAGGACAGATTGAGTTTACTCTAATATTGTGTGTCCCGAGCTCTATAGCCATTGCCTGAAATTATCATGTGAGAGCAAGACCGTTGTTAAATAGAATATCAATAGTTACCATGACTGTAGTGGAGAAGTATCTAAGAATCCATGCTAGAACAATATAATATAAAAAAAGAAAAAAAAACTAGTGATGCAGAAAATATTTATATGGAAACAGTTAGGAAGCACAGACTCAGCATGAAGAGTGTTGTTTGCGAGTTGGAATCATGAGGGACATTGACAAGCAGTCATCTCACCTTAGACGCCTACCTAACTCACCTTTCACTGAGTTAAATTTTTTTTTTTTTTTTTCAGATGCACCTCTAACACGTTACCAATTTGTTTTAGACCTTTCTTTTTTTTTTTGTGGATTTAATGTTTGGATGATGTGACAGAATATAACAACATTTTAGTTTATAGATTCATAAAATAATGTTCTGTTAAAAAGATGTGATAGTTATCATTTCAGATAAAATGTTATAATTATGTGACTTTTCTGTTGACATTTAAGTTATGAATACGTGGTTTTTAATTTTAATAAGTGTTACATTGCATTATTTCTATTATATTCGAATAAAATATTAACATAAAAGACATAAAAATATATATATTTTTTAAGTTAATTGTCATGCCATCTCCTGCATTTTTTTAAAATTGCCGAGTCAAAGTATCTGTGTTGTGCCGTGTGGATGTTCGTGCTTAGGAAAATGCTACTTTGCCCATCCATTTGCTCTGTTTTTGCATCAGAATTCTTGCCCAAACTTGTGACAGAGAATAATAATGGGCAGAAACATAAAACGGATTATTTCAAACAACAAACGACATCAGATTCTACGGCAATCCACAGAGCACATAAGTAACTAGAGGGGTTGTTTCAGAATGAAGGGACATATGATCGAGTCTGAGATTCATAATTCACTTTTGTATGGGAGAGAAGCCATCATCTATTAGTCCCACTAAGAGGTAGGGCTTCATTATTTAGAGAACTCTTCCAGGGTAAATATACCGACCCAATATCTGATATACTTGGATAAAATAGGATCAGGCAAGCACAAAATCAAACTCCAATTAGGCATGCTATTACAGTCAATGACTTCAATTCAAGTTGTATAACGAACAGAAAATTTAGTGTCATTATGATGGACCATCCAAGCGTTTAGTGGAGTGTGGAATTTCTAGCACGGTTCACAAGTCAATTATAAATTAAGAAATCATCATCAACTGTTTGACCACTTTTTAAGTAACTAACTATGGCTACTAAATGAAATAAAGAACTATTGATCTTCAACCAAACCCCATGCAAGCATTCATTCGTTGGGCACAGCAGCTAAACAGTTGCTTATGCACCCTCTAGCTACTTATATATGGCATGCAAAATTGATTTTGGCATAGAGAACAGTCAAGTGCTTCCTCCCCAATAAACTCCTTATGAGTGCATGAAAACCACCATTTGCAAGGATAAAGTCAAAGAAAAAAAAGGCCCTATTCGTTATTAGTTATAGAAATTTGGTTTTAAAAACATATTTTCGGAAAGTGTTATGAAAACTAGTTAAAAAATGTGGTTGGTGATGAAATGCCAAAAAAACCACTTTAATTGTTCTCAGATTTTTACGTAATAGAAATGCAAATAAAGTATGGTTATGCAATTTAATGGCACATTGACATGCAAAAAAAAAAAAAAAAACAAATAAATAAATAATAAATAAATAAATTCAATTTCATCTTTTAAATGCTTTCAGATTTTTTATTTTTTGGTCCTAATTTCTGGAAAACAAAACCAAAAACAGACAACTAAAAGCAGCTTGTGAAACCAATAACCAAACAGACTAAAAAATTTCAAAGTTTCTTGGATCGTTGCTCACTTGGATTTGGGCAATCTAGTAATCATGAACCTGATCCAAATTGAGAGAGCTCATTGGATGGTACAACAGAAAGCCTCATTTTAAATGCTCTCGGATTTTTGGTTTTGTTGGTCTTGATTTCTAGAAAACAAGACCAAAAAAGGGACAATTAAACGCAGTTTATGAACACAATAACCAAACAGGGCAAAGTCTCTCAGTTTCTTGGATTGTCACTCACTAGGATTTAGGGAATCTAGTGATTGTGAACCTGATCCAAATTGGGATCTCATTTGATGGTACTACAGGAAAGTTCAGGGATGGAGGATCACCTTGTGTGAAAGTGGTGTACAACCAAAATCGTAGAAATAAGATCTACATTGGTCAGTGAATAAAAATGTAAGTTCTAAGAATCTCTTAACACACCCAATAGCAATCAGCTTGCATGCTTGTCTCACTAAGGTCTTAAACCCCATGTTCTCCCCTGAGTAGAGTGAATATCTGAGCCAGTGTCAAATCTCTAAGCAGACTGAGTATGCAGAAAAACATCTTTTTGAACAGAATAATGTATTTTGTGAAAGGTAATACAAGAAGTTTATAGAACTCAACAAAGTTATAGGAGGGTCTTATTGTTCAATTCTTAATGAGATGTTCCTATGACTCTCTTTCCAACCAACATTCTGAATCCATTGTTAAAGTCCAAGCACAACTAAAAATTCTCAATCACAGCAGGTTAGTTGTCAACAGGATATATCAAAGACGCCAACTGATCCTTAGTGGCAGAAACAGTGAAAATGACTTATAAAATCTTCCCCTTTTTTTCCCCTCTTTTCATCCTTCCCAACAATGAGTATTGAAACAAAGTCTAAACTTAGTCAAACTCATGACTCAATTGCAAAACTGAAGATGATGCGACTCATGCTGAGCTTGGGTTGGGGTTGAACATTTCAAATCAATTATGCAATTGTTTCTCTCACATCAAAGGCACTGCATCAAATAATGTCCATTCAGCTTTTTACTCTTCCAACTCTCCAACAATTTGATCACTGAACATGACAACCCCAATGCAACTCCAAAAGAGACACAGAGAACTCTTTGATTTATGCCCTTAAAAAAAATCATACCATACATAGGATGATCATTTAGTTATCTACGAGGGTAATGATTTCCCTATATTTTTCACCCTATATTTATTTTTCTAGCTTTGCTTAATTTACTTTGAAGATCACTGAGAACTCTTCAGTTTGCTATGATCCACAAATTTCGTGATTGAAAATTAAATTTAAGCCTTTAGAAACCGGCCCAAGGCAGGGCCAATGTGCACATATTTCATTTTTAATTTTCTAGCAATTTTTTTCTATTCAGTTATGAACTTTTCTTTAAGGATAAAACACAAATTATATTTATCTAATTCCCCTTTTCCTCTCTTTCTCTTCTTTTATTTTCCATTTTTGGTTGTTCTGAATTCATGGACAAGATCTAATGACTGTAAGCATTTTTAAAAAGTTTCATTTGTTCTAATCAACTTAAAGCTCCTTGGAGCTCCATAAACCACAACAAATCTATATAAAATTCACACTGCATGAATTACGAGACTGCAACTTTTATCAATTTGTATTAACTTTTTCAATCCAAACACCCTCTTATTTGTGTTTATGTCAGATTTTTTCTTTAGCTATATTTTTCTGTTCCCTTTTTTTCAGATTGACCGTCAAAATAAATATACATAAAAAAGGCAGATGATTTGACAGTATATAAGATGATTAACTTTATTCGTATTGTTTAGTTACTTGCTTCAAGCATTTTTTCACCATGCAAATACTTTCTTTGAATTAAATCCAGTTTCACCACAGCCACCTAAACAAGTCCGAAAGCCATGTTACGTAAAAGACTTAAGAGACACTGTTATGCCTCCTCACCTTTGTCATGGTGTTTACTGCTGCTTTTGAAGCACTATATGCAACAACTCCAGGTGACTGCCCGTGGTTAAGACCCGCAATAGAAGAAATATTGATAACTGATCCACCCTTACCAGAAGCACACATGTGCGAGCAAACGTACTTCGACATCAACCATGACCCCGTCAAGTTTGTTTTGACAATGCGATTCCATGTCAGATCTGGCAAATCCAACAGAGGCATAGCCATAGCTGAGATGTACAGAAGAGAAGTGTAAAAGAGAGTGCCATATAGGAATTCATATTGATATTGCAGCTGTAAAACTAAGACGTTTTAGTCCAACAAAATCCAACTCAACCCATGCAAGTTGCAAGAGGTTGAATAACAATACATGTATACAGGGCTGGCCCTTGGGAAAGGCTCAAGAGGCCCGGGCCTAGAGTTCAAAAAAATTGTCCAAAAAAGGGCCTCTTACTAATTTCTATAGTTAAGATGGGATAGGAGTCTCTTTTAACTAAATATGACTGTTTAATACTTTTTTAAGGATTCAAAAACAATTAATTCATTAAACCCAATAATTTTCAATAGACTCATTTGTTGGTTTATTGGATGGACCCTCTAATAGAACCCTTATTCACGTATTATAATTATTTGTTATATTATTTTTGACAAAAATTCTTCAATAAAGGCCCTATTTTTAGGATAAGACTGGGACATAAAAAATCTTGGGACCGGGCCTGCATGTATAAAAAACGAACAAACACACACGCACACAATCATGCTAGCATGCATGAACATAAACATAGATACAGTATAGACTGCGGGCTCGCATGAACATAGAAACAGTATAGCATAGAGTGTGGTAAAACACAGTTATAAATCTGACTTTAATACCATGTCAAGAAAACCGAGAACAATTAAGGAGAAGCCTCAATCTTGAAAGTAGGTGTTGAAATAAGATAAATCCATCTTTTTTGTATCAGAGAAGTAACTTTTATCATTATCGGTTGGAGAAATAACTTTTATCATTATCAATGTGGGACAATATCCAACCAGTTTATTACTGTTAGAAGTAACTATTGGTAGATTAGCTAGCAAATATTGGTAGATTAGCAGTGATATTATTTTTTAGCATACCCATTTAGTACGTTCCGTTTTCCTAATTCTCCGTAGGTCGACATGGGTATCTCAACACACTGAAGTAAAATCCAAACCACAAAAACTACGCCAAATTACCTATAACACCGGCGTTATTGATCAAAACATCAATGTTCCCAAACGCATCCCAAGCCCTCCGCACGGCCGCCTCGATAGCTGGACCGTCGGCGCTCACGTCGAGCTCCACCGCAGCTGCCCGCTGAGCCGATGAACCGGCGAACTGGTTTATTTCGTCACAGAGAGACTGAAGCCGGTCGACCCGCCGAGCTGCCGCGATGATCCGGCAACCGGATCGGGCGAGGTCAAGACAGAATTCCCGGCCAATGCCGGACGATGCTCCGGTGACCATCACCACCTTGTCGCCCAAGTAGGCCCACGGCTCGAGCTGGGGCGCCATTGATGTGGTCTCAAGCTCCAGATTGCGCCCCTACGTCTAATGGTTTATGCATATATATACCGATTTTGCAGGATGGCTACTAGACAAGGGAAAGCCGGTGGAGTCTAACCCATTGTCCACCCAAGTCTAGCCGCAAAACAATTACCCCAAAAAAAGAAAAAAAATGTCTAGCCGCAAAACATTTGTCAGCGTGCTTTCAGGGCGCTTTGGGAGTACAAATATTTTAAAAAAAATTTCAAATAATATTAATCCCTTCTAATAAAATTTATATACGTAGTATCACTTTTACGTTACATTCACAGTTTTTTTTTTTATTTTTTCAAAAACTCTAAGAACCCTTAGTTGGATAAAAAAAAAAAAAATTATAACTTTTAAGTAAATTTTAATTGTTTTAGTTAATTAAAATTTATATAATAAAAAATTTTAAAAATTTGATTGGAGAATATTATTAACTATTCGATTGAATTTATTCGATGGTTAAAATTATTCATCTTTCTCCACTAAATTGTATTTGCGGTCGCTTCACATGAAAACATACTTTCACACTTTCTTTTTTAAATAAAAATGTAATAATATTTATAATAAATAATAAATTTTACATATTTTGAAACAATGTATCAAAGTCAACTAAGACTTTCTATTTGAAAAAAATGATATTTAGAATTTAATTTTCTTTAAAATTTTCTTAAAAAGTAAACATTTGAATTAAAAATTCAATTTTAATGTACATGAAATTAAAAAAAATAAACATTAATTTTATTTGATTAGTGATTTTTATTTTTAGAGGTTATTTTTATAGTTTTCATGTAAGTTTATTTTACAAATTTACATTTAAATATTTGTAGGTTAAATTATATTTTCGTATTTTTAAGCACGAGCAATTCTTAATTTCTTATATGTTAGTTAAAAAATAAAATTTTTAATAATTTTTGATTATTTGATAAGTAATTAAAAAAATTTTTCAACAACTTTTAATAATTTTTAAAAACTTTTGATTATTTAATATAAAATTGTGAAAATTTTAAAAATTTTTAGACAAAAAATTACTAAAATTTCAAAGTTACAAAACAAAAAACTAGATAAAAATTACTAAAAGTTCCACATTTTTGTGCAACAAAACAAAGCTTCAACATCGGATAAAAGTTATGAATAAGTTTGAGCCAAGTTGTTTTACTTAAAAGTTCAAAATACCCGTTCAGACAACATTTTTACCTAATTTTAAATATCCTTTCTCAAATAGCATTTTTATTCAAGTTTAAAATACTCTTTGAAATAATATTTTTATACGAGAGTGCATTTGGTGTAGTGTTAAAATTTAATCGAGTAAATGTTAACTTTTTACATTTTATAATTTTTTTTATATTTTTTATCCAACTCTCTAAAAATTTACATTTTAACTCCTCAAAGATAAAGAATGTTAATTCATTTATATTTTAATAAAGTACTTCAATCATAATTTAAAAAGATAAAATTTTTCAGGAGTAACATTTATCTTCTTTTAATCTTATACCAGATACATCATAAATTTAAAACACCTTTTCTCAAATAACATTTTTACTTAAGTTTAAAATACCTTTTTAAACAGCATTTTTAGGTGTATGAACCCCAAAAAAAAAAAAAATCTATTTAAAGTTACATTTTTAACAAACAAATGCTAAGTTGGCATTTGATTTGTATTTTTATTTTCTATTTTATATTTATATTTTTTATTTTATGTGTTTAATGTTTTAAAAATTACAAAACAAGAAAAATAAAAAAGAACACATTTGATTTGATATTTTTTATTTTTCGTGTTTTGAAGTTTTTCTTTATTTTGATTTAAAAACGCTCAAGACGATTTTTTACCATTTTATATTTCATGTGTAAACTTATTTTTTTTTTTTCAAAACAAATTTTAAAAGCACGAGTGATAAAAACAGATTTGTGAGCTAATTTTCTTATTTTTAAAAATATAAAATAAAAAATGAGATCAAAATAAATATATCAAACCACACCTAACATTTTTACAATAATGTTTTTGCCTAATTTTGAAACATCACTTCCCAAACAGTATCGTCACATGTGTGTATTATTATTGGGTCGGAATCCGTGAGGTGGGTCTAAAGTCTAATGTGGAAATTCGTAGACTACTCTCCCTGTCTCTTGCTCTCTCTGTTCTGGCTTTGTGTTACGTGCGTGGTGGTCTTTCGAATTTGGTTTTCTTTCTTTGCTTTGGCGGTGGAGAGCCAAATATTAGGTAAATGTACGTTGGCATTTTTTGTCGCGACATCTTAAAAGTGAAAGAAGATAAGTGGAACTAAAGGAAATTTAAGGGAGTTGCAGTGAAAAAATTTATTGAAATATTAGGTATAATTTAATTTTTTTTTAATTTTTTTTTAAAATTAACAATTATCTCTCTTAAACTTAAATGTTTATCACACGTTTTCCTAAATATTAAACATAATTTAAAAACTTTTACCAACCCTTTGAAATTAACAATTATCTCCCTCCCTAAATGTTTGCCGCACGTAATCTCATATGTTGGCTTGGATGTAGGGTCAACTAAATTTTTTACACGAAAGACAAATATACCCCTAAGGAATACAAAACAAAACCAAAACCCGAAAAAAAAAAAAAGAAGGAACACCGTTGTCGTCACAAGGAGCTTTTGACCCCAGTAGGCAACTGGGTGCCAGTTTATATAAACATAGGTTGATATAAAACCTTTTGATCGTATTGAGTACAAATTCGTTTGCGGAGTAAACGAATCCAATTAAAAAGAAATCGTTTACCAAGTTAACGATTTTATTAAATTTTTGCCTTCAAATTCGTTTACATGGCAAACGAATTTAGACTCCTCACCGCCTCTCTAGTACTTGTTTGTTAAAAAGCTTTGCTTGGTAAATATAAAAGCTGCGTTTGGCATAAAAAATACTGAAAATCTCTATAAATCTCTAACAACTCTTTTATCTTTAATTTTTTCATCATCACTAATTTCAAAAAATTTTAATATTTTGCTAAAAAAATAAAAAATCTGGAAGTAAGTTATCCGAATGTATAAATTTTTTATACAATCATATTTTTCGTGTTGAGAGCTTTCAAACGAGTACCATTGTTGCTATTTTTTGTGAATTTTTTTGAATTCGTGAGAACGGATTTGACAAATCATTCCCACGGTTTGCGAATTTTCGAAAAAAAGTGGCGCCAAAATCAATCCCAAATCACATTTTATCTCAATTTATCTTATTTTTTCTTACGCCAAACGGGGCCAAAGCAAACTATCACATGTTACATAAAGCTGTTAAACAGTGAAACATAAATTATCATCACTTTTTTGTTTATCTTTTTTTGTTTAACAGTTTTATGTAATAAGTGATAGTTTGCTTTGGTCCCATTTGGAATAAGAAAAATTGAGATAAAATGTGATTTGGGGTTAATTTTGACGCCACTTTTTTTTGAAAATTCGCAAACCGTGGGAATGGTTTGCCAAATCCTTTCCTACATATTCAAAAAAATTCACAAAAAATAGTGACAATGGTACTTGTTTGAAAACTCTCAACACGAAAAATATGATTGTATAAAAAATTTATATATTCGGATAACTTACTTCCAGATTTTTTATTTTTTTAGTGAAATATTAGAATTTTTTAAATTAGTAATGGCGGAAAAAATTAAAGATAAAAGAGTTATTAGAGATTTATAGAGATTTTCAGTATTTTTTTTATGCCAAACGCAACCTTTATATTTGCCAAGCGAGGCTTTTTAACAGACAAGTGCTGAAGAGGCAGTCAGCGGTTTAAATTCGTTTGCCATGTAAATGAATTTGAAGACAAAAATTTAATTAAATCGTTAACTCGGTAAACGATTTCTTTTTAATTGGGTTCGTTTACTCTGTGAACGAATTTATACTCAATACGGTAAAAGGTTTTAAATCAACCTATGTTTGTATAAACTCACACCCAGTTGCCTACTCGGGTCAATAGCCCTCGTCACAAGCTTCTCTCTCTCTCTCTGTTTGTGTGTGTGCAAAACCCTATGAAAAAGATATTCACTTAGGGTCTAGAGTAAAGCGTAATCAACTAGATGATCAGGCAATCAACAAAATCAAGCAGGAATCAATACGTGTATCAATAGACCCATACCCAAAGCTACCATCGCCAACCCTTTTTTCCAGTGCCCCCAAAGCTCAAATGGAAGAACACCACAAATCCATAATAACCCCACAAAATAATCCCAACAAACTCACAAATTCCCACCTAAATCATCCAGAGTTGATGCCACACTCTCATCATCGGCTTCGTGGTTGTTATCCAGACTAAGAGAGGTCGTGTCGCGGTGTAGGTTGTGGAGGATCTTGTTGCCTCCTCGCCAATGAAGCATTGCGGGCTTCGTAGTGCAGATCCGCCAACACGACACATGGCCGTGGAAACAGAGGGACCTGCGGCTTGCGTTGCGCACAGCAGTGGCGGAGCCACCCACGATGTGCGTTGTGTACGGTGGCAAGGAGCAGAAGGGTGCCCATCGCCCAGCCAAGAGATGAAAAGAAAAGTCAGAGAGAATTTTTTTTTTTTTCTTGGTTTGCATTTCGTGGGTATATTTGTCTTTATGGTAAATTTTTTTTGTTGACTTAATTGATTGTTAAAATTTAATGATCTAAACAAATAGATAAGTTTAAATGTGACAAGCCTTTGAATTTAATGAAGGTAACTGTTAAGTTTAAAAGATTGAAAAAAATTTCTGAATTATGCCTAATTTTCAAGAAAAACAAGTGTAATTTACCTATTAAAGAGGAGTTTAATCGTGGATGGGCATACAAAAAGCTGTACGTTGGGAGTGAAGAATCCTCAAATATGGTTAAGAAATTGCCTATACAAGTCAAGAACAGTGATAAAGAAAGGCTCCGTTTGCTTGTTTATGGAAAAAAAAAAAAAAAAAACTTTAATTAGTAGAGAAGAAAAAATAAGAGTAATAATAATATTTTTTTATTTGTTTGTAAATTAAAAAAAAAGAATAATAACATCTTTTTTTTCTTTGTTTGTGATTTGGGAAGAAATAGAAGTAAAAGAAATAGTAGCTTATTATTTTACCATTAACGAAACGTCTGGTATGAAGTGAAAACTTTGAGGGTTAAAAAATTACTGGGATAATTGTTACTCAATAATAGTTAATGGAGTAATAAGTTTGCTATACTTATATTTAGATTAAAATAGTAAATATTATCTAATAATAATTATATTATATTTGAAATGCTCAAAGTTTTGAAATACTAAAAGTTAATTGTGTTTGGAATGATGGTGTAAATTGACCAATGGGTAAAATTTAATATTTAATTTTAATAAAATAAACATCATAATAATTATTGTTTTAATAATAATAAGATATACATTATTAAATTAAAAATATTAACTATAAAAAAATAATTTTATCATAGATTAATATTTCAATAGTAATTAATTTTAATAACGAATTATCATTTGTTAAAAATTATTTTTATTTTGATAAATAATTTAATAAAACAAAAATTTTATTGAAATAAATTATTAATTTTAATAAATTATATTAGTACAATATATAATCTAGTAAATTATTATTTATGAGAAATAATTTTCATTTAATAAAATATTTTAATAGAACAAATTATTTTGATAAGTAAGGATTAATTATTAAACATTAATTTTAATTTGAGAAAATAAATAATTTTAGTCATAAATTAATATTTCAATAATATTAATAAAATAACATAAAATATTTTAATACTAAATTATTATTTATTAAATATTATTTTGATAAAATAATTTAATAATTAATTAATTTTAAGTTGATTAAATAAATTATTATTTATAATATTTATTTTAATTATTTATAGAAAAACGTTGCTTAAAATTTTACATGGGTGTAAATAAATATTTTACGGGATAATGAAAAAATGGTAAAATTTTTCCATTACCCCATTACCGATTTCCCCTAAGTAAAAATTTAATCTCATGTAGGCATAAATGTTATCTCCAGAGTAATTGTTACCCCCTATCATCCAAACTGATATAATGGAGTATGAAAATTGTTCCAATAAGATTTATCCTTCATTACTCTCAAGACAAATACATCCTAAATCTTTTGAAAAATTAGAATGTAATCAATTTATTTAACTTTAAAATATATTTATAATTTACTTTTTCTTATTCTTTATTTTATGGGTAAATAAGTTATTTTAAAAATTTTATTAATTTATTTTTCTTTTTTCTCTATATCCTCTTACTCTTGGGAAGATAAAAATTTTAAAATTCTAACGATTATTTTTTTCCTATTTCTTAAAATCACAAAATGCGCCATTTCTTTTCTCTTCTAAAAAAAAATCACAAATTGCGCACGGTTCACATGTGGGCCTATGTGCCTATCTAATCTTTTTTTGTACATATAGTTAGCGATAACGAGGTGGGTATAGAATAGGTGGCCATCTTTGTCACTATTCCCCTTTTGTAACACTCTTTTCCATTTCCATTCCTATACTCATTTCAAGAATAATTATTTTTTTCATATTCATCCCTACTATGTAATGGATTTTCTATTTCCATTCCTATTTATTCATCTAATATATTAATTATTATAAACAATATATTATACGTATAATAAATAATAAAAATTATTATAAATATTATAAAATATATTATATATATATATATATAAGTAAGCAGTATTCCACCCTTCAGTAGCTACAAAAATCTAAATTCTTCCATTATAACTCAAAGAAGTTCAGCTAATCGAAGGAAAAATTACTTCCTGGTAATAGGGACATTTGATCATTATACCTCTCCTTTCACAATCTTTTGGTTGTAGTGCCGACAACTAGTGCGGAAAGTTTTCATATTAAATAAAAATTAAAAAATACATATACATATATATTAATAAATAAATATTTAATCGGGTACGAGATAAGATAGAGATTACCATATATGTCTTCGTTTTCGTCCTCATACCCGTTTAGGTAATATCTTAAGATTCCTCTACCCGTTTTTGTCCTGACTATTAGTATTCTCGTAACCTCTCCTAACGAGACAAGTGAAGTGGGGGCCTATCGAATGTAGGCAATTTTGACATTCCTATATATAATCCTAAAGCTGAAAAGGCTCAAAATAATTTAGTCCTACAACATTTTTGTTAGCTTACTTAATTACAGAAAAATCAGCACGTCTTCTTCTTCACTACGAACAAAAATGCCCTGTTTGTAACATGCACGAGAACTAGAACAGGGGTGTTTGGAATGTTTGTGACTATTCCAAATGATCAATTTTCCATAAATTTGACCCTTCTCAACGGATTTCATTCATTCAATTCCTCCAAACTTATTTTGCATTTTGCGTTAAATGGTATGAGAATATATTGTTATACCACTTATATTTGCATAACATCATTACATCTTGAGAGATAGATGACTGAGAAATTTCAAAGGCATCTCTGTAGAGGGTGAATTATCTGAAGGATATAGTGTAAAATACTGCCTTGAGCAATTCAAACTCTTTTCAATCTGTCCAGGTTTTGATCTATTGCTTTCAGTTTAATTAATAAAATTAAACGCAAAAGAGAAGCACATTAAGGATGACAAAACAATGAAAGAAATTTGATTTGATTCACTTTATTATTTTTCTTTTACCTCTACAAATCCATGATCCAACCATGGCCTCAAACATTAGTGGAAGTTGATCTTTCTTTGCTGAGCTGATCCGATTATCTCTTTTGCATAAACTATGATCCCAATAATTAATAAAACGTAACACGAGCAATATATATATATATATATATATATATGAATTCATCCATGGCCTCCAAATCTAACATTTAATTAATTAATTACAGGTAATTTATATTTAACATTTAAAATTTAAATTCACATTCCTTATTTTAAAATATTTATCATAATTAAATCATTCTATCCATATAACTATTAATTTTAAACGAAAAGCAGCGTGATCAATATGAAAAAAATCATATAAATCATATAAAATGTTCACCCTTTAA
The DNA here is from genome assembly GCA_019916065.1 of Vitellaria paradoxa. Classification (NCBI taxonomy): domain Eukaryota; kingdom Viridiplantae; phylum Streptophyta; class Magnoliopsida; order Ericales; family Sapotaceae; genus Vitellaria; species Vitellaria paradoxa. The sequence goes on along the minus strand of CM034235.1, from coordinate 15,839,198 downwards.
ATCATATAAAATGTTCAAAATGACATTGAGATTTTCAAATATTAAAAAATAATATTTACTCTCTAAGATAATAGTCTAATTCTATCTTCAAAATTAAAAATAATGTCTCCAATGTGAAATAATAAAATAAAACATAAATATTGAGGATAGTTACCTATAATTAGCCAAATATTAAAAAGAAGTTACTACAATTCTTCCTAAACTAAATGATGTTTCACGCCACAAATTTTGAAAATTTGAGACAAACTTTAGATAATTCAAAGGAGCCTTGAAACCACCAAACTTAAGAAGCATAGATATAGATATGAGATACGGATACAATACGATTACAGACACATATACAGATGAATACTGGCGGATATACATATGGCCGAGTGGCAGTGATTACTGAAATTTTGAGGGGGGGATTTTCGCCTTCACTGGAACTGCACGAAATGAAACTTGAGGTAGAGTAAGGAGAAATTTTTTTGTTGATTTTAATATTCGGTTAGCTGGCAAGTGAATTTTTTAATCACGTGGAGAGACTTTTTGGAAAAAGCAGAATGCCATATTTTTCGCTGTAAGTTGTAGGTTCTTATTTTGGGAAAGGAATTGACACGCTACCATGTTGCCGTCTAAACCAGTGTTTGGAACCACTCACCAACTTTCAAAATTTCTCTCTTAAAACCAAATCACAATTGGAAAACATTTTGTTATCACTAGGGCCCGTTTGGAATTAAAAATAAAAATAAAGATTTAGTAATTTTTGTTTTTTTTTTTAGCCTCAAAAGTTGCTAAAAATTTCTCTAATGTTTTTACCAAACAATTAAAAGTTTTAAGAAATTTCTAAAAATTTTTGAAATTTTCTCTAACTTTTTACTAAACAACCAAAGGTATTTTCCGCCTCTACTGACAAAAATTCCTGCATCCGCCACTGCATACGAATATAATACGAGTACAAATAGAGATACACTAATTTTAAAAAATTGAAAATACGGACACGATAATAATATGAGTAAAAAATATAAATTTTTTATTTTGATTAATTATATGTATATAAATATAACATTCACAATAAAACTAATTTAATATATAATTTAATTTACAAAATATAAAAAAATATAAGTTACAAATTTTGATAATTTTAAAATTTTCAACTACTTAAATTTAAATTTATCTTTATCTTATATTTGAATAAAAAATAATAAAATATATTATCTGCTGCATACGACGCATATTTTGAAGTGTTTGAAAAAAATATATATTTAATACATCTTAAAGTTTCTGGTCAAATAGTGAATTTCCAAAAATCTTCTATCTCTTTTAGTTCTAACATGGCTGCTAGGGAAAAGGAAAACATCTGTGCATCTTTGGGAGTTTTATGTACAAGTGATCATGGAAATTACTTGGGACTTCCATCCCTCATGGGAAGGAACAAGACGACAGTGTTTTCATTCATCAAGGACAAGGTGTGGCAACGATTAAATGGGTGGAAGAAGAAGTTGCACTCCAAAGCAGGAAAAGAAGTTTTACTAAAGACAGTTGTTCAAGCAATCCCGTCTTATGTGATGAGTGTGTTCTTATTGCCGTTGATACTGTGCCAGGAGCTAGAGCGTGTGATGAATTCTTTTTGCTGGGGAAATGGTGGCTCTCAACAACGAGGTATTCACTGGATGGCTTGGGATAAACTCTGTTTTCATAAAACAGGTGGAGGTTTAGGATTCCGAAAGCTGCATGAATTTAATTTGGCACTTTTAGATTTTTTGACTACTCCAAGTTCTTTGGTAGCTAGGGTGTTCAAAGCAAGATATTTTCCTTATGGTTCATTTTTAGATGCTCAGTTGGGTTCTAATCCGAGCTACATTTGGAGAAGCATTTTGGTAGCTCAGGAGCTAGTCAGAAGTGGAGTTCGCTGGAGAATTGGAACAAGTTCCCAAGTGATAATATGGTCAGACCTGTGGCTCCCAGATAATTCAAATCCTTATGTGGAAACACCAGTGCCGCAAGGTTTAGAAGATGCAAATGTTCTTTCCTTACGTTGTACGGATGGCTCTATTTGGGACATGGATATTTTGAATGGCTTGTTTAATGAAAGAGATCGGAAACTCATTCTAAAAATACCTTTGAATAGGAGACCTCATCAAGATCAATGGTTGTGGACGTGGGATAAAAAAGGTATGTATTCGGTTAAGAGCGGTTATCGATTATTAATGGCAAATTTCAACTCCTCTATCCAGCCAGTATCCTAGTAATTTGTTATGGAAAAAACTATGAGCTTTACAAACTCCTGCTAAAGTGAAGAATTTACTATAGAAGGCGTGTATGAACTGCCTTCCAACTTTGCAAGCTTTGCGAAAGAAATGTGTGGATGTATGCCCGATGTGTAATGAATGTTCAGAGACTGTTTTGCATGCACTGGTTAAATGTCCATTTGCTCAGCAAGTTTGGAGGATGTCGTCGATTGGAGATATTGGTGAAGTAGGGGACAATTTTATTGTATGGTGTCAATATTTGCTGTAGAATCAGAATAAAGAAGAAACTAGTTTAGCGGCAGCTACAGTGTGGGGAATTTGGGTAAATAGAAATGATCTAGTATGGAATAAAAGGAGGAAGACGGTTGGTCAAGCTGTCAGCTTCTCAGGTGAGGTGCTTGCCTTGAACAGTGGTAGAAGGCCCAAATGTTACTTGCAACGGGTGGAAAGAACGAGGAGCGTAGGAGTGAAGTTGGGTGGAAGAGGCCGGATGCTGGTACGTTTACATGCAATATTGATGCCGCTATTTTTGACATGAAAGATTGTATGGGGTTCGGATGCATCATTCGTTATGATAAAGACGATATGATTGTGGCAATGAATGGCATAATGCAGGATAGAATGGACCCAACAATTGCTGAAGTCATTAGTTGCCAGGAAACTCTGAGTTGATTAAAGGAGTTGAACGTACATGATGTCGTTGTAGAGTTAGATGCCCATATGTGGTTCATGCTCTTAATGGGGCACATAATGATATGTCGCATTTTGGTTGAATCATTGATGATTGTAAAATCCTATCCAAGGATATATGCAATTATAAATTTGCTTTTGTACGTCGATCAACGAACCAGATAGCACATGCTCTTGCACGGGCAACTGGTTCTAGGCCTAGTTGAGAGTTGTGAAGATCTTCTCCTCTCTCATTTACTATTGATATGATGAAACTTGATTTAATTTAATAAAATTAAAATTTTCAAAAAAAAAAAATACAGATAAAGGCACCCATTTAAAATTGTCCATTCTTCCTACCACCCAACCACCGTGCTCTGCGACACAAAATTCTATTTACTTAAAAGAAGAATCACTTGAGACAATCTAAGAGAATGCCGCAAAAGCTATTACTTTCCACGAAATGAACGAACATTCAAAGAGAGTAACATTTCGTTTGAAAATATTTTTTTTATAATTAATTTAATTTTAAAATAAAAAATTAATTTAATTTAATAAATAAAATTTTATATTTGAAACATATTTTAAATTTAAGAATTAAATTAATTTAATTAAAAAATATCAAATTTAACCATATTAATAGTGAATAAAAAATAAAAAATATGATATAAAAGTATAAATTTTTTCATTTACTTATATAACTTAAGAAAATAAAAAATTCTTATCACATTTTACTGTTTTAAATTGGATTTCAAATGATATAAGAAAATCAAAATTTAAGTTACAAAATTAAATTTAACTCAAAATTTTATTTTAATTTTAAACATAACAATTAATAAAAATTCTTATCATTAAATGAATCAAATCCTATCACATCACTATTCCAAACGGAGTGTAAATGAATGAATACTCAAAAATAATGGTTTTAAATAACAATAGTGATTAGGACAATTATCTCATATATACATATATGTATATATATATATAGTAACAGATATAAAAAAAAAAAAAAAACTAGAATTTAATATAACAAATAAATGGTAACAAAGCTGAAACGACCATTCGAAAACTTTTATGCAAAAACATTATGTAATAATAACAGATAGGGCCGACCCAAAATTTATAATTAATGGAGACAAAATTACATTTTTAAAGTAAACAAGGACCCAAAAAAAAAAAAAAAAAAACAGTAAGAGCAAAAGTTTAATAATAATGAAAAAAAAGGAGTAAAATTTAGAGACAAACAAGAATAAAAACAATAGAATCGTTTGCGTGATCTTTCAAATCAGTTGAAATACTGGACCTTTGCTCAGTCCGCCGCACAATAACAGATGGTTTTCTAAAACTGTTATTTAAAGAGAGGAGAAAATCGGAACACCGGGTAAGGTAGCCCCTGCGTCAACAATGAAAATGTTGCCCGACACATAGTTTGAAGTATCATGGACCAAGTACCGTACGAGTGTGGTCAATGCCGGGTCCGAGGTGCCGTAGGTTCTTAGAGGGACAGTCCTCAAAGCCACGTTATTTAGCCAATCCTTCTGCATGAGACCCTCTGTAATCTCGGATTTGAAAAGCCCCGGAGAAATTGAGTTTACTCTGATACCGTGCGGCCCCAGTTCTATGGCCATTACCTGTGGTTTTTATGCCAACAAGATCATTATCGTCACACTAAGATATCCAAGCAAGGTTATTACGAAAGTTGAAGTTTATATGATGGATTAGGGATGAAGTGTCCAAGGACACGCACTAGAAGAATCTAACATAGAAAACAGAAGGCCTAGAAAATGAACTATATCAAAACTTGACAATACAAATGGGTTGTTAATAATGTCATGCTAAATCTCACTTGAGGGCTTGAGCTATTTTTTTTCATTTTCCTTGTAAAGATTGTTGAGGGTCTATTCTTTTAATTAATTACTACGTCTCATCCTCGTGACCACTTTATTCTAAAAGTTTGACAATTAACTATAGAAATACAAGGGTAAAATAGTCGCTGAATGGAAAAATTAGAACTAATTAAAAAATTTTAGACCCTTAATTATCACCCAAAAAATAAAAACACAGATCTTCAAATAAAATTTTAAGTAAAACTCAAGGGGTGAAAAGTGAAATTTACCCTATATTAAAGTATCTATGTAGATTATTGTAGCTTTACTTGTTTTGAAATTTTTTTTTTTTTTTTTGGGAGGGGGGAGGGTGGGGGAGGGGACAATTAATTTACCCCTAAATTTCACTTGAAATGCAAGTTTAGGACCACACTTGTTTTTAGTAATAATTACGTGTTGTGTAGAATTCAGATCAACCCTAACAACATAGCCTAATATAAACAAACAAATAAACAAAAAACAAATCACATGACACAAAATTTACGCGGTTAAGTAAAATGGCTATGTTCACAAGTACGATATATAGGGTTTTCACTATAAACCTAGAATCGCTTCACTCAAGCATAAGTTATTTTCCTAAAACTAGAGTGAAATGAGTATGTGTCAAAACTCTTAACAATTTTTTTTTTTGGGTGATCGAAATTCCATCGATTTGTTGCAGCTCTCAACAACAAATCACATAACCGATGGGTAAATCGAGGGTCTGTGCAACACCACACAAACCACATGAATTGGTTCTGGCCAATTGGCCTAAGGCGTAAACCTTAGGAAAGTCAAGAGTTCTGGCCAAATGCCCTAGAACAGTTGGTTAATACCGTAAATTAAGAGTATGAGATTTTAATTAGTTACAATGTTATCTTCTATGACCAATTTTGTCCCTGAAAGTTAGACAAGTAATGGTAAGAGTACAATAACAAAATAGAAGGAGAGAGAGCAACTAATTAAAAATTTAGGTCTTTAATTACTAAGAAATAAACAAAATTATATCTTGACGCGAGATCTCGAGTAAAGGCCAACAACAAAGTGAAATTTGCATTTTTTTCTCACAATTTATTGAATTAATTTCTTCAAATTTAAACCAATTTCATCACAGCCCAGTTCTCCAAGTTCAATGTGCCAAACCATTGAATACGTTTTCTCCCATATAAAACTCAGATATTATGACACCTCACCTTTGTCATGGTGTTCACGGCAGCCTTTGAAGCAGCATATGCAACACTTCCAGGTAATTGGCCGCGGTGAAGCCCAGCGATGGACGAAATATTGATAATTGATCCCCCTTTCTTGGCAGTACGCATGTGCAAGCCAACATACTTGGACACCAACCACGTTCCTGTCAAGTTTGTTTTTATAATTCTGTTCCATTCCTCCTCTGATAAATCCAATGGAGTTTCCACGCTTCCTGTTCATCATACACGCAAAAGAGCAACCAAGTATGTAATTATAAAAGGTGATATATGGCTGTAAAACGAATTATGTTACCCCAGATTCATTCGAGTTGGATTCAATAATAGACTTATTAAAGTTCAATTAAAAAACATAAACGAGCTAAAGTCGAATAACAATTTTAAGAATAACTGACAAAAGAGAAAAAAGTTGGGACAATTTAAAATATATGTCCTAAAATGAGGTTGGTGAAAATGTATAAGAAGTTTAGCTTCTTCTTTTTTTTTTTCCCCCTAACTTTTTTTTCATTTTATATGACCTTTGTTATCAAATTTTAATTTTCTTTTTAGAAGCAATAACTTTTTTTAAGCATGTTAATCGCATTCGTAAAAAAGATAAAAAAAAAAATCACTTTCATTTAAATAAAAACTATGCGTTTGGATAAAAAATAATGAAAAAAATTAATTTTTTTTAATTTTTTCTAGCTTTTACCCAAATAGAAATGAATTTTTCAATTTTTTTTTAACGAATACGATTAACATACCTTAAAAATACAACTTCTAAAAAAATTAAATTTTGGCTCAAAAAAAGTCATATAAAACGAAAAAAGAAATCTACAAACAAAAAAAAACCAAACACAGCCTAAGTATATTGGTAAGAGTATATGCGAAGCATACAACTTTCAGCCAACTTGGCCTCGGGTCTAAAGGTAGTGGGTTGACTTCATCATACTGGATATTCAAACCAAAATTTTAATTTCAAATTAATGATGGCATATGACAATGAGGTCTTCCATAGGATACAAATTAATGATTAATGAGCATCAAACCAATTTAATCAAGAGAATCGAAAACTTTGTGCCCGTCTAATTACCCAAAAAAACAAAAAGTTTGTACCCGACTCCCCTGTCCATCTTACGCTTGAATTTGGGGATTTGAGGCTAAGGTTGCTGGGTTAAAATTTAATAGCCAAAATACATTCCCGTAATTTTTAATTAAAAAAATATAAATACATTTAAATTTTAACCAACACTCCAAATCTCAATATTGCCAACACGTCAGCATACACTTTTTTCTTACACTTCTACTCAATTGACAAACTAGCTGTTCTCGTGGGTCTCCTAGCAATACACTGAAAAAAGGAAAGGCTGACATAGTCAAGACGTCAGTCTCATGACATTAATTTAAAACCGTTAAATTTTAATTAAGTGATTCAAATATATTTATATTATTTTAATTTAAACAAACTAAATACATCAGGGATCGTTGGATCATTGGATCTGATTGCAAGTCACGGTTACTCCCCCGAATTCAAAACTCTGCACCACATCAAGACTTCACCTTGGCAAGTTTTAGATTTAACTAGGACGAAAAATATTTGACATGATCCAATTATGTAACACGGATTACTGGGACCGCGTAAACCGAATATTACCCAAATATCTGCCTATGGTTAGGTAGCATTTAATTTCCTTCATAAACCAAAATTTTCACTTTTCCATTCTTTTCCATCAATTTTCGGGGGAATCAAACAGTGAACAAAGTTAGAATAGAAAGCACGAACCGATCCAAATTCAAGATTGCAATTTACCTGAAACACCAGCATTATTGATCAGAGCATCGATTGTCCCAAACGCATCCCAAGCCCTCCGAACGGCCGCCTCGATGGCGGTGCCGTCGGCGCTCACGTCGAGCTCCACCGCCACCGCTCGCGGAGCCGCGGAAGCGAGCAGACTTTGGCTCTGGCCCGGGAGGCGGTTAATTTCGTCGCAAAGAGACTGGAGCCGATCGATTCGGCGCGCAGCCGCGATGATCCGGCAGCCGGCTCTGGCGAGGTCCAGACAGAATTCCCGGCCGATGCCCGACGAGGCTCCGGTAACCATCACCACCTTGCCGCCGATGTGGGCCCATGGCTCTAACTGACTGGTGGCCATTCTGGTCCGGTAACTCTGGTCTGAAACTCTCCAATTGTATGTATGCATAGGTGGGTATATTATATATAGATATATCAATACATATATATATATATAGAAAGTGGTCAGAAGACTAGGGATGGCGGTGGTTTTACTAGGAAAATGAGCCACCCCATTTCAACGTGTTTTCTAAACTAAATATGGGAAACTACCAAAAAGCCTTTAGGTGGCAGCCAACAGATAGTAATTACACTAGAAAAGGATGAATACCAGAAAGTACAAGACACGTTTGTGATTGGAACTTGGTCGCTGGAAGTAGGCGTGGGGGGAATTGAGGGTTTTTTTTTTTTTTTTTTTAAAGTTATTTGCGCTCGGTTCAAAAAAAAAAAAAATTTTGCTTCGTATTCGGTTGATAATTAAAATGGATTTAAATTAAATTTGATTTGTGACTTATTTAAAATTAAGTTTAAATTTAAAAAATTCACTTAAAAAATTTAATATATATATATATATATATATATCTTTATAATATTTTATTTATTATATTTTAGACTAAAACGATGTAATTTTAATTTAATCAAGTTATTTGTGAGTTAAAAAAAAATAATTTCGAGTTAGAACTTGAAGCTAATATAAAAAGTTTGAGTCAAATTTGAATATGTTAAAATTCAACACGACTGTGTTTCATTTCTATCCCCACGTGAAAGGAAAAAATAGAGAAAATTGGCCGAAATGTTAAATGAAACCAAAAAAAAAAAAAAAGCAGCTAACAAATAAGGAAAATAAATAATACTAGAAAATACAAAGAAACTTTAAGGCTATGATTGCAACTTGGATATGTGGAGAGAAATAAAATAAAAAAAAATTGGCAAGAATATCGAATGAAAAGAAAAAATAAATTTATTTGATTGATAAACTTAGTAATGTGTAATTTTTCTATATCAATTAAGACTTATATTAATTTTTTGATAAATATTTATTTATTTATTTTAATCTCTTTTTTTAACTCAATCAAGAAAATTAAGAAAAATTTATAACTTTTTACTTCGTTTTATATTCTTATCTTTTTTTTTTATTTTTTTCTTTACAAATCTATATTCCAAACATAAGTTTGTTTAGACCAAAATATATATATATAGTGGTTTATATATAATATTATTTGTTATATTTAGTTTTAATAAAAAATATTTCTTTAGGTAACTTACAGTAATCACTCTTACAATTTGCACAACATCCTACTCTAGTTTCTGTAACGACAATCAACACTTTACAACATTAGTCAAGTAATAATAGGGTCTTTCTTCTAGGATTATTTACAATTGAACCATTAACAACAGATGTAAATATTACGTGACCAAAATTCGAAATCAATGAAGTAATTTTTATAATCCACTAATTTCATTGAATACCTCAAATATGATTTGTTTGATTTTTATAACTTGATTTCGTGCCAAAAATAATTTTTCCATTATTGATTTTGTCCTAAATTAGTATCAAATAGATTATGGGTGCGCTCGGAATGATAAAAAGGGAGATAAAATTAGATAAAGTGAAATAATTTGTGAATTCATAATTCGTAAAGTGAGATAACAAATGAAAAATTTTTTAAAATTTTTTATGATTTTTAATAAATCAACGCACCCTATATTGATATCTTTAGTGGAATTGATAGAGCATGAGTTATTTTATTAGACGAAAGAACTATATTAATACTTGACCAATACTATAATTAATTACTGCAATTGAAATTATAGGGGAGAAATGTGTAAATTACAAGGAAAATTATAATAATTTACCCCTTTTTTTTGGCGTGTGCGTGCTGTTTTGCTTGCGCGCAATGAAGAATTCCATGAAGAGCCAAAATATTTGACAATGTGTTTTCGGATTCTTTTGTTTCCTCCCTCTCGGAGACTTTTCCTAGAGGCCATTTATTTCCATTCACACTTTGCTCCTATCAAACAGGGCATATAAATAAGCTATTCTCAAGTTCAAACTCACCAACCTCGCCATTTCTTTGTGATTTGGCAAAAGTTTGATGTGATAGAAGATAGCGGTGGACCTTTTTTTATGAATTCAACAATTTTCCTTTGACTGTGTACGAGGACGAAGGAAAATATAAATCTACTTTGACTGCGTACGAGGACGCGGAAAAAAAAAAAAAAAAAAGGCGATGTATTTTCCAAGTTTGTTAAGTTGGTTGAAAAAAAAGGTATCAGTCGAAGGCTCCGTTTTGAATGATAAAAAATAATGATAAATATTAAAATAATTTTAAAAATTATTCATTTTTTATTTCGTTATACGAATTACAAATCTACAACTTATTTTACTTTATTTCATTTTTTTTGTCACTCCAAATGCATCCGAAATTTAACTAAAAGTTATTACTTTATTTTTTTATTTTTAAATTTCCTCCTTTATTTATGAGAAGTCATTTTAAATGAGTGTCTGTTTTAACTTTTATAATTCTAATATTCAGTATGTTTTGGGAAGAGCAACCAGAAGCTTAGCTTTTAACTATTTAGCTTTTTAGTTTTTTTTTAAAATTATTAAATTTATCCTCTTATATTTTAAATTTATTTTAAATTATGAAAGACAAAAATGTCAAGCTAACCCAACAAAACTAAAAAGCTAATTTTTTTTCTTCTCAAATACCAAAAAAAAAAAAAACTAAGCCTCATAATAAGCATAACATACATCATTGTGTAAATAATTATTAAATCATAATACCTATAATTGTAATGTAATGACTCATGCCTTTATATATTATTTAATTTTAACTTATTGTTTTATTTATTTTGATATGATTAATTTATGTATAAGTTAATTTGTTTGCTTAGTTTTTGGTCTAAGATTGATTATATTGAGTTTTGGGATGTCCAGTGGGGTTTTGAGTGGGTTATACGTGTGTCTAGCTAGATTTTTCACGTGCACAGTATTAGCGTGCGCACGCCTTATTTTGACAATGTTAGTTGAAACTTGCTTACTTTTTTTTACTTATTTCTAACTTGAATTGAATTTTGTCTCCCAAACCTACACCTTAATCTACTCCCTACCCACCACAAATGTCACCTTACCTTTTCCTTCTCTGTTCCTTCATAGGGAAGTAATATAGTGCCTATATATAAATCTCTTACATGTAGTTGGGAAAATTTTCCAAAACTAGTGTTAAGTGTGTGAATGTTGAGTGCTGAGTGTCTTTTAAAATTTCGTCTTTCTCTTGATTTCATTTTGACATTGGAGTGGATTTGGTTTTGAGTCTTACTGTGGTGTTAGGGCCTTTGAATTGGTGGTTTGTTGATCATTTCAAAGTTTCGACTTTTTGACATTTGTTTGCTTTATTTTCTTCTTTAACTGAGCAATTCAAGATAGGGAGCAATGTTTTTCTTATTACTTTGTGTTAGTTTGATATTAACGGCGATATTGATAATGTTCTATAACATGATGAGTGATTATTTGAGAAGTTGATACATATTTACATATGTATATACATGTGATCCAAGGTTGAAGATGATGAGATTTGCTTGAATCATTGATTAATTGAGAAATTAGTGATTTAGAAGGTTTCAAACACTTATAAGAACTAAAAATGAATGGTTATGATAATCTAATTGCTCATAAATTGATAAATTTGAACTTTGTAAGTGTGGAGGCTAAAATAGAGACAATCGATATGCTGTTGCAGATTTTTTGTCGTGTGCATATTTGCTCAATGTCGTGAGCATGACCATGATTTTGGCAACTTGTATGCACGAGAATGAAGCTCTCGTGTACACGCACTGGTTTTCTGCTTCCATGTATATGATATTTTGTCTCGCTTGTACATTCCCCCTTCCCATGTGCACAAGGCATAACCTTAAGTCCACACGCCTTTGATCAATAGCTCCCATGCGCACCTACTTCGATATATTGTGCATTACTTGTTGGTTTGCTTTTTGTGCGCACACCATATGTCCCATCTATTTAATTTGAAATTTTTTAATAATAAATCATATTTAATTTATCATTGCGATGGTCATAGATTGATGTTATGATACGATCATATTTGATATCGCGTGTTACTAATGAGAGATCTATGATAATATTGAGATGAAATTGGAATTGATTATGGATAATAAATTGGTTTGATATTAATTTTGGGGATGAGAGGTATTAAAAAAATAGAGAGTATACGTATATATGAATTGAAAATCCCTAAACTTGCACTAAGTTTGGTTATCGTTCTAGTGATTAGTAGCCTACGTAACAATTCTGATTTGGTTATTGTATTCAGTGGGCTGGTGACCGACGAAACGACGCTGATTAAGTTATCGTATCCAATGAGTTGATAACTAACGAAACAATGCAGACATCTAACGATGGTTTAAATTACTGATTATTGTATCTAGTGGACAAGTGACCCACGAAAATGACGTAAACACTAAATGACAATGTGTTTGGGGCTGATGCTGTAGCTACAATTCAGTCTTGCACAGTACCTACCCCATATTTGTATGTGTGTGGTGATATGATAATGATTATGAAAATGATAAATATTAATGTTTGAATATTTGATATAACGAGACTTATTTGGTGAATGATAAAAACATGCTAGTCATGTTATTGCATGTATATGCTTATTTGCACAATGGATACAGGTGGACCCATACTAATATTGTCATTTGTTATTTAGTTGATATGATATGTGACACACCATAATGCACGTCACTAGCCTTCAAGCATGTTTCATATAAACATTAAGTGGTTTTCTAATTGCTAAGCCTTAGAAGTCTACTGCATCGATGTAAACAATTTTTAGTTAATGAGCTTAAGGCTACTGTTGTTAAGGATTCCGTCCAAGATTGAGTTCTAGCTTTATTCTATTCAACTTAAGATTTTAAATTGAAATCGTGTCTTATCATTTTGGAGTAGTTTGTGGGTATGTTAGATTGGGACCAGTTGTGTATTATTATTATTATTATCGGATGACTACACCGGATAATATTTGCTTTATTTTTCAATATTATTATGCTGTTGATATTTGCTTTTAAATTTCTTTGGACTATAAGAATATAGGGTGTGTTTGGAGTAAGAAAAATTGAGGTAAATTAAAAGTTCGTAATATAAGAAGTGAAAGAAAAAAGTTGATTTAATATAAAGTTAACAGAGATTTATAGAGATTTTTGTTATTTGTCAGCAAACCAAAAGGGGTTATAAAAGTAAATGGTCTAATCTTGTTATGTATATTGACTTAACCCATCACCTGACTTAATAATGGTGCTTTAATTTTGACTTAGATTATTATTACGGTAATTGGTATCAATTTCTTCACTCATAGCGATCACCTCTGATTATTAGTTTCGGGGAGTGACCCACTTGGCAGAGAAAAAAAAAAAACTGGCCCAATGAATTCTTTGGGCTTGAATTAAGCAACGTGGGTTAAGATAGACCATTAACGGCTAAAGGTGGGAATGCAAGTGGGTTGGCCATCATTGATTTTGACGTGGTGGGGTTATACGCAGAGTTTTTTGTGTTAGTTTCTGGGTCCGTTTGGTGTGCAATAATTTGTTGAAAATTTTTAAAAATCTCTATAAATCTCTGTTAACTTTATATCACATCAATTTTTTTCTCTCACTGCACACATTACGAACTCTTCCCAAACCACAATTTATCTCAATTTATCTCATTTTTTCTTACTCCAAACAAACCAAGTCTGTTTACTTGTCAAATATGAAAACAATTATAAGTTATATATAAATAATATAAAATAAATATTAAAAATATTATATATATTATATGAAAATATATATGCTAAATAAATATTAAATAAAAATATATAAATTTATAAATAAATATTTGGGCTCCATTTGGGGCTCTAAATTTTATTAAAAATTATTAAAAATTTTCAAACTTATTTATTTTTTATACCAACATATGAATTACGAGATTACAATTTTTATCAATTTTTATTAATTTTTACCACTCTAAACACACCTTTAAATGAATACAAGGTGAGGTGAAACTTACTGTATCCGTTTTTGTCTTAATTCCCATTTGGAGAATACCTTAAAATTTTTATACCTATCTCTATTATTAGCATTTTCATACTTCTCCTAAACGAAATTGATAGAAAATTGTTAAGTACGGGTAATTTTGATGCCTATATATTTAGGTACTGTTTGGAAAGAGTAGTCATTAGTACATGCGCTAATAACTACTTTAATAGTAATTGGACTTTTTATCCTCTTATATTTTAATATTCTTTTAAACTTTCGAGGGTAAAACTGTCAATTTACCCTTACAAATTAGCAATCTAAAAAAAAGTACCTTTTTTTTCTTCCCAAATACAAAATTAACTAATTTTTTTAGATAACTACCAACTTAAATTTCCATTAGCACGTGCAAATTTTTCCAAACGGTGCGTTAGACTTTCTTTCAACAGGGATATATCCTCAAATAAATGCTTACCTCGTTGGTTGTGTACATCATAGTGGTCGCGAATTTCGCGAGAGACACTTTTGATGAAGCAATTTTGGTGCCATTCCTTCACTGGAGCATTGCTTTGAGGCCGTAATAGGGAGGATTAAGTTCTTTGATGGTTCAACTGGGTTCACCTCAGACGAAGCAATTCCGTCTCGAGACTTGACATCAATTTCTTCCGCATTTGCTTCTTTAAGAAAATCGGGGCAGGGCTTAAGAAATGAGGGGAGGGTAATACCACGCCAAGTTGCTTTATATAATATTAAGATTCTGAATCGTTCAATTAAAATCAAATGATTTATAATAAAATTAATAGTGTGTTTGGATGAAAAAAAACAAATAAAAAGAAGAGAAGAAAAAAATTTTAGAACTTAATTCTTGTTTGTGAGTTTTTTTTTTTTTTTTTTTGAGAAAGAAAAGCTGAGTGTTTAATTTTTAAAATTTTTATCCTCTCAAACGTGAAAAGAAATAAAAAAAAATTATTTAATGAAACTTTTAAAATTACACTTTTACACAAGAAATAAAGAATAAGAAAAAAAAATTACAAATGTGCCTTAGTTCAAAAAATTACAAATATATCTTAATGCAAATCAAACTCTTTTGACTCCATAACTCCGATAGATTTTTCATAGGGATGTCAACAGTGCAGGTATGGGGCGGGTATGACCTTTCCCGTCCCCGTCCCCGTTTAGTAATACCTTTACCCGTCCCCGTCCCCATCCCCGTTTCGGGGAAAAAAATTTTCCCTATACCCGCCTCCACAAAATAATGAATTCTCCATCCCCATCCCCGTTTACCCGCGAAGGATATTAATTATTACAAATTATATATTATATGTATAAAATAAATATTTAAAATTATTATAAATATTATATATATTAAATAAAAAAATATATTACATATATATATTAAATAAAAATTAAAAATATATATATAATATTTGAGTTTGACTGATGCACTTAACCAAAGATGAAGTGGTCTTTATTTATTACCTCACAAGACCTTCACTTCTTTGTGAGAAACCGATGTGGGACTTCTAAAAGAGTCACCACACTAACAAAATTAACAAAAAAATATTTAAACGGGTACGGGGCGGGGTGGAGACTACCATACCCGTCCCCGTCCCCATACCCGTGCGGGTAACATTTTAAATCTCCATACCCGTCCCCGTCCCCGCTATTAACATCCCCATACCCTCCCCGAACGGGGCGGGTGAAACGGGTATCCACCGGGTACGGGTATATTTGACATCCCTAATTTTTCACAACTCTTATCAAATTTCATTTCTTTCTAACTATTTTACAACCCAGATAAAATTTTTTTTTAATAACATTCTACATTTTATTTTATTTTTTTGTTCAATCACGACTCAAGAATCGGTTTGATCTTCTTTATCCTAGGACTTTATTTTTTTATTTGTTTTTCATTTCATGGTTAGCTTAT
The DNA here is from genome assembly GCA_019916065.1 of Vitellaria paradoxa. Lineage (NCBI taxonomy): Eukaryota > Viridiplantae > Streptophyta > Magnoliopsida > Ericales > Sapotaceae > Vitellaria > Vitellaria paradoxa. The sequence goes on along the minus strand of CM034235.1, from coordinate 15,823,215 downwards.
TCCATGTTAATGTCTTTTATGTTTTGATTTTTGTTTATTATTGTGAATAGAAATAATTCCAATTTGCATGGATTCAACATAAATAATGATGGGGAAGTGAAAATTAATAGAAAAATCTAATTAAGTTTTTAATTTATTATTATTATTTAGTTAGGTAAAATTATGTTTATATTTATTTTTAATCATTTCAAGATGAATATTTAGTCTTATTTGACGTGTAGATACTTTATCTGTTAATAATATAGATGAGTTTATTTATTAATAATATAAGAGTATAACAGTAAAATAATAATAAATATTTTTTTTTCCATCATTTTTTTCCAACTCATAAATAAAAAGAAATTATTTAATAAAAAGAAATAAAATAATGATTTTTTCTCTACCAAACTTTCAAACAGATGAAAAGAGAATTGTTATCATTTCTTTTCTCTTCTCTCCTTCTTTCCTAATTAATGTTTCTTTTTTTTCTTTTCTCTCCCAATTTAAAATTTTACTTTTTTGCAATATAAAAATTAATAAAAAATCTCATAAAATAAAATTAAATTTCATCAAATTAATCATTTTAGGCAGACTATTGATAAATTATTACTTCCCTTTCTTCCAAAGTAAAATGCTATTCTCACTTGTCGGACAGCAGTTTCCTCTGCAGCATTTCTTCGTCGTTTCATTTGGGAGTCAAAATGAAAGACACCATCGTTCTGTACCCAGCTCCTGGAATGGGACATGCGGTGTCGATGGTAGAGCTAGGCAAGCTCATCCTTCGACGCCACAACTTCAACTTCACCGTCAACATCCTGATCACCACCGGTTTTTTTGACAGCCCCTCCGTCGACTCCTACCTCCACTCCGTCTCCCAAGCCCACTCTTCCATCGCCTTCCACCGCTTCCCTCCCGTCTCCGCCGACACCTCTCTCCCCCGGAGCCCTGCCGCCGTCGCCTTCGAATTCATCCGCCTCAACGCCTCCAACGTCCGTCACTCTATCCAAAAAATCTCCCAAACCTCAACCATTCGCGCACTCGTCATCGACTTCTTTTGCACTTCGGCTCTTCCAATCGCCGCCGAAATCGGAATACCCACGTACTACTTCTTCACCTCCGGCGCCGCTGCCCTCGCCGCGTACCTTTACTTCCCGGCAATCCACAAAGAAATAACACACAGCTTCAGAGGCCTCGCCGGCACCGAACTTCGAATTCCGGGCTTGCCCCGAATGAGAGCCACTCACATGCCGGAGCCAGTGCTCGATCGAGACGACCCTGCTTATTGGGACATACTATACTTCTCTCTTCATCTCCCCAAATCGAATGGGATTTTAGTCAACACATTTGATGAACTCGAACCGGTAGCCATTAAAGCAATTGCAGATGGGTTCTGCGTCTCCGACGGCCCTACTCCGGCGATCTACAACATCGGGCCGTTAATTGCCGAATCAGAGAGTAAATCTTCGAAGCACAAGTGCTTGAAATGGCTCGATTTGCAGCCAAGCCGGAGCGTGGTGTTCTTGTGCTTCGGTAGCAGGGGATCCTTCCCGCCGGAGCAGGTGAAGGAGATCGCCACCGGCTTGGAACGCAGCGGCCAGAGATTTTTGTGGGTGGTAAAAAGCCCACCGCCGGCTGACGACGAAAGCAAACAGGTCCAAGAATTGACGGAGTTTGATATCGATGGAGTAATGCCTGAAGGGTTCTTGGAGAGAACCAGAGATCGGGGGATGGTGGTGGAGTCGTGGGCGCCGCAGGTGGCGGTGCTAAGTCACGAATCGGTGGGTGGTTTTGTGACCCACTGCGGGTGGAACTCGGTGTTGGAAGCGGTGGTCGCCGGAGTTCCGATGGTGGCGTGGCCGCTGTACGCGGAGCAGCACCTGAATAAGGCTGCTTTGGTGGAGGACATGAAGATGGCGATTCCGGTGGAGCAGAGGGAGGGGGATGGGCTTGTCAGTGGGGGTGAGTTGGAGAGACGAGTTAGGGAGTTGATGGACTCGGTGAGTGGGAGAGAACTCAGGGAACGGAGCTTAAAGATGAGAGAGAGGGCCGCGGCTGCTTGTGACGAATTGGGCTCATCCACCACTGCCCTGGCCCACTTAGCCCAGCTCTGGTTTGGACGTTAGGTGGTTAATATTTGTACTCAAAAAATAAATAAATAAGTAAAAATCCTCTTGCAGTTCATTCCCCTATTTTTAATTTCATTTTCTGATTTCTTTATTTTTTATTTAATAATAATAGACAATGTATAATTTTTTTTTTTATCTTTTTTGAAACTAATGTTAAATATTTTATCGATCTTTACTTTTCTTTTCTTCTTCTTCTTTTTTTAGTTCTTATTGAGGTAAATTAAAATTTATATTATTTTAATATATTATTAATTTCATTTTAGTACTTTTACCTTTGAATTGAGTTTAATGTGAGGGTAAATGGGATAAAAAGTTATAAGCATAACTGTTAACTATTTTTATATAATTTTAAACATTTAGAGTAACATTTATCCTCGAATAATTTATTTAAATTAAATTGTTTACTGTTAAAATAATAATTTATTATTAATGTAAATAATAATTATTAAATTTATTTATTATTAAAACAAAAATAAATACTTTTAAAAAAAAATTATTTTGAAAACAATTACTTATTACCAAAATTATTCATTTATTATTATTTTTTTTTACAAACCTTTTTCATAACTCCAAAGTTATTTGGTCAGACTCTATATCAACTTTTCAAAAAAAAAATATCGGAATAAGTAAATTAATATATCAAAAATTAAACTTATCTGAATTACTTACATGTCGTAAATATTTTTTGTTTAAATTAAGTTGCAATTGCACGCTTGTAAAAAAATGTAGAAAGATAAAAATATTTTTGAAAAATTATCTTCTCAATATTTTGTGTTAAAAGATATTTTCTATTATAAAATAAGAGTGCCTATAACATTATAATTATACCTTAGTTTCAAGTTTTGTATAAGAATATTTGTGATATTATAATTATATATAGGCTTCATTTGAGGTGACAAAAAATTCTGAAAAACGGTGAAAAATATTAAAAAAACTCTAAAAGTTATTTACTTTTTATCTTACTGGATGAATTACGAACTCACAACTGATCTTACGTTATCTCTTGTTATTTCACTTTTTATCACTCCAAATGTATCATATGAGATTATGTAATTTCAATTAATGAAAAATAAAAAGAAGAAGTAAAGTGTAAGAGAAAATAAGTATAGTACAAATAGACTTATCTAAAAAAATTCGAAACTAATATATAATTCTAGCTGTTAGAATTACAAGTAGAGAGGTAGAAATTAAAATTTCATGAAAGTGCAAATTGTCCATTGGCAAAGGTTAAGGGAAGGGATTCTGATATCTAAGTTGAATAATAATCAAATGTTACTAGTTGTATTATTATTATTATTATTGTTATTATTATTATTTGTCGTTGAATTTCTATTTCCAATTTTTAAATCAAAACATTTTAAGTACTAATAGATATTTTTTATTTGTCCCTTTCTTTATTTTTGGTTGCATAAGGACATCGTAAGAATGGTTGGTATCTCTTCTACCAAATCTTTCATTTGCCTACTTTTTCACGTGTTATAATTATAAGAATGGTTTGTGAGAGTATTTGGATGCCCAAAAAAAAAAAAAAAATCTCAATTTTTTATTAGTTAAAATGATCGAATTGTCATTCACAAATAGCTTGTACAACGATTGTTAGGAGAGGAATATAGTGTTATTTTTTTTTAAAGTACATAAGAAAAAGTTACTAAAATTTTACTGAACATTAAAAAGTTCTTAAAAATATTTATTTATTTTATAAAACACCAAAAAATTCTTAAACATTTTCATTTGTTTTACTAAATGTATAATGAATTTGCACATACCAATTTTTATCAAAAAATTCTTGAAAATTTTACAATCAAAGGCACCCTTAATATACCTCCCTAATTTTACTATTTTTTTCCTCATCGATCAATTTGATACACAAAGTTGGTCTTGCCAATAGTATGTGTGCATCAGGACCGTTGGATTAAAATCCAACAGTCCACAATTAATGTGAATGTATTTACACCTTTAAATTTAAAATCAACAGTTCAAATAAATAGATAATAATTCTAGATGAGCTCTTTTTAAAAAAAAATAATAATAATTGAACTTCTAAATATAAGAGTGCGCAGTTACAACTTTAATTCAGTGAGACCGATATTGTATTCTTAAATATTTAAAAAAAAATAAGTTTTCAGTTATTAAATAATTCAAACTTTAACTCCTCAATAATCTTAAATTAAAATTTTATAACTTTTAAATTATAATTTTCTTAAAAATCACAAACTAAATAAAAAAAAGTATTGTAAAAATTAAGTTTCAGAGCTCAATCCTAAATAAACTAAGTTCTTAATGATAAAATAAAATAAATAATAAATTAATTTTCACAATTAAATGTAAGACAATAATAATAAATAAATTTACTAACAGTAAACTAAACAATAAAATTTGAAAAAACTAATTGGCAAAGATTAACAGGAAAAATAAATAATTAAATATTAGGAGACAATGGTGGTGCTCTCGGGGCTCTTGCCATCTTTTTTCGGACCAACATTAGATTATGTGCTTATGCATGCACCGGTGGTGTGTGTATTTATACCGGGGTCATTTGCAGTGCTACAAATTTTTATAAAATTTAATTTCTTTATTCACAGTATAAATTATAAAATTATAATTTTCATAAATTTATACTAATTTATACAATTTCAAATGCACGTATTGTCTCATAAATTGTAAGTTTCATGGGATTACAGTAAAGAAATGCAATGCAGTGCATAAATGGACGATTTTGATTTGATTATAATGATCTAAAGTTTTTGGTTTAATTTTATTAAAATTGATTTCATAATAAAAGTAAAAGTTAAAAAAAAAATCAATTGAAACACAATTAATACAAAATATAAAAATTTACATCTCATTAAAATATAGTTAAGTCATCACTGTTCGTTTTTGCACTGCAACCCTGCTGTGCATTTTCTTTACTGCAGCCCGGGAACTCATGAATTGTTGGGTTGCTCCAAATTTTGGTCCCACCAAGAAATGGGTCGTGGCCCAGTTCAAGTGCATTGGCTTTCTCAGTCCGTCATTCAACCTGGGCCATGCCATTCAATCAGACCTCACCACTTGCAGCCCAAAAATGACTAACCAAGCCCATATTTTGATTTCTTTAAATTCCTTAATTTTATATTAGGTGCTCAGTTCTTAAGAAAGTCCAAATACCCAATAATCATACCAAATGGAAATATTTTTTTGGTGCAATTATTCTCAGTATAATTCGTAACAAAATAATACTCTTACACTTAGGGTACGTTTGGCATCTAAAAAAAAAATTCTAAAAATTTCTAAAAGCTTTTATTACATCAACTTTTTTATTTCACTGCACGCATTACGAACTTACAACTTTTTTCACTTTATCTCATTTTTTCTTACTTTATATCACTCAAAACACTACCCTAGTTGATTACCTCCAAAGATTATATATATAAAACCGTGAAAACAACTCGATCTCATAATCACACGATTGAATTGAAGAGTTGTTTGGTTTACCAAAAAATATTTAAAAAAAAAAATACTTTTTTTATCAACTTTTTTTCAAATTTATATTCACTGCTTATCATCATCATCATCCAAACACCACTTGAATAAGAACTTAAATTTAGTGTGACAGATAAAAAAATACTGAACAAAAAGAAAAAAAGGATATGTGATATATATTTAGGGGCGGAATTATACATAGGTTCACCCGGGCTTTAGTACGGGTAGTTTGCTCCAAAATTTTTTTAATTTAAATTTTTTTTTAAATTTAACCTACCCTAATGTTTTGGTAGTCCAGCCCATTTTATTTTTAAACTTTTTGTTCAGTTTAAATTTTTGTAACTTAACCCATTTTATCTTCAAACGCTTTGTTTAGTTTAGGCCAACTCCAAATCTTAGATCCCTCTATATATATTGTAGTATTAAAAGTGTGCCTGAATGATAAACAATCTATTTGGATGGAGCGAAATGGAAAGAAAAAAAAAGAGAAAAGAAAATATTTTATAATTAATAGCTTGTTTGAGTTTTATTAAAAGAGAAAATAAATGAAATGAAAAGAAATAGGAAAAAAATTAAGTGCTAAAACTTTAAAATATTCGTCTTCTCAAAAGAAATGGAGAGAAGAAAAAAAGTGAATTAATAAAACTTTCAAAATGATATATTTGTTCATAAAATAGAATAAGAAAAATAAATTACAAATACGTTCTAAGGTTAAATAAATTGATTACACTCCAATTTTTCAAAATATTTAATGGTAAAATAACGATCTTATGTTACTCTTTCTTTTTCTTCTATTTCTTCTCAATTCACAAATAAAAGAAAAAGAAAATCATTTTTTTTTCTCTCCTAGACTTACATACAAATAGAAAGAAAATATAATAAAATTTTTTCTTTTTTCTTCTCTTCTATATAATATTTTATTTTGTTTTATTTTCTCCTCTAAACTCACAAACGGAGCATATATAAGGAAAAAGGAAGAAGATAATATGTAATATAAATTTAAGTTTTATTTGATTGTGTTATAAATATATAAGAAAATAAAAGGGCATTTCTTAATAAACTAATTGTATGTATATATTTCATTGATCAAATTCTTTCCATTTTAGCCAAATAAAAAGAATGAGGACAAATTTCAATTTGTCTTTCCCAATTTTATCCTAATTCTTACTTTGGGATTTGCTTTATTTATCACATATATATATATATATATATATATATATTGACAATTGAGGGCATGAGCTTATGACTTTGAAACCTATTTTCTAGTTTCAACGCCGAAAATCCTATTTGTTTAGTTGTTTTCTAGTTAAACATTTAAGAATTAATTCTCAAAAATACCTTTAAAATGTAAACAACTTTTAAATGTTTTCATTGTTTTGAAGCAAAAGTGATTCTTCTTCTCAAGTAAAATAATAAATAGTTAGAAATAAATATATTAAAGTATAATAGATATACAAAACAACAAATTGAAAAATAATTAACATATTAAAAGTTAAAATATTTTATATTAATTAAAAATAATTAATATATTCAAAAATTAAAATAATAGATATTTATGAAGTTAGTACGTTAAAATAATAGACATGTAACATAATAAAATTAAATAATAATTTATTTATTGTATTAGACAATAAATAAATTATAAAATTAAATTATTTTATTATATTAATTAGACAATTTATTTATAATCCTTACTTTATCATTATATTGCTCAATATGTTTATCGATAATATTAGTAAATTCCTCAACTCGAATGGCTACTATGAATATTTTTTTTTAATAATGATGATGATGATGCCTATAGTAGAAGGAGCAATTGGTTATTTATTTCATGGCACCATTATTAATTGTAAAACATTACATGGTAAAAAATAATTTAGTTTGTTTGATAATTAATTGATATATGGTATTATATTAATTAGTGATTTATTTTATTTGATAAATTAGATAATTTATTATATTAAATAAACTAAATAATTTATTTATTTATTAGATAATTGCATTAAAGCGAATAACAAGTCAAATACTTACAATTTAATAATAATTAAAATTATATATTTCACATTTTATGTTAGTGATTAATCTATACACAATATATTTATGAAAGTTAATTAAATAATATATGTGCCAACAAGCGCGTTCATTTGATGAATAAGTTAATTTTGACCGGAGAAAAAAAATTAAGCTAATTAGCAAACAAGTCGAGCGTTAATGCTGCTTAACTAAGCTCAAAGGTTCGCGTTTGATTAATTAATATATATAATGTATAATTATATATTTTTAATTATGTAATACCGTATATAATATATGGGGCCTGTTTGATGTACCAAACTTTGATGAAAATCTCTATTATATTTTTACACATTCTTATCTTTTCAAAATTTGAAAAAAGTTCATTATTTTCTAAAAAAAAAAGTCGATAACTGGAATTCGGTTAATCAAATAGTAAAATTTTTTTTGCCATTCTCATCACAAACTTCCAAACTACCGAATGACAGTCACTGTGACTAATTTTTTTGGGATCATAAAAATCGTTCCAACAGATTGTAAAAACTATTCTAACGGATTTACACAATCAACTTTCGTCCAAATGGATTATAGAAATCATTCCGACACCGGCCCATTTTCTAACTTCGTCCAAACAGCTTATGTAGTCCTGTCGGAATGGTTTGCTGAGCACATTTGATATTCGAACTACAGAGGCGCTGGATCCATGGAATACAACCAATTGAAGGTATTTTTTCTCTCCATCTCGACACACGGGCTACGAATAGACTTGTAAAAAGAAAGAAAATAAATGTTCTCAACCCAGTCACGCTTACTTTGGAAGGAAAAGTAGGGAAATCTTAAAACTCAAAACTTACAATGGTCAATACGAGCTTCCAATGACAGAAAATAAAAATAGAAAGTACAAATAAAAGGAAATTCAAAGAAATACCTTTTAATTTCAGCATAAGAAGAGTGAACAGTGTGAAACGGTGGCATTTTAAATTTGGTTTGGTCCATAAAAAAGTTATGATTGATAGAAAATTTTGAGTCTGTCTAACAGAAATCCAATCTGTCGGAACGAGAATCCTACTGTTGATCTCTAAAAAATGCAGTTTTATATGTGTACATCAAACGCAAAAAGTTTTTCAAACCAAATTTTATCTTACTTTGTATCACTCCAAACACCTCATAATATATTTGTATAAATTGTTGTTGAACTTGATAATTTTTTAGTGTTTGAAATCGTAAACGTTGTAACGACCTACATCCATATAGTACAATATTGTCTGCTTTGGGCTTGGTAAACTGTTTCTCAGGAGGTCACTCATCCTAGTTCTGCCCTTACTGGAGCACGCTTAACCCTGGAGTTCTTACTGAATCCAGTGCCCTAATATTTTTAAAACATGTTGTTCTATATGGATATTGAATATTACATATATGCCACTTCCTTCCACGACCTAGGTGATGTGGGATGGAAGGTATTGCTTCTCTGCGTCACATCCGGCTTCACTCTCCCACAGACAGAGTCCTTCACAGGCAGGTCATTCACAGTCAGGTCCTTCACAGTCCTTCACAGTCTCTCACAATCCTTCCCCCTTACAGGGCACGCGTCCTCGCATGGTCTCCTGCTTCATTCTCTTGCAGGCAGAGTCTCTCATAGGCAGGTCCCCCACACGCGTGATCCCACACTTCTGGCTGAGCATTGGCTCAATACCATTTGTAACGACCCGTATCTATAAGTACAATATTGTTCGCTTTGGGCTTGGTAAGCTATTTCCTAGGAGGTCACTCATCCTAGTACTGCCCCCTACTGGAGTATGCTTAATCCTGGAATTCTCACTTAATCCAGTGCCCTCACGGCTTTAAAACGCATTGTTTTATGTGGATATCGAATATTACATATATGTCACTTCCTTCCACGACCCAGACAATGTGGGATGGAAGGCATTACTTCTCTCATTCACCCCTGACTTCACTCTCTCACAGGTAAAATCTCTCACGGACAGGTTCCTCATAGTCCCTGACAAACATTCTAAAACAAGATGGATGAATTTAGTTTAACAAATTGAGTCGAGTCTAATAAACTCAAGTTTATCTTGTTATAACTTTGTTTAGAGTTTTAAATTTTATATAAAAATTATTAAAAATTTTTAAAAAATTCTAATTTTTTTGTTTTGTGACACAAATTTACGAAATTATAATTTTTATTTATTTTTACTAACTTTTTCGAGTGGGTCAAAAACATCCATGTAGCTCAACTTGACTCCATTGTACCCTCATCTCAATGCTTCTCTACCCGTGGTCAAACTTACTTTTTAAACGGGTGAAACACTTTCAATCGCTAGGGAGAAAAATGATGACTTCATTATTAGTGTAATGCCATACAATTATCGGGCACTATCAATAAAATCTACAATGATAATGACGTGGTGTGTGAATATATGATCACTTTAAACTAATAAAAAAGAGAAATCTCTTAAAATACTCTTTATTTGTTTAAAGGACTGTTGATACAAAATTAATCAAATAATATTTTCTTATAAAAAATCTTTTAATAAAGTACATAGTATTTTCCATGTTCATATATTATATCTATACGGAGATAGAAAAAATACTACCGCGTACAGTCACCACGTCAGTCGCACGAATCTAGAATGAGCCTGAAAAAGAAAGAAGAGTCAGAAAAGCCGACCAGAAGGAGTCTCTGAGTAAAAATTCTCTAATGACAAAGTCAAAAAAGACTTAAGAGAACAATAGATGAAATATAAGTGTTTAGTTAACAATAGCGAGTATAGCTGATTTTTGGTACTAATTATTGTATTTATAGTAAGAAAGAGTAAATAAATAAATACGAAAATAATTAAAGATATATGTATATTTATATTTATGACGATTCACTTTACATGTAATACCTATTATTCAACATCTAACGTGTAAGGGGAGTATAGGTGTGACGTGACTATAAAGAATGTCAAATGTTATATCATGTCTGTCACTAATATGATAAGGAATTACTTAGTTAACAAAATAGTAATAAATGAATCAAATTTATTATCAAACAGTATTTATGGTTATAACGAAACTAATATTTATATTTTTTTGCTGTGGGACCTAATTGCTGTGACCGGGATTGAGTAGAATCAACGCCGAACACCTCTCCACTTAGCACACACGTACTCAGGATGATGCTGCGTGTCGTTAGTGTTTTTTTACCAACAATTATACATATATATATATATATATATATATATATATATATATATACTGTCAACATGTATGCCGATGATTGCTCTGACTTGGAGGGAAAAAAAAAATAACAGAGAAAAGGAAAGAAGCATGGACAGCCTTCCCCAGGTGGCGTGAGGAAATTAACCAAGTACGAGTTGAGAGATGTATGGATAATTTCAACGCTCTGCTTTCGAAATGGTGGTGGTCCCTTTCCCCTTTCCTTATTAATTCCTCTCTCCCTCTGGTCTGGTCAGACCACTAACAAAGTGAAAACTGCTCGTAGTGGGTTACCTAACAATAATACCAGGGACACCCACCCTGGTTGATCCAGTAGAAGAGGAGTTAAGTTTAAGATTTTAGGTGATATATTCAGGTCGTAAATTTAATTTTTATCTGGAGCAGATAGGATTTAAGTGGGAGCCGTGACGATGAATTATTGCACTAGTCCCTGAAAATTTGTAACTCAGTGGACAAAACCGTTAAGTGATTTTTTTGTTATAAAAATAATAATAATAATAGCAGGTACGGTACAGATACATATATTAATATATTTAAAAAAAATAAAAAAAAGTAGTACTACCACCGAAATTCCATTACAATCACATACAGTAATTAACAATGACTTTTTTCTTTTTTTCCTCATGGCACTGCACTGAAAGAGAAACAAGTTTCAACAAGAGAAAAAAAATTAGAGGGGAGAAATATGCAGGAAAAAAAAAATTAGTCCAAGATTGTGGGTTTTGATTGAAATTAGTGACACTGCATGCAGCCAATATTCATCTCTGTTTGCATTCTCATTGCCCATTGGATTCTGATTAATTAGTGAATGCTCCTTAACAAACCCCTTTGACAAAAAATGGTTGACATTGCCTTCTTTTTCAAGAAATTCCATGCAGTGGCTTTGAAAACATCTGTACCCCATGTTCTATCATGTCCATGTGCAGGTTATTAATTTACACACCAAACGATTCCCCCCCTCCCCCTTCTATCTTTCTCTCTCTCTGTATAATAATAACAATAATAATAAGAGAAAAAAAAAAAAAAAAACTAAGATGATGGGTGAAAGTTGGTGAAGCCAGTTTGTCTCAATTTTACAAGGAGACAATTTTTCAAAAAAATTTAATTTGTAATTTGGTGTATTTTTATTTTTACTCATTTTTTATTTTGTATTTTTCCAAAAAATTACAATGCCATTTTATTTTGTATTTTTATTTTGTATTTTCTGTTTTTATTTTTTATTTTTTGTTTTGAGGTTCATATTTAAGAATATTAAAAATACATTTAGTTTGATGTTTTTTATTTTTCGTTTATGAAATCTCTGTATTTTACATTTTTCATGCAAACTCTTTTTTTTTATTTTTTAAAATAAATTTTAAAAATACGAGTGAACAAATAAGTATTGGATTATTTTTGTTATTTTTAAAAATATAAAATAAAAAAAAACGAATTCAAAATAGATATACCCACTACATTTTTAAAACTATTTTTAACTCCAAACAATTAATGGTATTGTTGCCATTATAAGTAACTGAATATGACAATTTTTCTGGGCATATATACACATAATTGGATCATTACCCTAGTGTACATATAGATAGATAGGTGACGCAAATAATTGGATCATTGCACTGGAGTATATATAGATAGATAGATAATGGAAGAATATATGTACAAGAATTTATTCTTATCCCTATATCTATTGCCTTTATTCGAATAAAAAGTTGGTGGTGCAGAGGATAATGGTATCAAAGAATAAGAATTTACTGCCATTCATCATCAAAAAGCTCCACCAAGGAGCAAAGGGGCATCAATTCCCTCCTTTTTTATATAACTTTCCATACATTCAAGGTTTTGTTTATATAAAACGTAGTGGTCCAATTAAAAGAGGTCTACTATATATAAATATATATAATCTTGTTTATGATTTTTTTTGATTTAGAGAGGGTTTCTTTGTCTCGCTACATAGCAAGAGCCACCAATTTAATATTCTTCTAATGACAAGTGTTCTGTCTTTAGGGTAAATGACATTGTTTTGTTATTAGGGACCTCCAAAATGAATGACTATAAACCATTTTGCATGTTCAGAATACAAATCTACACTGAAATAGAGCTCAAAATAAAATAGTTATTTTTTTTTATCAAAGATAGTGATCGGGAGAAATCTGTGATCACAAAGTCATTGCTCTCTCTCTCTTTTTCTCGTGGGATATAATCTTGATTAAAATAAAATGTCTATTTCATTAGTTAAACTAAACAATGCATTTTTCTATTTAATGTGTGAATGCAAATCTATACTGAAACATAGCTCAAAGTAAAATAGTCATTTTTTGATCTGAGAAAGCGATCGAGAGAACTCTGTGATCACAAAATCATCTCTCTCTCTTGGGATATAATTTTGATTGAAATAAAATGTCTATTTCATTAGTTAAACTAAACAATGCATTTTTCTGCTTAATGTGAGAATAGCTATTCATAGCGAATAGTATTTCAATTTTATTTTTTTAATACCAAAAGTAGAAATAAGTTAAAATGCAAACGAATTCCATTCTAATTCTTTTTATTCCCATATACCAAACATAACCTTTGAGTACAGTTACTAAGTATTAAGGCTATTTGTGTTATACGAAACAAGTAGGGCTAAATTAATCCTAGTACAATAGGTTTGATAGTTGGTGAAAACAAAAAGTTGAGTAGATAAACTGTATATCTCTGTTTAGTTTATAAATACCAAAAAAAAATATAATTTTTTTTTGTAAAGAATAATTCTCTAATAATAATTTTATTCAACCAAAACCAATGAATCATAAAAGGTTCACAATTATTAAATAGAAAAGCTCAACCTAAAACTAGGAAATAGAATAATGTAAAACCTAAGAAACAGGACAACTACAAAAATCAAAAAATTTTTAACTTCATTAACAAACTAAATATAATGTTTAAAAATAAAAAAAATAGAGGAATTTAGGTATAAGATGGCAGAAATAACTGATTTGAGATTATTTAACACGACAGTAGATAATGAGAATGCATCTATCTCGAAAAGATACCTAGAATAGGTATATCATAATATCAAATCGAACATGCACGTAGTAGGATTTGATAACCAAACTAAGATTTTTTTTAACTTTTTCCCAAATCTCGTTTCTCCAAATAATCCAAAACAATCTGCACTACATCATCTATAGTATGAGATGTAACTATAATAGGACCAACATCCTTCAAAATTTTATAGAGCTAAGGGCTCGTTTGGAGTTTCAAAAAAAATAAAAAAAAATCAATGGATGGGATTGATGTGATATAAAAATGATAGGTGACAAAATGTGATTGGAGGGATTTGAAAACTTTTAAAAATTTTTGATTTTTTTTGGAATCTTTTGGGACTCCAAACGAAAGTAATATGCAAATTCGAATTTGAGTTAACCAAATTTCTGTTGGCATTTCATTTATTTTGCATGATTAACTAAACACAGAAGGAATAACTAATAGATGGAATTTTAGAATTCTACAAATTTAGACAAATTTTTATAAATTTTTATAAAATTCAAATTTTTTATTTATAATATGAATTATAAGACTACAATTTTTACAAATTTATATTAATTTTTACAATTTCAAACAATCTACATAACGCACAATAAAAGTATTAGAGGTAAGATTAGTTTTGGATGAATATATATATATATATATATATATATATATATATATATATATAGCTAGATTATTACATTAATATTAATCCAGCTGGTTTGCTCTAAGGAAAAAAAAAAAAAAAAGGAGATGTTCCTAATATTGATATTTTTCTTACGTTAGGGCTTGTTTGGAGTAAGAAAAAATAAGATAAATTAAGATAAAATATGGTTTGGAATTAATTTTAGCGTCGTTTTTTTCTGAAAAATCGCAAACCGTGGGAACGATTTTTCAAATCCGTTCCCACAGATTCAAAAAAAATTTAAAAAAATAGTGACAATGGTACTCATTTGAAAACTTTCGACACGAAGAATGTGATTGTATAAAAAATTTACACATTCGGTTAACCTATTTTTATATTTTTTTAATTTTTTAGCGAAATATTGAAGTTTTTTGAAATTAGTGATAGTGAAAAAATTATAAGTAGAGGAGTTGTTGGAGATTTATAGAATTTTTTAGAGATTTTTTTTACTCCAAACGAGCCCTTATTTGGAAATTCTCAGGCCGCATGCAGGAAAATTGACTTTGGCTCCGTTTGGCGTAAGAAAAAACAAGATAAATTGAGATAAAATGTTATTTTGGGGTTAATTTTGGCGTCACTTTTTTCTGAAAATTCGCAAACCGTGGGAACAGTTTACCAAATTCGTTCCCACGGATTCAAAAAAATTCACAAAAAATAGCAATAATGGTACTCGTTTGAAAGCTCTCGACACAAAGAATATGATTGTATAAAAAATTTATACATTCGGATAACCTACTTCCAGATATTTTATTTTTTTAACGAAATATTGGAATTTTTTAAAATTAGTGATGGCGGGAAAATTAAAGATAAAAGAGTTGTTAGAGATTTATAGAGATTTTCAGTGTTTTTTTTTTTTTTTTTTTTTTTTTTTGTAGCCAAACGCAGCCTTTATACATGCAAATTCTGTAGAAAATTTTAATATATTCATTGCTTACTATATATTTATATATACAGCACACAGAATATATATCTATTTGTGGGGTGTTACTTTTGATGGTACGTATAGCAATAATTGAGTAGGTTTAAAGTCTCTGATAGTACGTTTTGGGTAAGCTGTTTGGTTACATAAAATGGCGCCAAAATGCTCCAAACCATGGCACATGAAACAAATAAACCATTACAAACTAATGATGACCCAAAATTACGGCCCCACACACACACACACACACACACACACATATATATATATATATATATTTTTATGGGTCACCAAACTTAAATCAGTGACCAACTTGCGAGTGTCACTCACACATCATTTATATAAATATGAGTTTGCTAGTTAGTTAAGCCGTATATGTATGTTGTTATATATCCCTCGATGATAACATGGGGTGTGTTTAGAGTGAAAAAAATAAGATAAATTGAGAGTTCGTAATGTGTGTAGTGAAATAAAAAAATTAATGTGATATAAAGTTAATAGAGATTTATAAAATTTTTTGTTATTTGTTTACAAATCAAACGGAGCCATGGTGGAAGAAAGTTAGCCCCATCGTATGGTTTTTAGACTTTGCCTGGTTACAATTTTATTTTATTTTTATTTATTTTTTTATCTTATATGATTTTTTTATTAAAATTTAATTTTATTTTTATAAATTATAATTTTTAGATGTATTAATCGTATTTGTAAAACAAAAAATAAAAAAATTTATGTTCGTTTAAATAAAAATTATCCATTTGAATAAAAAAAAAACAATGAAAACGAAAAAGTTGATTTTTTTAATTTTTTTTATGAATGTAATTGGTTTAGTTTTTGGTTTGTTTGATTTTGTTATGCACCCTAACGGCCCGTTTGGTTTGTAAAAGTTTACTGAAAATTTTTAAAAATTTTTATAAATCTCTGTTAACTTTATATCACATCAATTTTTTTCTTTCACTGCATGCATTACGAACTCTTTCCAAATCACAATTTATCTTAATTTATCTCATTTTTTCTTACTCTAAACAAACCCTAAATGTGATCTATAAAATTCAGAAAAATTAATCAACTTTGTGAAAAAAGCGCAGTGAGATTGGCAAATTGAATTTTCTTTCACACGTTTTGAAGGATTGTGCAGGTGAGGTGTGTTTGGTTTATTAGAAATTGTTGAAAAATTTTAAATTTTAAAAATCTCAAAAAATTTATAAAAATTATTTATTTTTATTATGAACTTATAAATTATTTCACTTTATTTCATTTTATCTCATTTTTTATTATTTCAAATGCATCTGTAATACCAATTAATTGAAATTCTTTTCTAAAAGTTGATGTCACGTGGGATTGTTAGTCGGTCTTTTGGGTAACTCGCAGGAAAATCATCAGCCAAAAAAAAAAAACAGAAAGAAAAAATAGAAGAAAATATAGGAGGTCACAGACAATATTCAAAGTCCACATATGTGACGGTCATAGCTCAAAACACACACACGCGCGCGCGCGCACACACACACACACAATATTAATAAAATACTCATCTCTGATTAGTCTAGTACAGCGAGAGTTAAGGTTAAGAATTAGATGATATATTCAGGTCACAGGTTCGATTTTTACCTGAAACGGTTAAGATTTAAGTAGGGGACCGTAGCGGTGGATTGTTGCGCTAGTTCCCCCGAAAATTTATAACTCATTAAATAAAATTATTGGGTGATTTCCATAGTTACCCAAAAAAAAAAATAATAATATTAATAAAATGTTTCCATATGAAAACACATCCCTCTCTCTGTTTCAATATGGACAGGCTGGAGGAGGGGATCTAAACCCAACCCCACCAGCATTATTATTATCATTGATAATAATAGTAATAACAAGAAGCTCCTCTAGCAAAGCGACCCAGAAAAATAATAATAATAATAATAAATAAATGCTTCCAAAAGCAAGGAAGGAAAAGGGATTGGTTCCTTTCCTTTTTCCCCTCCTTTTCTTTCCTTCCTGCCTCTGCTAAGAATCTCTTTTTTCTTTTTTCATTCTTTTTTTCATTCTTTTATTTTTCTTCTAACTTTTATGATCTTCACTCAGAGTCTCATCTTTACCTTCTCGGTTGAAAATTGCCTTGGGTTTTCTTGTTATCTGTTTTCATATAATCTCCCCCATTCTCCCTCACTTCCTCCGCGGAAATCTGTCAAGTCTTATTGATTGTTCTGTCTACCTGGCATTGTTTGTTTGGTCAAAAAGTTGAATCACTTTCTTGTGTTGAATTTTCAGAGTGGTTTACTTGCTGGGTTTCCTTCTAGCCTTGACAAATTTCTTCGAATTTATATTTCTCGAGGAATTGTCTGCTAAACCTTTTCTGGGTATTCTTGATCAAGCTGAAAGTTTCCATCATTCTGGGGATGTCTTTTCTCAAATTTCGATTCCTGGTTCCTCTTCTGGGTTCCAGTTGAATTCTCAGAATTCACCATTCTGATTCGAGGCTCACTTTTTGTTCATTTCTCTGTTGAGCTTCAAACTCCTGAAAGTTTAAGTTTATTCTCTGTGTTCTTTTCCTTTCAATGGTTTAACTGAGTTTTTTTTATCTTGTTCTTATTAATCATAAGCTCTTAACTCTTTCTTAATTTGTTCCTGTAATTCACTTCCAGTGCTGTTTCTGAATCCATGGGACTTTGTCATGGAAAGCCCATTGAAAACTCAGAAAGACAATCTGGAAACCCAACAATTCCAGATGAGAATGAACCAAATTTGAATTCCCAAACAGGGAAATCATCAAACTTCCCCTTTTACAGCCCTAATCCCTTGCCCAGTTCATTCAAGAACTCACCTGCAAATTCCAGTGTGAATTCCACCCCTCTGCGCATATTTAAGCGCCCATTCCCTCCTCCTTCACCTGCAAAGCACATCCGGGCATTGCTTGCCCGCCGGCATGGCTCAGTTAAGCCAAATGAAGCCTCGATTCCCGAAGGAAGTGAGATTGAGTTGGCGTTGGACAAGAATTTTGGGTTTTCAAAGCAATTCATGGCCCATTATGAGCTAGGTGAGGAGGTGGGACGTGGGCATTTTGGATATACTTGTTCAGCAAAGTCAAAGAAAGGGAGCTTGAAAGGACAGGATGTGGCAGTCAAGGTTATCCCAAAATCAAAGGTCTGCCCTTCCTAATCCTAGCTTCGCTCTACTCTGAAATGTACTCAAATGCAAAGTAATTCAATTCTTCTACTTCTTGTTGAATTGCAGTTTTAGCATGGATATGTTATGTTAGTTCATTGCACAGATGGGTTATTAATTGGAAAGTAATGATTGAAATGAGTCTGATGTTTTTATTTTTTTATTTTTTATTTTTTTTATGACTCCTTTAGTTTGCATTATGGTTCACTTTATTGTTTTGACTTTTGATCTTATATAAAATTTTGCTGGAGACTTCATTTTGGATCACAGTCACTTGTGCCAATGTCCTTCTTCTGTGTATTTTGTGGATAACCTTGGCTGGAAATTGAGGCCAAAAGGCTATGTTTAACGTTATTTTGCACTCTTTGGTAGGAGAAGAATATCATTCATACTGTTGGTGGTGGTTGAGGCGAACCCATGACCAAAGTGGCACTTACCACTAGGCTAAGCCTCTCCTTATTTGATGTTATTCTTTGCCTGGATGGTAATGAATCTTGTTTGTTATGCTAAATCAGAGAAGGGTGTGAAATGCTGCCCTTGGTGGATTTTGAACAAACTCACATTTTGTCCTAGATTTTTAAGTGCAACTTTTCTAGTACACTGGCTTACAAGAGAGTGAATTTATTGTAATGGTAAGTCATAAATTATATATGCATGGAAAATTTGTCTGATTTGACAATTTAGCGTAGGTATGTTAATAGGCATTAAGTATTCTTTGTAGAATTCATTCTTCTTTCCTGGAAATTCAATGGCCCTGGCCTGTAAATGGACCTTTATGAGCTTCTAAAGTATCTTTTAGGCCACAACCAATCCCCTAGTTGGTCCTATACATGTGACCCACTATCAGGAAACGAATTGCAATTGCCAACTGATTTTTAGAAATGCCCAAAAGTTATCAGATTCGAAAAGGTTCAAGACCTTGAGTTACTGTTGCTTTCAACTTCAATGCAGAGTAGTGATGTAAGATGATCCAATATATTTATGTATTTGTCTTTATTACTATTTTTATTATTATTAAGGCTTTGTAATTTTCTTTCATGTCATTTTTGTACGAGGAAAGTTTTTCTTTCCTGCTAAAGCATTTAGGATCTTTGTTGTTAGTGTCAAAATCTTATCTGATCAATAGTCAATGCTGTCCTTTCGGCCATGGATGGTGTGGAAACCAATATAACTGTTTGATTTGAGCTAATGAAGAGGACAATGTTTTCGCAGATGACTACAGCAATTGCCATTGAGGATGTGCGAAGAGAAGTGAAAATATTGCGGGCTCTAAGTGGGCATAAGAACTTAGTGCAATTTTATGATGCCTATGAGGACGATGACAATGTTTTTGTAGTAATGGAGTAAGTGTAGATTACTTAAAATTCACCAATACAAGTCTTCAATGAATTTTTGTTATTTGATTGGCAAATTTTGATGGTTTTCAAGTATTAATGTATTATGATATTTGCATGATTGTGATAAATGGATGCCAACTTTGTTTTTAGTTTTTGCTAACTTCGTTTTTAGTTTTCGTCGACACACAGCTGGATGCAGCAGTTTTACACAGGCAACTAAAACTTGATTTTAGTGTTTGATTTGATCAGGACTAGAATCAATGGAATGTTGACATCAAATTTATCTAGTTGTATGTAAGTCATAGTGACATGACTATGAGTATGGCCTTTTCAGCTAAATAGGTTTTTTGGTAGAAACTGGGATAAGACGGATGAGTTTTACTCAAGTGGGTCAACCTTTTGAACGGTTAGACTGTAAATATTTACTGGATCTCTCTCTCTCTCTCTATATATATATATGTGGCAAGTAGGGCCGTAATGTCTCAAATGATGAAATTTTCCCATTTTAAAATTGTTTTCAATATGGTATGGAATCATTGAACTTTTGAAGCTTACCTATGTCATGTTTTATGTTCTTTAGGCTATGCAAAGGAGGTGAATTATTGGATAGAATACTTTCTAGGTAATTATATTTTCAAATTTTCAGATTTTTATGGCAGATTTTGGCATGTTCCACAACTTTCTGGCCAACTAAATTTCTGTTCTGTGTTCTCTAGGGGTGGAAAATACTCGGAAGAAGATGCAAAGGCTGTTCTGGTCCAGATTTTGAGTGTGGTTGCATACTGTCATCTACAGGGGGTAGTTCACCGTGACCTCAAACCTGAGGTAATGAAGTTGGACATTTTCATTTCTTTTTCTTGGTAATTTATAGAACTCAAATCCTGTAAAAAAAACTTTATCTTCTAGGCAGTTACTTCAATGTTCTTTCTGGGAGCTGCCAATGCTTGAAAAGGATTGAACTCCTTTTTTCCTCATTTTAGTTTGTCTCAGCACTGCCTATAATGCACATTCCATAGTGCCTCTATCTAAATCAATGCCTTCATTTAGTCAAATGTACAGATCAAAATTTTGAGAGGGACACAAAAACATGAAAATACATGGAAATTTCAACATAAAAATTGAAATCTATCTAAATGCTAGAAAAGTCTAAAAATAAATTGATAAACAATATATTATTTTGGTGTGTTTTACTATATTTCAATGGAAACATTAGAATTATTATGGCACTCATGTTTCGTTTTGATCTCTTCGAAAACAGTAACTTCTTGTTCATTTCTCGTTCATTTCATGGAAAATGAACGATATTTATTCATTGGTCAAATTTTTGGTGTTCTCTTGGATTTGTGGATTTGAAATGAAGGGATTTGACGCTTGTCAAAGAGTGGAAATGATATATAATGATGGACTTGAGCGGTTTTAAAATAAGCATGTAAAAGTAGTTATTTAAAATCCATGGCATTAATGGTTGAAGTTGTACCAAAATTATAACAAATTAGTTCTCAATATATCCATGTTATTCACCTTCCTTATATTTTTCGTTAAAGTTTAGTCTTAAATCCATTTATTTGAAATCCAGGTTTATTCAAACAGAGCATTGCGGTTTTGTGGGGGTGAATTTTCTCTCTCTCTCTTGGTCAGAAACCTTAATAAATAAATATGGAGGATTTTGTTTCTGGCCCTGGTTACTTGATTGGAATTCTGGAATAAAATAACAAGTTACAGTGTTATTTTTTATTTCATTGACTTAGATTTTATTAAATCAGGTTACAGTGATATTCATCTCATATAAGTGAACAAGCATTTGAGGATTTTGGTCTGAGTTCTCATAATTCAAGTCCCATGATTAGAATGGTATTATTGTCCTGCACTGATAAATCTCAAGTAATATAACATGGAAAAATTCCCCTTTCTGTTGGCTGAAAAATTCCTTTTTTTTTTCTTTTTATTGGAAATTATTATTTTAAACTTAGATATTGAAACTATCTATGAAATAATGTTATTTATAGCATATGTAGGATAATCCATTTTTTGGGTTATGATTCAGTTTTTGAACTTTTTGATCAAGGGCCGGGCGCCTCGATTTTTCCTTCACTCTATATCCTTTCTAAATTAATCATTAATTTACTAGTTTAAGTGTAAGATTGACTGAATCTTTTGTATTGTCATTTGGCTTCCTAAATTATCTTTTCACCGAATGGTTTCCTTGTTCTCTTCCTGATAATTTCTAAATGCTGCTTCAGAATTTTCTCTTCACTTCCAAAGATGACCATTCACCACTAAAGGCGATTGATTTTGGACTCTCTGATTATGTAAAGCCAGGTCAATCCAATACTCAGTGCTTATCTCTTTCTGACCATAAGAAAAGGGTAGTTAATTAGGTTCTGATGTTTGCGGCTGGTGCAGATGAAAGGCTGAATGATATTGTAGGAAGTGCTTATTATGTAGCTCCGGAAGTTCTGCATAGATCATATGGAACAGAAGCAGACATGTGGAGTATAGGCGTAATTGCTTATATTCTTCTATGTGGAAGCCGACCCTTCTGGGCCCGGACAGAATCTGGCATCTTCCGAGCTGTCCTTAAGGCAGACCCAAGCTTTGATGAAGCCCCATGGCCTTTGTTGTCTTCTGATGCTATAGACTTTGTGAAGAGATTGTTGAACAAGGATTACCGCAAACGGCTAACAGCTTCCCAGGCTCTAAGTAAGTTAACCTGAACATACTTTCCATGGACAAAAAATGGTTATCTTTGAACATGGGGACTCTTGTTTATGCTGTTTAGACTCTTTAATCAGAACCATGTTAAAATAATTAATTACAAAATAGAGAGATGAAGCCATTCCTTTTTCTTCGTAGTTTGATTAATGACGTGTTTGGATCAAGGATTTGTCAGTGGAAAGGAGAATGGAAGGGAAATGAAAATTTATTAATTCATACAAAACTTACTTTTTTTGGCAAATATCTATTAATTTTCTTCCCATATATCTAACTCAAAAAAAAAAAAAAAAAAAAAGAAAAAAGAAATCTTGCTTTGTATTCACTTCATTTTCTTTCAAACTTTTTTCTATTATTACTTTTTGTTTCCCTCCACAAATTTATGATCCATTCATGTCGTGAGAAAGTTGGGTGGCATTTCATCACTCTGCATGGACTAATTTGTAGTATGGTCAGAAACTATTCTGGAGTTCTAATACTTGCATTCAATTTTCATGTTCTTGTGTTCAATTTTCATGTTTAGGTCATCCATGGATATCGAATTATCATGATGTCAAGATTCCTTTGGATATGATAATATATAAGCTCGTAAAAGCTTACATATGCTCTTCATCCCTAAGAAAAGCAGCTTTGGGGGTATGCTATTCTGCCTTTGAGAAACTCCATATGTTTGAAACCTTGCTAAAAAGCTACATACAAATTATTTAATGATCACAAATATCAGGAAAATAGATTATCAATGAGTGGTAAACAATATCATGTTTGCTTGAATTATTAATTTTTCATTTCGTTTGTTGCCCATTAATCTTGATTTGATATTTCCAAAATTTGATGCCTTATTGCCGGAACCCCTACCACCCCCCCTCCCCAAAAAAAAAAGAAAAAAAAAGTGTTATAAATGTGGAAACCGAGATCTTTATGCCAATCCTGGGATAGCTGAGTGTAATAAATCCAATTTTTCTTAACATTCCGAGGGGAAAAGAAAATTTTTCCAAAATCCGTGTAATAATGCTTCTTACTCTGGAACTAAAAAGCATGGATACTTTTGATAGAAAATGCATCCATCATGTCAATGACGTGTCCTTTCTGTCAAGCATGTTGACGAAAGTTTCATAATTTTGACAGGCTCTTGCTAAGACACTGACGGTACCTCAGCTAGCTTATCTCCGGGAACAATTTACATTGTTAGGTCCAAACAAGAGCGGGTTCATCTCTATGTCAAATTTTAAAACGGTTAGCTTTTGAAACCTCCCCTCGATATCTCTTACCATTTTGTTCATTCTTTTTTGCCCCACACAGTGTGTGCGCACCCACATCTAAACAATGTTGAACCTAGCAGGCAGTGACAAAGAACTCCACTGATGCCATGGAGGACTCACGGGTTTTGGATTATGCAAACATGGTAATAGTCTCTCAGGTCTTGTTTTATTATTTATCTTCTTCTGCTTTAGTTTTACATTAATCAGCATCGTTAACCAAATCGGTTGTTTGACAACCGAGAGAGGAGACTAATGGTAGAATTAATATAACTTGACAAACTTTGCAGGTGAGCAATTTCCAATACAGAAAAATGGATTTTGAAGAATTTTGTTCCGCAGCCATCAGTGTACATCAGCTAGAAGGAATGGAAAGCTGGGAGCAACACGCATCCCGTGCCTACGAGCTATTTGAGAAGGACGGCAATAGGCCTATAATGATAGAGGAATTGGCCTCGGTATGCTCTTTCTCCCCCTCTGCTTGGTTTAGACTTTAGAAAACATTTTTTTTGTTTTCGTTTTCTATTTTCTAAAAAAAAAATGCAAACCATGTTTTTAAAAACACTCTCTAAACCAAATATGTCTTTGACCCGTTTTTATGTTCTTACCAAAGGGAAACAGAAATCAAGTGGAAAACGGTCAAACCAAACAGCCCTTTAATTGTTTCTGAGCATATGACTAAAACTGCAGGACCAGAATGGATCTGCATAGGATGAAAATCTTTTGCATAAAAATTATCACAGTAGAAATATTCTAATTTTGTTTGATCACACTACATTTTCCGTATCTTAATTGATCGGCTGACTCTAAATCATCTAGTTTTAAGCCACTATTTAGGTACATCACTACTGCAGGTATCCTAGCATCATATTAGCAAATCAGTTCTGTTTTTTTATTACTAAGAACACAGTGTAGGTGTGCTTGGGAGTCAACAGTTCATGGGTTCTAAGAGGTTTTTAAAGGATGGGCTTTGGGGTATTCATATGGAACCCTGCTTGGGAGTTTTTAAGTGATAAGTCTTGGAGTGTTCTCATGGATTGGTTGAACACCTTCAAACCCATTTTGTTTCAATTTTTTGAGCAAGCTGATTTGGGGGTTCTAGGGTTTTCATGGATCCATAAAATGCTAGATAGTAATAACTTCGTGAAAATATTTAAATCCAAATTTGACATTTCTTAACAAAACCCTATTACTCATATTGTCATTTCACATTGTTGCAGCTTGGACATTATATATATATATATATATGTACGTGTAAACTCACAAGTATGGGTTCATTATTTTTAAGTCCATATTTCTCTGAATACCTCAAAACACTTATCAAAACTTATACTTTAAAAAACATATCACAATCCATATTTTAAAACTCCCAAGCACAGATATAAGGGTATTGAAAATTTTGTTTAAGATTCCATTGTCTTGATTTCGTTTATGATGATCAATCCAGGAACTCGGACTTAGCCCATCAGTACCAGTTCACGTAGTTCTTCAAGATTGGATCAGACATTCCGATGGAAAACTCAGTTTCGTGGGGTTTGTCAGGCTCCTGCACGGTGTTTCTTCACGTTCGTTCCAGAAGGCTTGAAATAACAAGACAGAACTCATCCTTGCATCCTTCTTCCTCTCCCGGATCGATCATCTACAATGCTGCCCAATTTGAAGGCACTCGGAGCACACAAACCGGCGGCCGCCTCATAGCTGTGCAAAGGAACGCTGCAAATCGAAACCGTAGTTGAATCCGCTTGCATTGAAGCCATAAACATTTGCAACACATTCTTGTGTTCCTGCGTTGTGTTCCATTTTTTTTTTTCCTTTATATGATAGTCTATATATATGTATCGTTTATGTTTGGTGTCATTGAAGTTTAGAGGGATTGTACAGATGAGGGTAGATCACAAAAATGTATTTTTAGGGTTAGAAAAACAGCCTAAAAAACTGCAGTGAATTTAGTGGGTTTGGGGGATGTCCCTTGTGTACCCAAGCCACTTGTTTCTCTCCATTTTCTTAATGATATCTCCTTGTTTTATTTTATCTATATAACAACTACTTTCTCCATTGCGCTTACTTTTTTTTTTTTTTTTTTTCTCTCTTAAATCAATGTCAGGAGAATAGTTAGGATAGGGGTGAAAAAAAACTGAATAAATCGAAAATCGAACAATCCGACCATTTCGATTCGATTTATTTTGGATCTATGTTAAAATTGGTTTGATTCTAAGTTGAAAAATAATAATAACTCAATATTTTGGGTTTGGTTTTTCGGTTAGTAGACAAAAATCGAGTCAAACCGAAATCAAACCAAAAATAACCCAGCCCAAATTACCCGAAATCAACTCAAAAAATATAATATATAATTATATAATACACATATTATCATATAATATTATAATGATATTATTCATATTATATATAAAACAGTTTTTATTTTAAATTGATATATAAAACATTAAAATAGTATACTATTTGTAAAACAGTAACTGATTGATATATATATAGTATATATGATTCTATATAATATTATGTATATTATAATATTTATAGTATTATATAATATATTATTTATTTGAATGTTTAAGATTCAAAAAAAAAAAAAAAAAACATAAGTCAGATCAACTTGAAACCAATCCGATCCAATCCTATTTTAAGTTAACTTGAAAATCGAATCGACACAATTCGATATTTTTAGTTTAATTTGGTTCGGTTCTAAGTTAAAATTAGTTCGGTTTCGAATCTATTTTTCAAAAATTAAAAAAAATAAGTTCGATTTCGGTTTAAGTATGAACACGAACCGAACTGACTCATGTACACCGTTAGTTAGAGGCCTTCCAATCTTGCTATTTGGGTATTGCCTTTGCCCACTTCTTTACAACATTTGTCTAGAAAATAAAAAATAAATAAATCCAAAGGGAATCACGATACCTTCTCTTACAATGTTTACAAAATATGTAGCATTGGATATAGGGATAACGATGGATCGAATCGGGATTGGCCATTATTTACACCATCTTTGAATTTGTCAAGTAAAGAAATACCTGGATTAGACGGGTACTCGGCGGTTATTTTTAACTAATTACCATCTCTAACCTATCAAATAATTGGACACTTATTGGGTAATCGGCTATTTATAATTTTTAAAAAATAATGATTAAAAATTTCTTAAATTCAATTACTTTATAAGTAATTTTACATCTTTATAGACTAAAAAAATTATCTTTCAATAAAGTATTTAAATATATTTTTATTTAGTAAAATTTATTATATAACTTAAAAAAAATTTCATATTTGATTTCATCTTACCCCTTTATTATAATTAAGTAAAAAAAAAAAAAAAGAATTTGTGTCCATTCATTACATTGAGAAAATCCTAAGTCTAAAATAAATTATTTGGTATCAGAATTTTGAATTAATTGGTATTAATTAAATGGACTTCATTTTTTAAATACAATATATATATATGATTTAGTATCCAAATTGATGATATTATTTGTATAAATTCGAGTATCCAATAATTTAGGCTAATAATTTTGTAATTTAGAAAAGTAATAACGTAATACTCATTGGGTACCTAATAAATGAGTAATTAGTGTGGGTAATTTTGGCGATAATCAGGTAATACTTGTCGTTAATTAGGGTAATCAAGGCGGGTTCAAGTAATCCCCATTGGGTGTACTATATTTTCTATCTCCATATCCGTATCTTACGATTATTTTATTTTTATATCATAACCCAACCCATTACTCAAAAAATTTAAAAATAATCGCACTTATCAGATCAGTGTTGGATGGGTACCTGGCAGGGCAGGTTGAAATTGTCACCCCTAATTAAATCTCCCATTAAGTCTAAAATTAACTTAAGATATTTTTTGAATCCCTAAAATAATATCAAAAAAAACTTTTAATTTATATTATTTTTTGAGTCTATTATTGTGCATTCAGGACACTTATTAAAAATTAATAAATATATGACATATGATTATTCCTCCAATTTTAATCGCACTTTAATAGAGGGGAAAAAAGTATAAAACATTATATGTGACACGGTTTTATTAGTCATTAATGAACGCTAGGCCACTTGTTAGTAAGTGCTTAATTTTTTAAATTAAATTTTAACACATGTTACTTTTACGCTAATTTTTATGTTTTTAACAAACCAAACACTATCTTAAATTAAAAAATATTTAAAAAAAAAAAACTAGTCTTGGAAATTTCTTTAAACACTAACAATGTTGTTAACATCTTGACACGAATTAATAGAAGACTGTTAGATCAGTTTATTTAAATATTTCATTCTTTTACTCAATTTAAAAAAAATAGATATATAGCTAAAAGTAAAAATACAATACTGAATTTTGTTAATTTTTAAATACATGAATTTTTATTGTTCCTACTTGCACTAGGGTAGAAAACAGTGCACACCAAATATAGATAATTAATATATTTAGATTTAAAATTGTAATTAATGACAAATAAAAATTTTTACTTTAAGAGTTCATTTTTATAAAAAAAAAGTGATGGAAAAAAATATTTTTAAATTGACAAAATTGCTCAAAAACTAAGATATATACAATATATATATATATATATAGAGTAGGTAATTCCCGTTGAGTTGGCCGGTAGAGATCATTGAATCTTTCACACCCCATCAATGGCGATCCACAAAACCCCAAAGAGCAAGCATAAACCCAGATCCCCAATTTACTACATACTTACAATATCCATCGCATTAGTAATTGCTCTCTTGTACCTTCTTTCTTCTTTGAATTCCACAAATGGGTTCTCGTTTCTGCCCGGAAAACCCCCAGAAAAGGTGGTGGTTCGCTCCAAGAGTGACCGCAGATCGAACAAAGCCTCTGAGAAGTTCTTGTATTGGGGGAACAGAATCGACTGCCCCGGAAAGCACTGCGACTCCTGTGAGGGTTTGGGTCATCAAGAGTCGAGCCTCAGGTGTGCTCTTGAAGAGGCCATGATTCTTCAGAGGTATGTGCATTTATGGAATTCATTTCCTCTCTCTATATATATTTTGGGGGGGGGGGTTGTTATAAATTACTACAGTTGAATTGGGTGTTGCCTGATGTTCTGTTATTTCCTTTTTCGTGGTTAAATATCTTTTTTGAAGTTGAATTGATGGTTCAAAAATGAAGAATCCTTATTAGAAACAACGTATGGACTTTCTGAAGTTTTGTGCTATAGTGAGCTGAGCAATTTGCATTTGTTGGTTAATTGGCTGGCATTTAAAAGATAGTTTTGGTCGGTATTTTTTGTTTTTTTAATTTCCCCATTTCAGCATTTCTTAGTCAGAAATTTAAAAGTCTGAAATAGGGAAATCATTTGTGTGGTGAATTTGATTTAGGTTCTTTGGATATTTATTGGAAGTGGATTGGATATGTGACATGTACTGAAACCGGATCTGTCTTCTTTTTTTGGGAAAAATTATAAGCAAGTTGTAAGAAATGTGGTTAAATTTTGGTTAAAACATAAAA
Organism: Vitellaria paradoxa; assembly: GCA_019916065.1. NCBI lineage: Eukaryota > Viridiplantae > Streptophyta > Magnoliopsida > Ericales > Sapotaceae > Vitellaria > Vitellaria paradoxa. The sequence continues at coordinate 15,793,872 of CM034235.1, read as the reverse complement.
GAAATAGAAAATTCAGCTGTCCAAATCTTTGATATTTGAATTGATGTCAGTGGGGCAGTTCAGAAATTTGGTTGGAATTCAGTAGATTTGTGTCAAGTGATGAAAATGTTGAAACTTTTGATCGTGCACCGAATATATCAGTACAGAGTTCAGGACAAACAATATTTAGATTCACATTTAACCAGCAGAAGTTTGGGAATTGAAAGAATTATATTCCATTGAGTTATCTGTGTTCTCAAGCTTGTTTAACACAAGTAATCTGATTTCTTAGTCTTCACAAAGAGATGCCTGTGAGACCGTGAAACTGTGTGGAAATAATTAGGATTGGTACTTGTGATTATCATGGTGTTAGTAATAAGTTTTTTTGACCTCTTTATCGTCACTTGTTGCAGAACTTTTGTGATGCCTTCTAGGATGTGTATCAATCCAATACATAACAAGAAAGGGATTCTTCATCTGTCAGATAATGCAAAGTCAGAGGAAAGGTAAGTTTCATTTGGTTCATATTGCAATGAATTTTCAGTTGGTTACATAATTTATATTGTAACCAAAAAAAAATAGAAAGAAGATAGAGTAGAAGTTATTTTCCTTGCTCTTCTTTCCATTTTTCCTTGAGCACAACATTCTAGGTGTATCATACGGTTCACTGCATGACACAAGCACTGACACAGGATTGATCGGCTTTGTCTTCCATGCATATTAGGTGTTTCCTAGATTGCTTGTCAATAAAATGAACAAAGAAATGAATGTTGCACTTGAAATTGTTTGTCACATGAGTTATGGCAAATCTGTAATCACAAAATATGAGTGCCTTGCTGCAGTGGGAGTTTTAATTCTCATTTTTATTATGTGCTGATATTTGCTTTAGTTTTTATTTTTTATTTCATTTTTATTTATTTATTTATTTATTTTTTGTAGGTGGGCGACTAGCTCCTGTGCCATGGACTCTTTGTATGATCTGAACCTCATGTCTAACACTGTCCCTGTAATTTTAGACAACTCTGAAATGTGGCATCAGGCTCTGTCAACAAGTATGAAGTTGGGGAGTAGAGGGATTGCGCATGTTCAAGGAGTTAATCAGGCTGATCTCAAAGAAAAAAGTCAATATTCACATATCTTGCTCATTAATCGCACTGCTAGCCCACTTTCATGGTAAATTCATCATTGCCATATGATACTTATTTTTCTTTGCTTAATTGAACCACCATGACTTCTCCCATGCATGCATGCGTTGGCTTGGTGCACAAAATCAGTGTATGGCTAATTGAGGAAATATTGGCTACACTAATTGTGGTAACTCCCACTTCCTGTAGTAGTCAATCTCTATTCTCATATTATAAGCGTTGGAAGCCCATTGTGACTTCTGCATAATGAGTAGATATTGACTGAAAAAAAAAAAAAAAAAAAGTTTGAGGCTAGGAAGTAGGAAGCTTCTAACTTGTTATTTATCAAAATCCAATTTTTGTTTGAACTGAAAAACAAAACCATTTAAATTTTTCCGGTTTCGTAAGCAGTAAATAGGTTGTTTTGTATGCCATTTGTGTGCAATACTATAATCCAAAGTCTTTGTTAACCTTATGCTGAGTTAGTGGAGTTTTTCATATTTTGTTAGTTTTTGTGTATTTTTTAATCATGATAAACTGTTCAGGTTTATGGAGTGCAAGAATCGGAATAACCACACTGCTATGGTGTTGCCACATTCATTTCTTCCTTCAATGGCTGCCAAGAAACTACGAGATGCAGCAGAAAAGGTTTATCATATGTAATCTTTCTTTAGTTATGATGGGCTGCTCCATTATTGTAAAATAGCACATGATTTGCCATGTATTGTCTATTCCCATTGTCTGCTAACAAATGAAACATCCTTCTGATGACATCACTTACTTGTTCAATGGTATTGACCTTATGCAGGATACATTATCAATGTAATCTAGTAACTAGGTCCAGTTATTTTGATAATATATATATTCTGCACATAAAGTTTTTATTCCTAATAAAGGCAAACATGCTGGCACCTGAGTTGACCTGTTATATAGATTTTAGATACTTTGTCAAGGGAAAACTCTGCAGAGCTTATAACTCAAAAAGTATCGGTGTGCTAATAAAATTCTTGCTCCTTGTAGCAACTGAAAAGGTCCAATTATTTTCATGATATATATATATATATATATTCTGCACTTCAAGTTTTTCTTACTGATTTAAGGCAAACATGCTGGCATCTGAGTTGACCTGTTATATAAATTTTAGATACTTAATAGTTTGTCGAGGGACAACTCTACATAGCTTATAACTTGAAAAGTATCAGTATCAAACAGTTGTATGCATTAACTTTTGTAAGCTAATAAAATTCTTGCTCCTCGTAGCAACTGAAAATAGAAGATTGATGTTTTACTGCTATAGGAGAAATCAGAAAAATGGGCACTACTCTATGCCTGTATCGGCTGTATTACCAAGTTTCGTGCATGCTGAGCACTTTACTTAAGCTATTTTTTTTTTTACTAACTTTACTTAAGATATTTGATATTCTTAATTCTTTAAGAATTCTTCTTTGACTAGCATCAATATGATGTATTAAGCGGGATCTATGTTACATGGACTGTTCTAAATGTATCACGTACCCATGTTGAATATTTGACACTTAGGTAAGGATATGGTATATCTGTCCTATATTATATCACATATTCATATAAATATATTTAGCAATTTAATTTTAGCACACATAGTATTGCATAAAAAACTTGTATTTTATGCATGAACCAAAAGAGTCCCATCTTGTTAATACCATATTATCCTATAAAATAAAATTATTATATTAAATATATTGATAATTTCTCGCGTCTCTACATCCTTTGACAAGAAAATTAATGGATTTGACTTTTAGGCACGTTTCCATACCCGATTCCATGGGGTAGAGGGTTTGTATTAATACCTCTCCTGTGGGTCAACCCTAAGGATTAGCTTAGCTGGTCAGATCTTGGGTTTGCTTTCAGATGGTTATTAGTTTGAGTCTCTTTAGGGTCACTAGAGGCTTACTTGGTCATTAATTTTAAGACTCCAAGGATTAGTTAAAGTGCACACAAATTAGTCCGAACACCTAATTTACCAAAAAATAAAGGAAAAAATACCTCTCATGTGGGTTAAGATTGTAATACAGTAGTTTCCAATGCATGATGGATCTTCTTTCATTCTACCAAGTGATATTTGGAAAATGCATAATTTGCATTCAGAAACACTTCTTAATATGACCTGAGTGAATTATGATGATTTCGCTCCTGTGCGGGCTTTCTATTTATCAGGAAAGTGTTGCAGTCATCCAGAAGAATTAAATTTTGTTGATCACGTGAGGGATTTTAGATTGCCTGGGTACTGGCTGTGCATGGTGACACTGGTTTTAGAAATATGTTTCAAGAATCTGGAGTAATATGTACATTTGTGGAAATTTTATCTTTTCCTAGTGTTGCATATGCCAAGTCTGTGTAAAATTCTGGTTGCATGAGGTGTGAGAAAGTCTTGGAAGTAGTATCGCGAGATTTCTCTAGACCTTTTCACCCCTCTGTTGTTCCAAGTCATTACTTCTTCATGCTTCATTCTTTGCACGATGTAATAATTTGCTTGGATGGCTCAGAGGATACAGTTTTGTTACTCTTTTGTTATTCATGAAACTAGTAATGTATTGTTGACATACTGAACCCTGTGATTAGACAAAATGCAGTCTCCTTATTTTTGTTTTCCTCTCTGATCCATGAACTAATAATGTCAGACCCACAGATTAAAGGCTCCCTTGGTGATTATGACGCTATTCATGTTCGTCGAGGCGATAAAATAAAAACTAGGAAGGACAGGTTTGGGGTTGATAGGAGCTTACATCCGCATCTTGACAGGGATACACGTCCAGAGTTTATTCTTTGTAGAATTTCAAAATGGGTCCCACCAGGACGAACACTTTTCATTGCTTCGAATGAGCGGACACCTGGTTTCTTTTCACCTCTTTCTGCCAGGTAATATAATCTCTTGCAGCTTTAGTTCTTTATACTTTAAATTGCAAGCATTTGGTCTAGCCAAACATCATCAGAATATTTCCCAGATTTGACGTAAGGCTTAAGCAATAGTATGTATTAATTTCATCAGGATTAAATGATCCATGCTGTGTAACACCACCTTCACTGCTCCTTGGGGGCTAATTTTGGCCCTGGTAGAATTCATGGATGTTTTCAAAAAGGTTAGGGTGGTAGACTGATTCTGTCAGCATGTAGTGAGAGTTGCTCTCTAGAACCGGGAAATCTAACCCCTCCCCCCCCCCCCCCGGGGGGGGGAGTTTAGCAATGCAGTAAAAAGCAACCCGATGCACAAGACTATTGTATTGCACCATCTGGGGAGGGTCAGATGTACACATCCTTTATCCCTGTTTGCAGAGTGCCTGTTTTTGGGATTGAACCCATTACCTTCACGTCACAATGAACTCCAAAGGCCAACCTTCTTAGATCACCAAAATGATAGCTGAATGTTGAAATTTCCATATTTTTGTTGAAATTCCAGTGCTCTTATGCATGGACCTATGAATAGGCTAATTTGATCCCTTTTCTGGTGACTAATGTTTGCAGGTTTAAGTTGGCTTATCCGTCAAATTATAGCAGTATCTTGGACCCATTGATTGAGAATAACTACCAACTGTTTATGATAGAAAGGCTTATCCTGATGGGGGCCAAAACATTCATCAGAACATTCAAGGAAGATGATACAGATCTCAGCCTTACTGATGATCCAAAGAAAAATACAAAGAAGTGGCAGATTCCTGTTTATACCATGGATGGCAATGGATGCTGATTGTTATTGTTGCTTCAAAATTTTTCCTCCGATCCCATCCATCGCCTTTCCACAGTGATTGATCTATTCTCCTGCTCCAATTTTCATCGACACGGGTTGAAGAAGAACTAGGTGAATCATGTCTGGTAGCATTGAATTGAGATGAAAGATTGTGAATAATGTGTCAAGGGAGGTGACTGTTTTGCCCGTGGTGTTGATTGTGGGGAAAATTATGCAATGCATCATGTTTTGCAGTTGCCTACATGCAATTATACAGAAATTTTGGGCGGCCCAATTATTTTATTCTTTTGGCTTTTTGTGTATCCTAAAGTTTTGGTTGGGATGGGAATTCATCTTTTCAGTTGTTTATGTAAGAGAAATGCAGATGGAGAATTTATGTGATGGTATATTTTGTGTGTTTTATGTGATCGTATATTATCTATCAAGTTGAAAAAAACAATTTATAGGACAATTCTGAGGTCAACTATGCTTTATGGTGTACAATGTTGGACCCTTAAGAAAAAAATACTCTCTTAGAATGAGCTTCGTGGATATATATATATATATATATAAAGATGTTAAGATGGATATTTGCGAGAAAATATAAGATATGAAAAGACTATATATTTGAAAAAAAAAAAATTTGAGTTGATACTAATAGAAAAGAAGTTAAGAAATTGTCATTTAAGATAGTTTAGTTATGTTCAACGTGGGTTTAAAGAAGAGTGATAGGATTCAAGTATAAGGTGTAAAAAGGAAAAAAAAATATGAAAACAAGATTATATGGATTGAAATTGTTAAGAAATGTCTAATTTCGAATAATTTCAAAGAAAGAAAAAACATGGCACTTGATGGAAATGAATAAAGAAAAATAATTTATTTAGTTGACTTCAAATACTGGACTAAGATTCTGGGTTAAGTTGAGGGTAGTTGAATTTTTATAAAAGATTGTATTTTATATTAAAAATATGATTTAATACATAACAAATAGAAAATTTAATTTTAACTTAAAAATAATCTGTGTTATAATAAGAGAATTTAGTACTATTTCTGATATGTGGAGGGAATTGTCCCCCTTTTCAAATATTTATAATTAACTCTTTATGTTAAAGTAACAATAACTCTTCAAATAATAGAATCATCCAAAATAAGCATATAAATAAATTCTTATCAGCTATTTCAAAAAAAAAAAAAAAAAAAAATTCTTATCAAACTATATTTAAGTTCATTAGGTGTATAACTCTAATATTCATATATGAATTCTTGAATAATTTAAATATTCAACTCTACTTGATAATATTATATTATAAATTTTATAATAATAAAATTAACTAAAATATATAATATTTAATATTATAAAGTTATATATTATCGGACCGAGTCATTGTTGGACCGGATAAAAATATAGTCCTGTATGAACCCATAAGTGCTTGAGTTTATCCGAATAAACGGACTAGACCCATGTTTGCGAGTCGAGTCCGAGGGAGGATCGGGTCCATCGAGAGGTTACATACATATATACCCCGGACAGAACAAAGATAACCGTGCAGAACGTCACTTCCAGCCGCCGGAAACTGACCTTCGGTCGCCGGAAAATATCCAAATCTCAGGTTCTAGTCTAGTTTGATTATTCTACTCTTTTATTCGATTTTGGAAATCGTATATATAATAGTTCCCACCATGAACATGTATGTATGTCTACGTACGGTATATGAATTCCCTAGGCTGTTGATTCATAGATATAGATACACATGCATGTGTATACGTGTGCAGTGCGTCCTACTGAAATGGAGGGGAATTTTGGATAGAACGATCACGCTTTCTGATTGGTCGCCGAGAAAATGCAGCTAAGGGAAAGAAAATAAATTTGCGGCTAGAATTTTCCTTTTTCCGGACCCTAGAAATCGAAATCGTCAATCAACTGAACCTGAAACTAGAATTGATTGATTTCGGCAGACAACTTATTTTGTTATATTTTCTTCAATTTTCTTATAGATTATCAGTTCTATTCAAATTTTGAGTTGGATTAATATTTAATACTATGGTTATGAGAAAGATTTCTACTTGAAGTTTGATAGGAAATGATAATCTCAGGTCACGGTTAGACCTGTATTGATTGTGTGATATGCCGTATCTGGTACGCGAGCATTTGTTTATCAGCAACATCAGTGACGCGGCGGAGGTTCTTCAGAACGGCAGTGAGGAAATCACTCATATATTATCAGTTCTTAGTTCTGCATCGATATCTTTTTTCTCCGAATGGCGTAGAGGTCTATCGATCCCTACCAAAGAGATTCGCAAGGTGTATGTTGAGGGCTCAGAGCCTGAGGATGGTCCAGGTGACAGTTCAAAGAGTTCATTGTCTCAAAGGAAGCTTCTGTACTCCCTGGAGTATGCAGGTAAGGATTTGAAATTGGTGAGGATGGCAGTGCCGCTTAGAGATATGGAGGGTGAAAATTTGTTGGATTGTTTGGATGTATGTTTGAAATTTATTGAAGAGCATCGAAAAGCGGGGTCTGTGTTGGTGCATTGCTTTGCTGGCGTATCAAGAAGGTATTTGTTCATTCGACATTTTGATTCTTCCTGGAGGCATCTTGGAATTAATGCTTTGTGCTGATCGAAAATTGTCTTTTGTTGTTAATGATTACAAACGCTTTATTTTGAATGCATTATCCGTTTCTGTCAGAATTTGCTTTCTACTGATTGGGGTTCTATTGAGTTTTTTTTTTTTAGATGGTAATTTGAGTTTGATTTGTACTTAACATCGTTCCTGTCCCATTCACTGAATGTTCTACAATTTTGATGATGTGCTGCACAAGTCCTAACATTTTCCAGATATTTGGTTCTCAATTTTTTATTGCTTGTCAGTACGTGGATGGGACAATTTTCTCTTCCATTTTCGCTTAAGTAAACTTCTTTAAATGATAAAATATTCTTCTTAGAAGTTATCATTCATTTTACAGCTCTCTTAATGTGCCTCTGTTCCAAATGTATGTAAAAAGTTGAATTAATTATGTTTTTCGATCTCTCTTTACATTGATTTGTGCTTTGGTTGTGTTCCAATTAGCCTTCTATTACTGTCGCTATCTCAATCTGTTGCATCACCATCTCTCATCTGTTTGATTTTTGATAGAATTGTTTGGAAAGATCCTCCTATTGTGCAATTTTCATGAGGTAAATTTTAATTGAATTGTTAGTACTTCATGTTCCCTTACCAACGCTAGGTTAAGAATGGGACTTGCATTTCAATGAAGAGGATGAGCTTTAAGAGAATGATTTAGAGTTCTTATAGAGTGGAACCATGCAGTGCTGGACACAAGATAGATCTTCCAAAGAACAAGGCCTTTTTTGAATAAGCCAATTCATTTGAGACCCTGCAAATCTACTCCTTTTCCTATTCAAAGATCCAAATGGCAATCAAGGAAGGCACCCAAATACTACTATGTGAAAACACCAATGGACTTGTTACATCTAGAAGGACTCAACAAAGTCCAAAAATTGCTCGAGGTTACATTCCCCTAAAGTCCAACTAAACAAACTAGTCAAAAAGAACACTTTTAACCTATAAACGTTTTACTAGACCTTGGAAAGGTCTACTATTACATTTTCCCTAGTAACACACATTAAGCACAATGGAGCCAAATACTAATTTATAGTTCCCGACTATTCCTCCTACCCTCCCCCTTTCAACTTTATAATTCCTGTACAAAAAAAAAAAAAAAAAAAAAAAAACTAATAATAATAATAATTAAAAAAAATACCATTTATAGTTTCATATTTCTTTATGGCATTGCCTTCTTAACCGGTTTTACTACTTTATTATGAATGTTGAACTTAATTTAAATTGGACATATCATCTTTGTAATAAATTTAGTTATTAGAGCATCTTTTAAATTCAAACAAGCAAAGCAAGTGTTTCATCCCTCATTTTTCTAGATTTTGTGGAGCATTTGCACTAGGCTTTTGGGTTCAGGATATAGTTTCCTTTGACAGGCATTCTGGGCATGTGGCTTCCACCCCTTTGTAACTTTATTGATAACATTTATCTTCCCACTAATTAGTCCTAAAAATTGTTTTCATTGGTTTTCACATATAAAAGTCATCATAATTTTAGAATCCTCAAAACAAATATTGTTGAATTATTGAAAAACAATTATGCAGTTTAACATTTTTTGAGGAGTATTGGCAATGCCATCCTAAATCTAATATTAGTATTTTGGTTCGGTGGTTTGTAATACTGAATTATGTATTTGACCTTAGTTTTTACTTTTCATCAATATAGTTTCAAGTTTATTGGAGTTTCATGTAAAAAAAGAGGCACTCAAGAATATTTTATTTCTTTTTTGTGTAATTTTTAGTCAAAACTTTATTTTTGAATGGGTGAAATAAAATTCACTTGGATATGAATATTACTTGAAAGTTGGCTGAAGTATCTTTACATTGAGGTACAACTCAACTCAACTCAACAAAGTTTTAGTTTCAAACTAGTTAGAATCGGCTATGGAAATTTCAATGTATAGTTTAAAAAAAAAAAAAAATTTTGACAGACAATGCTGGATACACACATGCATATTTGAAAATCACTTTAAAATAATGTAGTGAAATAGAGTAAGTCTTGGTACTCTATTGATTATCGCTTTTTTATTCTTTATTTTCTGACTTGGTGAAACTCCAAGCCTTTTGGTCCAGGCTTAATGTTCAATAATGCAGTTATGGCTGCAACCATGTAGTTGATGGCTAGGAATTACAAACTTATGCTGCAATGGTCCTGAAGTTAAAGAATTCATAGTTGCATTGCCTTCATAATTTTGTTCCTGCATGTTTAGCACATCGATGCTAGGTGGTGCTTGGATTGTGCCTAATGGCTCTTGGCTTTGCCGTTGGGTTTCCTCCTTTCCCTAGTGTTACAACTTAAAAGAAAAAGAATAAATCGATTCCTTTTTCCTTTTTTTGTTTTTTTTTGTAAGAGAGAATGAGTATATATGATGCAAAATAGAAAGTATAGAGCCTACAAGGGGCATAGCCAAGTATAAGTACATAAACTGTACATCAGAGTCAGACCATAAAAAGGATTCCTTTTTTTGCATTGTTGGTTTTGGTATAGTTAGTTTTGCTTCCCCTAGGTAGAACTAGTTAGAGGTGTGATAGAAGTGCTTTACTCTTTTTGACATTAATTCTCTTTTCTATATGTCTAGACAAAGAGTTTGTCCAAGTAATAAACCAAACCAAACCAAACCAAGCTTTTTCCCACTAGGTGGGGTTGGCTATATGGATTTGTCGACGCCAATTTGATCTGTTTAGGGGCATGTCCTCCGATAAATCTAGGTAGGTTAGGTCATGTTTAATGGTTTTTTTCCAGCTTCTCTTGGGTCTTCCTCTACCTCTCCTACTCCTAACAATCTCCATACTTTCACATCTTCTAACAGGTGCCTCTGCTGGACGCCTTCTAATATGGCCAAACCATCTTAATCGGTTTTCTCTCATTTTATCTTCAATCGGTGCTATTCCTACTTTGCCCCTAATCTCCTCGTTCCTAATCCTATCTTTTCTTGTAATCCCGCACATCCACCTTAGCATCCTCATCTCCGCAACTGCCATCTTCTGACCATGATTATGCTTTATTGCCCAACACTCTGATCCATATAGCAGCGCTGGTCTAACCGCTACCTTATAATACTTTCCTTTCACCTTGAGGGGGATTTTTCGGTCGCACAAAACCCCCGAAGCACTCCTCCATTTGGTCCATCCAGCTTGAATCCTGTGACTTACATCAGTATCAATCCCTCCATCTTGTTGCACCATAGATCCAAGGTACCTAAATTTATCTTTCTCTACAATCTTTTGTGTGCCTAAACTTACTTCTATACTACTCGTTATCCTACTTTGACTAAACTTACATTCCATATATTCCGTCTTGCATCGGCTTAGCCTAAACCCTTTTGTCTCTAACGTATCCCGCCACAATTCTAGCTTAGCATTCACTCCTTCTCTCGTCTCATCTACTAAAACAATATCATCTGCAAATAGCATATACCACGGCACCTCATCCTGAATATGTATTGTAATCTCATCTATAACTAAAGCAAACAAGTACGGGCTTAACGCTGAGCCTTGATATAAACCAGTTTGTCCAAGTAATAATTGTAATAATATTCAATATTCTCTCTATCTATATTCTGATATTGAAGATGGGGAAATAATAAAATAAGATAAAAGAATTTAAATAACAAACTATTGAGTAGGTAAAACAAAAGGTTAGTTGTGCTGTTTGCCATCCATTAGCTGCATGTGCAATGCTCCTGTGGCTTCCCTATGGAGGCTCAATGTTCTAGGCATCCTATTAATGTGTTGAGAAAAATTTTCTCAAATTTTTAATTGCACTCTTTGTCTTGGAACGTGTATTAGAGATATTGTAAATATAGAAATAAGATTCGATTGTCTCAGAATCATGGTCATTCTTCCATTCAGGTTTATATTGATGCAGATTGGGCAAACTCACCATTAGTCAGACTATCCGCTGTTGGTTATTGTGTCTTTGTTAGAGGAAATTTGGTTTCTTTGAAAAGTAAGGAGCAGACTGAAGTTGCCACGTTTAGTGCAAAATTAGAATACAGAGCTATGACTCGTAACTTATGTTAATTAATTTGGATACCCCGTACGGTAGAGAAGTTGAGAGTCCATCATTCACAACCTATGAAACTATTGTGTGATAATTAGGTTGCAGTACATATTGATTCTAATCTTGTATTCCATAAAAGAACAAAGCATATCGAAGTAGACTTTTATTTTGTTGGAGAGAAGATAATACAGAATATCATCAAGATAGAACATGTTAAGTCAAAAGACCACCTTGCAAACTTATTCATTAAAACGCTTGGCAGTTCTCAGGTTAAACACATTTGTCACAAGCTTAGAACGTATGATAGATACACTCTAGCTTGGGGGGGGGGGTTATAGATATTGTAAATATAGAAATAGGATCAGATTATTTCTAGATTGATTGTTTCCTAGAATAGGAGATGTGATCAGGAGTGATTGATATGATTGATCCTTTCCAAAGTTGTAACGTTCATTTGGTCTTACCCATGGTGGTTAAGCCATTCCATTCTATCTCTATTCTTGATAATGTGATTATTTATTGAACAGTCATTTGAATTGATTTAAAACATATGACAAACAGCATCGAACTGATGCGATGGAATTACTGCTTGTAGCCTAAGTCTGCCATAATTTTAAAGATGACATTCTCCTGTAAAAATAGCAATCCAGATTCATATAATTTTCTTACTTCCTGTCTATAAGCTAATATTAAAATGTTAATTTCAAACTCTCAATAACATCCCTACTTGAGTTGTTTTGCTGCTTCAGCTTTCTTTATCAAATTCAATACAAACTGCTTTCCTCTTGTGTCTTCTGATGAATGAAAAGACAGTATATATGAAGTGATCTATTCTTTAGCTTAGTTTTTTTGCTTTATCAAGATCTAATGGCTTACATCCATTTTTTGAGTCTGTTCATTGCAGTGCAGCTATTGTTACAGCATACCTGATGAGAACTGAACAACTATCTCAAGAAGGTTTGAGAGAATCCTTTGCTTTGGAGTATTGTGGGTCTACAAATTTGGTATTTTTGGGGGGTTTCTATGTTTCTGTATTTTGAAAATCTGAATGGCTGTGTTGAGATTGATAATTATGATACTCATTTATACTCATCTTTGTTTTGTCATTTGCTTTTTCTGTATTTTCCTTTTCTTCCTTATCTACATACCTTTTCTTTTGCAGATGCACTTGAATCTTTACAGCGAAGCTGTGAATTTGTCTGCCCTAACGATGGTTTTCTGGAACAGGTAATATGAGGAGAATTTGTATCAAGTTATGGTCTATAAGCAGGCATTGCAAAGTGCTTCAAAGTTTTACTTTTCCCTGTGCTTAGTTTATCATGGATTCTAGTTGCTTTCTTCTTTTACCTCGCAGTTGAAAATGTTTGAAGAAATGGGTTTCAAGGTTGATCATGCCAGTCCTATATACAAGCGCTTCCATCTGAAAGTATTAGGTCCAATTTCTTATTCACTTTTTTTTTTTTTTTGATTGATATTTTCAGAGATTATATTTCCTTTCCTTTATGAATTTGTTCTTCTTTTTATTTTAAATCTGAATTTTAAAGTCTATACTTTTGACAATGTAAGATTCCTCAATTTATTTCTAGTGACTGGACATAAGAGTACAGTATGTTGCTGAGGCAAAAGTTTGGGATGAGACACGTGTTAATGTATATTCATGTATCACTAGTATTTATGCATCTAGGGATGATGTACTTTAGTATTTATGTATCTAGGGGTGATGTCCCTAAGTTTAGGGATAATGTATCTAGTTTAGGTTATCTATATAGTATTTATTGGGTATGATTATAAATAACAGTCTGAGACAACCTATTTGATTGTCAAGTCATTTGGTAAATCATTCTTTTCTTTACATGGTTTCAGAGCAATAATCCTAGAATAATAGTAAAAAAAGACCCCTAACTGCAGTCGTTGGCGGCATTGTTCTAAGTTATTGGTGTCCTTACTCGAAGTCTGGTCAAAGATCGAAGTTGACAATTGTCGCAGTCAAAGTCCAATCGCCAGTCGAAGCCAACGATTGCCAGTCGAAGTTGACAACGATCACTCCAATCGAAGATCGAAGTCCAATCTAGTTGACAATGATTGCTGTCGTAAGTCGATTACTTGTAAAAGCCCTCTGTTGTCGATCGCTAGTCACAAACTTCCTTCGTCGTTGTCAGCCTCAGTTTATGTCAGTCACTGTCAGCCTCATCTTCATCAGTTGCCATCGTCTTCGCCTCATCAATCGCTACTTCAATTGACTTGTAGCATTAATGGAGTCAAAATCTATTGGTACCTCTATTGCAGCATCTACTACCAATCAACATCTGCAAATTGTGACTCTTTTTGAAGAAGTGTATTCAAGACTCCTATAGTATCAGATAGCTTATTAGGCCTTTCTCTCTTTTGCTTCCTTTGCTCATCAAGGTAATTCTATTGTATGTCTCTCTACTCATTCTCCTGCCTATTGGATTATAGACTCTGGTGCTTCCAATCATATTTTTGAAACATCTACGTTATTTTCTGGTATTCAATATTCTACTTCTCTCCCAGCAGTTAATCTAGCTAATGGGTCAACTATTTTTGTCAATGGTGTTGATACAATGACTCCTTCCCCTTCTCTTTTTATAGTTTCAGTGCTATATGCTCCGTCTTTTCCTTTTAATCTGATGTCTGTTAGTAAACTGACCAAGTATCATAATTGTTCAGTGGTATTCTTTCCTAATTTTGTTATTATTCAGGATATAAGAAAGAAGATTGACGGAGGACATGAACCTAGAGGAGTCTATTGTCCTGATATATAGGCTTGTCCTGTAATAACTTCGTATTTAGAAATTTATTGTTGTTTTGGTCATCCTTCTTTAGAAATGCTAAAGTCCATGGTTCTTAGTCTACATCATTTACAATCTTTGAATTGTGAGTTCTATCAATTGGGAAAGCATCATCGTGTGCCTTTTGCTTCCCAAGTCAATAGGAGGTCATCAAGTCCTTTTTCGTTAGTTCATTCAGATGTTTGGGGTCCTATTAGAGTTACTTCAAAATTGGGGTTTAGGTATTTTGTCATTTTTGTAGATGGTTTTTCCAGAATTTCATGGATTTATTTGATGAAAGATCATTTTGAGTTGTTTTCTATTTTGCAAGCTTTCTGTGCTGTAATTAAAACCCAATTTGATGTACCTGTGCGAATTCTTTGTAATGATGATGCAAAAGAATAATTCTCTGAACCTTTTGTGGATTCATGGTCGCTGCCGGTATGCTTCATCAGTCTTTTTCTTCCCATACACCACAACAAAATGGGATGGCTGAAAGAAAAAATTTGTATCTTATTGAAACAGCCCGTTGTCTACTTTTTCAAATGAATGTTCCTAAAATCTTCTAGAGTGATGTTGTTTTAACTGCATATTATTTTATCATTGGTCTTTACACCAACTTGATGTAAAAAATGCATTTTTTCATGGTGATCTTGCTGAGGAAGTGTATATGGAGCAACTTCCTGGGTTTATTGTTGTTGCACAGGGGGAGTCTGGGTTAGTTTATAAGCTGAAGAAATCATTATATGGTCTGAAACAGTCTTTTCCGGCATGGTTGCACTGTTGTCACTGATTTTGGTCTAGTTCGTTGTGGAGTTGACCATTTAGTATTTTATCGTGATTCTTCTAATGGAAGAATTTGGCTCCTCGTGTACGTAGATGACATTGTTATCACAGGTGATGATTCACAAAATATTATTGATCTGAATTTATTTCTTCAAATTAAGTTTAGTACCAATGTTTTGGGAACATTGAAATACTTATTGGGAATAGAGATTGCCCGGTCACATATGGGTATTTCTCTCTCACAAAGAAAGTATACTCTTGATTTGTTGACGGAGACAGGTATGCTAGGATCTAAACCTATGGATACTTCAATGGATCCAAATATCAAATTAGTTATTGATCAGGGAGAGTTGTTACATGATCCTAGCCAGTACTAAAGGTTAGAAAGTTAAATTACTTGACAGTCACTTGATTTGATATATCTTTTACCACGAGTGTGATCAGTCAGTTCTTAAAATTACCTCGTAGTAGTCA
Organism: Vitellaria paradoxa; assembly: GCA_019916065.1. NCBI lineage: Eukaryota > Viridiplantae > Streptophyta > Magnoliopsida > Ericales > Sapotaceae > Vitellaria > Vitellaria paradoxa. The sequence continues at coordinate 15,778,401 of CM034235.1, read as the reverse complement.
TTAGGATACTGTTGTTCAGATTTTGAGATACCTAAAAGGTGCACCTGGTAAAGGCTTATTGAACAAAGCTAATGGACACACTTTAGTTCAACGGTACACTGATGCAGGCTAGACTGGGTCACCATCCGATAGACGATCTACTACTTGGTATTGTATCTTTGTTGGAGGTAATCTAGTATTTTAAAAAAGTAAAAAGCAGACAGTAGTAGTACGGTTCAGTGCTGAGTCAGAGTACAGAGCTATGGCACACATCCTGTGAGTTGATCTGGACATGTTAAAAGAATTGGGAGTTCATCATTCACAGCCCATAGAGTTACTATGTGATAATTAGGTTGCGACTTATATTACTTCTAATTCGGTATTTTATAAGAGAACTATACATATTGAGGTCGACTGTCATTTTGTCGGAGAAAATATTCTACAGAATGCGATCAAAACCGGTCCTGTGAAGTTTGAAGATTAACTTGCTAATTTGTTTACTAAAGCACTGGGAGACCTAAATTAAGGTTTATTTGTAACAAGCTGGGAACATATGATATATATGCTCTAATTTGAGAGAGAGTATTTATGTATATTAATGTATGCTAATGTATTTAGGGGTAATGTACTGTAGTCTAGGGATAATATATCTAGTTCAGGTTATTTGTATAGTATTTATTTTGTATGATTATAAATAACAGTCTGAGACAACTTATTTGGTTGTCAAGCTATTTAGTAAATCACTATCTCTTTAAAGCACGATGACAGTCAAGACACCATCCTTTTCCTCTCCCCCCTCTCGGCATGCGTGCATTCACAAAAGTTGATTTTTTTTTTTTTTTTTTTGATAAGCAATTGAATAAATTTCCTTAACGTACAAAATCATTTATCGCTTCCAAATGTTGGCAACTTGTGTTACTCGGACTCTTTTAGTTTGGGCAGAAGAACCCGCATCGACACGACATGACGCTAGTGCTGGTATGGGATCTGCGTCCGACGCAGAGTCCATATCTTGGATACGGCCTTTTGGACTTTTATTCCGCCATAGTTGGTCTGTTATTTCTGCCATAGTCGAGTATATTAAAGCTTGGTCGAGTAAAGGAGGAAGATGAAGACAGAGACGACAAAGATAGAAACGACGAGACGGACTTCACTTTCAGGCGAAGATAGAGATGACAGACTTATTCAGGTGAAGACAGAGCAGCGACGTTTTAATCGGCGAAGAGAAAGACAAGTTTCAGACGTAGATTTTTCAGGCGAAGACAGAGTAGCAAGGTTAAAACGAAAGATTAAACCCAAAGGTTAAATGTTTTGTCTTCCGTGTAGAACCGCGATATAATTTTTAATTTAATACCGTCTTCTGTGAGCATAAAATCAATTGTCTGTGCAAAGCGATTTGTTGTTGTTTATTTTGAAACAAACGATTCAACGTGTATTCTGTGTTTGTATTAGAGACAAGTAACTGGTCTCAATAAATTAATTACATAAATATAATTGATTATATTGATTTCACCTCACCCTTTTTTCTTCTGTGCATATATATTACACTATTACATACAGGTCACATGTCTTAAGTAAATTTAATATACTAACAAAACTGATTAATAAGAAATGTTCCCATGTGAGACCTTTGCTATTCCATTTGTGTATTAAATATAAAAAGAGTGTAGATCAAACTAACTTGAATAATTATAACTATTTTAAAATTTTTTTATTAAAAAATTCATCCTAATTTCAGGTAGTCGTGTTGTGGTTCGATGGTTCATATAACAATTAAGTTGTATAAATAATTTAATAATTACGATATTGAAGGTATAATTATTTCTGGTTCTATGACAAACTTTTTTATGTACCGTATTCCTGTACCCATATCCACACTTTGGACACTTTTTAAGCCAAATTCCTGTATTCTAAAATATAGATAATAGGCGAATCTGACATCTGGATATATACCCGAGTCCGACAACACCCCCCCCCCCCCAGGTGGAGTCCAAGCAACATAGTTGGCAATATGGTGTTGATGGGGCCTGGAAATTATATCAATTAGAATAGCAAGAAATGGATTGAATGGTCCTCATCTAAATGGACCTAGATCAGGGCTGCTGGTGAAGCTACAGTTAGTTTATTTCTTGTATAATTTGGACGAGGTCATCTAGGATTTTTGTAACACCGAGGGAAATCATTTAGGCTATGTTTGGAACTTGGAATTTGTCGCCCGAAGGGGGGCGAGTGAAGCCAAATAAAGTTACTAGTTTGTGTTATCTTTTTTTTTTTTGGTAAGTTGAAAAAAAAAAGATAACACAAACTAATTAAAAAAAAGATAATGCAAACTAGTTTGTGTTATCTTGTTTTGCTTAACTAATTAAAAATTATTTTTCTTGACACATTATTTATCTCCTCATTTTCCTAACGCAACTGAAAAAATGAAATAAATTAGGGAAATAAAATTACTAGTTCGTGTTATTTTGTTATGCGTAACTTAGTAAAAAATAATTAATTTTTTGACAAATATTATTGTCTTCTCATTTTGCTAACTTATTTGAGAAAATGAAATGAATTTGACTTTTTAACTTCATTTTGCTTTCCTACTATTTTTCTTCACTTTTTCTTTTTTTTTTTTTTTTTTTTAAATCCACAAAATTCATGTTCCAAACATAGTTGCATAGCATTAAAGTATCATTATAGGATTTTGTTTATTTAAGAGTACCAACCTAGTTTGATTACTCTATCTCTGCCCCAGCAGCCTGCCATTTTTTATTCCTCATTTTCTTTTGATAAAATGTGTACATCAGTCAGGTTTTTTATTGGCTAAGCACACTAGTTCTATTTCTTCGTGAATATTTGACATGATACGATATAGGTTTAAGTGGACATTTATATACATCTCCAAGAACAAATGCTTGAATAGTTTTCTTTTTTTTTTAATTACCAAATTCTTAAGCTACCATGGAGGGCTATTAATTTCTTAAAATCAACCGTTTTACTGAATTCATTACCTTTAGCTTCTCTTAACAACCCAAAGGGCATTGGTTGAGAACTTTAGGCTGACAAAAGAATTTCTGTTGATATGCGCATTCCCATGACCTTTCTCCAGATTCTGTTTTTTTATAGTTTAACCTGCAAGCTTTGGTGCACCTAGAAGCACAGGCATGTACAGGAGACACAGATATGCTGACAGGCAATTTTCAATAAGTTGGGACTCTCTTCAAAAAAATAAAATAAAAAAATAAGTTGGGACATGAGACAGCGGGGACACATCCATAAACAATCATTTGTTTTATATACATACTTGGAAAAAATAATTATTTATCTTTTTCTTTTATTTATTTTATATACATACTTGAAAATGATAATTATTTATCTATTTTTTATATGACAGGTGATTCTTACAATCGTGGAGAAAGAATAGACGGTTCTAAATTTGGGGCCGATCCTGGCTTGCCAGAAGAACTCTCCTCTGAGGAAGGAACATCTGGGAACAGGGGAATAGTTTCTACTCCTGCATATCGTTGCAAGAAATGCCGAAGAGTTGTTGCATTACAAAGGAATGTTGTGGATCATGTTCCAGGAGAAGGGGAGACAGCCTTTGATTGGCATAAGAGGAAAAGTGGCAACCCATTCAACAAGGGTCACGAGATTGAGTGTTCATCCATATTTGTGGAGCCTTTACGTTGGATGACGACAGGTACAATACATCCCTTCTACGTTTTTTTATTTTTATTTTTTTTATTTTTAAAGAATTTCTGGTATCTAGGCCTATTGTTGAATGAAGATGTAGAAATTGTCGAATACCGCCAAACAATCTTTGATTCATGGCCAAGGATTTGGAGTTTTTTGGGCCCACAATTGATGGGTTTATCCTCTATGGTGTTGCATGGATAGTGTTTGTGGTCAAACCTGTGAATCGCGAACGTATCATTGTTCTTTAGTTCCTTCATTTGTCGAGGCTGATACATTTTTGCTCATTTTATATTTATCTACTGCGGTGCAAGTCTCAGCATCTTTTATTACTCTCCGACTCTCTAATTTCATCTATACTAGCATGTACGTGTTTGAAATTTTAGTTTTTGGTACTGTATTTGTTCTTATGTTATATGTATTTAACTTCTAGGTGTTATATAGCCTATCACAATTTTTACTTCATAAAAAAATGTTATTATACACGATTCGATACAATACGATACGCAATAAACGGTTATTGATATGATTGCGATGCAAATTCGACACAAACTATGCTTTTTATTTTATTTGTCTTTGATTTCATCTATACAACAACTTGTATGCACGTATTGTGATTCTCGTTTATCCATTGTCACCAGTTGAAGAAGGTGCATTAGAGGGCAAGCTTTTATGCGTCCATTGCGAAGCCCGCTTGGGTTACTTCAACTGGTCAGGAATCCAATGCAGTTGCGGTAGCTGGATCACCCCAGCCTTTCAACTCCATAAAAGCCGAGTTGACATCAGCACTGTCTGATGTTTCTTTCACCACCTTTCTGGGAGATAGAAGACCGTGAAGGGGGGCATATAGGCACCTGACATTTTACCTAGTAATAATCTTAAATTATGGTATTGGTACTACGAATGAGCCATTGTCCCCCCCCCCCCCTCTTTTTTGAATTGGTTAGATTCAAGGAAGTTTGGATGTCTGAGGTCTCTTTTGTATTAGCTTGGTCAGTTAATTAGACCTTCTGCTCATAGTATACGGTCAACTTACATGTGATCTGGTTTTTCCAATCCAAATTTGTATGGGTTTTGGAGTTTGATCTTAGGATATGCGTGGAAAGATTGCAGCAATAAATCCAACTCAATACTCGACAGCCCTATCGAGGAAATAATTTGGTCTGTTTTTTGTTATTTATTTAAGGAGTTTCCCTGTTCCGTTTGTCTTACGAGTTAGGCCTTCTGTTAATTTTTTTCCCCCTTTTTTCGGTGAAGTTAAATAAAATAAAATCTATAAAGTAATTTTTTTTTTTTTTAATATGAGCGTCTTTTCAAGATATGTCTGGGTTGGACCCATTCTTAAAGATGTGAATCATAACACAAGATTCACGGATAATTATATGCAAAGAAAATATAAATGACCTCAACAGAAAATCCTTTGGGCCGCTCGGACGCCAAACTTTACAAAACTTACAATAAGTAATTTTTTATAGATTTTTTGCCCATTTTCATGCATTTATTTTAAAATTTTTTATTTTATAAATTTTTGCAAACTTTTGTCAAATTCTGTCAACTTTTTGATCAAAACCATTTATAAGGGTGCAAAGATCGTATTTGAATGGATCGTGTCATAAAATTTGAGTTAATTTTTTAAATGTCAAAAAATGATTAATGTATTACATTTTTTTATCCAATCCCTTTGTAGAGTTTAAAATCGCAATCTCTTACAGTCAAAATTTATTCTATACCACTAAACTACCACCCAAAGTTCCCTGTAACTCATAAAACCACAACATCTAAGTAATTTTGATATGGGGAACTCTTGATGGCTTTTTTTTTTTTTTATTTAATTTTTTTAACCAAAATTTATTTTTTTTAATTTAGTTAAATTCTAGAACTATCATTAATATTCTAAAAAAAAATTTAAAAATCAAAAAATTCACATTTGATTTTTTTTAAAAGAAAAACTAGTTTTTTTCTTTTTTTTTTTAAATTGGTTGTAAAATTTTTTGCATTCTTTTTTTATGAATGCAAATAACACACTTAAAAACTACCACATAAAAAAGAAAATTAAATTTTAGTAAAAAAATCATATTAAGAGAGAAATAAGCTATTTGGTTCCCAATTCCTACTTCAGTAATCTTCAATTTCTATTTCTTAAAAATCTAAATCCAATTCATAGAATCATAGGGCTGGGAAATTCCAAATTTCTAACACCTATGATGGTACAAACAGTTCTCAACAAGCCAAAAAATTTAAACAGAATCATTTTAAAACCACCTATCCATCATCCAGAGACATAGGAGTTCATAATGTCATGTTTAAACAAAGAATTCCAATAGCCACTTTGCGACACACTCTTTATGCATCTCCAATGCTTACAGACAAACTTCACAAGTAAACGTGTGCCTACTAAAGAATATATATATATATATATATTTTTTCAGGAAAAAAAAAAACAAACTTTTATGTACTTTCCCCACAAAAAATTAGCTATTGTTGGGATAACATCATCCAAAATACGGTCCAAAGCAAATAAATATTACACGTGACGGGTCACCATTGTAGAGATAAGATCATTCAAAAAATTATTCAAAACAAAGAAACATGGCACCATTTAATAATGAATTCAATTATCAATATTCAGTTTTTGTTTTCATTTTTTTTTTAATTGAAGATGAAAACTAGTTTAATGAATTTGTTCTCAATGGTTAGTTTTCAAAAAAATAAAAAATTCTTTTCAAAATTTTTAAAAATTATTAAAACATAAAAAAAATGTTTTCTCAAGTTTTTAATTTCCTTCACCATCATTACCAGTTACAACCATCACTGATCATTACCAGTTACAACCATCACTGATCGCCGACTACCTTCGGCAACCGTCGTTGACCGCCGCCACCCCCAACCACCATCGCTACCTTCGGCAATCATTGCCGACCACTGCCACTCCAATCACCACCACTGCTTACCACTCACCACTGACCTCCGACCACTATTGATTGACCGATTGCTGCCACTGGCCACCCACCTCCGACCACACTATCGCCGTCAGTTGCCACTCACCTCCAATCACCACCGCTAGCCACCACCCACCTCTGACCGCCGCCACCTTCTCCTACCACCCACTTTCGACTATACCACTACCGCCGGCCACTCTTCTAACACTATAACTATTAAACTAACATTGCATTTTTAAGTTTTTATTTTTTTCAATATAAAAATAAAAATTAAAAATTAAACACAAAAAAGGAAAATTAACAACTTTGTCAAACGGGACCGAGTGATGGATCATGATGCTCGATTACACCACACGTTTTGAGACTTTCCCAACATCAAAGCAATAAAAGTGTTCTAGCTGGCTTCAGCAGACAAGTATCCAGAAAAAGAAAAAAAAATGATTGAACAAAAGAAAAACACCCCAACCCTAATATGTAATCATATTCTCAATGAAGTTCAAAAAAATAAGCAAGTCCTGTTCTATACGCCCACCATCATTCATGTGTCATCCTGCCTACATATATAAAACAATTACAGTTTTGGCTAAAAAAAAATTACTAATGGTTTAATACAGGTTGTCCTCTTCAAACTTCTAATCACAAGCCAACCCAAAATAATTGACAGTTCCTGGTTGAATACAGTTCATAGAGTCCTGAAAAGAAAAGAAAAAAGAAAAAAAAAAAAAAAAAAAGAAAAAAGAAAACAAGGAAAATGAATGGTGATAGGTAAATACCCTTACCTGCTAATTAAAGGCTAAAGAGATGCAGACAACTTAGAGACATGATTGCAAGTATAAGGCAACATCACCAACTCACGAAGATCTTCCACCATTAGCTTTCTTCTGTTCAGGAGCTCCATCCTCAGAAAATCTAATACAAAATAATCATAATAATTAATTAGCCAAAATTCAAATCATATGCTTACCGCAAGGAAGAAAAGTCCAATTAAGGAACTATGGCTAAACATTATCTTTTAAACTTCCAAAAAAAAAGAAAGACTTAGCATTTACTTGCTTATAATAACCTGTTAACAACCAAGTCAATTAAGTTTTCCAATCCAAGTCGAGTGAGAAACATGCCTACATTTGCATTCACACCTAGCTAATTCTGAATGACAGAGATCGAAGAGAAGTGAACAAGAGGAAAACATCTCCAGAAAGAAGTATTGTCGTTGGCTTTACCATATCTGCAAGAATATTTTTCATTTCAATCTACAGTTCAGAAATCTAATGAAGAACTGCTCTTTGTCAGGATTTCACTTGAACACCGAGTCCAAAAAACAACCACCCCTTTGGATTAGACAATCTGGTATTACTAGGTAACAATAAAAAACTAATAAAATATTACTCCAATCCCCCCCCCAAAAAAAACCCCTTCTCCTTTTCTTTCATTATTGTAGATCTAACTCTTTAAAGTAATATCTAAGCTATCCCTCTAGCTCATACTATTAGTGGCATTTAAACTCATTCAAAAAGGATAATACCATATGGCCATAAGATTGTCCCTTCACTCCTCAAAATAGACAAATATTTTGAGAATTCCAAGATGGAATATTAAACAAAAAATTAAGGGGTGGAGGGAGTTCCTCAAGTAGATAAAAAATTGAAAGTGATGAGGAACATTCCCAATATCTTTAATCCCAATGGCATGTTGCAGAACTACAGGTAAAACCATTCTAAGTGGAAAATTTTCGAAGAAGTTCAAACAACATGTTAAAAATAGTGGGAATATTCCTCATGTGTTAGCTTTTTCACCTTTTGGTTCCAGAAGCTTTTGAGACCATTTTCAAGACATGTATATCTAACATAAGTCAAACCATGATAAGTAGTAATGATCCAACAAATCTTGCAGCTTCAACTTACAGTTCTGCCATTCGCTTTCTCCGATTGTCACCAACACATTCCCTTATCTCTTCAATACTCATAGTGCCAAAACTGCCATTGAGATTGCAGTTCAGTAAATTGCATCTATCTAAAAACGACATGGATTCCACCAAGCCTGGAATAACTGACTCATCATTTAGTTGTCCTTTAAGATGCTCCGTCAAAATGAAACCTGTCAGATATAAGATGTCAAAGCAAACAAATAATAAACTACAATGCTAATCTAAATAATCCAATGTCAATTAAACAAAGTTACAAACTAGCACAAAAGTTGATAGCAATAAAAGCCATAGGTGTATTACAATCCCTGCTCTCTCTTCCTTTTTTTTTTGGGGGGGGGGGGTCAGAAGCAAATGCCTAAAACTTATTATAACTATTCTGTTGGTAACGTGCAGGGGCAACAAACCAATCCAAAAGTAAAAAAGAATTTCTCTCATTCGGTTATGAATTTGTCTATGGAAGTACCTGGCTAGAAGGAACCAGATCTCCAAGAAATACCTGACATCATTCTTAATTGTTGCTCAAAAGGTGCAAATGCACACTTTTGGATGTCAGCTCTCCTGGACTTCAAAGGCATCGGGCTCAATGCCTAAATTGTAACTGATGTGACTTTAAGATCCTATGAGGATATCTTTCTTTGATATTCATATCAATTTCAATAATATTGTAATTTTGTGACTTAAAAAGATATAAGTCTTTACCCATATAGGTTATACAAAAAATTGACCATTGTGGCACATCAAGTGACAATTTTGCACTGCTTACTCTGAAATACAGTAGGCACAACTCAATTCATATTGAGAGAGCTGTAAATCTCAATTCATAACTGTTGGGTTCACCAAAATTAGTAACTCGGAATGATGGCCAACCCCGTACAATTTTGCAAATAGAATGCAGGTCAATAGATCAGTAAAACATTGTGGTAATATCACCATATTTTCTGATACAACTACACCGTGCCAAGATAAAGGAGCATATCATTTGTACTATTTTGGATCTAAAGAATTCTTTTTGATACATCCTTGCTACTAGCATTTTCACAATAAGCGATTCTTAATTTGCCCAAAAAAAAAAAAAAAAAGAATAAAACAGGGATACACAATTAATAATAACTTCAGGCATCACGTTAGAACATTATATATGTATATATAAATATTTATTTAGAGTTACACAATATCTTCAGAAAGATTTCAGGGGAAACAAATAAGGAAGAACATTAATTAATCAGAAAATAATAATTATATTTTAAGAATCACAAAATTGGTACTAACTTGATGAATAGAGTTTAAAAACAATTCCCATAGAAACATTATTACATATTTACGGTAAATGTTCACCAATCACAAACACAAAACATTATGAACACAAAACTAACTTCCAAATAACTTACATTATTATTATTATTATTATTATTATTATTATTATTATTATTATAAAAGTGAACAGGAAAGAAAAAAGAAAAGCCAGACACCATAAATGAAATGAGAATGGATAGGTAAGCAATACCAAGTGCTCGAATCATCTTCAAATCAAATTTCTTTGCGAGAGACTCATGACCCACTACTTTTGCCCGTCGGAGGACCATATTTTTTAAGCTTATGAGCATGTCCTGTCAATATAAGCAATGAATAAATAAATAAATAAATATATATATATTTATATAAAGAAAGAATATGTGATCGAAAGAGAATAGAATCGCAATTTGCATTTTCTTTATGGGACAATGGGGAAAGGGAAAGTTTTTAGTTTAGACTTACTAGCTCGGGTTCAGATAGGGAACAAAGCCAGCGAACATCTTCAATCCGATTATCCCCTAAAACATCTCCTTTACCCATATATATATATATATATATGTATATATAATAGAAGATGTTCTTCCTTTTTCAATTGGAGCTGCAATGCCAAATCAGTATTCACTCCAATGCCAAATCAGTGTTCTCTTCTTCTTCTCTCTCTGTCCGTCGTCGTCGTCGTCGTCGCCGCCGCCGCGGCGTTCCTGTTCTTTCTTCGGAAAGTGGCGGACCTCTTCTTTCCGTATTCTTCTTCCCTCTTGGAAAGCTAGGGCTCGAATGGACATGTCTAGGGATGTAACTGGGCGGGGCCTGTCCTGACCCGTCCTTGACCCGGTATCGGCCCGAAATCGGGCCGAACCGACCCGGAGCCTCTTTGAATTAGGACGGACCAGGCCAAGTTCAGAAAATCCGCCCTGCTCTGGCTTAATTTTTTAATATTTTTAATTTTTTATAAAATAAATATAAATAAAACTCATAAAAATAAATTGAAACATATAGCGTCCTTCGCTAAAAAAAATTTATTAAGAATTAAATAGTCACATAATTAATATCAAATCTAAATTATAAATATAAAATTTTAAATAAAAAATTGTATGAAAAAATAGATATTAAATTATTAAAAAAATTCTACCTATTGTTATACATATTAACTTTTTCACCTATATTTAAATATAATTTAATTTCAAATTCATTGATTTAAAATATCTAATTATCCAAACAAAACTTAGTATTATTAGCCTTTTGTCAATAACAATAATATGGTGCAAGAATTATTTTTAACAATTTAAAAATATAAAGTTGCCAATCTTAATCAAGATGTACCTAAATTCGAAAAGATAAAAAAAAAATATTATTGAAAAACTATCACACCCTTAACCTTGTAGTCCAGGACAGAAAGCATGAAAATGTGAAAGTTAAAATAAATAAATAAAATCTAATCCAAATTTAATTTGCATTGAGTTAAAGTTATCGGTATACCCAAAATTATTACTTATTCCTATATAAAATAATATGTGATTACGTCACCATCAATTTATTAATAACATAATCCTCTTTAACATCATTTCCAATAACCGCATCCAAGATTTGTATAGTTAGAACAAATACTATAATTATGTTTATATTTTCTCAAATTAATGACATCATAAATTAAACAGCAGACTCACACTTTGGGTCACACAATTTATAATATTAATAATTAAATTCTCAGTTAAGAAGAATAAACACAATTATTATTACTCGTAGTTCAGATCGGACTTAGGTTACTCAAGTTTAAATTGTCTATGTATCCCACTTTGAAAATCAGGTCACTATAGTTTTTAGTTTATGTCTCTTATTTTATAACCAAACACATGATCAATCAGATAAATCATACGTCTTATCAATTAATGTCATAGCCACATTATATCAATATTTCAATATAAAAACATATAAATGCAATATCATGTAATAGGAATTGATGGAAGGTAATGTTAATGTATAATCTAATTTCCATCTATTCCCAACCTTATTCTAGAACAGGTGACACTTAGCAAAGTGCACGAGGTCACCAATTGCACCGTTTACGTTTACAGCAAATGTATATCTTAATATTTATATATGTATAATCTGAGTGGGGAATCGTGTTACACCTCTACCAGTGTAAGACGCAGAGAAACTGTGTTACACCTCCTAACTCTTCTGCTAGGGAACCGTGTTACGCCCTTAGTCAAGCATCTACTTTCCTCAAGTAAAGTACAATCACTGGTAAGAAATCATGCTACACCCCCACCAATGTAAGACATAGGGGAACCATGTTACACCCCTATTAGCGTAAGACTTAAGAGAACCGTGTTACACCCTTTAACCCTTCTGTTAAGGAACCGAGTTATACCACTAGTCAAGTATTTACTTTTCTCAAGTAGGGTACAATCATAGTTAGGAAACCATGCTACACCCTTATCGGTGTAAAACTCAAAGAACTGTATTACATCCATTGACCCTTTTGCTATGGAATTGAGTTATACCCCTAGTTAAACATCTACTTAATTCAAGTAGAAAATCAATATAAATAACGGTTATGGAACTGAGTTACACCCCCATTCAACTAAGACTTAGGTAAATTAAGCTACACTCCCGGGCCCTTTTGGTAAGAAATCGTGTTACACCCCTAGTCAGGTATCTACTTACCTCAAACAAAAAATCAATATAATAGCATCTCAATATTAACATCCCAGTTTCAATCATTAGACTCTAGTTAAATATATCGACTGTGAATCATCTAGTATTTTCAAAATCTCATTTTATTATTTTTCTTAAAATCATAGATTTTGTCCATATATATAATTCGTGCCTTGGCACGTCAATGATATTAATATGGCACTCTCAGCCAATCAACAATCACAATATAAAATCGGATGATGTAACTCCAGCCCCATGCACATGATATGCTCAATCATGTAAATAAATATCATTTTAATATAAGCATGCATTCTCATTAGGTTTGATGATAATTTGGGGTTCTTTTTATCCTTAAGAATCCATGAGAAATAGGTTTGAGCATAAAATATACTTTCAGATATTAAATTATAACATTTTCAGAATTCTGCCAAACTGGTGTCCAGACACCCTAATCTATAGTTCCGACACCTCCCCAGTCCGGACACTAGAGTCCATTGCCCAATTCTTGGGTTCGTTTTTAACGAAACCCAACTCTAATTCATTCTCCAATCACTCATTCAAGCCTTAATCTCAACAAAAACTCATGTGTAAACACTTAAACACTTAAATCACATGTTTCTATAATATTTAATCGAAGAATAAGTCAAACATAGACAATATCTTCACATTCATATGCATATATATACACATACATTCATATATACATATATATATTATATACACAAATCTCAGGATATTCAGCCAAATTAAGCAGATATATATATATCAAAATCATTCTGACAACGTCTAGAATACGAATATAAGTCTTACCTACTCAAATCTGAAGAGAAAAAAAAAATGAGAAGATTTAGGTTTTGGTTCTTGAACTTCAAATGCCCGTATCCTTCACCTCGAGTAAAATTACGAGAAACGAATACCATCACGATGTTCACGGCGTCGAATATGACCCCGATTTATCAATCTTATTCTCAAAACTCATTTTCTTTTTCTACTATCTTTCTCCTATTTCTTCTCATTTTTTCTCTCTCCCTCATTGGTCTAGAATCCGCCGGGACCCCAAAAATGAAAAAAAAAAAAGAAAAAGAAAAAGAAAAAGAAAAGAAGGAAAGGAAAAAGAAAAGAGTGACTAGGCCCTTGGCCTAGTTGTCCAACCCAATACCGCTTTGGGCCCAACTTGGCTCAGGAAAAATAACATAAACTAAACTAAACAAACTCAATTTCGATCTAATTATTTTATTGGCTCAAAATAATACACAAACGATCAAAAATAAATACCAAATATTGCATTCTTCTCCCCTTATAAAAATTTCATTCTCGAAATTTACCTAACACGCCTTAATCAGAATTAAGGATCGGTATTTGAACTGCATTAGCAAGATATCATTCCCAAGTGGATCACTCAACTCCACGATATCACCGCAACATATGAATCAATATTGACCAAACAAATAAAAGGAACTTCTCATACTTAAACTCACTAATTTTTTTCAACTTTTTCCAAATCTTATTCAATTTTTACAAATTTTTATAAAATATACAACTTTTATTAAAAATAATACTTGACAATACCAGAACAATCACTAATTCTTTTCAACTTTCTCAAATTTTTTTTTAATTTTTACAAAATATACAATTTTTATTAAAAATAATACATAACAATATCAGAACAAAAATTATAAAAAATTTAAAATTTTTAATTTACTAAATGCACTTGTAATAAATGGTGCCACGCATCAAAATCAATAAATAATCACGTGACAACCCACACGCTTACAAAATTATATCACATGAGCATACAAGGTAAAATAAACCTATAATATCCCATTTCCTTAAAATTGGTCCTTTCAATTCATATTTATAATTTGAGAAAACTAATCCTCTTAATTGTAGTAATTTTTAATGTCTTACAAAATGTTGTCAAACGTTCTCCAAATTACAAAAAGGCAAGGCTATTTTTACTTCATTAATGAATTTTTACACTCAAATTTATTTTTTTATTAAATAAAATTACACTACTACCCTCATTTTTTGTTAAAATATTTTGTATAATTTTAATACCATAAATACCTTCTACGAAAACCTAATTCATTTCAACTTTCAAAATTACTTTTTCTATTGATAATTAATTCTCATTCAACTAAAAAATTTATTTTTACTCACATTAATCTATTATTTACAAAAAAAATAATAATGTATTTATTTTAATTTTTATTAGCTAATTAATTAAAAAATAATTGATTAAAATGCTTGATATTTATACAAAATAATATATGTAATGGGTGGACTTATGATTAAATTATCACGTGACGCAACTAACCTATCTCATAAACTGCTACACCTATACCTGATTGTGTAATATTTTATTTTAACGCTCTTATCTTGACAAAATTACCTTTTTGTTTCATTTTTTGTCACGCCTTTATAAATTTCTAAATGGTATTTCACACTTCTCACTTTTATTTCATTTTATGTATTTTAAAAATTCACTGCACTCTTATTTTATTTTTTTTTACAAAAAAAATATAATTACTCATTAGTGCACTCAAAAAAATATTTACGTAATTATTTGAAGTATACATAATAAATCATAGTTAGTTAAATATATCTTACTTTTAATTTTATTTTAACTTTTATTTCTATTCTTAGTTATTTACTGTTTTATCCCTTAAAAAAAGTAAAAAAATTGTATGAATGATTGAATCAAATTTATATTAATTGAACAGTTGGGATTTAAATTTAAAAATCTGAATTTTAAAATTAACTTCGGCCGCCCTCCCTAGATAAAACAAGATTCCTTCTAGTTAGTTTTAGTTACTTTGTTTACGTCAGATTTATTATTTATTTTATTTTGTCTAAAATCTTGTTTAAAGATACTTTACCCATATTTTTTTCCACGATAAATCTGGCTCCTAGGACCTATTTGGTTGTAATATTTAGAAGTACTAATTTTTAATCTTCTCTAATTTATTTTAATTTTTTTTATTTTTTCAATAACATTTATCAAACACATAAAAAAATATTACACAAAAATCATCAATTTTTTTCATATTTTTTAACTTTTGTTTAATTTTTATAAATTTTTACCAAACACAATTTTTATCAAAAATTAGTGATATGTGGCAACACTAAAATAAAAGTTACAAAAGGTGTTAATTTTTTAATTACCGAATGTAGTCTTAATTAGGGATGGCAATGGGTCAAATCAAGGATGAGTATTACCTCTACGATCTCGGATTTCATCGGGTAAAAAAAATACCAAAACTAAGTGGTATCCGACGAGTATTTTTAATTGGTTACCATCTTTTAACCCATCAAGTAATCAGATATTCATAACTTTCAAATATAAAACTTTTACATCAAGAATTTGGATTAAAAATAAAGATTAAAATTCTTGGAATACAGTAACTTTCTAAATAATTTTACATCTTAAAAGATTAAAAATTTATCTCTGAATTAAAATTTTTAAATATTTGATACCTAGTAAAATTTATTTTATTATTTTATAAAAGTAAAATTTATAAAAAAAAAACTCATATTTGATACGTATAAGTTTTTTTCCAACAAAATCTCCCCCGTTATTTTCTCTGCTCAGTATTCGTGAAAAATGGTGTAGCTTTTATAAATTAAATAGTAGTAATAAAGTTACCTCCACCGTACATTTATCCTCTATTAATCATCACTCACATTTTTATCGTTGATTTTTGAATAAGAGACAACATTTTACGACTGTGATGATTTTAAACGAAATATATCTGATACCATCGATAGTTATCAATAAAAATAAACAAGTGACAATTGTTACAATACAAAAGAGCTGATAAAATTTTTGAAAGAGCAGTGGGTTTAGTATATTACGAGGCCAGTTGCACGCCAAAACTCCCTTTTAAGTTACCCCATATGGATCCGTCCTTGTCTCAGTGTCTTCGAGTCCCCCGTTTGGATGCTTTTAAGAAATTCTCCTATGAAGACATCAACCCAAGTCAATTCCCATGACGGTTGATCATTTAATATTAAATAAAATTTTGTTTCCTACGAACTGATTGTAATGTTTCCTTTGTGATAATATCTCGTTAAATTTTGACATCAAGTGGTATTTAGATGTCTAAATCAATTAATTGTGTCTGCCCACTTCTGGAGTCAGGGAGAAACCCGTAGCCGCTACCCATAAATGCGCACTGGGTGAAACCCGCCCCGTGGCCCTAGCCGGCAAAGAACCACGAGGAAGTAAACCAGTCTAGGCAAGTCCTGGCTGACCGGCTCAACCGAGAAGACTGTTAGATGACCCTCCACAATTAGAGGAAATTGTGTCTGCCCACTTGATAAGTGATGGGGAGGCATGGGGGGCTGAAGGTATTTAAATGCCTAAAACAATCACTTGTGCCAGCCCACTAAATAAGGGATGGGGGCTGAAGTAAGTTTTAGAATTCAAATTACTATAGTGGTATTTAGTTTATTTTTTTATTTTTTATTTTCTATTTTCATTTTATGTTTTAAAATTTTCAAAATAAAGAAACAAAAAATATTATATTTTCATTATTTTGAAATTTTCATTATTTTGAATTGAAAACGTTCAAAATAACTTTTTGTCATTTTTTATTTTATGTGTAAACCCATTTTCTGTTTTCTAAAACTAATTTTGAAAATAAAAGCAACCAAATGCGTTTTAAACTTTTTTCTTATTTTTAAAAGTGTAAAATAGAAAATGAGTTCAAAACAAAAAAATAGAAAATAAAAACAGAAAACAAAAAATAGAAAAACAAACCAAATGATCCCTAAATTTTTAATTTATGTAAATTTCATTTCATCATTTAATTTAAAAATATAATTTTTTTACAGATAAATTAGTAAATAAATAAAAAAATTAAAAGAAAGTTAGATGTTTTCGGACAAAATACTCATATTATCATGTTAAGCTCACCCTCTAATCAATTTATTTATATTTATACATATCCCCGTTCCTATTCCATCTATTCTCTCCTATTTTTATTGTATAAATACATTTTTTTTAGGATTTCATAATTGATTAAATTCTTAAGTGTAAAGTCCTGTGGCAAATCCAATCAAAATATTAGTTAAATTAGGAATACTATTAAAGTTTCCTAAAGTGATGCAAATTGAAGATTTGAAGAATTCTGAACAATTAAGGAGATAAAATTAATCAAGTTGAGCAAGATTTTGAAGAATTCTAATTGGTGTGAAGGATTACAAAACCTAATGGGATTCGGACACAGCTTTCTGGAACGTGAATGAAATTCCAGTGTACCTCGCAGGCACGGCGCGGGGAGCGCGCGGGTGCGCTCCAAGCACGTAGGCTGCCCGAAGGGAGCACGCGGGTGCGCCAAGGTGTCTCAGAAATTCCAGTGAGGTCCGCAGGCAAGAGGACGGGAGACCGAGGGTGAGCCAGTATTATTTCCTAAAGCGTAAAAATTTCAGTGCAGGTCGCAGGCTGGAGGATGGGAGCGCGAGGGATCGAGCTATGAATATTTTGTTCGGATTCAATTTCCTATTTTGCCAAACTAGGGCAATTTTGTAATCCTATATACATGTGAAACCAACTCTGTAATTGGAGGGAGGTGGGAGAACATATGATAGGGACCTAGAGAAAGAGTCTTTGAGGATTGAGAGCTTTCATGTTCTTTCTATAAATTCGTCTTGCATTTTCTTTTCACTTTCTGTGTGAGGCAGAAAGCCTGATTGTAGGGTTTATCGAGTGATTCGAGCAAGAGTGACGAAAGGATTCGTGCGAGTGATTCGTAGAGAGTCTGAGTAGAGTCTTGTAATCCGTTGATAGTGGGATTGTAAATAGAGGTTTTTCTTCCTGTGATAGGGTTTCCTCGTTATTCTCTTGTGTGATTGTGTGGGTTTGGAATTTTCATTAAGTTATTGTAACTTTGAATAAAATAGGATATAAGATACTAGATGAATTTCCTTCTTTCTTTTCAAGTTTAATCTTAATTTCATTTTAATCGTTATCTATTTTTTGGATCAAATATTGAAAATCAAGATGAAATTTCAGTGCAACATCTGAAAAGCCTCAATACCGCATCTGCCACGCTAACAAGCTCACCAAAAAACACCACATATTTCCAACTTTGGGTGACAAGCAACATCTCTCTCATCCGACCTTCTTCTAATTTCTCTTTCTTAATTATTTACAGGTTCACCCTTTGAAAAAATTAAAAAAAAATTATATTCTTATATTAAATGATCAAATCAAAATCATATTAGTTGAATAGTTGGATTTAAATATAGAAACTTGAATTTTAAAACCAACTTTAGACCCCTTGATCTCCCAGATAAGATGAGACCTGATTCATGTCAAATTTATTATTTATTTTATTTTGTTTAAGATAGTCTTTAAAGATACTTTACTCACATCTTTTCCACGATAAATCTGTACTCTTAGGACCTATTTGGTTGTCATATTTAGAAATACTAATTTTTAATTTTTCCAAATTTATTTTAACTTTTTTTATTTTAATTAACATTTATCAAACACATAAAAAAATTTTTACTCATAAAATCATCAATTTTTTATTTTTTAACTTTTATTTAATTTTTATAAATTTTTATGAACACAACTTTTACTAGAAAATAACATATAGCAACACTAAAATAAAGTTATAAAAACTTTTAATTTTTTGATTTACCAAATGTACTCTTAATTAGATATGTAAATAGGTCAGATTGTGTTTAGATATTATCTCTACTATCCTCAAACCTGTCAAGTAAAAAAAATGTCTAAACTAGGAAGGCACCCAGCGAGTGTTTTTAATCAGCTACCATACTCTAATTCATTCGGTAATCGGATATCCATTAGGTAATCGAGTACCCATAACTTTTAAATATGAAGTTTTTACATCAAAATATTGATTAAAAATAACGATTAAAAAATTATTTAAATATAGTAACTTTATAAATAATTTTGCATCTTAAGAGACTAAAAAATAATTTTTTAATAAATTTTTTTAAATATTTTGTACTTAGTAAAATTTATTATATTACTTTTATAAAAAATAAAATTTCGAAAAAAAACTCATGTTTGATATCGTCATAAACCTTCACTATAATTAAGCCCCCCCCCAAAAAAAAAGTCATACCCATATACTTTGTACATCAAGAATCAAATTTTAAACCAAAAATAAATTATTTGGTGTAAGAGTCTTGACTTACTTGATATTTTTTAACGAGTCTCCGTTCTTTGAATACATTATATATAATTTAGTATTCAAATTGATGGTGCTATTTGCATAAATTTAAATATCTGATAATTTAAGCGAGTAATCAATTAAATTATCACGTGAGAACACACACTTCAAAACCAATAAATAATCATGTGAGAACACACACTTACAAAATTACATAATATGAGCATACAACATAGAATAAACCTATAATTTCCTATTTCCTTAAATTTGGTACTTTCAATTTGGCCATCGATTCTCCAGAGGATGAAGGGTCCTCTCGATCGTCTGGCCCTTACACTCAGTTTATAGCCTACGTCATTCACATCTAAGTAAGCAGTCAATTTAAAAGGAGAATCCCAATTATAGTTGAAAGTGATAATCCACCATTCTATGACTATGTGCTTTAAAGATTGAAGATGATGATTACGAGACTGATGAAGATATGACGAGGACAGATTAATGATAAATTGAAAGTCCATTTATAATTTCAGAAAACTAATCCTTAATTGTAACAATTTTTAAGGTCTTACAATATGTTATCAAATGTTCTCCGAATTACAACGTTAATCTCAAACTATATGGAGGGGTGTTTGAACATTTTATCTTTTCAACTCTCAACCAATTGATGTTTGAATTTCCAGGAGGACATTGAAATGACTTGCGCGGTTTCTCCATTTTTTTCTTCTCTACTTCTTTCATCCTCTTCTCCTTAAAATTCAACGCAATCAAACTCTTTTTTCTACTTTAGGCTGGTCAATTTAGCATGCAATTCATCACAACAAAGAAAAACAGACCAAGTGAAAAATATTTGATCACAAGTGTAGTCAAAATTTGGCATTATTAATTATTTCATTTGCAATATATATTTCAGGATAGTATTTAGTTGTAGATCCATGTCTAAGGACCTATTTAGAGTTACAAAAATTAAGATAAAATATAATTTTGGTAACTTTTTAGTGCACAAAAAATAAAAATAAATAGTTCCATTCGAACGAATTTTCGTCCGTTCAACCAGATTTGAGGAGACACTTTTTTATTTTTCTATTAAAACTTTTCGAAATTTGTAAATATATTATTGGGATTTGTAAAAGTATATATAAAATTATAGATATTTACGTAATTGTAAGTGAATAAATTTTTGTAAAAAATTATAAAAATTTTTAAAATTTTTCGAAATTTCAAACAGCCAGCCCTGAATTATGAAAGCGATGTTCTACCACAATTTTGAGACCTCAAGTAGATGTCTAATATTTTTGGTTAAACATTTTTATACACAAGATGTTGCTTGAAATGTTGACCCCCACTAATTTATTCTTTTATTTGAGATTCCTGGTTCCCCCACTTAATAATTGATTAAAATAGAAGGCAACGATAATAATAGAGTCATTATTATTAATATCAAAATATATTTAATGCACGTTGACAATTTTACAACTATCAAAAGTTAATGAAAATTTAGAACTTAATAAATTTAACGCACTTTATAAATGTTTGCAACACCCTACTGTCACGAATTAAAGGGCGGTGTGTTTAGTATATATATTATATGGCCAAGGCTTGCACGCCATATAACTCTCTTTATGCCTCCATTTGATTTACAAATAAAAAATTTTATAAATTTTTGTTAACTTTATATCACATCAATTTTTTTTAATTACACACATTACGAATTCTTAATTTATCTCACTTTTTTTTACTCTAAACACACCGGTATCCGTTGTATTTTTACGGAGCCACCATTTGATTTCTATCAAATTTCCCCTATTATCTCCTATACAAAACATATATTATTGTGAAAATTAATCTTCAGCTTTCATTAATTGAAGAGCACGTCGTCCATGGAACGGTGCGTTTGGTACATTTTATGACGCCAGCCAGGAGCTGCCGGCGTTAACTGAATATATATATATAGCGTTTGGTACATTGACGCCAGCCACGAGCTGCCCGCGTTGACTGAATCTGTATATATATATATATATATATAGTGTTTGGTACATTATATACACCGGGCTGATAGCTTAACTGTACCGGCCGTTAATTAGTCTACAGTGTTTGGTACATTATACGCCGGGCTGAATATATATATGTATATATATATGCCGAGCTGATAGCTTAACTGTACCGGTCGTTAGTTTGTCTATACATATACACATACAGAACCCCCATTGGTTTGCCAAAAATCGCTTTCTTCCTGTCTCTAACACTCAAGAAATGGGAAAGATGAGGGTTAATGTAAAGAGTTCTTCAATGGTTAAGCCAGCAGAGGAGACCTGGAATGGTTGTCTCCCTTTATCAGAATGGGACCAGGTTGGATCCGTAGCGCATGTGCCAACCATTTACTTCTATAAAGCTCCACCCCAGAATGGGCTCACAATTCTCAGAGATTCACTAAGCCGACTGTTGGCTCATTTCTATCCGGTCGCCGGCCGTTTGCGCTCCATCGGCGGAGGTCGCCTGGAGCTCCTGTGCAATGGGGAGGGTGTTGGGCTCATTGAAGCCCAGTCGGATGCCCAACTCGAAGATTATGGCGATCATTTTGAGAACCTTATTCCTCGTGTTGACTACGAAAACCCCGTTCAAGAACTGCCTCTATTGCTTGTGCAACTCACAAGATTCAGCTGCGGCAGCATTAGCGTTGCCACGACAATGTCACACGTCATTGCCGACGGGTTGAGTGCTTTTCACTTCCACACCGAGTGGGCTAGGCATGCACGCGGTGAGCCCTTAGGGGCAGCCCCATTTCTTGATCGCATGATTCTCCAGAATCGGAGGAATATCAATCAAGCTCCAACTACTTTTGACGACGACGACGACATTGCGCTAATGTTCGATCGCCCACCCCTTTTGATTGGGCAAACAAGCGGCAGAGTTGAGAGAAAGAAGGCAGTCAAAACAGAAATGTTGAAGCTAACGATAAACCAAGTAGAGGCACTCAAGGATCAGGCCGCCGCCAATTATAACCAAAACGGCCGCGGCGCCAATTACTCTTGTTACGAGGTCCTGACAGCGCATGCATGGAAATGCGCGTGCAAGGCGCGCCGACACAAGAGCGCGCAACCAACTGCTGTCGGGTTGTGCGTTGACACACGCCGGCGGCTGGTTCCGCCTCTACCCGAAAACTACTTCGGAAATGCCATCGTCGACGTGGTGGCGCGTAGCCGTGCCGGCGAGATAGCGTCAAAGACACTGGCCTTCGCGTGCAGTAGAATAAGAGAAGCGATCGGGAGGGTGACAGACGATTACGTGAACTCTGCTACTCGTTTTCTGAAGAATCAATCAGACTTGTCTAGATTTCAATACGAGCATCTGAAGGGAGTAGCGACTGGTGACCCAGAGGGGGAACGTCCACACTTTGGCAACCCAAACATTGCCGTCACAACCTGGGTCAACTTACCAATCTATGGGTTAGACTTCGGATGGGGAGAAGAAATAAACATGGCGCCGGGTTCTGATGATTTGGACGGTGGGTTTGTGTTGCTCCCTAGTCGGGAGGGAGATGGATCCATCCTTGTCCAAGTGTGTCTTCAAGCCCCCCATATGGATGCTTTTAAGAAATTCTTCTACGAAGACAGCCGCGCAATTTATTTTGAAAATCAGGTGGGTCATATTACTTGCAACGTTGATCATGTGATATCAAAATTGCGATCCGTTTAATCAAAATCGAATGGTTAATTCATGATAAAAATAAATTAAAAACTTTCTTCTAAAATTTTCAAGTTTGTCTTTGCTATAAATCATTCGACTTTGATAAAATATCTGATGTCAAATCTCCTCAATTACATTCAATTCAATAATTACTTACTTTTATTTGCCATTGCCGCATGTAATGCTCTATTTGACCAGCGAAAATTTATTAAAAGTTATCAAATTTTAATTATTTTTTATAATTTCTTTTAATAAAATTTTAACACATATTATCTTTATGTCACATCTTTTTATTTTTACTATATTTTTTTGCCTAACTTTTTTTTTTCTTCCAAACAGCCTATAAATTGATTGCAGTGTTTTCTATGAAATAATCTCTCGTTAAATTGATTGCAGTGTTTTATGTGGTTTGTGTCAGATTCATTATTTATTTTATTTCACGAAAGATTGTGTTTAAAGATACCCTATGTAAATTTGTTTCTTAGAACATGTTTGGTCGTCATCCTAAAAAAAAATTAATTTTTCATTTTTTTTCTACTTTCTTTAATTTTTTGAACTTTTTTCATCAACATTGACCAGACAAATAATAAGAGCTTATCATACTTGAGATCACTAATTTTTTTCAAACCTCTCTAATTTTTATTCAATTTTTATAAATTTTTACAAAATATACAATTTTTATTAAAAATATTACATAACAACACTAGAACAATTACTAATTTTTTCAATTTTTTTTTAATTTTTATTCAATTTTTACAAAATATATAACTTTTATAAAAAATAATACGTAGCGACACCAAAGTAAAAGTTATGAAAATTTTCAAATTTTTAATTTACTAAACGCACTCGTAATAAATGGAGCCACGCATCAAAATCAGTAAATAATCACGTGACAACCCACGTGCTTACAAAATTATATCACATGAGCATACAGGGTAAAATAAACCTAGAGTATCCCATTTCCTTAAAATTGGTTTTTTTAATTCCTATTTATAATTTGAGAAAATTAATCCTCCCAATTGTAGTAATTTGTAAGGTCTTACAAAATGTTACCAAACGTTCTCCAAATTACAAAAAGACGAGTCTATTTGTACTTCATTAATAAATTTTTACACTCTAATTTACTGTTTTGTTAAATAAAATTAAACTACTACCCTTATTTTTTTATTAAGATATTTTGTATATTTTTAATACCATAAATACTTTCTACAAAAACTTAATTCATATCAACTTTTGAAATTACTTTTACTATTGATAATTAATCTTCATTCAACTAAAAAATTTATTTTTACTCACATTAATCTATTATTGACAAAAAATATAATAATGTATTTATTTTAATTTTTATTAGCTTATTAATTAAAAAAATAATTGATTAAAATGCTTGATATTTATACAGAATACTATATGCAATGGGTGGACCTATGATTAAATTATCACGTGACACAATTAACCTATCTCATAAATTACTACACCTACACCTGATTATGAAAATAAAGTTTTGTAGGGCTTTTTTTTTTTTATATTGGAATTTAATTATCTTACCAAGCTCATTCCTTTTACGTTAAAAAAAAAAAAAGGTTGATTGTGTTTGTGCCACGTTACGAAGATAAAATTTAGTATATAATATTTTATTTTTACACTTTTATTTTGACAAAATTACCTTTTGTTTCATTTTTGTCACGCCTTTATAAATTTCTAAATGGCGTTTCACACTTATCGCTATTATTTCATTTTATGTATATTAAAAATTCATTGTACTCTTATTATATTTTTTCTTTACAAATATATATATATATATATATATAATTACTCATTTAGTACACTCAAAAAATATTTACATAATTATTTTAAGTATACATAATAAATTATAGTTAGTTAAATACACCTTACTTTTAATTTAATTTTAATTTTTATTTCTATTCTTAATTATTTACTGTTTTACCCTTTAAAAAAGAAAAAAATTGTAATTTTGTATTGAATGATTGAATCAAATTTATATTAATTGAATGGTTAAGATTTAAATTTAAAAACCTAAATTTTAAAACTAACTTCAGCCCCCACCCTATAAAAAACAAGATTCCTTCTAGTTAGTTTTAGTTACTTGGTTTATATCAGATTTATTATTTATTTTATTTTGTCTAAGATTGTGTTTAAAGATACTTTACCCATATAAATCTTGGCTCCAAGGGCCTATTTGGTTGTAATATTTAGAAGTACTAATTTTTAATTTCCTCTAATTTGTTTTAAATTTTTTTATATTTTCACCAACATTTATCAAACACAAAATATTTTATAACACACAAAATCATCAATTTTTTCATCTTTTTTAACTTTTGTTTAACTTTTATAAAATTTTTTCCAAACACAATTTTTACCAAAAATTAGTGATACATGGTAACACAAGAATAAAAATTACAAAAGGTGTTAATTTTTTAATTACTTAATGCAATCTTAATTAGGGATGGCAATGGGTCAAATCAAGGGCAAGTATTACCTCTATGATCTCGGATCTCATTGAGTAAAAAAAAAAAAAAAAACCAAAACTTGGCAGATATTCAATGAACATTTTTAATTGTTTACCATCCTTTAACCCACCAGGTAATTGGATATTCATAACTTTCAAATATGAAACTTTTATATCAAGAATTTGGATTAAAAATAAAGATTAAAACATTTGTTGAATATAGTAACTTTACAAATAATTTTACATCTTAAAGGATTAAAAATTTATCTTTGAATTAAAGTTTTTAAATATTTGATGCCAAGTAAAATTTATTTTATTACTTTATAAAAGTAACATTTAAAAAAAAAAAACTCATATTTGATATGTATAAGTTTTTTCCAACAAAATCTCCTCCATTATTTCCTACTCAATATTAGTGAAAAACAATGCAACTATCATAAATTAAAGAGCAGCAATAAAGATACCCACACCATACTTTTATTCCACACTAACCACTACTCACATTTTCATTATTGATTTTTAAATAGAAGATAACATCCCATTACCCATTTTATATATTTATATTTTAAATATAAGCATACAAGGTAAAATCAACTTATAATATCCCATATCCTTAAAATTAGTACTTTTAATTCATATTTATAATTTAAGAAAACTAATCCTTAATTGTAGCAATTTTTAATTTTGAAGATCTTATAAAATATTATCAAACCTTATCCAAATTACAAAATTTATCTCAAACCATTTGGAAGGACACTTGGACATTTTATCTTTTCAACTCTCACCCAATTGATGTTTGAATGTTCAGGAGGATGTTTAAATTACTTGCGCCTTTTCTCTATTTTTAGTTTTTTGCTTCTTCCATCCTCTTCTCCTTGAAACTCGTTGCAATCAACCCCATCTTTCGACTCCATGTTAATCAATTTAACATGCAATTCATCACAATAAAGAAAAACAGATCAAGTGAAAAATATCCATTCAAAACATAAAATTAACCGTAAAATTATGATAAATTAACCAAAGATAAAATCATATATATGCAATTGTAAAGCATAATCACACCCCCAACTAGATCATCACTGATTCTGAAGGTTGTTTCCTACTCAGACAAGATTCTAAAACAAAACCTAACTACCTCTCTTTTCATATGAGTAGGACCACACTTAGCGTGGACAGTTTTTGGTTATCTTCCCAAGTGCAGCAATGTCAGAAATAATAATTCGAGAAATCTGAAGTTAATCCACGAGGATAGAGAGAAAGATCAATTGTGTCATCGAAAAAATTATAAAATTCAAATTTTTAAAGGGAATTAGTTTTGAAAATAATTTGGATAAAATTTCGAGCTTTTAATCAACGAAAAGAATACTGGGGCTTTGGGTTTCCACTGTAGCTTCAATGTATAGTTTTATTTCTTAATACCATTACATAACTTGATTGAATAATTGAAATTCAATCGGAAAAGTAAGACATTTAACTCGGTGGTTGAGCTTTATTCTTTGACCACTCACCACCCGGGTTCGAACCCGAGGCCCTTCCCTGCTTACCTATCAAAAAAAATTTCAATCGGAAGATTTTCATTTAAAAAAAAAAAAACTATTTTGATGTTGACAAAGTAAAAAAAAATAAGATTGAAGTTTTAAGAATGCAAGGAGTTAAGACTATATTCGGTATGTTTGAATGGAATGGAATGCCACGAATGAAATGGAATACAATAAAAGGTGAGAATAGAATACAATTAAAATTAGAATCAAATGCACATTCCATTCTTTTGTTTGGTTGTCAACATAAAAATTTTTGAGAATGGAATGAACATTCAAATTTTCATAATTTGATTACATATTTTAGATACAATGACTTCTAAAAACTATAAAAATAAATTTTGGTTGCATTCGGTTTACTGAAAAAACTCTGAAAACTTTTGAAAACCTTTAAAAGTTATTCATTTTTTATCTCATTACAGAAATTACAAATCTACAATTTACCTTATTTTATCTTATTTGATTTCACTTTTTATCATTCCAAAAAAACCTTTTATTTTAGAACTTGAATATGAGTAAAAAAAAAAAGGGGGGGGGAGTTCAGGGTTAAAACGGTTATTTTTCAGCTCATGTTTGAATTGGGCCAAAATTTTATTAATTATTAAGAAATATGTCAATAAATATTTTTACTCTTTTAGAAAGCCTAGAATACAAATTTGGACCAAAAATGGGGCCAAGAATAAAATAATCATTTTATAATCTGAATTTGTATTGGATTAAAATTTGTTTAACTATTAATAAATATGTCAATGGATATTCTTTAACCTTTTGGTAACTTAGAATGCGAATTTGGATAAAAAAATGAGCCTAGACACAAAAAATGATTATTTACCCTCTTACAATTTAAATTGTATTAGTTTTTTTTTTTTTTTTTTTTGCTTTTTTTAAAAATGATAAAATTTACCCTCTTAGATTTTAATTTTTTTTAAATATTAAAGAACAAAAATGTTAAATTAATAAAAAGTTAAAAAGTAATTACTAAAAAATTAATTTTTTTCCTTTAAGAAAAAACTAATTTTGTTTTCTTCTCAAACTCAACCTAAACCTAAATATGCAGTCTTCATAAATAGTGTAATACTTCAAAACCAATAAATAGGCACCTAACAACAGAGCATGCTCGCAAAACTACATCGCATAGGCATACAAGGCAAGAGAAACCTATAATATCACATCTCAAATTTAGTATTTCCAATCCACATGAACAATATGAGAAAATAAATCCTTAAATTCAATTGTAGTAATTTCTTTCTACACTTAGACTATATTTGATACGTGAGAATAGAATGAAATTTATTCATTTTAACTTATTCTCATGTTTGGTATCAAAAAATTAAATTGGAATCTTATTCCCACATTAAGTGCAAAAGGCATTCTACAATTTAAGTAATGAAATTGTCATTTTATTATAATCAAAATTTGATCCAAAAATTAAAAAAATAAGCAACTACTTTGTAATAAAAAATTTCTCTCAATTACTCCCTTAGTTGTAAAATGACCATATTATCCCTTGACCTTATTTTTGAATTGAATTCGATTCGGGCTATAAATGAATGTTTTACCCCTAGGTCTTTTTTTTCAAATTCGTATTTCGAATATTCAAAAGGCTAATAAAAATATTCATTCAAATTATTTAATAACTAAGCAAATTTTGTTCTAATTCAAGCTCGAATTATAAAATAATCATTTTATCCTTGGGTTTGTTTTTTTATCCAAATTTAAATTTTGAGCTTCCCAAAAGGTTAAAAAATGTTTACCCATGTATTTCTTAATAACTAATAAAATTCATCTCAATCTAAATTTAAATTGAAAAATAATGATTTACTCCTAGGCCATTTTTTTGTCGAAATTCACATTTTGAATTGTCCAAAAGGCTAAAAAAATCCTTGACATATTTCTTAATAGTTAAATAAATTTTAGCCCGATTTAAATTCAGACTATAAAATTATTATTTTGCCCCTAGGTTCATTTTTGGGCCAAATTTGAATTTTAGGCATCCTAAAAAACTGAAAATTATTTATTAACATATTTCTTAATAATTAAGAAAATTTTGTCCAATTCAAACTTGAATTATAAAATCACTGTATTACACCCTGAGTCCTTTTTTACTCAAATCCACGATTCAAAAATAAAGTTTATTTTTATAGTTTTAAAAAAATTAAAATTAGTATTTTTTATTATGTTTAATTTTATTTCATATATTTAAAATATGTAATCAAATTACGAAATTTTGAATGTCTATTTCATTTCCATTATTTTCATGTTGGCAACCAAATAAAAGAATGGAAAGCTTATTTCATTCCATTCCCAACTACATTCCATTCTCACATTTTAGTCTATTCTATTTTATTTCATTTTCACGTACTAAGCATAGCCTTGAAAGTATTAAACATAGCCTTGAAAGTATGAGAGAATAATAATTGGGCCCAAATTCATAAAATAGTCACAGATCTAAAATTTTTAAATCGAGTCTATTCATGAAGCCTATTTTCGTACATTGTTTCGCTCACCTGCAATTGTAAACTCTGTTCAAGTTAAGAAGATACTGCTATGAAGTGCTTATGGCATACTACAAGGTAGACCAATCACTTAGCCAAATACATATTAGACCAACCACTTGACCAGTCCATTATGAGAATCACATCATAGATGGGTTGGGGGTTCGGTGCACCGATCCTACCTCGGATCCATCATAGATAGCCATGTTTGGTACAATAAGATCGCACTAAGACAAAGCATCACGAAATTCTATAACACAGTGGCACCAAATTTCACAATCATAGTATTGTCAGCTGGAATCCATCAGTTTCTATTGGTGTTAAACGAAATTGGATTCCCTTTGGCATTAGCGTTGCCATTGGTGTTCTTTGAACTACCTTGTCCTCTTCCACTGGTTTCCATTCTATAAGAATGGCGCAATAACTTAGAACAAACATCAAACAACAAGAAGTTAATGCAAACAAGCAAACCCAAACTCCAAAAAGCCCAAGTATAATCAGAATCTAAAACTTTAACCATTTGATCAAAAAAATAAGAGACCTTGCTCTTAAAAGTTACGTTGTACAACCCTCCCAATATCAAGTCAACACCAAGACATTTTAAAGATGATCCAAACAGATTCAATCACTTCAAGATTCCTAGATAACCTTGAATTAAAAATTTACTTGCTTAGTTATATAATCACGTCAAATCTCATTACATATCTCAAATATCATGATATACAAACTTCAAATAGTGATCAAGTACTTTGGAACCTCAAATGAACAATTGACAGATAATACGTCTCATAGTTATAAAAAAAAAAAAAAAAACACATGTATAAACTATGTTCATTAATCAATAAGGAGCAAACACCAATCAAAATAATTGAACCATGAGAGAATGAATGACATAATCTAAAAAAGTAGGAGTAATTGTAGTTTTATCAAAATTTAGAAGTAATAAATGTAAGTTTTCCAAAAAAATAACCTTTCTCCAATCACGTACACCTTCTTACTGCATTATTTATTTCTCATATGCCCTAGTCAAGCGTAAACATACAACCATTCTTTTATCTCAAAAAATAATATATACCCACCAAAAAAAAGGTAGTGATTTTATTATTATTATTATTATTATTATTTTACATAATCATCTTAAGTGATGAAGGATGTCGTGCTCGTGTTACTCCAAGACTTGGTTAGGCCAAAAGCGCTTCCAAACAGACATCTCCTCCTCACTGTAAAGTTTTCTGATTCCTCCGTAAAATCCATCTGCTTCATTTCCAGCCTCTTTGTGATCCTTCCTATTTATTACTGTTTGTCTCCATCGCGATCCCAGCAAGTATTGCTTGAACTCCAGTACTACTATGTCTGTCACCACGAGAAGTGAGATAGATATCCTACTTGTAAATATGAATCATGCTCATAAAAATCAACTAAATCATTAACAACACAATAGATTATCTTTTAAAGTGAATTTTTTTTTTCTTTTTGAAAATGCTAACAAGCATGGATACAAATACAAAAAACGAATACAACACAGTACGGATATGCTAATAATCTTATTTGTACAAGGAAATTGGCTCATGTTACTGTCATGGATAAATAAAGACATTACAAATGCTTTGTAAACCAACATAAAAATGATTTTATTTTCATTTGATTTTCCTACGAAATAAGAGAAGATGCATTTGAAAAATGTGAAAAGGGATATGTATGGAACTATGGAAACTTTCCACTTCAAACACAGTTCACTTATGAAACTACCGTTCCCTTCTTCTGTTCTCGCCCAGGACATTTGAAAATTCAAACTTTACTGAATGATACAAACCAAGGTTTGTTTAGGGGATCATTTATTGTTATTCCAGTGTGATAGCGTGGGAGGGTTAAGGAGAGATTCTGGGGAAGATTCTTGCTCTTTTTGATAAAGATTATTGGCTCTCAACTATCTATTACAAGGCTATATTTGATTATGGGGAATGGATGATGGGGTATAAGTAATACTATGGATAATATATGGGATTGGATATAATATAGAGATAAATTTTTTATGATGGATTATTTTTTTAGTGTTTGGTTGATAGGATATAAAGTAGGATAAAAGATGTAATTTGACATGAGATATGATAAAATATAATTTTGAACCATTAAATTTTTGCGAGAAGCAAATTAGGGAGTGAGGGATATATAATACTACCTCCCCTCTGGTGTTGCTTACACCCCATTTTTGGGGTATAATGGGGTATAAGCAGTCTGAAGGTACTAACCAAACGCGAGATTATAGTGGGCCCCATGGACATACAGTCCAATCCCAAGCTCTAACCCCGCAAACAAAGGTTGCCCAAATGACATACAACTAGAGTACAGTGGCTTCTTCCCTGAAAAGGAGGAAAATTATGGAAGAGCATTTAAAAACTAGATGAGAATTTCACTTGGTTTTGTGAAACTATACAGTATAATAAACAAAATATTGTTTCTTCATCCACAGTTTAAATAATTTAAATTTGCTTATCAGAAAACAGTAAAGCCATAGCATTTACCCGAATCTTTCTTACATCTCTAGCCTTTCTCTAGCAAATGTGTTTGTATATATATTGATGAAAAAGAAGGAAAAGCTTAAATCTTTCTCTCTAAACTCAGAAAAAGTTTCAACATTAAAAATAGATGATTTTCTCACCACTGTTGTAACATTGGCAATGAGTTTTGCTCCGGTTGCATGATTCCATGTGACCAACAACTCCATACCACCAACCTGTAATGCAAAAAGCAGATGCTATTTTCATTGTCTATGCATGCAAACTTGTCTATATCATGACAAATTACATGGATTATATCTGCTTTTTCCTCATGAAAAAAATAGAGTTCATTAATATAAAGACAAATTTCGGAACAAGCAAAATATTCCAGAGCTTTGACCTTGGCAGTTAAGAAAACCTTGTTTATGAGTAGGAATTAAAGTATCTGCCATGCTATTGTTTGATTTTTGGTTGTCTGATCACACTCAAAATTATGTATCTACTTATCGCATTTTCCCCCTGCTCGGTAGCTAGAATTAGCCAAAAATTAGGAATACCATGAGAAAATAAGACTTCACATAAGAGAAGCAAATAAACTATAGTATGCATAAAAATGGTCTTGAAAAACACACCATAAGGGAATTCTCTAGTTCTTCTCCACTAAATCTCTATATGATCTCCAGGTTTCAAATCTTCTAAACAATATGAGAAATCTTGTAAACAATAAGAGGCATGAAGAACATGTGCAGGAGTATCTACAGCTGGTGCTTGTACTTTATCTCAGTCTATATTTTCCTCGATTGTTTGTCTTCCATTTGGTGAGTACCTACAGTGCCAAAATCATCCAAGTTCAATACACAACCTTAAACAAGCTTGCCTGGCTCCTAAATTTGTGCTAACATCAATTAAAATTGAGTAAATTTTACTTTGTCCCCTTGAGTTTTACTTGAAATCTCATTTTGGGATCTATGTTTTCTTTTGTTTTCTTTTGTTTTCTTTGTTTCTCCACCCCCCCAAAAAAGGTTTTTTTTGTAACTCTCAAGGATTTGAGCTCTTAGTTAGTTACAATGTTTTCCCTGGCGACCATTTTGTACCTACACTTTCACCGTTAATTGTCTAATTTTCAAAAGTAAAATAGTCACGGAAGGGACCTTGCAACTAATTATGAGATCGGGACATTCATTGTTACAAAATATATATATATATATATATATATATTTATTTATTTATTTAGATTATGAAGTATGATTTTAGATAAATTTCAGGAGGGCAAAGTAAAATTTTCCAATTAAAATTTGAGATGGTGATTTAAAACTCCATCAAAAACAATCTGACATGAAAATACTCTAAATATTTAATAAAATGTTGGTACTAATACATTGCAATTCTAAATAAGGCCACGACATTCGAGTAATGTATTTCTTTATCAGACATCAATTAGTGATTGATGGTACCCATACCTTGCCTTGAAGGTGTCTGTGCTAGAGTCATAGCTAAGTTCAGCATCATAACATGATAACATAAACCCAACATTCCCACTCTGCATCATAAAATAATAAAAACTTTCACTGGTTTGTTCAACAATTATAGCTAATGATGATTGTTCAATTTTTGTTCAGTCTTTGGTTCTACCTAAATTATTCTTATTAGTTCAGTTCCTTAATAGAAGGAATAGAATCTTCTAAATAACAAATAAGGATTCCTTAATAGAAGGAATAGAATCTTCTAAATAACAAATAAGGAACTGAATGAAATTATTTAAATATTTCAATTCGGTTCTAGTTATAGCTGTGCATATCAATTTCCCAATTCTATAATAGCAAATTATACAACAATTAAAACAAGATACAAACGGAATGAAGAAATATATAATGAATAGTTGCAAGTATAAATTAATTTATTATATATTGTGATAAATATAATATTATTTTGGTTATTTTGATTCTAAAAATGTAATGACTAAAAGCGAACCAAGATATACTATGGGTCCAAGATAATAACAAGAACCGGAATTGAAAACCTAAATAACAGAACCAAAAATATTAGTACTAAATTTGGTATAAAAATGTTTCTATTTCTATTTCCAATCTAAAAGTAATTGAGAAATCACAATAAAATATGAGTACCTCTCGGTTGTAGACCTGAGCAGGGAACCAGAACTTGCCAGTCTCAAGAGCAATATACCAAGCCGTGATTGAATCCTCTGGTAAAGGATGCCTGTGCTCTTCACCAGCTCCCAATTTGGCTCCCTTCCACGGAAGTGGGCATAGGCTTGAAACATACCCACAAATTGTTTTCTACTTGGTGGCATTCAAAAGCGTTGATCTCTTTCTCAATGCAATATTCCATTGCCATTTCCTGTAGGCTGCATTACCAATGAGTCTTCCCCATTTTTGTTTCATGTGTCTCTCCCACAAATGATCACTTGTGCACCTCTCTCTCAAATAACTATAGACATCTGCCATACTAAATAATCTGGCTGGTGAAAGCCTCTCAAGAATGTTTTCCAAGGCCAATTCAGGCAAATCCAACAAAGAAATCTTCTCTTCTCCTGCTCATTCTCTGCTTTCATGACGGGGGAAATTTCAGAAGAATTAATAGAAACCCTATTTTTTCTGAGCCAAGACTCTTCAAAATGGGATAGCTCTCTCCAAAACCAAGCTAAAGATGACAGCAAACTCCCACTGTGCAAGATTGGGAGTGTCTTGAGAGAGGACGACTTGGAAAGTAGGATGAAAGAAAAGCAATATATCATGAATAAGATCATTGGGTTGAGAAGATCTCCAAGTGGGTATTTGAGTTAGGCCTCAAAGGAAGAAAAAGAAAATCAATTGCATACAAGGGACTGGTGATTATAGCTATGTATACAGAGGGGAGCTATGGATACGGGCTCATGCAAATAGATATGACCAAGAAACTGAAGTAATATGCTTTTTTGTCTGTTGGAACAAAAGAAAGATCTTTGACTATGAGGGAACCAAGAAATGGTTTAGGGCGGCCAACATTCACGGAGCTTTCAAGTAGTCCTTTCATAAGCATTATAATTTCATAAGAGATGACACATGTAGACACCACAACCGACAAGTTTTGATGGCTTGTAGTTTACAAAATCAAGCGTAGAACAGAACAAAAAACAAACACATGGGCTGCTTTTCTTAAACGTTTTTGGCATTCAAATACAGAGAACCGAGCACCCACTGTGGGTGGAAGAACAAGAATTGCACGGCTAGCGAGTGAGGGGCAACTGTCACTCAAAGATTGGAAGGTTTCAAATGAAAGAGAATAAAATCTAGTAAACAACTTTTGACTGATATAATACATATATATTACCCATCAAATAAATGAGTGCAAATCCAGAGACCCATAGGTCACATCTAGAATCTACAATACTTAGGCGATTCAAAACCAATATCTTTGCGTAAAATCACATGAAAAAAGGTCCATAGTCTGATAAGCCAAAGTGGCATAGGAGCTAAAAAAGAGGAGAGAACAAATTTGGCAGAACAACAAGGTTGATGATTGAAGAAATCTATGGATAACTCGAAGTGGGTCCTCTGTTTCATCCAAAAATAAATCACCAGTGTGTGGGTGCGTACAAAGAAGAAAAGAGGAAAAGGACTTTTATCTAATAGATGGGTTTTGGGGAGTTTTTTAAGAGTTAAATTGAAGATGGGACTTTTTGTATGGTTTTGGCGTGTGTCACAGCTCGCAAGAGCATCAAGGAAAGTTGACTTTGGCCACCAAACTCACACCGGCCAGAGCGTCCCCCCACCATGAAAGTTTGCCAGCGAAGTGATTTTTCTCCATAAGTCAGGAGAGAATGAGTAATGACACAGAAAAGGTCATGTGATGAGTAGTTGGATAAATGTCAAGCAATGAATGCCATTTGGCGAGTAGTTGAAACAAAGATAGGACTTCTGCCGGGGCTAGAGGGGTACAAAGCTTTTTTTTCACTGCCGCAGCTAAAGTGTAAAGATGAAATATCTTAATTTTCTCAAAATCAGAATCATTAAATCAGGACTGTTAATTTTAATTTTATTCAATTTAGATTAGAACCGTGAAGAAAGTTGAAACCTTGGATCTTTTACACTTCAGATACTACAGTGCAAAAAACACTGCATCTCCTTCTAAACTACTTCTGCCTTATTACATGTAGAGAGTTCCAATGTGCTCCTCCTCGGACGTTTCTCCATGTCAAAAGAAAACGATTTCTTCCACGCTTGTAACCCTTATTTTTTTATTTTTTATTTAACCCTTATTTTTTTTTCTCTGCTAATAGATCTAGGGTACACTGCCCATTTCAAAGGTGTATAGAAATTATTTTCCTGCTTTTATCTATTGGTCAGATCTCACATAATTAATAGATATGCTGGTAACAGATAATCGTTCATCATCGTCTATCATTTGCAACTTCTATCATTTCTATCAAAATATTTAATATTTTGAAAATTTTTCTTTAACTTTCTAGAAAGAATATTTTCTTCTTCTTTACCAGAATGACTAAATATTTCTTTCCCATAATCAGATGTAAAATTATATGTGCTTGCTACCTCAACATTACGATCTATAGTGTGAGTAAGAATAAAGAAAGTAACAAGAAAGTAAGAAATCAACACACAAAATTAACATAATTCGGCCAGATTGCCTATGTCCACGAGGGGTGGAATATTTCTTATTAACTTAAGAATCCCTTAGAGTTAATAGTACAATAAAGCATATATATATATACACTAAAACCCTAACCCTGTCAATAAGACAAAAATACCTATACCGTACTGCAGGGGACAAATCTCTCCGCACGCCCCACGTAACAACACATGTACCCCTGTAGAGGAGTTTCCTATGCTCCATTCTGTTACGTTCCGCTCCAGAAACTCCCCATCTCTTTCTAGTTCTCTAGTCTGAATATGAACCACATATCACAACAATCTCCACCTTGATGAATGTTCACGCCTTAGGAAATTCTGCAGAACTCTACCTGGAATGAGTAAGTTAGGGGGAGCCATCTCCTATCTAGCACTTGGAGACATTAGTCAAGTTCAAGTGATGCTCTATAGTGATCAGCTTTGTCAACATGTTTACTGCATTCTCTGATGTGTGAATTTATCAATCACCAGTTCACCCGAACTAAGTAACTCCTTGATCTTGTAAAATCTTACGTCAATGTGTTTCGTTCTAGCATGGTACACCTGATACTTTGCTAAGAAAATAGCACTCTGACTGTCATACCACAGCTTCACTCCACCTTGCTCAATGCCTAGTTCTGTGAGTAGCCCTTTCAACCAAAAAACTTCAATAGTAGCTCCTGTCATTGACATGTATTCTGCTTCAGTTGTGGATAGTGCAATAAGTGACTACACCATAGATCTCCAACAAATAGGTCCACCAGCTAAAGGGAACACATAACCTGTGTTGGATATTCTATTATCCAAGTCTCCTGCATAATCAGCATCCACATATCCCTGAACCAAAGCTCCGCCATTCTGCTGCCCAAACATAATACCCAAATCTGTTGTGCCTCTTAAGTACCTGAGAATCTATTTTACTACTCTCTAGTGCCCTCTTCCCGGTTTTGCCATGTATTTGCTTACCATACTTACTGCATGTGCTATATTTGGTCTAACGCACACCATGGCGTACATCAAACATCCCACTGCGCTAGCATATAGTACCTTTGACATATCTACAATCTCATCTTCAATATTTGGATGCAGAGAGACTGGTAAACTGAAGTGACCTGCCAAAGTTGTACTAATTGGTTTTGCATCTGCCATGCTGAACCGCTCAAGTACCTTCCACACATAATCAGTTTGAGACAGCCACAACTTTCTGGACTTCCTATCCCCGCGAATTTCCATTCCAAGAATCTTCTTTACAGCCCCAAAGTCCTTTATTTCAAATTTTTTACTCAACAGTGATTTCAATTTATCTATTTCGGTCCTGCTCTTTACAACTATCAGCGTATCATCCATGTAAAGCATCAACAGGATATAAGAACCATCATCAAATACCCTATAGGAGACACAACAATCATACTCATAATGAGCATAGCCAATCTGGATTATGTACGAGTCAAACTTTTTGTGCTACTACCTGGGAGACTGCTTAAGCCCATACAATGACTTCTTTAGTTTGCAAACAAAATGCTTAGTACCTGGTTCTGCAAACCCCTTTATCTGCTCCATGTAAATCTGCTCCTCCAAATCTCTATGAAGAAACATGGTCTTTACATTTAGCTGCTCGAACTCCAAATCATAGCATGCTATCATAGCCATTACCAATCAAATGGAGATGTGTCTAATAACAGGAGAGAAGACCTTACCATAGTCGATCCATTTTCTCTGTGAGTACCCCTTTGCTACCAACCTAGCCTTAAATCTTTCTCATTCTTTTTCTAAAATAGCCTCTTTCTTTCAATAAAGACATTTGCACCCAATCAATTTCTTTCCCTTGAGAAGTTCCACTAATTCCTAAGTATCATTCTTGTGTAGAAACTCCATCTCTTCTGCCATAGCTTTCATCCACTTATTTTTCTCTTGGCAACTAACAGCCTCTTAAAAAGTAATAGGATCACTGTTACAAGTAATGAGAGCATACAAACCATATCTTCAAAACCGTACCTCACTGGTGACTTAATGGCACGTCATTGTCTACCCAAAGTAATGGACTGGTGCTCCTAGTCAATTGTATCAGTATCATCTTCACCCAAAAAACTAGCCTCTTTATTAGAATTGTCAAACTCAATCTGTACCACCTATTTATTACTGTTACTATCATCAATTGAATCACTGTTCTTACCCTCTCGAGAAGCCTTAAGCATAAAAGCTTCATCAAACTTCACATCACAACTAATCACCTTCTTCTTTTGTTGAGGATCCCAAAACTTAAACCCTTTAACAACTTCTCATATCCAAGAAAGATATACTTCCTGGACTTCAGGTCAAGTTTGGACCTCTCATCACTAGACACATAAACATAAGTAGAACACCCAAAAATTCTCAAATTTGAATAATCAACCTTGTGGCCATACCATACCTTTTCTATAACTTTGTTGTTCAATGCAATCTATGGTGATCTATTTATGATGTGACAAACCATGTCAATGGCTTCTGCCCAGAAACTCTTTGGAAGCCCTACGTTCAACCTCATACACTTTGCCCTCTCTGCAAGTGTCCTGTTCATCCTCTTAGCCACACCATTTTGCTGTGCTATCTTCCGGATTGTAAAATGCCACCGAATGCCCTGTTCCCCATAAACTTCAAAAAAATCTTTATCTTTGTATTACGTACTATTATCAAACCTCAAATACTTAATCTTTCTTCCTGTCTGATTTTCAGCTTTAGCTTTCCATAATCTAAACTAGGCAAAGGTTTTAGATTTGTGTTTCCTCAAGTATACCAAAATTTTCCTAGAGAAATCGTCAATAAAGGTGACAAAATACTGAGCACCACCTTTAAACGATTCTTTTACAAGTCTCACACGTCTGAGTGCACATAATCAAGCACACCATGAGTAGTATGCTCGGCCTTATCAAACTATACCCTACACTACTTCCAAGGACAAAGAATTTGTAGAAATCCAAGTTGCATGTCTTTGCACCTTTCATTAGATTTCTTCTTGCTAATTTCGTCATACCACACTCCCAATATAGCCCAACCGCATATGCCATAATAGCGTGTCATCTTATTTAGATTCTGCATCTAATGCTCCACCTACATACGTACTACCTACTAGTTTGTAGATGTTTCTTGGTTGCTTTTGTCTCTTCATAACTACCATGGCTCTTTTTGTAACCTTTAGGACTTCACCTTCTAACTTGTAATTGTAGCCACTCGAGTCCAAAGTATCTAGAGAGATAAGGTTCTTTTTCAATTTTGGTACGTGCCTGACATCACCCAGCACCCTCACTACTTCATCAAACATCTTGATTTTAATGGTTCCCTGCCTGATAACCTTGTATGTAGCATCATTATCCATTAAGATAAAACTACAATCTACTGAACGATAAAAGTCAAACCAATCTCAGTGTAGACACATGTGATACAAACAACCAGAATCTAATACCCACGAGTCATGCAGCTTATCAAGATTACTTATTGAAACTGACAGTATATCTCTATTTCTAGAATTTGAATCATTCTGTGTAATGTTAGCAAAAGTTGAATTGCCTTCGGATTTCTTCTCGTCTCCTTATTTCCACTTTGGACAATCCTTTTTATAATTGTCCATCTGCCTTCAAATTTCTACCACATAATTTAGACCTTAAATTAAACCGTTTGTTAATCTTCTTTTCCTTCTTTATTCCCTTATCAGAAACCCCTTCCTTTTTTTTTGGATAATTTCATAAACCCCTTTCGCCACAAGCTTTACTCCTTGAGAACCCCGTTGTTACTCACGCTTTATTGATTAAAAGAAAATAGAGCAGTTAACACTTCATCCAGATCTAGGGTTTCTTTTCCCCACAGCAATATGGTCATAAGATATTCATATGAAATGGGAAGAGATACTAACAACATCAAGGCATTATCCTCATATGTGAATGTAACTTCAAGTCTCAACAGATCACTAATAATCTAATTGAATGTGTTTATATGGGTGACCAAATCTGTACCCTCTAATATCTTCAATCCATATAGCTTCTACTTAAGATACAATTTATTGGTGAGCGATTTTGACATATACTGACTCTCTAACTTCTTCTAAACATCCGCCAAAGAGCTCTCATCCATGACATAGTATATAACCTCATCCACCAAATAGAGCCGAATCGTAGCGACAGCTCTCCCTTCGAGTTCATCCCAATTTGCTTAGCTTATTCCTTCAGGTTTCTTACCGATTAGAGCTTTCATCATCCCCTATTACGTCAACCATTCCTTCACACGCCTCTGCCATAATGTGAAGTTTCCAGTCTCATCGAACTTCACCACATTGAATTTTGCCATTACAAAAGTCCCAGCAATATCAATTACGGCTCTAATGCCAATTTTCAGTGCGAATATAAATGAAAAAAGCAAGAAGAAACTAAGAAATCAAGACACAAAATTAACGTGGTTCAGCCAAACTGCTTACGTCCATGACAACTGGAATATTTCTTATTAACTCCAAATTCCCTTGTAGGGTTACATAGTACAATAAAGCATATATATATATACACACACACTAAAATCCTAACCCTACCAATAAGACCAAAATACTCATACCATACCACGCCTCCTTACACAACAACACGTGTACCCTTACGGAGAAATTTCTTGCATTCCACTCTGCTCTGGAAACTCCTCATCCCTTCTTAGTTTTTTAGTCTGAATATAAATCACATATCACAACATGATCACTGGTCAAAATCTATAGACAGTGATCTTTGGGATGTATATTGAGATTTGATCCAATTATATAATTGAACGTATAAATCTTAAAGTACGACTTATCTGAAAATATTTAAATAATTGGATCTATCTTCTGATTTTGTATCAAGTTTTCTCTAAGAAATGTGCTGTTGCAATATATTTCTCAGTTGGATTTTTGGAAACTTACGATTTCTAAACTTGTTCAATCGAGTTACCTACTTTTTTGTTACGTCAAATTTGACCTTCTCAACTCTCAAAAGGGCAAACTTATTGCTTTGCTTCAAGTGACAAATCTATTTGTTGTTTGTTCAAATAGTATATAAAGTTAATTCCTCAAAATTTATAATTCCCTGAATAAATCATTTAACTTGGAGAAATTTTTTAAGCTTAAGAAAAATAATCAATAGAGTGATGTTGAAAAGGCTTAATACTGAGTGATAACTCAACTGATAAGATCTTATTTTGCTCTCCAATTTCCTTAGGATCTTAGGAATTAATTGAGATGCATGTAAGTTACTCGGATATCTGAGTATTCCTAAAAAAAAAAAAAAAATTATTGGAAAGGCTGAGCAAAGAATATCGATTTCCATTTGCAGTTATAATGGATCTTATTGTTTATTATTGGAAACTAGTAGTTTGATTCAAACTATTTGCCCACTTCACAAGTGAGTTATGGGAAAGAATAAATTGCAAATGAGAAGACCTCATTGTCTCAAAGGCATGCATCCATCAGCATATTACATTTTATTTTCAAAAGAAAAAAGCCCGTCAAACTGAAACAAGTAAACGAACCTAACCTAACAAAATAAAAGGTTCCGTGTTCTTTAATTAGCTAGTCATATTGAAATAGATCAAGTCAAAGGTTCATAAAAATAATTAAAAATCCAAGTTTGCAGTAATTAATTTTTTGCATTGAGTGAGCATAAATTGAGTCCAATCTTTTCAATTTGTTCATTTGCAATCCTATTAAGCATTAGCCTCAAGGATTTGGGGGCTGACATGGACCTACCTCCTCTATCATTTTTTATTCTACTGTTTTCTATCTTTTAAATCTTAATTATCCATTTTCATTCAAAGATTGAAAATATAAACTTAAAACATAGAGATACTTATAATGCAAGAATTGAATTAAAAAATTATATAATGGGACCCACGAAAATTATATTGTCAGCCGTTAGATAAAAATGAAGGCTTACGATTTTAAAAAATAGAAAAATAAAAAATAATAGGGAGCCAAGTCTAGCTGACGGATTGAGGGGCCTAAAGTTGTTTTTAAATTTTCGGGATCTGAAGTTCAATCTCAACTATTCAATCAATATAAATTTGATATAATCCTTCAATTTAAAAATACAATTTTTACCTTTTAAGGGATAAACCAATCAACAGAAAACGTTAAATGATAAAAAGAAATAAATAAAAAAAAGAGAAAGTTTTAAATGATAAAAGAGAAAATTAAAGATAAATAAAAATATAGCAAATAAGGATAAATAAAGATAATAACT
The DNA here is from genome assembly GCA_019916065.1 of Vitellaria paradoxa. Taxonomy (NCBI): domain Eukaryota; kingdom Viridiplantae; phylum Streptophyta; class Magnoliopsida; order Ericales; family Sapotaceae; genus Vitellaria; species Vitellaria paradoxa. The sequence goes on along the minus strand of CM034235.1, from coordinate 15,735,251 downwards.
AAACATAAATAAAAATATAGTAAATTTTTAATTATTTTTATTCATTAAAAATATTTAAATTTATATTAAAGATAAATAAAAATATAATAAATTTTTAATTATTTTTATTTTTAAGATATTTAGCTTTATATTAATTTAAAATTTTGATTATTTATTTAGCTTTAGTTGTTATCTTTATTTGTATTTAGCTATTACCTTTATTTTTATTTAATTGTTAATCTTAGTCTAAAAAAAATTACTATATCTTTATTTATCTTTTATATAAATTTAAATATTTTTAAAAATATAAATAATTATAAGTTTATTATTTTTTATTTATCTTTTGTTGTTATCTTTATTTGTTTTTATGTGCTATATCTTTATTTATTTTAAGTTTGTAGCAGTAGTCTCCACAATAGATTGGGGGTATAAATTTAAATATTTTTAAAAAATATAAATAATTAAAATTTTATTATTTATTTTTAGTTGTTATCTTTATTTATTTTAATATGCTATATCTTTATTTATTTTGGGTTTGTAACAGTAGCCTCCAGAATAAATTGAGGGAGATCCAATAAAGATGTAGTAAATTTGTAATTATGTTTAATTTTAAAAATATTTTAATCTATTAATTTAAAATTTTGATTATTTATTTATATTTAGTTGTTATCTTTATTTAGATTTATATTAATTTAAAATTTTGATTATTTTAAAATTTATCTTTTAGTTGTTATCCTTATTTATCTTTAATTAATATATCTTTATTTACCTTTGATTTTTATCTTTACCTATTTTGGGTTTGTAAGTTGGATTTCACTTAAAAAGATCTAACGCTTTATATTTTGTACTGGACAATAAACAATGTATAATGTACTTCTCCTCCATCCTTATATTAAGGTCTCTTTCCTTATTTCTTTTTCATCATTTAAAATTTTCTCTTTCCCTCATTCTCTTTCATCATTTAATGTTTTCTTTTTATTAATCATTGGCTGGTTTACCTTTATAAAATGTGAAAAATTATATTTTTAAATTAAAAATTCAGATTAAGCTAAACGGTTAAAATATAACTTTAAGTCTTGGAGTTTAAATACAATTCTAAACCCCTCTCAATCTCCAGATGATATAACTTTTAATGTTAACTCAAAAATATGAGGTTGAAAGTCATTAAATTAAAATTTAATAGTCCAAGTACATATATATTCCATTTTATTTTAATCTAGCAGTCTGAAACCGAAGTGATATCAAAGGCAATGTGTGCCCCCTTTTTTAGCCTCACCGGTACTCTTAGCATCTTCTAACATCCTTGGTGCCATATCCACGGCAAGCACAATAGTGCAACTAAGCAAGGGATCTTGGGATTGAAACTTACACCATGACTGAGTATTTCCCACTAAGGCCTAGCCTCAGTGGGAGCTTTTGGAATCTTCCAAAGTCCTGGGCGCTATACTCACGGCAAGCACAATAATGGCCGACTGGCAAGGTATCTCATGCTGGGTCTTTAAGCTTACACCATTCCTTGACTGCGTATTTCGACTCCGTTTGTGGCTATGAAAATTGTTGAAAAATGTTAAAAATTTTTAAAAGTTGTTGATTTTGTTATCTTACTATATAAATTACAAATCCATAACTTTTATCAAATTTTAATAGCGTTTGGAGTGGTAAAAAATAAAAAAAAATAATAAGAAGAAAAAAAGTGATCTGAGATAATTTTTTACGTTTGGCGTTTCTAACCCAAATCACATTTTTTTGGGTAACTCAGAACCTACACCGGTTTATTAAATCCCTCAACAAACTGCGTACCCGATGGATAAACCGAGAATATGTACGCTGCCCCACACGCACATACTGCTTAAGTCAGAAATGGAGTTCATGTAGTCTCTGTGACCCACGAGCCACTTGAGCTAACCCCAAGGGGCACTTTTTTTGGAGATGAATAATATAGCTTTTCAACTTTTGTAGTACAAAGTTGGAGAGAGAAACCGTGAGAATGGTTTTTAGATCCGTTCCCACAGATTTATGTCAGAATTTTTTTGAAAGATGTTAAACTTTTGAACTTCTGCAATAAAAAGTTGGAGAGAGAAATCGTGAAAACAGTTTTTTTGGGTCCGTTTCTATAGATTTATGTCAAAAATTTTTGGAAAGTTGTTGAACTTTTTAACTTCTGCGTAAAAAAGTTGGAAAGAAAAACCGTGGGAATGGTTTTTTCAGTCCGTTAACCATTCCCACGGAATTATGTCAAATTCGTTGATATTTGTTAAAATGTTATTGAGTTTTTGAAAAAAGTTATTGAGATTTATAAAAAAATGTATTGAGATTTATAAAAATTTGTTGGAAAATGTAGATATATATAAAAATTTATAGAAATTTCATGAGGTACGACGTAACCAAAATGTGTTAAAGGGTTTAGAAATTTTTAAAGATTTTTAGAGATTTTTAAAAATTTTTTTGCTAATTTTTAACAAATTAAACAGTGCATTTTATAACTTTTTGTCACTCCAAAACCCTTTCATCGTTTTTATCCCTATAAATGGGCTTGCAGAGATTGATCATATGATATAAGAGTCTAATTTGTGTTTTTCATTGAGAGCTGAGTGTGAACAAGCATGGCTTCATCTTCATCACAACCACAGCCCAAAAGTGGTATCAGTAACTCCATTGGCAGTGCTCCCGGTAACCTGACAACTCCCATACTTGGTTTGTTAGTACTTGGAACATGCTTTTCTGTGTCTGAAGTAAATAATGATCATGGATGTCATATATGTATCTATGATGGTTTCAAGATAAATTGCTCTTTAATTTTTCTTCTCTCTTCCATCTGTTGCGATTTGCAAAAGTTTTTAAGGTGTTTTTCCAAATTATCAGCTGCTGGGTTTCTTGATTCTGGTAACTGCATTCACAAAATGGACATTAATGCTTCCTATAGAGCATTTGCATATGAAATTTTATTGCTTGCCGGATTGCCCGCGCACATAGACCAAGTGCCTTTGTAATCTGGTTGTATGATTTTTTTTGCTTTTTAGTATCTCCATGACATTTGTGTTCATTATCACAAAGTCGTTGGATGTTTTAAAGATGACTAAAATCAAGAAACTAATTGATGGCTTGCACTTCTGATGGAAGATGCTGGAATCAAAATACTACACTGATGTAGGTTGTTAGTCTCTAACCAACTTCTCAAAGACCGTTCGTTTGTGAGAGTTAAGCTAGAGAATATGGAGAAAAGCATACTACAAACCAACAAGAACATGAGCTAGATAGCATCCAGGAGCACCTCATTGAGAACTTGGACATTATGACTTTAAATTCATTTAATAAGTACCTTCCCAAGTAACTCAGTAAAACCCACTGACCCCTCTATCAACTCCTCTCCAAAACTCTAATTCTGTAGCTACACCACATCCTTTTTGCCAAATCTGCCTTGGCTTTCACGGTCATATGCAAACAATAAGCACTGACATTGGCATTAATATCCAGAGCTGGGATTTTTATTTGTTTTTTAGTTTCCCTAACTATCTATGAGCCTTGAGATTTCTCAGTGAGTTTATAGGCCAAGTGAGCAACAAACAGGGCCGGCCGCACAGGGTTTTTTGGTTCGGGTTTTAACACCTACTGCAACCCCTTAGTCACTCAAATGGCTATTGCCCATCACAAATTAGCCGTTGGTCAGCCTATTTCTAGGAGCAGGGCCGGTTCAAGGTGCTTTGAGGCCTAAAGCGACAACCACAAATGAGGTCTTTACATTTAAAAAAAAAAAATTGTAACTTTCTACATTTTTAATTATGATAAAGATATTATTTAAAAATTATTTTTCTTACTTTTTGAGATGCAAAATTATTAATTAAATCTTTATATTCAAGTTTATCTAGTACATGATCTAGAATATGAATAAAAAAATAATTGAATTAGTTATCTATCAAATAATACATTGAAATAAAAATAAAGAAATAAAAAAATATTTTCTTCACAATATTCCCCAAATTAGATTTCCACCAAATAAAGTCACACCAAAATTAATCGTCAAATATCTCTTAAATAGAGTTATAGAAACAAAACTAAACAAACAAGTCTTAAAGAAAAAAAAAAAAAAAAGAACTAATTGGTGTCAATTTTATCTGTGACCAACCTCTAACATCACATATCAAGAGGTTTTACTCATCGTTCTCTCATTTATTTCCAAACTTCAGCTCAACTTGTAAGTTAAGACAGTTGAATTATTCTCTCATTCATTTTCATAATTGACCCTTTCAGATACTAAGTTGAGGTAGATTTAAATATTAGCTATTTACATAAAGAAATCATAAACAATTTTCACTCCTTCGTACATATATCTATATGCTTGTGTTCATTGGCAGTGGTAAACAAGGCAGTGGAGAGGGATCTCAGCTGGTACCTCCCACTGTATAAAGCTACAATTAAAGGGGACTGGGAAGGTGCAAACAGATTTCTTGAGCTTGATCGAGATGCAGTCAGAGCCCGAATTAATAAAGGTTTGGACACAGCACTCATTGTGGCAGCCAGAACAGGAAGGTCAATCTATTTCATGGAACGGCTAGTGGAATTGATGCAACCAGAGGAACTGGCTTTAGCAAACAGGGGCGGTGACACAGCTTTTCACCCAATTGCAGGAGTTGGCAACGTTGAGGCTGCTAAGTTGTTGCATAAGAAAAATTCAGACTTGCCTAATAAATGGAACAAGGATGGACAACTACCTCTCCACGTTGCTGCTGTGGTGGGCCACAAGGATATGATTTTATATTTGTTGAACATCACCAAGGAAGATTTGGAGCCAAAACCATTTGAAGATGAATCAGGTTCTAAGCTTGTGAGTTCATTGATAACCAATGGATTATTGGGTGAGTAATTATCACCAGAAGGCTATTGATTGTCAAGACTACTGATCCTTGAAACCGATTCTAACAAATTATCTGGGCTTCTTGATCAATATGACAGATGTGGCTGTATATCTGCTCAAGCGGTTTCCTAAGTTGCCAGTGGCCAATCCCTCTCCTTTGATTGCAGCCTTCTGCATTCCCAAGTGGAAGTCACTTGAACTTCTGGCAACAGTTAATTTACGCCTGTTGGCCTCTATCTCTCCTGTGCTTTTTAATATCTCTTTTGCTTCCGTCATTCTCTGTTCCTGCCAAACAGAATTAGAATGACAAAAAAAACTAAGCCAACATAGAAAAGAAATGCTTTACATGATATGTCGATTAAAAAAAATTAAAAAAATTAGAGTAACAAGATGGTTGTAACTAATATAATATTTAATTCCGTGAAACATAGTTTACTGGGTTGTGAAATAGTATATTTACATGAATGATGAATGATAATTGGACCCAAACGTGTGAGAGAACCCTATCATTAGAGTTATTTCCATGGTAAAAGCAAACTAATTATTCCATAATTTGTTGTTCTGTTTCCAAGGTGTTCCTTTGATGTCAGAAAAGTTACCAAATATTCAAGGTGGAGATGTGGAAAGCCCAGCTGAATGCACTCGAGGTTGTGCGCAAGCGTGCCACTGGTTTCCAATGCTTCGAGGAAACCAATTCATCTCTGGTTTGTCCGAAGTCCCTAAGCATGCAAGTTTACACCTTCTCAAAAATTAGTTTTTGCAGACTTAGACACTGACTATGGAAGCATACAACACATATTCAATAACAATTAAGATAAAGTGGTTGTTTATCTTTTATCTTCGTGTTTTGTATGTGACATGACCGTCCAAACAAATCATGGCTGACAACACCAATAGAGAAGCTCCAATTTCTTTTTATTTCTCAACTTCTATTTTGAATCTATTTTCTAACTTCCGTTTGTCTACAGTTGAAAACTAGATAGAAATTGTTATGTTTTATTTTCCTTTCTTTTAGACTATAAATCAAGTCAAATAATCTCACCTGCAAAACTCCAAATAGCATTTTTTTTTTTGGTATTTATGTTAGAAGGAATTTGTTCCACTACTTGTGCACTGTCAATCTAAATTAAACAATTTTTAAGAGGAATTATGCACAAGTTGAAGTTCATACTTACTAGTATTGGTCAATGTTAATCCCATCAAATTGGAATTGCACATTGATTGTAATTACAAATGGGTTAGATTTAGCCTTTAATACTGGCAATCATGCTAAATTCGACTTGTTTTATCTCGTTGCAGTCTGCCAATGTTACATGCAGGATTTTGGAAAGTTGTCGACGTATTAGGTAAAAAGTAAACAATTTGTCACTTTATTCATACAAAACCTTAAATTACTTAAAGTGATGTGATTTACTTCTAAATGCAGTTCCGCAGATCAAGCATATTCGAGGCATAAAATTGATGCATTGTCAAGCACTCCAGCTCGTTAAATGCTTTTGCACCGAAATTATTCATTTGGATCACGAAAAAGCTTCATCAATGCTACTAGCGTCATTCTTTCTTAGGGCACAATTAGGAATTCATGAAGTTGTAGAAGAGATTTTCGAAGCATTTCCTGTTGCAATATATTTTAGAGACACAGAGAATCATAATTTTTTACATTTTGCAGTTATTAACCGTCAGGAATATGTTTTCAACCTCATATATCAAATGGCCGAGTATAAGCAATTCTTATCAATGTTCATTGACAAATCTGGGAATAATATCTTGCATTTGGTTGGAAAACTGGCACCTAAACACAGACTCAATCTCACTTCTGGTGCAGTCCTGCAGATGCAGCGTGAATTACAATGGTTTAAGGTAACAATCTTCACTTTGTAACAATTATGAGCCAAAAATATTTTCAGAGCCTATCATTCATTCAATTGTAAAATCTCTTGCCAGCACTACTTTACTCATCATGTGATCTGGCTTATTTAGTAACTCCACCGAACCTAATATATTTCAATCTAAAAATTTGAAGATTTAGCATCTATTCATTTTGTGATGGCTTGATCTGGCTTATTTAGTAACTCCACCGAACCTAATATATTTCAATCTAAAAATTTGAAGATTTAGCATCTATTCATTTTGTGATGGCTTCAAAATTCTAGGAATTGTTGTCAGAGGGGAAATTAGTCTCATTAAAGTGTGTACGACAATCGATCCAATAGAATATCTGCATTACTAAGTGAGACAATGTAAGTTGGGTGCTAATCTTCTTTGGTGCTAGTATCACAAATATATTTCTTGCCTACTAGCTGGAATTGTAGACTAAATTTTACCTTAGTTTGGAAAAAAAAAAAAAAAAAGCCTTTTATCTTGTAGAGGACTCAAATAATTTTCTTAGCTAAGCAAACTCCACCAATTTGGTGGTACAAAACAATTAATTCGAATCTAGAATTTATATTCTTTTCCTTTTGTATATTCCTATTACAACCTTACTCTCTAATTCCTAAGTAACTTCATTTAATACAGGAAGTGGAAAAGTTTGCATTGCCTTCACACAAAGAAGTCGAGAACAAAGAAGGGAAGACCCCGGCAACAGTTTTCACTGAGGCCCACAAGGACCTTGTCAAAGAAGGAGAGCAATGGATGAAAGACATAGCAGGGTCATGCACTATTGCGGCAGCACTCATTGCCACAGTAGTTTTTGCAGCAGCCATTACTGTACCAGGTGGTAATAATGGTGAGAGTGGCGTCCCAATTTTCTCGAAGCAAAAGGGTTTCATAGTCTTTGCCATATCAGATGCAATATCTTTGTTCTCATCACTCTCTTCAGTGATGATGTTTTTATCAATCCTCACATCTCGATATGCAGAAGGTGATTTTCTTTGTGCCCTGCCGAAGAGGTTGATCATTGGTCTTGTGAGCTTATTTCTCTCCATAACATCGATGATGGTCGCTTTTGGTGCTATACTTTATCTCGTATTTGGCCATAAAAAAGCTTGGGTTCTAATTCCAGTGGCTGGAATGGCTTGTCTGCCTATCACCTTATTTGTGTCCTTGCAATTTCCCCTTCTTGTGGATATGATCAACTCTACATATGGCCCTGGTATTTTCAGAAAGCAAAGTGAACGTATTCTTTTTTAGATCAAACAAGAAAAGACAAGGGTTTTTAACCTATAGTCACGATTACTTTATACTAATCATAAACCTTGGCTCTATTTGTTTAAATATAAAATGTTTTTGAGAAAAATAATGTTTTGAAAAATATTTTTCTAAAACATAAGTAAATATGTTTCTTTCCCAAAAACATTTTACATTGAAATTAATAGAGCTTAGGAAACAGTAAATACTCTCTTTCCCAATATTGTTAATTATTCTCTTTTTCAATATTGTTGTGTTCTTGCAAAGCCATGTTGCAACTGGTTTTAAATGTATGTACAGTAAGAACAATTGCAATTGATTTTAGTTGATTATGTATTGATTTAAACTTCGGTCTTTCTAGCCTTCGCAGCACCCAAAACTTGGGGCTTGTAAGAATGTTACAAGAAGTGGTGATTACTGCTTGGACATCACTATGGTAATTCCACACATGATGCTATACAATTATAAACTACTTATCAGAAATTTTTTTCAGAATGAGTTAGCAAATTTGCAGGCCTATTATTTTGAAAATAGTAATGTTATCCCAGTGGTTAGTTTAAATTATAAAGGACTTTTAGAATGGCGGAAAAGTTTGTGAGTCTACGACTTTATTACCAAAAAAAAAACCAATCAAAATATAATAAACCACCTCTCTTTTGGAAAAATAACCCAATAAAGTTAAATGACTCGAATTACTTATCGTTCGGTCTATTGGTGAATAATCTCTCGACAGATTATAAAAGATGTTTAACTGAAAATATTCTTGATCAAGTTTGTGGATAACAAACCCGAAGGCCAACCAACCCGCAGTTTCTTCCACCGCATACAAATGCCAAATATAGAAAGGCAAAAATACATTGTCTCATCATGATCTAAAATTTCAAACAAAAATGTGAAACCATAATAGTTACCCCCCAAAATCCAACAGTCAACAATCACAAAATACAAGATTCTTGCAATGGAGAACACCACCATAAAGCTAAATAACATTGTACAACTACAAAAACATTCTAAGTAAACTCTCAGAGACCAAGTCCAACGGTGCGTCCGTCTCTCCGGCGGAGTCCAGCGGTGTATTGCTTCTCCAAATCCAGCTGCAGTTCCCTCTGCTTCTCCGCTTGGACGCTTTCTTGATTCTCGGGCTTGTGCTCCACTTTTGGGTCCCCCTTCACACCCTACAATTGGCCATAGGTACCAAGGCAACCTCAGACTCTAAAAGGTGTGTTAGTAGGTAGGAAGAAATTATAACTAAGCATAACAGCTCAACCAGGACCACAAGCTAATGATAAAAGGTGTTGCATCATTTTAGGTTTTCCTAGCTAATGAGAAGGAATGGGGAATTACCATGAGTTTGTTGAACTTTTCTTGACGTTCACGATCAGAAAACAAAGCCGTATCCCAGCGGTGACCAGACTGTACAAATATTTGACAAGAGATTGAACAAAACATACGAACTAGTAGTATAGAAGTTGAATGGCATAGGAGATAATCCAGATGAATTTAGCATATCTGATTTATAAATCTTTTTGGTGCTTCAGCAAGTACTACCAACTAGTAAAACAGAATTTGAAGACTCAGAAAGCAAATCATCATAATGTTCCTTTTTTTTTTCCTTCCATTTGGGTGTCTTAGGTGGAAAACTATTACTTGGGGCAATGTTCACATTCTTCCATATACATGTCACCAAAAGAAGGATAAATGAGGCAACAGAAACTATAAAATAACATGAAACTTAATAAATACCTCTTCAGAAGTACTGTTCTTTTTATTCCCCCAGAGCAGCTTCTTCTTTTGATCGGTGGACATGTAACCCGTTCCAACAAGGTTCTTATTAACTGTATTTTTGTTCCAAAGAGGGAAGATTTAGAGAGGGAAAAAAGCACACACATACACACACTTACCAGAAAAACAAACAGAGCATACAGCTTTGATGTGTAACCAGTTGTTAACATTGACAAAATGATTATATAGGTGTCTTCATATCAAACTGAAGTTGGAAACACCCTTTTTGTCTTCCACTGAAGTTTAAAAGTGGGTGTGGACCGAAATAGAAAATGAAGCAAGGATTAAGGCTTGTAAAACTCTTGCACATGAATCTCTCTCTCTCTCTCTCTCTCTCTTTTTTGGGTTGACAAGCATAAAGGAGGGTAACTGACTCCACGGGAATAACTCATAATTTATTACTAATATTAACCATGCTACTGTATAAAATCCTAAAACAACCTACTACCTAAAACACATGTTCATTCCATTCGCTTTTTGCGTGGAAAAATTCAATGATAGCAAGATTATCTGAATGGAGAAAAGGGAAGCTTTCTCAAATATGATCTTTAGAATCTTAAATTTTGTGTATTTGACAACACCAAAAATTGACAAACAAAAAATTATGGACAAACAAAAAAATCACGGAGAAAAGGGAAGCTTTCTCACATATGATCTTTAGAATCTTAAATTTTGTACACTTGAGAAGACCAAAAATTGACAAAGAAAAAATTAACATACACAAAAATTATATTCACCAAAAAGTAACATAGAAAAAAATAATAATAAAAAATAAATAAAAAGTTGCTGCAGCATATAAAAGCCTCCTATTTCTTTGAATGGTTCCATCAAAGTCTACCTTGTTGAGGCATTTCACACACTCTATATAAAGCAAGATTCCTATTGAAGTTATCAGTAAAGCCAAAATGATTTGTGATAGGAATCTTTTTTTAAATTATGGTGTCTTAACATTTTAATTTTAATTTTTTTGGATTTTTATTGATAAAATGTGTGGGTATCAATTTTTACCATATTGGGTAGGAATAATTCAAATAGTAATTTCTTCTTATTAGGGTCTTATAAGGCCTATAAATTGGCTTACTAGGAAAAGCATCAAAATTTGTCTTACCCCTTTCCTTCCATAGTTTGTTCTTTCAACTCGTTACTTACCTTTACTCAAATCACACTTCTCTTGTAAAATAATATTCTCGCATCATTCATCAAAAATAAATACAATCATAGGTCCTAAAAATTATACAATTGATAATGTTAGGCTAGCAAGTTAAAAGCAAATAACTATGAGAAGAAAATTTAGATCAAAAGGTAACATGACAATTTCTTTTCCAGCAGATACGTGAAACAATCTGAAAAAAAATCATTCCTTAACACAATACAAATAGCGTTGTTTGAACTTAGGTTTATTAAAGAAGGTCATAGCATGGGCTAAACTGAGCTTCATTTGCATGATTAATCTAATATTGCAAAATTCAAAAAGAGATGTTCAGTTACAAACTAAGCAGCAAGGATTTGGGCACGGTACAAGGTTTTGTCTACGACATGACAAATTTCAAATAAAAGACAAATAAATGAAGTCAGGACACGACACAGCATGGATGCATCAACAAATATTATATATTTCTACATGTATATAAGAAAACGATAACTATTAATCAATTTCTTATTAGCAAAAAACTATTTGCACCATTGTTTATATCACAACATTAAGAAATCGTTTTATCATTATATGCATTGGAAATGGCAAATAAATGTAAACAAAAAGACCCAATATCATGAAGCATAGACAGTTTTAGGAGAGCATCATGACTCGTGTCTGTGTGCTAGATGCTCACACTAGTGGGGCACTCCCTTAACACGCATGCAACACTTGCCCAAAAGCATCATTGTTTTAAATTTTATTTCAGATCAGGACATTTGGACACTTACACACGTCCATCACTTATATGAAACTCATTACAATTTTGAAGAAGAAGCCTTAAATCTAACAATCAAATAGAAAGAATATGAATTTAAACTTATTAAACCTTCATCCTTTAATTTTTTTTTTTAATTTTACAATTTTAAAAATTTGAAATTTCCAATTTGTTTACATATATTAACTTTCTAAGGTAGAAATTAGGTTAAGAAGCATGGACTAGTCAAGTCCCGTGACAGTCTAGCACACTGCCGACCACTTATCTAAATGTGTCACATTAGTTTTAAAATATTTTTAGAATAACCAACTTAAGGGACATGCGTGTCCATCACTTATACACACACATAGAAGAAACATGTTGTGACTATGAAAAATGAAATAAAATTAAGTAATAAGATGAAAATAACATGAATTTATAGCTATCATTCCCTTCTCATTTAACTTTGTTTTTTTAATTTTAGGGTTTTAAAAACATAGAACTTCCAATTTTTTAATCAATAAACTTTTATAAAATAGATATAAATAAAAGAAAGTTGTGTTTTAAACTACAACAAAGAAAAAATAGTTGTTTTTTTTCATTTTCATAAATACATCTATTTTTTGACATTTCCCTGTTGTGTCCTTTATTTTTATTATTATTATTTTTTTTTAATTTCTATGCCAGCGTGTTCTTGTCATGTCATGTAAAGTTGTATTATTATGACTTGTATCTGTATCCATGCTTCTTAACACTCATACTCCCTCAAGAATTAAACTGCATATGTACACATCAAATAAGAAAACAAATATTTTATGAAAAAAAATCTCAGCGCATTATAACGCGAACAGCTATACTGCAATACCTAATTCAGCAGCTTTCATTGCAGCAACTTTTGCAGCATCTATATCATTACCAGCCTCAGAGCCTTTTGCAGGGGCGTACTCTGAAGTCACCTTACCTAGCTCATTGGCTTGCTTTGAACTTGAAGACTGCCTCTCATCAGCTACAGTTGTGAACTTCGAAACTAATTGATCAACAATGCACAATTATGAGAAATGATAACGACTTTGTTGAAAAACTAAGAAAATAAGAAAGCAAACACAGGATAAACAACAAAATACAGTACAATAGTTGCCATCTTTACCATTTTCACCACCCAAACTAAACTTTGGCTTTTTGGCAGCAGATTCTTCTTTATTTTCGCTCATAAAAACAGTTCCATCTTCCAACTGCTCCCCTGGTTCTCTATCATATCGGTCCTTGTGCCTGCTAGTTTCCCTATTATCATATTTCTTTTCCTCTTTGGCATGTTTTTGACCATCCAATTCTCTAAGGTCATTTTTAGAAGCTTCTTTCCACCGATGTCCAGCACTATCTCTTCGTGAAGTCATGTCATCTCGATGCCCTCTAGTTTCTTCATAAACAGGTGAACGATCACTTTTGTAATCCCCTGAACTCCTCCAATAATCCCTCTTTTCATCACGACCATCTCCATCACCCTTGTGCCTGCCCCATTCCCCAGATTTTGTATCTTCCACATTCAAGTTAGTGTGCCTCCTGCCAGATCCAGCACGGTCAGATAATGAATCCTTGTCTTTATACTTCCCATATTCATGATCTCTCTCTTTATCCCTGCTTCTATGCCCTGAAACATCCCGGGAATATTTTTCATCGCCATGCAAATTGTCCCTGGATCTGTAATTTTCATTTTCTCTTCTCCTATAATCAGACATAGAGCCAACCCTTGACTCCCGACCAGAACGGGAAGATGATTTACAGTTTCTATCTTCTTCATCTGTATACCTGTCATGTCTGGCATAATCATCCCGCCTATAGTAACTATGAGAGCTCCTATTGGAGTGCCGATCATAATGCCTATATGAATCACCACCTCGACCATGGTGATTCCTACCAGAATCCCTCTCTAAGTCCCTCCCATCATCCTTCCTTCGCCTAGTATCAGTGTCTCTTGCAGGAGCTTCCCCAGAACGAATTGGACTAGAGCCACGCTCATGTTTCGGACTCCCTGCATATATACAAACGCCAACAGTTTAGAGAAAGATATTAGCCAGAATGTGCTAGAGGTAAATCATAAAACTTCTGATAACTTCAAGAGAAGTATGATTGACATACCGAAAAAGCATCTCACACATGTTTCTGTCTAAAAGAAAATATCACTTGACAGCTGCATGTTAAAAACATTTATTCCAAACCCAGATATCATTTATATTGACGATTCACACACACTTTTATCCCCATTAAGAAAACAAATTTCCATATAAAATAATTTTGGTACACACAAATCTGAATTAACATGGTTGCTTATCAACATCACTACCCAAATTAATGTCGTAACACTGTGACAAAAGCAACTGTATGAAACAAGATTGATACATATAAACAATGACACATATGTTTCTTGATTTAGAAGCAATGTTGCTCAGACTCAGGTATGAGTGTCAAGCTTGGGTACGTAACCAGATGTCAAATTTGGCTATTATCTATATTTAAGGATATGGGGACTTGGCTGAAAAAGTGTCCAAATTTTGATACGAGTATGGAGACACGGCACATAAAACAATACTATATGTATAAGTGTAGCTTATAATAATATATACAAACAAGGAGGAGATGGGTGTATTTTTTCTGGTGTTAATGTTGTAACAACACTGATGAACTAAATTACAAAATAAAAATTCATTCATGAAGTAAATTATAAAAGCTGATTTTGGTTTTTTTTTTTTTCTTTTTATACAATGTTAGACCAAAGGAGTTTGGAGTCACATTTCACCTAAAAGATTTCTTAAACCCAACCTTGGTCTCTTCTAAAAAATCACCCCACCTGGCACGGATCCCACGTCTATATCGATGTCATGTCATGTTGACATGATACTTCACTCATGAATGAAAAGTCCAACTAACATAGTTTAGAGGTACAAAATGAACCTCTACGAACCTGTAGAGATAGGTACCCCAACTCTCCCGTCAGTGTTCAATTACGTGCTCTACAGCTTGTATACTTCTTCCCAACACCAACTATCGACCATTTCTGTCAGAATATTCCAGAATGATTGGGAGAATGATTAGAATTGATTGATTGATTATGATTGAGTAATTATGATTAATTGTATTTTCCTTTCTTCTTGATTGTATTTTCCATTCTTAGTTGTAATCTCTTACAATAAATACGATGCTAGAAAAGGAGGCTAGTTGAAGCTCTCGGATTTCTTCAACTTGGCATCAGAGCACTATTTACACACACACACACACACAAAAAAAAAAGGCAGAAAACAACCTATTCGTGCCGTCGGTGTACCGCTAACCATCAACGTCGGTCATCACCCTTCTCAAAGGGATCACCTCCTTCAGGCGATAACCGCTAGCGCTAACTGCGTCTCCTCTAGCGACTATCCGTGTTCCCACACACTAGTGGAAGCTTCTGAGGTTAGGATTCATGCGCCTCTGTTTGGGAAGAAAGCACCAGTGCCTGAGCTCTACCCATCCCTCCGGCAATATCTAGCGGTGGTAGCCTAGTGTAGGAGGCTCTACCTACCGCTGTCTTGTGATATATATGCGATCCAGTTGTTGTCAACTGCTCGATT
The DNA here is from genome assembly GCA_019916065.1 of Vitellaria paradoxa. NCBI lineage: Eukaryota > Viridiplantae > Streptophyta > Magnoliopsida > Ericales > Sapotaceae > Vitellaria > Vitellaria paradoxa. Next base: position 15,720,015 of record CM034235.1, on the reverse strand, counting down.
TCGTCGTTCAGCTGTTCGCTTCTCGTTTTCAGACATCATTAATTGCTCAGTTTGTTGCTCGATTCTCTTCTCGAACATCGCCAGTTGCTTGGTTTGTTGGTTTTGTGTTCGCTTGGACCTATTATTGATGGTCGAAATCTGCCTTATGTGATTTACAGTCGTTGGTTGTCGTTCCCTCTTCGTCAATCGTCGATGACACTGTTGGCTTCCTTTTTTGCTCGTCAACACCACTACATGCTTCTTTATTGCTTGCTGACCTAATCTCGTCGTCTGTTGATGCTCGTGATCGTTGCTCGTGGTGTTTCTTGATCTCGACTCTATGTTGACAATGGGTTGCCTGCTTTTGTTTTCCTGATCTCAGCTATTGGTGGTATAGTATATCTGTGGACTTGTTTGTGATTTGCTCTACTTGTTACTAGTGCCTAGGTTTCAATATGGCCACTGATCCTACAAAGTCTAATGTTGATTCGTCATTGGCTCCCGTTCCAATAGTTCCTGTTATTCCACCTGACAGTCTTCCCAAAACAATTTTTAGTGAAAAATTGAATGGAACGAACTATTTGACATGGTCTCATGCTGTAAGGATTTTTCTCAATGACCGACAAAATGGACCACTTCATCACTGACATGCCTCTAGATTCTCAGTCTCTTACTTATAAGCACTAACGTGCTGCAGACGCTGTGGTCATGAATTGGTTATGGCATAGCTTAGAGCCCTCTGTATTGCCTACGGTGTCACTGTGTCATTAAGTGAAGCTTTGAAGGCAATTTGGGACTCCTTGGCTGACTCCTCCTTTCAACGGAATAATGTTTCTGAAATTTTTGAAGCTTATGAATGGCCCTTTTCTTTTCGATAGAATGGTCGGACCTCTCTTTGAGTATTACAGCACCTTTAAAGGTCTTAGTGACCGTTTATTACAATTTTGCCCCTTCCCAGAAACTAAGGCCAATATGATAAAGTAATAGAAGGAACTCATGACTGTTTTACTTCTGACTGGTCTTGATGATAATATTCGTGGCTATAGGGATCAACTCTTGGCTAGAGAAACCATTCCTTCAAAAGTTAATGCATACACTCAATTGCAGCGTTCATCATTAGGTCATCATTCTCGACAGGCACCTTCTGCCTCTAGTAGTTCTAATTCTATAGCTTTAGTTGGTGGTAGACGAGGTAATTCTCGTGGGGGTTCTCATGGTAGATGTAATTCTCATGGGAGCTCTCGAGGCTTTGGACGAGGTACAAAGAAATGTGATCATTGTGGTGATACTAATCACACAGAGCCATTGTTGGAAGAAATATGGTCGTCCCGAGCAAACCCATCATGTTGCTGCGGAATCTACGGCCTTGATTCTAGTACTAGTGTTGCTAGCTCTAGTGAACCATCCGTATCCCATTTTGATTCACAGAGTCCCTTCTTTGCAGCTGAGTTAAATGTTATTGTGCTCGCTCCTCTAGTTCCACTGCCACTCCAGCTCATTCAAGTAGTAATGCTTGCTCTACTGCTTCTCCTCTCCAGTGGATCATTGACTCTAGAGCAAGTACCCATGTCTCAAGTAACCCATCCTTATTTTCTAATGTGACCCAAACTACCCATTGTATCACCTTATCTGATAGGTCCTGCCGATCTGTTACTGGTAAAGGACTACTTCAGCCTTCTCCCTCCTTTTCTCTACCATCAAGTCTATATGTTCCTAAGTTTCCTTTTAATTTATTGTCTTTTAGTCAACTCACTAAATCACTGAACTGCTCTATAACCTTTTTCCCCTTCTTGTGTATTTCAGGATCTTAGGATGCAGAGAACGATTGATTCAAAATGTGAGTGAAACGAACTTTACTATCTAGATTCTACCAATTTTTCTATTTCATATTCTATTTTCAGTACATCTGTTTCTCCTTTTCAATGGCACTATCACTTGCATCATTCATTGTTGACTCAACTCAAATTAGCAGTTTCCAGTTTAAAGTCAGCTTTGAGTATTGAATGTGAAGCCTGTCAACTTGGCAAGCATCACTGTAGTTCTTTTCCTAGTCATAATAGTCATCAGTCTGAACCTTTTAATATAGTCCATACTGACATTTGAGGTCCTTCACAGGTTTCAACTTTTAATGAATATTGATATTTTGTTATATTTGTAGATGATTACTCCCAAATGACTTGGCTATTTTTAATGAAAAATCGTTCTGAGTTGCCTACTATTGTCCTGCGTTTTTATAATGAAATTCTTACTCAATTTAACGAACACATCAAAATTCTTCGATCTGATAATGCATTGGAATATACTAAATCTGTCATGGATACCTTCTATGTTGAAGGGGAATTATTCATCAGACTACTTGTGTTCACACCTCTCAACAAAACAATGTTGCTAAATGCAAACATCGTCATTTATTAGATGTGACTCATACCTTGAGCTTTAATATGAATGTTCCCGAACAATATTAGGGTGAAGCTGTTTGACTACTTGTTATCTCATCAATCGGGTTCCATTTGTTACTCTTGGTAATCAATCATCTTTTTCTCTTCTTTATCCCTCAACTTCCCCATTTTCTCTCACTCCTTGTACCTTTGGTCATGTCACATTTATTCATAACCTCAATCCAGCTTTGAACAAACTCTCTCCTCGTGCCAGACAGTATATCATTCTTGGTTATTCGCGCACTCAAAAGGGTTATCGTTATTATCATTCTCCTTCTCGACGGATCTTCATGAGTGCTGATGTTACTTTTTTTTTAGTCTAGTTCCTATTTTCCTCGTGAGGGGGAGGTCTCTCCTTCCTCTCGAGAGGGGGGCAGTCAACTACTACCTTGGATGATCCTGTTCTCCCTAATCCTATGCTTCCTGCTTCTAGTCCTAACTTACCTCCATTACAGGTACATCCTCCTTTACAAATATATCAACGTCATTCTCGCCCTAATCCAGCCGCTCCACCAGCACTAGTCAGCTCTGCACTTGTGGATTCTGAGTCACTTAAGGTACCGTACCTGCCACAGATGTTCCTAAAATATCTGAAGATCATAACACTACCTCTCTTGAGCCAACACCTTCTATTGATGATCTTCCTATTGCCCTACAACGAGGTAGACGTACTTTGTACAAAACATCCTATTGCTAACTTTGTTTCTTATCATCGTATGTCACTTCGTTTACAATCCTTTGTTTGTGCCTTGTCCTCTATTTCTGTTCCTACCTCCTATAAGCAAGCTTTACTATCACCGAACTGGAAGACAGCAATGGATGAGGAGATGCATGCATTGCATCATAACCATACATGAGAACTCACGTCTCTTCCACCTGGAAAGAAGACAATGGAGTGTCGATGGGTGTATACTATCAAGTATTTGCCAGATAGATCTATTGAGCAATTCAAAGCTCGGTCGATAGCTAAGGGATATACACAAACTTACGGAGTTTACTATTTGGAGACTATCTGTGCAGTTGCTCGTCTTAACTCAATCCGTATTCTTCTATCAGTGGCAGTAAGTAAATCTTGGCATTTGTCTCAATTACACATTAAAAATGCCTTTCTACATAGTGAGCTTCAGAAAGAGGTGTATATAGACTAACCACCTCGATAGGTTATTTCAAGCAGTGAACATCTTGTTTATCGTCTACATCGAGCTTTGTATGGTCTCAAGCAATCCTCACGAGCATGGTTTGATCAATTTAGTAAGGTTCTTTTGGATTATGGTTTCAACCGATCTACATCCGATCACTCAGTGTTCATACATCATATATCCACTGGTAGTATTATTTTGATTGTTTATGTTAATGATATTATTATTTCTGGGAATGATGAGAAGGGTATTTATGAATTGAAGCAACATCTACGAAAGCAATTTCACACAAAGGATCTTAGAGCTTTAAGTTATTTCTTAAGAATTGAGGTTGCTCAGTTCTCACAGGGTATATCTCTATCTCAATAGAAATAAGTACTAGATTTGCTTTTCGAGACTGGACTCTTAGTATCACGTCCTGCTGATACCCCTATGGATTCTATTGTTCGTCTTGATTCTAAGAGTGGTGATCCCTTTTCCAATGTTGATCGGTATCGTCGTCTTGTGGGAAAGTTGATTTACCTGACTGTGACACGACCAGTTATTACACATGCTATTGGTGTGCTTAATCTGTTTATGCATGCTCCTCGTCAGTCAAATTTTGATGCTGTATATCGAATTTTGAGATATTTGAAAAGTTCTCTAAACTAGGGACTACTCTATTGACCTTCCATCACATTAGATGTAGTAGGATACGGTGATGTAGATTGGGCTGACAGTCATTCTGATAAAAGATCTACTTCTGGATATTGTACCTTTGTTGAAAGTAATCTTACGACTTGGTGTAGTAAAAAGCAAACAGTAGCTGCTCGTTCTAGTGTTGAAGCTAAATATCATGTCATGGCTCATACTGCTGCTAAAATGCTTTGGGTTCATTCACTACTTCAGGATTTTGACATTAAAATTTCAGCTCCAATGTCGATGTATTGTGATAATCAAGCTACTATCTTTATTGCTAACAATCCTGTGTTTCATGAACAAACAAAACATATAGAGGTAGATTGTCACTTTATTTGTGATCTCCTAATTAAGAAGGATCTTACTACCCCGTTTGTACGCTCAAATTCTCAATTGGGTGGCATGCTCACTAAACTTTTGTCTCTCTCTCTATTCCAGCAGTTTTGTTCCAAGCTTACATGTTTGATTTCTATGCTTCAGCTTGAAGGAGAGTATCAAAATATTCCACAATGATTAGGGCTTGATTATGATTATGATTGAGTAATTATGACTAATTGTATTTTCCTTTCTCGTCGATTATATTTTCCACTCTTAGTTGTAATCTCTTATTATAAATACCATACCAAAAAGGGAGGCTAGTTGAAACTCTCTTATTCTTTATACTGTTCTTCAACTATTTCTATATATGTTTTTTTTTGGGGGGGGGGGGGGGGGAAGTTGCCAACCCAACGCATAGAACTCCCGCACAATACTCACTAAACTTTTGTCTCTCTCTCTATTCTAGTAGTTCTGTTCCAAGCTTACATGTTTGATTTCTATGCTTCAGCTTGAGGGAGAGCATCAGAATATTCCACAATGATTAGGAGAATGATTAGGGCTAATTGATTATGATTATGATTGAGTAATTATGACTAATTGTACTTTCCTTTCTCGTCGATTATATTTTCCACTCTTAGTTGTAATCTCTTATTATAAATACAATACTAGAAAGGGAGGCTAGTTGAAACTCTCTGATTCTTTATACTATTCTTCAACTATTTCTATATATGTTTTTTTTTTTTTTGGGGGGGGGGGGGGAAGTTGCCAACCCAACGCATACAACTCCCGCACTGCAAAATCTAGAGAGGGGCAAATGTATGCAACGTCCGGGGAAAGTCAGATGTAAGCAGTCCTCCGTTTGCATGCAAAGAGATCGATTCTGGGGTTCAAACCCTAAACCCCCAGGTTGTACTAGAAAAACCTTACTACTGCTCCAAGTCGCCACTTCAACTTTTTTTTTTTTTTTTGTATAAATGGAAAAAAAAAAAGTCAAAAAAAAATTATGGAGATGCCACCCAAGTAGAATAAAATCCCTTCTTATTAATCACAAATCAACCTCAATATGCTTAACAAAATGCAAAAAACGATGCAGATTCTAATTACAAACCCTAAGTAACCAACAATACAAAATAGATGAAAGAAAATTATTTAATCTATAAGCAAAATTTATAAAAGGATCTTGGCGTAGCATAGGAAGTAAGAGAAAGCAAGTAACACAAGTAACGAGGGAATTTTTCTATATTATAATGCTAATCAAAATAATCAATTCAATTCATTCAAAAAACCGATTAATCCATTAAAACCATAGTGTTTATTTAGGCTAAGCATACAAAAATCAAACCCGAATCAAATTAAATCCCTATGAATTCAAAATTAAATCAAATCAAATCAAATTCCCTGTAACTAAGGAAAGTAAATCCTCACAAACCCTCAAAACTTAAAATAGCCAAATCTGTTTCTTAGCGCACCCTTCCAAGAATATTTATAATAAAAGCACCCATTGTAGTCCCTATCAGATAATCGATACCTTTCCCACCAAATTAACCACATATTTATAATAAAAGCACCCATTGTAGTCCCTATCAGATAATCGATACCTTTCCCACCAAATTAACCACATATTTATAATAAAAGTGCCCATTGTAGTCCCCATCAGATATTGGATACCTCTCCCACCAAATTAACCACTCCAGACAAAAAAGGGATTTTGCAAACAATATCCTTTCCTCCTTCCCTTCTAAACACGAGCCCCTCACAAGACTCAAAAGCATGTTTTGCTTCCAAAGGAAAAACCCACTAGACTCCAAAAATATAATAACACCAAATCCCACAACTTCTCCATCCGTGGGTAATGGATCAAGAGGCGATCAATAGACCAGCCATCCTTCCTACAAAGACAACGCCTATTAACTATAAGTCTTCTTCACTTAATGAGATTATCAATTGAACGAATTTTTCCATAAAACATTCACCATGCAATGTATAAAAAATAAAAAGCCAATCAAAGCGCTCAAGAATTCCAAAATTTTTTCCACGGGAATGCACAATCACTTCTACCAGCCAAAGCATCATAAAACAACTTAACCCCAAAGCATCTGAATTTAGTAATCCCCAGTCTCAAACCATCCACCCCTACACCCACCATGTTGAGTACAGTCTACCAAGGAAGCTTACTTCCATTTATTTCTCAATATTAAGCATTTCTACAAAAAATAATATTCCAAGTAATCGTGCCAGCATTCAAATGAAAATAATCAGCACAAAGCCATCACTATCCACAATCAAGTTGAAAAAATATACATACATATCACACAAACTCCCATCCACAATCCATGGATCACTTCAGAATTTAACTCGCTATCAAACAATGAACTTACGAATACCTAAGCTTTTGTCCTTAATAGGTGAACAATCTGTATCACAACCCACTAAATGATATTTAAACTCATCCCCCACAAAAATCCCTTTGAAGTTTCTCAAATCTTTTCACCACTAATTCTGGCACTTTAAATAAAGTTGGCATGCTTGAAAAAGTACTTTTAATGAGTAATCCCGCCACCTTTTTGATAGATAGAATTGCTCCCTCCAGGTAATTTCTTTTGATATTTCTCAATAATCCCATCCCATATCTTCTTTGCTTTAATAGATGAGCACAACAACAACCCCAAATATGAAGATGGAAGATCCACGATTTACATCCCATAACTGATGCCAACTTATTCAAATTACAAACTTCACCCCCAAAATTAATTTTGACTCACCAAGATTCACTTTTAAACCGGGTACCACTTTGAAACAAAACAACACGCAATATAAATGCCCCAATTGCAATGGATCTACCCCAGAAAAATATGAAAGAATCATCGGCACACAAAAGATGTGAGACTTCCATCCTATTTACATCTATACTACCAAACTCAAAAGCTCAAAAAAAAATTCTCCCCGCCACCCTAGATATTAACCAACTAAAGGCTTCCATAACCAAAGAAATAAAAGAGGAGATGCACTCGGGATAAGTTTCCAAGGACTCAAAATGTTCCTCATGCAACTAGTATTCAAAAAGCAGTTATGTAAATTAATCCAAAAAAAATCAAAATATACTATTGCACGAAATGCATGATTTATGCTTCTTATCTGAAAGTAATCTATGACTAGAAAAAACTTTGAGCAATCCACATTAATACAAAACATTAAAAAGAACAGCAAAAATAAAATAGATAAAACATTAATAATCCTAGAAACTCAATCATATTCTCAATTTTATTAAATTTCTATGTATGTTATTGACTTAATAAATCGTATAGAAAAGCAAAATTGAACTAACCATCAGATGAGGATGATCCATTAACTGGAGACTTGCGCCTATATTTCCTGTTAGCTGCATCATTTAAAGGCTTGCGAAATGCTGCCTTTGAATCAGTGTTGTCTGGAGAAGGAGAGCGTGTGTTGGACTCCATTACTGTTACACCTGACAACAAAAATATTGCTTGAGTAAGCATATAAAATAGTTAATTTGCAACAAATATTTGACAAATTTTTATTTTTTCCCTGTCTTTTTTTTTTTTTTTTTGGGTGGTTGGGAGCAATGATGGAGACAAGAAATTGAATGTGATAAACAACGATCTCCTCATCCATGGACCAGATTTTCTAAACAGAACTTAGAGCACATCAATAGGAGACTGAGACAAGGCTCCATTTGGAAGTTGCAAAAATAACACTTTTTTAACTTTTTGCTTAAATAAGTACTGGTGTTTTGTCTAAAACAACTGAAAAAACCAAAAGACAAGAAGTATCGAAAACATATTGCTTTTTCTATTGTAGCACAGAAGAACTTTGGTTTTAGCTTAAAAGAAACTATCTAAATGGAGCTTTAATATAAAGAACACTATAACTGAGTTGACCTCATTATTCAAGATATTGATTAATTAATTTTTGAACACTATTGTCTATTGTTGTTGAGTCAGTAATCTTCTAGAAACCCCGTCTACATTCCATATCCATGCCCCTATGCCCTCCTTTAGTTTCAAAGAACATGTACAGAAGATGAAATGTAAGGAGATTATGAAGAGAAAACTACTGCTATCTTCTCTATTTTCAGCTAAAAGGAAAAACAAAAAAAAAAAAAAAGAAAAGAAAAAAAAAAAGTAATCCACATTCATGTCCCTACCCCCTCCATTTAGTTTCATAGAAGACAGAAGGACGATGGAATGTTAGGAGATTATGAAGAGAAACCACCTGTTATCTTCTCCATTGTTTTCGATGAGTTATCTGATCCAGCCAATAACCCATAGACCAGAGCTTTTGCAAAGCTTCTTTGTGTAAAAGCACACCAGTAGTAAAATTAGGCAAAGGTTACGCATTTTAGGCTTCTTCTGATTTCAACCAACAAAGAATCCTAAGCTCTTCTTTATCTATAAATAAAAAATACTTTGTATTGAAAGCATCGAGAGGAAGAAGCACCCAGAAAAAACAAGAACAAAATGTTAACCAAATAAACTATACACTCCTTACACATCCATAATTATTACAAAATCCAAAAGTTGACCTAGAGTCAGCTCAACCCCTCCCATTAGCTAGCTATATAAAATAGACACAACAATCACATTTGAATCTATATTATGGAAATTCAAACCCCAAAAGGCCATCTTACTCTGCACACCCCAAATCAGCCACGTCAAACAAAAGACTCCTAGAAGATAAGCTTCGTACACTTCCCCATCAACTACCTCTGCAACCATTCTTACAAAAAACCCCACTATATCCCAAACAAAAATCCCCCTAGAAACTGCACAGAGACAATTGTTTTATATACTCTTCAAGCAACCAAACAGGATAAATCACGTTAGTAACTCACTTAAGAAATTGTTTATCATGAACCATACTCAAATTACATCCTAACAGTTGTATAGAATTATAAAATATCCGCATGAAATTTCTCCATTTGACTCCCAAGATTTTAATGGAAACAAAAGAAAAAGAAAACTTCCAATCACACCAAAGTGATATCAAATTCCATTTGCTTCTTTCATTATTTCAATTCTTCCAAAGAAACCAAACACAAACATTAAGTCACAATACAACATGTAAGAACAAACCAAAAAATCAGTTCCGTTCATTCACTTGCACTAGAAGTATAATATATATATATATATATATATATATGAAGACAAATGAAACAAACATAAATCTCGGTGTTGGAAGTAAAACATGAGGAGGCCTAGATAAGAAGCTTCTGTATATTTTTTCCCCTGAATCTGAGGCCAACCAGAAGTAATTGTTGCTTTTGTATAAACAAAACAACACCCTACAGTTGTGGGAGACAGAGAATGAATGTTTGCTCTTTCCGGCACCAAATAACGAAAAGCAAAAGATCAAAGGGCATTTCGCCCACAGCTCAAGAAAGTAAATAGCGATTCCCGAGAATCCGTCGGAAAAATAAAAGGAATATAGAATTCGGAAATGCTTCAAGACATACTGGAAAGAAACTCATCTATTTATTTTTCATTTCTCATCCTTCATTTATTGAGCAATCAATCGGAGAATTTGTGAGCTAAAAAAAAATCGAATAAAAAAAATCTGTGTAACTAAGCCCTAATACAAGTAACCATGAGAGCTAAAAAGAAAGGAACAAATCAACAAGTTAGGGTTTGAAAAAATCCGTTCGAAGTACAGGCCCAAACATAGCAGTGCTTAGAAGATTGAGAATCAAACCTTGCGTAGTTCGAAATCAATTCGTACCTGTTCGTTCGTTCGCTAGTTTAATAGGGTTTGAAGAAGCAGCTCGGCTCTTTCGGGTACGAGTCCGGCCCCTACGAATACTAAAGATGAGCCGGGTGCAGATATTTATCTCGCAACCGTATGCACGACAAAAGGGAAATGTTCCGGTTGTTAGAATTCTTTGGCAAATTACGATTTCCTCCCTTCATATTTTGGTACCGTTTGGAGTACCAAAAAAAAGTTACAAAAATTTTAAAAAAATTTCCAAAAGTTTTAATTTTTTTAAATTTCAAAAACTTTTAATTTTTTTAAAAAGTTTATCAAAATGCTTTGGAATGAATCAAAATAGTGTGTTTTAACAAATTTTACCAAATTTTTTAAAAGTTAAACTAATATTTGTATCAAAAAATTTCACAGAACTCTTAAAAATTTTCAAGATTTTCCGTTAAAATTTTGTTACGTGTCACTTTATATAATTTTTAATAATTTTATATCAAATTAAATACAAACATCTCACCATCATTTCAAAATAACTTTTTACACTCTAAATTCTAAAAAAAATTTACTTTTAGTTTTTTTTTTTTTTTTTCCGAGCACACCCTTTATCCCAATTCCCATTTTAGGATTTTCAACTTCAATTACAACTGTTTCAGTTGCATAACTGTGGATTATTAAATTTTAATTTAACGAATCAGATATATTTATATTAATTTAATTTAACAAAATAATGTATCTAAACTGTTAAATTTTAATCTAATAATTTTAATTACAAATTGTGAGACTGACATAACGAGCTTTCCCAAATCCGTATTTCATTTGTATCATGTAATTTAGTTTATATACTTAACCTGCATTTTAACACTTCTTAAATTATGTATTATGGGCTGTTTAGAATGACAAAAAAATAGATAAAGTGAGATAATTTAAAATAATTTGTGAGTCCGTAATTCGTGTAGTGTGATAAAAAGTAAATAATTTTTAAAATTTTCAAAGATTTTTAGAATTTTTTAACGTTTTTCATTTCACAAAGCACCTCACATTCACTCTTACTCTTTCTATTAAATTTTTTACATAAAAAATAATTTTTTACCAATTAATACTATTAAATTACCTATATACTCTTAATTTAATAAAAATATATTTATATTATGATAGAGTACACCTTCATAAAAATTACATTACAATTTAATTTATTAATTTTTTTGTGAACGTTTATTATATCATTACTTTAAATTATCATGCTTTGCATTATAATTTTAAATTTATATTATATATATATAAATATATAAATTAGTAATCATGTATGCATATAAATTGCTATTAATTTTTTTATTTTTAATTTAATAAACTAAACATAAAAAAAAAAAATCTTAATTTCTTATTTCCTTCTACTCCATTTTCATCAACATCAAATAATAACGGAAGAGTATTAGTCTTAATTTTCTTTTCACATTATTTTATACAGTGTTTTTTTGGCATTTTCAAAAAATATTGTCTAAAACAGCATTTTTCGCGTTATTTCCCTTTCCTTAAAAGGAAATGAAATTTGATTGACTTTTGCATAAACAATTTATGTGAATAATTTTATTCTAATTATAAACCCAATAAAGTAAATATAAGAATTATGTATTACTTAATTTATTTATAACATTTAAAAAAAAGAGAGAATTAAAATCAAAATGAGTTGATTGGATAAAAATAAAAAAAAATTAAAATGAGCTAATTAGACGAAATTTGATTGAGTTTGATATAACAAATTCTTGGATGAATATACTTAAATTTATAAATAGTTGAAGATAGGATTTATAAAATAGATAAATTTTTAAATTAATAAATAATTGAGAATGGAGGAAACGGATGAGTGTTTAAACTTATGTAGTTGAAGATAGTATTTGTGGGTTTATAATTCTATCATATTATAAATATGACATAAATTTTAAAATTCTATCATAATTGTAACTCATTTTAAATTACCATTTGAAATAACAAGTGTACATATATAACAAATCAATTAAATGAATACTTGAAATTAATAATTTTTGCATTTGAATTTTTTTTATAAAATATAGACGAATAAATGTTATTTAAAAAAGAATTTTTAAAAAATAGTATAATTGCAAAAATATTATAAAAATAAAAGTCTAAAAGTGAAATATAAAATATTATTTTATTAAAAAGTTTAAAACTAAATTTATCAAATAATATTAATGTTACATTTTTCCGTTAAAAAAAGAAAAAAAAACTAATTACCATCCTTATTTTTTTCTCAATTTTTTATTCCTTTTTATTTATTTATTTTATTTTTTTAATAGTCTCGTGCTTCCAACGCCATTTAATTTCATGAAAAAATTTTATGAGTATTTATCATAATTTTATTTACAATATGTTTTGAATGGTGAATTTGATAGAATTTTCACTAATTTTTACATTTGAAATTAAACTAACACTCTGTTTAGAATGGTAGATTTAATGACATTCGATTTCATTTAATTAGAATTCTCATCAATTCATTATTTCTTTAAGTCATTTAACTAAATTGACAAATTTATTCTCATATATTATATTTACTATATTTTTCTATTTGTTATTAATATGGTCAAACTTGGTATTTCTTTTAAACCAAATCAATTGAATTCTTAAATTAAAAATGTGTTCTAAGCACAAAATTTTATTTACCAACTCAAATCAAATCAAATTAATTCTTTATTTAAAATCAAATCAAATTAATTCTTTATTTAAAAATCAAATCAATTCTAAGATGAGAATATTTTCGAACGGAGTGTGAGATTTTATGACTTAGATTTAATTTCATTTTATAACTTAAATTTTGATATTTTTATATCATTTGAAATATAACCCCAGAACAATAGAATTTAAAGATAATTTATTTTTTTTCTTAAGCCATCTAAGTAATTGAACAAATTTATCCCCTTACATTTTATTTACCATATTTTTTTTTTTCTATTAACATAGTCGATCAAATTTGATATTTCTCTTAGATCATTTCAACTCAATTATTAAATTTAAACATGTATTCTAAACACAAAATTTCATTTATTAAAATCAAATCAACTTAATTCTTTATTAAAATCAAATCAATTCCAATAAAGGAATATTTCTGAATGGAACTTTATAATTTTTGTTAATACTATCGGCTTAAATATATATATGAATATTTTTATCTATTCTTTTGCAATAAGAATTTAAATGTGAAAATTATTATTATTTATTTGTATGGAAGATTTGCCATATGATACATTTTTTATTTCAAATTTATATTTCTATTCACAATTTTTATATTATATTTTTTATGAAAATAGTTATATCTAAAACAGAATTCTTGTCACACCTCGAAATTCACAATCCAAGGATGTGAAGATAAAACCTAGCAATACACGTCAAATCATATCAAGACATACTATATCAAAGCGGAAGCGAAATAATTCAATAACATGGATATTCTAATATCTCAAAAAGTGCTTCAAAAGGGTTACAAAGCCAAATACCACAAGCATGGGTCCAAATCCAAAATCAATTCATATTACAATTCCAAATATTGAAATGAATACAAAACAATCCGTAAAGGGCTAATCTAGCTCACAGATCCATCGTGAGTTTCTGCTCTTGCAAGATTAACTATAAGTGGTGAGCACTAAATCATGTGTGCTTAAAATATACATATAAGATAATATTTCTTAATCATGCAAATGATTCAACACTTAATTAATATTAATTAAGTAAAATCTTAACAACTTCATAATAATTCCACAATTTTTATATAAATCATATTGTTCTAATTAAACAGTTACTTAGCCATGGTTTCGCAGTCTCGAGCTAGAAGAAATTTTCATCATTACATTCACATCACAACATATCAATACCATACTATGGGTCAAGTACTCTATAACGTTAGTCTGTGACCACAAACCAAAATAAATCATTAAGCCTCAGTCATAAGGTGCAACTAGTCAAACAGTACCAGATGTACCAATTATAACTTATGACTCTGGTCCCGCAGCCCTAATCCATCTTATCTTACTTTAATAGGCAAATCGATCTTTTTTTTTTCTTTTTTTGGTAATTAGGCAAATCGGTCTTGCAGTCCCAATACTAATATATGCTATAACAAGGTCTATATACAAATTCGTACGTTTTCTAGCCTACTGATAATGTTTAACCACCTTGTGCAAGCCCTAGGGCATTTGACCTTTGAGCACTAATGTCCACTCTTTCAATACTTTTTATGACCCCAATATTAAAAATGAATCTCAATCATATTCCATTAATAATATCACATCATACACAAGATTCTTTTTAAATTAAGTTTCTTGTGTTCATTCTTTATTTTTATAAGTTTTATACTCGGGCCTAAGTTTCATGTTACTCATTGCATGCTTGTGTTTAAACACGTAAACAATCCACATAAAACTCTTAATACCCATATTTAAATGATGTATGATTAATTAAATTTGAGAACCCAAATAATTTTAATAAGTAATAATAGAAGTCTAAAGTATCTATGCCATTTTATAAGAAAAAGTATTTTAAAAATCTAGAGTTTGAAAAAAAAAATAGTGAACCTCACAGCCTAAGTGTAGGCTGCTCGAGGCTTTGGGCCCCTAACAGTATACCTTATAGCCTGGGCACAAGCAGCTTGAGGTTTCAAGCACCCCAGTTTCTTGGTCATTCTAGAATGCTTTCGCAGCCTCCTTGCAAGGAGCTCGAGGGTTCGGATATTCATTTCTAGAATATTTTCACATAAAGATATAGAAGAAAAACAAATTTTATAACTTATTTAAACATGAATAGATTTTTAACAAAATCAAATATGGATCATTAAAAAAAAAATGTGTATATAAAACCAAAGACTACCAACTCAAGTTGGCCCATTTTTTTTTTCTGACAAATCCGACGCTCTATTTTCAAGCCTAGCGTGCGACCTTGTTCGTCTCTCCCCAGTTTCTTTCAACGTACAGTGTTAGGGCAAACCTTCTATTACTTGAAGTCTCTTGAAATTGAGATAGAAGGAAGGGAAATAGAGGAATTCTCTTGATGTAGATTATACAAGTGAAGAAAGATCTGGAAGGAAGAGGATGTGGGGCTTTTATAATATCTTAAGGGCTCCCATTCTCCCTCATAGATGCATGCACCTATTGTAAATTCATTCATCAGAATTCACTCCAAAGTTCCCACATAAGCCAGGTTTTGAATTTCCATTAGTCAAACTCTTAGCCTCCCCCATACAACAATAATATCTACCCACATATGATAACCAAATGGAAGTCCACCCTCTCTCCCAACCAATAAGAATTAAGTACACAGGATATATACACATGCATATAGTAGCATAATTAAATACATTTAATAATCATGCATGTCACAGATAATATATTTAAAATAAAATTTCATATATTCAAAATAAAATTTAAGTGGATTAAAAAATTTGAATTTAAATATGGTAAATTTAAAATAAAAGACCAAAAATTTCAAGGTCTTTATAATTCTAAATCTATGTTATCAAATTTATAAATAGGATAAAATATCTAAATCGGATAAATTAACTTTAAGAAATGCCGTTAATCTTGAAAACACTATTTGTGATAGTTTTTTGGTATTTACGTTAAAGAATAATAATGTTAAAAGAAGTTTAAAATACAAACCTAGGCTTCGTTTGGAGCACCAAATAACTCTAACAACTAAAAAAAAAAAAAACTCTCAAAAATCTCCAAAAAAAAATTATCTAAAAAACTCTAATTCCAAAAAACTACTTGAACGCACTTTTGAATATCTGTTCAAATGAATTTTGAAACTTTTTGACGATGTGTTTTGATACACTTACAAAAAGTTCAAAAAAACTCTAAAAAAGTCTAAAAGTTCGTAACTTTCTTCAATAAAATTTTATCAAATTTTAATAAGTTTTTTGTCAAATCAAATCACTTTTTTTTTTCAAATCAAACATTAATACCAAAAAAAAAAAAAAACTCTAAAAATTACTTAACACTTCAAAAAAAGAAAAAACTCAAATGTAATAATTTTACATTATCATACTTGTCTAAAAAAAGTACAAGTCATGGGAGAAGTTATACCTAATTATTATTTATTTATTCGTTATCATGTGCATATATGACCAAAGGCACGGAGGGTATTTAGACGAACAATTTCGAAATCAACCGAAGGTGGTCAAATATTTGAAACTATTAGGGGCGCCAATAACATTATGAGAAACTCCAAGGGTACTTGAGAAAATAAAAACTCTCATTTGCTTCCTTCATTGCTGATGGAAATTGAGCTCCCCCCATTTTTGTCGCGGTAGGGGTTTTTAGGGTTTTAAGAGTGGCGGATTCACTTCTTTCCTCTTTTAATTGGTTAGGGTTTTGCCTTTTTTCTCTCACCGTTTTCTGCTCTCATTTGGAGTTGATTCTTCCTTTCTGAGTCCAATACCAGCAACTTCACCATGTGGGCGCTTCGACGCGCCTCTAATCCTCTCAAGTAACGGCCCCCTTCCTCTCTCTACCTCTCATTTTTGGGTTTTGTTATATGTTCATTATGTAGTAGCTGTGATTGTTGAGTGTTCATTATCTTTCAAGATCGCATTTTTTTTGGGTGTTGGGGGGCGGGGTTCCGTTGGCTAATGGTTAGTACTCTGTTTGGTTGCCGAGAAAGTGGGTTAAAAGAAAGCGAAACTTCGTATTATGGCTAGCTAACTGAGATTGAAAAGTTCACGCAACTAGTTATATAACTCTCAATTAACATAAGTTTTGAGGTGCCCCCGCTTGTTGTCCTAGATGGTGTGCAAGTAGGACTTAGTGCCTCTCCTGGTTTCTATTCTTCCTGAGGCGGCTAGCTTGTTGGTGAATTTCTGACCTTGAGTGTGACATTTCTCCGGTTCGGGGAGTTTTTAATCTGGGGTGGTTCCAAAGGGGCCTCTGCGTTGATTTCCCCTGGACCAAAAAAAAAAAAAAACAAAGTTCTTAGGGACTAATATAAATGGATGAACTTTTTGAGTGTTGAGGTTCTTATATTCTTTTATTATTGTACTATCTTTAAGGAACGGGACAAAATTATGGATGCTGATAATTTTAAACGGTTACAGCTTTTAGATAGGAGGTGGAAATGAGCCGAGGTTTAACTTGTTTGAGCTCGGTTCGAGCTTTTTATATCGAGCTTGAGCTCGATTCGAACTTTTATATAAGTTCGAGCTCGGCTCGCGAATGTTTCAATTAAATCAAAACGCGTCGTTTTAGTTTAAAATATAGGCTTTGTTTGAAGTGATAAAAAACTTTGAAAAAGGGTGAAAAAAATAATGAGAATTTCTAAAAGTTATTCGTTTTTTATCTCAATGCGTGAATTACGAACCTACAACTTATCTCACTTTATCTCATCTTATTTCACTTTTTGTCACTCCAAACGCACCGATAATAAATAAAATATTATAAAAATATAATAAAAATATTATTAAAAAATATAAAAATATTATTAAAAAATAAATATATATATATATTATTTTATTGATCCAGTTTGCAAGCTTTCAAGCTTAATTTTTCTGGACTCGAGCTCGAGTTCAAATCTAAATGGGCTATAAATCAAGCTCGATTCGAGCTGTTTTAATTACAAATATATATATATATATATATATATTATTTTATTGATCTGGCTTACGAGTTTTCGAGCCGAACTTTTTTGGACTCGAGCTCAAGTTCGAATTTAAATGAGTCATAAATCAAGCTCGATTTGAGCTGTTTTAATTACAAACCAAGCTCAAGCGGAGCTTTTTTCGAGCTAAGCTCGAATAGCTCGATTCATTTTTATCCCTACTTTTAGCTTCCTCAAAAATTTCTTATTTTTAACTTATTACTCGTTTTTGTTGCTGTTTTTGTCTGTTTTACAACATTCTTTTCTGTTATTTCTTTGTGTTCCTTGGCCTTCTGTGCATGTTTTAATTTTTGAATTTGCACGTGAAATTAATACAATTTTGAATATTTCCTTGTTTATGTGTAGTGTCCCGTGTCAGTCCTGATGTCTGTTAGATATGTCTTTGCACTTTTCTAATGGATCTGGCTTTGTGTCTTGGTTTTGGAATTGCTGTCATTTTGTAGATGAAGCAGGTTACATTTAATGTTACAGCTCCCAGAAGGTTAAGTGGATGTTGTTTACTCTCTCTTTAGCTATGATGTTAATTGTCCATTAACGTTTATTTTAGGATGCATATTCTTTGTTATGATGGTGGTTAAGTATTGTTGTGATCCTAAAATTATTGATATTTTTTAGAATGGATAATGAAATGATGTTTTTTTTGGGAACTGATAAGCTGGTGAGCAATAGTCAAAGCCATTTTCTGATGGTGAACTTAGTGTTAAAATACTAAATTCATTAGAATTGTAATATTTGTCACCTACAATTATGATCTCTTTATCTGCATCTGTATGCATCACTATGTGTCATTTATTCAGTCAACAGAATTCTTTCCCATCTCATTTGTGGTTACCATAATCAGATTTAATGTTTCAGCATTATCGTCTTCTCTTTTCTTGTCACTTTTTTTTTTTTTTTGGGTGCCTGTTTTAAAACCCTGAATTTCTTTTCCAACTTTTACTTTATACAGGAATCGAGGATTCAGCATCAGAACTTTTCGAGCTGGGTGCGCTAAATTGGAAGTAGCAAATTGTTATTTAGATTACAAAGTCAGTAATGATGATTCTCCCCTAGTAATATCTGATGGATCCATGTCCTTGAAGAGATCTTACAGCACATTAAATGGTTCTCCAATTTTTTTTATGCCGAGGTACGGTTTTTCTTCACAAGTTGACACAAAAACCAGTGCACAAGAAGAAGATGACTTGGAGGATGGGTTTTCTGAGCTTATAACTCCATCTAGTTCTGTTCTTCAAAACTGTGAAGTGGACATAGAAAATGAAGAAGAATTAATTTCTGAACCCGAGATCACTGAAGAAGAAGATGATGGTGATGGTGCGGTAGAACCTCAAAATGAGCTGGAGTTATCTGATAATGAGCCAGATGTAACGAAGAAAAGATCTTCACACAAGGTAGCTTCTTCATCATTGTTCAAGGCTATCATGGCTGCTCCCAGTTGGGCTGTTCATGGTGCTCTGGATAAGTGGATTGAAGGGGGAAATGACTTGACTCGGTCAGATGCATCCTTGGCCATGCTTAAACTTCGGAAGTCTCGGATGTATGAGAGGGCCTTGCAGGTGATTTGACTCGACTTTTTTTCTTGCATACAATTAGTCAGAATTAGCTTGTATGTGAAGTATTCTGCTCATAAATCTCTTGTTTTTTAAATTCTACTAGTCTGTAATCTGGATTATGTTTCACTTTCCTTTATTTACTAAATTCTACATCTTTTTCCTCTTGAAAATGTACTTCCGAAAATAATTTTCATTTAGAAGTTTTATACATGCGCGCGCGCGCACACACACACAAATTTACATTGTTATTTTTCAGTGTTTGGTAGCTGAAAATATTTTTTCTAAGAGAAAAGTGATGTACTCTATGAAGCACGGATACGGATACGGGATCAAATACGGATACGAACACGGCAATTTTCAAAAAGTGAGATAGGGAAACGGCGAAGATACGATAAAAAAGTAAAATAAAATATATATTTTGTTTGAAATATTTTTGAAGATAGCATCTATAAACTACCAAACGTTATATGAATAACAATTATATAGCATGAAAAATACCATTCAATCCATAAATCAACATCATTCATACTCAAAACTACCAACACCATTTATACACAAAACACAAATATAAAAAAGTATTAAAGGCAAGTACAATTTTATACCTCTCAAAGTGAAAAAAGTTTTTTCATTTCCTAAATTTTCGTTGGATCTAACTTCAATTAACTCATTAAAGGCAAGTACAATTGTATTAAGTTATTTTTTAATTATTTACAGTTTGACCCTTAATTAAATTTTATTATATCAATTTTACTTTGAATAAAGTTTGAAATATTACATTTGGATCCCCCCCATATCCTTCCCATATCCTAGCTGTATCCTATGCAAAATAAAAAATAAAAAATCACGACATGTCACGTGGTATGTCTGATACGTATCCCAGCGTATCTGAGCCATATCCGCGTATCCAATACGAGTGTGGCACCTAATTTGAAGTATCTGTGCTTCATAGAATGTACTTATAATCCTCATTTGTGAATACTTACTCTTCTTGGATGAAACTAGTGAAGGTATTTGACATTTAAAACTCAAATGAAATGCTCTTACCATATCCATCGTTCAGTAAAACGAAACCATCATTTTTCAGCACATGAATATCATCATACCGAATCAATCTGCATAGCGTTGAATACTTATGTTTTTTTAGTGGAAAAGCTTCATCAGTTGATTATTCAAATTGATTAGGAGCTCTAAGGATTAGTCCCACTGAAGGTGGGGATACCATTATAAGATGTTTGTTTTGGGGGTAATAGAGGATAAATTTTACTAGAATAATTTTTATCCTTCATTATATCAGTTTGGATGACGGGGGTAACAATTGCTCTGGGTTAACAATTACTCTCATATGGGGGCAAATTTTTACTCTAAGGGGGAGGTGAGTAACAAGGGGTAAAGAAAAATTTTTACCCTTTTTTCATTACCCCTGTAAAACATTTTTTTACACCCTTGTAAAATCTTAGGCAACATTCTTGTATAAATAATTATAATAAATATTATAAAATAATAATTTATTTGATCAAACCAAACCAAACCAAACCAAGCCTTTTCCCACTAGGTGGGGTCGGCTATATGGATTTGTCGACACCAATTTGATCTGTTTAGGGGCATGTCCTCCGATAAATCTAGGTAGGTTAGGTCAAAATAAAATTAATTAATTATTAAACTATTTTATCAAAATAATATTTGATAAATAATAATTTATTATTGAAATATTTTATTTTATTTTTTTAAATCAATGCTATTGAAATATTAATTTATGACTAAAGTATTTATTTTCTCAAATTAAAATTAATTTTTAATTTATTTTACTAAAATATTTTATTAAATAAAAATTATTTCTCATAAATAATAATTTACTAGATTACGTATTATATTAATATAATTTATTAAAATCAATAATTTATTTAAATAAACTAAAATTATTTGTTTTATTAAATTATTTTATCAAAATAAAAATAATTTGTAGCCAATAATAATTCACTATTAAAATTAATTACTATTGAAATATTAATCTATGATAAAATTATTTTTTATAATTAATATTTTTATTTAAAAGTACATATTTTCATAATATTTTTTATTAAAATTAATTATTATTAAAATAACAATGATTATGTTGATTTATTTTATTATTATATTTTATTAAAATTAAATATTAACTTTTACCCGTGGTCAATTTATCCTCATTCCAAACACAATTAACTTTTACCCCTTAAAAATTTTTAGCATTCCAAGCATAATATAATTATTACCGGGTAATATTTATTGTCTTATTCCAAACATAAGTACCACAAATTTGTTACCGTAGTAACCATTACGAGGATAACAATTATCTCCGTAATATTTTACCCCCAAATTTTTCACCCCATACCAAACATATCCTTAGTATAAAAAAAAATTGCAAAAAAATCTGCTGAAGATGCAATAAAATAGGTGTGCAACGTAAGACTTTTAGTCAGACATTTTGCAGGCAAGTGAAAGAGTTGTAATGCTTGCAAATGGAATAGAGCAAATAAGAAAGCAAAGTCCAATCCTTCAAAAAATTCGATACTGAATGAAAGTGGAAGAAAAGGAAAAAGAAAAAAGAACACTAGAGCTTTTGAAAATTGATGAAAACTGAGGGAAAGTGGTCTTTCCTTGTGGAAGGATAATAGTTAACAATGCAAGAATAATGACCCATTAGTGGAGATCAAAAGTTGTGACCCACTGTTGGCCAATGACACAGACAATGGCTGGTGAGTCGAACAGAAGAGTTTCAGTCTAAAACTTGTGAGCTCGAGGTCGATACTAGAGATGACTGGTACAAGAGTCAACAACATTGCATGAGAGTTTCTGGAAACAACTTTCAGAATTTTGAGATGTAAATCATTTTTCTGCTTTTGATGAAGAAATATTTTACCAGCCTTTAGTTGAACCAAATAGTGAAAATTGAGTAAAATATTTTTCAGGGAAATGTTTGCACTGAAAAAAGGGGCTAAAGAGTTGCTAATACAGGGGAGAATTGGTAGAATGAGTTATACATTGGGGAAACATTTACAAACTGAGGTTTTTTTTCCCCATGTTCATTTACGCCTCCAATCCCTAATCCGGTGGATGTAGACAATGGAGCATAATTCAATGTTTTTCTTAATAATATTTAGTATGTTTTTGATGTTCCTTATCCTCCTTCTCTCTGCCTTTTTCTTTTGCTCCATGCTTTCTGTTACCTTCCCTTTCATTGCTTTTGCTCGTTTCCATGAATTAGTGTCCAATTGTTGTTTCTTTAATCCATTTGTACCTTTGTTTGACATTGCTTTCTGTTTCACAGTGGAGCATAATTGAATTTGGAACATCCAGAACATGGATGGATATTGGTTTTTCCTAATTACGAGATTTTCTTTCATTAATTTTTTGTTTGTTTTTAATGTTTTCAATATTGGTTTTATCCTTAAATTTTATGGAAGGAACAATAGAGAGCTCAAGCCATATTTTGGTGTACTAGAATTCTTCAGACTAGTTATCCAAAAAAAAAAAAAAAATGAAAAAAATGAAAAGAATTCTTCAGACAGCTTCTTCTTCTTCTTCTTCTTTTTTTTTTTTTTTCACGTGGATGTTTGTAATACCTTGTTTTGGGTGTATTAGTTCTCATGTGGTCCATTTTTTTATAAGAATACAAATTTGGGATTGACACTTCTGCTTTGTAGTTGACTGCATATGATGTTGAGAGATGACTAATTATTAGTGGTTGAGTATGTTTTCCTAGTTTATTGAAAACATGACCCTGGGAATTTTACAGTTTAGTGGTATGTTTTCCTAGTTTATTAGCGGCTGAGTATGTTTTCCTAGTTTATTGAAAACATGACCTTGGCAATTTTACAGTTTAGTATATAGTTCTTTAGCTATGATTGAGCATATTTTGAAACTCCTTAATCAAACTTAACTTGAAAAGTTCGTAGCATGTTTTGCTTGGTACTTTTAACAATCCTAGTTAAATGCTAATTGATGATCCGATTCCTCTGCTATTTTATCATAATGTTAACTGGGTTAAAAAAAATTAGTCTCAAAAGAGGGAAAAAAAAAAAAACTGGGTTAAAAATCATTAGTGGCTACCATTATGTTTTGATCCTCTTTTGACCCATTTTCTCTTTTATTCTCTTTGGGACACTTCTATTTCATGCCATGCTGGACATTTCAAAGATTGAGAGATTCATCACCAGCCATAAAATATCTATATTGGGCATATAACTTGTCAGTGATCATTTAAGTGAAGCGTCCTTTAATTAACCTTTTTTCATTTTTGCTCTTTAGAAAAAGTTAAGCTTTTTGTTAGCTATTTTTGGTTACAGATTAAAACAATTTATTAGCTAATTTTTGGTTACGGATTAAAACAATTTATTAGCTATTTTTGGTTACGGATTAAAACAACCAACTAACCTGAGATAGGAGTGCTCCACTCAAAGACCTACCCCAAACATTGAAACTGCAACCAGTTCTGTAGCATGAAAAACCATATCTTACCAGCACAATTTGATGGTTCTATGTGGCCATGGGATGTGCATTCAGATGAAATGTCAGTGTATTTAAGTCAGTGAGTTAGAACTTACGCTTTCCTATTTTTGATGCATGTTTCAAATGATCAAGCTTAACATAATCCACAGATTGTTTTTAAAATATAAAATAGGGGAAATCATGTATTTCTTCAATGAAACAAGCAAAAAGTCTTCCTATGAGGGTTTTTATGCTTAAAGTAGTATAGATTAGTTAGCTAACTGCATGACACAATGATATGAAATAGACACACCAGCAGCACATCTAAATTAATAGGAAACCAGATACAATAACAAGGACATGGCATATGTGCATAAAATTCATACATACATACATACATCTATATATATATAATTATGCAAGTGGATAGATTTGATTAATGCTTCAAATTTCTATATTAGTACTTCAAATTTCTATGATAAAAACATGATGAGTGGAATACAATTTTACTTGTAATCTATGTTCAGATTTACCTATTACATCCTTTACTTTGCGGTTGCCATGAGTACAATGTCAAATCTTCCTTGAGAGGGGAAGAAGGTTTGACCCGTGTTCATTTTCATCCTTAGCACTGTTTTTAGAAGTATGGACTAAGTTTCCAAAATAATGACATTTATTTTTCTAGGTTATTTGTCTTGTGGATCTGTGGTGTCAGTGAGCTGCATTGTTTGCTGACCAAGTGTTTGGAAGGGACAAGATAAATTTGGAATATCATCCATACTAGAGTTATCAGAAATCATTAATATCCCTGCAGTCCGTGTTTTGGTACACATTCTAGACCACGGTGCACTTGCATACCAATACACTAAAAAGTTTGATGATCCCAAAAATTATTTTGCCTATGTTATGTTCTCATTAGGAAAACCTGTGAAAAGATTGAATTGATAATAAATTGTGGGACAAAACTCAATAAGTTTAAGCTTTTGTGAAGGGATAATGAGCAAAGAATCGTGTCAAATAGAAAGTGCACTTGGTTTTATGTATATCAACACTGTTTTATTTTCTTGATTATTATTATTATTATTATTTTGAAAATAAGTCTGTTTTATATGCCCTCGAGTTGACGTTAGTTGTATGTTTTTTTCCCCCCCCCTCTCTCTCTCTCTTCTCTCTCTCTCTCTCTTTCTTTCTTTCTTTCTGATAAGTTGAACATTCCCTTTTGAATCATTTCTGGTCTGCAAATCATGCCCTAAACTTTAGAAGCACTGCTTATTGTGGAATTAGTGGCTGCTTGTATCTTCCTAGTTTCTTGAAAACATGACCCTGGCCATCTTTCAGTTTAGTATATGGTTCTTTGGTTTTGCAGCTCTCTCAGTGGCTCGAGTCTTCTAAGCTGCTTGACTTTGTCGAAAGAGATTATGCTTCTCGCCTTGATTTGATTGCCAAGGTACATGGCTTTTACAAAGCTGAGAACTACATTGAGAAGATACCAAAATCCTTCAGGGGGGAAGTAATCTACCGAACTCTTTTGGCAAACTTTGTTGCTGCCAACAATGTGAAGAAAGCTGAGGAAGTGTTCAACAAAATGAAGGACCTTGAACTCCCAGTCACTTCCTTTGCTTGCAATCAGTTGCTTCTCCTATACAAGAGACTCGACAAGAGGAAAATAGCTGATGTGTTGTTATTAATGGAGAAAGAGAATGTGAAGCCGTCCCTTTTCACATATAGAATCCTGCTGGACACCAAGGGCCAATCGAATGATATAGCCGGGATGGAGCAAATTTTTGAGACAATGAAAGCTGAGGGCATTGAGCCCGACTTCCGCACACAAGCCCTCTTGGCGAAGTACTATGTCTATGGGGGGCTCAAGGAAAAAGCCGAGGCTATTTTGAAAGAGATGGAAGGAGGCGACATAAAAGAGAACCGG
Source organism: Vitellaria paradoxa (assembly GCA_019916065.1). NCBI lineage: Eukaryota > Viridiplantae > Streptophyta > Magnoliopsida > Ericales > Sapotaceae > Vitellaria > Vitellaria paradoxa. The sequence continues at coordinate 15,694,148 of CM034235.1, read as the reverse complement.
GGGGCTTGCCTGTGATTTGCTTCCTCTATATGCTTCCCTTGGTAAGGCTGATGAAGTGAGGAGGATTTGGAATGCTTGCGAGTCAAATCCCAAACTTGAAGACTGCATGGCCGCCATCGAAGCTTGGGGAAAATTAAAGAAAATCGAAGAAGCCGAGGCGATCTTTGACAGGATGTTGAAAACGTGGAAAAGGCTACCCTCGAAGGCTTATGCTGCCCTCTTGACAATTTACGCGAACAACAAGATGTTGGTGAAAGGGAAGGATCTTGTGAAGCAGATGGGGCTTAGTGGGTGCCGGATTGGTCCTCTGACATGGGACGCGCTCGTGAAGCTTTACGTGGAAGCGGGACAGGTCGAGAAGGCAGACTCAATTCTGCAGAAAGCCACGCAGCGGAGCCAGATGAAGGCAAAGTTCAATTCTTACATGACTATTATGGATCAATATGTGAAGAGTGGTGATGTGCATAATTCTGAGAAAATATTTCATAGGATGAAACAGGTTGGGTACGTGGCTAGGATTCGGCAGTACCAAGGTTTGCTCCAGGCTTATATTAATGCAAATGCTCCAGCTTATGGGATGAGAGAGAGGATGAAGGCAGATAATATATTTCCAAACAAATTAGTGGCAGAGCAGTTGGCTCGTGTTGATGCATTTAGGAGGACAGCTGCTTCAGATTTGTTCGATTGAGTGTTTCCTCCTTCCCTTTGGGATGGTGAGGTGAATGAGAAAGAGAAGAAGCTCACAAGGGATTTATGTTTTTTTGTTTTTCTTGGACTTAATTGTTGACATTGTTCACACTAAAAGTTAGGTCCGGCTACTACTTTAGTAGTAGTAGATTGGATTCATGCTGGCCTTGTTTATTATTTCAGCGTTTGAAAATTCAGTCCTTGTGCTCATGGAATCTTGTATTCATCTCTCTCTCTCTCTCTCTAAATCACTTCTCTTCCTATTATGTTACAATAAATGAAAAATAAGCCCACGTGCTATGCATGTATGTAATAGTTTATCTGCTAGTTTTCATTCTTACTTTTCTTTTTTTTTTTAATTCTTTTTATTTTCTGTTTTTTTTTTTAAATAATCACACTCACATTTCCTGAGAAGTTTTGAAAATACACTTGGACTCTTCTCACTAGATAGTGTTTGGAACACCAGAAAATAGTAATTTTTATCCAGGGATGGGCATGAGGTGAGTAGGGGACGAGTACAGAATCCCCGGAGCCGATCCTCAAACTAAAATTAATTCTCATGTTTTACTTGATCTTCACTGAGAATTTATTTTTACTACTCATTTCTGACTTAAACGGGAAACGGGAATTCTCGCGAGAATTGGGTACCTGAATTAAAAAAATATAAAAATACAAAAATTTTTAATTATAACTTATGAGGAAACAAAGCAGAATCTTAATACATATTTAGAAAATCAAAAATATCATATATATCTTAGAAAATATTTATTAGATTTCTATTTTTCTATTTTATTAATACGTTCTACGGTTAAAGGTAAGAAAAGTAAATAAAAAAATATTCACAATGGTTTATTTCAATTTATAGTTTCTTTGTAAATTGAAAAATAAAGCAATTTAATAAGAAGTTAATATATAAAGAAGATCAGAATTGTAATTTCATACCTTGTTGAAAAGTCTATCGTAACAAACATGCTAAAAAATTAATATATATATATATATATATACAAGGATATGGGTAAGGTCAGGAAATGGGGAGGGTAGGCTACCGGGTAGGGATATACTCATATTTATACTCTACTTGATCTCTGAATTTTTCATACCTATACTCTATCTGATCTCTAAATTTTTTTAAAAAATATTCCCATACCCTATCCGATCTTAAAAAAATCCTCGAATCCTCTACCTGTTTGAGACGAGGGATCGGATAGAGTACGAACGAGTCAGCCAAGATAGTCATCCCTATTTTTAACATTTTTTTTTTTTTTTTTTATCGTTGGGGTGTGAGTTGGTAAAAGTTGAAGAGAGGAAATTTTTGGTGTAAAGAAAATTAAAGAATATTAGGAAAAGTTAAAAAAATTAAAATTTGTTAAAGATTTTTAATGCTTCAAACACTCCCTTATTAAAAATTAAACTAAGACGAATCACATCCGTTATTATTATTTTTTTTTTTTTGGTTTTTTTTTTTTTTAAATACGAAGTGAAGAATTAAAAAAAGGTCACACACTAACTTCTAATCTTCTTTTGTATTTTGGTAAATATGAGATGGTCAAGAATTCTTTATTGGGGGGAGAGAGAGAGTATATAATATCAAAATTCTTTGTTATTCATAGCTCAATTCATACTCAACAACTTTATATTTTTAAAATTTTCATGTATTAATTTCTCTAAATTTATTTATATGTTCCTCACTCATCGCAACTCATCATGAATTCTTTGTAACATTCATCCGGCTACTCAATGGCTAGGAAATGGGTATCAATTGTTCATCTCACTGGAACGGGCAAGCAATACCATCTCTCAGCAAGTTCAAGTGCTCTCTCCTCTTCTCTGTAGATCTCTAATGCAAAGGCAACCCTAACTTCCCCCTTTTCAAGTCTGGGTGGCCTGTTCATGTATATGGACACACATATATCTATATATATATATATATATAAATAAACAATTAATGGCTCTGTTTAATTTGTTATAAATCTTTAAAAATTTCTAAAAGTTATTCAATTTTTATTTCATTACACTAAATTATAAACTTATAATTTATCTCATTTTATCTCATTTTTTTATCGTTCCAAACATATCCAATGCTGTGAAAAGAGAAGAGGATGAAAGAGGGATTGCCTTTTGGGTTATTTATTTATTTATTTTTATTTTTTGGGTTGGAAAGTCAAAGTCCACTGGTTTGGAATTTAATAAATATTTATCAAAAACATAAATTTTATTCAGCCAATTATAAATAACATAAATTAATAATTTTATTTATTTTTTACTTTTCTTTTCCTTTTATAAATTCATACACTAAACATAACATAAAAAAAAATAAAATAAAAATTATAACAAGGCCCAAAAGACATCACAAGAGATTAAAAATTAAGATAATTTGGTCAGATGGATGAATTAATGGTTATCAAAATCTAGACCACACAAACAAAAAAATTCCATAAAAAGAAATAAGATAAAAATAGATCAAAATTATTTTTGCAATTATTTATTTATTTATTTTTCTATTGGTGAAATTTACAACCTTTATACATTAACAAAGAGATTGAAATTTCGTCTAATAATAAAAAAAAATAAAATTCATCTAATTAACCTAATACAAGAAAATATTTGATATTTGAAATTGCGTCTAGATGATTGTATCTTGACTTATATGCGCAAGAAAGATTAACGTAAAAAAGTTGTGAATGTTGCTGTTATTTTTAGGGTAGATCCTATTTTTGTTTAAGCAAAATATTAAGTACTTAAAATTCTTTTTAAAGAATTTTATTTATCATAATAAAAGTGACTTTTTTATACCGTTCTGTTAACAAATTAAATACTCATTAAGGTCAATAAATATTTAACAAGTAATAATGTGTTACGTTTTAATAGAGTTATGCATGAAAAAGCGTAAGATATTATATATGATATATTTTTATTAGTATTAGACTTATATCTTTTAAAAAATATATATATATATATATATATTATTAGCTCGTGCTTTTGAAACACATGCTAATAAATGACCCCCTTGTTTTATATATATTCTTTGAATCTTACTAGCAGTAATGGGAATGCTATTTCTTTCTCCGTTATTTTTTGCTCTTGTAAATCTCAACTATTTATTTTTATTTAAGAGTTAAAAATACAATTTTTTATGGGTTCTATTATATTAATTTTCCTCTTTAATTCATGTATTGTAATTATCTCTGCATTTATTATAAATTAAATTTGTATTTTTAGCTTTAGAATGAAAATAGACAATTGAAATTTACAAAAGTAGAAAAATAGAAGAACAAGGTCTCTATTGACGAGGAGGAGGGAGAGAGATAAAGAGAGACACATGCAAATATATTTTAATAAATATATTTAATGGAGTTATGCATGAAATAGTGCAAACATTATATATGCTATATTTTTATTACCTAGTGAACACATGTTAATAAATGACTACTCTCTCTCTCTATATATATTCTTTGAATCTTGCTACTAGCAATGGAAAGGGATGGAGGGAGAAATGCAAATATATTTCAGTGAATATGTGCTACAATAATGTCCAAGTACATCTGAACAATCACCCATTGTTCAATATCGGGGCCCGGTTCACAAATTCAACCAATACATACATACATATATATACATATAAACTTGATTTACGTATTTATACATACACATATTTATATATAAATGAAAAATTATTCTAAATAATCATGTAACAGCCTCCATAATTTCAGTACTTAGATAATGATGGTACATTAGAAGAAGGAATGACAAAAACGAAATCGAGCACACAAGTTGATCAACGAGATCAACTTCGTCAATTTAGCACAGCTGCACCAAGCGCTTTTCCATTGTCCCTATTTCCGAATCAAACATTCAAACATCTTTTTCACCCACAATGGATTTATAACAACAACTTCTATCTTCAGTAGAAAGATAAGCCACCTTTCACCGCATACCACCTTCAAATCCATGCACACAAAAGCAAATATAGAAAATTGTAGTAGAATATTATTTTTGAACGCCTATATATATATAAAAAATACTTTTTTACTGCAATCATTTTACTAGAAAGTATTACTAGAATGATACGATAATGACACTAATGGGTTCTTTGATACGATAATAAAAACGTTCATTAGTGAATTCTTTTATTTAAAGTGATAAGTCCACAACAAAGCCACATCATTTTGACCAAAATTCTGATGGATTTTTTTTTTTAAAGTTACGTAGCATTGCACTCTTTCTATATATATACAAACCACGAATATGTATGCATGACTCCATGAGCTATTTCTAAATCCAATACCAACATGAAAGCTCTCAAAATCACAAAAAAGCATCATAAACATCTCAATAACCCCTTCCCTTCCACCCATGGATCTCTCCCATTTATTGAAGGAGCTCTGTTCTTCAATCCCCAAACACTCCCTTCACACCAAAACTTTTGCATTGGTGATGAATTCCAGTTAACTTGGATGTCTAAGAATGGTGGGTCTCTCTCAATCTCTCATCGGTCTCAGCCTGCCAAACCGATATGGTCTACCATCCCTGGACAAGCCTTTATCTCTGCGGCATTGGCTGAAACAGAGGTGGAGGAAAGCAGGGGGTCATTTGTTATCAGAGATAGAGATGTCCATTTGGTTTGTAATGATCAGACCATTGAAGACATAAGGGATATCAATCGATCTGATTATAGTTTAATAGAAAAAGAACATGATTTCTCATCCGGGTATGTGGGATTTGATCAGAAAATGGAATTAAAAGATACCAAATTCCCTGTTTTGCTAATAACAGGTAGGATTTTCAGTGCGAAGAGAAAGAAGAAATTTCAAAATTCTGGCATTTTTGATAACTCTCATTTTGGAGGAAAAGAACTTTCCAGTTCAGCAAGGTATTGGGTTTTCTTTGATCAAAGCAGCAGTAATCAAATTGGGTTTCGAGTAAAGCTTGGAAAACCCAAATTTGAATTTCACAAAAGAATTTCTTCAAGAACTTATAGAACTCACCGGGGCTTTTCAGGGAGGCTGGGTCGGATTCCAAGACCACGACTCAGTTGGTGCGGGCATCCTTCAAAGAGAAGAGCATTTGTAAGTGTTGCTGCATCAATAAACGAGGAGAATGTAACAATGAAGGACATAGAACACACAGATTTCAACCGTGTCTTTCTGACACATTTGAGTGAGAGAAATGAGAGATTTTTTGGTTTTGGAGAGCAGTTCTCTTACATGGATTTCAAAGGCAAAAGGGTGCCCATTCTTGTTCAAGAACAGGGGATAGGAAGAGGAGATCAACCAATAAGTTTTGCAGCTAATCTGGTCAGCTACAGGTAAGACTAATAATGTTAGCTCTTCAATCAATGCTTTTTAACTAACTAATTACTAGTAATGTCAATAATTATAATTAGAGCTCACTACTTCAGGTCAGCTGGAGATTGGAGTACAACCTATGCTCCTTCACCATTCTATATAACTTCAAAGATGAAATCTCTTTACCTTGAAGGATACAATTACTCAGTGTTTGATCTAACAAGACATGACAGAGTTCAAATACAGGTAAATGTCATAAAACTATTGGATGTTGTCTTCACAAAGTTAAATATATATATATATATATATATTCATTCAATATAAAAAGAGTTAAATATTCTCATTTCAGTGTTTTATGGTAATTTTGCAGATGCATGGAGATTTTGTTCAAGGAAAGATATTGAACGGGAATTCACCACTGGAGCTCATCGAATGCTTCACTGAAGCCATTGGAAGACCACCGAAGCTTCCTGAGTGGATTATATCTGGCGCACTCGTTGGAATGCAGGGTGGTACAGACATTGTACGAGATGTTTGGGATAAACTACGTACGTATGACGTCCCCATTTCAGGATTCTGGTTACAGGTAATGCATACAACTTCATGACTAAGAACACTTTCAATAATAAATTTTTGTTTCTCCTTACTGTTTCTTTTGAAGTTTTGAATACATTTACACCCGTGTCTACTTCCACCCATATCAACTCTTTTAACTTTGTCATGCTAGAAATTTCAGGATTCTATTTTACTTGCGTCACAAAACTAACATCACAATTGATATTCGAAGCTCCGCATAAGAAAATAAATGTTACACAAAAAAATAAAGAAATAAATAAAATAAGGGGAAAAAAGAAATAACATGAAAACAATGAGCATAATATTCACTCACTACCAATTAATAATTTCTGTAGGATTGGGTGGGGCAGAGGAAGACAGTAATTGGATCACAGCTCTGGTGGAATTGGGAAGTGGACACAACAAGGTACCATGGATGGCAGCAACTAATTAGAGATCTAAGTGCTCAGCATATTAAAGTGATGACATACTGCAACCCATGCCTAGCTCCGGTGCTTATCTTCAACCCTATTAACACCCTTCTATATTGCCATTTTCTGACTTTATTTATTTATTTATTTATTTTTTGTTGTTGAAAATGGTCAGCAACTTTTTGATAATTTCTGACCTGTTTCACTTGCTATTGCAGATGGATGAGAAGCCAAGCAAAAGAAGAAATCTCTTCGAGGAGGCAAAGAAGTTGGACATATTAGTGAAAGACCAGAATGGAGAAACAAACATGGTTCCCAATACAGCCTTTAATGTGGGAATGTTGGATTTGACACACCCACATACTTCAAGTTGGTTCAAGCAAATTTTACAAGAAATGGTTGATGATGGAGTCAGGGGATGGATGGCTGATTTTGGTGAGGGGCTGCCAGTGGATGCCTCCCTCTATTCAGGTTTGACATTCAAACTACTTTCTCAAACAACAGAGTATTCTACCCGCACTAAGAACTAGAAGGCCATACATGGACTTTAAATAATACAATGTAGAACAGTAAAACTTACTTGCTGTGTTTCTGATTTCCTATTACATTTTCTCTAAGTGGAATTTATACAGAAGAATGAAATAATCACAAATGTCTTAATGCGGGAGACTTTTAATCACTAAGATTTAACTGTTTACAAGTTGAGATATTATTATCCTGATTCTAATTTTTGCTATTATGGTAAAATGTGATATTATTTTATAGGAAAAAGATGAAACTGTGCAAAATTCAAAGATTCAAGTATTAACAATTGTTGAATTTATTACTCAGTTATAGTGCTGTAGGACGAGTTAATATATTTTTACTCTAACTTAGATTAGGAATATTTAAGTATTTAATCTAATTATTAGTTTCATTCTAGTTTTCTCTAGGACTAAATTAGGAGTTTATTTGATTAAATTGTCTTTTATATTCTGAACCAAAAGGTATTTGTAATCCCTATGGGATTTAGATATATATTTTTTTTCCCATAAACTGGATAGGAAACCAGTTAAAAAATTATTTTAAGAACGAACTAAGATTAGATTAATTTTCTCTGTAAATAGGACCTCTTGTAAACATTATTCAATAATTCAAGTTATCAATCAAATTGAGATTTTCTTAGAACTTTGTGTTCTTTCTTAGGTCTTGTGGATTCAAGAATAACATGTTGTGCTCGAGAACAATATCTCGCAAAACGGCCATCGTTACATTATACATGGTAGCAGGTTTTATGCATCTTTAGGCTTCACAAGTCAAAACGTGAAACTTAGTGCTTTAAAACTGAAACAAGATCTAACAAGCAAAGGTAACAGCATTTTAATATTTCAAACCCATTTTGAACAGCCCAACATCAAAGTATTCAAATAATACTTAAAAATCTGAAAAAAAAAAAAAACAAAATAATGAAGGAAAACCAAAAGAAGCAAGTGTAATTCCTGCCAAAAAAAAAAAAAAAAAAGAAAAAGAGAAAAAAAAAGTTACGGTAATTTTTATTTTGACCATGAAGCATACATTTTAGGTTATGCGTGTTAATATAAAAAAACTTAGTTTTTGGTGATGCATTGTTGTTATATTTATGATTAGGTTTTATTAACGTATTTTTGTTAACAAATATAAATTATAGTGTCAGTTGTAATTTTTTCAGAATTTAAACCCCCCCCTCCGGAAAGTAAATCCTGACTTCATCCCTTCTTCTACATGTCACAGCTGAGTTCTGTTCATATGGTCTTAATTAATTATAAAATGTGCTCAAACTAATGAGGAAGCCTTTCAATCTCCCTTTAGGTGAAGATCCCATCTCGGCCCATAACAGATACCCAGAACTGTGGGCCAAAATAAACCAAGAGTTTGTGGAAGAATGGAAAAGTACCCGTTTGGGTAAAGAGAGGGAAGATCCAGAAGAGGCCTTGGTTTTCTTCATGAGGGCAGGTTTCAGGAATAGCCCCAAATGGGGAATGCTATTTTGGGAAGGGGACCAAATGGTTAGTTGGCAAGCTAATGATGGGATAAAGAGTTCTGTTGTTGGCTTGTTGAGCAGTGGACTTTCAGGATATGCTTTCAACCACAGTGATATAGGAGGATATTGTGCAGTAGACATACCTTTTTTCAAGTACCATAGAAGTGAGGAGTTGCTGCTGCGATGGATGGAACTCAATGCATTCACCACTGTCTTCCGGACCCATGAGGTAAGTTCACAGGCTGTCACCTGGAGTAATATGCATATGATATTCATATTTAGTTCATTGATAATTCTGTCACACAGCACAAGAAGTAGCTTATAATTCCTAAACTTCATGTGTGATTATGGTTATAAATTTATTTTTACCAAACATTCCTAACTTTAGCTAATGGAAAATAACACCAGGACCAAAAATTGACCTGCTCCTGAAAATATGAATAGTGTGGTAATTTTACCAGATATGCCTGTTAATACACGTTTAACTAAATTAAAAAAATGATAACCTAGTGCACGAGACTCTTGTATTGCAGAGTCTGAGAAGGATCAGATATAGGCAGCCTTCCCTTTGCAAGCAAAAAGATCGATTTTAGGATTCAAACCCTTGACCCATGGTCGCAATAGAACTAAATATATCAAAAAAATATTTAATGACTATTTCCATGTCTTAGGATTCACAAAGGGAACTTCTGACATTTAGAAAAATATGTAACATAATTTCTATTACATGAACTCTTCCCAATGGTTTAGCAAATTGCTTACGTCCACAGGAAAAAAACAGAATAAGTATTTCACTAGGATAAAACACTCAAACCCAAAACTCCAATTACCCCTAAAAGCTCTCACAAATACAACGAGGCTCTCACACTCTCTACACAACTCACTAAATTCCTCATAACACACCAGAGAATAGCTTGTAATTGTCTCTGTTTACAGGCATCTAACCAAAAACGATTAAAAAAGGGAGCTAAATTGGTGCCTCAACCCATAATAGGCCAGTGAATGACTTTGCATAAGAATGCATTTATTGCTATTGGTTTTGTAAGACTCCTCCGTTAAAGCTTTTGCTGCATTCAAGCTTGGGGCATGAAAGTCAACCTTTTGGCCCAAGCATGGGCTTGATTGATTTCATTTGACACGTGTCCCAATGTCTTTGGACATATAATTAGAAGAATTTGAAACTTAAAGGACATACCTGCACACGATACCCATTTTGAGTCTTTGTAACATAGAACATTATTTATATATGATCATTTGATGGCACAATGAAATACAATTATACTTGTGCATACAACATTTGATGTAGAACAAGCCTTCTTGGGTTTATCTACACCAAAACAAACTAAATTTCATCTAGAAAATAACTGTTAGGATATAAGCTCTTTACTTGAATGCAACTTAAAATAGATTCTCCAAAATCTAGTATAAATTCTTTATCATGGTAAATCAATATTCCATCAAAAAGCAGCCAAACAAACACCCATAACTTCTATTATTGCACTTCCTCTACTCGTGCATCATAATATTTGATCCACGAATTCGATTTTGAATTCTATCAAGAGACTTATATTATTAAATTCTACTAGTTTGTGATGTTGGTTAAAATTTTCCAATCAGGGAAACAAGCCATCGTGCAACATCCAGTTTTACTCAAACCAGAAGACTTTATCACATTTTGCACGGTTTGCAAAAGTGTATAAAGCTTGGAAGTTTTATAGGATCCAACTTGTTAAGGTGATGCAGATTTCCATATATATTCTTTAAAATAAAAATAAAATAAACAATACAATTTCACTAAAGAATCTAAGACCATGTGTGTGTTTTTCAATGCAGGAAGCTTCACAGAAAGGCTTTCCGGTTTGTCGTCACCTATTTCTTCACTACCCAGATGATGAACAAGTTTACAGTTTAAGCTATGAGCAATTTATGGTTGGTGAAGAGATTCTAGTCGTGCCAGTTCTTGACAAAGGCCAAAAGAATGTGAAGGTCTATTTTCCACAAGGAGAGAGTTGTTCCTGGAAACATATTTGGACAGGAAATGTCTATACAAAACAAGGTTATGAAGCTCAGGTGGAAGCGCCAATCGGCTATCCGGCCATTTTTGTCAAGGCAAACTCAGTCATTGGAGAGACCTTTTTGAAAAACCTAAGAGAACATAACATTTTGTAATTTACCCATCTTGAATAGCATTTCTCAAAAATCTCTAGATTCTGACTATCACAGTTGATTACAATCCTAGAAGGCCATTCATTCCCTATGTTGATGAGAAATATAAACATTTAAATTAATCCATTCAACAGTAGCATTTCACTTAGGGGGTGAACTGACAACTTACAGTGGTTATAAGAAAATTTTTTGAAAAACATACACATGGGCACTTTCTTCAAACGAAGTAGTTTTCCAAAAACAATGAGAAGAGCAATGTTAACTAAATGAGTGTAATACTACAGTGTACAATATATGAGGAAATAGGTACTTGGTGCAAACGCAAATATAGGACGCACCTGTTTCTAGTAGAAGTTAATAGATCATGTTAAAATAGCTTGATATATATTGTTGGGCCCATTTCCTAATAGTTTAAACTTTTGGGATAATTGATGACTTAACATGATATCAAAACTTTGATTCTAGGAGATCCTGACTTTGAATCTTGTTATTCTCCATTTATTGTTATGCACTTTGTTTACTTGTATTGGTGCATCTTATTTGATTTGATTTGTTTGTCTTTGCTCCACGTACAAATTGGGGGTTGCACGAGAGGGAGAGTGTTGAAATAGCTTGATATACATTGTTGGGCCTATTTCCTAAAATTTTTGGGACAATTAGTGACTCAACAGATCACTAGAGTGATATTATTAGCTACCAATTCTATGAACTAAAAATTGTTTATGCTTTATATTATAGCCTGCGAGCAAAGTTGGACTTAAGCATAAATAATATTCCTGCTTTCCTCTACTATTTAGTACATGGTATTGACAGAAATTGTGAATTATTCGTATGAAACTGACATCCAATGCAGTTCAAATAGTAGTTTTAAGACATAAATAAATAACTTGCAAAAAAATTTATTGATGGTTAGAAGAGTGAAATTGTGTAGAGAAAATGCATGTTATAAATTCAAAGCACATTGATCCGCAATAGAAATCTTGTGAATTGTTTAGGAAATATGCTGAACATATGCAATCTTTATGATGAATTGAGGATTTTACAACTGCAATCTTTATGATGAATTGAAGATTTTACAATAGAACTCGGCTAAGCCAGCTAAATAGAAAAGTCAAGTTTAAATTGGAGACCATAAGAGCCTCATTTGTATCGTAATTCGCAGAGCACACTTATTACTACAACTAATAATAATACTCAGTAATCTTCACCTACTGTATCCAACACTTTTCTAATGGGATTACAAATCTCCCCTCGAAACCATTCTGGAGAAATATATACTTTGAGGAATATTTATATGATCATATTGTAAATTCAACTTCAGAACGGTTTTTAGGAATCATCAATTTACACATGCCATGCTAAGATGAAATATCCAATAACCACTAATAGATTCACCAACTCGCACTTGAAGAAAGCGTGCCTCAGAAACTTGTTACTTTTACTTTTTCTTTTTATTATATTTATTATTATTAATTAATTTTTTTTTTTGGGCAGGGTCGGGGTTTGGGTGTGGTCCTTTGGCGATGCATGCCAAAACAAAATTAGCAAGACCAAATAAGTCAAAGCTAACCATTAACAAAAGTTAGATCTTTGACCAAGGGTTCCAGTTTGCATACCAAAAAAGAATTACTTGACAAAATAAAAACTAGTTTCAAGTTTCAACTAAACTGACTGCTAATCAGAACTAAATGGCACCATGGCACGGCACAAGCCATTCTGCAAATTGCAAACTCTAATAACAGTTGGAAGGATAATCTACTTGAATAATAAGCTTTTCCTAATATTTTACAATATTCATGATCTTCAATTTTGAATTCAGCACACATGTTTTGGGGCACTAAACCAAGCAATCTGTCAATTCATTCACTACAGAAAGGTCTATGGCAAAAGAAAGAAGGAAAGCAAGAACGAAAAAAAAAATAATAATAATTATAAATGTGGGATGCAACTTGAAAAAGAAAAATTAGAAAAATAATAATAATTGGATTTGACTAACCCACTCGATCCCAAACGGAGACCATTAATTGAGCAAAACATATTTAGCGTGTGTTTGGAGTGATAAAAAGTGAGATAAGTTGTAGGTTTGTAATTCGTGCAGTAAGATAAAAAGTAAATAACTTTTAGAAGTTTTTGCGATTTTTAAAGATTTTCAAAGATTTATAACAAACCAAACGGAGTCTTAGTTGGGAAAAGACTTAGTTGAGTTGAGTTAATATCTAAGATGAAAGTCTGTTGAGAAAAAGCAAATTGGGAAACTTTGATTAAATTTAATGTTGAATGCATCAGTCAAGGTTATTATTTTGCTTCAATCCTTCTCCTAGACATATAATGCTAAATTTTGTCTAAAAATATCAGTGGTAGTTTTACAGGAAACAGCCAATACAATCCTTCTGCCCTCCCATGAGAAGGAAGCATTGAGACTAGAATGGCATGGTGATATGCAGTTCAATTTGTTTGTTAATAATGATGATATCGATTATGAAATGGATAATGATAATGTTATCGATAATGAAATGGACTAAAGAAAGTAACCGTGTCATTTATGCTACCTGGTGTGCATGATTTTCAAGAATGACTTGTATGATGGAATTACTTAACTAATAAAAATAAAGCAGATGTGCCACCCTTCCTGGAACACGGCATTCAAAAAGTTCAGCAATCATTCAATATTCAGATCAACTAGTTCCATGCTGTCTTGCAGCCCATGTCTCATACAGTTTATAGCAAACCCATTTGATTCAACCAAAGTTTGAGTGTTCTCATAAAATCAGAATAAATGTCAGAACAAGTTTAACATTGAAACTGATATTGATATATGCAAACAGTCTAAAACACATGTGAGGCACCTAATTCAACAAATAAACTGGCTGCAGTAAGTTTCACATTGAAATTGATATATGCAAACGATTTAAAACAGATGTAATGCACCTGATTCAACAAATAAAAATGACTTGTCCCACCAAAATACTTATTTTGCCACTAGTTTTTTTCACACAAAACACTAACCAAAACTACATCAGAAAGGAAGACTCTACATCCACATTGGAATTGACAGAGAACCATTTAGACATTGTAGCATACAATGGTCATGCACTGAAAAGATAACTTCCTGTTTGAAATTGATATTGATATTGATATATGCAAACAGTCTAAAACACATGCAATGCACCTAATTCAACAAATAAACTGGCTGCAGTAAGTATCACATTGAAATTGATATATGCAAACAATCTAAAACACATGTAATGCACCTAATTCAACAAATAAAAATGACTTGTCCCACCAAAATACTTATTTTGCGACTAGTTTTTCACACAAAACACCAACTAAAACTACATCAGAAAGGAAGACTCTACATCCACATTAGAATTGACAGAGAACCATTTAGACATTGTAGCACACAATGGTCATGCACTGAAAAGATGACTTCCTGTTTCCATAAAAGTGATAAAACATCATAGGATCAAATCATCAACCGAATACCACAGAAAGAATTCAAAGATTTTATTCCATTTGGATGGAATAATGGAATGAAATCAGAAGAAAAGAAGAGATTTTAGAATCTTTCACTAGTTTGTGAGTTTTTCTAGGAAAGAAAAAGAACAGTAATGGAAAGAAAAGTGAGGTTAAAATTTTAAAAATTTCAACCTCCTAGAAGTAGGCGGAAATGGAACTTTCAAAATAATATATTTGCCCATAAAATAAAGAATTAAAAAAAAATTACAAACATATCCTAAGTCTAAATAAATTGATAACCCTCCAGCTTCTCAAAGTATTTAATAATAATACACGCTTTCTTTTCCTTCCATTTCTTCTCAATTCATAAATAAATAGAAAGAAAATTATTATCTTTTCTTTCCCAAACTTATAAACAAATAGAAAAAAATATTATTATTTTTCTTATTTTCTCTTCTCTTATTCTAACTAATGTTGTCTTTTCTTTTCTTTTCTTTCTCCTAAACTCCTCAGAAACGCTTAAATGTAAAAAGTAAACAACGATAGGAACTAAAGAGTAGGATTGCAGACAATCACTTGACTGATCAAACACACGAACGAAGCTAAAGTTAACAATATCAACCGATGTATTTCTGGTCACCAAGCTGAAAAGAAAAGAAATATGAATTAATGCAACGATAGGTTCTGTTTTATCTTCTCAATATACTTGAAAATTCATATTTATCAAAATATATACATATATGTTTGAAAATTTATGGCAGTTGAAAGAGCAAAAGTTCAACAGACAGACAAAGAAATATGGGTAATGAAGACATTGATGAGAACAAACCTTCGTGAGGAGTGGAATATGGGTTCTGCCAAGACTTAGAATTGAGAATTTTGAAGGGGTTGGAGCTGCTGCTGCTTGTTTTCAGGGTTTTCCAAAGAGTAATAATTATGTTCGCTTCTGGGTGCTCTTTTAACTGATTCCGGATACTCGGGTGGGATATTCTCTTTAATGTTGGGTTTGAAGAGGAAAGAGGGGAGGTGGTGTTAGTACATGACAATGTTGTCAACTAAGGAAATTTAAAAATAAAAGTAAATTTAAAAATTTTTTTTAATTTTTTTAATAAAAATCATTTTTTTAAATATAAAATTTAAAAATTTTTTTAATTAAATAATTTTAAATTTATTTTTATCATAGACAATTCGATTTTGATCTAATGACTCACAAAATTGATGTTATAGAATTAACATCACAAGTAATATTGACAACTAAGGAAAGCTGTTAAATAAAAGAGGAATGAAAAAAATCATTGTGTGTTTGCGAGAAAGAAAAGATAAAAGAGAAAATAACTGAGAAACAATAAAAATAAAAAAAATTAGTTAGTTCGAGCATCTTAGTTGCCATTTGTTATAGTTCTTTTAAGTTTATTTTTTATTTTATAATTTTAAAATAAGAAAAATAATTCAAAACGTACTTAATTACTTGTTTTCAAAATCTATTTTAAAAAATAAAAATAAATTTACACATAAAATGTAAAATGATAAAAAGTCATTTTGAGCGTCTTTAACTCAAAATAAAGAAAATAAAAAATATCAAACAAAATGTGTTTTTTATTTTTTTATTTTGAAAATTTTAAAATATAAAATATATAAAATAAAAAATAAAAAATAAAAATAGAAAGTGAAGAATAAAAATATAAACCAAATGACATCGCAAATTTCGAAATATGCTACCTCAAACCCCAAAATCCTTTGAAGATGGCGGGAATGAAAAGCATCCTTGTTAGTAGATTCGCGGGAGAAGAAAGATAAAAAGAAGAATCAACTAAGAAAAAGAAATTAGTTAGTTCAAGTATCTTAGGTTTCGAAATGTGTTAACTCAAAATCGGATGGATAAATATCGAATTGACACTGTTAAAATTCAAAACCTGGTCGAACCTATTTATCTTCATTTTTGTGCGGCAGTAATGCTAGAGCTTATTTAATATTTATTTTTATTATTAACAAAATTACTGTCTTTACCTATTTTTGTAAATTAGATTTTTTCACAAAAATTAATTTTTCTTATTCTCATTCATCTCTATCTCCTTCTTTCTTTAAACAAAACCACATAATTATACAAAATATGTACACAACTATAATATTTTTTAAAAATATTATAAAAAATTTAAGTGTAATAGTAATAATATTTTTGTAATAAAATGGTATTTTAATAATTTTTATTTTAAATTAAGATATTCACAATTAAACATAAATCTAAATTTCTAATAGTATAGTTTTTTTTTTTTTTTATAGTTGCATTGAAATTTCATTAATCTCAAAAAAAAAAAAAAAAGTTCGTACCAATAAAAAACTTTTAAATATATTATACAAAATACTATAAACAATTAATGGTATTTTTATGAAAATGAGATTTTTATTATTCAACTATATTTTAAAGAGAAAGTGATATTTTTCAAAAAGAAAAAAAAGAGAGTAGTGGGTTTTGGGGAGAGAGAGGGATGAGTATATTTTAAAAAGAGAGAAAGAGATAGAAATAAAAAAAAAAATTAGGATGAGAGGAGAAAATTTAGCAACTGTAAAAAAAGAGCTGTGGGTAATTTTGTTAACAAGTAAATCGCATTAAATGCGATATGGCATTAATAATTTTTATTCTAACATTATTACCGCTCCATTTTGAGGTATTGTTTGGAATTATCAATACAAAAATAAATATTAAAATACATTATCCCATCTAATTTAAAATTCAACATATAATTTTTTTTGTAATTTGGTCTAAAGTATAAAATTAAAAGAATCTACTAAATTTATGCCTACCGTGCCATACAAACTAATATATAATTGTGCAAAAGACATTACTGAGAAAAATGTAAGCAAAATTGTTAGTGAATTATGTATTGAGTCTCTTTAAAGAATTAAAAAAAAAATTTATTTTAACATAAAAATGAGTAAAATTATACTTTTATCGATTAATTTTTGCAGAAAACATTTTCCTCCAACTAATTGTATATTAAATCGATCAATTTTTTAGCACGTGACAAATCACGTTGAGATAAATTTGCATAAGAGATTAAATTAATTATTTTCTTAATCACGTGATAAACTAGGTTTTGATAAATTTACATTTCGATAAGTAATGATGTCAGTATAACAAGTACAAAATTACGAGACCTTATTAGAATTGTGGAGTTCTAAGGCATTTGCATTAATAGTCCTCTGGTAGGACCGGCGCTAAGGACTCTTGCCTGTGCAGAATCTGAAGAAGGATAATATACGCAATATTTGTCAGTTAGAGACGCTGTTTCCATGAAGCACCTGCATCATTTCTTCAAATCCAGCCATCAATTTTCAGTTCATTTACAAGAATCAGCTGTCAGAGACTACTCTGATGCAAACTTTGGCAACACAATTGGGAAAAAAAAGCTTTCAATAAATAACATTAACATGAAAATATACAAGGTGTGTGAATGATGTCCCGGGGCACCTGAAGTCAGTTCTTTACAATTTGACCAGTCGACCGAGACAGCATAACATTATGGTCAGGTGTGAATCAATTGCAAACACATACAATAATATAGTCACTGCACAAATGAACTCAAAAAGTATGCGATTATATCTGAGATTTTACACAGTCATCACTCTGGAGGAAAATCCGTCTCGTAATTGGAGGACTTAGGATCGAACACCCGACGGTTACGAGGAACTTGCAGTGATGCCTATAAATTTCGCGTATTCCTGAAAAATTAAGCGAACTAGTTAGTTCGACTAACATATGGTCAATATCAAATGCCAAAAAACATGGCCCCGTTTGGAGGGGCAAAAATCAGCAAAAAATTACCAAAAATTGTTACTTTTCTATTCAGTTACAGTAACTTATCCAACCCAAAAATTACCAAAAGTTGCTAAAGGTTGTTAAAAGTTGCTAAAAATTTTACCAAATACTCAAAAGTCACAAAAAAGTTGCTAAAAATTGATACCCGTTTCGCCGAAATTTTTGGCATTTTTTTTTGGTCAAAAGTTGCTAAAATTTGAATTTCCAAATGGTACAATAGATTTCCATAAGAACAAGATCAAGAGTCATACATTTAACAGTGAATTTGGACAGCCAGAAACCTGTTTTGTCAAGAATAATCTTTTCAAATAAACTACTATTTTATGAAGTAATCTCTCGTTTTCCTAATAGGTTGTGTTTAGATTGAGGATTTGTCAGCAAAATGGAGGGAATTCAGAATTAGTTCTGTTGTTTGGTTCTAATGGAAATGGTGAGGAAAATGTATGGGCTTTGGTAAACAAAAAATATTAAAATAAAAAAAATAATTTATTGATAAATGCCTTTCATTTACTTGTATTTTATAATCCAATTATAAATAAGAACTTATATTTAGGATTTATGAATTTGAACAGACTCGTGGCATGAAATTAAATTTACATCTCATCTATTTTCTGAAAACTTTACTCAAATGTTATTCCTTGAGATATATGGTCATAGTTTAGGGTGCAATTTGAGACAAATGACAATTGAAAGGGCAAAACGAAAAATGGGCCATAGTTGAAAAGGGGTATGTATTTTTTCCCTGTATTTTAGCCCCCTACAACCTATTTACACAAATGGAGAATTTCACCTTGAGGAATTTGAAGGAACACCATTTATGGCTCCCCGTGGCACGCTATGTCGCGCCCTTCGATCTTGTTCCTTGCTTATACGCATAGCAGCCATTTCTTTTTCCATGGCAGATACTTCTCTCCTCATCTTTTTGGCTTCAACCTCCATTGCCTTATTTAATGTTTCAACCTTCTTCGCCAATATCTGGACAATGCATTGGAAAAGATATTATTGAGAGAGAGAGAGAGAGAGAGAGCAAACTAAACATGTAGAATCTCCAACCTCAATAGCATCATCCTTGTCGTTAAGGCTCTGATCTTTCTCATGGCAGACTTTTCGCAATGTTATGACCTCTTTCTGTAACATATCATACAACGCTCCAGAAACATAATCTTCAGGGTCTGTTTTCCTCTTGTCAAAAACAATTCCATTTCCATTATCTTCAAGGGAATGAATCATCTCCCTACTTAGCATTTGACCACCATCATCAGTAGGCACAATATCTTTCCCAGTTGCTTTCAGGATTGGCTTCTCTCTAGCCAGTGATCTGCTTTCACCATCAAATGATCCTGATGAGGTCTCTGCGTTCTTTGATAATACACTAGCACAAATGGACTGAACAGACCCAGGTCGAACATTTGTTTTCCTTGATAAAAAACTGTTCGAGGGTGATCTGGACAAATTTTCCACTCCACCAAGTGATTGGCGTCGTACGCGTCCACTGCTTAAGCTCCTTCCTTTGGTGAGGGTGCAGGAAATATTAGTAGGAGATGCTTTCAGTTTTTCTTCCAAAACTTTAAATCTTAACAGGTATTTTTCCTGTGAACCGGATCAATCAACAGACCATTAAAATGAGGAATATCGTACAAAATAAAAAAGGGGACAAAAGCAATCAGCTGGGACAAAAGCAATCAGCTACTCACTTTTAACTGTGATTCAGCCTTTGCAGTGCGCTCTGCTGCAGCTAACTTGTCTCGAAGCTGTTTCATTTCGCCCTACAAAACTATATCATATTACGTTATTCTGCTTGGACATCTACATATCTAAGAATAAGAAAAATACCGAACACACATGCAAAAAATAAAAGTTAAAAGCTGTTAGAATTTAGGAGTAATATGATTTTATTTCCTATTTATTATTTCTTATTTGGATTGATATAGGATTAATTAGGTTTGATATGATATTTCCTTGTCTTGTTTTCTTTCCTTATGTGATGTAAGTTTTTTATTATAAATAAGACCTTAGGGAGAAGAGAGAATTCAATTCACTCTCTCCTTTTCTTTTCTCTTCTTTTCTTTCAACTTAGTATCAGAGCATTAAATCTGATTTCAAGAAAAAAAAAAAAAAAAAAACACAGTAAGTTCATCGCCGAAGCAGGAATCTCGCCGCCGGTGACTTTCTGGCCATCAGAGCCAGCCGCCGACCACCACAGAAGGGTCGTCGTCCACCGACGACTGTGACCCACCTGAGCCCATCACCAGCGAGGGCTTGACGCGCCCCCACGCACTGGTCGACACCTGCGTCCAAGCCTCGTGCGCCTGCTTCTGTTCGGCGTGTGAAGGCACGTGGCCTTCCGATGTCCCACCGGCGGCACACGACAGCGATCGCCTGATGGAAGAGAGTCCTCTTTGCCACCAGTAACCTCTGATTTGATGATCTGTCATTGAACCTCGTTGATCTGTTGCTGTTCTTCGGTTCCTGCTCTGCTCTTCGATCTGCTGCTGCTCTTCTTCGATCTGCTGCTGTTCTTCTTCGATCTGGCTCTCCTTTACTAATGATCTGGTTTTTTCTTTGCTGTTACTACCAATCTATGATGCTCAGTTGCTGCTTTTGTTCCCTGTTGCTGACTGCGAATGTCTGTGACGTTCCGCTGATGATCTACTGATCTAGATCTGCTCTGTTTTCTTCTTGGTGTCTTGATTGCTGATTTGGTGGCTCTTGGTAATTCTCTTTCTTGTTGATTTCGGTTTCTTGTTTATTATTCATGGCGGAAGGGAAAGTTAATGCTATTGAACCGAAATCAATCTTAATGAAAGATGACGATGTCCCTCGGTCGATTACTTCTAAAAAATTGAATGGTTTAAATTATTTGGCTTGGGCCCATGTTGTGAAGGTGTTTCTTCGTGGAAAGAAGAAACTGAAATTTCTCACTGATCTTCCACCCAAATCAGATAATAGTGAGTATAATGACTGGTTGAGTGAAGATTATGTTGTTATGGGCTGGTTATGGCACAGTCTTGAGCCCCACATTGCCACTACAGTAGAGTTTTGTGACTCTTCAAAGAAAATATAGGATTCTCTTGTCGATTCGTTCTCACAACAGAGTAATGTCTCATGAGTGTTTGAGTTATATGAGCAGATTTTTGCAACCAAACAGAGTGGTCGTCCTCTTTCAAAATATTACCGCGTCCTTAAGAACCTTTGGGATCAACTGTTACAGTATAGGCCCTTTACTACTGACCTTGAGCAACAAAAGCGACACTGGGAAGATTTTATGATTGCCTCTCTTCTCTCTGGGCTTGATTCTGATCTACGTGACTGCAAAGATCAAATTCTTGCTAATGAGACTTTACCTACAGCTACCAATGCTTACTCTCGCCTCTTGAGATCCTCTTTAGGTCATCATACTCAAGGTCAGGCTACTATTTCAGAAACCTATGCCTTGATCTCCACTGACACTGCTACAGGAGCTTTCCGTGGTAGTATGCGTGGACGTGGTCGTTCTTCTCGAGGCTCATCGCGTGGTGGTCGCTCTTCTCAAGGACGAGGGGATCGCAAATGCACTCACTGTGGTCGTACCAATCACATCGAGCCTTTTTGTTGGGCCAAGTATGGTTGACCAGATCAAGCTCATCATGTGTCAGATGGTTCTACTCTTGTCACGTCCACCCAGTCGACACACACTGCTTTAGAACCTTCCAGTTTCAACAATGATCTTGCTGCCCAACTTAGTGAGCTATTGCAAACTCTTCGGAAACCTCATCCATCTACTTCCACTGTTACCCTGGCAAATTCAGGTAATATTGCTTGTATTGCTTCAACTCCATCTTCCTGGGTCATTGACTCTGGTGCAAGCTCTCATATTTCTGGTAAATCCTCCTTATTCTCTCATTTAGATCTCATTAATCATCATGTTGTTTTAGCTGATGGATCTTCCCAACCTGTACATGAACAAGGAGTTATTTCTCCTCATTCTTCAATTCATTTGCCTCATAGTCTTTATGTACCTAATTTTCCATTCAATTTACTTTCTGTTGGCCAATTGATCATATCCTTACATTGTTCTGTAACCTTTTCTCCTACCTCTCGTGTATTTCTAGATCTCAAGAACAAGAGGACGACTGGTTTGGGGCATGAGAAAGACGGGCTCTACTATCTTGATCCAGCTAGCTTTTCTACTGCCTCTTCACCTGCTTTGACTGCAACAGTTTCTCCACTCCAATGTCATTTTCGTCTTGGGCATCCCTTATTAAATAAATTGAAGTTTGTCATTTCTCATTTAAGTCCTGTATCGAGTCTAGATTGTGAGGCTTGCCAACTTGACAAGCACCACCGTAGTTCTTTTTCTAGTCATGGTGTCAGTTGTCAACCAGAACCTTTTGATTTTTAGTTCATACTGATATTTGGGGATCATCTCGAATTACTAGTATTAATGGTTGTCAGTATTTTGTTATTTTTGTTGATGATCATTCTCGCATGACTTGGTTATTTTTGATGAAACAGATGTCTGATTTGCCATACATTGTGACTCGTTTTTATAATGAGATTCTTACCAAATTTAACAAATGTATCAAAATTTTTCGATTAGATAATGCTCTTCTGGAAACCTTTTGTATTGATCGGGGTATTATCCATTAGACCACATGTATTCACACCTCCCAACAAAATGGTGTCGCCGAGCGCAAACATCGTCATTTGCTCGATGTTGCTCGTACTATGATGTTTAATATGCATGTGTCAAAACCTTTTTGGGGGGATGCTGTCCTCACTGCATGTTTTCTCATTAATCGGATGCCATCTACTGTGTTAGGTAACCAGTCTCCTTTTTCTATCTTGTATCCTAAGGGTAATTCTTTTCCTCTTACTCCTTGAGTCTTTGGTTGTGTGGCCTTTGTTCATATTCTGGATTCTGGTTTAGATAAGTTATCTCCTCATTCTCGAAAATGAATTTTTTTAGGTTACTCTCGTACTCAGAAAGGGTACCGTTGTTATTATCCACCTTCTGGTAAGTATTTTGAGTACTGATATTACTTTTTTTGAATCCACACCCTTCTTCTCTGACTCCGGGACTCAATTATCACGACTTACTGTCCAGCATTCAAGGGGAGTCATATCCTACTCGTGAGGGGGAGACTAGTCAGGGAAACCCTAGTCCAACATTACCTTTACCTCTTTCTCACCCTTCCGTGCAAGAATCTCAACAAAATCAGTTGCAGGTATACAAGCGGGATCAGCATAGACAAGTTGTTTCTTATGGCCCATCCAACTCGTCAGATTTGTCTGAGGTCCAAACCTCTGCTCCATCTCCCTCTAATGATGATTCACCCATTGCTCTGCGTCGATGTAAGCGTGCTTGCACCCAACATCCTATTGCTAAATTTGTTTCATATTATCGTGCTTCCCCTCGTTTGTATTCTTTTATTTGTGCCTTGTCTTCAGTCTCCCTTCCAGTCTCATATCAAGCAGCGTTGTCTTCACCTGGGTGGAAGCGTGCCATGGATGAGGAAATGGAGGCACTTTATGCAAATCATATTTGGGACCTAACCAAATTACCTTCCGGGAAGAAAATAGTGGGCTGTCGTTAGGTTTATAACGTCAAGTATCTTCCGGATGGTTCAGTAGAGCGGCTTAAAGCATGCCTTGTTGCTAAAGGCTATACTCAGACTTATGGCGTTGATTATCTAGAAACTTTCTCTCCAGTTGCTTGTCTCAATTCAGTTCGCATTCTGCTTACTGTGGCTGTAAGTCGATCTTGGCCACTTTACCAGCTGGATATTAAAAATGCTTTTCTTCATGGTGAACTCCACGAAGAGGTTTATAT
This sequence comes from Vitellaria paradoxa, assembly GCA_019916065.1. NCBI lineage: Eukaryota > Viridiplantae > Streptophyta > Magnoliopsida > Ericales > Sapotaceae > Vitellaria > Vitellaria paradoxa. The sequence continues at coordinate 15,669,940 of CM034235.1, read as the reverse complement.
GGATCAACCACTAGGCTATGTGGTTCATGGGAGTAAACACTTAGTCTGCCGGTTACATAGGTCCTTATATGGTCTGAAACAATCCCCTCGTGCTTAGTTTGATCGCTTCAGTGATGTTCTACTCAAGGATGGTCTGCAACGGTCTACCTCAGATCATTCTGTCTTTACTCTGCATTCTTCTATTGGTACAATTGTGTTGATTGTATATGTTGATGACATTATTATCTCGGGTGATGACGCCGCAGGCATTACTGATTTAAAAACTTATGAGTCACCACTTTCACACCAAAGACTTGGGAGCCATTCGCTACTTTCTTGGCATTGAAATAGTACGATCCAACACAGGACTTATGCTTTCTCAGCGCAAGTATGTTTTAGATCTTTTATCTGAGACTGGCTTACTTGGTTCCTGGCCTGCTGAAACTCCCATGGATGCCTCTGTTAAACTAGATGTGACTACTGGCTCATCATTTTTTGATGTGAGTCGATATCGACGTCTAGTAGGGAAGTTGATTTATTTCACAGTCACTCGTCTTGACATTACTTATGCAGTTCATATTGTCAGTCAATTTATGCATGCTCCTCGTGACACCCACTTTGAAGCAGTATGTCGTAGTTTACGTTATTTGAAGGGTGCTCCTAGCCGCGGTTTATTTTATCGTCCTTCTTCTCTGTCGGTGATTGGCTATAGTGACGCTGATTGGGCTGGAAACCGTGATAATTGAATGTCTACTTCAGGTTACTGTATCTTTGTTGGTAATAATTTGGTTACTTGGCGCAGCAAGAAATAACAAGTTGTGGCTCGTTCAAGTGCTGAGGCTGAGTATCGTGCTATGGCTCATATTGCCTCTGAAATGCTCTGGGTTCGTTCACTACTTCGGGATTTTGGTGTCGATGTTCCTACTTCTATGGCTACACATTATGACAATCAAGCTGCCATCTTCATTGCAAATAATCCTGTGTTTCACGAACGTACCAAACACATTGAGATTGATTGCCATTTTATTCGAGACTTGTTACTTCGTAAAGAGCTGAGCACTCTATTTGTTCGATCCTCTTCTCAATTGGCTGATCTTCTCACAAAACCATTGCCTCGGTCTTCATTTCAGAATCTCTCATCTAAGCTGGGCATTTTTGACTTATATGCTCCAGCTTGAGGGGGAGTGTTAGAATTTAGGAGTAATATGATTTTATTTCCTATTCATTATTTCCTATTTGGATTGATATAGGATTAATTAAGTTTGATATGATATTTCCTTGTCTTATTTTCTTTCCTTATATGATGTAAGTTTTTTATTATAAATAAGACCTTAGGGAGAAGAGAGAATTCAATTCACTCTCTCCTTTTCTTTTCTTTTCTTTCAACTAAAACAAAATGCAATGTTATATCATTCAGCAGCCTCAAGACTTTTGCACATCTTTGAAAAATGGTCTCATTTTGTGCTGACAAGCAAGATTTGAGAAAAAACATCCCTGAGGGTTTGATGGTTCCTCATTTCATTTTGATCTCTCTCTCTTTCTAACATATTAAAAAAGAGACATGATATATATATTTTCTTCTGTGTTACAACTCAAGCAATCAAGAGGGTCATCACTTATCAATGAATGCAATGACAAGCCTACATGCAATGGGGAAAAGTTTATTAGCACTGATATTAATTTGTAAGTCTTTTTGCAGGACCACCCAATCAGCCAAGAAAATAATTAATAAATTGAAATGATTAAAAATTACTACTTAAAAATCCTTGGAACCTGACTTGTGGCTATGGTAGTAATTTAGCTATTTGATCAATTAAGATTCGAATTCAACATCTAGCATAGGAAGTGGGATTTGAACCATAACCTGCCTGAAAGAATCTTCTTTCATCAAGCCATTGCTTTACAGGCATTACTTTGTCATTGGCATCTTTCCACTCATTTGCAAGTACCACAGCAACACGGTTAGCAGTAACCTTTGCACGAGCTAGTTCTCTGTCCAGAATTCTTCTCTCCTCCTATCCACAATTTGGAATAATAATCAGATTTGTAAATCAATTGTTTAGGGATGGCCACCATTTTTATTTGAGAAAAAATCCAAGAATAATAGGCTTTTTAGTTGATTACATTCATCTCTTCTACTTTTCTCTGATAATCACGCACAGCATTGGCAGCAGCCCCACCAGCCAGAACAGACTCCTCAAGCTCATGAACAGTTTGGAATAGTTTTTCAACCTCTGCAACCTTTTGCCGGTGCATTTTATCCAATATTTTATTCTCCTCCTGAACCAAAAGGAATAAGCAGCACCTTTAAGACTTCGTGCGTCGGCATTTGATAACAAATTATATGCATTCCTTTATGCGGGTGGCCTGCAAAAGGAGAAATTCAAAGACAATCAAACCTGGCATATTTCAATTTGCTTCATTAGCTCTTGATTTTTGTTTTGCAGATCATCAACCAAGGCTGCTTTTGCCAAAGCCATCCGAACTGTTCTTTCTGCCTCCAGTAAAGCTGCCTCCTTGGATTTAGTAAGTCGATCAAGTGCTCTGTTGTCATCTTGCAACTTAGCCACCTAACATAGCCAAAATATCTTTCATATTTAATCATATGATATGAAATGACAAATCCCCAGAATGGCTGCAAAACCTCCACAAACAGAACTACAAAGTTGATTGAATCTAAAAGAAGCTCAAGGAAAAAGAAGTTTAAAGGAGGAAAATCTAGATATGGGCTGGAATTCCATGGTGAGGGCCACTGGAGGCCTCTCAAGATCAAGTTCCGGTTGTAGTCTATGTTTCTTTTGAGTAAATATGCTGCTGATAAACCTCTCAAGGAAAAAAATAAAGGAATATGCTGTTGATATTTATTTAGTTCTGTTTTCTTTAATTTTTGAATGAAGAATAATTCTGCAAGTACAATTTTTTTTTTAGATTTGGACTGTTCATTGTTGCATCTTGTCATAATTCGGTTCATCTCATTGACTCTTAACATGTGGACTTTAATTGCTCTAAGGTTGGTTTTTACCACTTGAAGTTTCCAATTTATAGTTTTCAAGGTTTAGACTGAAACTGGTTGATGTTGAAATGGACATATAAATATAGGTGCGTAATGCTTTGCATTCAATGATAGACAAATATTTAAGGTTACATTTTGGTACACAAGAATGATGCAATAAAGCTTGGAAAGCTTGGAATGGAATGAAGGTTGGACTGGACTGGAATGATTATTCTCATTCCCTTATTTGTTTGACAAATTCCAAAAGGAATAATGTGGGAAAGAATGCTTGTTTTCATTATAATACTTGTTTGGAATAATTTAAATGGTGAAATGGAGCACAAAAAGTTAGAGAAAAATCTCTCTTTTTCCTTGGTGTGAGTGTTGGGGTGGTGGTCATGATTGCCGGAAGTTAGAGAAGGCCATGGTTGAGGGTGGGGGGTGCAGCTTTGGAGGTGTTTATTCATGGTGGATGGTGAAGTAATGGGGGGCTAGTACGGGGGTAATGGTGGCGGTGGTGGTGGCGATGGCAGCAGTGGCAGCAAATAGCAATTAGAGGTGGTGGGGATAGTGAATGGTGGTGGTAGGGGGAGGGTTGTGGTGGACATGAACGGCTATATGCGGGGTTGGTGATGGACGGAATGTGGCAGAGCTGACAAAAGTGGTACCATATGGTATGGTAAGATAGTAGGCGGCAAGTGATGGAGGTAGGAGTGATGATAGATATGGTGGGACAAGGTGGTGTGACTAAGCAGCCACAACCTTTGATTTGTTTTTCTCTCCCTTTTCTGCGCCTCTCTTTTTTTTCACTTTTTATCTTATTCCATGATGGAATGGATGATAATTCCAAAATGTGAAAATAGTTATTGCATGAGACTAGGCATTCCAACTTCATACAAGCAAATTGAAGAAAGGGATGAGTAAGATGTGAGAATAAGCATTTCATTCAACCCATTCCCTTGTACCAAGATAAAGAAAGGAGTTTTTAGAAAAGTGCATTCTTAGGGTTTTGTAATCCAATCCTAGACCTAGCATGACTAATGGTTGACCCAAAAAATTCTTCAGGGTCAACATTGCAAGTGAGTGAACATTTAATATTGGAAAAGTGCCTTGGATGCAGCTCTATAAAGATGAATTCCCAAAATTATGGCTCCTTTAGCATACATAGAACCCCTACCCTTTGTTGCCCAAGAACCTCTTACAGAGTGATTCTCAGGAAATTTGTGAACTTTGTTTTGTTCACATTTCAGTTCTTGATTAGAATTCAGAACCCACAGCTGGATACCATTACTCTCTTCCTTCTATTTAATGTTCTATCTTATGATTCCATCTTCCAATTCTAATTCAATAAAAAATATATATATATATTAGTACCTAAAAGAAATGCAAATCAATCTTGACTATATGTTTATACTGTTTACAGCCCCAAACTGTCTTTCTCTGCCTAGCTAAAATCCAAACTAAACACCCTACTTCAGTTTTTTGTTTTAATCCCAAATCTTCATAATTTTGATTTAGCTAACCTTCTAATCCACATTAAAAGAGTAATTGGCCGTAAAAGCTGTCCAAGATGCTATCCCACGTCATGTTCAGTGTCAAAGCCACTAAGTCTTCAAAGTTCCCAACATCAATGATGGTATAGAGGAGTCAGGAATGGACAATGATGGAGCACAACCATGAACAAGCTTTACTGGGAAACAAACAGAATGAAAAATAGTACACTGCCACTATGAGCAAAGAAAGTCATTCTTGGCAGAGTTAATAATTACCTCCAAATGAGCTAGTTTCAGTTCAGCCTCCAGTGGAGTAATAATGGCCTCGATAGGAGGCATATCATTATCTTTCTGAGCAGCATGGACCCTTCGAAGGGTTGCTTCTGCAGCAAATTGTGCAGCCATAGCCGCTTTTTTCTCATCATTTATCTTCTTAATCTCTAGGTTCTAGAAAATTACAACAAACTGATCATTGCATGCAGAAACATCTAAAATTAGATGTAAAGAAAGGGGTGAAGGAGGGATCCTTCAAAAGGCAACAAGAACTGCTACATGCAGTACCTTACTTTCTAGAAGAGCTTCAGTTGCTTTGAGCTTCTCATCTACTTTGTCCAGCTCATCAGTCAGCTATAATAGCATTGACCAAAATAATCAATGAACAACCCTCTTGTATATATTTCGAGAAAGGGAACAAATTTTATATATTACTATATACACTAACATATAAAATTTTAATTCAAGACTAGCCCAAGCTTTTGATTTCTGCATTTAACAACAACAACAACAATAATAATAATTTCCAACAAGCGAAGATAAATATTTCAAGTTGAAAGATAAAGTAAAAAGCAAAGAAAAATCTTGGTTCATAGCCGAAGTGCTCTGGTTTTCATTAATTAACACTTTGAAGGCAAGAAAAAGTACAAAAGATATTTTGACTCTAGTAGGCATCTAAGGAGTATATAAAACCTTAGGTGAATTTGGAACTTCTTTACCAAAATAGGACCAAACTCATCTACTCTATAAACGAATTATTTAAAGAAAATTATTTACCAAGTAAACGAGTTTACATAAAACCCTTAGGCAAAATTGATGAGGACATCATCTAGATTTTTATTTCTTTTATTATTATTATTATTATTATTATGTTATTTATTATTTGGGCCCATTTGTTTTGGGCTTTATTAATAATGAGTTTATATTATTAGAGGTTATTTGGACCCATTTGTTTTTGGGCTATTTTAGTATCGGTTTATTTTATTTTAGACCTTTTGTGTTAGGCCCATGATGTTTTCTATTTAAACCCTAATTAGGGTTAACAGAAGGGGCATTTGATTGATTGAATAATATTGGTGGCTGGTTTTTCTTTCCCCTCTTTTCTTCTAATTCTTCTTCTCTTCTTCTCTACTTTCTTCTTTCTCTTGCTTTCTCTCTATTCTTTCTTTACTTTCAATTGTTGTTCCGCATCAACTTGGTATCAGAGCGAATCCCTGGTGCAAAAGAAAAATATCAAATCACCTTTTTCAGCCGTGAGAAAAAAAACACCCTAGCCGCTGCCGTTGCCGCTTGCATACGCGTACGCGTCGTTACTCTCAAGACCTTCGTATACGCTTTCGTGTATTTCCGGCTACACCCAGCTCCGGCGACCTACACCACCGGAATCACCTACCTCCGGCGAACTCACCGGTGACCCCAACAACCTCCGGCGACTTTTCCGACGACCGGCCGGCAATTTTTCCGGCGAACTCCGGCGAAGTCCAGCAACACCACCTGCCTCTAGTGAACTCCCAGGTGACCCCGGTGACCTCCAACGACCTCCGGCAGGTTTTTCGGCGAACCTCCGGCGACTTCCGGCGAACCTCTGGCGACTTTCGATGAATTCCAGAATACTCTGTCAATCTATTTTGGCAAATTTTAAGCAACAAGACAGCCGACTACTTATTCGGATGTTTCAAAGGTGAACACTTTATATAGTTTGAAGCAAAGGTTTGGATTAGATACAATTCTCTCATTGTTAATTATGATAAATACTTATATCATATGGCACCATGAATTGCATAAATTTGAACTTGAACCTTGCCTATTTGTTTCATTTATCCTACTTCCTATTTCCCTTTTAAATTTAGTTAATTGTTGCCCATCTTAAAAAAAAAAAAAAAAAAAAAAATCACTCACCCATTGCTTGCCTAAATTATTTGTTGAGTTTCATTTATTAGATTTGTTATTCTTATTTTAAGCATATTAGGATTTTATATTTTTATTACTTTCTTTTTCAATTTTCTTTAATATCAGCATTAAAAAAAAAAAAAAAATTACTTCTGCTCTTTTGCCATGAATTTGGAAAACCAATCATATTGGAATAATAAAGTAGGACTTCATTCTATTCATCAAACTTACGTCAAAGATCCTCCCTATTTTAGTGGCACTATCGATCCTCCTGAGTTTCTTGACTGGGTAGATGATATCGAATACATTTTTAACTATCACGACCTATCTGATGACCAATGTATTCATCTGGCCAAAACAAGATTGACCAATTATGCTAGAGAGTATTGGCAAACAGTTGAGTTATACCATAGACATGTTACTCAATGGGCTTTGATGAAACAAATTTTGAGTGATCAATTTGTTCCTAAAAATTTTATAGATAAGGCATGGTCTCAGTTAATGCGTCTTAAACAGGAGGATTCTTCTGTTGATGACTATTTTGATCAATTTAAAACTCTTAGGAAGTGGTCTAACTTTCAAAATGAGCCTTGTGCCATCAGTAGATTTGTTCTTGGGCTAAGGCCTTGCATCCGTGAGGTAATTCAGCGTTATACTCATAAGACGTTAAATGAAGCTTATTCCAAAGCTTTAGAAATTGAAAAATATTATAAGTCTGAGTCTTATGAGTCTATGTCAGAGTCAAAGTGCCCTATACAAACTATTGAGTTACAACATCCATCTCCTAAACCTGGCGCCCCTACTGTTTCTGTTGATACTTCTGATTCTCTTATTAATTCTCCTCTTTTGACACTTGATCATATTGAGTTACCAAATCCTCAAAATGTGTCTAAAGTAGTTGAATTGGTTCCACCGTCATCTTACCTTGATTTTGTTGATTTATTTGAGGACATCATGAATAATGATCGTCAAGATTACATAGACTTTATCATTAGTGATGGTTATTTTTTCAGGAGATATCATTTAAGCATCTTAAGAGTTTTACTTAGTGACTTCATTAGTTGGGAGTTCTTTGAGTCTATGTCCAAGTTGTTCTTCAGTGAGATTACTCAGTTGCATGAATCCTCCTCACTTCTAGTGTATAACAGAGGCATTCTTGTATACATTGAACAATTTCTCTTACAAGTTATGCGTAGCATCTCTTACCGCTATTCTATTGATCTCATTGAGTTTCCAGCAACTTATTCTTCTTTAAGAGATTCTAATTTGACAAGTCCATTTGCATCCTCCCTTGTCATTTTCTCTCAACCATGTATTCCACCCTTTTTTGATAATGCTGATATTAATTGGAAAATTGGGTTGAGTAATAATTATTATAAATTTCCTACTTATGTTATTGATGAGAATAAAGAATTTAATGGATGTAACTTAATGATGACTTATGCATTGCATACTTACTACCTCATATCGTCTTGCCAAAATTTGCATGCCGAAAATATCGGGCCATTCTATATCCTTTGTGATCCTAATCCCAATGCAATTTTTTTCACTTTGCCATGTGATATGAGTTTTGTCGTAATTTGGCATGTGGAGAACTTGTTATCTTGTGGAGGCATCTTTGGGCCTCAAATATTGTCTGCAGGTTATGGAGATATTTTTATACCGGTTCCAGTTCCTCCACCTCTTCAGCGTTGCCTATCTGTGTTCGATGTTGGGGATCTCATTTTCCTTCAACTCCAAAGATGTCTTGTCAAGTGGAAAATGCGACATGACAATAGTGCTAAGTTTTCAACTCGACGGAGTCGAGTTCTTCTCAGTCCGGGAGAGTTGATGAGGACATCATCTAGATTTTTATTTCTTTTATTATTATTATTATTATTATTATTATTATTATTATTATTATGTTATTTATTATTTGGGCCCATTTGTTTTGGGCTTTATTAATAATGAGTTTATATTATTAGAGGTTATTTGGACCCATTTGTTTTTGGGCTATTTTAGTATCGGTTTATTTTATTTTAGATCTTTTGTGTTAGGCCCATGATATTTTCTATTTAAACCCTAATTAGGGTTAACAGAAGGGGCATTTGATTGATTGAATAATATTGGTGGCTGGTTTTTCTTTCCCCTCTTTTCTTCTAATTCTTCTTCTCTTCTTCTCTACTTTCTTCTTTCTCTTGCTTTCTCTCTATTCTTTCTTTACTTTCAATTGTTGTTCCGCATCAAAAATCATTTACTCAAAAAACATGTTTGCTTAAACTTGTTTACGCAGTAAACGTTTTTGACATATATACAACTATAATTGCCCTTCTCTCTCCCGCTTCTAAACTCACTCTAAAACAAGTCTTAAATGAACAAAAAAGCAAATCACCCAAATCGTCGAGATTCGCTATTGCAGATCATCGAGATTCACTCTTGTTGCTGCGATTCTTGGTAGGAGATTTCACAGAGGTTTCAGAGAACAGGCTTTTCACCATGAGAGTTCATCAGACTGTTTTTTGGCTATATATGTATATATAGCACAAAAAATTTCAAATATATCTCATTCATCTATGTAGAGGTTTAGTTTGTGGGTTGCAGGTTGTTGTTGTGTTTTGTTGCTTTGATGTTGTTGCGTGTATAATACAAACAAGTGCTCCATGTTCCAAAAACATCTTTTGGAGGAAATTTGGAAAAGCTAAATTCGTTTACAATGTAAACGAGTTTGGAAAAGTTCATTTACCCTGTAAATGTTTTTAGCTAAATTCGTATATTACATAAACGAGTTTATCAATTCTTAGCCTCAAAAATTGTTTACTCTGTAAACGAATTTCATTAATTAGATACGTTTGCTCTATAAATGATTTTGCTCCTACTTTGGTAAAAAAGTTCAAAAGTCACCTCAGGTTGTATATTTCTTCAATTGCCTATTGGGGTAAAAACTTAGGAACAAAAACAGACTTAATACACAAAAGTAAACTCCGCAAACTATCTGGAGTATCAAATGACCATTAGTTGCAAGAAAAATCAAACATTCACAATATTTATTGGTTGATTTAACTATAGAAGAACAATTTGAGAACTAAAGAAAAATTTGAGAATTATATCCACAATTTCACAAAAGTTTGCAGAAGTCCAAAGTTGTATTTCATTATATACTGTACATACATTAGCCAGCCCCATCAAGAAGAAATATGCATCTTGAGATATATGAGTGAACTCTAGCACATGACATTTCAACAAGCTCAATTACATTTGGGTTGAGTTACATTGAAATATCACAAGTATGTTATCAATATACCACCATGGAATTCATTTGGAACCGAGCTTTATTTTAATTCTTGTCTTTTAATTTTAGTTTAGTTCCTACACCTCATCACACTTTTAAACCAAAAACCTCCATTCTTTGTGGAATGAATTTCATTTCAATTTGACCTTCCAATCCCTTCACCAAAACCTTGACCTCCTTGTGGGTACGACCGGTTCTCACCGATAAATTTAAGTTGCTACAATTTGACCTGTGCACTTGCAGTTAACAGGCACTGCGGGAGGACTCATCCTTAGCAAACCCCTTATTGGGGACACCCCAAGAATTTCTTGGACTTAGAGCAAGGTTCAAGGATTTCCCCAATAGAGAACCTCTACTCATTCACTTAGTCGGATTACTAGGGACCAGTGATATGATGGCTAGAATCAAGGGATTCATCAAGACTGCCTTGACTGGTCTAGAAAGAGAGATCACTGGAAGGTGTCCTTACCATATAGGATTGCACCAACATAGGGTTGAATCTCCGCTAGGCGAAGGCAGTTCCTTGACTCATATCCTAAGGGATTCCTCATGACCAATATATACCTATCTTTTTCTCAACGAGATCATCGTTATAATTACCATTGCCAAAACTTTGAGTAGCTTTACTTGTTAATGCTAGAAAAAAAAAATAATTACATTAGGTAATATGGAAGTCAACTCTTGAAGCTAAAAATGAATGAAATACCTCTTCTACCGCCTTTTCTTTTAGGCGTTCAGAGTTCTTTAATGCCTTGATTTCTACAAGTGCATCTCCCAATTCCCTTTCCTTATCTGCAGACAAGGAGAAACAACAAAATTCTATTAGATAATTGAACTAATTCCAGTCTATGTTTAGAATTATATGCATATCTAAGAAGCCAAAGGAAAAAAGGGGAGACACAGAGAAACCTTAGCTCAAAAGTATTTTAAAAGAGTTACGTAATGTAAATTATGTATTAACTAAAATAAGTTACTTCACAAAATAGACTATGCATTATTGTCTATCATCTTTAAAGTTAGATAACCCATTATCATCCAAATGATTCATAAAAGGAAAAAAAATGGTGATACTTGTCACGTGCACTTGCTGGAGCCTTGAAGGAGAGGAAATGAAGCATGGACCTTATGGTTATAGAACATGCTGGATGAACTTAAGATTTTTTGGTCAATATTGATATTTGATCAAAAAAAAAAAAAAAAAAAGCTATAACACCGTCCTTCTCAAACTTCTATGAACAAAAATTGTCCGTATCTTGAAAGATAAATTTCCATAACATGTAGTTAATTTGACTTCCCCACCAAATAAAAGGGAGATATCCTATCTCAAGGCAATTATTAATAAAAATGACCTTTGTAATAAGGTAAATAAGTTTAAAATGAAGGGCAATTATAGTAATGAAAGACAAAGAAATTCTGATGCAAATCCAAATATTATTCTATTTTATTAAGATTTTATTTTAGTTTAGGAAACATTTTGTTTGAGGATTTATTTTAAGTACAATTTGTTAGATATTTTTATAGGATACTTATCTTTGATTTGATTTGATTTTTTTTTGTTGACCTGGAACCCCACCGGTTTATTGCAACCCTCAACGAACAGCATAGGTAATGGGTAAACCGGGGGACTTTTTGATTTGATTCGATCTTTAGTTATCTTAAGAATTTATTAGCCTATCTAAAGGCATGAGATTACTAGGATTTGGCAGCCTTGAATTATGAAGAATATTAATTGGCATGATAACTGTGTTTTCTTTCTCTAATCTCTTCTTCTTCTTACTTGTTTCTCTCTTGCTTAATCTTTTTCTATCTTTGCTTTAATTTCTACTCTCCCACATCAAATTCATATCAGCTTTTTATGAAGATAGGGGAAAAGATAAATATTTCCATGAAAGATAAGACAGCCACAACTCCCATGCTGTACTACTATAATTAAGACGGGAAGAAAAGATCTTGCCAACAAATTCTCTGTGTGAAACTAGGATAAACTAATATATATATATATATATATATATATAATGCTTCACAAAAGAAAGCTTCAAGCTGTGAGTTTCAATATACTTTCCATGGACACTCCAATAAGGGTGGGGTGACTCATGCAACATCTTCAACACGACATGATATGGATATGGGGATAGCATGTGATGTGGACACTGACAGAAAGACTAATAAGGTTGTGTGACTCATGCAACATCTTCAACACAACATGATATGGATATGGGGATGGCATGTGCGGCGGACACTGACAGAAAGACTGCCCATAAAAGGAACAAAGGAACAGAAACCTGATTCAACAAAGTTACATAGCATATATGATCTATTTAGTAAACTGAATACTTCAAATTCAGTGTAAGCACCCGTGTTTAAGAAGTCATTTGCCTAAAATTCAATTACACAAATAAATTGGACAGATTGATATCCCAACCTGTGTCCATACACTTAAAGAATTAGACCAGTTGAATCTATATGTGAATGAGGCTTAAAGAATTCCATGTATGATGTATTGTTTTGGATTTTGATGATAAACTAAAATAATTGCAGTAAGAACTCATAAAGAAGAAATAAGTCGGAGAAAGAGAGCAAAATCAGGAAGAAAGGCAAAAAAAGATTATAATCATGACAAATTCTACAAATTTCCAAAATTCTAATAAAATAATATTCTCCAATTTTGCCCACATTTAATCATTTTCTGGAAAAATCTTTTGGTATTTCAATAGGAACCACTTGTATTAAAAATGCGTACATAATCCGCACAAGTATTAACACAAAATCAATAATTTTGATGGGACACTAGTGCCAGAATATCTAATGACACTTGAGCAGTTGCACCATGTTTAAGGCACATTTTTTAACCCAAAGGGAGCATTTTATCAATTTGAATGCTGCCCTTAGAATTGAAAGCTCATTATATTCCCATGAGAAATAAATTTCTCAAAATACCAACTAAACTTCAACTATTACTGGAAGGGGGAACTGCAACTAACAAATAAAAAACAATAATTTAAAAACAGTTCCAAAAAAAAAAAAAATCAAGTCTTTAACCATATAAAAGGAAATTTCTGGTCTCATACAAGAAAACACTTCCATAGAAACTATATGCCCTGTTTGGCATAATTGTCAGAAAACTACCCTCATGAAAATTCTCTATGAAAACTGAAATTCTTATCATTTGAGTGTTTCCTGAACTTGTTTTTAGTTCTTTTGTTTTACTTAATTTTCTGAACACGGCAACAAACCAATTTTTAGTCTCGTTTACTTTTTATATAAACTGTTTTCAATATATATATATATTTATAAGCCAAAACACAACCTACAGCTTTCCTTCCCCCCCCCCCCCCGGGGGGGATGAAAGGTGAAAGCAACCTACAACTTTCCAATAACAGATAGCTCAAGTTCATTCAGTCCGTCTCATTTCGTGGGAATTTTTTTCCTGAAAAACAATTTCGGCCAAACAATGTGCATCTGAGAGAGAGAGCGAGGAGAACCTCTGACTTCATTCTCGAGGCGATTGAGTTCGACCCTAACTGGATCGGAACCATGCAAGAGATTGATGATGTCGTCGACGTCGGAGACGGCTCGGGGGACGGCAGCCGGCTTCTTTCGCGACCTGAAGGAAGCCGACGGCGTCAGCCGCTCCGAGCTCCGCGCCCCATTGCCGCTAAAGTGAGTGGTCGCCATTAGAGAGAGTCAGAGAGATATGTCTTTGAATTTGAAAAGAGAAAAAAAAAAAAAAAACAAATTCGAAACCTAAATTCCCAAGAGAGAGGAGGAAGAGAGGGATTTTGTCAAAGCTCGATCATTTATATGTATGTACCGATGTACATGTACAGAGTAACAGAGGTGTATAGCGGGGTAGCCATGTAGTGGGTTTAGGCGGGGTTTTAACGGAAAGAGAGTTAAAACAACATAGATTAATTTTAGGGAATGTTTGGTTGACAAAAGCTTGATAAAAAAAAAAAGTATAAAAAATTGATAAGATTAATAAATTTTAGTTGATTTTGGCTAACTAAACACCCTCTTAAAGTCCTATTTGGCACAAAATAAAACTCCAAAAAACTCTATAAATCTCCAATAACCCCTCTACTTCTAATTTTTCTGTCATCACTTATTTTAAAAAATTTTAATATTTTGTTAAAAAAAATTTGAAAATAAGTTTATAAATTTTTTATACAATCATATTCTTCGTATCGAAATCTTTCAAACGAATACCATTGTCGCTATTTTTTGTGAATTTTTTTTAAATCCGTGAGAACGGATTTGAAAAACTATTCTCACGATTTACGCCTTTAAAAAAAAGCGATAAAATTAACCCTAAATCACATTTTATCTCAATTTATTTTATTTTTTCTTAATCCAAACGAGACTTTTTTTCTAAAATTGAAATTATATTTTTCATTTTAAATTTTTATAAAAATTCATGCAATAAATAAAAATACTTTAATCTTAATTATTGGATAAATATTTATTAGAATTCAAACATTGCTAATACAACTTCGCGACCTCGTCACTTCAATTCAAGCGCAAACCCAAGCAAAGAGTGGACAGGAGCAAGCCAGGGACCTATTTCAATTGAGCTAGCCAGCCAATAAGATGAGCGACCCATTGCGGGAGCTTAAACCGATGTCCCTCAACTTTTAAAATTACATTTCAACACCAAAATCTCGCCGTCTAGTAATTTAGTAGGAGACATGCACACATTCCAAATTTTCAGAGTTGTTTAACTTAAAACTTTTACAGGTTAATGATGATTTATTAAGAAAAATTATAAAAGTTAAATTTTTAGTAAATCATTCTATTTTAATGAACTTAAAATTTTAAACATATAGATGGTATTTATGGTGTGAAGTTTTGAGGGAAAAAAAAACAAAAAAACAAAAAGGGTAGAAGTTAGGTGTTTATATGTTTTTTGTAATGTGTGAAACAATTAATAAAAATTAGAAAAAGTTAGTAAAAATTAGAGTTTTTTGCAAAAATCGAAAAAAGGTGGTGAAAATTAAAAAAATAAAGATTTTTGGTTTAAAAAAAGTTAATAAAAATTAGAAATTTTTAGAGAAAGTTAGAATTCTTAAAAAAAAATTTTTACATTCAAAAGGTCCACATAACCATGACAGCCGACCGACAACCTTATAATTTCTTAGCCACTACCCATTTTTCCTCAATCTTTAATCCTATAAGGAAATGACAATTTTATTCTCGACCTAATGGTTATAATTAATGAGAAATAAATGATAAGACTATATTACTACTTAACCAAAAGTATTCGACTGTTATAATTGAAATTAGTATGATCAAAGTGAGATCAAAGGTAAAGTGTAGAATTGATTTTTGTACTTTACCAAAAAAAAAAAAAAAAAGGACTCGTGCTTAGGCTAGTTTATTATTTATAAAACTTGGACTCAATTTGTTTTATTTTATAATATATGTAATTTTAAACACTTAAACATTCCAAATCAAATTCTAACTTTTCTATTGATACATACATATTTAAAATTATATATAATATATATTAATTAACCAAGCTTGACCCCTAAGTGAGTCATGTTGGAAAGTGTTCAAGCTAGACTTATTTACTAAGTAAAAAATGCAATATTTTACTTTTATAGAGATATCAAAAAACCAGCCACAACTAACAACCAACCAGTAATCAAAATTGAAGTAATTAAATCAATTACAAAAGGATATGACATTTAACGAAAAAATTTCAAAACCATTCTAAGTAAAGGTTCAATTCTATTAGGTGACTAACATGGAAAGTAATTTACTAAAACAATATCAATTACAACGATTATCTTAATTTAAAAGATCTAATAGGTCATATCTTCTCTCGAATCTACTATTACTCACTAGACACCATGATGCACGGAAACGCATGCGTCTATTTCTACTATCAATTGTAGCTGGAACTAAATAAGTTTTCAAACGACACTTGCTAAAATCTACAAGCATTCAATACTTTTCTTCAACACAATTAAGATATTGCGTGGTTGATGTTCTTCAAAGAAACCTTAATCATTCTCAAAATATGATCTCATAATATGATGATACGAGACTTTTCAGTTGCTTAAAGGAGTATCTCTAAATGATATGAATTTCAAGTTTATTTTCCTTTGCTAATATATTTCTTTATGGATAAAAAAAAAAAAGAAAAGAAAACTCCGAAGAAATCGAAATTTCATTCTATGTGATAGGGTGCACCCGATCAATCATGGGCACTCGATCGATCGAACCATGATCTACCTGACCAACCGTTGTTGACCTCGGTCAAACTGACCAATCGATATATCACAAGTAAGATTGCTTATATTATAACAGCATGCATAACCATATTCTGCTATATTTCGTGATTCTCGTCTGTTAGAGTGTTGTTTTTTTTTTTTTTTGGTAAGTCGTTAGAATGTTGTTTGCTGTATAACGGTTTTAATAACTAATTATCAAAATCATCTTAGAATCCACAAATACACGTGGCACCATATGATTGAAAAAAAATCATAATTGTGTGAAACTCACATGCATCATGCCTATACAGGTCTTACACCTCTATATATACACCAAGCTCTCTAGTGTATGGTGCATACACTCTTCTCCCTTGCTATTACCCTGCCAAAATACTCTCTCAAACTCTCTTGCTGACTTAAGTATCAGAAACTCTTTGGCAGACACCACACCGGTGTTCAAGATAGTTTTTTGAGCTCGGGTTTGGATTATCCGAATCCCTCCCAGATTACTATGTTATCACTATGTAAGAAAACAATCAAATTAGAAAATTTTATGAAGAATAAGACTTGGTAAACAATTAAGTTTCCTTAGCAATCCTTTTTCAAATAAGGCTCTGAATATTCTATGCAAATAAAGTCCAAAAGGAAACAAATAAGCTCCAAAACTGACAAAATATTCTTGAATTATGCCATTGCCGCTCGAGCACTATCTAGCGCATATCCAATTGTTATTCTTGAGGCTTAGCCACTCTTAAAACCTATCCAATAGTTGTTCTAAAGGCTTAGATGCTTTGGTAGCTATCCAGTGGTTAACCCACTCGTAACTTTGGTTTCGGAACCCTCCTCCCCACCCCCTGATACATAGTCTTATCTATATTAAGAGTAAAAATTGTGCAACTCAAAAGAAAGGCATGCATTACTAATTAAAATTATTTTTAATTTCTCAAACACAATATATTTTTCATTTTATTTTTTATTATATAAAAAAACCAAATAAAAGAAATAATCTTAAACTCCTTTATATTCTCTTTTTCATTGACAAATGATTGATCCGGACACTCCCAAGGGTTCTGCTTTGTAAAAGTTATTTCTAATGCAATGAAAAAAAAAAAAAAAAGGTTGACAAAAACAAGAGATGAGTTAAAGGGCGAGCGATCTTCCAAGTGGGGTCAATTAAAGCAGCAGAATGAAAGGAACAAAAAGAGGGAAGCAGGCAGCACAATGACAACGGGGCCACCTAACAGCAAGCAACAGCCAATATAAAGCCAGCTAAACAAATTAAGTAGTCCAGAACATCATCACTGCGTGTGTGGGGGGGGGGGGGGGAGGTGTAGCTATGACAACCGACCCGATTAGAGTTAGGTATTATTTCTATTATCTCTAAATCCGTTGGATAAGAAAAAAAAAATACTTAGTAACAGATATTTTTAATCGGTTACCATCCTTATTCCATCGGATAATAGGTATTCATAACGTTTATATATGAGATAGTTAATTGGATAATAAATTCGGATATCTAATAATTTAGATAAATAACAGAATAATTTGAATGAATAATTATGTTAATACCCATTGAATATATACCTAATAAAAGTGTAATTCTTATAGATAATTTAGATAATTATCGGAAAATACAAGTTAGATATTTTATAAGCAAAATAATTAGGCGAATTTAGAAAATATTCGTTGAATATACCATATATATTGTTTTTAAACACGAACATGGCGAATATTTTATTTTTATATCTTAATTTATTTTATTATTTAAAAAATTTAAAAATACTTACACTTATTTAATCAAAACTGACTGAATATCCGTTGGAACGGGTTAAAATTGCCATCCTTGCGAAGGACCACTGCTGGCTTCGGAACAATGACAAGAAAGAAAGAGAGAAAGTGGGCTGGATCACATGGCAATCAATTGCATGCAAGGACCAGCACCAGCTTTCAACAATGACAAAGAATGAAGCTCTCAGCTGGCAATCAATCTCGCTGGCTAACATAAAACGTTGCCAAAGCTTTTATTTGGATTTCCATCAAATTGTGCAGGAGATATACCAATCAATGGACAGGTGTGCATATGTAGACATGCATGGATTTCCATTAAATATGTCAAGTTGATACCACGTCAAAAGTTTAATTTATCACTATTGGTTTGAGGTGTTCTCGGGAGCAAATCCTTCACCCGTATGTTTTAATGTCTTCTCCTCTCTCTCTCTCTCTCTCTCTCTCGCGCGCGCGCGCACGCGGGGCAACAAATCCTTCACCCATGTGTTTTAATGTCTTTTCTCTCTCTCTCTCTCTCCCATTAACATTTTTTTCTTTATCCTTCACAGTGCAATAACAGTCTCGGAACAACTTACGATTACAATAACAATAATTCCCAAGTATAGTTTGCAAGAGCGTACAGCAGAAACACATTTAGGATTTTAACTAAAAAGTATCAAATATTCGGGAAAAATATAACTGAGTTAGTAGAAGATAAGCAATATTATTTTTAGAGATAGAGAAAATTATAGTTGAATATTAAATCGATAAATGTACTTTTCACAATTTAGTGGTACAAATAACCTTTTTAATTGTACTTTGAGTGCGTTTGGAGCTTCAACAATCTCTAAAAATTTTCAAAAGTAAATTTTGAAAATATTGTGTAATGATTATTGAATATTTATGTTTGATTTGATATAAATTGTTAAAAAATATATAAAATGACACATGTCAAAATTTTAGTAGAGGATTTTAAAAATTTTTGGAGTTCTGTGTAATTTTTTGTACAAATGTCAGATAACTTTTTTTGAATTCTGGCAAAATCTGTTGGAACGCACTATTTTGGTCCGTTCCAACGGCTTTTGAAATTTTTTGCAGTCTAAGAACTTGTCCGCTTTTGAAGTTTTTTGAGATTTTTTTGAGTTTTTTGGGGCTCCAAACGCCCCTTTTATTGGTAATGTCGCTCGTTATCAAAAATATATATGTATATATATATTTATTATAAATTTTATTATTTATATAATTTATTATATTATATATTATATATACTGATATTATGCACAAAAGTATTTAATAGTGTAGTGGAAAAACACACTTTATTCAAAAAAAAAAAAACTTGAGTTTGACTTATGTAAACTCCTTTTATATTAAAAAATTTTTAATTATCCTTAATTTTTCACTAAAACCAAAATATCTCAAATTTGAATTAATTTATTTTTTTAATAAAACTAAAATACTAAGACATTTTGATAATTTCACATTCAAAATCAAGGAGTCACTTGCCTCCCCTGTCTCCATTTAGTTTCGCCAACGATATAGTTTTACACAATGAGATAAAAGATTGAATCTACACAAAACCGTTAAATAGATAATTTAATTTCATAATTTAAATCTTAGACACTGTTTAATTTTAAAATAAATTAATTTTAATAAATTACTGACTGAAAAAATAAATAAATAAATAAATAATGTTGCAAACATTAAATTTATGTTCAATCTCAAACATTACAAAATTAATTAAGTCTAGAAAAATAAAATAGAAAACAAAATAAAGCAGTAAGCTAAATTAGAACAATAACTAAATAATAATAAACTAATAAAATTTTAGACTTAACCTAAACTCACAAATTGGGAGGACTTAAAACTAGAAATATGATGGGGTGTACTAAAAATTACCCAATTTAAGCACCACTTTTAGGCTAAATAAACGGGAGGAATCTCGAGATCCCCCCCTCCCACCTCATTTATTACAAAAAAACATTTTTTTTATTTCTTTATTCTAATAGTTGGTTTATGTATATTTTAAATTAATAAAATTTACATAAAATAAAAATTTAATTTAAAAATTTTTAAAGTTTCTTAAGTTCATTATTTAAAATTTATAGATACAAAAGCATCCTAAATTTATTTGAAAATTTATATTTTATAGTAAAAAATTAATATTTAAATTATTACACCTTTATTTAATAAATTTAAACATTATTAACAATCTTATATTAAATTATCATTACAACATTAAAAGTAATAGAAATAATATTTTAATAATATATATGTATTTATTTCACATCAAATTAGAAAAACAAATAGTTTCTTTTTTAGATAAAATTTTATTTATGGTTGTTGAGTGGCATTTAAAAAAAAAGTTTAAATTCAACTATTTGAGGTAATAAAAAAATTATTTACATTTTAATAAAAAAAACATGTAATGTTAATCTAAATTAATATCTCTTATAATTTAAGAGATACATAAATTTTATTGATACCTCTTATAATTTAATATCTAAATTGATTTTTTTTATTTTGTGTAAATTTTGTTAATTTAAAAAATATATAAACTAACTACTAAAATTAAGGAAAAAATAGTAAAAGGTTTTTTTATCATAAATAAAATGTAAGAGATCTCGAGATTTAAACCTATCTTCTCCACTTATACAATTTAACTTGTGGAATCTAAATCTAAATGGAAGCTTCTTGCCCCCTAAAAGGCATTGTGAGGCACAATCAGTCTGATTTGTTGCGCGGTTATCACATATACACTTGAATCGTTTAATTTTGGCACATCATATATAAACATATAACACTTTAGCAGTTAGTTAAGTATTTAACAAGAAAATTGTAAAAATTGAAAAATTAAAAAATATTAAAGAATTTTGAAAAAATTAATAAAAATTAAAGAAAATTGATAAAAATTAAAAATATATTTAGTGGAGAAAATTAAAAAGAAAATTTGATAAAAATTAATTTTTATTTTATAAAAATTGGTGGACCAAACGTCTCCTAATGACGTAGGTCAAATGCTTCTTCTATATGATGCATGTCTGCAATTAATAAAACATCCAAAAACTTAGGGCTCATTTAGTTTGTTTTTATATTTTTTATTTTTTGTTTTTTATTTTCTATTTTGAATTCATTTTTTATTTTACGCTTTTGAAAATAAAGAAAAAGCTCAAAACGTATTTTGTTATTGTGTTTTTAAAATTTATTTTAAAAAATAGAAAATAAGTTTACAGATAAAATGAAAAATGACAAGACGTCGATTTGAGTGTTTTTAATCCAAAATAAGAAAAATTTCAAAATAATGAAAATAAAGTATTTTTTATTTCTTTATTTTAAAATTTTTAAAACATAAAATAAAAACAGAAAATAAAAAATAAAAAAATAAATTAAATGTCACCTTAATCACTTCAACTTTTTCAAATCTATCAGAGCTTGCGTCTTAAAATGGTCAACTTAATAGTTCAATTTTGGATTAATCTATTTCAAGATCCATTAACCAATTTTTTTTTTTATACAAAACTTATCATTAAGGTACGAACAAGATTTCAAAACACCGTCCGCCGTGTCACTTTTCTTTTGTTCATGCTTCTAATGTTTGGTCGTTGAAAATTTCTAAAAATTTATAAAAATTTTTAAAAATTATTCACTTTTTATTTATAATTAACAGACTCACAATTTATCTCACTTTTTATCACTCTAAACACATTCTTAAGGATCAAAAGTTTAAAGATAATTTTTGATTTGTTTTTTATTTTTATTTTTTCCGCTTATTTTCATTATATATACATATATATACTAAATTTGTTTTTTTTTTATCTGATAGTTTTTAGGCGCATTATTCAGTTCATCAAAATAAATAAATAATAAATACAGATATTTATTATTATTGTTATTATTATTCGATTTCTGAACTACTACATGATTAAAAGCATATATAGTTGAGGGAGCAACAAAAGAACCGAAGTAAATTTATTGTTGATCGAAATTTTAAATTGAAACTGAATGGAGTTGAGCTAGCATCTGTTGGAGAGATGGAAGTGAATGCAACAATTCAGCGGACAATAGGATAGAAAACAGTTTGCAAATATATATATACATACTACACTAGTGATTAAATCCGTATGATGTACGAATTTATTATATTATATATTTATTTTAATTTTAATTAAATTTTATGTTAGTAATGACTTAAAAATAATTTTTATTAAATTATATAAAAAAACGATTAAGCGGCTAAAATAAGACTTAATTTATTAAAATAAGTTACATACATAATTAATTTATTTTTATTAATTAAAATATCACATGATAAATAAAATATTATTATCACTTAATTATATTCATCGAGCAAGTGACTTGAAATATTATGCTAAATTAGATATGTAAATTAATAAAAATTTAAAAATTAATTTATTTCATTACTTCTATTTTCCTTAATATTAACATTTAATTTTAACATTTAGGCTTTTTTTGTGCTTTTAATTCTAAAATATATTAATTTTTTAAATTAAGTAATATTTAGTAATTTCAAATCCCTTTCCTAAATTAATATTTAGATACAAATTTTAAAACTTTAACAAAATAATAAGCAAATGGGTCTAAGTATAATAGACCAATAAGCAAATAAGCCAATTTCATAAATTCATGAGCTTTCACATTAATCAAGGTCATTTACCACAATTCTAATAGGTTTATACACAAAAGAAAGAGTATATTTCTATTCATTTATTAACGTAGGACAAAAAGAAATTAATTATTTATAAATGAATAAGAAGAGAGTATTTAGAAAATAGAGAGTACTGAAGCATACTACGTAAGATTAGGATGAAAGAGGAGAGGAGAAAGAAACTACATTCTATTAATATTATAGCACAGATATATATGTATATATATAATATGATACATACACAAAGACCAATTTGAACACTAATGGTCCGTTCACATAAAAAGGGATTTCAGCTTCAGCTAGAAAAAGAACCGAAAGGAAATAAAGTGGAAAACAAGTTTGTTTCTTTTTCTTCTCTCTCTTTTTTTTTTTTTTTTTAATCATTTGGATAGCTAATGGAAAGAGAGGGAGTTTATTTTTATTTTATTTTTTGTGACAATTTAATGAAGAGAAAGTGAAATAAATACCAATTTCTTTACTCTTATGCCCTTACAAATTAAATTACATGGAGGGGCACTAGAATTTATTACTTAATAATTAAAATTAAAACACTTCATCTTTGTTTCCTGCCAGAGGTTTAAAAGAGAAAGCATCCTACATTGTTTAATTATTCATGCTCCGCTTCCTTAAGTTCATTGTTTCAACTTCCGCCTTATTTTATTTTCTTTAGGGTGTGTTTGGAGTGAAAATTTGGTGAGTTAAAAAAAAAAAAAAAAAAAAGGAAAGAGACGAGTAAAAGGAATATGCAGGAAAGAGGGGAAAAAAAAGAAAACATAAAATCTCAAATATATCTAAAAATATAATAAAATACAATGCATTCATCAATTAATTGGTTTTCTAATTTAATTAATTTCTCAAATTTAATACTTTTTTTCCTTTCATTATCTATTTTAAACCAAATATGAAAAGTGATTATTAATCCTATCTCTTTCATTTTACTCAACAATTTATTGATCCAAACATAGCCTTAAACTATAATAACCTCAGCTAAAAGATGAGCTTCAAATTCCAGAAAAAGGGGGGGGGGGCACAAGGCTTATTTGTCTGCTTTTAAAACGCATGCCTGAATCTGCAATCCACAATGACCAGTAAGGCACTAATACTCTAAGATAACCGGTTAGAATCCAATTTATGTTGATTTTCCGAAGCAGCTTCACGTTCTTGGCGGCGCCTCTCTCTCTGAATGAATCCAACATAGAAAAGTTAAGTCTGAAGAAATACAAATAAATTTCCAAAAAGAAGTATCAATCTATCTAACAGACAGACATGGAACACAGCCTGCAGAATCAACATTACTTTTTTTAGTTCTTTTCTTAGCTTCAACAGCTAGATATTGTGTATTGCAGAGGTAAAATTTGGTTGGGAGGACATCAAGACACAAAACCCATAAAATAGAATTATATAGTTTTATCAGAAAGCACATCAAGAATAATTTTCATAGCAACATTCCAATTTTGACAAGGATCGGCTTAGTAATGATGTCAGCCAAATTGGACATTAATGCAATTGGGTTAAGACACATGACTAAGACAAAGAATGGAGAAAAAATCCAACGTCCCCAAACAAATTGATCTGCAGCCTAAATGAGTTTGTCTAGATTCTTATCATGCAAATGATATGAAGGATAGGACAGATTTCACACATCCTCTAGCTTGCGGGATGATAAGTTGCTATTTTATGAAGTTCAGCATCCATCTTGATTTCTTGTGGATCCTCGAAGTTTGATACAAAGAAAAGCTTATAGAAAAGCATGGATGTTGGAACACAAAAGAAAGCAGTTAGTATCGTATTATTGTTATAGAATAATTGCAATGGTCAAAACTTTGTAAACCTATTACTTTTTTATTTCCTAGAGTTTGATTTGTCTAGCTTTATCTACGATTTATTAGAATTAGGTGTCCGAATTGTTTGGAATGTGCTTTGGTTGGAAATTGCAACATACAGCAATTAAAGGTTTTACGTACTGTTTAGATTGCACCCTTGGTGTAGGATGCAACTTAAGATAAGTAGGGTTTAGGAAAACCTTATCCTATGGAATAAAAAGGGCTGCTGTAGCATTTTTGAAGTAAGTCTCTCCACGGAAATCAAAGGCTGATAAGGTTTAAAAAGGAGAGATATTTTTGAGGTACTTTTTATGATCATTTGATATAGCAAAAGCAAGACTTTCAACTATTCATATTGGAGATTAAATATGGTGGAATCTGCACATTGAAGTTCAAGCATCTAATGTGAGTTTGATGAATCGTGTGTGTCAAGTCTACGTAAATCTTTGTAATCAATGTACTTATTTTTTATTAATAGTGGATTGCTTGGGGGTGGTCGCCATAGAAATTCAGGGTTTTAACTGGATTTGCGTATCTAGGGTTTGCTCGATGAATCCCTAGTAAACATGCAAGAAAAACAAATGAGCTGGCATTAACAATTCTCAACAAATCAGCACTCCCATATCTTGCTTCTTATAACCAATAAACTGTGCAATAATAACATTCAGCATGTTAGTTCACATTCTAAAATGTGATTGAAAAAGAAAAAAGGAGTGCAAATAAGAAAATCACTTCCAACAAACATGAGAAGTTTCTTATTTGTGTGGCAGCAGTTACAAATGCTACAGCAACTGGTAAGCTAAAGCTAGATTGAATCAATTAATGAATGAAAAGGAACAGCTTATGAAAGAATCAAAAGGGAGAACCAACATTGAAGGCCTCTTGGATGAAGGAAAGGTGGGATCCCTGTTGTAGATTACTATCTTCTGCTCTGATCAAATCTATATACATATATATTACTCTCTTCTATAACTGGAGCATACTAAGGTTGCTTATCCTTTAGGTGTTTTGTGGTAAAATTACATATAAATTGGCGAAATTAGGGGGAAAAATGAAGATTGGAAGCATACCCTTCTTTCCCAGTATGGAAGAAAGCAGACAAAATCATAGACTGGAGTTATGGTTGACACCAATACAACATTAAGACCAGTAAACAACAACAATCCTGTCATGGGCCGTGTTCTATGTGGCATCTTTATTTAAATTTGAGCTTTCCCCACCTGCAACCACAATCTTGTAGTGTAGTTATTCATCAGCAGAAGAAAATATAAAGAACAAAGTCAAAGATATAAGAACTTTAAAAAAAAAAAAAAGTCATAGATATAACAAGGTTTTTACACAAGTACAGTGCAAATAATTAAAAATAAATAATAAATAAATAATAATAATAACTGATGCAAAGACAGTCAATAAGAGTAACCAAAAGACTAACATGAAACTATAACAAATATTACAAAGCCAAATGCTATAATCCCCTAAAATACATACATACATGCATACATATATATATATATCCAAAACTTAGCATATAAAGCATTCATAATACATCATACTTTGAACTCTTTAGGGAAACACGAATGAAGATAGTAAAATGGGGCTCTGATAACTGTATGGGATGAACTCGTTGAGAATTTTTCTCAAACACTTGATGGGCCATTTACTGGATCAAGAAAAGCACCCATGAGCAACATGCAAACAATGCTCTCTCTCTCTCTCTCTCTCTCTCTCTCTCTCTCTCTCTCAAGCCAGCCCTAAAGATCATATAACTGTGTAAAAGAGTGCGACCCGCTTCCATTTTTTCTATATATAACTAAACAATAATCATTTGTTCTTTAGAAATCCATGGTCGACTTCACAAACATAACCGATTAAGCACTCCTAAGAAGAGGGGGGGCTAAGGGTTACCTGCCGAGGAAAAGAAGTCTCCAAATGGGTGCTCCTCCTCTCTCTCTCTCTCTCTCTCTCTCGCTCTCTCTCGCCCCCCCCGAGCTTCTGAATTCTATGAGCCCGTCACTGAATTAGGCTTCGTTTGGGAGACTAGTCGGAGTTTTACTAAGTTTTTTTGTTTTTTTTATAAAATAATTAAATTTATTTTTTTACATTTCAATTTTTTTTTTAACTTATGAATAAAAATATCAAAAAAGTTAAAAAATATTAGTTAACAAAAAGTTAATTTTCTTTTCTAGCACACCAAAAAAAAAATTATTTGCCCCTTATTATTAGTCTAAGTGTCTCGTGAACATGTTCTTCACAAAAATTACGCGAGTTCAATTGCTAACTCAAACGGGATTCGATTTATCCATTAATTATATGATTCTTTAAAAGTTATAATAAATCGATAAAAATTTCAAGTTATTAAAATATATATATATATATATATATTTTTTTTTTTTTTTCTTTTCAAACAAAGTCTTAAACTCTGCTCGGAAAGTTGGACAACGGGCCAGCTCTAGCGCATCACTTGGTGGGATTCGGGTAGAGCTGCTGATGGGGCGGGATTTGGGTAGGTTTAGTCCAGATCGTCAAAACAGTTTACATTAAAATGGGTTAAATTCAATTATATTTATTTATTAGCGAATCAATATTGAACAGAATAAATACAAATTATATAAAAATAATAAACCGAATTCAACAAAAATTATCAAAATAAACACTATCCAAAATTCAAAACCTCATATGCGTGTAAACAAAATCAAGAACTATATAGGATGTGATTGTCACATTTCTAGCCATAAAGGCCTGTTTAGTTATATTTCTATATATATATATATATATATATTTTATGTTTAACTTATTTGTTTTTTATCTTTTACTTCCCGTTGTTCTTTTCTTTCTTTGAAATAAAAATAGAAAACATATTTGGTAATATAATTTTATATACAATACTCTATCTTAATAAAATATTTTGACAAAAATTAATTTGATTTAACAAAATATTTTTTATGTTAATTTAATTAATTATTTTAATAAATATATTCAGATGTATTTAATTTATTAAATTTTATAAAAATATTTACCATTAAAAAATTTAGTTTAATATGTAATTATTATTTATAATCAAATATTATTTTAAAAGTACTTTCATTTAATAAAATATTTAAATAAAATAAACCACCTACATTATTATAATACAAGAGGAGTACGGATAATTGATGAAACCAGTACTAGTTGAAGTTTCTTAATTTTTTTTTTCTTTTAATAACTTTTAATTACTAGTAACCACTCACAATTTAAATATATATATATATATATATATAAGTAATTTTTAAAATTTTATGATTTTTTTAAGAAAATTTATCTTTGTACCTTTTTATTTTCCTTTTATACCCCTTTAACTTCTCATCACTTTTGTTTGTTCTCTTAAATACTCTTTATTTACTCACAATTTAAATAAATGTCACTATTTATTATTTAACATAAATGTTTCAATCTTTTTAAATACTAATTGTTTTTTAACAATTTAGAAAATTTTAAAAATAAAAAATTAATAAATATCTCTTTTTCCCATAAACAAAAGTGCGAGCATCCACTTCTAATTTTTATATGATGTAACAAAAATTGACAATGTAACTATGAAAGAAAAAAAAAACTGAAAACATAATATGTTTAGATATAAATTTTCAAAAAAATTTTATTTTTGGCAACAAAAAAATAAAAATAAATTTATCAAACACATTTTTATTGTCAATTTCTTAAAAAATTAGTTATAATGCCATTACAGAAATTGTTAGCATTAGAGTTCATTTAATGTTTTTTTAATTGTTACAAAATCAGTCTCCTCTCTTATTCTAATTATCTCTCTATGATTAATTTTTTTTCAGTCTTATTTATTTATCTCTATCTCTTTCTACCAATTTAAAAAACATACTCTCCAAAACTTCTCTATCTCTTGAAAAACTTATTTCCCTCAAACATAGTTGAATAATAAGAATCTCTCATTTTAAACTTTAATACCATAACATATCATTTAGTTACAAAAATATAACTATTGGTTTGTAATGTTTTAGCTAATGTATTTGAAGGTTTCTTATCACGACGATTTATTTTTACTTTTTTGAGATTAGTGAAATTTCAATACAATCGTACAAAAGAAAATTTTGTACTGATAAAAGTTTAGACTCATGTTTAAGTTTCACTATAAAATTTCAAAATAAATATTATTAAAACATCTTTTCATTACAAAAATATTATTATTATTATATTGTCTGCATTGATTTTTTTTATAATATTTTTTAAGAATGTATACATATTATATAATTATGAGAACTTTGTAAATTAGTTTGTTGCAAAAGTATTAGATATAAAATCTTATTTATTTATTTTTTAAAGCACAAGAAAAATATTAAAAATTTTGTATTAATAAAAAATAAACAATATAAATTTTAAAAATATTATTACTAATATATTATCTGAATTGATATTTTTTATAATATTTTTAAAGATTGTATACATATTATATAATTATAAGAACTTTGTGATTTAGTTTGTTGCAAAAGTATTGGAAATGAAATCTTACCTGTTTGTTTTTCAAATGACAAAAAATGTATTAAAATTTTATATTGATAAAAAATTAAACAATATAAATTTTTTCCTTAAGGAGGGGGCTATCGACCCCATGATCTTAAGACAATATTATTTTTCAATTGCAAACTTCTACAAAATCTCTTGGAAAAAAAAAAAAGATTCATAGATTTTAGTAGTTGAGGATGAGATAGTAGATGTTTTTCGAAAGATAAATTAATTTGGAAAATAGAATATAGCTTTGAAGATAAAGTGAGGAGGGTAATTTTGATAATAATAAAAATTAAAAATTTATGATCTTATATTATCGGTACCTTTTCAAAAACAAGGTCAACTTTCCATTCCTAAAATTTTAAGTTAATTCTGTACATCCAATAAAATAAAATGCATTTATATAGTGGGGGCGTTTGGTGTGACAAAAAATAATGAAAAATAAGAAAAAATGTGTTTTGGATAATTTTTTACCGTTTAATGCGCAACCAACAAATCATGTTTTTCAAAGATAAATAGTAAAATTTTTTTACTCTTACATCAGTTTCTTTTAGAAAAAAATCGTTCGAATGGTTTATTTAGATCTGTCAAAATAATTTTATGTTAAAATTTATTAAAAGATATGAAAATTTTTTGAAATTTGTAGACAAGTTATTGGAATTTATGAAATATTATTGGGATTTGTAAAAAATTTATTGAGGTTTATAAAAAGTTGTTAGGATACGTAGATATATATAAATTTATAATTGTTCACGAAATGACGAAAAGTGTAAAATGGGAGAGAATTTTAGAAGTTTTTAGAAATTTTCAATGATTTTCACCACACTAAACGGGCCCATTGTGCATCATTAAAAGTTTTCTGTGCCTTGGAAGCCGGAACAACTATGGGTACATTTGACACACTGATTTTTACTAAAAATCTCAAAAAAACCTCTAAAAATAATTCACCTTTTATCTCACTATACGAATTATGAACCCAAACTTATTTCACTTTATGTCAAAACGATTTTATGTTAAAATTTATTAAAAGATATGAAAAATTTTTGAAATTTGTAGATAGATTATTAGAATTTATGAAATATTATTGAGATTTGTAAAAAATTTATTGAGATTTATAAAAAGTTATTAGGATACGTAGATATATATAAATTTATAATTGTTCACGAAATGATGAAAAGTGTAAAATGGGAGAGAATTTTAGAAGTTTTTAGAAATTTTTAACGATTTTCACCACACTAAACGGACCCATAGTGCATCATTAAAAGTTTTCTGTGCCTTGGAAGCCGGAACAACTATGGGTACATTTGACGCATTGATTTTTGTTAAAAATCTCAAAAAAAATCTCTAAAAGTAATTCACCTTTTATCTCACTACACGAATTACGAACCCACAATTTATTTCACTTTATTTCATTTAATAACACTTTTTATCACTTTAAACACACTCTATATATCAATAGCTGTATAACAAAGACATAATCAAATCATCTATACTATAAAAAAAAAAAAAAATTCTGAATAATTATAAAATCTGAATAATCAAATCATCCTGTGAAACAAATCCAAATATATCCTCTCTCCATAATCATAAAATCATTTAAGGTTCATTTGGGAAACTTGGCTAGTAGCTAGCTTTTTTTTAGTTTCAGCAGTGCTTGGTCAATTTTACCCTCTTACATTTTAACATTCTTTTAAACTTTTAAGGGTAAAAATGTCAAATTAACAAAAATTAAAAATTCACCTAAAAAAAGCCATTTTTTTTCTTCCCAAACACAAACTTAGCTAACTTATTTTTAGTTAGCTACTAGCTAACTTTCTTCCCAAACCAAGCCTTAATCACACTACTTGACTCTTCTAATGTTACGTAATTATTATTTCAAAAAGAGTTGTACGAAAATTGTGATAAAATAACATTTTCCCTCCACTATGTTACATTTCATTAAATCAATTTTAACTAAATATATTAAAATATAGAATTTCTCATAATCCAAGAAAATAAATAAAAATTGGACAAACATCCGTGTTTTTCATAGTTTAATATTAAGAACAATTGTAGACTTGCAGCGGACTGAGCAATCCAACTTCCAAGAATGGCAGATGAGAAACAACTCCACCTACCTCGGAGGAGGTAAGCAAGCAAAGGCTCATAGCAACAACCAATTCAACACACATTTTCATATATATATATATATAATACATACACAAACACACACACATATTTCATAATTAACCTTTCACCAAAAGACACAACCCCATCAAAATGGTCTTCATGATTGAGCTTCTCTCTGCAGCTCTCGTCTTTTTCATTACTCGTATCTTCATACACCATGCTCTCTATAAACGGCGGACGCCGCCAGGCCCTCGCGGCTGGCCGATCGTTGGTTGCCTACCGCTGCTAGGCACCACGCCGCACGTCGCCCTAGCCACCATGGCCAAGAAATTCGGGCCCCTCATGTACCTACGAATGGGCACTTTCCCCACAGTGGTCGCGTCCAACCCAGAGGTGGCTCGAGCATTCCTCAAGACCTTAGACCTCAACTTCCCGAACCGGCCGCCCAACGCCGGTGCCACTCACATCGCGTACGGCGCCCAAGATTTCGTCTTTGCCGACGTCGGACCCCGGTGGAACTTGCTGAGGAAGTTGAGTAACTTGCACATGCTCGGAGCTAAATCGTACAAAGACTGGTCTCCAATCAGGGCGACCGAGCTCGGACACGTGGTCCGAGACACGTACGAATCGAGCCTAAAGGGTGAGCCGGTGGCGGTACCAAATCTGTTGGTTTGCGCCATGGCTAACCTAATAGGGCAAAAGAGTCTTAGCCGGCGAGTCTTTGTCGCGCAGGGTTTGGAGTCTAGTGAGTTCAAGCACATGGTAGTGGAGCTCATGAGACTGGCGGGGTTGTTCAATATTGGAGATTTTGTGCCTTCAATTGCTTGGATGGATCTTCAAGGTATTGAAGGGAAAATGAAGCATCTACATGAAAAGTTTGATGATCTGTTGACAAAAATGATTGAGGAACACTCGTCAACCGCTCATGAAAGAGGGGGAAATCCGGACTTTCTCGACGTCGTTATGGCCGCCAGGGAGGTTCCCGGCCAGCCGGATCTCACCATTACCAACATTAAAGCCCTTCTCTTGGTATGAATAGGCTCGTTTTAGAGTACTAAAAAAAATGCAAAAAAATCTTTACAAATCTCCACAATTCTCTACAAAAATTTTTCCAGTAAATCCTTATAAATCTATATAAATTTCTAAATCTTTATCAATCCTAATAAAATTTCTACAAATTTCAAAAAATTCTTACATAAAAAGTAAAAAAAGTGTGCCAGAATCCATCCGAACGGACAATTCGAAGTCTATCCATTCGTTCAAACAAATTTTCACTGTTCATCTCTATCTTCTTTGGTTTGTTAATTACAATCCAAACGCCAAAAAATAAACCAAATCACATTTTATCTCAACTTTTATAATTCTAAATGACCTCTTTATATATTTGTTGCCTGAACCTAATACAGGTGCTTCTTGTACTTCAGATATTCACGTCAGCAGATTCTCACTATAACTTTGAAAATTTTGCCAGAACTGGTTCATTGCAGGAACGGACACATCAGCAGGAACGGTCGAATGGGCACTAGCAGAAATGATAAAGAACCCTAGAATTCTCGACCATGCACAGACCGAAATGGACCGAGTAATCGGCAGAAACCGCCGAGTTGAAGAGTCCGATTTACCTAATCTCCCCTACTTACAAGCCATATGCAAGGAAACGTTTAGGTTACACCCGGCGGTTCCCCTGAGTCTTCCCAGGGTATCCACTAATGCATGTGAGGTAAATGGCTACTACATACCCAAAAACACTAGACTCTTTGTCAATGTTTGGGCAATCGGAAGAGACCCGAACGTGTGGGAAAATCCCCTAGAGTTCAAACCAGAAAGGTTTCTGACCGGTAGAAATGCAAAGATTGATCCATGGGGTAATGATTTTGAGCTCATACCTTTTGGTGGCGGGAGACGAATGTGTGCAGGAATACGGATGGGAATTGCGGCCGTGGAGTACATCCTGGGCACGCTTGTGCACTCGTTCGATTGGAGGCTCCCTGAAGGGGTTCAGCAGCTTAACATGGACGAGGCTTTCGGACTGGTGTTGCAGAAGGCTGTGCCGCTGTCAGCTATGGCCACCCCACGGTTGCCGCCAAGTGCTTACAAGCCCAACACTTAAACGAGAGTTAGCAGACCTACTTGCAAAGTCGAGTAAAATGCTACCTGTCTTTCTGCTAATTTTTTTTGAAATGTTAAACAAAAGGCAAGAATATTATCTCATTTTCAATCACAACACACAGATAAATTTCACCCGCAATATATAGAGAATTTCGGGGACAAATTTCTTACAAAAAGAGAAGAAAAAATTACACCCTAAATAAATTCCTTTCAAGGATATTCAACGTGGTTTTGGTATACAAGTTATAGCTAATTCCCTAGTAGCCACTGCTGCTACAATTCATTCCTAGTTCCAGTAGACATCGACATAATCATATTATTGGCACAACATGA
Source organism: Vitellaria paradoxa (assembly GCA_019916065.1). Taxonomy (NCBI): domain Eukaryota; kingdom Viridiplantae; phylum Streptophyta; class Magnoliopsida; order Ericales; family Sapotaceae; genus Vitellaria; species Vitellaria paradoxa. The sequence goes on along the minus strand of CM034235.1, from coordinate 15,636,517 downwards.
GAGATTTGCATAGACCACCTACATAACATGTATGTAATTTACACAGTGCAGACTGGGGCTGTAAATACAATAACTAACCTCCCTGCACCCCTAACTGGGTAATCCTAAAGCAACTCTTGTTTACGTGCAATCTGCTTGATACGGATTATATAATTGCTCCAACAGCCATTTGAAAGTTGAAGTTGTTTGATGTATTGATCACCTCGTCACTCCCGTGGCCGGGCATGCCAGAGAGAACTTAGGGCTCGAAGTCGGGAGAAATAGTCACTTATTGCAAGAAGGGCACGGGCCGATTGTCTGGTTGTCAATATACGGTGCATTTGTTGTAGCGTTTGTTGTCGCAAATTATCAGCCTGGTAATACCCCCCACAAAAAAAAAAAAATTCAATGAAAATTTTATTATCCATACTTTAGATTTCATTAGAAAGAGGCAAATATACTGTGCTGGTAGCCCAGCCGCTGCATTACACAGATTTGGCTAACAAAACAGTGGGTGACAATTGGATGCTCACTATTCAATTCTACAGTAAATTGGAATAACACAGAGAACAAAATTATTTTAATTAGCAGCCATCAAGCAAATTAATTCCAATACGCCCTAGTCATTTCTGTTATCAAGCAAACACAAAGGGGTTGTTTGAAGTAAGAAAAAGTGAAATAAATTGAGAAAAATTGTGGTTTGGGGAGAGTTCGTAATGCATGTAGTGAGAGAAAAAGTTGATGTGATATAAAGTTAACAGAGATTTATAGAATTTTTTGGAGAAATTCAGCAAACCAAACGACCCCAAAGTACACTCGGTTCCATTTAATGTAACAAAGCCCGAATCCTTCGCTAAACCACAAAGAAGCTTGTCGGAATGCAATGGTTTTTAGCCCCTAGGGAATACAAGCTCAAAAGTAAATATGTACTATCAAAATAATATGTACTATCAAAATACACACATCTCGATAAGATCAAGTATATAGAAGCTGGAAAAATCACACTACATTCAAATTTCAAAGGGCTTACACAACCACATGTCAGTACTAAACAAAAATTTCCAGAAGACAGAAACCTGACCAGTAATCAGTGGTCCAGAGAAAATATATGAATTGCAACTAAGGATTGATACAGACATGAGATGCAAACAAGATACAGGTATAGACATAGATATAGAGACTTTGAACAGATGACGCTACGGACATGGCAGATATACATCAAAAAAATAATTTTATACAATTTTTATTTGTTATAAGCGTAAAAATATATACAAGAAAACTAATTTACTAATTCAATACATAATTCAACATGTGTAATATAACAAAAGAAAAAAAAAAAATTCTTTATTTTAGGGGTTTCGGATACTATTAAGTTTGATTTAATCACATATTTGAATTAAAAAAAAATGAGTATACAGATACGATGCCTATTTTTAAGTGTGTGCGCTTCATAGTATTGCAACATTCATAAGTATACAAGCTAGTAATAAAACGTCTAATAAAAAGGGGGGCCCAGTACATGAGGATCCCACCTATGCAAGGTCTAGAGGGGTAACTGTATGCAGTCTACCCCCAACAACTAGAGATACTGTTTCTGAGTATTAAATTCACAACCCCTAGGGCGCAAAGGAGCAACATTACCATACTCAAACAAAATGAATCGTCTTAAAATCTTCGCTGTTAACATGCCTTTAATTAAGCTTTCTCAGCAGCAGCCAGTCACAGAAGGAGCCAATGAAGAAAAACAAAAGATAATAAAAAAAATCAACAAAAGGGAAATTTACCTGGCGGACAAAACCTTCAAGAGTTCCCAACTTTCCCATTGCCATTGCCATTTGACCCATATAATTTGCCACATTCCCTGATGATCCTGATGGGTTAGGAGAGCCATTGGCCAATGTTTCAGCAAGAGATTGCTGCAATGCTTCCATGCCCTGAGAGAGAGCATCCTCTGCCTGCTGTGATGATTGCTGTAAGCTGTAGATGCCAACTAACTGCTGTTCAGTTAGTGGCTCTAATTGATTCGCGAGGAGCTGCAGTGATGTTTGATTCAATCCACAAACAAAATGAATTAAATGACTACACAAAAGAGTAAAAATGAAAAGAACACCATCACTGCTGGTTTTTAACAGTGATTTTAAACAAGTAGTGATTGTAACTTGAAGTGGTAAATAATTCACTCTCAAGTAACTTCACCCCCTCTCCCTCCAAAGCAAAACCAATTTCTAGTAAACCCTGGGTTGGCTAAAGTATTTTAAGTTTGCTTGCTCTCCTAGCTCAAGGTTTTGATTCAACCATTCATCAGTCTTGCAACTTCCGCAGCAAGCAAGTCAGCCACATAGGGTTCTGCTTGATCTACTTCTTATGTGTCTGATGTGAAAACTTGAGCCTTACCCAAGCACAAATAGTAAGGTCTTGCCACCCAAAAATTAAAATAATAGTAAAATACATTTAAGCACTTGCTTATGCCCTAATTAAATCCCCTAAAGCAATCCTAGACTTAATCATAATAATTCAACATTCTCAAAACTCAGATATGCAATATAAATTAACAAATAAAATAAAACAGCTTACTTGTTTCTTTTACTTTTTTTTTTTTTTTAATGAAAAAACCTTCCCCCCAAAATAAATCCTGGACCCTGATCACATCTTATATGCAACAAATTCCCCTCTCAAATGTATTACTATTTTTTCATTGAACATAAGACTTGCAAATGAAACAGTGGAACCAAGTGAATCTCACTTTGAGAAGTTCAGATGAGCGGAAGCCACCAATCCACATAAAACACCGTTCTGCAGGTGTTTTCCACATTCCTGACAAGATGTGGAAGACATCAGCCTTGGCCGCATTGCCTTTAAGCCTAAAAACATCACTGTAGTGTGTAGTGACATTGTCCACAATCGTGCGAAGTTCATTGTCGCTTGCATGTGAATTGACCGCTGCCCTGAGCTCATTTATTTGCCGATTGTGCTCTTCCAACCATCGTGCATATTCTACATCATATGCCAATGCCCCTGCAGGAAAAAAACAAATCAACAAAGCTGCTTCCTCTATAGGAACAATGTCAACCAGTTTTTGCAAATGGAAATTACAAGAACAGCAGCACCATGACAGCAAAATATACATGGTAACTCACTGTTGTGTGAGGATCCGCAGGCAAGGACAATTAAGAAAAATACCACAATGCACTATGAACACTAAAAAGTTTCCAGTTAACTAAGACCACGTATGTTATACAATCAGTTCCACTAGTAAATCTCAAAAACAAGTTTAACAATTGATCCTACTCTTCCAACTTACCCCTAGTCCCCCCACCCCTCAAAATAAGGGAAAAAAAAAGGAAAACAAAAACAAAAAACAAAACAAAAGAAATAAGGAGTATATCAAGTAAAGTTGCAGAAGTGCCACCCAAAGTTGTTAGAAATTTGACTGGCTAATTGACAACCCTAAACTCTCACACAGAAGAAAACACATTAAGCATAATTCTACTGATTGGCCGAAATCTGGAACAGAGAGAGCCCAATACAATATGACCTAGATAACCCTAAACTCTCAGACAGAAGAAAACATATTAACCCTAATTCTAGTGATTGGCCAAATCTGAAAGTTTCCAAAAAAAAAGATAATTTACAGGCACATCCTGAGATAACCAAACTGTTTGTACATGAACACTAAATCATGTACAGTGTAACAGGAATCCAAAGCCCATGACCAATTAGACATGTGCCAAGAAATATTTATTTTACTTCTTACATATTTAATGTTGCAAATTGCAAGAAGTGAGCTATAGAGGCTGCCAACTGCCTCTGGCATCTGGCCCAAGTGGCCCCTTGGGATTCATGGACTCTAAAATGTTGGTTATTCAACACCCACCAATATTTAGTTTCTCACCCAGCTAGGAAGGCAAGAGGCTGTAAGAGAGGGTCCCATATTGTCACTAGTAAATAATAAATAAATGACAAAGGAACAAACAAATAAAACAAAATAAGCTTGTTGTGGTTTCAAAACAATGGCTCAAAAAATATGTTTCTAGTAACTGCTCTGATTCAACAAATGGATTGGATGATTATATCCAAAAATTGGTTTTGAAAAGAGAGTAACAATATACATATGCAGATAAAATATAAATATTTAATTTAATAGCATTTTTTTTATAAGTAAATATTATTTTTTAGGAGAATGGGTTAGGATTACTTGAACCCATGACCTTCGGTCTAGGTTGGAGAGGGGGTCTTTCACTCGAACTAGCCCCTCTTGTCTACAACTTAATTGCATAATGAAATACAGAAAAAGAAAAGGAGAAAAAAAATAATAATAAAAAGCAAATTTATTCTCAAAACAACACAGAATATCTTTAGATGATTTCAGATTTCTCATTAGTTTGGTATTGGTTTCTGGAGAAGGAAACCCCCCCCCCCAAAAAAGGACTACTAGACGCCGTTTTAGAAAACGAAACTAGAAAATTGAATTGAACCAAAACCAAACAATGCTTAGGTTCTTTATTGGTATCATAATCACTAGGGACAAAAAGGAAAAGAAAACTCAGCAAGCAAGCCAAGTGTAGATTGCTTGATTTTAAGACCATATTCTTAGGGGCTAGCAAAACCGAACCAAAACCGAAAAACCTATGGTTCATTCGGTTTGGTTCATAATTTTCTTTCAAATTTTGGTTAAAACTGAAATTTGTATTATAATATAATAAATATCATTTACTAAATTTTTGTTTTTATATTAAATTAATATTTATAAATGTATACACCAAGAACCAAAACAAACCGAACTAGCACCGAAAATTCTGTTCGGTTCACCATATAAATTCGGATCAGTTTGCTACTTAACTCGCATAAACTTTAGCAGAATGCTAACAGCATTTGAGACTTTCTTAAGTCTCTAGAATTTTACTGGAATTTCCAACATGCGAACTTTAGAAGCACAAGTTGAAACTAAAGGACAAGTGGACAATAATGTATGCATACCATTTCCGCTCGTTGTGTGTGCCTGATCTCCTGAGCTAGAAATGAATATTCCCTGATTTAATTTAAAAAGAAAAAGAGCAACAAAATTAGTCAGTTAATTGCTAAAGAATGTGAAATATAACTCTGTTAGACAAATATAAGAAGAACAATATGGAACATACAAAACATTTATGATACCAAAGGGATAAAAGATCAAACCTGCTGGCGGGCTCGTTGCAGCTCCTGTTCAAGTTGGGTCAGCTTCAGCCGACTACTTTCCAGCTGTTGCACATATGCCTACAGAGTAAACAATTGGAAAAAATCAAGTCACAATCAACCTTATGTGAGCACAATTACAACATTCTTATTACTTTAAACAAAACAAATTACAAGGCAGCGCATCCAAATATAATCATCAGCATGCGCTTGTTTTTCACAAATACAGTGAAATAACAGGAATTATGATATTCAGCAGAAGAATTGAATTTAAAGAAAGACAACCCACTTTTTTTCTCAATCGGCTTTTTCTGGCAGCTTCACGATTCTGGGCAAGCCTCCTTAACGTCTGAAAGTATGGTTTTGAACAAAAAAATAAGCAAAAATTATTGCAACCACTGAAGTATTATGAATATTACTGGTCTAAATTGTGTAACCTTCTGATCCAATGCTTTCTCTTTTGATCTGTCGCTGGAATCAGAGGCCACAACAGCATTTGATTGACCTATTTCAAACTGCACAATGAAGTACTGAATTTTAGTTCACAACTAAAATATATGGCAGGGTGCTCTTCTGAACAATGAAGAGAGATTTCTATAGAGAGTATGCTTCCCCACCCCTTTGGGGGGGGGGGGGAGAAGGAGAAGAAGAAAAAATTGGAAATCAGAACAGAAGTGCAGCAAGAAACAAAAAAGCGAAAAAGAAAACAAATGACATTACAAATAAGAAGAAAATAGAGTTCAGTCAAAGTTCTGTTTCAAAAGTACTCATGCTCCCAAAATTTAGGAAAATGAACCCAGTAAATAACAAGTAATCAACTATGAGTATCTTTGGCAACTTTAAGTAACACCAAAACATGATGAACATTTCTCATTTCTCTATCCTCCATATACATCTCTCATCTTCTTCTGAAATTACTAAGCAACCCCACTCATGGGCAGCCCACCAACCACAAAAAAGTAAATAAATAAATAAATAAAATGCCTTAACACGTCACCTTATCTCTGTCACTGTACAGTTATTTTATATTTGAAGACAACCATCCTACGAAACACACACCAATTACGGAATAAAATAGATGAAATAAAAATTATTTGAATTCTTCCCCAACTTATATCTGAAACAATGAATACGTTCTTATTTTTAGACAATAATAACATTTTTTTTAAATGAAAGCCTTTTGGCCTATATGAACCAGTAATTTTATATTTCCAACAAACCAAAACGCCATTCACACTGCAAATCCTAGTTTTGTTTTCCAACTAATAAAAAAATAAGATAAAAGATAACAAGAATGGATAAATAAGAAGTATGGCCTACATCAACCATTTTGCACTCATCCCATACACAAGTGAGATCTTAAAGCTAAACATATATACATTCAAGATACATCACCCTTTGAATTTTATCATCTGTATCCACATCTGTTGATGTATCAGTTCGAGGACTGGCGTCCGCCATATTTGATTCCCCACCGTTCTCAAGATGATTGACAGATAGAGAAACTAACTTCGGCTGCTGTCCCTTGTGCAACTGCAATGTTTGAGACCCCGCTATAGGAGCAGACAAATTTGGATTGAACGAAGCAAGCGACTGAATATCCAAAAATTACAATCACAATGTGGAATAACTTTCGCTTTCAATTAAGTTTGAAATTATGGACAGAGGAAAGATAGATCACCTTATTGAATGAGCTAAATTGGAGCTCAGAACCTCCGACTGGAATACTTGAATTTGTTGGTTGGGTTATGAGGTCTAAAAGACAGGAAGTTGATCAGTAAAAAATTGTAATTGGATTATGGGGGGAAATTGAAGAACAAGAGGGAAAATAAGCAACAAAAAATAATATTTACATTGTTCATGTAAAATAATAAATACAAGAAAGTTCATATAGAAACCTTTAAAGCAAATCCAAAGTAAAATCAATCACCTGACAAGTTAGCAGTGCATATGTAATAATGCAAGTAATTCTGTATTTTAATTCATAAATAAATAAACACCACACGGGAGTTCAGAATCACAGCAAGGGATGTGTAGATATTGCATCTATTGACAGACGGACATTCTATTTTAAGTTATATATTCTTCACATGAAGTCAATACCATTGAATGTTTTTTTTTTTTTGGGGGGGGGGGGGGGGGGTTATATACCATTGAATTATTACTCCTAAGAAATTATATATTTTCTTAATTGGATTGTAAAATTTCATATCCCTTATTAAATGGAAATGCGTGTTCGATAGGAAGCACAACAAGCTGAAATGTCCATGTTTGACATTCATTCAAAAATGTGCTATTATTTATTTTGTATTTCTAAAAACCAGACACCCTTAGGGCACAGTGTGAGGAAAGCGTGTCCACCAATACACACGAAAGCACCCAATAGTCTTGACACAAGTTCGACAAAAACAAGAAGATGGTCAAATATTAAAATAAAAGTAAGGTAAAATAGAAAAAAGTTCGGTCCCTTGTTACCTTCTGAACTTATTTGATCTTCTTGTTTCCTCATTCATTTAACTTCAATGGGACTATACTTCGCTTTATTGCCAACTACTAATTACTTAAGATAAAATAATGTTAAATATCCAAAACTCAGACCTATCTTTGCTAAGATCCCTTGCTAACCATACAGGACCAAGTTAGCGTAGGTTTAGTCCTAGATTCAGGGGCAATATGATAAAACTGAAATCAAGTATTAACAATTTTAGCATTGTAGTATTAGTGCTAAAATTTATAATCATTGGATTTTTACGATAGAAATTTGAAGATTAGCCACCTTCTGCTTGTTGTATTGAACATTCAATGATAAGTCAGGTCTGTCTGACTTAAAATCAAAATGTTTTTAAAGTGAATGTTACACTTAAGGCTGTGTAATATTGTATGAAACAATAACTTTAGTTGTTGCAGGAATTCCATCGAAGGATCTATAAGATGACAAGGTTTTTTTTTTTTTTTTTTTTTAATTCTACTTTTTATTTCCTTAGTTTCTACTAGGTTTTTGGGGTCCCATAAGCATGTTTTCACTCCTCCCCCATTGTCATTATTCTTTCTATAGCTTAGACTCAAACCCAAATCACATTCTCCAGGACATCAAATCTATAACATTTAGGAAAGTATACAGCTACCTGAAGGGGGATCAAATAGAACTAAAATATATAAAACAAAATGGTAGCCAAGTTCTCTGCAAGAACTAAGCAGGCAACATAAAGAGATACAATACTTTAAATAAATTAAAAAAAAAAAAAAAAAAACCTCATTCGGAGTTCAAGAAATCCAAGAAATGAACAAAATTCAAAGCTGGTACCAGTAGAAAAACACTAGCATAGAAGTTTTTTCCAGGCAGGATAAAAACCAAAAACACATACTTCTGCTAATGTTAGCAGCGTCTGCTATCCGAAATCCCAGAGATTGCTCAAGTGCCCCAAACTCAGAAATTCGAGAAGAATGGGTAGGGCCCCCCTCTGTGCCACTGAAAGGAACAAGTTATCAGAACCATTAGATTGCTACAACAGAATAGTGCAAATCAGAAAACGTAAGTATTTATTAGTCATTTTCCCTATTCAACAAAATAAAAGGTGACAATTACAATATTACCCTAGGAATTCCTACTGACAAATACCAATGGTTCCCCTGCCCAGACACACGTATGTATTCTACTGCAGCAAATATTCATGCATTCCATTAACAAGATAACTGGACACAAGATTTCTCTTCCATACCAAACCATTAAAAATTTTCCAACAATTAGAATAATCTATAAACTAGAAGTTGAGGACAGTGTTTTGAATCTTTTACATTAATCAGGGCAGGAGCAAAAATGAAGTGTAAACCAAAACTTTGATTTTTGATAAATCATTTTAATTCTGAAAATGGTTAACTCAGTTTACGGTCATTGTGCACATCTACAGACCAGAGTGTGAGAATTGTCCCAAACAGGGTTGCAATCGACACCAATCACTACAATATTGATTGATTTTATTAGTGCTTAAAGTACATCTCCTTATGCAGTTAGAAGGGCGTTTTCATGACCTTGGCTTACCTCATATTGAGGTAATACAATCAATGAATACATTCCCACGATGATAAAATGTCAACGTTTTCAGCTGGATCTTGAAATTTGAGACATTGAAATTCAGTTTGATAGAAGGTATTGGCTAGAAGATGACAAAAGAGAAGCTTTAGTCTTTCTGTGTTTAATGCTGCAAGAGGAAATTTGATTTTGCAAGTTTTATTAATTGTCCGTTGTTTCTATTTTTTAGCAGAGCTTGTGCAGGAAGCATGCATCCTAGGGATAGCCCAATTATTTTGGCTCCCTCTTTGTGGCATTTTGTCTTTTATAAACTTATAACAGATAAAGAAGAATAAAGCACACTTCCGATAACATATAAAGTTTGACGACTGTAAATCTATGGAAATATTTTTATTTCCTATTCATGTTTCCAAGTTTGTAAAGAATTATATATTTTTCTCCTCTCGTTTCAATGTCTCCTAGTTTGTATAGGATTATATAGTTTTGTCCTATTCCTGTTTAGTACAAAATTTGTACTAATTTAATTACAAAACATGCACAACTCTGTTTGGGCATCAAGCCATTTAGCGAACGATTCACCATCAAGCCTTTCTATTGAATTATACTCAGCTGACAAGCGCCCTTTTATCGCCCACCGGACCCTCATCTTGCTCTCAATTGCATACAATTAGTGTCTTTACACGATCTATTTGTGTGTTTCATCACAATATTTTGATTGTTGTTTTGTTGCAATTTCAAGTTGCTGTCCCGCATTTTGTTTCACTGTTGTTTACCGCGATGTCCCATTGTTGTATTCTTGCTATTTAGCAGTTGTCTCATAACCATTTTCGCTGTTGTTTTGCATCTGTTTTGCAACCATTCTCACGACAGTCTTCAAGCCGTTCTTAGTTTCACTGTTGTCCCACAGCTGTTATCGTTGCTGTGCCGCTGCCATTTTTGCTCGTTACTAGCTCGCAACAGTTTCACCGTTGAAACATTAAGAAAACAATACATGAAAAATATTAATTGTCTCCTAAGTTCCTAACTTCAATTCCAAAAGAGCACAGAACTTAAGATGAACTGAACTGCATGCTTTTCTCAGTAAGAACACCTGTCACTACAAACTGATTGAGGAAGTTCTTGGAAATTCAGACAGATAACTAGCTAATAAACAAGAAAGCAACACCGTCCAAACAGAGATTATTTTATTGCTGACATAAATTAATTGAAAAACCATCAATAAACAGCACAAAATATCAACAAGATTTGTTCAGACAAGAAGTTTTACATGGTGTTTGAAACGGGCATCTGAGGAACAAAGCTCGGCATCACGGCTGAGACACTAGAATCATCTTCTGCACCAACAACCTTCAGTTTTGTGCTGCCCATAAAACACCATCACCAACAGCACCACCTTGAATACCACAAACAAAACATAGAAAGACCCCTTTTAAGGAAACCCAACAATAACTGAAAACCCAGAAACTTCTCAATCCCAAACTAAGACCACCAATCAAAATAGAATCAAAAGCATCTATCATCAAAACCAATATAATTCAGCAGAACTATAAACCCAATTCAAGAACCAAGTCAAACATCAGGAAAAAAAAAATCAAAATCAAACAAATCACCTAAGCAACAAAAGTATCCGTACAAATATCAAACAGATCACCTAAGCAGCAACAAAGGTTTTCCGTACATATATCAAGATAGCAAAACCCCATAAACCCTTAATCTTCTAAGGCCAATCCCTTTTCATCTTAAGTACAGTCAAAGGAACACAGAATCACAAAAAGGGCCCCCTTATTTAGCCCCAAAAAACTCATACCTCATCAAAGACTAGATGAATATTCCGGCTTATCACTCTCAAAGGTACCAATTTTGCAACAATTGAGCAATACCAAGATGTAAAAATTTACAGAAAGGAAGCCCTAATTTTAAAGCTTTCTGAAATAAAAGCCGACTCTTTTTGACTTTTAGGCGGTGTATATTAACTGGTAGTTACTGTACTATATTACTCGATTTTCTCTCTCTAGAATTTCTTGCCTTCCCTCTGTTATTCAACAGACCCACCTCCAATTCCGAGCAATTTTCTTTAAATAGCACGAGACAGTGGGGGAGAGAGAAACGGCGTGACGGTCAGATGATTCCAAGCAATTCCAGACGTCATTTTCGTTCGTAGCTTTTTTCAAATGTTCAAAGCAACTAGTTTTATACTTTTTTGCTTTTGTCATATATTTTCACGGTTTTTATTTTATTTTTTATTAAATTATATATAAAATTCCTCCCATAAATTTGTATACAATTGCATCAACATACCCCTTTTGAGTAAATTTATCTTTGCTAACCATCAATTAGATAGGTTCTAGTGGGCTGTAATGCAAAACTATAAGGGTTAGAGTGCTCAGATGGAGAATTAAGATTTAATTAAAATAAATTTAACTAATTTTGTCAATAAATCAGTAAATCTTAAAATAACATTTTGTACTGTGACCTCCTAAAATTCCAATTAAATTATACAACAGGGGTTATAATTTATGTGGTAAATAGTTTTACTTTGTTTGTTCACACTCTGAATTCGAATATTCAAATCCTTTTTTTTAAATTTTAAAAATATTATATTTTAAATGATTTAAAAACAATTAAATTGCTAACTCACATTAATTTTAATCAAATCAGCGTATCCATGGTTGCTATTAATGGTTTAATATGCCAAATGACTCAAAATTGAAGTCATTTGTTTGACCTAATAATTAGGGTGTCAATTTGGTATCTATTTTGTGATAATTTGCGTTTACATTAAATATTTTAAATTTTGATTAACGTGATAAATATTTAATTTATTTTAAAATATTAATTTTAAGTTAATATATTTGTGTCGCGTTAGTATTTTTTCTTAATAATTTTGTATTCGTGCGTTTATAGTGCTCAGATTGTATTTTTTGATAATATTATCATATCTAATATAATGTTATGTAGAATCTGAATAAATCCTAACAATATAAGCGAATATCCACAAAAATAAATAAATAAATAGAAAAACAAACATACAGGAACACAGATTTTATGTGATTTGACAAATTTTCTATGTCCACGAATATACCTGATTTTCTATTGGTAAATTTCAATAATGAAGCAAGGGTTACAAAAATGAAATGGATAAACCTTGAAAAAAAATCCTAGAGAACCATTCATACTTTGTTTTTCCAATTTTTCTCTTCCAAATCCTAATTTGAACTTACATAATATGGACAATATGTTTCTTTAGTTCCGTTTGATTTGTTATAAACCTCTGAAAATCTCTAAGAATTTCTAAAAATTATTCACTTTTTATTTCACTGCACGAATTACGAACTTACAATTTTTCTCATTTTTTATCACTCTAAACACACCATTTATATAAGAAATAAGAATTTTAGATAAAAGAGACTTTGAAAACAACTGTAATAAAACAAAAATCGTATTGCTCAGTTGAACAATCTTTTGAGTGAGTTCTTTTGTAGTACAGTGCTATTTGAAAACAACTCTAATAAAATAAAAATCATGTTGCTCACTTGAACGATCTTCTGAGTGAGTTCTTTTGTAGTACTGTGATATTTATATATTTTTTTAGTAATATTCAGCGAATTTCGTAGTGACTGTTCAAGTAACATTTAAGCTTCCTATACATTTTTCTGTAATTTCTAATAGCTTTTGGTTAACCATTCATTGGAGTCCGTTTGGCAGTTCAAAAAAAATTAATTTTTGGTGGTTTTTGGATTTTTTTTTTGGCACTTTTTTATGTGTTTGGTTGAATAAAGTGTACTTTTTAGTATTTTTTTGTAACTTTTGGGTGTTTGGTAAACTTTTTATTGTAGCAAATCAAAAAAGTAGAAACTTTTTGGTGTTTGGTATGTTTTTTTACTGTAGCAAATTAGAAAAGTGGTAACTTTTTGTTTGATTTTTTACTGTAACAAATCAAAAAAGTAAAAAAATTTGTAGTTTTGCCAAACACATGAAAAACAACTTTTGATATTTTTTTATTAATTTTTGAATTGCCAAACGGGCTATTAGTCATCTACAATGTTAGGGGTTCGGTAGAGTGTAAATGCCTTAAAAACTAATATATAATAACTTAGTAAAAGCTTAAAAACGTGTGATGTTATATTTTATAGCATAAATCAAAATCACTAAAGTACATAAAGGTTTGTTTGGAAAGCTAAAAATTTAATTTTTTTTTTTTTTTTACGCAATGTTAGACGGTCAATTTTATATTTTTTATGTAAAAAATTAATGATACTCAGAAAGGTATATTTGTAATTTGAACGGGGTATATTTTTTGATTTGCACAAAAAATCAAGTGTTTAATTTTGAATCCAAACTGAACATAAATTACTACACATGGGTAGTTATTTTTTCTCTTCATGAGGCTATTAAGTATTACTAATTAATTTAAACTTTTTCAAAATGAGTCACTTGTTGTTTGATGAATTACCAGTCAAATTTAATCAATCGTCTCCTCCAAGTAGTTTTTTTTTTAATATGAAATTAGATCTCTGTGTTAAAAATTTGTGTATGGAATGTATCAGTTCAAATCCCATACTAAAATAGTTCAGTTAGTTTTTTTTTTTTTTTTTTTTTTTTTTTTTTATACTCTATCCTGTTCCAAGTTCATTTTTTGTCTTATATATAGACTAGTAATTGTCTGTGCCCGAAAGTATAGAAATATAATTTGACATTTAAATAATTTAAATTTAAATATATAAAGCAAATTTACATAAAAAGTGTAAAAATAACCTATAAAATAAAAATCATTAATCAAAACAGATTAAAGTGTAAAATTTTATTATTTATTACAAATATTATCATATTCTTAAATATTAATTTAAAATCTTTTTATATAAAAAGTATTTAAAAAAATATGGGACAAGTAAGAGGAAAAAAATAATTCTAACTATTTAGCAAATTCAATCGTTAAAAATATCTCAAATTCAAAATTTTAAACTTTCTTATTATATATATATATAATAAGTGAAAACGTGACAAAGTGATAATTAAGACAAATATCAAAATGTGTTTCATTATATGTTCTAATTATCATTTTGTCACGTCATCACTTATTATATGAATTTATTATATAGATTTGAATTTCAAATTTCAAATTAAAAGATGTATTTTATTAAGTGATAACTGGGATAAATGTCAAATAAAATATTATATTTTATTATATAAATTGAGTCTGCTAGGATAAGGATGGTATTTTTAAACTCTTTCAACCTTTTTTTTTTTGTCTTAATAATTGAATAGAAAAATATTAATATGGGGGCATTTGGTATAAAAAAATAAAATTTTTTACAATCTTTGTCTTGGTGATGTCAAGCATCATTTTTGAAAAAAATTATTTTCTTTGATAAAAATTTGTAATAGGTAGAGAAAATTATAGAAAGTTAGTAAAAGTTAGAAATGCATTTAATAAATTTTAGTAAAAAAGTTAAAGAAACTTAGAAAATTTGATAAAAATTAATAATTGATGAAAATTGGTAAAAGTTAATGGAAGTCAAACGGCCTAATATGGTTACGAGAGAATAATTCTTAGGCAAATGTGAAATTTAAATTATTTTTGGTTCTGTTTGAAGTAATAAAAAAAATTTTAAAACGGTAAAAAATACTAAAAAATTTAAAAGTTATTCACTTTCTATCTCATTGCATGAATTATAAATTTACAACTTATTTCACTTTATCTTATTTTATCTTACTTTTTATCATTCTAAACCCATTTCTGTACCGAAAGGTAAATTTCGGATAAGTGTGGATATTGTAAGAAATACTGGGGAGGTCACTGAAAATTATACAAAACGTAAGTGCCTTTGTTGCAAATGTGTCGAATGGGGCGCAAGTCATCTTTGTTTACCCTCACTCGTTCCCATTAATTACAAGAGGACCAGAAGCCCAATGCGGCCGCAGACTAGCATCAGACAACAGTACCTGGGGTATTTTTGTGATTTAAGACAACTACAAGGACAGTTGAGTTGATTGGAAATCGTGTCCGGCGAGTATTGGGCCCGTTTGGTGTGCAAGATTTTGTTGAAAATTTTCAAAAATCTCTATAAATCTTTGTTAACTTTATATCACATCAACTTTTTTCGCTCACTGCACGTATTACGAACTCTCTCCAAACTACAATTTATCTCAATTTATCTCATTTTTTCTTACTCCAAACAAACCCAATAGTTGTCTAATAAGACCAGCCATCCTCCTATTCCTGCGCCGCCTGCCAGGCTGGTCAAAGCAAATTACAAGACAAGACACCTTAAAAAATGGCGGCAGTAGTTATTGTAATTTTAGGCGTCGTTTGAAAACTAAAATTTATTCAAATTTATTAATTTTAATTAAATTTTTTAATCAAAATTTTCATATATTACTTTTATATCACATTTTTTATTTTAATTATATTTTTTTATATTTTTTATCAACCAAACTGTGATTGGCCAATGAAAGTTAGCAGAATTCCTAAGAGTTGAAAATACTATTATGCTACTTTGGAAAACAAATTTATGGGGAAAAAGAAAAAAATGAGAGAAAAATAAAATTTATAATTTATTTTATTTTTATCATCTTGTATTTTATTTTATTTTTTAAATTATAAAGGGTGAAAATGTTAAATTAATAAAAAAATTAAAAGTTATCTATTAAAAAATTAATTTTTTTTCAAATACAAAAGTTAACTTTTTAATAATTAATTACTGAAAAGTTAATTTTTTTCTTTCTAAACTAAACCTAAGTAAAAATTAAATTTTTTTGACAAATATTTATTTTTATCCTGTTTTTATAACTCAATAAAAAAAATTAAAATTTAACTTTTTTTACTTCATCAACATTCAAAAAACTTAGCCTTGCATTGTAAAGTTAAAACAACAGTAAGTAAAAGAGTAGGAATGAAACACAAACTTTATTGAAGAATCACTTGAATAATGTACGTATTCCTTATGAATTTGGTGAATATCCAAACTCGAACCCTCGAAAACAATATTTGAAAAACTCTTAAGAACTAATCTAAAACCCTTTAAAAATAAAACCTAGACATTTGAAAAGTTATCGTCCTGACAGCTGTGTATTATAATATTTATATAGAGTATCTAAAATATACAAAACTTTAAAAAAATAATGCTAAAAATATCGAGGCGTCTGGATGGATAAGTTATCGTATAAATGACATAGAAGACTTCATCTTTTTTAAACTCTAAAAAATACCAAGTATCTTTGTCTTTCTCTCTACTATCTGAACATGACTTTTGATGTATGAACGGCAAAGACCTTATCTGAATTATTTTATTCTTTTCTTCTCAACTTGTTTAACTTTTTCCTTGACTGTTTCAACTCATTATTCTTCCTATTTTCAACAAAAAATTGCACAAATAAAAATATTAATATTAGTACACGAAATTATATTAAAAACACAATATAACAATGCAAATTACCTAATTTAACAATAAAAATTAAAGTTTATAATTACCTAAGTATAATCATGCACCTACGAGTTAGACCCCTATGTGCATAGCTTTTTCATCCTGGCCACCGTGTGTACAATTGATCAAAGATTAAAAAAAAAAAAATTTCTCTAGTTTAGATCTTTTTAATCCCAAATCTATTCTAATCCATTCCAATGTATTATACATCTATACTACTATTAAAACTATGAAAATATGAAAAACTTTTTTTTAGCCTATAATACCATCCTCTTTTCAAATAAATTTAGTTGCATCCCAAAATTCTCTAACTTCTTGTTTGAAAATCTCTCATCTTCTTAAAGGTATATAAAATTTAACTATTATAATTTGATATTATTAGTAGATTTAATTATTAAATGCAACTGAAAATTTGTATAACCTATGTTTAATTATTTATATATAGTATTCTTACTAAGTTTGCATATTTAAATATAATAAGCATTATTTATTGTGAATATGGTGCCGTATTCATTAACTTTCAAATTTAAAAAAATAATTTGAATTTAAGAATATAGTGTTTTAAAATTAACAAAAGTAAATAAAAATTATAAATTGAATAAATTAATAAAAGCCACTAACATATTATCTTTAATAGTATTATTTTTTGTAAAAACAAAAATAAAAATTAAACTTTTTTTGGTATGTAAATCCATCATCTGATTTTTTATTTTTTATTATTATTGTAACAATTTGTATATGATATTTAAATTAAATACATTTTTATAAATACTTATTTGTTGAAAACTTAGTAGTTATAGGTTATTTGTTCATATTTCAAAATAAATATTTTTTTAAAGATATTAAAATTAAATGAAGTATGTACCTAATTGCACGTGCTCCATATACTAGTATATAATAAATCATGCTTTTAAACTTGACTTATGCAACACTTCTAACTACATCATCCATTTCCTCCACATTCCATGTTTAACATCCAAACTTTATCAATTCACATATCATGCAACCTTACTTACATGAATATATATATACATACCATCTTCGATTCACAATGAACAAAACACACCTCAACATCATGAACTAAAAACCCAAAAAAGCATGCGCGCACGCACACACACATATAAGTTCACACATACACCCTCCCATCCACCTGGTGAAGAGGAAGAAAAGAAATAGGAATCGCAAGCATAAGGAAGGAAGAACTTGGTTGGACCAAACCCAAATAGTATCACCATGACCCAATGCCATAAGACATATACAACACACGAAGCTCAAGCAACACAGCCCTCAAATCTCACTCTCTTTGTAACTCTTTCTTCTCAGCTTACTCTATTTGCTCTCACTCAACTTGACCAAGATCTATAAAATAAAATATATATATATATATATGATTGGAGTAGGTGAGAGAAAGGAGAAAGCTTTCCCAAGAAGCTAGACACACACACACATTTGTACACACATACATACGCATATATGAATAAAATAGAAAACAAGGTGGGTGAGACAAAACAAATCGTGACACACAAGCTGTGTGCATTAGAAAACATGGGTAGTGCACACGCCAACCACCAAGACCTTGTGCACATGAGAATCCTTTTTGTGTGTGCATGACACACCCAAAACCACCTCATGTGCATGAAAATACAATCTACATGCACACAACACACATCAGCATGCCCCATGTGCACGAGACAATCGTGTTTATGCATATGATCACCCCCAGTCTGAAAACTCTAAGTGTTAAGTCCCAACCTCAAGTATGGAAAAAAACTAATCCAACTAATAACCAAACATAGCTTTAAACTACACTGTAAACAGCATATGTACCTTAAAACTACAATTTTAAACATATACAAAAATCTGGATAACTGCAAAGGCAGTTCAACTAATGACAATAAGAACTAAAATCAGAGGAAAAAAAGAGGGTGACTATGCAAAGGAGAACACTATACCTACGTGGCGGTTAAGTGAGAGAGGCAATGGCGGTGATGGCAGCTTAGTTGTGGGAAAATCAATGCAACTGTAAGGAGATAGAGATAGAGATAGAGGTAGAGGTAGAGAAGCAGAAGAGAAAGGAAGAGACCAGAATGGGGAGAAGAGAAATTTTAGGCAAATAAACTGAGTTTGTTATCGATTGCCATAATTGTATGCTAATAGTCTGGCATGTACTGCTACTTATTTTTCTTTGAACCTATTTTACTTAAACAAAATAAGCAAGATAAGAAGTTGGTTTGATTGAGAAAACCAAGACCTCCAACGTATCAACGTTGGTTGAAGAAATTCTAAGATGATTTTATTCATTTATCTCTATCCTTTAAATATAGATTATAAGCAACAACTAGCAAATAAATAGCAATAATTTATCCTAACTACTAAGCAACAAATCTAGCAACCACTAAAAGTACTTGACTTTTTCAAATTTAAAAAAAAAAAAACAAAAAATTACTCAAATTTCCTAATTTATTGGCAAATCTTCCTTGGGATATCATTCCATCTCTCTTAAAATTTGCTATTGTCCTCAAGAGCAGCTTCTGGAAATTGCTCATTGATGTAGTCCAACTCTTCCCAAGTAGCTTTTGCCGGAACTAATCCCTGGCAGTGGATTAGAACTTCTCTTTTCATTTTCCTTATTCGACTGTCTAGGATAACAAATGGCTTAGGAATCAAATCTTCACTGCTTGCATTCATGATTGGTAATTCTGATTTAATAACCACCTTAGCTCCAATATACTTCTTAAGTAGAGATACATGAAATACCGGGTGAATGTGTGAACCCTTAGGTAATTCTAACTGATAAGCAACTTCTCCAATCTTCCGTAAGACCTTGAAGGGACCATAGTATTTGGTTGAAAGCTTCAAATTTTGGCGCCTTGAAAGAGATCGTTGCCAATAGGGCTACAACTTCAAATAGACCATATCACCAACCATAAATACTCTTTCCTAATGCTTTCTATCATACATTTGTTTCATTCTATTTTATGCTTGCTTCATCTTTTCTTTAGTTGCTTTCAATATTGCATCTCTTTCCATTAATTATTTCTCTACAGTTGCCAACTTAGCAGTTCCTGGAATATAAGCTAGCAAAGTAGGTGGTGGCTTTCCATATACTAGCTCAAAGCGTGTCCTCCCAATTGTTGAGCAAACACTAGTGTTATAGCAATACTCTACCCAAGTTAGCCACTTAACCCACATTTTAGGTTGAGAACTAGTAAAACACCTTAAATACATTTTAAGAGTTCTATTTACCATTTCTGTCTGACCATCGGTTTTGGATGGTATGAGGAACTAAAATTAAATTTAGTTCTGTTCAACCTAAAAAGCTCCTTCCAAACATGCTAGTAAAAATTAGATCTCTATCACAAACAATTGACTTAGATAGCCCGTGTAACCGAAAAATATTGTCAAAGAAAACTTGGATAACACCAATAGCAGAATATGGATGTGAAAGTGCAATAAAATCGGCATATTTTGGCAATCGATCGACAACCACAAATATAGTAATCTTACCTCTAGAATTTGGAAAACCTTTGATAAAATCCATTGAAATGTCTTCCTAAATTCTATTCGGAATGGGTAGTGGTTGGAGAAGACTAGCTGGAGTGGTGAGTTCACTCTTATGCCTTTGACATACATCACATTCCCGAATGAATTCTCGAATTTTGTTTCTCATACCCTTCCAGTAAAAATTAGACCGAACGCAATGGAAAGTTTTTGTGGAAACCCTCGTAAGTGCTGTTATGGAACTGAGAAATAGTGTCCTTGATTAAATTAGATTCTTTGGATAAAAATATTTGCTCCTTGAAAAAGAGAACACTATCTTGAAATCTCTAAGGCCCCATAGCTTCTCCATTAAGCACCCCACTTACCAGCCGCTGCAATGAAGGATTTGAACTTGTTTCCTCCTTAACTGCATCTATCCAATCTGGAATTGGTTGAGAAACGACAAATATCTCGACTTCTTTACCTTTGTTTTTTTCTATTCTGGATAAAGCGTTGGTGACTACATTTTCTTTGCCTTTCTTGTACTCAATAATAAAGTCAAATCCCATCAATTTAAACAACCATCTTTGTTGTGCCACGGTAATGATTCGTTGAGACTAGAGGTGTTTCAAACTTTGGTGATCTATTTGCATTATAAATTGTCAGCTAAGAAGGTATGGTCTCCATCTTTGGACTGCTAGAACTAAAGCTAAAATTTCCTTCTCATACACGGACAGAAGGAGGTGTCTTTCTTGTAGAGCATAACTGAAAAATGCAATTGGGCTCTCTTGCATTAACATTTCTCCGATGCCAGATCCTGAAGCATCACACTTGATAATAAAGCTTTTGGAGAAGTTTGGTAAAGTTAGGACTGGGTGATTTTTCTTTGAACCTATTTTGCTTAAACAAAATAAGCAAGATAAGAAGTTGGTTTGATTGAGAAAACCAAGACCTTTAACGTATTAACATTAGTTGAAAAAAATTTGAGATGATTTTATTCATTTATCTCTGTCCTTTAAATAGAGATCACAAACAACAACTAGCAAATAAATAGCAACAACCTCTCCTAACAAATGGCAACAACTTATCCTAACTACTAAGCAACAAATTTGACAACCACTAAAAGTACTTGACTTTTTCAAATTAAAAAAAAAAGAAAACAAAAACTTATTCAAATTTCTTATTTTATTGGCAAATTTTCCTTGGTATATCATAATCACTTTTAGCAACCACTTATGGTAAACGTCTAAGTTTTGGTATCTCCAAAAATCATAATTTCAATAGTGAAGTTTAACTCTATATTAATTTTTAAATATAAAATAACACATAAAATAATAAATCATATATATATGAATTTATTCGCGTGACTCTTAATAGTTCCATCTTCAATTAAAATTTATGGAGGATGGTAATTAGAACATGTTATATGAAAATAGTTCATTATTGTTTTAGTGTTGTAATTATTTGAAATAGCTCACGGTAGGATTTCATATTAATTTATAAAAGTTAAATAAGAACTATATTAAGTTCCAACTTGGAACAATGTTATTTATCTTATTCATGATCATAAATATATAAAAAAAAATTCTTATTTTTATTTAGTTTTTTAACTTTTCGAATCAAATTTTGTCATGTATCACTTTTACATTAACTTTTAATTTTTTTGACAAACCAAATGCCACCTATGAAAAGCAAATATAAAGAGGCAAAAAACTTAGAAACTGAAAGGTTTATTTTTTTATTTTTTTGTTATCATTCTTTTTTATTATTTTATTTTTAAATTAATGCTCAGGAATACGTAGACATGGGGTTAAACTTCTATTTGCAAGGTAAAAAAAATTAAATTTACGTACTCTAGATAAATAGATAGTAGAAAAAGACAAAAAATAAATAAATAAAATACAAATCATTAAGTACCTTTGTTATAAGTTAATAATAGTCAATTATCATTTAAAAATAGGGGCCACTGATAAAAAAAAAAAAAAAAAACTTTTAAGAGTTAAGATATATTATATAAATTAGACATTTTCCAAGCTTAGAAGGCCATGGTTACCTCCTGATCGCACGTGGGATTCGTCCCTGTCCATCACATTTTTCTGTAATTTATTATTTTACCTTAGCACACTCATTTATTCATATTCCTTTTATTTTCTCCCGGAACAAAATGTTTAGTCAATTGACTCCATTAAACTTTTGCCTCTGTCAAATAATAGAAAGGAAATATTCATTTTTCTCCCCCCTCCGGCCTACCAGTCAAGCTTTTCAATTAGGAGTGGATAATGATCGGACTAGAACTGGCCTTATATTTGTATTTCAAGTCTGGCTCTAAATTAATTTTAGATATCAAGACCATTTTATATATAAATTAATTTTTTAATCATTTGTTTCATAATTTTCATTATTAAAAATAACTAAACAAAATTGCAATATCCATGCTACAATCTAATAAATAATAAAATATTTATTATTTGGTATTTTGGTGATGCATGCCTAATATTCCGTAGTATATTTTTAATTTTTTTAATAATATATAAATAACAAAATTACATTTATTTTTTCAGATTGGACTCAAGCAACATATTAGATCCAGATCCTAAGAGCAAGTGCAGCAAAAGAGTTAAAGAAGCATTTTAGATATTTTTGCTAACCAATACAATAGAACTCTCCTGCACCAGCCTCTCTAAATCCAAAGGTATTATTCCTCTGACTACAGTACCTCGCTTCTTCTGTCGAGAAACTGTTCACAAGCAATCTAATTATTTATTATTTTTCTCTTACACTTCTCTTCTCCTTCTCCCGTGCTTCTTCCCTTTATACAGGCTTCAAATTTTGAGAAACTAATTTTTTAATAGACAATCTGTAAAATACCTAGTAATGGTGTGGCTTAGAAAAGAAAAGTTACTAACTAAACCCAAAATGTACACTATTTACTAGATAATATAACTAACCATTGATGCACTTACTCTAAAAATCTTAATTGAACTTAGACGAATCCCACAAACTTTTACCCATTCCAAGAATATATTTTTATTACGTAATTATCGTTGTCTTGCAATTCGTGTGATTTTTTTTTTCTCTTGAAAATTTTCATAATATAGAACAACATTTTTCCAAGGAGAAGAATGCATTAAGTCCTTATTGATGGGGATAGGGCCCTCATTAGGTTAGTGCAGGAACCCAGTTGTGGTGGGCCGCTTGTGTAAGCCACTTGGGCTGCCTTTCTTTTCAAGCCCAGTACCTTGTACCTCTCCGTTGATCATTGTGTCGGAAGGGAAATTTTAAAAATTATAAATGGGAAACGATATGTAAAGAAAATGGAATGAAAAGCTAAACCGTAAATTTGGTATACATATTTTGGATTCGTTTTCCATTTTATATATATTTTTATAATAACAAGTATAGTTTAAAATTCATTTGTCCACTCAGTGTTTTCAAATCATGTTTTAAAAAATAGAAAACGAGTTTACATATAAAATTTAAAATAATTAAAATTATTTTGAATCTTTTGACCTAATATAAGAAAAATCTCAAAATACAAAAAATTAAAAATTTCAAATCAAATTTAGTTTCAGTATTCTTAACACACAAATCTCAAAATAGAAAACAAAAACAAAAATGAAAATTAGAAATACAATCCAAATGCTACTTAAATTTTTTATTTTTTGTTAGGTTTGATTAGCTCTTATGATAAAAAAAAAATGAGTAACTATTTATTATGAAATATTAATTTTTTTGTTTTATTATCTATAATATTAATAAAAGTAATCTTAGCTATCTCACATTGGGATAGTTAAGGGGCGTGTATGTATTTACAAACTTCTGCAGATCAACTTTGTAAACTAATTTGCTGGATCTTGGTATTAATTCAAAAAAAAAAAAAAAAAACCATTATATGTGTCCAGTGTTCCACTGCATCTATGGACTGCTCCGTCAGTTTAAGTCTCGGCTCAAAAAGATATCAGTAAGTAAGTAGATTATCTCACATCGAGATAGTTAAGGAATGTGTTTATAAAGCCAAATCTACAAAGTAATTTTTTAAATTGATTTGTTGAGTCTTGATGTTAATTCAAATAAATAAATAAAGGTAATCCTATTAGATTTTACTATCCCTTATCAACCAACAAAATTGATGAGTAATTTATTTTTATTTATTTTATTTTATTTTGGGGGACAAAAAGAGCTTAAAATTTTAAGTGGGTCAACTGAATGACACAACCCTGTAGTATAGAGGATGAAAAATCTATCATGGCACTTGATATCCTTCTAGAGAAGTTTTCTTGAATTCACAAAAGATAGGAAAACACATAATTCTTACGAAGAATAATAATTAAAATGGGACACGTAATAAAATGGAAAAACTAAATAAAAAACAAGAGAATTGGTAAAATAAGAAAAAAAAAAGTAAATTAATTTGGAGTTTAGCCAAACTTGAAAACCAAAAATCTTACGAAATATTGTACATATATATATATATACATAAATTCAAAATAAGAAACCTGTGGATCAAGTATCCAAAGCCAACTTTCCTAAAAAAGAAAAACAATTTTAACCTTAAGGACCCGATTGGATGGTGCTAAAATTTCAGGGGAATAAGTTTTAAAGGGAGTATAAGATAAGAGTTGGTATTATTTTTAGAGGGTTGGCCTACATTGATATGATGTTTATGGAGGGGGATAACTTTTGACTTAGTTTGAATGTTTTATAAATAAGAGGGGGTGAATGATGGAAAAACAGTCAAATGACTCTTTTGCCCTTGTGGTGTTCCAAACTTAATTACCTATTAAATTAAATATTAAATTATAAAACCCAATTTATTTAATTATTTTTGGACAATTTGAAGTTATATTATTTATTTCATTGAAAATTTAATTTTTTTATAAATTTATTTAAAGAATTTTTTTTAAATATGTACTTTTAAATTATTGGTTATTATCCAATTTTTTTAATTATATTTATTTTACTTTGTTGGTCTATCTATTATTTTTTTACTAGCATTATATTTATTTTGATCAAGTTAACAATATTGTTAACGAGGACTAAAAATATTAAAAATAAGAGGTTTAGAGGGGGATAATATTTTTTGCTAGCCTTAAGGGTGCCCAAAAATTATCCCTCGAGTGGGGGAAACGGAGGGGGCCAAAGCTAAGAGGGGGGATAAATTTGCCATCCAAACAATGGCAAAAGTGTGGGACCCACACTTATGAGGGGGTAAAAGTTTTGGAGGGGGCCTTTTCCTTCATCCAATTGGCCCCTAATTTCTTTAACTTTGTCAAAATATCATTATAATTATAATAATAACTATGTCTAAATATACTGTGTCTAAATATACTATAATAGTTCTGTAAAATGTTACTGTTGTCAAATTCCTAGTCTCGTAGTTTAGGACAGATGATATGGAATATGAAAATTAAATTTAAGTAAATAAAAACCTAAACGAAGGTCAAATCAACATTCAATCACATTATTTAAATTCGTTCTTGATTTTCATATAGAAAATAATATTAAATGACATCATAAATAATTAAATGTCACATACACTTTGGTGATGAAATACAAAGGCTTACAAGGTACAACAAAAATCACGATAATTATACAAATCTCATAACATGGTAATGAAGTTTGGGACTCTCACTCCGAGTCACAAAAATAAAAGTCCAATTATTCAATTACAGTAATTAATAGAGTTTAGGTCAACTTTCAGTCTAACTCAACTTTGGGTAACTACTCCTAGTTGTCGAGCGGTCACTTATAATATGAATAAAGTGAGCACCACCATCTAGTAGGTAAAACAATGAAGGTGTGTATGAGTATACATAATTCAAATACATTTTATAATTCACAACAATCTCAACAAAATATAATATACTCAAAGCATGTGTAACACAATAGCTAATACATTATCTAATCTCTATTTATCCCTATCCTTATCCTGAGACGAGTGATACTTAGTAAAATACGATGGATAACTAAACATACTGTTTCACGCTAACAGCAAACATTTGTCTCAATATACTATTAGTGAGGAATCGTGTTATACTCTATAGATATAAAACTCAAGAGAACTATGTCACACTACTTGATCTTTCTACTGGAGAACCGTGTTGCACCTCCAATTAGGTATGTGTGGTACTTAAGCAGGGTTAGATGATAGTCAAGAGAAATCTCATCATAATAATCAAAGATTAATGTCTTAACACCAATGATTAATCTTTAGTTATATATATCGATTAGGGATCATTTAATATTTAAAAAAAAATCTCTTTTTATCATTGTTTAAAAAATCATAGATCTTGTCAATACATATAACCATACCTTATTAGGTCAACATAAACAATATAATACTCTTGATTAAATCAATATCTACAACATAAATTAGATGATGCAATTTTAGTCCCATACACATGATATGCTCAACTATGTCACGCTTTCACTAGGGTAAAAGCATGTTGTATTCAAAATATTAATTAAACACTACGTAGTTTGTATAATGTATGCCCCAATACATTTATTATGCAATTAAATAAAGTCCTATCTCAAAAGGAATTAAAAATTAAGCAAATAACTAAAATAACTTAATAACCAAAATGACTTAATCAGGTTGCAATTATTCTCTTTAGTCCTTAAAAAATAATTTATATAGTTATACCCTTCAATTTACTATCACTTACATAAATAATTAAAATAAAGGTAAATTTCATAAATCATCCTTATAATTTACACCGTATGTTACTTTAATTTTTATATTTTTAGTTGTAATAATCAAAATTTTAAATTTCTTAATTTGTAACCAAATTAAATATTAAAAATATTTTAATAATTTCATCTTCAAAATTAAACAAGGTTGACTTACCCCTTGACCCAAGGTTGCACACCTATTTTTAAAATTATTGTAAGGAATGTATCCATGCATACAAACCACACTATTCACCTATACATATCAAAATACCTTTACATTCTATCTCTGTTTGGAATTCTGAAAATCGCTGAAAAATGTTAAAAATTGTTAAAGTTGATTACTTTTTATCTCATTGTATGAATTATAAACTCACAACTTTTATTAAATTTTGTCGTTTTTTGTCATTCCAAACGCCTCCTCTATGTGCTTAACTCAGAGAACATGGATAATTTTAAAGAAGTGAAATTGGTCTACAATATGGTTATGTGTCTGGAAAATGGATACATGGAGTAGAAGAAAAAGTGAAAAAAAAAGAATGGAAAATAAAATTTATTTCATTTTTTATTAAATTAGAAAAATGAGATTGAAATAAATAAATATTTATTAAGAAAAATTAATTTTTACTTAGTTAAGTTTACAAAATTTTGTACAAATTATTAATTTTATTTTCTTTTATTTTTCTTTTCTCTCTATAAATCTATGTTACAAACATATTATAAATACTTCTGAATTTGAAACGACTAGGAGTGAAATTGGGGGTATCAATTGTTGTCACTTGGGACAAATTTCTATGCCTTAGCGTCAAATATATGTATTAAAAAAATTATAATTCTCCAAAAATGAGTTTTATCCCATTTGTTAATTTTTCTCCACTTTTTATTTTTTATTGGATAATTGACAAAATAGAGTTTAATTCGTAAAATTTAGCATAATTGGTATGAAACCACGTGTAATTAATTGACATGAATTTAAATACTGACTTGATTTGATTTTTAATTAAAATTAGTTATTTTCAGTAATTTTCAAGCATGTTACTCAGATCCACAAAATAAATATTGTAAAATAAATAATTTTAAATAAAAAAATTACGAACATATAAAAAATAATTATTTAGAAAAACAAAATTTTTTAACCTAGCGTGAATTTTATTATAATTGTTTCTGTACATGTGAATAATAAGTCTAAACTATTAGATAAAAAATTAAATTTTGATAAAAAAAATCATAAAAAACTAAAAAAAGTTTAAAAAAAATTAAATTTTCCCTACCCAAACCAAGCTACCATTTGAATAAATTATCACTGATGATCAGGGCACAGGTGAACTCAAACAATTACCTCCATTGATTTAGAAAATTATACTAAAATTTTATTTATTTTGTTATATTTTCATAATAATATTTTTTTTGATGTTTTGCTCCTGTTATTTTTTTTTCTTTTGGTTTTTATCTCTATTTATTTTTAAAGTACAATTTGACCCTTCACTAATTATAAATTTTAAATTCACCCATGAGTGAGGAGGCAATATTAAATTACTGATTCTTAAATTTAGACATATTCATCAAATATATGCATAGAATAAAAGTTACAAACTAACAGAGTTTTCTAAAAATACGAATGCTATTTTTCTTTTAAATTGATAATTTAGAGAATTGAGTTTGATAGGTAGGCTTTGGTGTCTATTATAATTGAAGGGGGGGTGGGGGTTGGTGCAACGTGTGACCCAAAGAGCGCGGGTTCATTACAAGAACTAGAGGACTGCCACACTGTAGAACTTTTTTTTCACTTGCCTCTCGATGGCTACAGTGCAAGTTACGTGTAATCTTTTGCATTGCTTAAAAAAGTCAATGCACGTGCGCTTCCTGATTTCTCTTCCATCTGTCTATGGCCTACCCAATTGTCGATTTAGGGCTGTTTAGAGATATAAAAATTGTGATAAATGTTGTTTGGTTTATTTTTTTGATGTTTAGAGCATAAATTATAAATTATAAAAAAATAGAAATGAATAATTTCCTTTGAATGGATTTGAGTAGATATTTTTTTACTTCTTTGTTAGAAGTTTTTGAAATTTGTAAAAATATTATTAAAATTTGTAAAATTTAATTAAAATTTGTAGAGATTTGTTGAGATTTATAAAGATATATAATTTTATAGAGATTTATAAAAATTCACGTAATTTGAAGTAAAATAATTTTGTAAAAAATTATAAAAATTTTTAAAATTTTTGACATTTTTCAAAGCTCCAAACAAGCTCTTAAAAAGTCAGTTTGGAGCCTTAAAACACACTCTAAAATCCTCATAAATCTTTTACTTTTTACGCATATGAGACTGTACTTTTATATTGAATTTTAGACCTTCAAAGTGTGCATTTGAATTGCCAAATTTAACAAGAAAAGTATTTTTCTAATTATTTTAATTTTCTTTTAAATTTTCTCACACCAAAAATTTTTAATTTTTTTTAACTTTCTCTAATTTTCATTAACTTTCTCCAATTTTTATCAGAATTTTTTAATTTTTTATAATTTTTATCAACTTTTTTACACTTCTGAAGAAAAAGTCAAAAGTATCTAACAATTTAAAATTTATCGATTTTTATTTTTTACCAAAATTTGACACTCCAAGTAAGCATTAAATGTTCGCCCAAAAAGTTAGAAAAAGATATTGTTGATTTAGATGGAGTTTATGATGAGTCATGCATAAAATCGACAACCATTATTTGTCCTTTTATATAATGTTTGTAAAATTCATCACAATATAATATATTTTTACCTATTGGTAAGAAGGATTGGAAAGTGAATAGAAAGAAAATCGATGAAAATTTTTCTTTTTTTTAATATTATTTTTAGTTAGAGGAAAAGGAATTTATATATATATATATATAAGTATGTATGTATATAGTTAGAGGAAAATATAATCATGCACTTAGTAAAATTTTAAAATTTGGGATTGGCGTGCACATAGCGCACAAGGTTGAATGAGGTATAAGGTGTGTACCTAGAATATTTTCTCATGCACACAAACTTACGTTTGGTGGTTGTGTGTGTGGAATAAATCTTCTTATGCATAAACGATGTCTGAATTCCTGATGTGTGCACAACATCTGTATCAATAATCTTATCTTATCTCATTTTCTTTATATATCCAAATCTAGCTTTTTCTTTCACCCGTTTGTTTTCTCTTATTTTTCTCATTTTGATTTTTATTTTTTTAGATATATATGTATACAATAAAAGAAAATGTCTTCTATTCTTTATCAATTTTTAGTAATTTATATGGCTTAATTAGATATGATAAATTTAGCTGGGAAATAAGTCACTATAGGCTTTATTAATTCCTCATACTTTAATATAGGAGTATAGAAACAGGTATAACTGACTTAATTATGACAAAAGTAATATCATAAATAAGTCATGCAGTAATAAGTTATTAATAAGGAAATTGAATTTTCTTTACTAATGGACCTTTTTTTTTTCTTTTCTCTCCCTTTCTGGGTTCCAGGGGACTGCAGTGAAAAAATCCACTGCAGGGGCTGCAATGGAAACTTAAATGTTGAGATTTGATTGTTTTTAATCGAATGGTTCTAATTTAATTCAATTAAAATTATTTTCAAAATAAAAATAAAAGTTAAAAAAATCTGATTGGAACACAATTAATACAGAATGTAAAAAGTCGTGTGTTATTAAAGTAAAAATGAATCTCAGTCTTTCATTTCTTCACTGCAGCCCCTGCAGTGGCTTTCTTCACTACAGCCCCCTGGAACCCTCCCTTTCTTTGTAAAGTATGTGTAGTTAGGGGCAGTGATAAATGATAATTTATGATTTAGTTCACTATTCTAAAAAGAAATTAATTAATTCTTCTTTCTGGATGCTGGAGATTGGTTAATCCAGCTTTAATATTAAAAGATTCATAAGTCTAACTTATGATTCCTTCTAGCTGTGAATTTATGATAACTATCATTAAAGATTTATGCTTACTTTGATTATTTTAAAAATATATTTTATTTTTTTATAAGTATTTTGTATTATAGAAAATTTTTCACTAAAATTAAATTTTTATTTTAAAAATTATAACTTTTAAACGTGTTAATCGTATTTGTAAAAAAAAAAGTAATATTTAAGTAAAAATTAGAAAAAAATTAACTTTTCCTCATTTTTTATTTAAATAAATAGCTTTTATTCAAACAAAACGTGAATTTTTTGTTTTGTTTTTTTGACACATACGATTAATACGACTAAAATGTATAACTTTAGAAAAAAAATTAAATTTTAATAAAAAAGTTAAAAAAAATTAATAACTAGCTTTTCCGTAAACAAAATAAACTTTAAGCGATAATTATTGCAAGGAAAGATCTTCAGAACCATAGAAATTTTTGCGCCACGCGTCGCATCAATTTGTCATGCCCACGATTAATTGGAAGCATTACCAAAACAAGGAACCTACCTACGGAAAAGACATGCTTAATTTCTATCCATAGAAAGTAAATAAATTATTAAGGACATGTTTAGTTGGTTAAATTTTAGTCAAAAAGTACAATAAAAATAGAAAGATGTGACATAAAAGTGATAAGTGTTAAAATTTTATTGAAGTAAAGTACAAAAAGTAGTTAAAGTTTTGTAACTTTTGATAAAATTTGATAAGCCAAACAAACCATAAATAAAAAACTCTTTAAAGTCACGATAAGAACAAAAAAAAAAAAAAAAAGGGGCCCACCACCAAAAAAATTATGATTATTGTGATTTTATCTTCAATAAATTTGATAATTAATCTAATCTTTAAAATAATATTAACACAATTAAAACAACTAAAATTAACATAATTTGACCATTTTTTGAAATAAATTAGGTGGCATTTGGTTTATTTTTCTATTTTTTATTTTCTGTTTTCGTTTTATGTATTAAAAATCTCAAAACGAGGAAACAAAAAAATACTCTATTTTTGTTTTGAGATTTTCTTTATTTTTTGTTAAAAACTCTCAAAATGACTTTTTATTATTTTTTATTTCATGTGTAAACTCATTTTCAGTTTTCGAAAACAAATTTCGAAAACACAAGTAATCAAATGAATTTTATACTGTTTTTTTTATTTTCAAAAGTATAAAATGAAAAATGAGCTCAAAACAAAAAATAAAAAATAGAAAATAAAAAATAAACCAAATGACCCCTTAATTATTTAAAATATTCTTTAAATTTTATAGTATTTGAATATAAATAAGAATAGATGCGATTATGAATTTGAACGAGATCTGTTAATATAAATTGTCATCCTCATAATCGTCACCATCAAGTTGCCGGTTTTTGTTTACATTTTTTTTTTATCTTTTAAGATATTTTTTAATCAAAATTTTTAACTTTTTTATTTTTAGTAACTTTAAACATGTTATTCATTTTTTTAAATTAAATTACAAAAGAAAATGCTTAAAAATACGTGTTGCTTCTAAAATTTTAAAACATTTTTTTTTTATAATTTAAAAAAAAAATGTAAATAACAGGACTGAAACTTATTAAAAGTAAGTAGTCGAGTAAATTTTTGGTTACAAAACTCTTTCAATTAAGAAAAGGAGAGGGTGGTGACATTGGTCTTATAACTCGTTAAATTAAAATTAAATGATTTATGAAAGTAAGTTTAAAAAAATTTCTTTTAAATTTTTAAATATATTTTTTTTTTGTAAAACATTTAATTTTCTTGTAATGGTTTACCAGTTTGATGTAACGGAACTAACGTCATTTCAATTCTCCAGTAGGTGAGAGTGTGGGTAACATGAATCTTAGGTGGTCATGAGAAGCAGCGGATCACACTCGGAGCCCCATCGGGCAATATCTGGAAGTCGATTCGATGTTTTCCAAACGGCTGATGGGACATTGAGATGGACCACGTCATCGCGTGACGTGGGCGTGATGTAACCGGCATCGAAAATTGGTTGCCGCTGAAAGCCACGAGGTGGAATTATTGATACACTGATAGCACCGCCTCTTTCTTAACCTTTTTCCTTCTACGCATTAGTTTGGCGCGTGAATAGCACATTAGCCGATATTTATTCTACTCTACTTTCTTCCTTGACTTCCTTTGGAGTAAGAAAAAATAAGATAAATTGAGATAAATTATGGTTTGGAGAGATTTCGTAATGCGTGCAGTGAGAGAAAAAAGTTGATGTGATATAAAGTTAACAGAGATTTATAGAGATTTGTAGAGATTTTCAACAAAAAATGACAAACCAAACGGGCCCTATTTTTATCTCCCTCCTCCTTCTCCACCTTCTTTTTCTTTTCTTTTTTTTTTTTTAAGTTTTGTGAAAAACCTAAATATAGTATGAGTTTAAAATATCAAATTTGGCCAAAAATTTTTAACTTTTTTATTTTTTTAATTTACTATAACTTTCTCTATACTAAAAATATATATTTTTTTCAACTTTTTTTAAATTTTTACTAACTTTCTCTATTTTTTTTTAATTTTTCAACTTTTACAAATTTTGTCAGCTTTTCATATTTTTTCGACGAATTCATAAGTGTTCAATAGTTTAAAATTCGTCTCCTTTTTATTTTTTGCCAACTTTTGACACTCTAAACAGATACATAGTTAAAGAACATTGTATATAGAAACTCTTAGATTAATAAAGTTATTCGATATTATATTTTTCATAATTTATTTTTTAATATTTGTTTTCTTCAAAAATTTTTAAAAAATAATACATAATTTTTACTTGTTTTCTTAAAAAATTTTTAACTAATTAGGAAAGTAAGTTAATGTAGTTCTAAGTAATTGAAAATTTACTATTTTTTATACCAGTCTCTCATTCGCTCTAACATTAATTACTTGACAATTCTCATTTTTTTAATATTTCTAGATTATTTTTGGTTTTTAGTATGATTTTTTTTTTGAGTTTTCTATATTGAAAACTATGATACAATAGTAAAATTGTTTTTTATTTAATACTTTTTTTTTGGCTACGATTTGAGTGCAATTGAACTAATTCATTACACAAAATATGATTTTCAAAAATCCCCAATGCAATAGTCAAGAAAATTTACTATATAAAATAAACTATTTAATTTTTTATTTTGTTGTGCTATATACAGGCGTAGACTCAAGCTTTATAATTAGTGAGAGTAAAATTATACTTTTAATGTAAATAAAGGTAAAAGAAAAATACGAAATTTAATAATAGTGCAACTGAAAATTTAATTATGTAGTATGTATATTTACTAACATAAAACATCACTTAAATATTTTTTTGCATTTACAGTAATTGTATATAATATGACTACGACATTCTAGTAACAAATTCTGATTAATTAAGATTACACCGGTATAACATTGCACGAATATTGAAAAATAATAATAATATTATTAATTTAAAGACCTAATTGAAAATATATAGAATAGATTATGTATTTTCTTTAGATTAATTAAGTAAATATAATTGAATATATAAACACATAATTAATTACTCAATCTAGTGCATAAATAATGAAATAATATTTATAAGAAAAAATTACAATCAATCTTTTATTAAGAAAATACAATCAAAAAATTATGTATCCAAAAAGTACTCTATTACTCGTAAAGAATAATAAAAATACTTTTTTTTTTTAGGTATTTGGTTAGCCAAAACTAACTAAAAATCCACTAATTTTTACCAATTTTTTATTCTTTCTTCTAATTAAAATTTATCACATATTATTTTTATATCAAATTTTTATATTTTCACTATACTTTTTGGATAAATTTTTATACTTTTTGGTCAAATTTTTACAAGTAAAATACCTTTTATTGGTAATAATAAAAATACTAAACCATGTTAAAAGGAGCTACATAGGATATACGTATATATACACGAGCGCGCGACGCGCTTTTGTGGAGGTTGGGACTAGGATATGTCTATATATATAGATACATGTCTCATTTCTTGTTAATTTCCATTAGCTCTGTCAAGACGCCCACTTTTATCCCTTGCAAATTTCTCTCTTATCTTCTCCTCTGATATCCTTTCCCAGAAGCCTCCTCTTTTTCTCTCCCTCAAAATCCATTCTTCTCAGTGCACCTTTCGAGCTTGACCCTTTTTCTTTTCCACTACTCTCTAACCAAACATGGACAGACCGCTAAGCGTACATGAGAAGAAGGCAACCAAACAAGCCAAAACCAAGAAAAAACCGGTGAAGGTTGTGTACATCTCCAACCCCATGAAGGTGAAGACCACTGCCTCGAAGTTCAGAGCTTTGGTTCAAGAACTCACCGGCCAAGACTCCTCTTTGCCGTGGCCTCCACCGACGGAGGCGGCGGAAACCTACAAATATTCGGACTCTGACAGTGTCGGCAGCCACCAAGGGGTCCCACCCGATCACGAGATCAAGAACACGAGTTCTGATGGTCATTCATCACCAGGACTCCCAAGATTAAGGGAATTGGAACCAGACCGTGACGAAGCACTCACTTGGAGGTCTGATCTTACGTTTGACTCGTCCGATGATGCTTTTATGCCCCAGATGCTTGAGAATTTTACTGGGTTATTGTCCTCATCGTCAAACTTGCTGTCTAATGAATTTCCTTATCACGTTGATGTGCTCAAAAGCCTTGATGCAGCGTAAATTTTTGTAAGTTTATTTAATTTTTTTTTATTTTCTAGGTCCTATTGTTATGATTATTGTAGCATAATTAGCTACTCAACCATGTATTGTTGTGGTTGTTGTACTTTAATCAATTAAATTAACTGTGTTTGTACCTCTATTTAATTTCCTATATTTTGAATGGATTTAGTAGCCTGTGATGGTAAATAATTTTCGTGCCTGTTCTCGTTATTGAAGTTGTACGTACAATTTTGTAATATCTGAACCTGGTAAAATTATCCCCCGTGTTGAATCAGATTAAGCCGTAGGCTTCACTCCTTTGAGTGACAAGAATGTGTTTAGGCTTTAAACAAGTTGAGTCAAGTTTAAGAATCGAATAATCCAAGTTTATTTTGAAAATCTTATGGTAACTTGAAAGCATAATCAAGTTGAACTTGTTAAATTTTTGAATCGGGTTTAAGCAGTTTGATTGTTTTATATTAATTTAAAATCATCAAAGTCGAAGCCAAACGTGCCGTAATGAATCGGGTTCTAGTTGAAATTTACAGCCAGCACAAATCCAGTCGATCTGTTTGGTTCCATTAACAAAAAGTAGAGTCTAAATTAATGTTTGGTGACTGTTGAAGATATACGTATAGTTTGTATGTACGTATATATGTATGGGCTGTAAATGAAAGCTAGACGATAAGCGCAACATTTCTATAGTACCTGCTGGGACCGACATGTTATGCCTCAAGAAGACAAGCGAAAGTAGTTGGTGTGTTTGAGATCGGGAATGGTCCTGGGCTTTTAGCTTAAAGAAACCCAGAAACCAAACAAAGGAATGTTGGAATTTTCTGTATATTGAGCATACATTAATTAATTTTTATGTTTATCAAAAATGGGTTAGAATCAAGTAAAGATGGAAACGTACATGATAAGGCCCATTTTTATTGTGATCTATATTGTTGGGCCTATGTGCACCTAATAGGAATAATGAGGTTAGACGGTTAGTGTGGGCCTAAGGAGTCCACTGTAGGCCTTTTATGGGAGGGCCCAGTGAAGCTAGGGTATACCCTATAAATATATGGTTAGGTCCCCTCTCTACCCTAGACAGACAGAACACGCCCCATAGAAAATCCGTCATACAGACCTAGGGTATAGAGAGGAAGATCCGTAACCACCAAAGTTCTTTTTGAACTTGAAGATCCTTTCCGTTTGCATTCAAGGATCATGTAACAAACAGGTACGCTTCCAAATTATTGTATTTATAATTTTGATGTTCCTAAATTCATATACAGATCTACTTTAAATTCTTACAGGAACCACGTTGAAAATGGTAGCTATAGCCTAAAGGAGACTATAAAATCGGTGGAAATCAAATTCCACGCGTGGTTCCTAACAAAAGATTCACGGAGATGAAGATATTAAGCAAGGGCATGTTTGGCCAGGCAACAAACTGCCACTCTTCTTTCTGTAAACAGCATTATAGGCCTAACAAAACATCCACTCTTTCGGGGAATTTTTTTTCTGCTTTCATTCCATTAGAACTCTTAACGGCAGCCAAAGTGGGCAGTAATTAGTTATTCGACTTCTATAGGTTTAACTAATAAAATGTACGGTTTTTGAAATTATCAGATTTTTACCCACAGCTCAAGGTTCATTTCTGCAAAACATTGATGAGATGTTTGATATACAAAGTCAATGAATATGATGAGTGAGAGAGAAAGAATGAGAGAGTACTTCAAGTTGATTTTGCCAAAAAAAAAAAAAAAAGTAAATTTTAAATTATTAGGTATTTAGGAAATTGGAGTGGTAAAAAAATTACAAAAATTGATGAACGTTGTTGTAGGTTCATAATTCATGCAATGAGAGAAAAATAAATAATTTTTAAAAATTTTTGATATATTTTTAGTAAATTTCAAAAGTTTCAAACAAAACTTAAATTTGTTATTTGAAAAGTATGAAAATTTTTGAAAAAATTTGGTAAAATTTAAAAAAAAAATTGATAATAATTGAAGTAGATTGGAAAAATTTTAGTAAAAATTGAAAAAAAAATGAGTAAAAATTTAAAAAATAATAATAAATTTGTCTAAATTTAACAACCCAATCGCAAGACTTTATGATGATTAGATTGCTACATTAATAATACACACACGCGCAGACACACACACACACACATATATATATATATATATATAGGACAATGTTGCAGAGGCCTATTTATCATGCATGCATGGCTACTCTATTGATCTGCAGTACATTACCGCTGGCAATCTGGGATGGGTCCCATCACTGCTGTATCAATCTTAACCTTATCCCCATCACTTAGTAACCTGTCTCCGGTCAATTTAATGCCAACTAAAAATAGTTTAATTTCCATCATCATTAAAGCTATAATTGTAAATTAAAAAATATACATATACACATATAAATTTATGAGTGTGCTTGGTTAAAAAAAAAAAAATTAATAAAAAAATAAAATAAAAATAAAAAAATGTGATATAAAGATAATACGTAAAAAAATTTAATTGAAAAATGATACAAAAAATTAAAATTAGTTAAAATTAATAATTTTTTTTTATAAATTTTAGTGTTTAAAACGAAATCTACACGCGCGCGTACATCGATCTTACATATCCAATCTTTTTACAATTACGAGTTCCAAACTATGACTGATTCGATGGAAAATTTTAAATTTTAAACAACTTGTATTTTCATCAAAAGTTTCGTGGATGAAAAAAAAATTAAAATAATAAAAATTTTACAAAATATATCAAAATGACGTATTAATAATAATTTTATAATAAAAATAAGTTTTGATGAATTTTTTTATTATTATTTAGAATGATATATAGGCGGCATACTCTTAAAATCTAATTAAAAGGGTAAGCCAAGATATGGCAGCATTGGGGTACCCCCTTTCTCATTTTCTTCTTCATTATATATATATATCAAATCCTAACTTTATACATATATATATATATCAAATCCTAACTTTATATATATATATATATATATATATATATATATCAAATCCTAATTTTAGACACACTAGACTGTATTTAGATCAAAAATTTATCAAAGAAAAAATAGATATGAATTCACATTTATTTTTCGTGTTTGATTTGTGATGAAAATGAAAGAAAATGGATGAGATCTGAAAATTAAAAATAATTAAATTCAAAAATTGATTAATTGATGAATAATTTTTATTTTATTATAATTTTTTGATCCAGTCAAATAAAAATGCATATTGAATTTTTTTGTATTTCTTCCTCCCTCCGGCAGTTTTCTTATCAAATTCTGACTCTAAACATATCTTTATTTTTTTTTATCGTTTAAAGGATTTATTAAGAAAATATGAATTTAAATTACATTGCTTATTTGATTTGGGTAATAATAAAAGAAAAAAAATATAAGATTTGAAATATGAAAAATATTAAATTAGAAAGTACTAATTTTATTGATATGCCTTTTATTTTTATTTTTATAGTTCTTTATATACCACACAAATAAGAAAATTTATTGAGACTTTATATTTCTTTTTTTTCCTCTTTTCTTTTTCTGTACTAAATCCTCAATGATTTATTGAGAAAAAATTAAGAAAAAAAGAAGGGGATTCTTCTTTTTTTTTTTTTTTGGGTAGATAAAAGAAAAGAATTTAAAATTCCTTCTCTTATTTTGTTATGATAGAAAATAAAAAAAAAATTATAGAATTTGAGAAATGAAAAACAAATTATAAAATTAACTTTTTAAGAATATAATTTGTTTAGTTATATTTTATAACATATTCAAATAAGATCATATATTTAAAATTTTACCCTCTCTCTCTCTCTCTCTCTCTCTCTCCCCATTTTATTTTTCCTTGCCAAATCTACAATCCAAACGCCACCCACCGTAACCTTGAAGACCACTTGCTTTGGAGTTAGTTTTCTGTACAGGTCCTTAGGAACAGATATTTTCAGCATTGATGCTGATGGTGAAGTGTTAATAATACCCATGGTTGTTTGGAATCAACCTTCTTTTTTTAATTATTTTTACTAAAACCTGATTATTATTATTTTTTTACCAAATAACTCTTTATTTGAAAATTTATAAAAATCAAAAAAATCAAAATTTTTAGACTAAAAAATTAAATTTAATAAACTAAAAACATACATTCCAAATACATGAATATTTATTATTGGTGCATGTAATAAATTAAAGTTCTTGCATTTTAAATTTTAAGCTTTTAGTTCTTTAAAATGGTACTTTTAATTCATCAAAAGTTTTTTTTTTTTTTTTAAATCTACTTTAAAGATTAGACTTTTTTATTATATTTATTTTGAAGGCTTGAGGTACGTTATTGACGTTTCTATCATTCTTAAGATTTAAAAAAAAAATGTATTTTTTTCTTTCATTTTTAAAAATACTAGTAACAAACTTAAAAACTCACAAATTGAAGATTTCATGTGCGTTTGGAGTTGCCATATTTGACTAAAAATCTCTAATTTTTTCTAACTATTTTCACGTCAAAAATCTTCAACTTTTTTAAACTTTCTCCAACTTTTACTAATTTTCTCTAATTTTCTTTAACTTTTATTATATTTTTCTATTTTTTCACACTTTTCGAGAAAACACACTAAATACCTAATAATTTAAAATTTACCTACTCTTTATTTATTTATTTTACCAAAACTCAGACACTCCAAAGAGACACTTGGTTGAAGAACATGATAAAAGGACAAAAAAATAAAAAAATTACTATTTAGAAAAGTTCTAAAAATTCTACTTCCAAAAAAAAAACCCCAAGTCAGTAATCTCAACAAACCAAAGTTCAAAAGCAAAGAACGGAGTCCAATAGCGCAAATCAAATGAAAATATTGGAATTTTGTGATAAAGCTTGATGCTTTACATATACATACATACATACATATATTTATTGAAAAGCAGCTGATTGATGCTTTAACTAAAACCACTCAACTTACAATTTGCTGCCCACATTTGTACCTAGTTCTTTCCTTTTTGTGAGGTGTTACAGTCAACTAGTTGCCCACTTGCCCACTCGCCCACTCGCTATCTAGCATTCTCTTTCTCCTTTTATTTATTTTTTTGTCCCAAGCACTTAGATCTCCAACCATATGGACGCACACTTGCTTGATTCCCCCCCCCCCCACCTTCTTCCATAAACTCCTGGTGGATGGATAGATTTATTGTGATGCACAATATATATATATATATATATGTATACACATGGGAAGCAAATCTTATGTTGGAGAAGATTGAAATTTCTTTTGTATTAGTTTGGAGAACTGTCTTAAATTAGAGGACAATGCAAATTTTAAGTGTAAAAATTAATGGGTAGTTAATTCCAACCCTTTTTCTTTTGGAGAAAGTCTCCACGACAAGGAAATATTAGTTGAAAATGACCCAGTGGAAAGTGTTTAAAAATAAGTGGAGAAAGGGGTCAGTCTTTAGCAAATACATTACCCCCTGCGATGAGAAAATAAGTGATAAATGTCAACTACGCGGTGGTTTGAGTAGGCAAATTTTATAAAAAGTTATGAATTTTTATAAAATTTTTGGTCATTTTTTATGCATTTATTTAAAAATTTTCAAATTTTTATTAAATATTATTAACTTTTTAACAATTTTTTTAATTAAAATCGTTCAAACGGATTATGTCAAAAAATTTGAATTAATCCTTCAAAGCCAAAAGATAACGAACACATTATACTTTTTCTATTTTTTTTTTTTTTGTTTTATTTCATGCATCTCTTACAGCACCAAAATATATATAATTTAAATTTGACCTAAATACTATCGAAACTAATAGGAAATTGAAAGAAAAATATGAGCCCACTAATTAATATAATACGTATATATTAATTTGAAATTAGCAAGGTTAAATTTTATTTTAAAATAAATTAATTATTTAACATATTTATTAAATTTTAACATAGTTAAATATAAACGCAATAAACATATATCAGCACAAATTATAAATTTACTATGCAGTACAACAGGACAGGATTGTCCGTAGGGTCAAACATAAAACCTTTTAGGTATGACCGTACGAAGCACATGACACCCAGTAGGATTCTGGACCACTTGGATACAAAAGACGATATTCTCGCTTTCAGGGCCCTCGCCCCCAGCCTTAAGGGAATGGTGGAGGAGGTAAATTGTGGTATACGGCGGCCTCTTAGACAGGAGGATCAGTACTTGATGCCCACAAAGAACCACCCCCACAAGAAAATAAAACTTCTACACTACGACTGCCAGAACTCGAACCTACATCTTTAGGTGCAATCTACTGTCCGAATACTAATCGTGCTATGCCCGCGGGGGCAGGATTCCCGAGCACTTGCTGTGGAAAATATAAGTAACGAACTAATTAAACAAATTACTTTTGTGTATAATTGACAGCTGTTTCCCCATATCCACAGACGAAGAATGATGGATGTACATGCATCTATATTTATCTATTATATATACATATACATATTATAATCATGGTTAAGTTATTCACTTCACTTTTCATTTCTTTCACTTTTAATTTCTGTTACATCACTTTTAATTTCTTGTATTTCATCTTCTATCATAACAAATAACGTTCATTTGAAATGTGAGAAGTCAATAGTGAAGTACATAGAATATTTCTAAGTTATTTTTAATTTATGAAATTTTAACTTCATTTTTTTACATAGTTAATTAACAAATATGTTGCATGTCACAAGCTCCTTCATTACTTAATATGGTGGTATTTTTAAATTCTTTAATTGTTAAGTTTTTTAAATTTAATTCTTCATTTTAAGTTTTTAAATTTTCATTAACATTTCATAATTTATATGAAAATTTTGTCGTTAATATATACAAAAATACTTTAAAATTTCCTTAAATTCTAAACATTTAACAAAAAATGTTTATTGACTCTCTTTCTAAGTTTTTTCAAAATTTAAACTACGATATTCTAACCCAAAAAATAATATATATTCTAAAAGAATGAGTTCCATGCGAGGCTTCTAAACTCCTCTCTCTCTTTTAGAAAAATATTCAATGGCACTTGTTTGAAAGGTAACGTTTACAGTAATAAAACGTGAAATAAATTGAAATAAAATAAAATAATTTGTAAATTTGTAATTTATATAGCGAGATAAAAAGTGAATAATTTTTAAGAATTTTTAGAATTTGTCAGCGTTTTTTAACAAATCAAACGCACCCAAAGTCGAAAGTCGAACTGGTGGAAAAGAAAAAATAACTTGTTCCTAAGATGCATGATCTTCAAAATCCTATCTTTCCCTTTGGTTGCCCATTAACCCATAGCTAAGTTACAATCTTTCAAAAGATCTAACTAACTTTTGGGAAAGCATATTTTGTGGTTTTGCTTCGATGTAATTGTTCTATTTATGTCATTTAATATTTTTCTTGTACATATAGATCATGCTATTGATCAGGAAGTTATGCCCATTTGAATCCGTTTGATCTTACCTTTCTTATAGTTGTTGTGCATTTCTATTCGGCCACTGCATGAGCACGTGATTACCATATTCCTCGAGTGAATTCCTTTGGAATGCTCACCATTGGTAATTAAGGATTGAGTCGAAGCACAATCGTGACATAAATAGGGTGCATAATTATGGGTTGCAAGGCTTACATTTCAGGTGTCATGTATTTCGGGAATGTTTGATGTACAAATCACTAATCTAAGTGCTTCTTAATTGATAACTCAATATTTAGTGCTCACTTTAGATTTTCATATATTTATGGTTGATTGAGATTTTGATTTCAAGTGGACAGATGTTTATTATTTAGAACAAATAATTGCACTGGTGTAATTTTCAAGTTTAAACAAGTCTTTTGCATGACTTGAAATTCGACTAAGGGTGATGAAGTTAATTCACTATATTTTTAAATTTTTGAACTGATTTTCTCTATTTAAAAAAAAATCAAAAATTAATTTTTATGGGAAAATTTTCCCATTAAATTTTCTGCGTTGCGTTGGTTGTTATTTGATTGATTTATTTTTAAGTACTGAGAATTAAAGCTATATATAATTGAACCATGGCGAAAACCCGAAACCTAACTGTTCTTTTTCTTTGATTTTTAAGAACCGAAATTCATTCCATTACTTTTTCAAATCAAATAATTATTTTTTTTTAAATTTGAATTTTTATTTTTAATTTTTCAAAACACCTATGATTTTTCCTTTACTCTGTAGTTCGAGCTCAGACACATTGAGTTATTAATGCAGGTCGAGTCCTATGCGCTCAGCGAGGAGACAAGCACCCGGTATTTTAGGCTATCTTTTTTCATCCATCTGTTTTTCATTCCACGGTTTCCACCTCTCACAAAAGAGAGAGAGAGAGAGAGAGATAGAGAGAGAGGCGTCAAAATGATTATACAATATGTTTTAACTCTAGTTTGTTGTAATTTTGTACACATGCCCACTGGCTACGAGCCTACGTCCTATAACATGAAGTCTCATTAGGCTTTGTCTCGTTTGAAACTTTCTATGCATTATGTAGGTTTCATTTTCTGGGCTTTTGGCGTGTTCTAATCATATATAAGAGAAAATTTGGAAGCGGGTTCCTCTCTAACGTGTCCCCTTGTGAGTTGAAAAGATGGTTGTCTCTCGAGGATGGATGAATGCCAAACCAAGTAGCTAGCCGACTAGGTAGCCATACATGAGTATACGGACACACACATATATATATATATATATGTATATATATATATACGTATCTTGTGTATATCTAACCTGTGTGCGAGGGCATTGTTTTTCGGAAACTAAACAAAAACACTTGTTGTCATGTCTAGGAGAGGTCACTTCAAAGAACCCCATTGCTTGCTCTTAACAGTATCTATGCATGCATTATTTATGCTGGAACTGTCCGAACGTTTTCCAATCACATTTTCACATCGTTACGGTGCAATCTCTCAATTGTTTGTACACGTTTTTTTTTTCTTTTTCTTTGAATATTAAGATTGTACAATCATATTGCTTAATATTTTCTTGCCATAACGTATATTTGGCATTCATAAAAT
This sequence comes from Vitellaria paradoxa, assembly GCA_019916065.1. Classification (NCBI taxonomy): domain Eukaryota; kingdom Viridiplantae; phylum Streptophyta; class Magnoliopsida; order Ericales; family Sapotaceae; genus Vitellaria; species Vitellaria paradoxa. The sequence continues at coordinate 15,592,189 of CM034235.1, read as the reverse complement.
TATTAAAAAAAAAAAAAAACAAATTATTGCACATGTTTCTCGCATTTGAGAAAGGTTAAAATCATATTTTATTGATAAAAAATTAATTATGACGTAAAAATTTTACCAATAAAGATAATTTTAATGACACATAATTGCCATTATGGTGGTGTTTAGATGGCCAAAAAATATATATATATATGAAAAGTGCAATTAAAAAGTACAAAAAAATTGATGTAAAAGTAATATGTTACGAAATTTGATCGAAGGAAATTAAAAAAAGTTGATGAATTTTGATAAGTTGTAGTTTGATTTTGGTAAACCAAACAGATCTATATGGTTGTTAATAATACGTTGGATGCTAAAAGTTTTTTCCGATAAAAAATTATTTTATTTCATCACTAATTAATAGTTCTGGTGATGGATTATACTTCATTAGTATTGCTATCTTTAACATAGTTTAGTGATTAATTAGTGTGGTAATTAGAGATATAAGAATATGTGACAAAAAAATAGAGTAAATTATAATAATTATTTTGAGATTTAATGAAAATACATAAAATATATTCAAATACAAATAAATTGACTTTCTTTAGTAACAAATTAGTAGTTAAATAGAAAATAATAATAATTTTTTTTCTTCTCAAACTCACTCTAACAGCCCCCTGATAGGAATGAAAAATTTACTTCGCAAACATAAAAAATAAAATAAAAATAAAAAAACAAATATTTGTGTAATTTTTAATCCTTGAAAAGAAATAAGTGTCTTTTCGTAAAATCTCACAGGAATCTCCGCGTGGTTTACTCTTTTGTTTTCAGTGATTGACAGTAACACAAACCAATATGGTGTACGACTGCTTTGATGAGAGGAACCGGCAAATTGAAATTGAAAGGCAATCTATTGTCGTTAAGGGGAAATTGGTAAGATTAGACAGACATAAATTAATAATATATTGGGCAAAAGTTTGAAACATATGGAGGTGTTTGGTAGATCAAAAGTGAAAGAAAAAGTATAATAAAAATGAAAAGATGTGATATAAAGATGATAGGTGAAAATTTTTAATTAAAAAAAGTATAAAAATTAGTTAAAATTTGTGAGTTTTGATAAAATTTAGTATGCAGATGTCATAGTTGAAATTTTTATTTTATTTATTTATTTATTTTTTAAAGATAGCTTTATGATTAAATTATGAGAAATTGATACGGCGTGTGTGCTATCAAATTCGGTGACAATCGAGTTAAAAACATTCATACCGTTTTAGATTAAAAATATGTGAATATTTTAAAAATATTGAATTTCCAACAGCCTAAACTTAGATAGTCACCCAACTGACATAACATGAATTTACAAAAAATGAAAAAAATAGAAAAAAAATAAAATTATTAGCATAACGATGGACTTAGAAATTTGAGGGAGAGATCAAAGTATAAATTTTTAATAATTTAAGAGGTTAAGATAATTTTTTCTTAAAAATTTGTAATATTAATATAAATATTTAGAAAATGAAGGATGAATTTTAAAATTTGGAAGGAGAGGATGGAGGAGGCGGGGCTTCCGCCAAACCCTTCTCAATCCACCGTTGATTAATCAATGTTATTTTTTTATACTTAATTATTAAACAATATTTTGTTAATTTTTTGTTTAAATTATAAATGATTAATTATAAATTATTTTTTAAAATATCTAGTCATTTTAGTTACTTTTTCAACTCAATGAAAAATAAAATAAAATAAATTTAAGTTATTTATTTATTTTATTTTTTATTTTTTATTCATAAATTTAATTATATTCTAAACTTATCCTTTAAGTGAAAAAAAAAAAAAGGAAAATGACGGCAGAACACATGAAGGTAAAAGATTCTCATAATTAATTACCAAATAGTATCAAAATTATTTCATAAGAAAACAAGAGCAGAAACCGGCAATGGACCGGCGATGCCTGGTGAGTCTTTCATGCCCGAAGAAAAAAGCCACAAAGTCTCAAAATCGAACCCACGTGTCTGACCTTGACTGGCTAGTTCTACGAATTCAGACTCGTGGTGACTGATGTCTCCGCCCGAATTGAGAGTTTTGGTGATTGAGTAAATATTTCACTACCATTAAGGTAGGCGATATTTATTATGCTCCATCATTTCTGATAATGAATAGAACTTCTTTTCTTCTTAGAGCATGAGAAATTAAAGGGTCACTTCTATGAGAAGTTAAGTGGTCATTTAATGTGCAAAATTTTGTCAAATTTTCACACTAAACTGCTACGTGTCACTATTTTTTGAATGCTGAGTGTTTGATAAAATTTTAACAAATTTAGTAAAAATTAATAAAATTTGATAAATATTGTAAAAGTTTGTAAAAATTAAAAAAATTTGGTAAAAATTAATACAAGTTGGAGAATATTTGTAAAAGTTGATTTTATGTTTAGTGTAAAAAGTTGAAAAAAATTAAAAATAAATTGATAAGATCTTTTTTTTTTTTTTTTTTTGGTAAAAGTTTGTAAGCTAAAGACCCCCCAAATTTGAAGTGCTTACATCATTTTTCTGTTATTAAGCATAGACATTTAACACTAATTGTAAGTTTGTAAAACAAAAAATTAAGAGTACAAGTGATGAGAGTAATTGTGAATCTTTTATTATTATAATTTTTTATTCATTTTACCTCGGTCTTTGAAAAATTAATATCTAACCATTTAAGAAAAAATATTAATTTATTTAAATTTTTACATGATATATCTGACATAATTAAAAAGGAGAAAACTTCTCAATGGTAACTTTATCCGCTTTTAATTTCGGACTAACCTCGGCCTGAATATATTATTAAAAGTATAATGTTGTCCTCAATTTGTGCTTCACAATACTTTTTTTTTTTTTTTAAAGCTTGTGCTTCACAATACCTCCCACGCTAAAATTATATAATTTTTTATGAAAGATATTCTTATTTTATTGCTAAATGACAATTCAATTGTGTATTGTATTCTAATTTTATAACTAAAATATACTTTCCTTGTAGTGTCGGAATCAGAAGTAGAATCGAATCGAACTGAATTTTAACTTACTTCAATTCACAAATAATATAAAACTTTGAGCTCAACTTATGCTTGAACTTGAGCTTTTTGTATAGTTTTAATTCGATTAACAAATAGCTTGGTTCATGCTTAGGGATGGGATAGATTGGATTGGGATCGGGTATTGTCTCTATTATTTTTGAACCCATTAGGTAAGAAAAATATTCGGACCAAGCGAGTACTCGACGAGTATTTTTAATCGGTTATCATCCTTAATCTATGAGTAATTGGACACCATTCAAGTACGTAGTTGGATACCTATAACCTTCAAATATGTGATGTTTACGTCAAGAATAAAGATTAAAACTTTTTTTAAATACAATAACTTGATAAGTAATTTTACATCTTAATGAACTAAAAAAATTATCTTTAAATAATGGTTTTAAATATTTTGTACTTAGTAAAATTTATTTTATTACTTTTTATAAAAATAAAATTTTAAAAAATATTATATGTAATCTCATCTCAAATCTCTACTTTAATTGAAAAAAAAAATCGTGTCTATATGCTTCATTACATCATGAATCAAATCTTAAATCTAAAATAAATTGTTTGGTATCAAATATTCAGTTATTCCATATTAATTAAAAGGTCTTTGTTATTTGAACACAATAAATATAATTTTGTATCTAAATTGATAGTACTATTTGCATATACAAATGTGGGTGCTCGATATTTTAGGGAGGTAATCGAATAATTTGGATGGGTAATTTGCTATTGCTAATATCCATCGATTAGCCTATAATCGGAGTAATTAGAGTAAGTTCGAGTAAGACTAGTCGAGTACACTACATACATTGTCCTTGAATCTGAACTCAATGGATATTTTGTTTTATACCCCAACCCACCCCACCCCACCCTATTACCTGTAAAATTTAAAAATATCTGCACTTATCGAATCAAAGCGAAGCAAATATCCATCGGGATATATTTAAATTGCCATCGCTACTCATGCCACCTCTAATCGAAACAAAATGTTTCAATCCCCATTGATTGGCTTAGTAGAAGTAAACATCGTGTGTACTCATGTGGAGACCTAAATCGAGTCCCTTCCAATAGAAAAAGGGGAAGCTGGCATTTAAAGTAATATCAGTTTGGTGACATTGAGGTCAGAGTTGTTGGATTAAAATTTAAAGGTTCAACTATATTCACGTTTTGTAAAGACTAGAATTTTTTTTTTTGGAAGATTTATTTTTATTTTTGAATTTAATACATATTTAAATTCAAATTATTGATTTTTCCTTTTACATTTTATTTAGAAATGTAAAATCTTGATTTAAAATTTATTAAGTATGACATGCCTTAATTTTATTTTATTTTTTATTTTCTTAGTACATGTGTTATGTTAACATTGGAGTGTGCATGTATATATATCACATGTGCTGCTTGGTATTCTATTGGATGAGGAGGTGGCAAGACTTAATTGCATGTGGGGGGGGCCAAGGGTTGGCTGATATGGGAGGCTTGTGTGGGAAGCTTGGGGTTATTGATGAGAGGTGTCATGGTGGTGCATGTATCTGAAGAGGGGTGTTTGACAGTTTTATTTTAAAAACCTTCCCAAATCTCTTTCCAACTTTTCCCTCTAACTTAAAAATCCTTCCACTAAAAGATTATATTTCTCGTTCATCATTTCTCCTTATTCTTGAAAGTTCAAGAGTTCAAGAGAGTGAGATTTTGCACCTAACCCAAATCGTTGGGAGGGATTGGTAAGAGACGTTCGACAATGTGGTTAGCTCGGTTCATGTTTCACTCGAGATTTTTAGAGAGAATCAACTTGAGTTAGTGTTATTTGGTGTTTTATACATTACTTTCGACATGTATAAATCAAGATAAATGGAGTTTATGCATTAAGATGATTTCCTTGATTTTATGAATATGAGCATGCCTATATATGTATATTGTTGGAGATTTAAACTTGTATTATTTTGGGTGGTGATAGTGTTTAACTTAAGGTGTTGCAAGTGAATATCTATATATTATGAAATCCACATGTTTAGGCATGATTAAGAAAGTGTATATGATTTATGAAATTTCATGCTTTGATCAAGAGCTTAACAAATCGATGCTTGTTTATGGAGATCAAGATTATATGATTTATGTTTATGTTTTGGCTATTATAAATCTATGTTTTGGTTAGGAAATTCATATTTTAACTTGGTAGATGAGTATAAATAATTTTATATTCATATTTTGATAAAAGAATTGTATTAAAATTGAAAATACTTCTTTTTATATAAAATGAAAATTTCTAAAATTTAAAAGAATTTATTTTTGTTAGTCTAGACACTTGAATCGCCTTCGAGTGGTTTGAACCACCTTCGAGCGAATTTTCTAGCAACCTAGGTGCTTGAACCGCCTTCAAGTGAATTTCGTAGAAGTCTAGATGCTCGAATCGCCTTCAAGCGGCTTTTCCAGCAGCTTAGGTGTTTAAAATATCTTCAAGCAAGGCGCTCAAACCACCTTCAAGCGAACAAAAATGAAAATTTTGAGTACTTTTTTTTTGTGGTTTCTTATTGAACTTAATTAATATGTTAAAAACATACACGCAATAGGTAATATGAAACTTAGGCCTGAAGGGTTATTACTTCATCAGATTTATAAATTTAAAGAATGAACACAATAACTTAACTTAAGATGAATTCTTATGTATGATGTGTTGTTGCTAAAAGATTATTGTTGAGATTGATTTTTGATATTGGAATTATAGAAGGTACTAAAAGAGTGGGTTCTAGAATCCAAGGGTCAAAAATTCTAAAACCTGCACAGGGTGGTTTAGCATAACCAGTAGGTTAGAAGCCTACAAAATGTATATACGGATTGTACTAGCGTATATTAGCACCGAAATTGCAGGATCGGTTTGCCTACTAAGGTAAGATGAGACAAATTGGGACTACAGGAACAAGGCCACGAGATTGATAGGTACATTTGGGAATATGGAACCAATTGTACCGCACGACTCAGGCTTGCGGATTTGATGAGTACATCTAGGACTGTGAGACCAATAGTAACCCACAGTTTAGGCTTAGGGATTTGATAAGTACATGTAGGACAGCAGTACTAGTTGTATTCCATGTCTTAGACCTGAGGATTTATTTTAAGTTTAGTTCTGTGGTCACAAACTAACTTTGCAAAGTACTTGACTTATAGTATGATACTGATATATATATATATATATATATATATATATATATTGTTATGTGAATGAGATGATGAATATTATTTTAGTATAAGACTGCAGAATTATAGCTAAGTAATTGTTAAATTGGAACGGTATGACTTGATATGAAGATTTGGATAAATTATAATGATAATAAGTTTTCAACTTATCCTTAAAAAAAAAAAAAAATCAATTAAGTGTTGATATCTTTACATAATTAAGAAAAATATCTTATATGCATTATTTAAGCATACATGGTTTAGTGCTCATCCTCTATAGGGGATGTTGCAGGAGTAGATACCTGTGAACTAGATTAGACAATCTTGGAATACCTTAATGAATTATTTATTTTACATTTTTCTCCTTTTTGTTTGTAATGTAATGAATTATAATTTTGGGCCCGTTTTTAAGGCATTATTGTTGTAGCCCATTTGGTGGTGATCTTGAGATTTTAAAGTGTTCTATTTTTGAATACTAATATTAATAATTTTCTTCCGCTCTAATTTAGTCTAATATATGTGATTTGATATTTATTTGTGTGTTTGTCTCACATCTCTAGATTGTAGATTTTGGGATGTAACACATTTTGTTAATTAAAAAAGATATAAATACATTTGAATTATAAAATTTTAACCAAAAATGCCCAACCTCATATCCCCCAAACCCACCCCCACAAACAAAAATCCCTCCTAATTTGATCGTGTCAACCACTTTAAATGCAACATTTTTTTCTTGGATATTTAATGAGTTAGAAAACTTACTACAAACCCACCCCCTTAGATTGAGTCTCAAAGGCAATGTTTTCATATAGGCTTTTTCGCATCAATATATTCTATTCTTAATTTTTATATTTTTTAATTTGTAAAAGAATAAGAAAAATAAAGTATTCATCTCAAACAATAAATAATTGCATTTAATAAATAGTAAGTAAAGAGTATTTTAAAAATTTAAATAAAAGGGATAGAAAAGTTATTGAACAAATAAGGAAAACAAAAAAATTCAAATGCAAAATTACTTAAATAATATATAAAATTTTAAAAATTACTGATGCATTTTAAATTATAAGTATTTATTAATAGTTAAAAAATAATAGTAGGAGAAATTAAAAGTTTGTGTTTGGTTTCTGATTTTTTAAATTGCACAAAATAATTGAAATGTTTGTTTATATAATAATATAAATAGGTATATATTTATATAATAAAATAAGACGATTTTTTAAAATGTTTCTCTCATAAATTAATATTTAACAGTTGAGAATTATTTTTTCTTTCATTTAATGATTGAGATCATTTTTATATTTTTAACTTCTCACTCAATTCTTATTTTAGTAGAGCTCACTACCATCTATCTCACAAATTGATTTGATCATTTTAAATTTCACCATATTTCATGGATGAAGATTATATGTGAATCAAAGCTGCAACTTAAATTTCACCCGCTTATGATGTCTAAAAAGTTGAAATTTCACTACTGGAAAAAGTAGTATTAGGCGGTCGCTAAAAATAAATAAGCGGCCGCTAAAACTATTAGCGACCGTCTTAGTGACCGACTTAAACAAGTCGCATTTGAGTCATCGCTAAAAAGTATTAGCAACCGCCTAAGCAGTCGTTAAGTTTTTTTGCGACGGCGGCTACGACTGCTTGAGGAAAAACGTCAAAAAATTAGCGACCGCTAGTAGCAGTCGCTAATGTTAATTTATGGTCGCTGTTTATTTGCCGCTAAAATGCCTACAAATGATGCCAAGTGGCATGAACTATTAGCGACCGCTCTAATATGGTCAAGCGGTCGCTCTTACTTACCCGGGAAAAATATGGCCATTTGGCGGCAAAGAATTAGCGACTTTTGGGTTTTATTAGCGACTGCCTTAAGCGGTCGCAATAAGTTTATAGGTCTTTTTTTTTAAATTTAATTTTATTATTTTTTATAATTATTTATTATAATAGAATCTAATTATAAATCTTAGTAATTTATTTTTTATGAACTGAATAATTTAAATTATCTATTTAATAATTATTTATTATTTATTTATAACAATTATTTATTACAATTATTATTTATTTAATACTTGTTAGTTATTTATAATAACTATTATATTTTATTATTTATGTATAAATATTTATTTCAAATTTAATTTAATTATATTTTATTAATTTGCACATGTAATATTTTATTAAATATTATTAATTAACTACTGCTACTTGTTTAATTAATCACTATATTATTACGTAAATTACCTAGGAATAATATTATAATATTATTATTCGGCTTAATTTTCTTATCGTATTCATATTGGATTGGATTAGGCCCAAGAAAGATTTTTGGATTGGGCCCATGCAAGATTATGGGTTTACTTTTGGATTGGGTTCAAGGATTAGAGTTAATTATTATTATTTAAAAAAATAACACTTAAATAAACTATCTAAAGATGAAATATACAATAAATAAAATACTACGATACAAAATAAATAAATTAACAATAGATATTACGAACAATTCAATATTTGCTCATTATAACATAAATCAAATTATGATTTCAAATAATAAAAGTATTTTCAATAATTTGAGTATCCTAATCTAATTAACCATTACAATATTAATTGAAACAATCTAATTTTACCTAAATTAATTATATTATCAATATTCTAATTCATTATTTAATATTTTAACTAATATTAATATTTAATGAACCTAAAATTTATAATCTAATATTATTATTTACCTAATCTTAATATTTTTCGTATTATTGTTTAATACAAAATAAATAAATTAACAACAAATATTACGATATTAATATTTTTTAGTATTATTGTTTCCTATTTATGCTACTTTTTATTTAATATTTTTCATAATTGTTTTAGTGAATGACAAAAATATATATAAATTATCTAATAAAAATATTTTTAATAATTTAAGTAAATCTAACCATTACGATATTAATTGAAGCAATTTAATTTTATGCAAATTAATTATATTATCAATACTCTACTTTATTATTTAATATTTTGACTAATATTAATATAACTTAAATATTATCATTTAATTAATCTTAATGCTCCTAATATTATTTTCTAACATTATTAATATCATAATATAATTTAATTTTCTTAAAGTAACGTTAATTAATTTATTTTAAAAAATTATACATTTATGTATTTATAATTCCAAATATTTTACTTTAATATTGTTCCTATTTAAAATTAATTTCTTAATTGTTTAACCATTACTTCAAAAGCAAATCATATTAAATATTAGTTTTCATATTTTATATTTTTAAATTAAAAAATATTAAGCACTTACTCATTTATAATTGTTTTAATATATTAGGTGTCAAAAATTATTCTTTTCGATATATTTAAAATCATTTTAATGGTTACTTTAAATCATTTTTGATGGTTATACCTCAATCAGAATAACATAATTTGTTGAAACTTGCTTGTTTTATTTAATATTTTTGATAATTATTTCACTCAATGATAATAATACATATAATTTATTAAATAAAATTATTTAATAAATTATATTTTCTTACAAAGAGTTAATTTCAATTCACATTTTTAAATTTAAAAAAAATTAAACATTCACTCCTTTATAATTTCAAAAAACTATATTTCAATCAAATTACTTTTATTATTTTTAATACTGATTTTTAATACTTAATTTTATTATTTTTAATACCTAGTTTAAATATTTGAATTTAAAAATAATTTCAAACTTAAATTAATAAAACATTTGCTCCGTTATGATTTCAAATTTTTAGCTCAACAAAATTAAAAAAAAAAGTCCAAAATTACTTTTCTCAAACTATGTTCATAATTATTTTAACCAATATTTTGTCACCTTTCACTCATACTTATTTAAAATTATTTTTATAGTTAGTTTAATGAATGATAATAAAAGATATAAATTGACAAAAAAAATTATATTTTATTATATTGCTTGTTACGCATTAATGGTATTTTCAATTTTTTAACCTAATAATACTTTTCAAATTTAAAAAATATTAAAAATTCCTCATTAAAATTAAAAAAAATTAAACATTCCTCATTAAAATTAAAAAAATTATTATTTTAAATAAATTTAGAATCACAACAAAATTAAATTGAATAATAATCCCCATCTCTCAACAAATATTTTCATCTCTTTTAATTTACTCTCACCCATTAACGCAAAAAAAAAAGTACCCTAAAAACAGAAAAATAAAAAAATTAAAGAAAATACATAAAAAAATAATACATTACACAGTAAAAAAAATTGACGACAAAATTTCAACAATATTACATTTCACAACCAACAATTCAAAAAAAAAAAATCCAATCAAACAACCAACATCCAACATCAACATCATATGAAATTAACAAATGAGTAACTAAAATTAAAAAAAAAAAAACAAAAAATAATATACATACATGCATGCATGAATCATCTAAGCCCAACTACAAAAAACAAAATTATTTACATTAATCTAATAATAAACAAAAAAAAATCAGAAAATAAAAAAAGTTTCAAATTGAAAAAAAAAAATTCAAACCTGATCAAGTGGTGGCGAGGCCTCCAAAAAACCCTTATACACAAAAAAAAAATGTTAGTAAATGAAAACGAGAGAGAGAGAGAGAACTAGAGAGAGGGAGCTAGAGATGAGAACCTATCACATGGCGGCGGCGGCAGCGGCGGCTCAGGGAGGAGGAAGAGAGGGGCAAGGGGGAGAGAGGAGAGAACGCGGGGGAGGGAGAGGAAAAAGAAGGAAGGAGGGAGGGGAAAAAGATGAGGCGTTCTGCCCAAGTATAAATGGACTATTAGTGACCGCTTTAAGTGGTCACTAACTTTGTAGCCAGAAAGATAGGCGGTCATCCGAATTTTACCGTCGCTAATCCCTTGCCGCGCTGAAATAGCGACGACTATTAAAGCGACCGCTCAAAACAGTCGCTAATACTATTATAATGACCGCCAGAAGCAGTCGTCCAAATTTTTTTCTCTCCGATTGCCTAATCTCTAGTAGTGTTTTCAAATTAAAATACCATAATTTGTGTATATGTGTGTGTGTGTGTGTTTTTTTTTTTTTTTTTTACAGTGGTTGTCAAAAATTAATTGAAGAGTCAGAGCAAAACACATATAATAGCCGTTAGGATATAAACTTTTGGTAAAAAAAATTAATACTTATAAATTATCATAATTTTTTTAATTTAAATTTTTTATTCAAAATTTTAACTATATAAAAAATTTAATATTAATTTTATTTAAAGTGCCGTTGACGAGAGTTATTGTGTGTGTATGTCCGTGCGCGTGTGGTGCGCGCGCGCGTGTGACAATGAGCTAGCCACGTTAAGTTCTGCCACTGCCAAGGACGTGGATGAAATGCCATTAATAGCATAACACCCGTAACGGTTGGCCCCTGGTACCATGGTTGGTGGTTATAATGGCAACAGTCCCATAGATTTAAACCAAGGTACGAACGTGATATATTATGCTTTAAGTTTCGTTTGGCTGCAAAAAAAAAAAAAAATTTATCTTTTTTCTAACCTTTTTGTTTTATATAACTTTTTTTTTATCAAATTTTAATTTTTTAAAAAGTTTAACTTTTAAGCGTGTTAATTATATTCAAAAAAATTAAAACTCTCGTTTGTCTAAGTAAAACTTCGAAAAAAATAAAAAAAATTTAATTTTTATGTTGATTTTTAACCAAACGCATAATTTTTATTCAAATGGATGTAACTTTTTTTAACCAATGTGATTAATACGTCACAAAGTTACCATTTCTAAAAATAAAATCAAATTTTAATAAAAAAATCATATAAAACAAAAAATTATAAAAAATTAAAAATTAATTTTTACATAACCAAACTAACCCTTACTTATAAAGAGCAACCAATATAGGTTCATTGCCTCCGGTAGTTCCTGTACCGTGATTCCTTGTACAATATCGATGCTACATTTACACCCCATCTTTTGCACTCTTATTTACACTATGCTAATTTATATTGGTCACTACTATCTGTATTGATCAGTATATTTCATTCAAAATCATTACAGCTGCAAGATTAAGACAACATCTTGCGGCTGTATTAATTTTGAACCAATATATTAGTCACTACTGTTAGTGACCAGTGCGAATTGATACGATGTAAAAAAAAAGTCTAAGCGTAACATTTTTTATTGTACAAATTGATTGGGTGTAAACATGAATAATTAGAATAGCAGTTATTGTAAGATTCATAAGATAAACGGTTACGATCGATTACGATGTGAGCGACTATCATCTTCCACTCATATACTTTGATCTTCTTGGGCTATAAAAAAAATAATAATGATAAATAAATAAATAATAAAAGAAGAAAAAAAATCAGTCAACTAATTCAAATAGGTTCCATTTGGTTTATAGTTTTTGAAGAGAAATAAAAAGATGGGGAAAGGTAGTTAAAAAAATTGAAAATTGAATAAATAAATGGATATCTTTTTTTTTTTTTTGGAGAATATATTTTTAATTATTTTATAAAAAAAATTAAATATGCATAAATAGTTTTATTTTTATTTTCTATTTTCTTTTTAGTCAACAATTTCTAAGTAAGATTTTATAGACGCTTTAAAATTCAAAGGATATTTCATTACCATTATATTAAAATAAATATTCTAATATAAAAAATAATTCAAGGTACAAGTCTCTCGCATTATAGAGTCTGAAAGAATCAGATATAGCAAATCTTATCCTGAGTGAATTAAGATTATTTTTAATGACACCGAATTTATTACAATAATAGATTGAATACAGATCTAGCTTTCAATCATTAATACTCTCAAATTTTAAAAACCTAACTTTATACCGCTTAGGACTAAAGTAAAACTCTTGAGCATTGTTAAATTTTTTAATGAAAAGATAAAAATATACCCATTATAAGTCTAATAGAATTAGGAAGTGTAACAATGAAAAATATGAACGGTAAATGATATAATTTTATTTTCTAAAATTATTAAAAATCAAATTCGTTGTATTTGACAGATTTTTTTTCTAAAATAAAACTTGAAGTGAAGTTTTTACTGAAAAAGAAAAAAAGACTTAAAATCTACATTAGCTGAAATCGTTATTGAAAACACAACGATACTGCATTGGAAAATTATTTTTTTTTCTCCTCCAAGGAAATTCAGTTGAATGGCGTCATGCATGGTACAAAAGCCTCAAAGAGTTAGCCATCCAAATTTCTCAAATAGTTTATAGAGAGGACACTCCTGTACGGCTGGATGGAAATATTAAATATTAGTTGAAAATTCATGCAAAAAATAATAAATTAGTTCATTGATATCGGATACTGGGTAGCATGAAAAATAAGAAATAAATAATTTGTTGAAAAATATTCCTACATTGGTATTGATGACTAAACACTAGTGCTCGTGCGATACATGTGAATTTTTTTTTTTTGAATAAAATTATTTTAGCTCTGCAAATTATAAATATTTACTTAATTTTTTTATTAATTTTTATTTTTATATATGTTCTAGATGCCGATTCACATGTGATACACATAAAATTTTATTAATTTTTTATTTTAAAACTATATGTGTATCATTAATTAATCAGTAATAGCCTGTACCTGTAATATTCTGAACAAAATTAGTATTAAATTTCTTATATAATTCAAACTTTGAACAAAAGTTTAAATCAAAAAAATTATGATAATTTATGAGTTTTAATCTTTTTTCCAAAATTTTAACCCCTAACAACTACTACTTCTATTTTGATATCTCTCTTTAATTAATTTTTGATAATTACCATAAAAAAACACAAATTATGATATTTTAATTTAGAAGACTCAATTTCTTAAAAATCATAATTGGGCGAAATTTTAGTTGAGAGTTTTAATTTGCATATGATCACCACCCTGGAAATATGATAAAATTTAAAATACCTAAATTATTTTGTGAGATAAATGGTAATAGGGTCTATTAAAATAAGAATTAAGTGAAAAATTAAAAATATAAAAATTATCTCAATTGTTAAATGAAAAAAAAATAATTCTTAATCGTTGAATCTTAATTTGTAAGAGTGACATTTTAAAAAATCAATTTGTTAATTATAAAGAAATTAACAAAAGTGATTCTAAATAACACATAATTAAGGAATATTTAAAGAAAATAAAAAATTACAAAATAGTAGGTAGTTAAAAGACATTTAAGGAAGATAAAAAAATAAATAGGTAAAATTACTTAATTTTGTGGAAGTTATAAAGAGATTACTTTTTAATTTTATTGAAGTATAGACAGTTATAATTAGAACCAAAGTAAGCCAATTTAAACAAAATCAAAACATCCTCGGCTTCACCTAAAGCTTGGGAAGCCCGTACATTAAAATGAGTGTGGCATCCATATTATCAAATATATCATACACGCATATTATTGCACGTGTTGAACACACTAAGCGGTGTGTTCATTTATTTTTCTCCAAACATATAATTAAAATAAATTTAAATTTGAATAGATGAAAAATATAAATCATAACAATTTTCATCTCATTTTGATAAACTTTTATGTATCAAATTATGCTTTGAATTAGTTAATTCAATTTTATTATGAATGTTATATTCACATATATAACTGATAAAATTTTTTTTTTTTAAATTACCATATCTCTGTACGTATCTCTTATATGTAAACCTGCTTCTAATCCCAAAGCAACCAAGTTATATACAGTATAACAAAACTCCATTTAAGCCAGAGTTAATCCAATTGATAATCAATCATAAGGATCTAATTAAAGTATTGAGTTATGAGGCGTTCATTTGATACCATACTAAAAAATTTTTAAGTGATGGATTCTAGAGTGTTCTCATAGATTTACTGAACAACTTAGAACTTATGAGTGAACATTTTGTACAAATTCTTTAAACATGCCAATCGGGGAAGTTTCGAGAGTTCTTATGGATTCATAAAATCCTAGACAATAATAGCATCGCAAAAATATTGAAGTCCAAATTTGATCTTTCTTAACAAAAACTTATTACTCATGTTCCCCATTTCGTGTTGCTATAACTTGAAAACTTTATTTTTTTAGGCAATTTAAATTTAAAGTGTTTCGGAATTATATTATTTATTTATTTATTTATTTATTTTTGTGTTAATTCATTATGTATCATATATTGTGATGATAATTCATTTTCGTCCATACACCGTTGATCCTCTTGGTAAATATTGTCCGCTTTATACATTCTCCCGTAGCCACTATCACGCACAGCTTTAAAACGCATCGTGCTAGGAAGAGAGGAGTTAGATATTTATAAGCCACTCTCACGCACGGCTTTAAAACGCAACGTGCTAGGAAGAGTGGAGCTAGATACTTATAAGCTACTGCAGTCTTCGACTCCTTTTCGATGCGGGATCATTTTTGGTATCATCAGTGCCCCCCAATCGAGAATTGAGGGACTAGAAACGGCAAGCTTATGACCCTTTTGATTCCCATAGAGAGCCCTAGCTGATAATGATCCATTTTCGTCCACACACCGTAGACTTTCCTAACAGATATTATCCGTTATGTACACTCTCACGCAGGATTTTAAAACATATCGTGCCAAGAAAAGAGAAGCTGGATGTAAAGAGGAGCTTAGCGCTTATAAACTACCGCAATTCTCGACTCCTTTTCGATGTGGAATCATTTTTGATATCATCATATTGTTTTATATATACGTGTCTACACACCAACATATATTACAGTTCTTATTGCTTAACAAATAAACAAGGGTATATGTTTCATTATATACATTAATAAACATCTCATAACCCATTAAAAAATAAACTCCCAAGTATGGATTCATTATTTTTAAACCCCTGTTCCTGAACACTTTAAAATCCATATCATCTAAACATCTTAGAGCCCCATACTTTAAAAATATCTTAAAACCTATACTTTAAAACTCCACAGCACCGCCCAAATGACAAAATAACATTGTGGAAATTTCTCATACTGCAGTTAAAGATAATATCATGTAATCGGCTAATGCTGAAATAAGTAATACAATCAATGACCAGCGACGAATTGTTCTGAACGTCTTTCATCACACTAACGGAGATAAATCTTGTTTAATATTATCCACTCAAAGTTGAGGGCAGCGAAGCAAGATCCAAGCTTAAAAAACAGAAAAGCCTTCCATGAGCAGCAGCTGAAGGTGCCAATAAATTTTATACATTATAAAAGTCCAACTACACACCAAATCACAAGTCCAATTACGAGGTTTTAGGCCGATACAATAAGAATTGCTTACTTGTATGGTTTTGATGTGATATAAAAAGTTAGGAATCAACTTGTGTAATAGAGATGACCAACTGAAGTATATATTCAGCAGTGGTATAGGATCATGTCCCAAAAATAGAAAGTCTTTTTTTTATGAAGGAAAGTCTTACATGTCAGGTCGCTGGAATTTTGGACAGCGTAGAGTATGTTCCCAGAACCGCGCTAATAGCACCTAGTGCGATAATTGCAACACTCAGAACAACCTGAACATGAGAAAACCTATGTCAATTTCAAGAAGAGACCCAAAAAGACAAGAATACGAAACGGATATCTGCATATGAGAAATAAATTATAATGACAAATATTCGGGTATTGAGATGTATAAATCATGACATTTCATGTGAAGTTTCTGGAGTTCCTTGACATGTTATCTAAAAGGATACAAGGATATTGATTACTAGAATTGTGGATTGGGTCATGAAAATCCATGTATGAAGCAGCTCATTGCACCCGTTGCCTCTTTATTTGGCATGGATTCAACAAAGATTAGTTACTTTGTTGTTGTGCACCAAATAGAACTAACCACCACTTGTTGGCCTAAAATAATTTCTAATATTATAACAATAGTAAGGTTGATACTTAGCTTATTATTGTGTTATTACATTGATTTTATTTTACTAGTAACTTCTGTCCAATTTTTTTTCCCCCATATATTCTACAAGCCACACCTCTTACACCTTTTTTCTACTTTTTCCCAGCTAGTAAACAAATTACCGATATTATTTTACAGACAAAAACTGTTAGAGTAGTTAGATTGCTTCAATGTATTCTATAAGTGACACATATCACGCCCAAGTTAACTTTGATTATAGTCTTACATGGCAAGCATACCATTTGTGTACATTGTATATGGGTCGTCAACATATATCCAAGCTAGATGATGATCTCATTTAGAAGCAATATAGAATGTCACCATGTGGCAAAAAGCTAAGATAAAATCTTTCTTCTTTTCCATTCACTTCTCTATTTTTGGAAGGACCACAAAATATAAACCAATATTGAATTAAGTTCTACACACCTGTGTTGTTGTTGCCTTGTTCCTCACTATTATAAGAAAGCATAAAGGTGGCATCAATAATCCCTAGATCAAATACATATGGTCATATGAAAGAAGTTTGAATCATTAGGCAAAAAAAAAATCATAATATTCTTTAAAGCAAAGACAGACTGAAAGCTTAGAAGAAGAAAAATAAATTACTAAATAACAGTTAATGGCTAAGCCAGGATAGTTTGCCACTGGAGAGGATACATTATCATTAGGAAGGATTTGTATATTTACTCCAATGATGACAACGTGTAAATGAACAGGTATGCAATATATTACACGAGAGATAGTTATTTACCATATAATTTTAATTTGTTCACAGCAACAAATCAGTCCTTCCTGACATAACAATATATCAGAAGTGTCAAAGACTCAAAACGTAAATCTACCCTATGGTTGAAAATTTTCTTCCGCAGTGACAAAGTGGATCTATCATCTAATATGTTGTTGCAGCTCTTGCTTCAAAATCAGGGGTCAGCTTGCATGACAGATTAGAATTTTTTTACAATCAGCTCTCCTTCTCAACAAGGGTGTTGACAGAGAAGAGTTTTTGTGTATATTCTTTGAACAATGGTGGTCTATCTATACAAAAGAAGCGAATACAACTATGTAAACAGATCATAAAAGAAATTACAAAGAATTAATCACAAAGCTAAAATCGTGGCCAAGCTCAAGGTGATTGTACATAATGTGGACATTATTTTATTATTGACCATATTCTGAGCACACTTTTAACTGTGTTGGAGCTTGCAGGAATAGAACTCAAAGAAAATACATAGCTAGGAATCAGTATATATAGGCACAGTAAGGAAGGTAGTTTTAAGTTTTGTTTGAACTGTCACTTATGATAAAACTAAAGAAGGAAAGCATGAGTGGTAAATTGCACGTCCAAGTCAAACATCCATGTAAGCTTTGCACAATCAAAGTAGCAGTACAAATTTAATTTACCATAGTTGCCCACTTACCACAAGTACACAAAGAATAGAACCAATCAAAGCCATCATGATACCTGCAACAAAAATAATTTCAGATAAATTCACTTAGTTCCAAAATCATTGGAATGTTCATCTCGCTGCATTTGTTGAAATGTAAACTGAAAAAACTAAGGCCCCGTTTGGTAACATTTATATTTACTGTTTTTCTATTTATATTTACAGATTTTTGAAAATTGACAACAAAAACATGTTTGTTAAATCTGTTTTTAATTTTTTGAAACAAAAACATAAAAACTTAAACAAAAAATGTAAACAAAAAAAAAATGTTTGTCTACATTAAATATTAGAAATCAATCTAGGTAAAAGTTATAATACTAAGTGATAATTTTATGATCTTATTAAAAATATAATTTCACTAAATATAATTTTATGAATTTATTTTAAATTTTAATTATACGGTTTACATAGAATACACTATTTTAAAATAGATTTTGCTAAATATAATTTTATAAATTTAGAAATATAATTTATAACATTAAGTATATATCTTTTTAATCCAAATCTATTTAAATATATTATAATTTTTTATCTAATTTTATCATTTATTCTAGTTATAATTAACCATAATGTTTATCGAATTATATTATTTAATATTATTAATTTAATTTAATTAATATGAAATATATTTTATTAAATTATTTTTAATAAATAATATAATTAAATCATATTTAATATATTTTATTTTTCTTGAATTAAATTATTTTGTGGCAAAAGTGAGGAGTTTGCTACAAGCATGGGATAGAGGATGTCCTATGGGGAGGAATAGGGAAACTTGAAGACTTGCACCATTATGTTTAATATGGTGTGCATGGAGAGAGGTAAATTTCACAGCATTTGAGGGTGTTGAGCAGCCTATTTTGATATTAAAAATACTTTCTTACCAAACTAATGGTTGGGAGGGGGATCATCTGGTAACTTATTGTATTTTCCTGATGTTTTAGGGAGACTTATTGTTCCCACTAGATTGAAAGGGATTGATTTATAATTTATATACATCCTGTGTACACATTTTCTACTTTTTGCAGTGCTATTTGAATAAATTTTTATTCATATAAAAAAAATATTGAGTACTTTGGGAGTTTGAGGTCATTCAAAGACATTAGAACGTTACTACATATCCAATTGATAGAATTTGGGTAATTGTTTTCTTGAATATTTACACTTGTAGTTTTTTGGGTATGGATCCTTGTTGGGTCTTATTTTCTTTACACTTGTGATTCATGTTTGTTTTTTTGCTCTATTTTCCCTAATTCTGCTACCAATACAGCAAAGAACATATTCACACTAGAGTATATACAAACAAGCAGTATAAGAACTTGCTATATATGGATTCACCAGCAGAATAATCAAACCTTACTTTTTATTTTTTGCAGGATTATGTCAAGCAACATGAGACTAATCTTGAATCTCACCTCTAAACATTCCAAGGCAATCACCAAGGATAAAACCAAAAGCAAAAATTTAAACCACATGAATCTTGGTCTCCACCAAGCTTTCAAAATAGTCAAATCTTTTCACTCTCCTCAGCCAAAAAAGTGACCGATGGGTACTACGTCATATAGTTGGCAATCAATATAAATTTCAGAATGTTCACATTGGAACACTCCATGATAATGCAACTAGACTTATAATGTTCACATTGGAACACTCCATGATAATGCAACTAGACAAAGTTTGACTAATGGATTTTTAAGGCAGATACTTTTTAACATTTCATCTAGCTAATAATTTTAGCAGTCTCCAATCGAAAAGGCTTATTTAAACAATGTGTGAGGATTAGCCTAGAATGACATCCAATATCAAAAACAAGTTTCAGCCAATAAGACAGTAAGCTTTTCATATCATGAAACTAAATGGTGATCCAGTACATACCAAAAAAAGGGCAGACAAATGCAACACAAACCGTAGATATGACTAGTACAGTCCTTAGAAGAATAAAACACCAGAAACTATTAGAAGCACCTACAGGCAGCAATTCCTCTATACCCCTGGCCAAAGGATTTATCATCAGGGCATATGTTAGCAGTGTTAAGGAAGAAAATATGAAAACTCATATAAAAATGATTAAATTACACCATTTTTTCATAACTAGAAAATTAACCGCAAAAAGGATATTTAGTAAGTGGGTTGATAACCTGTTCAAGAAAAGGAAAGAATTAAGAGCGAAAGTCATCAGTGCAAGTACACACACCTAAACATGAACATCACATGTATAAGCTTAAACATAGGATCAGAATTTGATACTTACTGTTGTCCACAATGCAACCTTGGACACAATAGCGTTCTTTGGCATATTTGAAAGTATCTGGGATGATGTCTCTTGACCAAACATGAGAAATCCCATGGTTGCTGCAGTCCCATATACTACAGCACATAAAAGAAAGCTACACAACAAGGACGTTAAAACCATTTAAGAGCAAAGCCAAGTACAAAGTGAATTTTACATCAAAATGAAAGTCGTGTACCATATTATCATTGCCGCAGTAAATCTCGTTTTATCAGCCATTGCTTGGTAAATATTTGGGAACACAGAGTGCCCAGAATAGCAAAACGCGTACACTCCAATGGAAAAAGGAATGCCACTCCAATTTACCACTTGACCATTTGGATGAAACCCAACTCCATCTACCGTGCCCAGAAAAAGTAAAGAAAGCAATATTATAACTGTTGTAATGACTCCTCCAGCTGCAAGATGAACAACAAAGATATTGATGAAATACTTACCAAACTGTTCTGTATCTGAAAAGACTAAAACCATGGAGACGCTTGACAGAAATAATTAAAACAAACCTGAAAGGTAAGAGATATATCGCAAATCCCTCAACCAAACAGTCGGTAGAATGACAAGGCCAACAAGAATCCCATAGAAGTGCATGGAGTCTAGTTGATAACCAGCCCAATTCAAGGATGCTCCAGGGAATAACATGTCCAGATTACCAATTTCCAGAATAATAAATTCCACACAGTATGACTGTACTTGCGAAAAATAAGGTCAGAAACATTTTAACAGCTAAATATGGTCCAAGAAAGTCAGAATTGTTGCTTCACTTACATATAACTCTGTGTACAAGATGATCTGCACCAAGATCCAAGGGTAAGATAGCATCAGAAAAGACTTTATACAGAATGCACTGACCAAGGAACTAGCTAAACATGGATACACAACATTCCTTCTTTTCTTTCGTTTTTGTTTTTATTGTTAGTGTGGGGAGGGTGACAGGAAATGGGAAAGCTTACCACCTGATAAGATATTATTCTACATTGTCATGATATAATGTCTTAGCAAACCTTTCACAGGAGGTGCTAACTATTAATCGCCATGGAAGTTGGAAGTGTATAACAAATCAGTTATATTTATGAGATTTCCCCACCAAAAACTTTCCTTTTATGATATCTAGTTTCCAGTCACTACTCAGTAGTGATTGTTAAGAGATTATTCCCTTAATACTCTTCACAGTGATCAGAACAGGTTAAATGCATCAAATATAGCGAGTACACTTTAGGCTGGGCAAGAAAATAGAGAACATCTTTGCTGGACAGTGGGGTGCTAGACATGCCCCTACCAAAATTTTCTCATGTGGCAATGTGAACTATTTATGCACACAAGAAATGCTACTTACAGTCACGGCACACACGTGACCACAGATGGCCACGTGAATGGTTGTGCATGTGGGGTCCATCACAATCTCTGATGTTACCACCTGTGATTGCAGTTTGCCACCAACAACTGCAAGTAGCATTAACAGTACTAAAGATGTACCTATTCAATTAGAGGCCAGATACATAAAGTGAACTAAATATTTGACGAATTGCATATGCATAATATACATGCATATATATTTTAAAAGAAACAGGACAGGTAGAATGTGAAAACCTTCAACTTTTTTGAAGGACTTGCAACCAATTGATTATCATTATAAGCATTAAACACTCTTTCCTTGTGCTCACGGCCATTACATGTAATACTGTGCATATTTTTCATCTTACAGCACCTAAAGAGTTTTCAAGGACTAAAGGGGGGCCCTGCGAGCTCCCATTTAGCTCAACTACTGTTGACAAGCCCAGTTTAAGCTACTTAAAAATGTTGCCTGCCGAACCTGACACTACATTGACTTACAGATATGAAAAAGCGTCCATATTTTCCAAATGCAGCTTCACCCAAATCTGGGTAACTTAATATGCCACCTTTGCTCTCAAAACAAAGCCTCATAAGGGAAGCTGTATAACAACATACAACTGCAAAAAGAACCAGCGCTACTAAGCTAGCCCAGCCAGCTTCTTTTACTGTATATGGTGTAGAAAGAAGTGCCACTCCACACATTACGTTTGTTCCTGTTCCATAACAAAACAAGAACTTCAAATCCAAAACAAAAACACAAAGATTTGTAACTTGAGTAATAGGAAAAGCAGATGAAAAATGATCGCGTGCCTGAATTTTACCCAAACCAAATATGAATTAAATCTCTCTCTCTCTCTCTCTCTCTCTCTCTCTGTGAGGTGGAAAGAACATCAAACTATGTGAGATCAAATCTAAAATTATCTTAGCAGATCCCTAATATGACATAGCTTAACACTGGTTTTTCAAGCCATATAATACCTCAAAAAGTACAGATAAAAAATCTAAAACAATTGTAGGAGAACACTACATGACATAGCTTACTATTGTTTTTTCAAGACAAATAAAACCTCAAAACATACTGATAAAATATCTTAAATGATTGTATCAGTCACTATAATGATATTGCTTACCATTGAATATAGTTTGAGTGAAGCTACAACCAAGGCCAGTTGAAAGTTGATCATGAAGTGGAGCCTCCTCTAACCATGATAGACTGGTCCTCGAGATCTTGTCTAATTTTTCCTTTTGAAAACTCCTTTCATATTCAGACAGAAATGGAGTCTTGCCCTCCACATCCAAATTACTTTTTGCACCTATGAGAGTACTAGAATATCTAATGCTTGGTGAATGTTGGAAGGTTCCAAAAATTGGCGATGGAGTAACTGAGAAAGAAAATGTTGTCTCCCTGCGATGGGAAAAATCAATTGTGAGCACGTAAAGTAACCAAATATAAAATACATTTTACTAAGCTGTGAATTTTCTAAATACATAACCCAATCCCAATGTAGATATCTGCCAGACAATCAAATTTGCATAAGAGTTGGGATGTGACCGACATGATTACTTGGACATGTCACCAACAAGAATGCGTACACTTCTAAATTTGTAGAGGTATTTAAGCCAAGACTCTCAACATTTAACGATTCGGAATATGCATCTGACACGTCTAGTTAGACATGCACCCATTACATATAGCCAAGTCTTCCATTTTATGAACAAAATACCATATCTTAGCTAATAAACACCATTCTACATTTTTGGGTAAATTAAACGGACCTCCCCTGAACATTTAGCGGTAGATAAAATACTATTAAAAGGTATCAAGGGTAAACAGTATTTTACTTTTTTTAAAATAATAATAATAATAATATAAGCATTTAGGAATTATAAATTCAGTTGTGTCCCTGGTATCCTTAGATACAAGTCATATGACTCAGGAGTATCAGATGAGTCCAATGCTGAGCAAATATCCAAACCAACACCTCTACCTGAGTCTATGTAAGATGAATGTCAACTAATCATCATACAACTATGCATAAATGTTCTATGCTGTTATTTAAATACCATTTTAACCTACAAAATAAATAAAACAAATACAAAGAATATTAAAGTGTGACTTTTCTAATCATTGTCTGATGTTCATTGGCTTGGGAATCAGATGGATCCCATGCTTAGATACATACTGGCATTCAACACCTATACACAAATCTATGTAATATTACTCCTATGCACCCTTTTCCATTCATTTTCCCTTCAAGAGTACAACTATCCAGTAATATTCTCACATACATGTATTATCACCACTAACCAAGGAATAGAAAATGAAGAATAAGAAGTCCTTCCAAGGATTAAATTTTCATTTTGATAAATTGTTTCATTAGCATGGGAAAGAAAATTTTGTTAGAAAAAAAATTCATTAAACATAGAGAAAATTCACACAGAAAATTTTCATTAAGCATTTTGTTTAAACTGTTTCATTAAACAACTTATTGTTGGTATATTACTTTATTTTGGTGCAATTTATGATGTTATGATTGCATCATAATCACTATTCCACTAGTATTTTGTTTCAGTTTGTTAGGAAATGGACAAACACACTTCAACTATTTCGATGGAAAATAAATTATATTTTATTTCTTGGTTATTTAACAACTCCTTAGCAGAACGAGAAAAACATACTTTCAAACACAACTTTTATCTCTAATAAGATGCATAAACATATATAAGAAGGTGACATACCGGTGTCCTAGGACTCACCATCAAGAGTGTCATCTATAAATCGGACTGGCGAAGGGTGTGGACATGTGGTTGACATGCCCTGGAATCAACTTTTTTTTTTTTTTTGGTTGAAACATAGCTTGGACAACTCGTTTTGGACACAACACTGACTCATTTTGGACTCACTTTAAAAATATATATATACATTTTTTTTATAATTTCTTTGTTAACTTTTTAAGCTATGAAATATAGTTTGTTGTCAATTTTGTAGAATATAATCATTATATGACTTCTTTGTTGGCTTTTAAGCTATGAAATATATGATTTTCAATTTTAGTTAGTGTTATGTTGCATTATTTCTGATGCAGACCAGGTTGCTCTTGCATTATTGGAAGAACTTTAAGAGTCTATTCTGGAAGTTTAAAATTCTAATTGCGCAGCAGATTTTAAGAGTGTTTTGAAAGTTTTTAAGAGTATGTTTTTGAAGTCTAAAAGTCTGTTTTAAGAGCCTGTTTTTGAAGTCTAAAAATATGTTTGCATAGCAGATTTTAAGAGTCCGTTTTTGAAGTTTTAAGATTCTGTCTTAGAAGTTTGTACAGCAGATTTTTAAGGTTCTGTTTTTGGAAGTCTAAAAGGTTAGTCAAATTATATTAGATAATAATTTCAATGTTCTAGGATTGTAGAGAGTCTATAAATAGGCAGCCTTTGTAAACATTTGAAGCAGAATTTCAAAAATAAGAGTTTCCATCATTTATCTCTCTCCTTTTCAATTGGGATTGAGTGCGGAGATTAAACTAATGTTCTGGTTTAATCTAACTCTCTGATTTTCCTTCTTGATTTTTTACTCTTCATACATGAATGCATCAATTTCTTATTATTTCAATTGTTTTAGAATAAATTATTGATATCTAAGACAAAAATATATATAAAAATATGTATTTTTGCCAAGTTCCCGTCGTGTCATTCCATATCACGTCCTCAATTTTTTTAAAATTGCTGATTCGGCGCATCCGTGTCATGTCATGTCAATGTCTGCACTTCTTAGCCGATGTCATATCTGTGTTGGATACAAACACCCACCGGATGCTTTTAATGCATGCCTAATATTTATCAAGACGTGTCATGTTATCTTTTAATAATTTTAGAACATGACTTTTTCTAAATAATTAGAGACAAACATATTCACACCCAACCACAATGAAACATACTCTAATTTTAAAGCAAAAATTTAGAATTAAATGACACGATAAAAGCAATATGAATTTATATTATTAATTCCATATCCCTTAAATTTTTAATTTTAGAAATTTAAAGAATTAAAACTTCTAATTTATTTGTCAATAATTTTTTTTAAAATAAAAATAAATAAAAGACAAATGTATTTTTAATATAAAAGTGAATAAATAGTTGTTTTTTCATATGTATATATATAAATATATATTAATTTGTTAACATGTTCTCCTCCTATCGTGTGTAGATATTTTTTGAACTTAGCATATGTGTGTTTCATGTCTTACTAATATCACATGTCCATATCCGTATTTCTTAGCTAATAATTGAGTCCCCTTAAATCAATAGCTGATTTTGCAATTTTTTTTTTTTTTTTTTTTTGATAAGCAACATAAACTTTATTGATAATTAAAAGATAGTATACTACAAGAGGAAGAGTAGTCCTCCAAGAGCAAAATTAAAATACAATGATATTGGAAATTGCCAACCAATTTCCATGGATGACAAAAAATTGATAAGTAACAAAAACCGACAATCTAGATACCCAAAAAGAAGTGAAAAAACCTGATCTCCCACAATACCATTACATCTTCACCATCATCCTCAAAACATCTAGAATTCCTTTCCTTCCAAGTAACCCAAAATATAGCAGTTACTGCAACCCTCCATAAACATTTGTCTTTCTAGTTACAACCAAATCCCAAAAAATCAACAGAGAACATATCTACAGAAGATGGAGGGGGAACCCAAATCTTATCCATCAATGCAAAAAGCTTATGCCACAAAGTCAACACAATTGGACAATGAAGAAATAGATGATCTATCAATTCACTCTCTTGTTTGCATAACACACCAATGAGGTGAAAGCATCATGAACGGACTCCCCTTTTGAAGTACATCACTTGTCAAGCCTCTTATATGCCAAAGACCAACAAAAAATTTGAACTTTATGAGGAACCTTCGCCTTCCAAATCATCTTAGAGAGGAGAAAATAAATATTAGAATTCTCAATAATTTTCCCAAAAATTGATTTACAAAAGAAGAGACCAGAAGAACGAGTAGGCCAAAATCTTCAACCGCTAGCATTCTGCCTTAATACTACATTAGCCACTAAAGAGGAAAGTGTTGCAAATTCAATAGATTCACCTTTAAAATTCCAATTCAAGGGGACTACTGCATTAACTGCTACCGAAACAATGGTAGCATTTGGATTTTGAATCAACCAATACAAGCAAGGGAAAGAAGTGGAAAAGGCAATTTCCCCTGCCCATGGATCCTCCCAAAATCAAAAAAGCTCCCATTCGCCAAATGACACTTGATAAATTGTGAAAACAATGGCAACAGATGTGAAATTTATTTCCAAGGAGCCTTGTTAGTACCCGTACTCACAACTTGAGAATTCCATCCATTCTCATGAATACCATATTTACTCCTAATTACAATATGCCAAAGAGAATTAGGTTCTAACAGAAATCTCCAAAGCCATTTTCCAAGTAATGCCAAACTTACGGTATTTACATTACCAATGTTAATCTTCCTCACTTGGACATAAAGGACTTTTCCAGCCATCAAGATGTTTCTCTATTTTCTTAATGATCGGAACCCAAAGTTTTCTGAAGAAGGATTGCCTCCAAGAGGCATCCCAAGATATTTAATAGAGAAATGATCCGCCTTACTCATTTGAGAATTAATGCCCACAAATGGAACATTTTCCCAAATTGATTTTAAGGCCAAAGCATAACTCAAAAGCAAGGTGAATGTTTTTCAGGTTATGAAAATTTAATTCCTCTATAGCTAAGAAAAAACGGGTGTTATCTGCAAATTGTAAATGCGAGATTGACACCATTTTTCCTCCCCACCTCAAAACCTCTAAGCTAACCTACCTCTTTTGCTTTGTCCACCATCCAACTTAAGATGTCCACAACTAAAATAAATAAAAATGGAGAGAGAGGATCTCCTTTCCTAAGAACATTTACCCAGCTTCCCATTAACTATGACCAAGAAATTGATTGTAGCTAAGCACCCCACCATCCAAGATCTCTATTTGGTAGCAAAACCCCGAATTCTCTAAAACAAAATAAAGAAAATTCCAATCCACCCAATCATAGGCCTCTTCAAAATCCACATTAAACACAAACACCTCTTTCTTCCAGAACCAATAATATTCTACGATTTCATTGGCCACTAGGGCACTATCTAGAATTTTCCTTCCCTCTACAAAAGCACTCTATTCCTAAAAGACATTTTGATTCAACACCCTCTTCAATCTACCTGCCAAAACTTTTGCCAAAATTTTGTACACAGAAGTTACTGAGCTGATTAGTCTACAATCTTGAATCTTTAGAGATTTCTCTCTGTTAGGAATTAAGCAGTGAATGTAGAATTAGTACATTTGTTGACAATCCCAGAATTAAAAAATTCCTGAAAGACCTTCAGCATTTCCATCTTAATATCTTCTCAACAGTGTTGGTACATGGCTAAGGTAAATCCATCTACACTCAAAAACCATACATTTTATTTCCTCTAAAGTGAATGGGTTTTCCAACTAACAAGCAGAGATTTCAGCAGTGGGCTCCTGATTTAATCCTTCAATCAAAGTCCTATTTTGATCATTTGATGAAAAAGTCTGGAGAAAAAAGAAACAAATTCCTCCTTTATCCCATTTTCCTCATTCATTGATTAATTCCTTGATATAGCTTTTCCTATGCTTTCCATCAGCCACCCTATGAAATAATTTAGAATTCAAATCCCCTTCCTTTAACCATTTAATTTTTTTTCTTTTGACCCCATAAGACTTCAGCTCTAAAAATAATCTCTTCGAAATTACTTTTGAGATCAACCATTTCCTTTCTAAGAATGTCATCTAGCCCCTTGTTGACCTCCCCGTTATCCAATTCTTCAAGTCTCCCAAGGGCTCTGTTCTTATCTTCTCTGGCATCCCCAAAGGTTTCCTTATTCCAAACTTTTATTCCACCCTTTACATGACACAACCTTTTCATAAATTTATAACCCCCCTAACCCTCACCAGTGTATTCTCCCTAGCATGTCTGAGAACACTTTTTGGATGAATGGTGTTGAAGCCACATATTTTAAACCTAAAAGATACAGATCCCCATTTGAAATGACTACTTTCTAGAATCACCAGACAATGATTGGATATTGCTCTCTGGAAAATCTCTTGCCTACAATTGGAGAACATCTCCTCCCGCCCTTGCAAGAATAAGAATCTATCTAGTCTATTACTAACCAGATTACATTGCACATTGGACCATGTAAATCTTGCATTAGAAAGGGGGATGTCAATAAGACCATATTCTCTAATACATCAACATCAACATCAACATCAACATAAGTCTTATCCCACTAGGTGGGGTCGGTTACATGGATCACGCGGCGCCACTGTGTTCTATCAAAAATCATATCTTCTGATAACTTCTCCAAGTGTTCTTTTAGGTCTTCATCTACTTCTTCTTATTGGACTAAAAACCATTTGATCAACTCTCCTCACTGGAGGCTCTAGCGGTCTTCTTTGCACATGACCAAACCACCATAACCGAGTTTCTATCATTTTCTCCTCAATAGGTGCAACACCAACTTTCTCCCTTATACAATCATTCCGAATCTTATCTTTTCTTGTATGTCCACTCATCCATCTCAACATTCTCAACTCTGCTACACCAATTTTTTGCTCTTATTGTCCCTTCAGTGCCTAGCACTCACTTCCATAGAGTATAACTGGTTTTATAGCAGTTCAGTAAAACTTTCTTTTAAGTTTATTATATACCTTGCGGTCACAAATAACTCCCGATGCATTTCTTCATTTTAAACACCCAGCTTGTATCCTATGTACGATATAAAGAAGTCAAAATCCTTCATGCTTCTGGTGACACTCCCCTCTCCCCTAAACTTTTCAGGTACAACTCTAGTCTCGTTAAAATCACCCCCTATGCACCGAGAAGGATAGCATAGACCCCATAGAAAGACAAGCTCTTCCCATATAAAAGACTGATCCGTGTAACCATTAGGCCCATACACTCCAATAATCCACCATCCTTTCCATCCATACTTCTAAGTTTCACGATCAAGGTAAATAGCCTTCAATCACCTCCAAACAAGCAACCAATCTATCATCGCACATTATTAAAATTCCTCCTAATCTCCCTACTGAAGGAAGGAATGCCCAGTCTTTGTGTCTGGCTCTCCAAATTCCTTTTATCTCTTATCCTATCAAAATACTTGATTTTGGTTTCTTGGAGAATCCCAACATCTAGATCTCTTCAAAATATCCCTCACTCCTCTCCTCCTAGTTGACCTAAGACCAATAATGTTCCAATTTACAATTTTCATTTAAAACACTCTGACCCCTTTTTCGTTGAACTTCCCTACCTTATCATAACTAATCCCAAAATTCAAATTCTTTAATTCCCTAAGACCTCTCTTCATCCCTTTTTTAGTTGAAACATACATTATTTTATTGATAAGACAAAGGCTATAATGCGCCCTTAATCAACCTCAGCCATTCCCCTTTCCTTTCACTAGCCTCAAATTCATCGAAGCTAAAACAGTATTAAGCTGACCCCACTTCTCCTCTTGATTATCAAATACCCCTCCACTCTTACTTTATGTGTGCTATCAAGCTCCATCTGTGGAGGGAGATGGGTAGGACTATTATCAAAAGTGGGGATAACAATTTTCTCAACACTAACAAGAGAGGTATTCACTACAATTGGAGTAATCCTAGGAGAAATCCTATTGGGAGCCTCCTTAGTTTGACAGTCGTGACAATGAATTGAACGCTTATTCAAGGTCACTGACAAAAATTCAGAATTTATTGGCAAGTGGCTAACATTCTTTTTGGAAACAAGATGGTTTGAAAGGTGAGTAATTCGGAGATGAAAGTAGGGATGCACTCAAAGGACAGACATGGACCCCTCCCCCCCCCCCCCAAAAAAAAAGAACTAACCAAGTTCAACCCTTTTCCAGATCTCTGAGAAGAAGATGGACAGGAAGACTAGCAGCTTCAACGTTCAAGAGATTGTAACCTTTGATTGAAGAGATCTTCTTCTATACCTTTAGTTATAATTGTTGCTCTCTTCCATTCCATGAATCCACTTCATAATACTCTATACTAAACTTACCTTCTTCAAAAAGAGCATCCAAACCTAGCCCTGTTTGAGGTACACCAGATTCCAGGTCTGGATCACATCCAAAGCCATCGAACTTACCAACGAGGAGTCTTCGGGATCTGTGTCTTCATCCAAAACCTCTGCTATTTGTTTTTCAGGCCCCCAGCTTCTACTAATCCTCTTTGAATCCAATCAAAGCAACCTAGATCTACTTTCATTAAAAAAGTAGCAGTCGTACTTCTCTCCTCAATCCAGATTGCACTGCCTCTTGACTCAGCATCAACTGATAACATAAAAAGTTTGTTTTCAATCTTCAGTTCCCTGTAAATGTGTTTTTACTCGTTGCTACTCATCTTCTCAATCTTTTTTAGTACTACATTTTAAATGCAGAGAAGTCCTAAATAGATCTCAAATATCCTCCACAAAAGATTCTTCTCCTAAATTTGCATTTCAATTACCTTAAATCACAACTATTTTCCTTGCATACCAAAACATCACACATACATGACTTAACATTAGCTTATTATTAGGAAGTGGGGTAGTAACAAAAGCATTGCCTTATCTAATTATATTGTTAGCTTTTTATCAGGAATATGCTTGTAGCATATCTATGCTGGAAATTTTCTCATAAATTAAAGGTAACTATAGAATAATTATTTATAAATGTGAATTAGTAGAAAATTAGATAATGTAAAGAAGGTATAAATTTAGTGGAACAAGATCTACTGTTAACAATACTTCAAACAGCACAACAGAGAAAATTTTATTAACTAGCCAAGAAGTATTAATGCCTGCAGAAAAGTATAGCTGTAGAACAATTTTTTCAGGAGTAATGTCTGTAGTAAGGTAGAACAAATCCAAGCTAAACTCAACTCCAAATTGAAATGCTGAGATTCCAATTTGACATCTGAATCCTGAATTATTGTTTCTAGGTTTGATTTCAAGAATAAATCCCGAATATCTGCACCGATTACAAACCTTTTGAGAGTATAAATAATGATATAAGCAATAAAGTTGCCCCCTTCCCCAACATCTTACGATTTTAGGTGAGATGGTGGTTAATAAACTAACAAATTCAAAACAACTAATCTCTACAGATTTGTAATCCAGCTTTAATCAAATTAGTTTTGGGTCATACTCCAACCAATTGACACCGTCTTCCACAATATTGATACTTTGATGGTTAACGATAAGTATTATCTGTTTTCAAATTTAATTAATCTACGTGAGACACTTAAGCCATATGGACTGGAGTTTTACCAAAGGCGGACGCAGGATTTATAATCAATAGAGGCAAAACTACATTTTTAAAGTAACTAGAAGCAAAAATAAAAATACGGGGGGCAAAACATGGGAAAAATATAATTTATAGCAAAACCAATAAAATTTTAATGTAATTTTCTAAATTAGTGGGGGCAATTGCCCAACTAGACCATCTTTGGCTACGCCCATGAGTTTTACAATAATGATCTGTTTAGTTAGCCCAGAAATCAACAAACAAATTAGGGCCATTTTGGTAGATTCCATTTTAAAATAATCTGTCAATTGCAAACGAGTTGGTTCACATTTTTCATCATCATTGAACTGAATAAAATCTAAGATAACATTTGTTAGGGCCATTCAAACTCCTTCTGGGGCCAGAAGTCCTTTTCAAGTCTTTTATTTATTTATTATTATTATTTTTTTTTTTGGGTTCCCCTTTATGCTTTATGTTAGGTAAAGTTAAATAAAAGACCTAACAGTTAAATAAAATGGTTTTCCACAAGTCATCCTCCCAAAACCCACTTCAGAGATTTACATAAACAGATGAAGATTTTCATAGAGGAAGTAAATTTCGTAAATTGATTTGTTTTTTGAGCCAAATACATCTAGTCATGAAATATGCGAACAATCTTGTTTTACAATGGCTCAAATCCACGTTTTGGGACAACCAAACAGCCAATGGGGGAATCGATATCACTAGCTATTTCACTCTAAATAAACAATTTGTTAATTGATTTCCTAAACAAATGGACTCATAAAAAAGTATACACCTAGAAACCTTTAACTAGGATGTTTTCCTATTTTCTCAGCAACCAAACGGTAAATAAATAAAGAAATAGAAGTTCGTGACTAAAATTCAAAGATTACATGTAACTCTGAGGCCATTGCTGAGACTGGAACGATGTAAGATCTCCCTCACTGGCATCATCATCATCATCAGCCTCAGCGTCTTCCACACGATCATCATGATCTTCAGAGTTGTCAGAGGAAAACCCCAATTCCGTGTCCTTCTCCGCCATTTATTACCAGTTCTAAACCAAATCTACCCAAATTCGAAACACAATGTGTGATCACGCACACACATATACACACGTATATATAGAGAGTGAGAGTACGAACTGCAATTTTTGATTGAGGATTCGACATTTGTTGGTTGATTTACGGGGTATGGATGGCTCAGAATGGTCGGTCAATGGCACAATCTGCAGAGAAATAGCGGGTATGTGTGTATGTCTGTAAATGCATAGAGAGAGAGAGAGTTTGAGAGAGGCCACAAGAGAAGCAAGGTTATTTTTGTTTTAGAGGGAGGCGCGGAGGAAGTTCAGTGGCAGAGACCGCGTCAGCGGAGCTATCATCTTTATTTTAAATTGCATGGACAGCCTAATACCTCTCCAAGTCTCCGTTTGGGATAATAAAAATAAATAAATAATAGTGAAAAATATTGAAATACTTTAAAAGTATTCACTTTTTATCTCACTGTACAATTATAAATTTACAACTTATTTCATTTTATCTCACTTTTTCGTACCTTAAATATATTAGGCTGTGATTGGGAGTTTTAGGATGTGTTTGGTGCACCAAATTTTAGTGAAAATCTCTATTAAAATTTTACACATTCTTACTTTCTTGAAATTCGAAGAAATTCAATACTTTCTAAAAAAATTCGATAACTGGAAGTTGGTTAATCAAATTACAAAAATTTTTTTATTATTCTCACCACGAACTCCCAAACTACCGAATGATACCCACTGTGACTTTTTTTTTGGAATTGTAGAGACCGTTCTGACGGATTGCAGAAACCGTTCCGTTGGATTCGCATAGCCAACTTCTGTCCAAATGGATTGTAGAAACTGTTTTGAGTCTGATTTGATCTGCAAATAGGCCATGACTAATACAAAATTTTCAATCCGTCCAAATAAAAATCCAATCCGTCAGAATGGGAATCCTATTGTTCATCCCAAAAAATGCAGTTTGAGATGTGTGCACCAAAAGTAAAAAAAGTTTTCTCAAATCATATTTTATCTTACTTTTTATCATTCTAAATACACTCTTAAAATAAGAGTTTTGAAATGTTTTTAAAGTATAAGTTCTAAAGTATTGGCATTTGATTTGTATATATAAAATAATAGATTATGATATATATTAAAGTAATACAAAAACAATTAATAGTAAGATTCCCAAAAAACTTCAAATTCAATTCGCTAAAAAAAAAAAAAAAAAGTCCTCTAAAAATGAAAAAATACTAATCCATATAAGTTATATCCATTTTATATGTAACATCCAAAATATAAGTCCTATTAAGTAAATGTGAAACTGAGAATATAAATAATAAATATAAGTAATAAGGTTTTATTAAGAATTGTCAAATTTGAATTTTAATTTTTTAATGAGTGTCTTACTGTCTAAAATTTTATAAACTCATAAAAACTTTAAATCAGATTGTTAAAAAAAATTAAAACAAAACGCCCACTCATTAATTCTAAGGTGTTCAACAAACCCATACATACATCTCATAATCTTTATCTTAAAAATCTCTTAAACCACGTAAATTTTTTACTCTAAGCACACCTTTAATAATATAACAAAATGAGGTGTGTAAATGAGCCTCAGCCTTCCTCATTAGTAATTTTTTATATTAAAAACTTAAATAAATAAATCTCATCATGGTGAAAAAAAAAAAAGTTTTGATAAAGTCACAATAAATAATGTTAGTTTATTATTTACATATTATATCCACATATTTCAAATATAATTACCAATATAAAAATATTACAAATGTTTAATCGTTAACTTATTAGATGGAACAAATAAATTTAAATTATTATTATCGGACATAATAGTTCAAAATGTAATTATTGATATAGAAATGGTTTAACTAAAAACCTAACAAATTGTAATGTAATTTTCAAAATGAAAAATACATTAATTCATTTATAAATATAAAATATTTAATTAATATATATACATGTTATTTTAATTACATATAAATATTAAATGAACTCCGAGCTTTAATGAATCAAGTCACACATTACTCAAACTCAGGTTATTATCTAATGAGTCTAATTATTTTTGTCCAAGACCACCTTATTTATTAAATAAACGAGTCAAGTTGAGCTCTTAATTATTTAGCTTATTCATGAACTATTTGATTCATTTACAATCCTAAATAAAATTTTTTATTTTTATAAATATTGTCAACATATAATCTAACTTTCAATTTAGATATTTTATACTTGCATTATATACATTTCCTTATCCTACTTCTGAAAAGTTTAAAATAAATTTTTAATTTCTGATGATATTAAATTTTATAATATTCATGAATTATTCAGAATGAACTAAATTTGATCAAATATTCATGCAAGAGATGGGTAAAATTATTTAAGATTGTATAAAGAACAAGAAATGAGAAAAATAAAAATAAAGGAAATTAAACCCAACTTTCATGGTGAGAGGGACTCGGAACTCAGCCAGGGATCACCCATTGTAACTAACAGCCTGTTTGGATGAAGAAAAATACGAAGAAAATAGAAAAAAAAAAGATTTTAAAACCTAAAAAGATTTTAAAGCATAACTCTGATTTGTTAGTTTTTTTGAGAAAGAAAAGAAATGGAAATAAATGAGGAGAAAAGTAATTGGTTAGTTTTTAAAATTTTTATCCTCCCAAAAGTAAAAAAAAAAAAGAGAGAATAAAAAAAGATGTTTAATGAAAATTTTAAAATGACACATTTATCCAAAAATTAAAGGATAAGAAAAAAAATTACAAATATGTCATAATACAAATTAAATTCTTTTAACTTCATCACTTGATAGATTTTTACTACTCTCTCAAACTCCATCCCTTCATTCTTTACCATTTCACACCTTAGTTAAATTTTTCCTTTTTCTTTTTTTTTTTAATAAGGTTCTATTTCGTTTATTTTATTTTAATTTATTTTATTTTTGATTCAATAATGTTTCAAGATAATTCATTCCTCTATATATATATATATATATATATATATATATATATATATATATCAAACTTAATTAATTAAGAACACTCTGGTTTCATCTTCCTGTATTATATATTTATATATATATATATATATATATATATATTCACTCGTTTCAAGATATGTGTTTTTCTTAGTATAATTATTTGTACTTTTATGCAGCACTTCTCAGTTTATCTATTTTTTTTCTTGAATCATGTAATTAAAATGGGTAATATATCATAATCTATTTTTCATCCTTACTTCTAATCTATTTTTCAAAACATCAGTTCAAATAATGCCTAATAATCAAATGACAAAAAAAAAAAAGAAAAACTAGTAAAGCTACGCATTGACCCACTTTAATAACGTTATATAACATATTTTGACAAATATGATTTGCTTCACATTGATGGATTTTTTTTATGTATATTAGTTTACTCGCTTTTTTTTTTTTTTTTTTTTTCAACTAACTACTGTGAATGCATTTTTTTATTGAAAGTAATCAACTTTATTTTGTAAACTAGTATACTAACATTTTTATATTAAAGTTGTGATAAATGGATAGAGATCAAAATGGAGGTTTATTTGGAGTTGTATAAAAGTTTATAAAATAAAATAAAATTGTAAAAGTAAATATCTCGTAATTTGTACAGTGAGTGAAGAATTTAAATTTTATTGTCTCGTAATTCGTGTTTGTAGATATTTGTAGAATTTTATTTTGTTTTGTTTAGCTCCAAACGGAGCCAATATAAGGTTATAATAGTAAAATAATAATAGACATTTTCTTTTCTTTCTATTTCTTTTCAACTCACAAACAAAAAGAAAGAAAGTAATTATCTTTTCCCTTTCAAACTCTTAAACAAATAGAAAGAAAATTATTATCATTTCTCTTCTCTCCTAATTAATATCTTTTTTTCTTTTCTAGGCCAACCAAGATCCTAAATAATTAAATCCAATAATTTTATAACCCATTCAAGTAGAATAGTATTTTTTAAACCATGCATTAACTGAATTTGTCATTTGCAAAGACGAATTTAAAGTTCTTTTTATGTTAAATCTATTGCTATTACTTAATTAACCTATCACTTAGAAGATATTTGTTTTAGGGGTAACAGAGAGTAAATTTTACAGAAATAATTTTTATCTTTCATTATATCAGTTTAAATTATGGTAATGACAATTACTCTAGATTAACAATTACTCAAATATAGGGATAAATTTTTACTTTAGAAGAGAGATGGGTAACAGGGAGTAATGAAAAAATGTTATCATTTTCTCATTAACCCCGTAAAATATTTCTTTATGCCTTTGTAAAATTTTAGGCAATATTCTTCTATAAATAATTATAATAAATATTATAAAATAATAATTTATTTAATCAAAATAAAATTAATTAATTGTAAAATTACTTTATCAAAATATTATTTAATAAATAATAATTTATTATTAAAATATTTTATTTTATTTTATTAAATTAATACTATTGAAATATTAATTTATGACTAACATATTTATTTTCTCATATTAAAATTAATTTTAATTTATTTTATTAAAATATATTATTAAATAAAAATATTTCTCATAAATAATAATTTACTAATTATGAATTGTACTAATATAATTTATTAAAATTAATAATTTATTTAAATAAACTAAAATTATTTTTATTAAATTATTTTATACAAATAAAAATAATTTTTAACAAATAATAATTCACTGTTAAAATTAATTACTATTGAAATATTAATCTATGATAAAATTATTTTTGATAATTAATATTTTTGTTTAAAAGTATATATTTTAATAATATATTTTTCATTAAAATTAATTATTATTAATATAACAGTGATTATGATGATTTATTTTATTATAATATTTTATTAAAATTAAATATTAACTTTTATCTTTGGTTAATTTATTCTCATTCCAAACGTAGTTAAGTTTTGTCCCTTCAAAATTTTTAACATTCCAAACATAATATAATTATTATTAGGGAATATTTACTCTCTTATTTCAAATATAAGTACCACAAATTTGTTACGCCATTAACTATTATCAGAGTAACAATTACTCCCATAATCTTTTATTCTCAAATTTTACACCCCGTACCAAACATGTCCTTATAAAACAAAAAAGTTAACAAAATTTATCTTAATTAGTTATAACTTTAATTACCAAAAAAAAAAATTAGTTATAACTTTTTTACTATCAAACTATTATAACTATATATAAATTTGTTCGCTAAAGGAAGACTTTTCTTGACTAAAATAAGATTAGTCACTAATAATGACTTTTTCCATGCCAAATAAAAGTTAATCGTGAAAGGGTTACTTTTTCGGACTAATTGGTCGCCAAATAGTTACCTTTTAGTGACCAAAATTAATTTGATCGCTAAACGGTTACTTTCCTCAACTAATTGGTTACTAAAAACTTGAAAAAAATAATAAAATATTTATTATCTTTGCCAATCTATTGATCGGTAACTGTATCACTTTTTGCATCAATTGATCGCTAAAAAATAACTTTTGTTGACTAAATTAATTTGGTCGCTAAAGGGTTAATTTCGCCGACCAATTGGTTGCTAAAATTTTGAATAAAAAAATAATAAAATATTTATTACCTTTGTTGACCAATTGATCAGTAAATGTGTTACTTTTGACTACCAATTGGTCGGCAAAAATGATAAAACCAAGTGAATATTGAATATTTAAATATCTAATAATTGTTTGGTGTATATTTAATATTAATTTTACTACAGATGCCATCATTTTATATTTTGTTAGATAAGATAAAAATTTAAAAATAAAAATAATAAAAAATTATTTATTAATTTTAAGAAATTTTATTTCTTTGTCTTTTCAAAACTTATTTTCAAATATAATCATCAAAAATAATTTTTCTATTAAAAATAAATTCTTAAAATAGTTTTCAAAAAAAATTTTTTTTAACAATAAGTTTCTAAAACTAAAACTAAAACTAAATGTGACCTAATTATTTTTAAAAAAATAAATACAAAATGAAGAAAAATAAATAGTGAGCCATGATAAAAATAAAATGAAGATATGCATTAAATATGTGTTAGACACAATGACTAAAGAAAAATAAAAAAGATTTAAAATTATTTTTTGTTAAATACAATAGTTATTCACAAATTATTTATTAAATGTATGGTTCTATGTATTGGTTATGATTTCAATTTATTGACAAAAAGATAAAATAACTAAATAAAAATAATAAATTTTTTATCACTTTTGGCAACCAATTGATTGGTAAAAGTGATACAAAATTTTTCTTAAAAAATTTAAAAAATTAAATAAAAATAATAAAATTTGTTGTCACTTTTCTCAACCAATTGGTCGACAAAGATGATAAAAATTATTGCATAAAAGTTAAAACAATTAAATAAAAATAATAAAATTTTTGTCATTTTTTCTGATAAATTAGTCCTCAAAAGAGATAAAATTTTGTTTATGTATATAAATATGTATTA
The DNA here is from genome assembly GCA_019916065.1 of Vitellaria paradoxa. Lineage (NCBI taxonomy): Eukaryota > Viridiplantae > Streptophyta > Magnoliopsida > Ericales > Sapotaceae > Vitellaria > Vitellaria paradoxa. The sequence continues at coordinate 15,552,262 of CM034235.1, read as the reverse complement.
TATATATAAATAATAGCCTGTTCTAGTAACCAACCACACCAATTTCTAAAGAAATGGGACAAGTTCGAATTTTTAGCAGTGACAAAAAAAATTTTAAGAATATAAGGTCAACACGTGGTGCAATTACAAATTAACACATGGTAATACAAGTTATTATTTGGCATTTTGGCAGGTCACTAAATGGTGTCATGTGGAACCATATATGAATTTTTATTTTTTTAAATTAACCTTGTTGTTGACTAATTGGTCACTAAAAACTAACCCTTTGCCAACCAAAATGTCATGTGGCATGATGACAGCTCACCAAATGATATCATGTAGCGTCACATATGAATTTTTATTTTTTTAATTAATCCAAATTTTTATTTTTTTAATTAATCTTTTATTGGTTGCTAAAAACCAACCATTTGCCGACAAAAATGCCATGTGACATGATGACAAGTCATTGAATGGTGTCACATGGCACCACATATGATTTTTATTTTTTTAATTAATTTAATTTTTTTAAATTAACCCTTTTGTTGACCAATTGGTCACTAAAAAACAATCATTTGCTAACCAAATTTTGTTCGTTAAAGGTTAAACTTTTTCCTATCAAATTGCCTAAGAAGGCCTACCAATTAGTCACTAAAAATCTACCCTTTAGCAACCAAAACTTGGTCGCAAAAATCATATTTTTACTGACCAAATATATTTTTGGTCACCAATCCCTTATATAACTAGTCTTTTCCAACTAATTGACGACTAAATTATGTTTGGTAAGCTAAAGGTTTAGCAACCAAAAAGTAACCTTTAGCATCCAAAAATTTAGTCACTAAAAGTGTTAATTATTGTAGGATTATCTCCCAATTACTTTTTTCCCATAGATCGATTTTGTTAGTTATGGTGTCATTTGGCTCATAATTTTGATCAAAAAAATTAATTTTTACCAATTATTTTAATTTTCTCCCCCCAATACAAAATTAATTTTCACAACTTTATTCAACTCTTATTTTTTTTAACTTTTACCAATTTTTTTTTAATTTTATATTTTTATTAAACGACTAACTAAACACTAAAGTGCCACATGTCACTCATAGGTTTAAATTTTTTTTTTTTTTGGGTAATATTAAACAACTCCTGTCTAACATTTTGCAACTTAACCCTATCAAATTGTATGTCTCAAGCTCTTTAAGTGGTGACAAGAGAATGAGCAAGTCGATCTTTTCGTAGATTTTAGGAAGCTGATATAACACTATGTCAGTTACGTGACTTATAATCAGGATTATTAATTTTAAATTCAACCGTTCAAATGTGTTAACATTTATTTTAAATTAAAATAATATAAATACATTTATATCATTAAATTTTAATCTAACAAATATTAATTTAATGTCATGGCTAACATAACTATGTTATATCAGCCTCCTTTTCTCTGTTCGTTGCCAGAAAATGAGAGGGAAGAAGTAAAGGGCAACAACATGCCTTTTCTTTGACCATGCATGCATGCATGTATGCATATGAAATTCTCGTGGCTTTACAATTACATAACCGCCACCCATTGCCCCTCCCCCCCCCCCCCAAAACAAAAAAAAAAAAAGAACTAGCCATTTAGTTCATTACTCTTGAACCCATTAAACCTAGCTAGACCAATTTAGGGATCAAGTACTATCGTGCACAATACATTGACCATTTCATAATAAGAGTGTATTTGGTATGAAATAAAAAATTAATTATTATATAAGTAATTATAGATAACACATCGTGTTATGTTCTATTTGAATTTATAATTTTTATCGATTCAAGTTTTTATTTAAATAATTTTAAATTGAATGAATATGTTAAATAATTAATTTATTTTAAAATTATATGATATCGTGTAAATTTTAAATTAACATATTCATGTTATATTAAGGGTTCGTGTTTTCTCTCAATAATTTTGTGTACATTTTATTTACAAGTTATATTTTCATGTCATAATTAATATTGCCACCGTTAGATAAAAATTTATGAAATAATATTTTACTCGATTCTTATATAACGACAGGTGTCGTTCTTTTACGTTATTTATAAAGTCTTTTTACAAGAGTTTTTTTGAGATAATTTTCTTACTAATTTCAAAAATTACGCTTAAATTTTATTATTTTACTCTTATTTACTTAAAATTTTTACTTTAATTCTGTTATTTTAGAATTTTTATGCCGATATTTTTTTTTTTAAACTTTTACCTCCGTTCATCTTTAATTTTTACACCAAATAGTACAAATGCTAATCCCTCCTTGTGCACTTCCATTCCACAACGGCATGGCACAAAGTAAAATGGATAAAAAATTATGGACCTATAAATTTTAACATCTGTTGGAGTTGGTTATGTTCCAACTTTTTGGAGAGAGAGAAAGAGAGAGAGTCAAGCTCGTATTTTTTTTTTTTCCTTGCATTGTGGAGACATTTTTGATCCATTTTCCATCGAGTTTTTTTTTTTGTTCTGCTGATGTTGTGTACACAATTTAAGGGATTACTATTAATCTAAAACTATTTAGAAGTATGCTGTTAATGAGAAAACGTCATATCATACCGCAGTTATGAATTTTACACATCGAATAACCGCGATTTCAAATCGCGAGCGTTGGTCCACAGTGCAGTAAAAACCGCCATTTAAAATCGTGATTTTTGGTATAAAACTCGATGTTAAATTCTGAAATAGAAAATCCGCCATTTCAAATGGCGGTTGTTCACTGCAACATAATATATGCTTTGTTGAACTTTTATGACTTGTCCTTGACAATCCCTATGGAGCATACTCAGCTTGTATATGCTTTGACCGCGACAAGCGCTGCACTGGGAAGAGAAAAGAGCAATCCAAAACCCATCAATAGAAATTTTATTTTATTTTATTTTTTCTTTGCTATTAAAAATTAAATAAATTGTGCAAATACCATAACAAACCAAACAAATTTTTTACGTGTTTATTTTTAAATATTAATTTAGCTAACTTTCTTAAAGTTACCTAAACTATGAAATTATTTATTTTTAAATATTAATTTACCTAATTTTTGTAAATTTTACAATAACTATAATTTACCTAATTAAATATTAATTTACCTATTTTTTTGTATAATTTGTAAAATTGTTTATTTTTAAATTATGAAATTTGAATTTGTTATTTTGAGAGTTTTAGATATACTATATCACCTAATTAATTAAATCAAATTTATAGCAAAATAATTTAATTTAATGTATATTATTTTAAACTGAATAATATTTTTGTTTGAGATAATGTTTTTAATTTACAATAACTTTTTGAACTCTCTCTCTCTTTTTTAATATTTTCAAATATTAATTTATCTAACTCTGATTTAGATTTAAATAAATTTAATCAATTTAATTACATATTTAAACTTATCTAAACTATAAAATTTGAGTTTATGACTTTGAAAGTCATAAACTCAAATTTTCAAAGTCATAAACTCAAATTTGAGTTTATAGTTAAGATAAGTTTAAATATGCAATTAAATTGATTAAATTGATTTAAATCTAAATCAGAGTTAGATAAATTAATATTTGAAAATATTAAAAAAAAAAAGAGAGAGAGCTCAAAAAGTTATTGTAGATTAAAAAAATTATCTCAAACAAAAATATTATTCAGTTTAAAAATAATTTACATTAAATTAAATTATTTTGTTATAAATTTGATTTAATTAATTAGGTAATATAGTATATCTGAAACTCTTGTAGTCACAAATTTAAATTTCATAATTTAAAAATAAACAATTTTACAAATTATACAAAAAAATTGGTAAATTAATATTTAAATTAATATTTAATTAGGTTAATTACAGTTATTGTAAATTTTACAAAAAATTAGGTAAATTAATATTTAAAAATAAACAATTTCATAATTTAGATAACTTTAAAAAAGTTAGCTAAATTAATATTTAAAATTAAACGCGTAAAAAATTTGTTTAGTTTATTATGGTATTTGCACAATTTATTTAATTTTTAATAGCAAAGTAAAGATAAAAATAAAATAAAATTTTTATTAATGGGTTTTGAATTGCTCTTTCCTCTTCCCAGTGCAGCGCTTGTCGCGGTCAAAGCATATACAAGCTGAGTATGCTCCATAGGAACTGTCAAGGACAAGTCATAAAAGTTCAACAAAGTGAACAATCCCCATTTGAAATGACGAGTTTTCTATTTCGTAATTTATCATCGAGTTTTATGTCAAAAATTGTGATTTTAAATTACGATTTTTATTGTACTATGGACCAACGCTCGTGATTTCTAATCGCGGTTATACCCATAATCACAATATGATACGATATTTTTTTATTAGCAGTGTACTTCTAGATAGTTTTGGATCAACAATAGTTTCTCAAATTGTGTACACACGCCAGCAGAACAAAAAAAAAAAAAAAAAAAAACTCTCTTTCCATCCGGGTTTGTTGATTCCCATGAAACAGACAGTTTCAGGACCATTTCGCATCAAAATCAGAAAAAGGAAAAAAATAATCGAAACCAATATTTTGAACGAGAGAGAGATCAAGAGATATTGTTTGAACCCACAAAATAAATAAATAAATAAATAAAATTTAAAAATAAAAAAGAGTTGCAGAATTTAATGACGAAGACGTGGGAAACAACTGATCGAAAGACTCGGGCTGCTGCAAAGAGACGAGCCCACAGCATTTTTGGGACACATTCATCTGTAGCACATGTTGACGACGTCGACGATGATGGTGTTGAAAGATTCGATGAAATTCATGAAAGTGGAGGTGGGCCCGGGGAGGTCTACCAGGCAGATAAAATCCTCCCTAATGGTGATTACTATTCAGTTTATTGGTGTGACAATTTCTCACATGGGGAGGGAAAGTATTTGTGGACAGATGGTTGTGTCTATGAAGGAGATTGGTGTAGAGGCAAAACGATGGGGAAAGGGAGGTTCACTCGGCCTTCCGGGGCCACCTATGAAGGGGAGTTCAAAGGGGGTTACATGGATGGGAAGGGTGTATATACAGGGCCTAGTGGAGATACATAAAAGAGCAATTGGGTGATGAATTTGAAGCATGGAAATGGTGTCAAGGAGTTTTCAAATGAAGATTGTTACGATGGCGAATGATGCCGAGGTTTAGAAGAAGGCAACGGTAGGTATAAATGGAGGAATGGAAACCAGAATGTGGGTGAATGGAGGAATGGGATCATTACCGGTAAGGGGAAGTTCATTTGGACTAATGGGAATAGGTTTGATGGGTTTTGGGAAGATGGTTTGCCTAAGGGGAATGGGACGTTTAGATGGGAAGACGGGAGTTTCTATGTAGGTAATTGGAGTAGAGATCCAAAGGAACAGAATGGGACTTATTACCCGTCCGGGACATCCCCCCTGGTGGGGAGTTTCGAATGGGACGCCCAGGAGGTGTTCGATGATTTGAGAGAGTATAGAATTTGTCCTAATGAGAAGGTCCAGATTATGCCTCCGCAAAAGAAGCTCGTGGTATGGCTTTTGTCCAAGGGTGTGGATTCTAATACTAGGCCGTGGAGAATGTCGGTTGATGGGAGATTGGAGGCCAGAGGGAATTCAATAGAATACGCATGTTGGAGGGCACCAAGGTGGCTTCTACATGCGATGCATTCCATACAAATTTGATAGCAGGGAGGGATATGGAAAATGATTTGGCTGGTGTACAAATTGAAAATGCGAGCATAGGTACTGGGACTGGGAGCTCAGTTAGGATACCCAAGGGGATAAAGAGACAAGGAGTGACGATTTCTAAAGGGTATAAGAATTATGAGTTCATGCTGAATTTGCAGCTGGGAATCAGGCAATGGCTGATGTAAATTTCTTATCTGCACCCGCTTCCCTTTTTTCTTTATGTTTTAAGTTTCTGTTTTTGAGAACTTTAGTTTTGAATGTTTTTTTATGTTTCTATGCATTTTAACCTGTCCTGGTTTCTCGTTTAATATGTTTCTAAGCATATTTAATGTCCTAGTTTTATCATTAGCTAAAATTCTGATATCATTTCTAAGATGCTTGGATGATGACTAATGAGCATTAAGAGTACCAAACTGAATATGATAATGACAAAAGGAAGACTCCTGAAAATTTCAATCTCAGCTGGCATCTCATAGGAACTACTATTAAACCTGAAATAAGCCACTGATGCCAAATTTTTATTATGAACTCTTTTCAGACATCAACGTTTTCTTTTTCTGAAAGCATGGAATTGAAAATAACAATATATGTTTAATTGTTTTTCACTTGTGTTACTGCTACAACAATTTTTAATTTCCTACAATGTTCCCTTTACAAATTTGGCAACAAGTAATGTTCATGCATGCACTAGTAGTGCGCATACTTGTCGACTGTTAAGAAGTGGCTTTGAGTTGAAAATTTTTTAAGAAAAATAGAGATATATTATATGCACAGAGATTAAAATTACACTTTAACTAAGTCAGAAACTAGCTTCTGCATCACAAGGCTTTTCTCTCCCAAATTGCGATATGAAAACAAAACAGGATTAATGTAGTGAGAAAAAAGAGTTACATATACAGGAATCAAAATCTGCACATACATATAAGGGGCGGGCCGGTGCACGATGCTTCCCTTTGTGGGGTTTGAGTAGGGAGTCTAGGGACAATGTACACAGTCTTACCTCCAATAATTGGAGAGACTATTTCCAAACACACACATATATATATGTTGAACATTCTGCTGAGTTTCCAGCCCGTTACTTGGAGTTTTTGCACAAGCGTTCTGTTGGAAGACCTGGTCCAATTGCAACGCTTGATTTAAAGGCGTCAGCTTTTGACCCAAAGGAAAAGTTCTGGACAAGATTTCCTCCAGAGGGATCCAAACACACTCCCCCACACCAGTCATGCGAGGACTATTGCCCATTAGTTTTCAGGTGAGACCTATATATATATATATATATATATATGTATGTATGTATAGTTACTAAATTACCCGCCTTTATCAACTTCTCACTGCACATGGAAGTCTCATGTTTGATTAGTATTATCACCTCAGAACAACTTGAATATCTAATGAAAATCAAAACCAATACTAATTGATTAATTATGTGAACTCAGGACTCTAAGGAAGTTGTTCAAGGTGGATCCAGCAGACTACATGTTATCCATTTGCGGGAATGATGCTCTTAGAGAACTATCCTCTCCTGGGAAAAGTGGAAGCTTTTTTTACTTGACTAACGATGATGGTTACGTGATAAAGACTATGAAGAAAGCTGAAGCAAAAGTAAGTACGTACTTGTTCTGAAATCATCAGACACTGGGAATATCTTTTTTTTTTTTTTTTTTTGGTAATTAGACACTGGGAATATCAGTTCATTTTTCATGACATGGTTAATTAGGTGCTTATAAGGATGCTTCCAGCCTATTATAACCATTTCCGCTTATTTGAGAACTCTCTAGTGACCAAATTTTATGGCCTGCACGGTGTCAAGTTGATTCGTTCTGCCCAGAAAAAGGTAAGATCAATACAAGTTTTAGTCCTTTTTTTTTTTTGGTGCATAATTATTTCCCTAGGTATGTACATACTTTGACACAATGTATATATAATTATGTATAGGTACGCTTCATCATCACGGGCAACCTTTTCTGTTCTGAATACACTATTCACAGAAGATTCGACTTGAAAGGGTCTTCCCTTGGCCGCATGACAGAGAAGGCAGAGGCTGAGATTGATGCAACCACAATCCTAAAAGACCTTGATCTTAACTTCATATTCAGACTCCAAAAGACTTGGTTTCAAGAATTTGGAAGGTTAAGGATATAGTTTTGATCCAGTTTCTCTTTAAAATTTCCAGTTTTTTCTTTTCTTGTTCGTGCCGCATCTAAACGGATCTTTTGATTTTACAGGCAAATTGATAAGGATTGCGAGTTTCTTGAAGAGGAAAGAATAATGGACTACAGCCTTTTGGTTGGTCTGCACTTCAGAAATACAACAAATGATGGCAATCTCATTCCCTCCGGTGATCGAACACCCATTGGTTATTACTCAGTCCTATCCTTTACTTTTTTTTGTCCCTTCAATTTGTTGAGGATTTTTTTTCTTCTATTTTTTTAGGTATAAGTTGTCTCCAACTAATTAAGCCTTTAGTTTTAGATTGGATGCTCTAAATTTCCCCAGGTTTCAGCCTCCAATGTACTTAACAAAATAAATAAATAAAGGCAGTACTAAGAAAAGATGCATCAATCATGATTGTCTGATTATTGATAATCTATCTCCTAGTTGTGTCAGTGCCGACTGTGCAATTACTGACCATCTATCCCCCAGTTGTGTCAGTCATGACTGTGTGATTATTGACTGTCTATTTCGTGGATCACAATGGGCCCCACCAGAGTGTGTAGACTTTCTCAATAACTAACAAAACTTAGGTCTCTAATATGACCTCTAGAGAATTTTTCAGAGTTGCTACAATCTTTATTAATATCTCATTTGATGTGTACTCTTTTTTGCTGACAATGGTGATCCGGTGCCTGAATCATCAGCTCCCCATCTTTCTACAGCAGATGTGGATCAACTTCTTTTAGACCCAGCAGGGTAAAATATCTCCGCACTGCACTATTTCCTAGTTTTCTTTTTGATCCATTACATATGCAAAAATCTCAATTAAAAAATGAATATATATATATACACACACACACTTATATATGTGCATTTCATCATCACCTTGGAAGCTGACTTGCATTTTTTTACCATAACAACTTTAAATTTTAATTTCAATTTTTGTGATATGTTTTTGGGATAACTTTGCATCTTTGCACTTCATACTGAATCTTACTTCGGTCACTCTACTTTTAATTATAACAGTCAAATCCTACAGTCAAATTTCAATTTGGTTCCATATATCTATCATATAATGAATAAGTAGTGTTTTTCGTCTCATTTCTTAATAGTTGTTGACAAAAAGGCCAAATTGAAATTTGATCCAAATTATAAAGGATTAACCGCTACAATTGAAAGTATAGAGACCAAAATGAAACTCGGTATAGAGTTTAAAAATGCAAAAAATAATTTATCTTATTTTTTTTAGAGGAATGGAATAGTTTGATGACTTGGACAGAGCTCTTGGCTTCTCTAAGGAAGGTCAGGAGTTCGACTCCAAGTCCTAACAAACCTTGGAGGTACCCACACAAGGTGTGAGCCTTGGACTTAACCGGTTTACGTGATTTGTGGGGTATTGCGCAAGCCCTCCGTTTACTCATCGATTACGCGGTTCGTTGAGGGTTGCAATAAATCGGTAGGGTTCCGGGTCACCAAAAAAAAAAAAAGATATTGGTGAGGCCCAATGGTAGTGCAATTCTTTTACTGAAGGATTTATCATACTAATGGGCCGCTCAATGCACACTCTAACCTTAGAAACGAGAAAGCACAATATCCATATTTGCACCTATGCTCATCCTTTAATTTAAAGATTTACTATAATAATGTTGCAAATTCATTAGCCTATCACTTTTTTAAAAAATCCCATCAAAGTGCTTTTTCTTACACTAAAGTCATCTTCACATCATTTTGATTCAAAATTCTTTAGAGAGAGAGAGTAATATTCTACTAGAATTAATTTACAAAATTTATTGCCAGATGATTGACTATTTGTGGACCTCTCATTTCTAAAGCAATAACCCGCTAACATGAACTCTTATTATTTAAATATTCATTGCCACATTATTATAACAAGTAAATTTCTAATAAAAATTTATTATATTTGTTACCTAATACTATTGCTTAGGTTATATAAATGGGAAATTATGCACTCCTTCATTAGTTTCTCCCACTCTGCATTACTCTTATATATATATATATATATATATATTAACTTATTGAGTTTGACATGCAGGTGGGCCAGTATTCAGCTAGGAGTGAACATGCCAGCACAAGTAGAAAGAACAGAGAGGAAGATTGACTCTGAGTTTCAGCTTGCAGGAGACCCCACTGGGGAGTATTATGATGTGGTGATGTTCTTTGGTATTATAGATATAGTACAAGACTATAACATTACAAAGAAGCTTCACCATGCATGCAAGTCCTTCCAATATGATTCAACCTCAATATCAGCCGTTGATCCAAGAAAATACTCGAGGCGATTTCGCAATTTCATATTCAAAATTTTTGCGGAAGACATTTGAAGAAAGAGAATTGCCAACAAGTCTCCAGCTAAATTTTTTATTTTTTTACTTTTTTTGCCCCTCGTGTTTGAGAAAGGTTAGGACACTCGTGTGACTGACCAATCTCAACTACCCATTCAGTTTTTTTTCATGTTAGCAAAATGTTAGGGATGGTATCGATCACAACCGTTCGGATGTGCGGGTTCCAAAGGCTGGTGGAGAAAGACTAGTGACCAAAGGATTCATCATTGTCTTGTTAGGAAGAAATGGTTTGAGCTGCTGGAAGGAGCTTGGCATGCGTATTCAATAGTCTCTACTTGCCAAAGAAAGGTTTCAGCCTTGGACAATGGCTGATCTGTCCCTATACTCTTTTTTCACTGCTTAATTATCCAAGTAGGTAAACTTTTTTGGTAAAGATGTAGGATTAGAATACCATATTGAGGAGCTGCAAAACTGTGCTCCGGTTGTAAAAGGTGTAATTTTTTGAACATTCAACCATTGTTATGTGATGATTCTTTTGATCTATCTCAAGGACATGAGATCTTTCAGAACTTTGATTAATTTACTCATATAGGCTGCATTTGGTAAACTTGGTTTTTTTTTTGGGGGGGGGGGGGGGGGGGGGGCTTAAAAGTTGATCATTTTTCAGTAATTTTTTTTTAAGTTTTATTTGACTTTTTTTAATAAAAAATTTAGGGGGCACTTAAAAGTTAATCATTTTTCAGTAATTTTTTTTTAAGTTTTATTTGACTTTTTTTTATCAAAATTTTATTTTGGTAAGTTTTAGGTACATTATTTACATTTATTTAAAAAAAACAAATTGTTTAAAATAGGAGAAGCCATTTACTTGGGCAAAAAACACTGGTTTTTTTTTCCAGTGTAAAGGGTTTCTTTTGAAGTTTTTTTTTTTTTTTTTGGTGATTTTGTTTTTCAATAAAATATGAATAACATACTTAAAAATTATAAAAAAAATCAATTAAAAAAAAAGTCATGCAGAACGAGAAAAATTATTGAAAAACCCAAACTTTTAATCAGAACATTGTGTTTATTAAACACGATTGACTGTATTTGTTAGATTTAGAGTGTATTTGAAATGAGTGACAATATATAAACATTACCTTTGTAATATCTTATTAATTAGTGTCATATTTCATGAAATTTAAATGGGTTAAGGTAAAGAGGTGTAAAATTATGGACAATTACTAGCATAAAATTTACCTCTATAACTTTTAGCCCCGCGCTAATCTTATCTTTAATTAAATTAAAGTGATACATATAATTCTCCAAAGTTAATTTATCCCAAAAAAAATAAATATCCTGATAAATAATATATGATAAATGTGACTTCTCTCAAATTAGTTGATAGGGGATAATAAAATAAGCCTAGTAATATATTAGATAGCATTTACTTGCATGGATTATATAATCCTACCAATGTAAATTATTCCAACTTGCAAATGAAAAATATCAAACAAAGCCTCTATTATCCTCTGGAAGAAAAACAATCTAAGGATTAAATAAATTTTATTTTCTTTTATATCTTTTATTAGAGTGAGAGCATTTTGAAGTTAAAATATATCTTCAGAAATCTAGAGTTAAAGCTTGAACCTTTAAATTTATGTGAGATTTCAAGTTAAAATATTTTCATTCATTAGATGAATTTTCATAAAAATTCAAAAGTTAAAAATATAATTTCAACACTTATATTTTAATTTCAGATATCCTCAATCTCTTATACTATTCCTCCACTATCCATTGGAACAAATACAATAACAGAATAAATCAATTTTATTCTCTTTTCATAGTGAGTTATTCCTCCATTATCCATTGGAACAAATACAATAACAGAATAAATCAATTTTATTCTCTTTTCATAGTGAGTTATTCCTCCACTATCCATTGGAACAAATACAATAACAGAATAAATCAATTTTATTAGTTTTTCATAGTGAGATTGTAGGAGGGTAACTCCGATAGTTATTATATTAATGATAACTAATGGTTGTGATTAAGATTTATAATGAGACAGATGGAGCCAAAAAAAAAAAAAAAACTTAGATCATATCCTATTTTAATAACACTAGAGCAAGAAAGAAAAAATTAAAACTTAATAAAGTTTGAAACCAAAAACTAACAAGTTTATGAAGTTTAAAAATAGACAAAACCAAAATTTCTCAACTTATCCCAATTAAATTTAAAGTTACACAAATATCTTTATTAATCTCACCTTACATATTGAAAAGTCGACATATATGTTAGAAACAATTAATTTTACTATATTACTAATCTATATTTTATTTTTACTTTTTATTATTTTGATTAATAACTAATTTAAATATATTTTATTTGTTATTTTATTTTTAAGAATAAATTATTATTATTTTACTGGATTAGAAAATTTTCTAAAAAATATGTCGGTTACACGATTCGTTAAGAAATACAATAAACTAATGTTTGTTTCAAATTACCAAAAAAAAAAAAAAGACAATCCTCCAAAAGAGTGCCCAAACTACTTTGCAAGGCAGGAACCTTAGCTGTAACATTCTCTCCACTTTCACTTGCTAAAGATTAGGCAGGAGGTTGAAATGAAAATTTTCCACTTTTCTACTTCTTTCACTCCTCTTACTAATACATCACATACTTGGGAAGAGGCTTTGAAATATAAGCAACTTGGAATTATTGGCATTTTTTTGGAATGTATATACCTGAAAAGAAAATTTAACATATGCCAAACAATCTGCGGCCTATGGTCTAGAGGAGGCAATCAAGTAAAAGCTCAAGAGGGCATTTGGCTCACCAATTTTTACCCCCCCCCTCAAAAAAAGGCACCCTTCACCAAACATATTTCCAACTTTTACTCTCTTTAACTTTTACTAACTTCATTCAACTTTTATAAATTTTTACCAAATCCCAACCAAAAGCTAACATAACACGTGTCGTATTCTGATGCAAAATTACATTTTTTTCGTGTCACCAAACAACCTCCATAACAAAAAGAATATAACAGCACATTCAGAATTCACACCTTATTGCACAAGGAATGAGAGAGCTAATAGATAGACCAAAGAAAGCTTTTCCCTTTTTTCTTCCCCTCCTCCCCCCCCCCCCCCCCAACAAAAGACAGAAGGCTCCCATGACCTCTAGGGGACAACCCAAGGCTCTGCCAATACAAGATTTGGTGATGAACAAAGTATGAAGTTTTATTTAAAACAAGAATGTTTCTTATATTAAATCCACCACCTCTGCATATATGACTAAATAACACACAAAATTATCCTGCCTTGTCCCACAGAGATTTCCCATTTCACATATCATTTACTTACCATTACTAGCTCATGAAAAGGAAAACCCTCATACCAAAAATTAAACACTACTACTTCAATGCCCAAAAAAAAAGAAAAAAATAAAATAAATAAACAACTACCATGGAATAACAGACACATATAGGCTTAAATTCCTCAATGAAACCCAAGCATATTTAATCAATGCAAGGATCATGGGTGAGGAATGTTTCCAAACAGAGCCCCTACTCAGGGATGACATGGAAACAATAGACAAACTAAACTTGTATCCATTCACAAAAGATCAACGACTTTAACATTAGAAATCCATTTCGGGTCCAGGCATCTTAACACAGGGCCCGATAGCATTAGACAACTACCGACAAAATGCATCTGTAACCACACATTTATTTTCATCCAACACAACCAGACTTTCCCCTAGTTATTTTACGATAGTAATTCTGTCTCCCAGAACTTTTGGGCAGATCTGCAGAAACTGCAAAGATGTCTAGTCCAAACATTCACCTGCCAGAAACTGCTGACCACGGCAAGTAGACACAAATAATAAAAAAAAAAGGACAAAAAGGTACTCGCATCCCCATATGACCTCTACCTTTTATCGGACAAGTAGAATAGCTAGCATTTCACCCCGTCCAACTTCAAATGCTTGCCCAACACCCCATTCGATATATCTGCTTACATACGTTAACGTCCAACCCATCCAACCAGACAAGGATCTTAACCTGACCAATTCGGCATTTCCCAGACCTATCAACTTCAGGATCTCCATTTCTGCAGGATGGAAAGCTCGGTGCCAACTGTGCAAAATGAACAAAAAGAAAAAAAAAAAAAAAAAACCAAAAAAAAAAAAATTAGCCCAACAATTAATTCACTACTGCAAAAAACCAAGAAATGCTAAACATAAAAGAAATGATGTAATCGATTAAAAACAGATATTCACATCAAATAAAGATATCAAAAGGCAGGCAAAATGCATCTTGATTCACAAAAATAAGGCTCTGCAAGATTTTCTATATGGAGGACCAACACCCATAAAATAATATATATATTTTAAGGAAGTGTAATCAACCACACCTCCTGATTTTGAATGCCCATCAAAATTGGAACTCCCAATATTTTAAATACTTACATCAACTCCTAAAAGTGAATCAGCACCGCTCCATAGTTGAATAGGCACAATAACCATGTTATATATATATCTAGCATAAAATTATTTTGCGAAAAAAGCCTCTACCAGCAAATATCAGGATTTTTAAGGCAGCCATACTTGGTCAAAATTTTGGAGAACAATTATGACTTCCATGTCACTAATGTAGTTTTCAACCTGGAGGTGCCAGACAAATCAACTAGATCTTTAACTATTTCCCTAACTTCAAATTTCTCAATTAAAGCCCAGTAATCCACCCGAGCTGGCTGCCACATTGTGTAAAATGAATCAAACTAGTCATGATAAGAATTCCAGATAAGATAAACACATTAGTTAAATATTATAACAAAAAATGCAATCTATCAGCAAAACTCAACCAACTATACCATTACAAAAAAATTAAACACACGAAGAGACCTGAGAAATGTAAAAATTAATAAGTAATAGGCACATTTTTAGAGTCAAACATAGTGAAATAGATGCACGCGCGCACACAGAGACAGGGAGGGAGATAGACCAGTTTATTAGCAGGTGCCTGCAACACTCCCAGACCATCCATGCTCCAACAGAAAATAACATTGGCGATGCTGCAAAGGCAGTGTCTGTTCTGAACTGGTAGCACCAGTCCACTCAACATCCACCACAGTAGATTGTTCATGACCTAGATAAAGAAATGTGGAGAACATATTCAGAAAAGTCTAATGCTGTCACAGGATCAGTTCACCTCAACAACCAAAAACACAATTTCACATAATAAAGTCAGAAGAGTGCAAAAGCATTGCCTTACCAACTACTTCCCATAATCATCTCACACAAAGAAACGACCTTCCCAGAGAGACTGTCCTTGATACTGCTCCGGCAGTGCATTAGGCTGTTGATTTCCTTTCTGAAGTTGCGACTGCTGCTCCTGATATAGTTTCAGATGTTCAGAAAACTGATAGTCCTGCCAATCTTTCTGTTTTTCTACCTGGACTTGCATTGTTGGCACTTGTTTCCCAGGAAAGGGAAAGCTTACCATCCCCATCGAGCTATTGGCCTTATTCACAGTGTGGAATGTCTGTGCCGACTGATTTATGGAATTATTGAATCCAATGCCTTGTGTTGATGATGGCATATTATATCCATCCAGCCAGCTATAATCATCCAGTGGCAGATATTCATTCTTCAACGTTACACTAGACAATGATTCATCCAATAGTTTCGGAGGGATGAAGCTGAATCCAGGAGGTGGGCCCGAGTGCCTAACAGGTCGGCTCACTGGATTTTTTCTCAAACCAGTCTGCATCAATGATGATGGTTTCATGGACACGCTATCCCCAACAGCTCCTGATGACATAATTGAATCAAACATAGAAGGTACAGCAGCTTCAGGGACCTGAACTGGATATCTGTTTCCAGCACTGACATTAACAGGCTGATGAGTAAAAGGAAGTGAAAAATCAGTAGGCTGCAAAGTTCCTAATTGATCTTGAAGCTCATGTTTCACAGGAAAGCCATTCTCCAATAAGCTCAAATTGGTCAGTTCATTTAGAATAGAAGCTTCTTGATCTACCAGCCACTTTGAAACATTTGGATAGACTGGTTGCAAAGACTGAGTGGTAAAGTTAGCCAGCGACGAAGGTGGCCTTGTAGTGAAAGTATTCTGCAACAGGAAACCATCACCTGCGGCTGAAACAGGCCCAACATGATTTCCCAAAGCAACATTACAGCTATTAACACCAGACCCCAAAACTTCAGAAGAGGCCAGTTTTGAAGCAAACCCATCAGCTTGCTTCTCAGATAAAGTTGGTTTGAAGACAATCACCTCTTCCTCTTCTTCCCCTTCTATGCATAACTGTGGCTTTGGTTGCAAGGGTCCAGGATTTGCTTGAGTTTCAGCTGGATTTTCTTGGCCCATGCCATTTAATTTGGGGATCTCCAAGGAACTAGAAAGTGAAAAATCATCAGACATTTGTGGCTGAACTCCGATAGCAAATCTCTTCAATTGTGGATCAAAATAGATTCCCTGTTTCCCAACTTGAATCACATTAGCAAGAGCCTTTCCAGCTGCTACAATCCTCTGAACACGAGCTTTCTTCACCTTATCACCACCATCACTACCAAAGGATTGCTTCCTCGAAAAATCAAGAAACAGATGTGCAGGAAGAAGAGGTAGAAATCCTCTCAATTCAACGTCTTCAAACAATGCAAGCAGATTAGCAGTTTCGCCTTCATCATACCTGCTCATATTGAAAAAACATGTTTCATCTTTATCCTCATTAAGAGATGAGCATCCACTTGACAAAAGTTTGTTCAAAAAGGAAACAAAGTGGTTCCAGAAAAATGATCTAGCACTAGCTTGTTTCTCCTCCACTTCAGTGCCAACTGCAATTTCTTGCTGACAAGCTAACCATTCCATGAAAACCATAATGCCAGGCAACAGATAGCTTGTTGAAGGATCATTCAGCTGGATGCACCTCTCAAGAATGTGACCCATAAACTCAAAAACAGCAGTAAATGCATTCTGGAGCAGAGCTGAGCGCTGCAAAATTTCAGCATAAGACTGATTTTCAGTTTCTCTATTCACATTGTGAACAGTGAATATGAGAATTGCTATCATTCTAATCATCAGAAGGCTACAGTCAGCAGCATCTGAACCAAAATTGTACTCTTCATCCGGCCCAGAACCAAGGAGCACCAGCAAATCACTTCTTGCCATAGAGCAAACTTCCCCAAATGTCTCTAAGCTGGTAAAGATTATGGAAAAACAATAATTCATAATTTGACTGAACTGCTAGATATTAACTAATCCCATCAGTCAGAAGGCGTACCTTGTGCGTGTGAAAAGAATGCCATTGAGTCGGACAAAACTAATGCTGAAGGCTTTAAACGTTTCAGGTATACTGGAGGCTCTTTCCTTGACAAGACTAGCTTCTATTTTATTATCTTTTGGAACCCTTGTTTCCCCTTTTCCTCTACCTTTTCTACACATCCGCACAGGGGGGGTCTTTATAGAAGCTTTGGCATCCCCAAGCAGTTGAGAATAACTTTGACGGTTCTGCCAAACAGAAATTACAGCTTCAACCATGATTAACATTGCTTAAAGATTTAAAGAAAAAAAAAGAGAAAAAAAGATTTTCAACCAGAAACCAAATAGTTCATGTTTCATCCATATCCACATACAAACAATATCGAGTCTAGTTCCAAGTAGAAGCTGTCTCTTTGGATTCTAATCTTCAGACTGTATCTACGTGCATAGCCACTTCACTCTACAATCAATATGCATTTTTCATCTCTCTTTTAAAATAATGGAGGAAGATAAAGAAAAAACAGTAAGAATGAAATCAATTGCCAGCATTTACAGAGTGATTGTCATGAAACATTTCATTTAAATTAGCCACAAGTCCATGCACAGAAATTCCTCAAGCTCTGTGATCTAACTCAAGCTCCTTGAAAGAAGATCCGAAATGATTGTCTGGGTGTGATTCAACAAAGGCAACCTCAGATTACAGTTTTCCCAGGACGAGGTGGGGAAAAAGGTCTAGATCACCTGACTTGGTTTAAATGTTGCATCAGATTTTTGAGTGAGGTACAGTGATGAATAGAAAGAAGGTAACATGGAAATACATCGCTCTACAACATTAAACATATGAATCTGCGACTATGTTGGTAAATGGCCACAATTTGTTTATATATTCCTGCAAGAATACACAAATGTACATGTCCCCACACCTATATAAAGGCTTGGTAATGCAACTCAGCCAAAATACAAAGGTATTTTGACCTAAGAAGCATGCATAGATATAGACATGAAGCACAAGGCAGACATGATATCTTACTTTTAAAAAGGACAGGATAATAAAATAAATATATAATTTTTAAAATTAATAGATAAATTAGAAATCCTTATTTCAAGTTTTTATTTCAAACTGGCAATATGCTGCGTGTATGTCCAAGAAAGCAACGAGTGTCCCCAAGCATTAATGTAAAAAAATAAATAAATAAATAATATTAATGACAGGACATGCTTGGAAAGTGTTTCGCATGTGTCAGGAGAGTGTTTGATGAGCAGTGTTTGAGCCGTAACATTCTAAAAAGCATCCCCACTTCTTCAAGTTTAACTGCTTATTATGCCCAAAAAGTTTGGAGTTCTCCAGAGAAGTCAACTGGCGCAAACATAATGAAACATCTCCAAACATGAGTACCAATGTCAAAATACCACCACCCACATTTCGGACAGTAACATTTAGAATAAATACAGTCCCCAGATGGCCATCCAGCAAACCAAACAATAGGGTCTCGTGGAAATATGAGCCCATATCATGAAACCCAAAAATTCGAAAGTTGACATCCACTAATCTATAACCCATCCTTCTTAAGGATCTATGTGTTTTCAAGACTGCATAATACAGCCACTAAATAAACGTCACCAGTTCTCCAAAAATTCAAAAGTCAATATCAACTAATCTATAACTCATACTTCTGAAGGATATCCTCATTTTCAAGACTGCATAATACAGTCACTAAATGAACGTCATCAGTTCTTACCCCAGATAAATAAAAATGGACTAGGAACAAAAAGAAATATGATATACAATGTCATCGTCTTAATGGTGCTTATAGTCAGTTCTTACCTTCTCAAATGCAATAATCAAATTATCCCTTGCAGTGGTAAAAGGGTTATCAACCGCCAGACTTCGAAAATATCTGTAAATGGCCACCAATTCATCCCCCGAATATGAAGCCAATATTGCAAGCTGAGAAATAAGCAAAAGATGAACTCAATAAAGTGTCACCACAAGATAATTATATAAATAAAAAGAATATGCCACACAAGACCTTCACATGCATCAAATCTATGGACATATCAAAAAGAATCACCTGATGATGAGGGTTGCCACTTGAAGGCCAAAGTGAAGAAGCTTGTGTATAGTAACTTGACGCTGCTGCAAAATCTCGCGCTTTGGACTCAACCTCCCCATATAACCCTTTATAACGAGCAAGATCTCCAAGATAAATCAAACAACGGTGGCAGGAGATCAAGCCTTTTTTCATTTCAGCGGATATATTTCCATCATTGGACAAAATCGGATTTTCTTGATCATATGATAAATAACCCAGAGGTAGACCATTTTTAGCTCTAATTTTAACCATCAAATCATGATAAAACCCAGTTGCTTCAGAAAGGAAGGTCTTAAACTGGGAACGAATTTTTGTGATTCGATCAGGTCCAGGTCGTGCAAGAACTTTGTCATTCTGAGATGTGTTTGATCCTGCTGATGCAAGAGCAGCACTAAGGTGTGCACGTAATTCCTCAATTCTCCTGTAATGCAACTGCCACAAGGCATACTCTATTTCGTGCTGTTCAGAGAAAGCATGATCCTCAAGTAGAATAGCTTCATAGTTCTCTCGCATCTGTTGCCATGCATTGGGATCTGAGGGAATTTTGGCCTGCGCTGCTTTGCGACGCCTATTCTCCAATTCAACATTCTAAAGTAAAAAGACAAATGGAAAACAACTTAATTTGGTAATTGCCAATACAAAATGGAATGATAACAAAAATAGAAGGCTGATACTGTTAGATTTTTAACTTGATCAGCCTAGTATCAGAACTTATCACTAAGGGAATGGTGGACCAACAGGAAGAGCTAGGACCCCACCAAAATTTAGATTAGATTTTTAACTTCATCAGCCTAGTAGCAGAACTTTATCACTAGGGGAATGGTGGACCAACAGAGAGCTAGGACCCCACCAAAATTTGGAAAATCCAATTTATTTGTGTTTGTTTAAAAAAAAAAAGGAAAGAAAGAAAGAAAAAAGAATCCAGCTTTTTAGTAGAATTTTTCATCTTTTATGGCCCTTTTTTTACCACAATTTGTTTCTCTTTGCTTTCAGTAGATTTTAAGGCATTTTTTTCTGCAACTTTTTTTAAGACATGAATAACATGCCTGAAAACTAACAAAAGCAAAAAGAAAAATCAAATTTTGGTTTTAAAAAATGCTAGATAAGACTTAAAAAAGCAAGAGGATAGCGGAATTTACCAAACTAATATATATTTTTGTATCTCACTCAAACCAATCACAAAGGCCCCTCCCCCCCCCCAAAAAAAGGGCTTCATAATTGCCTGGGTTAAACAATTAATTCTGATTAGTCTTTCATGCGGTTGGAAACTAACAAAATAAATTCTAAAACTTAAAAATCTATTTTTTCCCTTTTCCGTTGGAAACCATTCAAACCAAAGACTCCAAACAAATCGAATATTAAACAATAAGATCAAATCATCTAATATCCTGATAGAATCCATCATTGGGAGGAATCTTTTTGTACATTAATCCACATTTTTACAAAGACTTTTTTTTTTTTATTTTGATTGAGTTATGCACTGTTCCATTCAACAATTCAATTGTGTTCAAGGCTTATTGTTTAAATTGTTCTATCTTAAATTTGAACTTATACTTGCTTTGATATCTTATTATAATAAGTTTTAAGGGTCCATCACCACTAATGTTCCCTTTATAATTAATTTGCCTCACTTATTAGATATCTTAAATTTGAACTTATACTTGCTTTGATGTCTTATTATAATAAGTTTTTAGGGTCCATCACCACTAATCTTCTCTTTATTATTGATTTGCCCCACTTATTAGATGTCCTGTTATAATTGGTTATCCCCCATTATTGGTTTTGTTTATAATCGTTCTTATAATAAAATGTTAAAAGGCTTTTTTAGGTAGATTGAAGGTATATTATGTAATTATTTCATTCTTTAAAATTAATTTATTTTGAAATAATTTTGTTATTATTTAGTGGGAGAAAAAATTTATGAACGTTACATCTCTCTTGTCCCCACCTACTGGGAAAAGGCTTGGTTTGGTTTGGTTTGGTTTGGTTTACATCTCTCTTGTCAAGTACTTGGATTTAGCTTTTGAAGTTTTGAGGTGAAGATGTACTTTTTTCCTAAAATTTCTTTATTGCTTAGCAAACACATAAAATGTTCTCTTAACTTTTTGATGTTTTCAAGAGTAATTATGAAGAGTAAATTTTATGTTAATTAAATTAGGCCAATGGTTAATGATTGCCGATATTTTCTATAATGAGTTCTATTTAGGGGTGTACATGAGTCGGTTTAGTTCAGGTTCATACTTAACCCAGAACTAAACCGATTTTTTCAATTCTTAAAATTTGGACCCAAAACCAAACCGGTTTTTAAAATTTAAGCACCTATTAACCCGAGAACTGAACAGAAAATTTCGGTTTGCTAATTTGTTAACCCAAAACCGAACCGAAAAAATGGTATAGACCCGAGCCAACCTGAACCATAGTCATCGAATTAGTTTAGTTTTCAGATTGTTCGATTTTTTTATGGGCTCAACTTAAGATGCCTAGTTTGAGTTGATAAATGAGATGATTGCTTTTTATTTACCACAAATATATATGGAGAACTCTCTTTTTCTTATATTATTATGGGATAATTATATTTTGATGAATATTGAAAGTGCTAATGTGATTTTGTTTTGAATGTGCATGTTTTTGTACCTTTTTCGCTATTTGCATTTGTTTCATTTTCTACACATTATCTAAATATTAACAGAAAATTTTATTTGCAAATTTAATATATATATATATATATATATTTACTTTTTCATGCTTATGAAGTGAATGCTTATAGGGCCCGTTTGAAGTTAAAATAAAACACTACAAAACTCTACAAATATCTACAAACACGAATTACGAGACAATAAATTTAAATTCTCTACTCACTGCACAAAATACGAGACATTAACTTTTACAATTTTATACGATTTTATACAACTCCAAACACACCCATAATTTACATATGATATACTTACTAACAATCAAATATTTAGAATCTTATGATGAATTTTTTAGTAGACATAAACCACCCCTTTAAAACATAATTCCACTATCCACCATTGACTAGGGCCAAAGGCAGACGTACTGTGTGTATTTTTGCGTCTTGAATTTTCTTCATCCCATTTTTCTTGGCCTATAGTGAGTAATTTTTTTCTTGATTTTTTTCAATTCTTCTCATTTCCCATCAAACCCTATTTTCATTTTTGATCTCTGTAAAAGCTTTTGCAAATTGAATTTAAAAAGAAAAACTAAATGAGTAGGAAGTTATGAAAAAACGCAGTGGAAGGTTACTGTGGAATTGAGGGGCATAAAGAAAATAACTAAAAACTTTGACACAACTTGACCAAAAGGTATCTTCCCTTTGTATATTTGTATAAACATATTTCTTCTTAACACCCACATCCTTTCATCAATGTTTTCCCAAAATAATGCCCATTCATATTAATTTTACCCATTTTGCATGAAATATGACTAGATTGCTATGCCATTACAAGTAAATTCATATGCAACATGCATTCTACTCAACTTTAAAAAGTATATTGTTCAGATCATCCAATCATTTATTTTAAGTAGACTTTTGGAGCAAAGCAAAGGCATACCTTGTTGTAAAGTCGTTTAACATGCTCTCTTGATGAAAGATCTGAGGTATTATCCATCCGTATTGTCATTACCCATCAAACAAATTTGACAAAATTCAATTCCAAAAGATGTAACACCAACAGCAATGCACAACTTGCATGTTCGAGAAAACAACCTGCAGCACAGCAACTTCATCAGAACGAAAAAATCTATCATCAAGAACACATACAAGCACAAAATATCTTATACGAATCTAGTATTATACTATTGCTGGAAAAAATTCCAAAAAGGAAACCATGAGTATACAACTACTCAAGGTGGAATATGATTGGCCGCCATTAGTTGTAATTCATTCATTTATAGGGGTTGTTATCCCTCATACCATTTCCCTCGTAAAAACAAAAAAACAATCCAAGTAGAGAAATCAGAGGAACTAACGCAGCAGATTTTGACCATAATGCTATTGCAACCAGAAAATAAACTGGCCCTGTGATACATGCTAGAAAGAGGGGCTACAGACTGTGCTTGAAAGAAGGTTCAAGTATTGGAAAAGGTTTTCACTATAAAGATTGCATAGTCACTGTTTTAATTAAGTCTCTTGTTGCAACTTGCAAATGAGCTAATCTATAAATGCTATATTCATACAAATGATAAAACCAATTAATTCAAAATAACTAATATCGGAAATTCAAAAGCAAGGTGCATTAGATAAAAACCAAATCACCGCATTCAGATTTGAAGTTAACAAGAAAGGCCAGCGTGCTTATACCACGAACAAAATAGCAGAAGATAGAAAGAGCAAACTTAAAGAGTCATAACATTACGTCATCATTAATTGATGCATTTCATGAGAAGGCCGTCTATATTTTCTACAAAGCAGGTTTTGATTCAGTTCTAGTTTGCCCATGTAGCTCATCAAGTCAAATGTAATAATCGTGAATTTAATATCAAACACAACAAACAAGCAGATTAAAGTTATGAAAAAAGAATATGAAGACATGGTAGTTAAAACATGAGTGAAGAAAGTAAATCTCAGTGGGAATGATTTGAAGAACGAAACTAACAGCATCTACATCAAACGGTAACCATGATCATCATTTATTTATTATTTTCAATAAAATAATTAAATAAATATTGTGTGGAAAACTAAAATTCAAAAGGATACGTGCTTAAAGTTAAGAAATACATACACTTTCAAGATCTCTATATGGACACACATCAATTACCAAGCCCTTACCAAATACCAATACAAAACCAATCATTCATCCAAATGTATCTTATTATTGTTTTAATTTTAACTAGTACAATTGAGATATTTAGCACTCATTCTATAGATGTTTAGACATGCATAAAATTTGATGCAAATTTAAAGAAAAAATATTAACTCTAATATGGATTTAATACTGATTAATCTCTCATATAAGCTTTATATTTTTTACTAATGTTAACTCTAATTATCTATCATATATAATAAATAGAGTTTTTTGAAAAAGATATTACAACTTTTTATCTCCAACTTCTTCAATGTTGTTTAAGGGGAGGGAGGAGGAACAATCTAGTACACGTGGTTCTCATATTGTATCTGGCGAGGTAGATGTACGCAACCTTACCCCTGCTCACAGAAAGGCTGCTTCCAACATTCTAACATGTGATCCCACAAGTTGCAATGAAATTTTACTATTGCTCCATAGCCACCCTATAAAAATGATGTTTTGCTTTTTTTTTTCATGAATAAAAGAATTTTATTGAAGGAGCGCACTAAGGCAATGCCTAAGAGCAATAACCCCCCCCCATCATTCCCTCTATAAATCTCAAAAGAGTTTCCAAGATCGCATCAACACTCCCCCAGGCAAGGGCCCTCCAACTATACAAAGTGGAGACAAAAAGACTCTTGAACCTATACAAAGGTAATTCTACTCCATCAAAAGATCTCCTATAAACCCACCCTAGACTATTCTATTATTCCCTCTATAAATCTCAAAAAACATTCGAAACTCGCGTCAACACCCCTACCCTCTGACCATGCAAAGTGGAGACAAAAAGACTCTTGAACCTATACAAACGTCATTCTACTCCTTCAAAAAATCTCCTATAACCCCACCCAAGACTATACTATTATTCCCTATGTAAATCTCAAAAAAGATTTCAAACTCGCATCAACACCCCCCGCCCTACCACTATCCAAATTGGAGACAAAAAGACTCTTGAACCTATACAAAAGTGATTCTATTCCGTCAAAATATCTCCTCTTTCTCTCTTTCCAAGTTAGCCAAAAGAGACAAAAAGGAACAACTCTCCAAGTTTTGCTGATCTCACAGTTCATTTTGCAACCCCACCATCCACAAAGTGGAGACCGAGTATCTTTTGGGAACACCCACAGTCATATTCCAAGTATAGTTATAAAAGTATATATCAATTGTTGCCATGTCATGCTTCAATTTTTTTTAAAAGCATAGTCGTATCGCACTACATCCATATCCCGTTTTTGTATTCATACTTCTTTAGGGTATATAAGATATTTTTGTCTATATTGATAGGAATATATATAGATTTTATTTTTTTTATCTTTTTTTTTTCTGGATAAGTAGAATACAGATAAAGTTCACTTGTAATGTTTAACCATCTCAATGGACTACCCATTTGTGGTTTGAACATTTCCTCAAACTAATACTTCTCACGTGTACCATATATTCTTCCCTAACAATTAGAAATACCAAAATATATCAAATTCACACCTAAACCAAATTCGTAACTAATACAATAGAAGTTGCTTGCTTCCCTTTGCTAATTGCAATAACAATTTTTGTTTGATTGTTGACACAACAATGGAGATAGCAATAGCCAATTTACGGTCTTACAAATCCACATAAAATGCATCTCACGAGAAGAATAAGAAACCTTGAGGAACATCTTTTACATGGATGGCATCACAAACACTGAAAAGGTTACAAGTTTTTATTATCTGACCAAGATGAAAAAAGTATTAGCAGAGTCTTCCATGAAGCAGAATAGAAACCAGAAACAACAACTGTATCAATATGCCACCAAACATGATATAAGTGTTTAGGCATGGGCGGCCATGTGGCTACAATTTCACAAAGAATTTTCAAGGTAAAGCAAATAAAATGCAATCAACATATATGCAGAAAGAAGAATTCCCGTACAACAAAAAACATCGTGCTACCAGAATATGTGCCAAATACAACTGGCTTAAATGCTTACTGTACAATCTCTAAAGTTGGTTAGATGAAAATTTCAAATCAATTTTTTTTAATTCTTCCACAATATTTACTTGTAAAGAAATCCGCAAAGATTTTCTTTCTTCTCTGGTAGGAAAGCCTATTCAGTTTCAACAACCCAATATCATGAGCTCAAGTGCAGGCACGTGTGCTTCAAAAACCCATAGAAACATTGAATCAAACATTTAGGCAGCCTGTTGTAGAAATCCACAGAAACAAGAACCACACCAAACTTGAAGCCACCCAAATATAGCCTCGAAACTGAAATTTTTCAAAACCAACTTCATCAAATTTAGACTCTCGGAGAGATAAAAGAGATTCATAGAAACAGCAAAAACCTATATCTGGTCTCAAAGCATGAGATGTTTCCCTAAATTTTCTTCCATAATACCAAAAACAAAAAGAAGTATCACAGATTAATTAACCAAGAAGTCAATCCCCAAAAATTTCAAACCCCCAAATTATTATAATCCGTAAGAACTAGAACAAACCGAAATCGACCCGCAACACGAACATCGATTTCGAAAAAAAAAAAAAGCCACAAAAAGTTAGAAACAAATTAACGCCCAATTCAAATATTTGTAAAGAGACAGGTATAGTTTATAGTTACCTATATCGAAATCAGATCTGCAGAAATCTCGCCGCGCAGATAATCGGATCGGTTGCGTGGAATTGTTTGAAGCAAATTGCTAGGCGAGTCAGAGAGAGACGTGAATCTGCGAGGAATCGATCTAAGAGCTTTGGGGGAGAAAGAGAACCTAGGGTTTGGTTTGAGTTATTTTTCAAGCCATTATTTGGAATGAACTTGGAAAACAACGTGAAATTATCGCGGGCTCGTTTCGGGCTCTTTCTAGTTATATTATTGGATCAGGCGGCTCATCTATTTTTAAACTGTTTTACTTATATAAAAAGACTAACAAAATCTCTTTTTGGGTAATTGCAATTTCCCCCATTGAACTTGACTCAAAAATATATAATCCTCTTCAATTTAAAAGTTTTTTTTTGTAATTATTTAATTTAAAAGTTAGTAAATAATTTTTTGTGATTTCGATTAAAATATAAAATTAATAAAATTTTTTATACTTAAGTGAATTTATGATTTTCTCTAATTTAAAAATCAAAAATAACTCTCCCGTAATTTTATTTAGAGTACATAATTTAATACAGTACTTAAATCTAAGTGAACTTCTACCTCAAATGTTAAAATTAGTTATATAACAAAATTTTCGTAAAATAATAATGGATAAACATATACTTTTACAAATTTTTTTGTTGAAATAAAATATTTTTCATTTACAAAAAAAGACTACACACAATTTATAGAAAACTTTTTTTGCACAATCACATGTGACCATTCATAGCACATCAAAGATAAATCTACTTAAATTTGACAAATACTATTAATGTTACACTTTAGTCTGAATTAAAATAAAATCATATGCTGACTTTTAAATCAAATGAGATCACGTGTTTTTTAACAAAGTACCGAGAGGCAAATTGTAACTATGTTATATATTTTCTTAGTTATATAAAAATTTTTATTTAAGAAACTGTATAATATCGGTTACACTTTGTATAAATAATTTTCAATCTTTACGTTTCTTAGTGAGAACAATAAAATGCTTAATGTTTTAAATTGTTACAATACCAACTCCCAATGGGTCACGTGGCCATCCATTAGTAAGTCACGTAACCATTTAATTGGAGATTTTCTAACAAATAATTGATATTGTAATAATTTAAAACATTTGACCATTAACTGTTAAAATTAAGAGATTAGACCCTCGAATGAAATTTAATCAAAGTTTAACGGTACAAACTATAATTTAATCAAAATATATAATTATGTAAGTTACACTTTATGCCCTTATATGTTCCAAATCTCGTTTCTCTCTATTTTTAACTAAAGTAATCAATTTGCTATGTTTTTGGTCAAGTTACAATTTGCCCTTCCATTAATCACACATAATAGAAACATTAAAATTTTCATCAATAAATTTGATAAAAATGTCATATTAAAACTTAATTGTAAATATAAGAACTAATTATTGCAATTCAAATAAAAATGATAAAATGATATTTTATAATAAATATAAAGATTCAAAATGTAATTTATCTTTATATATTTTATTAATTGAAAATTCAAAATGTGTAAGATATATTTTGCAACATCTAGAGAGCTATATAAAAATAATTATCCATTGCTTTGAGAGATTAATTAGTTCATAATTTTAAAAGCACAAAATCAATGTCTCTATTTTACACAAATATCTTTGTTATGAAAATAAGGTAATACTGGTGTAATTAGTAAAATCTTAAATTTAGTGATGCCGATCATTTGATGAAACATTTTTTTTATCTAATAAACTTTAATCACTCATAACTACTCACAATTTAAAGATATCTGCAACTAATTTTTCAAAAATTACCATTAAATTTTACTTTATCTTGCTAGTTTTACCCGAAATTACATTTTATGGACAATTTTTCTTTTTAACAATTAAGGGTCTAAGTGTTATGACCTGAATATTTATCTACATTATATTCATTTATATTGACATTGTTTAATGCTATTTTGATGTGAGTGTAATTCTATAATTTTACGAAAAAATATATTTTGTAATTTAGAATTTTCCTAACTTTGGGATCCTGCGGAGACGATAATGCATATTATAGAACTCCTAACAGATCTCCATTAGTTGATATATATATATATATATATATATATATATATATATATATATATATATATATTCATAGGTTTGGGTGCTTATTTCAGTGAATTCAGTTTCTCACCACATATTTCTTTAGTTGTGCACCTGTCTTTGTTGTTGCCTATCTCATATTCATTGTATATATTCATTTCATGCGTGGGGGGAGAGATGAGTCACCAAACAAGTTGAATTGAGATAAGAAAATAATGAGATGAAGAGAGAGTTGGTAAGTAAGAGGTAAGTGTTGTTGAGGGAAAATCAAAGAGTGTGCTGTGAAAAAAAAAAAAAGACAGAATAGAATAAGAGAATAAGAAAATAGAAAAATAATAGCTAAAAAGAGAAGAGATGAAGTTTATCATTGACACTTACATTTTCATGTTCTCGTATTGTTATATATCAAAGGTAAGGGGTTCTTGGACCTAGCATTTTTATTGTGTTGTCTATCTTGGACCTAGCATTTCTATTGTGTTGTCTTAGTGAGAAGTACATTACTAAGAATTGTTTCTAGTGAGTTGCATGGAAATTTTCATGAAATTGAATCATGCGTGTTGGTACTTGTTGAAATTGCTAATGTAATTATATTAGTCTTTATATAATCGTGGTTCTAAATCTCCAGCATTAAAATTTTTTAATTATAACGCATATAGGTCTTGAAATTAGTTGAGAATAGGAAAACAGAGCAAAAAATCTAGAGAATTTAAATTTTTCTAGTAGTTGCCATTCGGATGGCCATTGATTTATTATTTACTCGTTTTAAAAAATTCTGTTTTAGTTTTATATAATTGGGTATGACGAGATTTTGTATGTTGATATTCTTAAATACATGCATAATAATGATGTTAACTGATGTAGTTATGAAGTTAAGAAGATTGCTGTAATAAACAAATATACTTGACTACTATGAAAATGCATAATAGATTATATAATTCGTTATATTGTTAATCAAGCATGTGGTACATAAAATTATGTGTTTGTTGTAACGCTGTAATTGTATGATGTTATGATGAGTATGATATAATGCTGAGATTATTGATATATTATGATGTTAGTATGTTGACATTGTGGTAATTGGATGATATATTATGATATGGATTTGGGTATGTTGAGTTGTGTGGGTCGGATTATAATATCCTACAGAGGACTTCAATGTTCTGTTATTGTGTCTGTTGGAACTTTGGTTCCAACTTTTGTGTATGGACTGGGATGTCCTATTATTGATGTGGTGTGAGCTGAGTTTTAAATTTGTATTGGTAGGTACTATTAAATAAAAGGTACGAATATCCATGGGTTGATAATCCTTAGACTTGCGTAAGAGTTAATTTTATTTCTAGTGGACTAGTAATCCACAAAGTGATGCAGATATCTACCATGACATAATGGTTTTCTTTGGCTGCGGTCAAATATGCAAACACTTATGATGGTGTACATAGCTTAAACCTGCATTTAGACACTGTTGTGATAGAGTAGTTTGGGTTAGATGTCGTAGCCACGGTTTAATCTCTTAGGGTATCTGCCTATGTGTGTTAGTTGTGGTATGTTTGTGAGTTATGTAGTTGTGTGCATGGGTTGAGCTGCATGAGATGCAGTGTCAAGTTGGGTGTGTTGAGTTGAGATGTAATATTGAATTGTTAATGAAATATAAAGTTATGTTATAACCTGATGATGACACAATAATGATGCTAATAAAGTTAATAATACTGATAAAATATGCTAGTAATCATAATGGTAATGACGATGTTATCTTAAACTCGATATAATGGCATGCACAATGAAAATGAAAATGGTGGATAAAGTTTTAAATTGTTAAATATTATTAAATGATAGAACGTCAATGTATGAGATTGTGATTGAAAGATGAGTATAATATAATGTTATACTGATGATGATGATGTTGTGATCGACAAGGCGTAGGTAGTAGATTAGCTTAATGTTTATCAAATTGGGGTATCATACTGTCAATATGTGAGCATATTTAATTTAATGCTTAACTGTTATATGGTTATGTTAGATGGTTGATATACATGATCATGTATGGTGGCATGATAGGATATGTTATGTATGGTTGTGTTATAATAGCAAATATGTATTCGTGCTCACTTCTTTATGGTTCTGTTTCCAAGTTCTAAGGTACAGCTACCTACTGGACCATTTGACCAAGAAATAGAGTTTTTCCCTAGTTCTTTATTTATTTTTGAGTATGTACATTACTCTTTTGGTCTCTTGGTAAGACAATTACATATATTTATATACTGATGTTATGCTTAGGTTGTATCAGACCAGGTTGATTTCACGAATTTCTTTTGAATTTTCTTCTAACGGGTCAAGAAAATGATGGTTTGGGTTATGGATTAAATCCATGGGTCATGAGATTCGATTGTTCAAATTGAGTAGATGGGTTAGGAATTATTTGGTTTCAAGAATTGGTATTTACCATTATTCCCCCTCAATTCAAATTTGAAAATCTAGGATTAGGAAATGAATTATTCCATTTGAATTTCCAACTCATGTGGAAAAATTTTTAATTTTGTCAAAATTTTGACTAATATTATAAATAAAATAATATAAGTTGTTGGATAACGAATAAAATTAAATTATAGGAATTTAAAATTCACGAAATCTATATTACATATGCGAATTTTCTATTTAGAATTATTTTTTGAAATTTATTTTATGAATGCAAATAACATATCTATAAATTATCAAATTAGAAAATAAAATTAATTTGGGTGAAAAAATCATATAAAACATATATAAATATACATCTAAGATGAAGAAATTTAGTTTTTTTTGGTCTCGAACCAACCTTAATTTCTAGAATGTTCAAATTTAGTTAGATAATTCAAATTTTAGTTTTACATACATTTTTTTTACTATTCAAGTTATTTAAGACATAAACAACCAAAAATTTTTATAATATTCATTTTTGTTTTTTGACTATTTAAGCTGCTTATGTCACAAACAAGCAAAAAAATTTTATATTATAAAATACTATTAAACAAATTAAATATATTAATTAATCATAACCTTCCCAATTACACATTGCATCTTTATTTTTTATATTAAATTCACTTTTATTCATATGTTTTTAGATGTAACTGGCAGCTCTTACCCTTGTGATTAAATTTCATGGTCCTTCCATCAAATTTATGGACAAATAATGCCATACATCCACAAGTGACATTTCAATCAAATTTACTTCGTGATAAGTGACAACATGACTAATTACTTAACTGCAACTAGTGTAAGTGGCTATTATTTAAAACATGCAAATTAAAGTGAGATTTATTATAAAGTGTAAATATGAATGTGTAATATCATCAATTTTAATAATTATAGCTACAAGTGAAAATAATCTTACCCCTACAACAAAGGAATAGAAAAACTAAAAAGTAATTCATCATATAAATTATATTTGTACTCTTTTATTTTTATCAAATCTTATTTTGATCATTTTATTTTTAGTCGTAACAATCAACCTCTCTTTTTATGGTTAAGGTTCAATTTGATCGTTTCTATTAGGGACAAAATTGTAAAATTGGCAAATGCATAATCAAAACAGAGTTGTATAACTTGAAGATTTAGGTATATGTTAAGACATTAGAGTCTCAAGTCAGGATAAGTTGTAAAAGCCTCAGAATAAGTCTGGAAGCTCGCAAACACGAAAGACCTCTGTTTAACCACGTCACAGGAAGCTCGTAAGAAGCCCACGAGATATCGCTGGATGATATCGAGAGTAGTTTTTGGACTTTGGTCGTGCGGGAAGCCTATTATAAGTCACGGGAAGACTTATCCCATGAGGTTTGCAACTTCTATTTTCTAGGTTGTGTTTTGGAAACCCTATGCATTAGGATTTATTCCCTATATATTTTGTGATGTGCCTAGAGTTTACACAAGAAAAAATATTCCTTAGAAATAGTGTCGAACCGTTCTATTGTTCTCTCAACCACTTAGCTAAGTTTTTATGCGTTTTGAATCTTTGAAAGCTGATGACTCATCAAATTGCCAAGGATTTGGTATCTGTGCTTTTACGGAGTCAAAGGATTTTTGTTTGGGAGTTAGTTAATTAAGGATTCAAGCAAAAGTTCAACAATATAGAGTCGAATAGTCAAGTCTATTGCGAGGACCAACATTTGGTATAATGACAGTTTTTGAGATTTTCCTTGGATAGGGTTTTTCTCGTTACATTTGTACCTTCGTATATTTTGTTTGGCTTTGTATTTCTTACAATTATTGTGTGATTGGATCATCTAACATATTCTCGAATTTTCAATTTGCTCAATAGTCATTAAATAATATAATGAAAAATCTCTAGTGTCCACTATACATGATCAACACATCACATTTTCTTTCAACAAATTTAACAAAAAGCTCAATAAATTTTAATTGTATGTAAAAAGAATTAATCATTATAATTAAAATTGAATGAACCAAACTAAGATTTGGCATTAAATATTAGGAGTATCTACCTTACTTTTTTTTCCTTTACCTTATGTAATCTTAGTAATCTATAAATCTATATCAAAACATAAGAGAGTAAGGGGAGGTAACACATGCTTATTATTTGTTATTATTTTTTTGTGTGTAATGTTTTTTCTTTACAGTATACTTTTTGTGTTATACTAGATAGTTTTATTTCTTTTCCATCCATCACAATTTATACTAACTGATATATTAAAACGCAAGAGAGTAAGAAAAAGATAATACGTGGTTGTTTTCAGATATGTATTTTTTTAATGTGTTTATTTATTAAAAATATTAAATGTATTTTTAAATCAATTGGTCTGTTAGGTCAATTGGTTAGAGTGTTGTGTCAATAATGCGAAGGCAATAAACACTTGCTTTTTTTTTTCTTATAATTTTTTCTTTAATAATCTATACTAATATATTAAAATTTGTTTTATTTTGTATTCTTTTAACTATTGTTTTAGATATTTTTCCATTATTTTATACTTTGCCTATAAAATTTAATATATTATAAAAATTCATTGCAAAATGTGAACATTTGGCTAATTTATACTAATACATTAGTATAAGGGAAATTAGTATGAAAGTAGCACGTAATTTTACCATAAGTTGACACATGTATTTTGTTTTTTCTTTTTCTTTTTTTTTTTTTTGGTTCTTTGTTCAAATAGTAATGTTATTTTCATATTCAAATTTTCAGTAATTATTGGTAATTTGACTCGTATTTCTTTTTTTTCTTTTTTTGCATTTTGTTTTTGTTTGGAGGATCAACAAGTAATGTATTTTATTTTATTTTATAAGTCTATAATAAATTATTTTACCATTGTTAGGGGTATTTGAAGGTTTATTTGCGGTCAGACATGTGTAGTATTTTTTGTTTTTGTATTTTATTTTTTGTTTGAAATACTGGCATGTATCACATTTTTTTTAGTCTATAGTGAATTATTTTGTCATAAATTAGGTATTTAAAATTTTTAATATTTACACATTACATATTTATTACATTAAATATTATTTTATACTAACTATATATTTATAATATATATAATTAAATATATTATAAAAATCCTTTACAATGCGTGAGTTATTCTGCTAGTTGCAATAATTACATTTAACATTTACAATTTATGCTCGAACATTTTATTTTAAAATGTTTCTGATAACTAAATTTTACTTGTCAAAACAAAATGATTAACATAAGAAAATTATATAAGACATCTATTTTATCCTCTTAGCATATATGTATAAATATAATATGTCAAAAACGTCATTAAAACCCTTAAGTACTAAAAAAGAAGTAAATAATAATTACTTCTCTTAAATATTAGGTTAAATATAAAGATATCTCTAATATTTAAACCTTAAACGGGCTCATTTGTTTTGAAAATTTTGTTATGGCTAATTCTTTTTGGTACCCTTAACTTGGCAAATAGTCTTGATCTTGCAATATGTAATACATAAATTATGTCTATTTTACCCCTTTTTATAAGTTGTGTAAAGATAAATATTAAGGTTATAATCCTGATAGATAGTTCAACTGATAAGAATTTGAGTTTGTTCCCTAATAATCACTAGTTTAAGTTTTTTAGGACTACTGGGGATTCACCGATCATTAGTTTCAGACTCCCATGAATTAATCTTAAATAAAAGAAAATCATTCTCTCATTTTTTTCTCTTTCTCTGTACAACCAAACTGAAAAATTAATAGTTTATATATATATTTGTTATTTTCACTCACTTTCACTTCCCATTATTTTCTCTTTCCCTTTTTAACCAATTTGATTCGAGCTTTAATTTTAAATATTTTAAATAAAATTTTTTATTTAAAAATCATTCGAAATTGTGCCTAACATCGTAATGAATATATCAAAAACAATTAAAGAAAATCATAAAACAATTTAAAAAAATCAACAGCTTTTGCAATATAAATATTAACTTAATTTTCTTGAAGCATTAATATGCATTAGACCTTCTAATATCTTGATGGCAAACAATTC
Source organism: Vitellaria paradoxa (assembly GCA_019916065.1). NCBI lineage: Eukaryota > Viridiplantae > Streptophyta > Magnoliopsida > Ericales > Sapotaceae > Vitellaria > Vitellaria paradoxa. The sequence goes on along the minus strand of CM034235.1, from coordinate 15,516,865 downwards.
TTTCCGTTCAATTTCCTACCTTAAGTTTATGCGAGTAACATTTTTATTTTTACTTTTTGATAAGTTTTTATGCGAGCAACTTGGATATGGCTAGCTTTAATGGGAGAAATGAATACTCTTTTTAATGAAATTAGGAATTGGCCATGCGTGAAAGGGTGGAACGATAGGAACATAATTTGAGCTGCATAAAGTTCAAATACAAATTTGTAAAATTATATGAAAAATTGTAAAGACTACAAAAATAGAGATAGAGAAAAGAAGTAATTATAGTCATAGAACAAATCTAACGATTGAAATTATATCAAATTTAAATTCTTAACCTCCTTTATTATATTCAAAAAATAGAGGAAGAGTGAAAGAGTGTATTTCCGCGAAAAGTTATTGAAAAAACAACAAAAATTAAAGAGAGAAATAAGTAATTATGGCCATTGAACAAATTCAACGATTAAAAATATTTCAAATTTAAATTATTGACCTTCTTTATTGTATAGATGACATAAAAAATGTAAAAGTGTTTGTATTTAAAGTATTAAGTTTTATGTGTACTAGAATTAAATTTTTAATTTAAATGTTTATTTTAAAGAAATTTTCAAATAAAATTAAATTGTAAACATCACTTTTAAAAAAAAATAAAAAAAATCTTAGTTGACTTTGTCGAATAGGTATTCATACAATATTTAATAAACGTGCAAAATTTTATTATTTATTACAAATATTATAATATTGTTAAAAATATTAATTTAGAAACTTTTATAACAAAATTCAAAAAAATGAATATTCAATAGAGATAGTGTATTTTTATGTGAAGCGATCAAGAAGATAACCAAAATGGAAAGAAAAATATTAGTTATAACTATTGAACAAATTCAATAGTTTAAATTCAAATTCTTAAGATTTCTTATTTTATAGAAATTATTAGAAAATAAAATAAGTAAAAGTGAGAAAATCATAATAATTTTATTAATTTTTTATTTTATTGTGCCAAAGAAATAAAATAGCTACCTCTTAACTCTGAGGGGTATCTTAATCGATATGAATTTAGATTTATTTTCCAGTGATCATTAGTTCAAAAATTCTCGAATCAATTCAGTCGTTAAATTCAAGTCTCTAAAATTAGTTAAAATACGCACAAATTAGTTTAAATAACCTTAGTTATCAAAAAATAATAATAATACCTACGTCTTATTGGAAAATAGGGGAGAAAAATTATATTAATTTTTTATAGTACAAAAAAAGGAAAATAAAGAAAAAAAATGTGAGGGAAAAAAAACCGTCTGTCTAAGTAGCCAAGACATGGTAACCATGTCTGGATCAAAAATCATACCTCCACCTTTTCCTCATTTGTGTAAACAAAAGTGACAGCCATCTATTGCTGGTAACAGCCACCCACCCTCTTTAGTTGATCGACCCAATCTTCTGAAGTCGGGGAGAAGTCGGTAGCCGCTACCCATAGGTGCGCACTGGGTGAATCCCGTCCCGTGTCCCTAGCTAGCAAAGAACCACGAGAAGGTAAACTAGCCTAAGCAAGCTCTGGCTGACCGGCTCAGCCGAGAAGGCTGTTAGATGACCCTCCACAATTAGAGGAAGGACTGCCCCCAAGAGGAGTCGAACCCGAGACCTATTGGTCCCAGACCCTTCAGCCCGCCATCCGAACCAACTCGACTACCCCTTTCGGGGCGACCCAATCTTATTCACCGAGACGGAGCTAGAGGGTTTGAGAGTGGCCATGCGCCTCCAAGCTTTGAAAAATGACATATATGAATTTTGATTAAAAAAATTATACTATAGCTTTGCTCCCGTTAAAATTTTAAAAAATAATTAATGTAAATCTAAAAATACTACCAATAATGTATATAAATTTTCAAGTCAAAAAAATTTAAACTATGGACCAGTGTTTTTAAAATTTAATTATTTTTTCTTAATTATTGTATATAATCAAAAAATTAAAAAATTAACTAATTGTATCATTTATATATATATATATATATATATTAATTTGTTTTTTGCTTACTAATATAATTTACAATATTAGTTATAAATTTTTTTGAATTTTTGGACTCAAAATTCTGATTTCGTCCTTGCATTCATGCCACCAATGACAACCATTGAAACCAAATTGTAAAAGGGGAGGCTTTTTTCAACAAATTAATAGTTGTAAAAAAGGTATTTAACTAAATTAAAGGAGAGTGGATTTATAATTGGATTCAGATATACAAACGCATATATATTAATAAAAGAAGCACGTACTTACACATGCATGTCCCATCTAATTTTAATATTTTTAATAAAAATATTTAATTTGAAACATGAATAAATAATCTAAAACTAATAACTTTTTAATAAATTAATATTTGTAAAAAATATTTAATTAGATCAAAAGTGAATAGATTTAATCTCTGTTTGGAGTGACAAAAAGTTCTGAAAAACGATAAAAAAATTTGAAAAACTCTAAAAATTATTCTTTTTTTATCTCTCTGCATAAATTACAAACTCACAACTTATCTCAGTTTATCTCCCTTTTTTCTCACTTCAAATGCGACCTTAGTGATTGGATTCAAACACACGCACACTAGTAAAAGGAGACTTTATTTAATTTTAATGTCTTTAATAAAAATATTTAATGTGCTGACGGAATTAAATACTTCTCTTGAAGCATTAATAAGCATTAAGCCTTCTAATATCTTGATGGCAAATAATTCTTTTCGGTCAATCTCTTTTAAGCCAGTAACTTGGATATGGCTAGCTTTAACTCGGAGAAATGAATGCTCACTTTAATTAAACTAGTTAAGTTTATGTACATTCCACGTGTAATTAAAATTAAGTATGTAATTTTATTTAGATAAAAAAACATACGTAAAATTTTAACCGGCATAATTTGTTTTAAAAATCTTATGTCATGTTTGGTAAAGTTTATATTTATTGTTTTTCTATTTAAGTTTAAAAATTTTTAAAAATTGACAATAAAAATGTGTTTGTTAAATTTATTTTTATTTTTTAAAAAATGAAGACTTAAATAAAAAAATACAAACAAAAAAACAAATAGTGATTTCACACTCTTTATTTTTTGAAAAGTCATAAGTTAATATGAATCCAAGATAATACAGCAAATAGCCATATTTTCCAGCTTACATATTCATTATTTATGATTAAGATAATTACAAAAAAAAGTGGCTACTAATAAATATTTAAAAGGTAAGAACATACAAATCAAAAAATATAAAATATATTAGACTTATAAATATATATATATATATATATATATAATAACAGTATATAAGTTAGATTTTTTTTAATTCACTTCATACCTAGATTGTGTAATTTTTTACGTTTTAACAATTAAAATGTATAAATATAAATTATTAGTTATGCCTAATGATTTTTTTAACGGTTGCAGTGGCATAAATAAGTGGAGAATTTCATTTCTTAACAATTATACTTAATTAATATTATTTAATATAGTTGATATAAATTATATAATATAATAGTATGATAATATTATTATCTATAATAAACTAAATTTATTATAATTTAACTTCATATAATTTTTAGTATAATTAATATTTTTATTAGCATGTAATGATATATTAGTGATGCTTAATTAATAAATTTTAATATAATTAATATAAGTCACATAATATCTTAGTATAAAAATTTTATTATAATATTTAATTATAACTAAAAATAATTTAATATGTTTACACTAAAATGTAATATATTTTATTTATATTCTAATATTACGAGAGATGATAAATACACTTTACTTTTAATTTCTTGCACACTATCTATTCACGCAATAAATATTGATTTTTGAGTGTGAGAGATTAAAAACAAAGTGCATTTGTTTTTTTTTTTAATATTTATATCATAATTATATATATATTCTATATAAGAAATGGCAATTGGGATTAAGCCTTTAACAATTCTTTTTGCCATGAAATTTTCAACTTTGCCCTCATTTATTTTGCTTTATTACTAGTTTGCTATTTTGTCTTTTCTGGTTTAATATTTTTTAAGAGTAACAATAAATGCCTCTTTAAGTATCATTTTTCTCAATATTAACATTTTTCTTATTTAAGGTTTATTACTATTTTTCTCTTCTATCTATCTTTTTCCATTTTTTTAAGAGTTATATTTTTTTCATATTTATTTTATTTTTTTAGAGTTATAACATTTTTTTTCTATTTTATTTTATTCTCCAGATATCTACTTTTATCTTTATTCTACATAAAAAGTTGCAACGTTTATTTAGAATTTTAATGGCTTTTTTTATTCCTTTTTTTAATTTTACTCTTACTTTTTATCTACATCTATTAAAATTATCTTTCACATATTTTGAATATGATTAGTTAGGAATTTCAATGGATTTTTTGGTCAATTATTTTTCAAATTTACCCTTATTTTTTGCTTATGTCTACTAAAAATCATCATTAACATATTTTATATACTATAATATTTATTGAATGTATCTTCGAATTTGTTTTGTCAAAACTGTTTTCATAAAAAAAAAAATAAAATGAAAATTATACCAAAAGTTTTCATCCATATTCATTTTTTTTATTTCTCACTTCTGTCTTTGTATCTATCTCCATGTACTCAAAAAAAAAAAAAACAAAAACAAAAAAAGATAAGAATTCAAAATTCCTTCTCTTATTCAAGTTACAATACAAGATGTAAAGAAAATTATTTGAAATTTAAAAAATTAAATTTAGTTAAATTTTAAAAAATTAACGTAGCCTTTTATTTAATTTTCTTCTTATTTTCACTTCATTTTTCTTTTTATTAATTTTTTTGCACCAAACACTTACTCCAAATGTATATTTTATTTTCTAGAGTTTAAGATTTTTTTAAGAAGGTCAAATAATTTTTATTAATTATTTTTTCATTTTTTTTTTCATTATTCTATTTTATATTATCTAATTTTCTTTTTTCTTTTTTTATCTCGGTGTGTCTCTATATATGGGATGCTGATTCAAAATTTAGTTATTTGTTTGAGTTATGTTGGAAAATAAAATGAAACATGAATGAAAGTTAAGAAATTAAAAATTAACTAGATTAAAAAAAGTAATATATAGATAAATGTTTTTAATGTTATTATATTTTTTAATCCATTCAGATAAAAATAAAATATTTTTTCGTAATTATTTTTTATATCTTTTTATTTTTTTTTATTCACTGTTTGTGAATTTTTTTTCTTACTCTTTCGTATCTCTCTCTTTATACAACAATTTAATATTTTTAAAAGTTTTTTTAATAAAAATTAAAAATTTAAACTTGTGTTTACTTAAACTATGTTTTGATCAATAATTTGTCACAGTAAAAACAATGATATATAAATTTAAAATTTCTTTTTATTTAAATTGTGATAGAAATTGTAAGGAAAGTGTATGAAATTAAAAATAAAAATAAAAACTAATATATTGATGATTTTTTATTTTATTATATTATTTTTAAATGTTATTCAAATAAAAGTATATTTGAGATTTTATATCTTTTTTCATTTATTGTGACTTTTTTTTTTATTTTCACTATTTATCAAGTACCAGTAATGCAATGTAAGGTTAAATGTTCTTAAAAGTACTAACAATATCGAATGAACTCGCCTACACTGCCCAAATAAATTGTAGGTTTTGCAACTTCTTTAGTCATCTTCTTCAGACTCTTCATTCTCTGTTCTAGTTCCACAGTCGTTGCTCCTTCGGTCTCTTCTTTGATTTTACAATTCAAAATTTGTTTTATAATTTATGTAATAATAATTCACGGATTAGAGAGGATGGCATAAAAATCTTATAAAAAATAATAACATCCGGTATCTAAAAAGCCGAAACAAGAAGAAAAACTATTTTAGAAAATACTAATAGTTCAAAAAATACTTTATAAACTTTAAACACTAATAATTTATCTAATCATAACAAAAGACAGACAAAATCAAATATAAACCTTACAAATTTTAAAAAGTCGAGATGGCTCACCATGTAAGCATACAAATAGTATATTATCAAAACACATATGCAAAAACTGATCATACGCAACAAAAGGTAGATAAAATAAATAATAAAACCTCGCAAACTAGGAAATTTCGAGATGCCACACTATGTAAGCATACAAATAGTATATTATCAAAACATATCTGCAAAAATAAAAAATAAATTCAAATAGTTAAATAAAGTACACATATAGAGAGATAGAAGAGAGAAATAGAAATAGAGACTAATGATGCAGGCTTTATTTTTTTCTTCTTGTGGGTAAAATGTAAAAAAGGTAAAAAGATAGAAATTGAAAAGAATGTTACAGTTATGGAATATGATAACTTTTAATTATTAAATACCATTTAAATTTAAGAGTTTTTGAAATAAGGGATGTAATAAGGTTAATAAAAATAGTTTACAATTATTTAGTTTTTAATAATCTTCATTAATGATATAATTATGAAAGATCGAAGGTTAGGAAATAGGAAAAAGGGATTAAGGAAAAAAGATATATTTGGATTTGTATAATAAGATGAAAGTAAAATAGTCTAAAAAATTTTTACAATTACTCAGCCTTTTTATAGTAGTATAGGTGAGGTTATAGTTATGAAAGATAAGAGATTAGGAAAGATGGAAAAGAGATTAAGGAAGAAGGATATATTTGGGTTTATATAATAAGATGAGGGTAAAATAATTCAAAAAAATTTTACAATTATTTAACCTTTTTATAGTAGTATAGATATAGATATTTGGAGATAAAATAAGATAAGTAAAAGTGAAAAAAATTAGAGTGAAATTATTAAATTTTTTATTTTGTTGTGCCAAAAAAAAAAGAAATTATTATCTCTTATTATATATTTTAAGAAAAAAAGTAAAAAAAAAAGAGAGAAAATACATTAATTCGAACAGTGTGAAAAGAAAAAGGGAAATAAAAAAATTTTGAGGAAAAAATTGTGTCTTTCCTAAGGAGGGTTTAGAAAGAAACAATTTAAACAATAAAATAAAGTGTAACACGTCAATAATTTTTTAACGTTTATAATGTAAATTTCATTTTTTTGATCCTGTTCGAATGTAGTTTTACCAACTTGTTTGGACAATTTTAGTTAGAAACATTATCAGAAAATTAATAAAAGTTTACAAAGGGGTGATGATATCCCCACTTGACAAAAAATTTTCCCTACTCCACATTTTTGCTTTTTATTTTTATTTGTTTTGTTTGTTTTGATATCATTCAAATAATAAAATTACCCTTGATTCATTGATTTTATAGATTAGTTTCACTTATTATAAAACATAGTGTATTAATATAATTTAAATTTTTATAATTAAAAAATTACTAAAAACAATTAGTTATGTTAACTTATCAAAATATTCTTAAAATTGATTTTATAAAGGTACCTATTGTGTCATAAATAAAATATTTAAAAAATTTAGATAGCAATTACTTACTTACATATCAAAAATTTTAAAAATATAACTTGCCATATTGCTAATTTTTATCATAATAAGATAAACTATATGTGATAAATTGTGTATAGAAGGTGATATTCTTACCCGTGTAAGAGCGAACTCAACATTTTTAGTCAATAAAGATGAAAATTACATATCTTAATCAGGATATAGTGATAACATTTTTATAATAACATTTTTAAAAATAATCATGACAAATAGTAAATTTTGAGGATAATTTTTAACAAATTAAATTATTTAAATAAATTATAATTTTGACATTGAATTGGCCCCGTAAATGCAAGCCATACTGAAAAAAGGACAATTACAAGTGAATAATGGGTTTTTATTATCAAAACAATTTGAGGGGTTAATTAACAAAATTGTATAGGGTGCTTTTAAAATACATATATATCTTTAAAAATTTTTACTTATGGTATATAAATTATCTTTGTAGATTCAAAATTAAGAATATTCTTGTAAATTAAAATAACTGATTTTTTAAAATAATTATTTCTTGATATAAAAAATCAAATTATATTGATTGAATGAAATTTTTAATTTTTATTATTAAAAATTAAATCATATTAATTGATTATTTTTAATAATAAGTGAAACTAATTTATAAAACTAATGAATGAGAGTAATTTTGTCATTTGAATGACATCAAACAAATAAAACAAATAGAAAAAAGAAAACAAAAAGAGTGGAGTAGGAGAAGTTTGTTTTTTACGGAGTGGGGATATTATTATCCTTGTAACAATTGGTGCAGTATTGTAAAATTTAGAATTTGAAAGTGAAAGTATGAAAAGCGACAATGAATAAAAATTTAAAAAACTTGGGCTTCTACTAACTAGCCCAGCAGCCATGTCTGGATCAAAAATCATCTCTCTTTTCCTCATTTGTGCAAACGACAGTAACAACCATCTATTGCCGGCAATAACCAACCACCCACCATCCTCCTTTATTTAATCGACCCAATCTCTTTCATGCCACGGATGACAACCACCGAAACCAAATACCCAGTCCGGCCATCTCATCTCTAGTTTAAATATGTGTTAGGTAAATTATATCTAATTACATTTAGATTGCGTTTGAAGTAACAAAAAGTGAGATAAAATGAAATAATTTATGAATTCATAATTTATGCAGTGAAATAAAAAGTGAATAACTTTTATAATTTTTTAATATTTTTCATCATTTTTTAGAGTTTTTTGTCATTCTAAACGGAGTCTTATTATATTTCAATTTTTAAAAATTATATTTACTTCATTTCTTTTAAAATTTTGTTAAAATTAATTTATTTTTGTTAAATTAACCCTTAAAACTTAATATATCATATCAAAATAATCAAAATTTTAGATTTTTTTTCTTTTTAAGCCTTTCCTTTCTCTCATCTTCATCACTATTTTTTACCAAAAAAAAAAAAACACAAAAAAAGTAAGAATCAAATAAAAATAAAAATTAGATTTTTTTCTTAAAAAATAATAAAAATGTGAGAAATTGAGGGGTAAAATAAGAAAATAATATAAAATTTTAATTATTTTTATCTTTTATATTTAAGTATTAAGATTGATTTAATAGAATGGGTCAATAATATTTTAAAATAAATAAATTTATTTTAATTTTTAAATATTGAGAAATAAAAAATATAAATGTTTAAATATTAAAGAGAGTAAGTATAATTTACTTAAAAAAAAAAAAAAAAAAAAAACTCGCAGCAGTGCGGGCATTGACGGGCTCTTTCTTCCGTTTGGGACATATGACACGTGTCACGCACACGCCGCTCTCGCTACAGAATGGTCATCTTGTCTGATACCATGGCAGTAGAAAAAATTTGTGGATGGAAAAGTTTGCGTGATGTGTGATGATAAATTTTTAAATATTAAGAAATAAAAAATATAATTCTTTAAATATCAGAGATTTGTTTGGTGACACCAAAAATTACCAATTTTTATATTTTTTTCAATCAAATTTTTTTATATATTATTTTTATAACACATCTTCTTACTTTTATTATACTTTTTAACTCATTTTTTATTAACTAAACATGGCCTAAAGAGGGTAAACTCTACAAAAAATACACTAGCAGCGGTGTGGGCACTGACGAGTTTTTTTCTTCAGTTTAGTGTATATGAGACGTGTCACGCACATGCCGCTCTCACTAAAGAATGGTCAGCTCGTCTGATACCATGGCGGTGGAAAAGATTTGTGGCTGGAAAAGTTTTGCGTGATGTGTGATGATAATTGTGAGAAGAATATAGCAGATTCTCACAGTCGTCCCAAAAAGAGCAGAAAGAGACCACCAAATATGGGAGCCACAGCCTGTCGTGTTCTCGACCCGCGGGACGTCCCAAAAGCCGTTAAACTTTGGAATTTTTTTTTTGCCCTTTTGAGAATAGAAAAAAATTTAAAACATATTGTCCAAACAAATAATTTAAAAATTTACCAATAATAAAAACGCGTATTTATTTAGTTTAATAACACATTATAAAAATATATTTTCAGAATCTCCTTACTCGCTGATATCTTTAGTTTTCTGAAATTTTTTGGTTAACTAAAGACTGACTTAAAAAAGAAAATATATTTTGAAAATTGACTTTTAGAGATGACAAAAAACATTGTAATTTCATAATGTATTTTCAAGTAATTAGAGAAATACTGAAAAATACATTTTGAAAATTTATTTTTAAATTTAATGAAAACGTGTTTTGAAAATATATTTTGTTAATGGTATATCTCGAAATATTTTATTTTTTTAACAACATTTAAAAAAAAAAACCAAAAATTCTATTCTAATTATAAAACTACAAAAAAAAAAAAAAGAGGGTTAACTTTGGCATATTCAAATCGAAATGTCGCAATCAGTGACTACCAACTCTATTTACCAACAAGTATGCTTCAAAATTTAAAGTAAATTGATAAACAAATATTATGGCGTTTCAAGGGGTTGGCATTAACATTCACTGGGGGGTATTTGGAGTCTCAAATTAAAAAAAATAATTTTAATTTTTTTAATTACATTTTTTTACATATCACTTTTACGTCACTTCAACTCTAAGTTTTAATTTTTTTACCTCCAAACGTCCCATTATTTTAAATAGAATAGTTGTCATTTAGAGTGAGTTTGGAGTGATAAAAAATGAGATAAAATATGGTTTAAAAAAACTTTTTGTATTTGGTGCACATATCTCAAATCGTGTTTTTTGAAGATGAATAATAAGATTCCCGTTCTGACGAATTGTATTTTCGTTTGGATGTATTCAAAATTTTAAGCAACTATGACTTATTTGTACTACAATCTGTCCAAATGGATTATAGAAATCGTTTGAACAGAAGTTGGTCGCGTGAATCAATTGGAATGGTTTTTACAATCTGTTGGAATGGTTCTACGACCTCATAAAAAATAGTCAAAGTGGGTGTCATTCGGTAATTTAAGAGGTTATGGTGAGAATGGTAAAAAAATTTTTATTATTTGATTAACTGAATTCTAGTTGTCAACTTTTTTTTTAAAGATATTGAACTTTTTTTTAAATTTTGAAAAGGCGAAAATGTATAAAAATTTTAAAATATTTTAGAAGATTTTTACCAAAATTTAGTGTACCAAACACACCCTTATTTGTTGAGATTTGGCTAACAAAATGAATGATAGTTTCCTTCTTATGCTTCTTCTTCTTCTTCTTCCTTTTTTTTATGTTTAGTTTAAAATTAATGTATAATTCTTTAGTAATTATACTATATATATTGCTATTATTATTACTACTATAGAAAAGTATGTTATTATATAAGAATATGAATACTGGAATTTATTTATTTTTTTAGAAAAAATATTCTTATAAAAATAGTAAATATCTAAAAAATGTAATGATTTAATGCATATTTTTTTTATCAAAAATATCTTCATAAAAATCTAAATGCTTGGGAATTATAACAATTTAATATATTGAAAACTTATTTATTATTAAATATTATATTATATTATATATAAACATGTATATACTACTATTACCACTGTACAAAAGTATGTTGTTTTCGTATATAGATATACGCATATATACATTAAATATTCAATGTGGTTGTATTGGGTTAGTTCTTTGACTTTTTCTAAAATATCAAATTTTTTATTGTATATTTTAAACTTATTTTAAATTATAGAGAGCAAAAATGTCAAATAAACCAAAAAAAAAAATTGAAAAGCTTAACTTTTTAGTAACTATCTACAAAAAAGTTAATTTTTTTTACTTTCCAAACTCTACCTAAAAGAAAAGAAAATATTTTAGAATCAATAACTTGTTTGTGAGTCTTTTTAGAGGAGAAAATAAAAAATAAAGAAATAGGAAGAAAAGTAAGTGTTAAAATATTAAAATTTTCATACTTTTAAGAGTGAGAATAAATTGAAAGAAATGAAAAGTTTTTTTTTTGATAATTAAGAATATAGAAATGAAAAGTTACTTACCAAAAAAAAAAATAAATTAATAAAGTTTTCAAAATGATATATTTACTCATAAAATAAAGAATAAGAAAAAATAAATTACAAATATATCCTAAGCCCATATAAATTAATTACACTCCAATTTCTCAAATAATTTAATGATAAAATAACATCTACCATTTATTTTTTTTTCAATTTATTCTCAACTCACAAATAAATAGAAAAAGAGTTATTATTATTTATTTCCTATATTTACAAACAAATAGGAATAAAATATAATCATTTATCTTTGTTTTTCTTCTCTTCTGACTAAAATTTTTTTCTTTTATTTTCGCTCTTGAACTCATATATAGAGCTTTAAGCGAGCTATATTAATTTTAATTTTATTTTTGGTCATTTATTTTAATATTATTAATTCTAACGATAACGTGCAGTTAGTTCTAGTGAGTATATTTTGTTATGCGATAATATTTAAATGCATGTTATTATTAGGCCTACTTTGGGTCACAAAATTATTTTAACATTGCATTTTAAAAAAATTAAATTAAGAGTAAAATGTATTTTGATAATATATTTTTAGGCAAAATAAAAATACATTAACAAAATATGATTTCATTAATAGTTCTTTGCAATTATTTTTACCTGCACAGTATTTACTAAATTTTTTTTGTAACAAAAAAAAAAAAAATCGAATAAAAATGAGCGTGACGGCCTGCATACGCGCGCGCGCAAATATCAACCAAGATGAAGAGGAAGTAGACGCCAGAGGACAGGAGGTGGCTGACTCCCAACCTTTCTCCCTTTTATCTTCACATCCATTTCCTCCCTTCTCCACACGATCCACTTCTCTCTCTCTCTCTCTCTCTCTCTCTCTCTCTAACCTTTTGTCTCTATACATACGCAAAAATTTACACACATACGCAATTTCTCTGCAGAGTCTGCAGATTGAGCCATTGACCGGCCATGGCTCTGCAGTCAGTGCCTCCGGTTCCTCAGCTTCTCTACTCCAATGGCCGCTCTTCGAAACCGCCTTCAGTCTTCGCCACCGACAGAGGCCTCTTGTTCGTCGATTTCGTTGGTCTCTGCTCCAAGTCGAAGCGAACTCGGCGGAGACTCGGGGCTTCGAGCAGTCAGAGATTGCACGGTTTGCAAGCAAGCAATTGGTCCTCAATCAAAGCTGTTCTTGATCTTCGACGCGTCAACAATGCGTCGGAACAGTCATCGGACTCGATACCGAAGGTCTTGTTGATTTATTTCTTTAGTGTGAATTTAGTGTTTTTAGCTTCTTCTTCTGCTGCTTGTCCGTGGCAGGTTGTTTTCAATTGTTCTTGGTTAAGTATATGAGCTTTCGAGTATTTTTTCCTTTGCTTGTGGTGTTTGTTCAATTATTTTTTATTTTTATTTTTATTTATTATTATTTTTTTGCAAATTTATTGTAGCTTTTGGCATTTGTGAATTGCTTAATACTTTTTTATGCAGTTTTGCAGTTCTATATTTCCAACTTGATTGTTTTTTGAATTTCAATGGGATAAGATTTTGAGTGAACTAAGGAGTAGGGGCTTGATTTTGATTGGAATTGTTCATTGAAATTCTGGGGAAAAAAATATAAGTTTGCTACTCAATCATTATGGAATAATACAAAGGAGTGAGCTAGATGCTTGAATTGTTATTGAATCCTAGCCACCGACTAGGAATTGGTGTTGTATAAATAGAAATTCATACATTTTCCTGTCCACCAAATTGGCAAGAAATCCTTCTCAACTGATTGGCGTTTTTTTTTTTTTTGAATTATTCCATTTAGCTGTCTAGGCTCTAGAGAAAAGATGAGTAGACAAGTAATTTTGTCCCTTTCAGTTTCTTTTCCCTCGGCAAACCCAAGATCCAAATATTCTGTAAAGAATATGGTGGCAAACAATGAATTATACATTCTTGTTAGGAAAATCTTTTTCTTGTCCTGTTAATAAGAATATTTCTTTTATTAAAATAACCAAGGACATGCTTCTTTGTTAAGCTACATGCTCTATGTAAAGTAACCTACACCGTAGAGACAGGAGACTGTTAAAACATTTTAAGGCATTCATTTTTTTTGATATCAGCATAAGGAATTTGTAACTTGTAAAAAAATTGATGCACTGGAGATTGAGATCATGATTCATTGGGCTTAAAACAAGAGTGATTTATTTTAATTTAGCATAAAGAAGTTTTAGGGATGCACGTGGGTATTGTAGGCAGGAAGCTAGTGTATTTTATGGAGAAGAAAATTTGGAAGATTGGTGCCCCTCCAAGCGCATCTCATGGAAAGCTTCTCACCATTGACATCTCATCATTGGAAGAAGAATTATAGTTAATCGGTGCTGCCTGTGCAAAGAGGATGGGGGATATTAATCATCTTTTTATTCATTGCTATTAGTTGAAAGAACTGTCGGAATTAATTCTATCTTGCTTTGGTTTGTCATGGGTTTTTTCCTGGGGAAGTAAAGAATATCTTAGATAATTTGCGGACTTGGTTTTAGTCTCCTAACTTTAAATATTTGAGTAATTATTTGTTGAAAATTTCAAAGTAAGACCAGATTCTTTTTTGGCTTCTTTCCAGTCTGGTTTGAGTTGATTGTGTCCATTATAATTATAGTCATTGGATTTTTCCAATTGGCTATGTTAGTTTGGTACCATAGCAAATTAAGATCCTTACTGCTTTAGTCCAGTCTTCATCAATATGATTCCTGACGTAGAATTTGTTGAAACGATTCAAGCCCACGATGAGAAAGTGGGAAGTGGGAGTAGGTATTTGAGATATGGAAAGATCGAGGCGGAGAGTCTGTGGAGGAGGTTTATTGCAGTGAAATGTGGGGCTGGAGTGGGGTGGGTGAACTACAAAACAAGTAAAAGCTCCTCACGGAGTTGTTCTGTGGAATGGGAGGAGCTAGAAAATAGTTTGTGCTGGAAAGTTGGTTGCGGGAAAAGAATTAGATTTTAGTGCTTTAATTAGAATGAATGAGGTGGGAAGGTTGATGGTTATTTTCCCTGACATTTATGAGCTAGCTGCAGACAAGGATGGATCAGTGGCTGGTTATTGGGTGACTATTGGGAATAATTTGGTGCGGAATGTGGTTCTTCGTAGGCATCTTCAGGACTGGGAAGTGGAGGGGTATGTTATTCTTTTGAAGCTATTACAGGGGCAGAAAGTGGGGAAAGGGATTGATGAAGTAGTTTGGATTGCCACCAAATCTAAAAAATTCGAGGTCGGGTCTTATTATAAATCATCGAGTGTTAGGAGGGTAGTGACATTCCCTTGGGATAAAATTTGGAGCTTGGGGGTAATTCCAAAGGTGACTTTTTTCACTTCATGTGTTGCAATGAGTAGAATACTCAATATTGGCAATTTATAGAAGATGGGGCGGCAACTTGTGAATTTGTGTTGTCTATGCAAAGAACATGGAAAATCTATTAATCGTATCTTCATTCATTGCAAATGGGCATGGAGTTTATGGGAATTCTTATTGACTTCTTTTGGTTCCCAGTGATATGCAGGCTTTTTTGAGTTCTTGGTAGGGTTACAATCCAGGTATAGTGAAGAAGAAAACCTGGGGCGTAGCCCATTTTTTGTATTCTAGTTGATATGGAAGGAAAGGAATTGAAGACTTTTTGAGAGCAATGAATTGCCATTATATTTGCTAGCTGTAAAATGTAGGATATTGGGTAGTATTGTAACATATCCTATACATGGTAGCTTACGATTGTGATTGATATGTAATTATTTACACATTCCTATTTTGCTTTACTCCAGTCTTCATCAATACAAACATAAGACCACCCTTCAGGGGCATCCAATTCTTCAAAGTCTATATACTCTTACAATATTAAAGAGTTTACTTTCTGCAAGTTTGTATAGCTGGATGGTGGGTGGGGCAGATTCAGATTTTTTGTGTTTCTCAACATTTGTTGAGAGCATGATTATATGAATTGGGAGGGTTTGTATTTTGTTATAATATGCATTCTCTTGATGCCCTTTCTAATAAAATTTTTATTCATAAAAAAAAATGATGTAAGAATGGCCAAGGGTCCTGTGTTCAAACCTCGCCGTTATGCAATATTCAATTGTTGTATGTGTTTGGCCTTGTCAAAAAATTTAGTCTAACCACTTGTGAGGAAGTGGGTTGAGAGTATATATGGGGTGTTTGGAGTTCCAAAAAAGTTAAAAAAAAAAAAAAAACCAAAAATTAGTGTTGAAATGATGTAGAAGTGATACATGGCGAAATTTGATTGGAGGAAGTTGAAAACTTTTGAAGTGTTTTGAAAATTTTTGGAGTTTTTTGAGACTCCAAACGGAGCCTAATAGTAATATAAATAATAAAATTGCTCGCTTTCTTAATAGTTTAAACTTTTAGTTTAGATGGTTAACACTATAATACGCTCAAATAGTTTTTGTTTAACAAGTGATTGAAACAAAATGTTAGTAGAATATTTTTTAATGTTCCTATTGAAATACAGTATAATAAACCATAACACATCATAATAAGTTGTTTAATTAATTTATCGTTATTTTTTTAATACAATTAGATAGATTTCAATTTATACTTTTATACATTTCTTGTAATTTTATTTTTTCTTGCCTCGTGCAGAACATTTCTGAGACGTTTTTGAAAAATTCCCATTTCCGTGCTAATTGATACACCTTAAACTTAAGTCAATTCAACTCAACAAAACCTTAGTCCCAAATGGCTTGCTAAAACAAAAATTTGATAATTGATTTGAGGATATTAAAGCTGTAAAAGTATGAGATGTGAATCTTTGTATCATTGCTACCCTTTAAGTAATTTCATCATACCAGAATAATTTAAACATTTAGATGCAAGGATAAATTACTCATTATCTCATATTTGCGTCCTTCAATCAAATGACCGTTGCTTAACGTCAATTCAAGGAAGGACATTCAAAGTCATTGTGCTTTCTCATTTCAATATACTTGAGGTTGAATTTTTCCTAATGTCAGGGGAATTGATGCACATTGAATATAATTCTAATTTTATGTGTCTGCATGAAAATTTAACTTTTATATATTTTGTATATTATACATATATCTTATTTATATCCATTTAGAAAAATTTATTCATAGATAAGTTTGAAGTTTTGGGTTGTAGAATTTCTAAACTTAAAATTTTAAAGGCGAAGAGATTAGTAGGTAAAATTCATATTGTTTTTATTTATTATCTAATTTTATGTTTGTTAATTTCAATTATCTAATTTTATGTTTTTTTATTTTGAAATTTACACGTGCCCCCACCCCTACCCAAAATTGGTCAAAAACTGTTCAATACTGCAAAGTTTTAAAAATAATAGGATATGTTTAGGTGAGTGTCCACCTCAAAAAAAAAAAAAAAAAAAAAAAAAAAAAAATGAAGGTTTACTTGAGTGTCAGGTGTGTTTGGGGAGCGTATGACTAG
Source organism: Vitellaria paradoxa (assembly GCA_019916065.1). Taxonomy (NCBI): domain Eukaryota; kingdom Viridiplantae; phylum Streptophyta; class Magnoliopsida; order Ericales; family Sapotaceae; genus Vitellaria; species Vitellaria paradoxa. The sequence continues at coordinate 15,499,577 of CM034235.1, read as the reverse complement.
TGTCATTGTTTGGCATGGACGGCAAAAATTCCTTAGAAGTTTCCAACTTTCACAGTGCATTGGTGTTATGTTACATTACCAGTATAGTCAAGCTTAAGGAAATATGTTGAGGCTGGAATTTATTGGAGACATGATTATTATCGTGGCAATTGTTTTTTTTCTAGGTTGTTAAAATGTATACTTAGCAACACATCTAGGTGTTGGTCGATCATAAGACCATTCCCCCAACCTTTCACCCAAAACATAAATAGATTAATTGGTGACCAATGCCATAATTTTCTTTCTAAAAAATTTTGTGTTGTCACTAAGTATCGTGTGTGTCTCTTTTCCCTGCAGGACATTATATCCATTGACCTCCAATGATGGCTCTGTCATTGGTCAAAGGTTTATTGTGGAGCCATGAGCATTATTGTATTGTTGTATACTCCTTTCTTGGGAAATGTGGTTCTTTTTATTTTCTAATGCTTCTATATTTTCTTTATCCTTTAATTCAACTCCTTTTATTTTCCTAAAAAGTTGCTATATAAAAGGGTAATTGCTTTGGTATGATGCCATCAGTTCTTCGAAGTGTTCCTAAGTTTCCCTCATACAATACACTAGAAACTGAAGTTCTTGACTATCTACTTCATGACTAATACAAAAAGGGAAAAAAGGAGAAAAATTCCATGATAGAAATAGAAAGAATCTCTTTATGTATCTTTATTCACTGCTTGGTCTCTCTCTCTCTCTCTCTCTCTCTCTGTGTGCGCGCCCGCGCATGTTTTGGTTTTGAAATTAATGTTCTTTGAGTTTCTAAATTCTTTAGTGAACTGAGGTGTACGCTTTTCAGGTTGCAAACTTGGATGATATAATATCAGAAAGGGGGGCTTGTGGAGTTGGATTTATTGCCAATCTGGAAAATAAAGCTTCACATCAGATTATCAAGGATGCTCTTACTGCTCTTGGTTGCATGGAACATCGTGGGGGTTGTGGAGCAGATAATGATTCTGGTGATGGTTCAGGATTGATGACGTCAATTCCATGGGATCTTTTCAACAGTTGGGCCCATGAGCAGGGGATTTCGTCCTTCGATAGGTTGCACACTGGTGTTGGAATGGTTTTCCTTCCCCAGGATGCTAGTCTGATGGAAGAAGCTAAATCAGGTGATTCTGAACATCTTTGTTCAATTCAAGCCTTGAGTTTTTCTTTCTTTTGTTTTTTTATTTCTGTAAATAATAGAATGTATACAATTCTCTGAGGAGCTGTTCATGCACAATGAATAAATGTGGTTATGATATTGTTAATTATACTTCTTCTGAGAGGATAAAATCAGTGCTATTATGTTATAAACATCCATGTATAAGTATACGCTTGCACTAAATGTGGATATTGTGAACATATGAATGCAAATGGAATAAAATGGAGAAAATTTTTGTTAAGTGTGTTAAATGGTTGAATGAACAAAAGATAATAAATGATAAGGAATGTGGTTCAAAGTTATGGCATTAGTCTTTGATGCAGGGACCTTGAAGTTGATATTGTGGGGGCATTGTGTCATAGGCACGATATATGGTGAAATGAAAAGATATGCTCTATCGAAGTATTAAAAATTGAGGGAAAAATTGAAAAATTAAAAAATGGAAACAATAGAGAAGCCATATATTGATTATACACCAATTAACAGTCTTTATAGCATAAAACATTATCACAGGTGCATAGGCATATTTTCAATGGATTTCTATGTCACCTATTGTCCTATTATGCAACAGTTTTTTGGAGTACTTTGATCCTCTATTGTTTAGTACTCAATTACTGTTTTTATTCTTGCTTATATTTTTGTACATGTATTCTGTTTTCTGAAAGTGAAATTAATTGTTTCTGCAGTAATTAATGGCATCTTTAGCCAAGAGGGTCTTGAGGTGCTTGGATGGAGGCCTGTTCCTGTACATAAGCCTATAGTTGGTTACTATGCAAAAGTAACCATGCCCAACATACAGCAGGTTTTTGTTAGAGTTGTTAAAGAAGAAAATGTAGATGATATTGAAAGAGAACTGTACATATGCCGGAAATTGATTGAAAGAACAGCCAACTCAGAGACTTGGGGAAATGAGCTTTACTTCTGTTCTTTGTCCAACCAAACAATAGTGTACAAGGGAATGCTTCGTTCAGAAGTTCTTGGTGGATTCTACTTTGATCTCCAGAATGATCTTTACAAATCCCCTTTTGCCATTTACCATCGGAGATACAGCACAAATACTAGTCCTAGGTGGCCTCTTGCTCAACCGATGAGGTTCCTTGGTCACAATGGAGAGATTAATACCATACAGGTTACAGTTTCTCTATTCAACTGCTGTGTCTTGCTCATTGTAATGTTATTTCTTTGTCCTTTTATTTTGACACAAAAGTCTTAATGCAGGGAAACTTGAATTGGATGCAATCTCGAGAAAACTCACTGAAGTCGTCTGTTTGGCGCGGTCGGGAAAGTGAAATTCGTCCTTATGGCAACCCAAAAGCATCTGATTCTGCTAATCTTGATAGTGCAGCAGAAGTATGGGATATTACCTTTATCGTTCATAGAATCTATTTAATTGCTTTTGCAATTTGTTTTAGTAAAAATTTTTGCAAATTGACTCACTAAAAAGAGTGAACTACTCTAAGTTGGATTTTGCATGTAATTGCTTAACTGGCGCATCTCCTCTTTTCGTGTGTGGTCACTTGTGTCAAATTTAGAGAACAAAACTATTGAGTAGAAATATGAAATATGAAAGTTGAAACTAGCAAACTTGCTTTTACTTGTAGATGCCCGCTCTTGGTAGAATTAAGTTCACCCATAGATGAAAGTGCTTTGTTCTTGTGACTGTTTTTTTCTCTTCCTTTTCCCTTGATTTGGGATCTTCAGAATATTTAGAAGTTCTAGTTAGTGAACTGTGTTTGGACAAGTTGTTATTCGTTGAGCTATGTTGCTTTCTAAATTTACAATTTCTTTGACATTTCAAAAGTTGCTAGTATTTCGAAATCCTTATTTATTTATATTCAGCCTTAAGACTTGAATTATGCGAAATAGCATTGTAATTGAATTGAAAATTCATACTCTTGACATTCCTGAATGGATGTTTTTATTGAGATAAAGTGAGTCAATATAAATAGTAAAGTTGTTGCTCTTCTTGATAGCTTGAGCTTTTAGATGAGATGGTGACTTGTAATCTAACATCAAATTAGAGCAAACAAAGGTCTTAAATTCGAATCTCACCGTTAACCCAAAGAAAAATTAATAATTGCACGTATTTAGCCCTGTTAAAAGAAAAAAAAAGTTAGCTTGATCACATGTAAAGGATTAAGTTGAGAGAAAATAAGTTAATATAAGTAATAAAGTTGTTCCCATAAAAAAGTTAGTCTGGCCGCAGATAAAAGGGGTGTTTTGAGATGAGGTAAGTTAGTATAAGTATAAAGTTCTTCTTCCTAATAACCAGAGCTTTTAGGTGAGATGGTGGTCTTCCATAATTTACCAGACATGGTTTTGAATAAAATAATCCTTTGCTTAATATGATGTCCACTCTTTATTTTAGGGGAAAATTCACTTTATTCCTTGGGGTTTGATCATAAATCATATTACCCCCTTTTGTTTATATTCTATGAAGCACGGATACAAATATGGGAGCAGGTACAAGTATGGGTACGGATACGAGATACGATAATTTTCAAAAAATGAGGATACGGGTACGACAAAGATACGGCAAAAAAATAAAATAAAATATATATTTTATTTAAAATATTTTTGAAGATATCATCTATATACTACTAGACATTATATAAATCACAATTATGTAGCATAAAAAATACCATTCAATCCATAAAAAAGCTAAATTAAATTTTCAATCTATTTTCAATTTGTATTTTAAAACTATAATCTCTAAATTTTAAAATTCATACATTTTCAATTTATATCACTATTCTAATATCAATACAACACAAATTTAGAATGAAAGAAAAAAAGAAGAGAAAGTTGTGCACAAATAAAGGAAAGCAGCAGCAAAAGATAGTCGGAAAAAAAACAGTAAGAGACTGACAGCGAGAGACAAAGTGAACATCGTGAGGTAAAAGGAGGAGCGAGAGAGAGAGAGAGAGAGAGAGGGAGTAGCATAGAGATAGTAGCGAAAGAGAAAAATAAAATAGAAAAAAAAGTTTTGCTTTGTAAGCCGCCAGAGGTGGCGCCACAGATGGTGAGATTGTCAGAGATTGCTAGAACTACTAGAGTTGAGCAAACGTGTGCCGTTGAGGTTTGTCGAGATTTAAGGCTATTTTTTTTCCTTCATGCATTTTAGGTATAATAGAATAGAAGAATAAGTATTAAGTTATATTTTAGTTAATTATAATTTGATGCCTATTAAAATTTTATATCAATTTTACTCTCAAAAAAGGTTTGAAATATTACATTTGGACCCCCCGTATCCCAAAAGTTTCTTACCAGTATCCTAGCCGTGTCCTATGCAAATTTTAAAATAAAAAAATTAGGATACGCCATACGTATCTGGCCATATCCTTGTTGTATCCGTATTTGCGGAGTATTCAATATGGGTGCGGCACCTAATTTGAAGTATCCGTGCTTCATCGTTTATGTTTGATTACACAACCCCTTCATGTTTACATTTGATTACATAACCCCTTTCATGTTGTGGTATAATTCTCATTTGGATGGAAAACGTCAAAATGGATGTTGATGAAGCCACATGTATTGGAGAAACTATGTAGGGAACAACTCCTGTCAAAAATTTTGTCCTAATATCCAAAATACCCTTATGCAACAATAAAAAAAATGCAAGAAGGCTTATAGAGCTCATAGCGAGTAAGCTTGCAGTGGGCAGGCTTACAATAATGATAGGCAAGAAGGCTTACAGAACTTATAGTAAGCATCACAAGGTTATTTTGATTGTATTTATGTCTGTGTGTGTACACATATATTTGTGTATAGATGTGTTTGGTTGCTGTACCTTATATATACATTCATATTTATATCCTTGCTGTGTGTTTATGTGAATAAGAATTCATAATATTCAGTTGTCAAAGGAGTGTTCTCTCCTGTAGTTTTTAACATAACAAAGGGTAATTTTTCCGGGCTACAACACAAGTTTAATTACAGTGAGAAGTCTACAATGTAACTATTGATCAATAAGTAGATTCCATTGGATAACACATCAAACTTTAAATTGATTTATTGGAGATCAGTTAATCAATTTATTCTTAACTATTTAACTTCTTTTTTTTTGGCTTTTCCTTCTTTTGGCCTTGCTAGCACTGGAATGAATAGTGAAACAATTGAGCTATAAATGTGAGAACTATGGTAGTAGTGTTGTCAAAAAAAGAAAAAAAGGTGATCAACTTAAGGTCACAACCAGTTTGGTCATTGGGTTGTCTAATTGAGAGGGCATTTTTGTCATTTCAATCCTTCAGTCACTGTCAATGACGATTAGACTGTAATGTGAAGGGGATTATGTGATCAAACATAAACCAAAGAGGCGTAATTTGGTTTATGATTAAGCCACGGGGTAAAGCAGATTTCTCCCCTTTTTTATTGTCCTTTGATATATTTCATAAGCCGTTTATGAATGTTTTCTACATTTCTTCTCTCTCTGGCTGAGCTCTGATACGTTTGATAAGCTATTTGATGATTTTTTTTCCTTCCTGTAGCCTCCTCATTCTTTTCTCTCTCTTTGCCTCTCCTTTTTTTGGGGGGGGGGGGAAGAGGTTATGTAGTGTGCATTTATTACTTTTTTGCCCCATCTGTAAATTATTGAAAATACTTTAGTAAGGCCCTTGTTTGGATAGTTTGCCTCATTCTTTAAATATTTTATGTAGCTAGTCTTGTTTGTCTACTTTTTCCCTTGGTAAACGCAACCCAACATGCCAGTCATTTGTTCCCTTTTTTTGTTCAGTTATTAATAAGAAGTGGCCGAACTCCAGAGGAAGCTCTAATGATTCTTGTCCCAGAGGCTTATAAGAATCACCCGACTCTGACGATCAAGTATCCTGAGGTAATCTTTGTTGGCCATTTTCAAAATTCAAAACCATCAATAAAAATGCCTTTGGCAAAGATTATCTGTTTTAGCACATCTAGTTATTTATTATTTTATTTATTTGTTTATTTTGTCTTGTTGCCTAAACATGACATTTTTTTTTTTTAACTTTGTGTGCTAATTCATAATTGAAGTTGTGTCCGTGTTCTTCATTTGAATCTGTCTATTACATCTGATTTATGAACTGTTTAGGGAGTGTTTGGATGGCAGAAGTTTGGCAAAAAAATACAGTGAGAGTACAAAGATTTGATGCAAAAGTGATATGCGGTAAAATTTGATTGGAAGAAAGTATAAAAAGTTGGTAAAAGTCGGTGGGTTTTGGCCAACCAAACACCTTCTTAGTTATTATTGTTGAAATACTTGATATATATTGTTAGGCCTATTTCCTAATTGCTTAAGCTTTTGGGACAATTGGTGTCTTAACGTGGTATAAGAGCTCTAGTTTTGAGAAGTTTTGGGTTGGAATCTTGTTATTTCCTGTTTATTATTATGCACTTTAGTTGCTTGTATTGGTGCATTTTGTTTGATTTTGTTTGTTTGTCCATACTCCATGTGTGAATCGTGGTCTCACGTGAGGAAGAGTATTAGAATAGCTTGATATACATTAATTATTGGCCCATTTCCTGTTAGCTTAAACTTTTGGGACAATTTGTGACTTAGCAATTGTGACTGATGAATTTCAGTTGGTAATCCACTAATCCTTCTCGATCGTATGCGATATTTCTCTCTTCTTAGGTTGTTGACTTTTATGACTATTACAAGGGTCAGATGGAGGCTTGGGACGGACCTGCCTTACTCTTATTCAGGTAATACTTCTTAAGTCAATTGTTTCCATTTAAAGGATGCCCACTGCTTTCACAAAAAATAGCAAATAATTCAAGCATGAGGATATTCTGAGTGTAACCTAATGGAATAGGAGTTATGGTAACTAGTTTGAAATTAACTGTTGATACATTCTCAGTGCTATAGTGTGTTATTTCTCTCTCTGACTCTGGATTTTGCTTACTGTTATAATATTATTGCTGAATAACTTGTGAGATAACCTGAACAACTGTGAAGCCTTGAGCTAAGTGAAGTTTGATTGGAACTGTTTCCATGCATTAGTATAATTTAATATATGACAGAAGTTCAAAATGACATCAAGGGCAGAATTAAGCTTACATCACTGTGTTGCTACTCATTGCTGTGTAACTTGTGTTACCGTATAGACAAGGATTAAAATGCCGTTTCAATAGGTTATTTCAGTTAGAAGAAAAATGGAAATATTTTGCAAAAATATTTTGGAAGTAGCATAAAAATATGAAAATATTTGAAATATTAATTGAGATCTATCTAATGTATGAATGTCTAATGATAAATAATTAAACGACTTATTATTTTGTCCATCCTCCTACATCGATACCCAACCTTCAGGTCTTTGTCCTCCCTACCTCTAAAAATTTTTGGGTGTATTGTGTTTGTTCACAATCACTCCACTTATCATTCTAAACTTGATCCAAAAACCGTTAAACGTGTTTTCATTGGATACTTTCCCACTCAACGCGGGTATAAATGTTACTCTCCCTATCTTTGTAGAGTCTTTGTTTCTATGGATGTCTCTTTTGTTGAGTCCCAACCTTTCTTTACCAACACTTATCTTCAGGGGGAAACTTTAAGTGAAGATAAGCCATGGAATATACCTAAAGGGGAATCTTTCTTACCTCCGTCCACAGCCTCATCTCCATCCTCATCTTCATCTTCGCCTTAGCCTTTAGTGCCTAATATTGCATTTGAGTTTAGTGACAAAGTAACTCAGCCAAATATGGAAACAAAAGGAGATACTTCTCAGTTAGGGGGAGAGAACATTAGACTTGGCTCTCGGTGAGAGGGTCAATTACTTGTTTATTTATGAAGAAATAAAAAACAGCAAGGCCAATCTGACTCGAATTCCAATTCCCAGGATAGTGAAGCTAGTGATGATCAGAATCAGCATAGTATTGAGACCCAAGATTAGGATCTGGACCTGCCCATTGCTGTCAGGAAAGGAACAAGGTTCTGTACTGAGCATCCTATATCTAAGTTTGTATCTTATGCAAGGCTATCTCTTACTTTTTATGCCTTTACCACAACTTTGTCAAAAGCTGTAATTCCAAACAATATAGAAGAAGCTCTAATTGATCCAAATTGGAGAGCGGCAGTACAGGAAGAAATGAATGCACTTAGGAGAAATAATACTTGGGAAATGGTAAAACTACCTGTTGGGAAGACAACAGTTGGCTGTAAATGGGTTTTCACTATAAAACACAATGCTGATGGGAGTATTGGTAGATATAAAGGTAGGCTAGTGGCCAAAGACTTCACTCAAATATATGGGATAAACTATTAAGAGACGTTTGCACCTGTAGCCAAGCTGAATACTGTAAGAGTCTTACTCTCTTTGGCAGCTAATCTGGGATAGCCTTTATAACAGCTAGATGTGAAGAATGCTGAAGGAAAACTTTAGCGAATGTATTCAATTATGTTGAGAGAGGTTATAGCCTAGTATTTATACACATGCTACTCCTAAATCTGTAGTTATTAGTAGCCTAAAAAATAGGAAAACAAACTCCCAAGAATCAACATCCTAATCCCTGTAAATTTGCAACTACAACAGTTCTATCCTAATCAATATAAACCTGATCCGATCTTCCTAAAATATATCTATGCAAATCTGTTTTCAGTCCTACCAAAAATATAGGATTTATCTACACTCCCCCTCAAGCTGGGAGTATATATTAATCATTCCCAGCTTGTTTACCAAAATTTCGAAACTTGGTTTATATAAACCTTTTGTTGGAACATTAGCAGTTTGTTCTTTAGTTGGAATGTAGTTTAAACAGACAGTTTGACTATCTAGCTTCTCCTTGATGAAATGTCAGTCGACCTCAACATGTTTAGTACGATCATGATGGACTGGATTTTGTGCTATGTTTATTGCTGCCTTGTTATCACAGTATATTCTCATAGGAGTACAATTAGGCATCTTTAATTCCTTCAGCAGCCTCTTGAGCCAGATACCGTCATAGATTTCATGAGCCAAGGCTCAAAATTCAGCTTCTGCACTACTTCTTGCAACCACCGGTTGTTTTTTACTTCTCCAACTTACTAAATTTCCCCATAGGTACGTACAATAACTTGAGGTCGATCTTCTATCAACTGAGGAACCTGCCCAGTCGGCATCAGTATAGATTTCCACCATTTTATGATTTCCCATTTTGAAAAACAGTCCATTTCCAGGTGTATTCTTCAAATACTTCAAAATTCTAAACACAACTTCAAGATGTATTTTCTTTGGAGAGTGCATGAACCAACTTACCATGCTAACAACAAAGGTGATGTCAGGTCAAGTATGAGACAAATAAATTAGTTTGCCCACCAGCTTCTGATATATTTCCTTGTTAACTTCTTCTTCTCCTTCAAGTTCCAGCTTGATGTTAGGATCCATTGGAGTCTTGGCTGGTTTGCAACCTAGCATTCCCACTTTTTGAAGTAGGTCAAGTACATATTTCTTCTGACTGATAGTGATTCCTGCACTGCTGCGAGCTACTTCCATGCTAAGGAAATATCTTAATGTTCATAAGTCCTTTAATTCAAATTCCCCTGCCAGATATCTCTTTCAGGAGTTTAATTCTACCAGTTCATTCCCAGGAACAATGATATCATCTACATATACAATAAGAACAATAATTTTGTCATCCCGAGAATATTTGTAGAACAGTGTGTGATCAGTTTGAGCTTGAGTGAAACCTTTCTTCTTAACAGCTCGAGTGAATTTATCAAACCATTCCCTCAGTGATTGTTTTAGTCCATAGAGAGATTTCTTCAATCTACAAACCTTGTTATTGTCCCCTTTAAATCCTGGAGGTGCAGTCATGTAAACTTCTTCATGTAAATCACCATTTAAGAAGGCATTCTTCATATCTAGTTGTTGTAAAGGCCAATCCAAATTAGCAGCCAAGGACAGTAGGACTCTTATAGTATTCAGCTTGGCTACAGGAGCAAATGTTTCTTGGTAATTTATCTCATGAGTTTGAGTGAAGCCTTTGACCACTAACCTGCTCTTATATCTGCTATTACTCCCATTAGTATTATATTTTATAGAAAAAACTCACAGCCGACTGGATTTTTCCTAGCAGGAAGATCAACCATTTCTCATGTGTTATTTTTTCTCAGTGCATCCATTTCTTCTTGAACTGCAGCTCTCCAATTTGGGTCAGCTAGAGCTTCTTTTATGTTGTTTGGAACTGCAGTGTTTGACAGGGTAGTGGTAAAAGCATGGAAAATAGGGGATAGTCTTGCATAAGAGACATACTTAGATATGGGATACTGGGTGCAGGTCCTGGTTCCTTTTCTGAGAGCAATAGGCCAGTCCAGGTCCTATTCTGGAGCTTCAATATTATGCTGATTCTGATTAATAATCTCTGCATTGCCCTGAGAACTGGAAGTCGAGTCAGATTGGCCTTGTTGTTTTTGATTTCTTCTCGAATAAACCAGTAGTTGACCCTTTGTCTGAGAGCCAATTCTGTTATTTTCTCTCCCTGAATAAGAAGTATCTCCTCTTATTTCCTCAGATGATATAATGTTAGGCTCTAAAGGCAAAGTCAGGGATTGGTGTTCTGTGGGCATTAAAGGCATGGGTTGAGAGGATTGATGTTCTGTGGACTGAGGTTGAGAGAATTGATGTTCTCTTGACTGAGGTATACCCCAAGGCTTATCTTCACTCAACATCTCTCCCTGAAGATAAGTATTGGGAAAAAAGGGTTGAGACTCAATAAAGGAGACATCCATAGAAACAAAAACTCGACGAAGGTGGGGAGAGTAACATTTGTACCTATGTTGAGTTGGAGAGTAACCAGCAAAGACACATTTAATAGTTTTTGGATCAAGTTTGGAATGGTTAGGTGAATGGTTGTGGACAAACTCAGTGCACCTAAAGATTTTTGGAGGTAGAGATGTCATAGACCTAAAGTTTGGGTATAGATGGAGGAGACTGCACAAAGGAACAGAAAAATTGAGGGGCTTGGAGGGCATTCTATTAATCAAATATGAAGCTGTTAAGATGGCTTCACCCCATAAATACTTAGGTACATTCATAGTGAACATTAGGGCTCTAGCAACTTCAACTAGGTGTCTGTTTTTCCTCTCAGCTACACCATTTTGTTGGGGTGTATCTGAGCAGGAACTTTGGTGAATTATCCCATTATTAGTAAGATATTTACTTAGGATGGAATTGAAATATTCTCTTCCATTGTCAGTTCTTAAAGTTTGAATGGGAACATGGAACTGAGTTAAAATCATGGAGTGAAAGGACTGAAAGACTTTGGCAGTTTCAGATTTTTCCTTAAGAAGATATACCCAACAGACCCTTGTGTGATCATCAATAGAAGTTATGAACTATCGAGTACCTGAGATATTTTTTACCCTAGAAGGCCCCCATATGTTACTGTGGATTAAAGAAAAAGGCTGAGATTTTTTGTATGGTTTGATAGGAAATTGTGCACGACAATGTTTAGCAAGTAAGCAGAATTCACAATTGAAGGAATTGGGATTTTTATTGATAAACAAATCTGGAAACAGTCTTTTTAGATAATGAAAATTGGGATGGCCCAGCCTGTAATGCCTTAACATTATTTAATTATTATTGGAACTAAAAGAAGATATATTTTCTGCCATAGCAGTAGTTTTTGCTGAATTTTCTTCAATCTCGAGATAATAGAGCCCATCTCTTACTCTAACACTGCCAATCATCATCCTCGAATCCAGTCCTTGAAGTTCACAACCAGTAGCACAGAACTTAGCACATCATTTTAGTTCATGAGTAAGTTTATTGATTGAAATCAGATTGCAAGCTAGGTTGGGGACGTATAGGTCTGAGTGAAGGGAAATATTGTTTGAGAGATGGACTGATCCTTTTCCAACAACAGTAGAGTATGTGTCATCAGCTACTTTAACTCTAGATCTTCCAGAGCATGGAGTATATGAGTAGAATAAGGATAGATTACTTGTCATATGGTCAGAAGCTCTAGAATCCAGCATCCAAGAAGCTGTATTCTTGGTATGCAAGGCAGTACTTGAAGCCATTGCAGAGGTCTTTGGATTGCCAGTTGCAGTTTGACTCAACAACTTCTATAATTGTTCCAGTTGGGATTTGCTTAGGAAGATCCCATTCTGTTCTGGTTCCTTTTGGTGCTCAGCAGGTTTTTCTTCCATTTGTGCTTTGAAACTTTTTCCTCTACTCGGTCCTCAAGGTTTCCAGTTGGCTGGTTTCCCATGGAGATCCCAGCTGGTGTCTCGTGTATGCCTTGGTTTATTGCAGTAGCTGCACCAGGGTCTTCCTCCTCTGTCACATTTTTGATGATTTCTTTGATCACGATCATTTTTAATAGCCAAAGCTGTTGTTTCAATGGGTCTCTCACTCACTGGAATGACAGGTATCTTTTTGTTTCCTCCAAGCATGACTCTTCTTCTACTTGCTTCCCTTCTTACGTCAGCAAAGGCTTCATCAATGGATGGTAAAGGTTTATAGCCAAGAATCCTACCTCATATCTCATCTAGGTCTCGGTTCAAGCCTGTTAGGAACTCATACAATCTTTCCTTCTCCAGATGTCTTTTGAACTTTATGTTGTCTTCCAGATCTCCCCAGTCAGCTTCGTAGTGCATGTCCAGTTCTTGCCACAAAATCTGCAGTTCATTGTAGTATTCAGTCACTTCTAGATTACCTTGTCTCATCTCCTTTAGTCTATTCTTGATCTTAAATACCTGAGAGGCATTTTTAAGATCAGAATAGTTAGTATTCACAACTTTCCAGATGGCTTCTGCTATTCGAAGGATGAGATAGGTCTGATTGATATGAGGCTTCATGGAATTGATTAGCCATGCCATAACCATCGAGTTGTTTAACTCCCAGTTTACATAAGATAGATCCTCCTTGTCGGGCTGTTTAACATCTCCATTGAGATAGCCCATTTTTCCTCTGCCTCTAATAACCAGTAGGACTGATCGAGACCACTGAATGAAGTTTCTTCCATTCAATCTGTGGTTGGTGATCTGCAGCTTGGTGCCTTCTCCAAGGGTTTGAGAAGTCATTGGAGGTTGAGGATAATCAGAAGAAGTTGTAGATTCTTTTCTTGAACTCATCTTTTGAATACTAGAAGTGAGACTAAAGCAAGACAGAGCCTTAGTCTAGCAGAAAGTTTATGGAATGGCTAAGGGGAACAAACCTCAGCTGGAGAGGAATGGAGTTTAGGAAAGGCTAAGGGGGACAAACCTCAGCCGGAAAGGAATGGGGTTTCTATGAAGAGCATGGCTTTGATACCATGAAGGAAAACTTTAGCGAATGTATTCAATTATGTTGAGAGAGGTTACAGCCCAGTATTTATACACATACTACTCCAATCAAAAATACTATTCCTAAATCTGTAGTTATCAGTAGCCTAAAAAACAGGAAAACAAACTCCTAAGAATCAGCATCCTAATCCCTGTAAATCTGCAACTACAACAGCTCTATCCTAATCAATATAAACCTGATCCGATCTTCCTAAAATATATCTATACAAATCTGTTTTCAATCATACCAAAAATATAGGATTTATCTACAAATACTTTTCTAAATGGTGATCTACATGAAGAAGTTTATGTGGAGGCACCTCCAGGATTTAAAGGAGACAACAATATGGTCTGTAGGTTGAAGAAATCTCTCTATGGACTGAAACAATCACCGAGGGAATGGTTTTGAAAAATTCACTCGAGCTATTAAGAAGAAAGGTTTTATTGAAGCCCAAACTGATCATACATTGTTCCAAAAACACACTTAGGATGGCAAGGTTGCTATTCTCATTGTATATGTAGCTGATATTATTGTCACAGAGGATGACTTTGTGGAATTAAAATCCTTGAAGAGATATCTAGTAGGGGAGTTTGAATTAAAGGACCTGGGAACATTAACATATTTTCTTGGTATGGAAGTAGCTCGCAGTAGTGCTGGAATCACTATCAATCAGAGGAAATATGTACTTGAACTACTTCAAGAAGTGGGCATGCTAGGTTGCAAACTAGCTGAGACTCCAATGGATCCTAATATTAAGTTGGAGTTTGAAGGAGGAGAAGAAATCAATAAAGAAAGGTATAAGAAGTTGGTGGGAAAGCTAATCTATTTGTCTCATACTTGACTTGACATTACCTTTGCTATGAGCATGGTAAGTCAGTTCATGCACTCACTAAAGAAGAAATATTTTGAAGCTGTGTTTAGAATTTTAAAGTACTTAAAGAATACACTAGGAAAGTGATTGTTTTTTAAGAAAGAAATCATAGAATGGTGGAAGTCTACACTGATGCAAATTGGGCAGGTTCTTCAATTGATAGAAGATCTATTTCAGGCTATTGTACCTATTTATGGGCCAATTTAGTAACTTGGAGAAGTGAAAAACAACCTATAGTTGCAAGAAATAGCGCAGAAGCTGAATTTCGAGCCTTAGCTCATGGAATTTGTGAAGGAATTTGGCTAGGGAGACTACTGAAGGAACTAAAAATGCCTAATTGTACTCCTATGAGGATATATTGTGATAATAAGGCAGCAGTGAACATAGCAAAGAATCCAGTTCATCATGATTGTACAAAATATGTTGAGGTTGACCGACAGTTCATCAAGGAGAAGATAGACAGTGAAAGTGTTTGTTTGAATTACATCCCAACTAAAGAGTAGACAGCTGATGTCTTGACAAAAAGTTTATATAAACCAACTTTTGAAAACTTGGTAAATAAGCTGGGAATGATTAATATATACTCCCAGCTTGAGGGGGAATGTAGACAAATCCTATATTTCTGGTCTGATTTGGATGTTTTTTGGTATGATTGGATCAGATTTGTATAGATTAGAATTGTGCAATTTTTAGTTTCTGATTTATAGGAAATAGATCCCTGATTTTTAGGAGTTTGTTTCCCTAATTCTAGGTTGCTGATAGGTACTGATTTAGAAGGGTTATCTACCCTATGGGTATATATAGAGGTGTAGTCTCTTTTGTAAGATATGAAGTAGAAGAATTACCTTTAGTACAATTTGATGTCATTGTCAGTATATGACATTTTTGAGGTGAATCATGTTTTCTCAATATGTTTGTATGCATCTGATTGATTGAGTCTGATTTGTGACTTCCTAAATTCAATTTGGATTTGCAATAAAAAAGGTCATGAAAAGTCTGATTAAAAATACTTAAAAACTTCTAAGGACGTGAAATACAATATTTTATCTAATGCCATAGGTAAACATGCTGGCTGAATGAACAATATTTGCCACAAATCATTAGAAATAGAATTGTGAGAGTTAAATTAGACTATGACTGTCAAATCCCGTACTTTACCTCCAAATAGAGGTGTGGAATTATGAATGATATTAAACAAGAACATCACTCCACATGTATCCCTTCAGCTCAATTAGGAATGTCAATTCCTATTTGCACATGATGGCACCTGTTTTATTTCGAGCCAATAAGATAAATAAGCCAAGGTTTCAACTGAGCACATTTGTAGAAGTCCAATGAAACACCACAAGATGAAGGCTCAACCTCCAAGTTGCAGAACTCATCCTTTGCCGTTAAACTCACACTCAATTATTGGTTACTCAAGTAGGGCATTTGTTCCTTAAAAGTGTACTGGTAGGCTTTGGTGTATGAGAAAAGGGATCAGGAGGGGGAGATATCAGCCGAGCACTTTGTTTGTAAAGTAGGAGACATGCAGTTACTGTACACTTGGTGAGCCACCTGAGTGGTGCGGGGAAGAACAAAACAGCCAGGGGGGAGAGAGAGAGAGAGAGAGAGAGAGTTAATAGAGAGAGACACTTAAGGGTTGGCAAGTTTTGAATGCTTTGGGAGTAATTGAGGAGAGCCTGGGTGGGTTATATGTAGGTGTCACCCTGGTTTATTGAGCTTTGTCAAGGGTTAGTGAGTTGAATGGAGACTGTCAAGGTGGGATGGAGGGGGACAAAATGGGAGTATATATGAGGAATCTCCGTCATGGCCCTTTGGTAGTTGGGAGACCATTAACTGTTTGGATAGGTGCATTAAATGCATGGGGAGGGTATTTCTCTTATGTGATCAAGGTGTAGTTCCTTGAGGGAGGGACCTAGTAGTTGGGTGAGCTCTTGTTCTTACATCCAGTCCACTCGCCTCGTAAGTGATCTCAAGTGGTGGTTTTTGTTAAGGGGAGGGTTCTTCCTAGAATTGATTTTCTTGCCTGGAGAGTGGAGGGATTAAGTGGTTTGCCGAAGAGGCCCTCACCCAGGAGGTGGGGGTGAGCCTAGTGGCTTGCTAGAGAGGATGCTAGTCGGGATATCTTCAACAAAGGGAGGTTTCCTAGAGGGAGCTGCCTATGAATGGAAGGAGGTTAGCTTGAGCTATTCTGTTTGGCAAGGCACACTGCACCTAGAGTTGCAAGTTCGGGAGTGCTAGGTCTAGGTGTTGCCTTATGAGGTCGACGCATGGCCAGTGGAGATTGTGCCACATGGAGATCATTAGGGATTCTCACAGTCTTCAATTCCTCTCATATCTCTCAAACCAACCAAAGTCCTTCATCATCTTGGCAACTTGCACCCAGCCTCCTAAATCTTGTTCAGGCCTCTAATGCTCTGTTTTTTTTTTTTTTTTTTTTATGATATCAAATGACTATTTATTAATTTTCTTTTGAGGAAAAAATTATCTTGAAAATGGATTTCTTTTGTGAAAAATCTTAATGTGTGGTTACATTTTTGTCTTGTTAGTTTTTGAACAAAAAAATTTTAGTTGTCTGTTTCTTTTATTCTTTTTTAATTGTGATACCACAGTGATGGAAAAACAGTTGGAGCTTGTCTTGATCGGAATGGGCTTCGCCCTGCTAGATATTGGCGGACCAAAGACAATGTGGTCTATGTTGCATCAGAGGTACCTATTATTCTCTTTATCACTTAATATATATATATATAGTTTAAACAGAAAAAACTTGTACGCAGTGTAACTCAGTTTTAGGTTGTTTCTGTTCAGCTTGTCTTAACTTGCACTTCTGATGAACTGAGGTTGAATGCCATTTGGCACTTGCCCAACACGTGATTCTATGTTGAACATTGAAGTATATGCTTTTGCAGTCTTCATATTGTTAGATATAAATGATTGTATTTCACATTTTATGTTCGCAAAATGTTCCAAGCTTTATAGATCCACTTATTTTTAATGCATAGGTGTTATTGAACAATAACGGCAATTAAAAGATAGATATGATATTGTTGGAAAAGGCGCCTAAATTGTGAAGAAAGAGATAATATATATTATATGGGTTGAAATTGTGAAGAAAGACCTAATTTTAAATAATATCACGGAAACAAAACCTTTAACAGACATGAATGGAGGAAAATGATTTGTGTCGCTGATTCCAATTAGTTTGGGACAAAGACTTTATTGAGTTGAGTATATATATATATATTTTCTATTCTTGTATCTTATCAGTTGTTGCTTTTGAATGCAGGTTCCTAAAATTTTTGACAACTGGTTATGCTAACAGAAGTCATGATACTAACAAGCTATATCTTACTTTTGTCTAGGTTGGTGTTCTTCCAATGGATGATTCAGAAGTTGTCATGAAAGGTCGTCTTGGTCCAGGAATGATGATAGCCGTTGATCTACCTAGTGGTCAGGTTTGTATAACGATTTAACTTGTCACTTACTTCTTGTCAAATAGCAAGATTGCTGGTGTTGGTATTTTCTTTTGATGATTATGTATGCATCCAAAATGTAGATGTCTTTTGTACTTTGCTATTTACAGGGCCGTCCCTTTAGCAAGTCATATGAGTCCCTCGCCTTAGGCCCAATTTTTTTTTTTAGCAAGGTCCATTTTTTTAGATGTAATCAGGGGTAGTGAATATCAGATGAAAGCGGGATGGTAGTGAGGGGAGTTTTAGTCACACTATATTTGAGGTATAGCAGGTGTATCATTCCCATGGAAGCTTGTGTGAGGATCAAGGTTCCTACCAAGTTGGTCTGCTTGTAATTCTTGTTTTAGATATTTTGGGAAACAGGGACTGGTTTCTTCCTAGTTGGTGCTGCTTTCATAGAAATGAGAAATCAGTGATCCCCTTTAGCTGTACTATCATGTTGTTGGTGACTTCTAGAGTTCAGCACTAGTGATTTTTGGAGTGGTGTGGTTGAGGTGAGTAGGGATGTAAATGGTTAGGATGCCTGCCTAATTAGCCATTATAATTACTAAACCTGTTTATTTTTCTCTACTCGTTACCGTCCCAAACCCATTTATTTCCTAGTTAGAATCTCAAAACTGTCCCCTCCCAACCCTGTCTCACCCATTAAATATCCGTTTAAAAAGACCCCTCCATGTGTTCTCAGTAACACACAACAAATATATTTGTGAATATACATATATTCAGATTTTCTTCTATCAAGATCTTTATTGTTTTCCCGTAAAAAGAAAAAAAATGACATCTCATTCAAATAAACAACAAGAACAGAGTTTATATAAGTTTAATCATCAATTATACTTTCAAATAATTTTACAAAACTAATTATTTAACTATCACTTCAGAATGTGAACCGCTTGACAATAATTTACAATCAAATAGCTCTAGGCCCAATACTTTAATTACTTTTCTTTTAGGGATACAATTGTAATTGTATAAATATATACTATATTAAATTAAAGGGGTATCTTGTTGATACCCTATAAGTATAAACGGGTACCCTATAGGCAAATCCCAAACTCATCTCAAATCAGCACGAGTTTTAAATTTCATTTTCAAACCCGTCCCATTGACATCCTAGAGGCAAGCCTTGGTGATGGAGTTAAAGAAATCTGGCTCGGGGGTGTAACTTTAAGATTCAAGAAATGGTATTATGGATGGAAGTGTGCCCATGTGCATAAGCTGTTGTGCTTTTTTTTGGGGGGGGGGGGGGAGTAGAGAGAGAGAGAGAGAGGAACTGGAGCACATTTGAGGATGCAGAGATGCTGATTTACAGAATTGAAGTGTCTTGAATTTATAGTTTTCAAGTTTGGATGAGAAGGAATTATTATGACTTCCTTTTCTGTGATGCATTTCTTGGGTAAGCTCAATTTAATGGTGGGGTTCTAGTTTTGTGAATTTTTTCTCTGTCAGTCACCCCCCCCCCCCCCCCCCCAAAAAAAAAAAAGAGTTGAGATCCTTGGACCACTTCTTAAGGTAAAAGTGCAGTGATTCATTGGCAGTTATTGTGTCAAATCTTATCCTGATGCTGTGCGTGTGATAGCACCCTTAGTTTTCTCATGAGTTTATCTAAGTATAACAAATCTGCAAAATTAAAACTATCTAAATACTAATGTCCAGCTTGCCAAGATGAATCCTTTACTTATCTAAATCCTTTATCATAATATAGAGGACTCTGACATAAGCTTTCTTTATTTTTCAATTTGCTTTTTTTAATATGCCTTATTTGGAGGGTATGCTGCTCTGGGAAGGTTAATTCACACCTTGAACAATTTGAATTGCAGGTTTATGAGAATACGGAAGTTAAAAAACGAGTTGCCTCATCAAATCCTTATGGAAAGTGGGTGAATGAGAACTTGCGATCCTTGAAACCTGTGAACTTCCTATCTGCTACAGATATGGAAAATGAGGCAATATTAAGACACCAACAGTAAGTTTTTTGAATTCTTTAGCTGGTGCAAAATTCTATAAACACCGTTTCTCTGTTTATACCTATAAGTGTTACTGGAACTCCAAAATATTTAGCTCTTGCTTAATTGGCCTCACTCAGTGATGTATTTTTCTTAGCTATTAAAGTTCTGTCACCAATTACAATTGTTGAACTTCCTCTGTGATTCAGTTTTCTGTAAGAAGGGAAAACAAATATAGAAGATGGACAAAAGATGTTTCTTAGGTTAAATAGTTTAGTAAGCTAAAATCTGCCAGAATATAAGCTAGAGAATTGCTTGTAGTACTACTGTTTTGAAAGTAACGCAGATGGTTTTCTGAAACATGGCAGACTTGTACTGGGAAAGCCAAATATATACATCATGAATACGAAATGATAACAATTTTGGAAGGTTGTGTAAGAACTGGGCACATACTGAAACATTTCAATACTCTTTGAACACATTTTTCTTTTCAGCGATGGTAATTTCCTTTTGCATCCAAACCTACTGATCTTGTTCCTTGGTATATATATATGTTTTATAGATGAAAAAAGATTGTATTAAAAGGTTCAAGGGGGCACAACCTTTGTATACATGAAGTATACAACTTACAAAAGACCCACGAAGGAAACCTATAGAAACTACAAGCAAAGGTTAGAGAAAATCAAATAGGAACTCCAAACAAAGAATTAATCAAAATCCTCAAAGGGACCCAAGTATTCTTTGAAATTTGTAGTATCAAATGCAACTTCAGGGCAAAAAGTATCTCTCATAAAAGAGGGCGTAAGCAATAGTGTGAGCATTTTAAAAAGAGAGAGAGTACTTTTTAGGAGACAATATTTTTCAAACTTTCTTCCCTGTATGACCTACCTCCATGTGTTATCATGGATGAAAATGTTAGATTAAATTCATAACTGGACTAATCTGAATTGAAAATGGCTTGCATCCAGCCTCTTGTATCTGCATGATTAGATGCTGCATTCTGAGATGTGGTTCACTAGCATGTGCATGAAGTATTTGGTTTGTCTAATTACTGCTAATCAAATGTAGTGAAGCATTCCTTTTTTGGGGGGGGGGGGGAGGGAAGGTGGGGTTGTCAATTTTTGAGTTTATGATCTTGATATCTTGCAAGTTTGCAACCTTGAACCCTAGGTTTAAGGCCTATGTTGCTCGGACCCCGGACTCGAATCGGGTGCGGGTGTGAATCTAGGTGTCGGATAATGCAAGTCTAGAGAATAGAGGATACGCGGATATGGATCCGAATTCGGATACGGGTACTAGGATTCGCCATGTAATTTTTAATTATTTTATAAATTAATATTATAAGTATATATTTTTAATTATTTATCATTTGTCCTTTCGTATTCCCATGTAATTTTTAATTATTTTATAAATTAATATTATAAGTATATATTTTTAATTATTTGTCGTTTGTCCTTTCGTCTACTAACTCTCTCTCCCTCTCTATATACATAATACACAAAATGGAAGAGAAAAAGTCTATATACACAAATGGAAGAGCAAAAGTCTCACATGGGAATGTTTCTGTTAGTATAATTAATGTTAATGTAATTAATAGCTTGCTTGGGACATGTGAATTCTATGTAATATACATAAAGGTTGTAAAACTTAATTATCTTTATGTAATCAACGCAAAGAAGACAAAAGGTTTAAGACTTCCAAAGAACCCTTTGGATGGAGAACACCATGGGCGGAAAATGCCATTGCCAGAGAAATTCAAAATGTATGATTCTTTCAACTAATCATCACAGTCGTATCCGGATTGAAAGTGCCGCACCCGACTCCGTATCCACACCCACACCCGCACCCGCACCCCACCTGCACCCGAGTGGGTATTCCACAGTTTTGGGGGGTCCGCGCAACTTAGTTTAAGGCTCTGATACCATGTTGGGATTGAAGTGTAATAAACAAAGTTTAAGGAGAATGAAGAAAAGAGATTAATGGTGTAAATTTCTATGTATCTTCCCCATTAACCTCATATTGCCTCATATTGTATTTATAAATTACAAAACCTGGGCCAACTGTAGCGATAGCTGAAAATATCACCAAAAATACAAAGCTATGATTCCAAAACTAGAGGATCCTAATATTCTTCTAATACTCTAACATGATACTTTAACATAGTAGTAGAGCAACTTGACCCGGATCTGATTCCATGCCAAGCGTTCAAGGGGATTGGAGATCATGAGAATTGGAAGCACGATCTCCCTTAGAGTTAAAGATAGGTGTTGCATGCACATTTGCAACCACGGGCGGAGGTACATGGGAGCAGGGGGCAAGTGACCCATCTCAATTTTTAAGGTAAAATTACTAAAATGCCCTCCTTGTTATTTTAATTTTATTTAAAAATTAAATTAATTAAAAATTAAGATATTTTGATTTTATTAAAAATTTAAAGTTAACTCAAAATTTTTTAACATATAAGAAGTTTAAAAGAATCAAACTTGGTATTTATTGTGAAATAAAGTGTATCCTTTTAATACATTATTGTATATTTTTGTTTATACTATCAGTAAATTTAGCATATAACATAATAAATTCTATAGATAATAAAATTTAATAATAATTATATTTTTTGTAGCGAGGGATATCTCTAATAAACTTCAAGTGCTTGAATTATTAACCGTGAGAAATATATTCACTAGTTAATACTCAAGAATAATTTATTTTCTCTTTAAAAATAACATCGTTTTTCTCTTACTTTTAATCAAAAAATAAGTCGATTATTATTTTTTCTTGGGTGCTCGGTGCCCCCCTTGGTGCCCGGTGCCCCTCTCAGCGCTTGGTGCCCCCCTCAGCAAAAATTCTGGCTCTGCCCCTGTTTGCAACAATTGGCATGTGTCGAGGAGAATCAACTGACAATACTTGGTAGTCGTGCGACCATTTCAACTGATCTACTACATCCATCATTCCCCTAATCCCGTTATCATTTTTCACTTGAAATGGCTTATAATGAGCTGTAGGTCCAACAACCACTGGATACCGATATGTAACATTAAGCGTCACCTGAGTTTCTTCTACGCCCAATGTCTTGCGTAGTTCGATTATTAGTTGGTCATAACTTATAGTATTAGTAACCTGAATGCTCTCCTCGTAGTTATGATCATAGGACAACAGCTCAACAGTTGAAGTTACATTCTCACCCCAATAGCAGAATACAGTCATGTATTTTTCCGACATCATACCTTCTGTTATAAAAAATACGAACTCAAGATTGGGAAATTTGAAAACATGAAATAAGATTGATTACTCAATATTCATGATAGGATCAATCTATGTTATGTTTTGTTAGGATCTTATATATTTAAATATTAATGGATCCTATATTTATATAATAAAACAGGATAATTTTTGAAAATATTTCTCTCACAAACTAAGATTCAACGGCTAAGATTAAGTTTTATTCTTCAATGAATAGCATGAAATCTTTTACATTCACAAAACTTTTGAAAATGGACCTGCTTTTTGGGATTCTGAAAAGTAATTCATTTGGTCATGGGTTTCGAAAGGAAAACCATTTGCTTAAAAATTTAATATGAGTGTTAAATTTGTATATTTCAATTACATTACTAGTTAAATGAAAAATGCAGATAAAAGAAAGAGTTGAACTCACAAATAAAAAAAAAAACTTAAATAATAATTAGATTATTTTTCCTATAATAACAACTGTTAGTATTTTTAAAATTTAAAAATACAAAAAATATCGAATATTAATTGGGCTTGGGAGTAGTTATTTTTCTAAATTCCAATTTTAAATTTAAATTAGTTATATTTACTATTTTTTGATTTTATAAAGCATATTTGATTAATAATAATATTTTTTATTAATTTTATTTTTATAAAACCAATTAAACATTTATTATTAAATCTTACATGGCACTCTATACATTTATCATTCTATTTTTTTAAGAAATATTTGAATAAAATTAGTCTTGGGGGAGTATTTTTTTTTTAAATTCTAATTTTAAATTCAAATTGGTATGGTTGACTAATTAATAACTATTTTTAATTGTCAAAATTTGTATTAAATTTTTATTTTTCACAATTTTTAACAATTGTAATTTTAATAGTTCTAATTGTTACAATTTTTAATTAATTTTTAATAGTTCTAATCTTATAAATTTTAATCAAAACCCCAAAATAACAAAATTGAAGAATGTCACAAATTTTGACAATTCTAATCGACAAGATAGGTCAATCACATAACGAAATAAATGAACCCAAATAAACATCACTAAATTTGTAATTGAAAACTCAAATTAGTAGTTGGAAATTCAAATTCAACTATCACAATTTCTAATTGAAAACTCAAATTAGCAATCATATAATAAAATAAACAAACCCAAATTAATGTCACCAAATTCAATAATGTCACAATTTGCAATTGAAAACCCAAATTAACAATCAAAAACCCATATTCAACAATGTCACAATTTCTATTTGAAAACCCAAATCAACAATCAAAAACCCATATTCAACAATGTCACAATTTCTACTTGAAAATCCAAATCAACAATCAAAAACCCATATTCAACAATGTCACAATTTCTATTTGAAAACCCAAATTAGTAATCATATAATGTAGATATAGTGAAGTGGAGAAGTGCTGTCTTGCGTCCTTTATGTGCGTTAGATAATGGCAGCATCTGTGTGAACAATACCGATTGTCCTCAATGGAATTTCAGCTCCATTCAGGCGTCCGAGAGAGAAATGTGAGATAAAGATGGGTGATGATGAAGGGAGGTTGGAGAACTTACAGAAGTGGTGGAGAGGTGCCGTCGAAGCTGAAGATGGAGATCCCTGGTGACAAAGGAACAGCGTTGCGAGCTTCAGGTGAGAGAGATGAGAGCGAGACTGAGACAGTGAGAGAGAGAGAGACCAAGTGACTGAGAGTGGTCTGTTTGGGTTTGGTTTGAAAACGCCAAAAATGCGTTTTGATATAGCGGTTGTGAATAGACTAAAAATGCCTTCTCATATGGCGGTTCTTGAGAAATCGCTCTTTTAGATCGCGTTTTATAACAATCGCTATATCATATATCGTTTTTAGGTAGACTCGACAACCATGATATCATACCGCATTTTCATTAATGGCAAATTTCGAAATAGTATTGTTTCGCAGCAATTCCTTATATAGTGTATAGAATATCAGTGAAACAAAAAAAAAAAAGGTCCCCCACCATGACTCTTGGCTTCAAAGTAAACACCCAGGAAATCCCAAAGCATTATAAAGCCAATTTGCATAAGTCTTTTATGCCCATTTGAAATGAACAAACAGGTGATTAATAGACCTTGCATACCTATGACAAGCAGCAGAAATTCTCTAATATTCGGTTTTGGGTGATAAGATAATCAATAAACATGATCTTCCCTTGAATCAGACCCCACATGAAAAAGGCTACATTTGGTGTGACTCATAAGTCCAAATCTTCAACCATGGGAAAGAAGACTCACCCTTCTGTATCTTAGAATTATAGTAGCATTTAACCTTGAATTTCCTGGCCTTTGAATTATTCCAGCGAATGTAGTCCTATCCCTCTCCAACCTTAAAGACTAAAAAGAGGAAAGCAATGAAGTGAAAGCTAAAATCTCCCAATCCTGTAAATTTCTTCTCAATGTTTTATTCCAAGCGATCTACCACCATTCTGAGATAGATAATTAGACACTTCTGCATCTTTATTCTCAGCCAAAGCATGTAGTTCTGGAAATAACAAGTAAATTCTGTTCCCTTCAGGTTGTAGATGACTCCAGAACTTCACAATGGCCCCATTACCAATATCCATTGAGATATATTGAGCAAACTCATCCCATCACTACTCGATGGATTTTGGGAGAGTCACCCCATGTCTGCCATTGTCTTCTAAAGAAGCCCCAATCACCTAAATCTAGAAATTAGCAATGCCATCCCTAATATCTTCAGGATTATCAAGAGTCCTTCCCCCAGTTTTTATTTTCATGATATGATTGAATCTTCTATGAGCATTGGCAACCTTATGAAAGAGTTTGGTGTACCTATTCCATTCCTTTAACCACAAAGCCTTAGATTTTTGTCTCCATGACATTTCTTCCATTATGGGCAGTCTACTAAAGTCTTCCAGTTTCGTCTTCCTTAGCAACCTTTCATCTTCAGATAAAGAGTTGGTCTCATCTTTTGCATCTAGTTCATGAATAGCTTCAACACTTTTTGTTTTTTGGCATCAACTCAGCCTAAATCTTCCTTATTCCACTTTTTATTTTTTATTTTTTTAAGGCGATGAATTAAAAGAGATTCCACATGATTAATGTCATGGGATCTGTATTAATTGAGTTGAGTGATTTATTTTATTTATCCATCCATATTGAAGAAGCTGATGCTTTTTTGACATGAGAATTGAACTATATCTTTATATGTGGCTATTACCCGATGTTTACTTCAACTTGATTAATGCAACATTTACCATCTTAAAGGGTACTTATCAAAAGGGGAAAAAAAAAGAAAGACATGCATTTACCATCTTAGAAGTTATTTACCAAAAAAAAAAAGAAAAGAAGACACATTTACCATATTGGAAGTGCCTGTTCTTATCCTTTGTTGGAAACAGGGCATATGGCTACTCCAGTGAGGATGTCCAAATGGTTATTGAAACTATGGCTTCACAAGGAAAGGAGCCTACATTTTGCATGGGAGATGATATTCCATTGGCAATATTGTCTCAGAAGCCACACATGCTTTATGATTATTTCAAGCAGCGGTTTGCACAGGTTTGTCATAATTTTTGGTTTTAGATAAGTCCAAATATTCTAATGGACTGAATGTTTGTGCTATGTACTTATAATTTTGACTGAATTATGATGGCTGTAAAATAGTGTTGGGGTATTGACTTGTGATTAGGAATTATTCTTTATGTGATGTCAATATGTTGCTTTGATTTTGATAATTTGTCAAAGGTATGATTTGCAGGTTAGGTAGTGATAGCAGTGGGGCTTTTGTAGCACAGGCAGCCCCTGTTACTAAGCCCCACTGCCAATGGAAGTTAACCCATCCTGATTGCTTCTGGGGCAATGCTATGCCCTCTAATTATCTTCCCATTGTTGACAATTTAAATAAAAAAAAATCATCTTCCCATCTTCCATTTAGAAAAATGTGCTCTTAACAGTTCTCCTACCCTAGTCATGCCAAATTTGGCAGAGTTGGGACATAAAATTGAGAAAACCAGTAATAGTAAAAAGCTTGATGGTAAATGAGGAGAGTGACAGTAACCTGAAAGGTGGCAAAAGCATCTGAGTGGACATGACAACCATTTTGGCTGGTGGGGTGGGTAGTGTTGCAGACCCCTATCCTTTTTGTTGTTTCATTCAAGTAAATAATGGTAATGAGGTGACTTTTGTGTGTTAGTAAGAGCATGTATAATTAGATTTGTTTTTTTACTCTTAGATTATAAGGTTGGTTATATTCATTATTGGTATTTGTATTGGTTGCGTAACTTCTTTATTTTTGTATATGTGAGGCAATATATGTATTTACATTTATTTTTAATCTTACATGTTGCTTATGTGTGTATATGCCAGGTTACCAATCCAGCTATTGATCCTCTAAGAGAAGGATTAGTAATGTCTCTTGAGGTCAACATTGGGAAGCGTAGAAACATTTTAGAGGTTGGACCCGAGAATGCTTCTCAGGTCCGTTAGCATTTCCATTGTTTTGGCTTTTTATAGCTTACAACTTTCTGACATGTCTATTGATATAGGCTTTATATAATGGTCAAATCTCTTTCAATCCAATCTCTGCTAGTTTTTGCTAGAGCATAATTATTCCTTGGACCAGGTT
This sequence comes from Vitellaria paradoxa, assembly GCA_019916065.1. NCBI lineage: Eukaryota > Viridiplantae > Streptophyta > Magnoliopsida > Ericales > Sapotaceae > Vitellaria > Vitellaria paradoxa. The sequence goes on along the minus strand of CM034235.1, from coordinate 15,472,046 downwards.
ATTTTGTCCAGTCCTGTACTGAATGAAGGGGAGCTTGAGTTGTTGCTGAAAGATCCCTACCTCAAACCGCAAGTCCTACGAACATTTTTTGATATAGGAAAAGGAATTGAAGGTTCCTTGGAAAAAACACTGAATAAACTCTGTGAGGCTGCTGATGAAGCTGTAAGAAATGGTTCTCAATTGCTTATCCTCTCTGACAGGTCTGATGAGCTGGTGAGTACCCTAAGTAGCCTTTTTGTCTATGCTATAATCTAAATTTTGGATATAGGGATCATTTATGCTTCCTACCATATAAATTTTGGATATAGGGATCATTTATGCTTCCTACCCTCTCTCTTATGGTAATGTCAATGTTTCTGTTGATTTGCTTTTTTTTTTTTTTCCTTTTTTTTTCTTTTGTTATGTTCCTTTTCATTGTTATTATGTATTCCAATTTCTGTTGTACTAAATTTTAAGAACTCAATTAGTACACAATTTCGTAAGGCAATGTTTGATTGGGGGGATAGGATGATGAGGGATAAGTACTACTATAGGATAATATATGGGATTGGATAAAACATGTCATTAATTTTTCATGTGGGATTAGCTTTTTGGTGATTGGTTTGTGGGATATGGAGTGGGATAAGAATTGAAAGAGGTAAAATACGGGGATAATTCAATTGTTACATTGCTGAGAGTTTTATACATGTTACAAAAGCTCTAAACTAGGAAAGAATAACTAAATTACAGGAAACATAATTGCTAATTCCTAATTTACATGATTGACAGCTATTTCCTAATTTACATGATTGACAGCTATAACATAATTGACAACTAATACACTCGGAATATATACACCTATTTTTGGTAAAAATTACTCCCTTGATTTCTGCGATATTTCCAACACTCCCCCTCAAGTTGGTTTGAAGATATCTTCTATGGCTAGCTTGCTCATTAAATAATCAAACTGTTTCTTGTGTAGCCCTTTAGTGAACATATCAGCAACTTGTTCTGTAGTCGGGGTGTAAACTAGGCACATTTGTCCACTGTCAACTTTCTCTTTGATGAAGTGCTTATCTACCTCCACATGCTTTGTACGATCATGAAGAACTGGGTTTTGAGCTATGGCAATTGCTGACTTGTTGTCACAGTATAATCTCATAGGCAAAGCAATCTGAACTTCAAGTTCTTCTAATAATCTTCTGATCCAGATAATTTCACAAATGCCATGAGCTACAGCCTTAAATTCAGCCTCTGCACTGCTCCGGGCGACCACATTTTGTTTCTTGCTTCTCCAAGTAACCAAATTACCTCCCACAAACGTGCAGTAGCCAGATGTTGACCTGTGATCTATTACACTACCAGCCCAGTCCGCATCAGTATAGGCTTCAATCTGCATATGTCCTCGCTTCTTGAAAAGTATCCCTTTACCTGGTGTTCCTTTTAGGTACCTTAAAATTCGATAGACCGCTTCAAAATGTTCATGTCCTGGCGAGTGCATGAACTGGCTCACCATGCTGACCACGTAAGCAATGTCTGGTCGAGTATGTGACAGGTAGATTAATCTGCCCACTAACCTCTGGTAGCTCTCTCTTTCCCTAATATCTTTTGCAACCTCGAGCTTCATATTGGGTTCGATTGGTGTTTCAACTGTCCTACAACCAAGCATACCTATTTCTTCGAGGAGATCCAACACGTATTTCCTTTGGTTGACAAAAATTCATTCCTTAGACCTAGCAAACTCCATGCCCAAGAAATACTTCAATGGTCTAAGATCTTTAATCTCGAATTCAGTAGAGAGTTTCTCCTTTAGCCTTGCTAACTCCACGCTATCATCCCCTGTTAGGACAATATCATCAACATAAACAATCAAAATGGCAATTTTACCCTCCTTTGAACGTTTGTAGAACATGGTATGGTCTGCTTGACTTTGATAGAAACCAAGATGTTTCATTGTTCTGCCAAATCGTTCAAACCAAGTCCTAGGGGATTGTTTGAGACCGTACAAAGATCTCTTCAGTTTACACGTCTTCTCAGCCCCATGCTTTCCTTCAAACCCTGGTGGGAGACTCATGAATTCTTCTTCCTCTAACTCCCTATTGAGGAATGCATTTTTCACATCTAACTGATGCAATGGCCAGTTTGAATTGATTGTAGGAGACAATAATACTCGAATAGAGTTTATCTTTGCCACAGGAGCAAATGTCTCTTGGTAGTCAATTCCTTGTGTTTGTGTAAAGCCCTTTGCCACCAATCTCGCCTTATATCTCTCTACATTCCCATCAGCTCTACACTTCACTGTAAAAACCCATTTACAACCCACAGTCTTTTTACCCCTTGGCAAATCCATAACCTCCCAAGTTCCATTTTTCTTCAGTGCTCTCATCTACTCGAGTACTGCTAACTTCCAATTGGGGTCTTCTAATGCCTCTTGTATGTTTCTTGGCACAACAATTTTGGAAATATTAGATGCAAAGGCTCTATGGGATTTGGAAAGTTTAGCAAAGGACATGTAATCAGCAATGGGGTATTTAGCACATTTCCTTCTTCCCTTTTTGAGGGCAATAGAAACATCAAGGTTTTCAGTTTGAGAAACAGGAATCGTAGCTATGATTTTGTTGGGTTCAGAAAGGATGGATTCAGATAGAGTAGGGTGAGATAAGTTACCTGTGTTATCTTCCTGACCTTCATTCAAGGAATGCGATTGATCATTTGTTGGAACAAGAGATGGACTCGTTTTTTTGTGGATCCTCTTCCTAGAATAAACAAGAAGATCAGGTTTACAATTTTCCTCTTGTAGTGTTTCCTTTCCTATTTGAACAAAATCAGGTTCAAAATTAACAGATTGAGGTCCATTATTACTTTCTTGAACATTTTTTTTTCTTTGGACTATTTTCTGTAGGAGATTCAACTTGTCCTATTTTGATGAAAAAATTAGGATTTTGAGTAATGGGGGGCTCAAAATTGATGATACTGGGTAAGGGACTTTGTTCCCAAAAATTTCCTTCCTCACTAGACTTCTCCCCCTGAAGGGAATTTTTATCAAAAAATGGAATGTTTTCTGAAAACGTAACATCCATAGTAGTGTAATACCGTTTTGTTTTTGGATTAAACAACTTATAACCCTTTTGATTAGGGGAATACCCTACAAAAACACATTTTTCAGCCCTTGGATCTAATTTAGAGCGAGATCGTTGGGGAAGGTGAACATAGGCTGTGCAACCAAAAATTTTTGGAGGCAAATCAGAATTCAACCTTGATTTTCGAAATTCGGATTTTAAATATTTCAAAGGGGTTTATATTTCAAAACCCTTGTTGGCATCCGGTTGACCAAGTAGGTTGCAGTTAAAAGAGCATCACCCCATAAATATTTTGGCACATTCATTGAAAACATTATAGCTCAAGCAATTTCAAGAAGACGTTTATTTTTTCGCTCAGCTATGCCATTTTGTTCAGGTGTATCACGACAAGTGGACTGATGAACAATCCCTTTTCTTGGATAAAATCATTTAAAACCTTATTGAAATATTCAGTCCCATTATCGGATCTCAATATGCTAATTTTTGTTTGGAATTGGTTTTCAATCATATTGTAAAAGGTTCTAAAAATCTTTTCTACTTCAGATTTTTCACACAACAGATAAATCCAACAAATCCGTGTGTGATCATCTATAAAAGTCACAAACCATTTCATACCTGTTATAGTGGTAACCCTTGAAGGTCCCCAAACATCACTATGAAATAGATAAAATGGTCTTGAAGGTTGGTAGGATTTAGGAATATAAGTGCTACGATGACTTTTTGCCAAAAAATAGCTTTCACATTGCAAAGATTTAAGATTAATATTCTTAAATAATGATGGAAACAAATGTTTCAAATAAGTAAAGCTTGGATGACCCAATCTGTAATGCCAAACCATTATTTGTTCATAAACAGAAATGGAACTAACACTACTAAAGCCTTGAACTGTTCTGGATAGATTATCCTTGTTAGAATTATAGGAATATTCTATGATAGTTAGAAGTTAATTATATTTCCTAACGTATATGTATCCTAATTTGATTAGGAGTATGTATTCCTAATTTGATTAGGAAACTTATTTCCTATTTTGATTGTAACTCTTCAATATAAATATACATGAAGGAGATGGGAACTTGCATCTCTCATACTCCTAATTTACTCTGATATTATTCAACTTGGTATCAGAGCTTGGTTTCTTCCCAAAAAAAAAAAAAAAAAAAAAAAAAAAATCAGAAAACCCTTGAACACTTTACTGTCCTCGATCGATCTACTGTTCTTCGTGCGCGAGGCGAAGCTCTCTCCAATTGTACTTGCTGAATGCCAAGGTGATGTTCAGACCTGTTGATCTGGATCTTCTGTTTTTTGGTTCAGACCTGTTCGCCGGATCTGGGTCTTCTATTATTTTGGTTCAGACCTGTTCGCTGTTTTTTTGGCTACTCGCTGTGTAACAATTGTCTTTAGTTGCTGCTTCGATCGCAATGGCTACTCGCTGAGATTGAGTCATTCGCGATTGTTGGTTGTCGCTCACTGATTGCTCGTCGTTTTTTTTTTTTTTTTTTTTTTCCTATTTCGCTCGCTGTTTTTTTTGAGACTCGACTGCCAATCGCCCATCACCCATTGATTCCAACTTGTTGTTCTGACTGATTTTTGGGCCGTGGCCTTTAGGGTTTAGTGGTATTCTTTGATTTGTTGTTGTCCGCTTGTTCTGGCTATTGGTCGCGAGTTGGGTTCCGTTCGTTCGCTGAGATTGGCCGCTGACGTTGGCTTCAATTTCTTGTTGGTCTGTGTTGATCCTTGTTGCTCTTCTAGGACAGAATTAATTGTGGCCTTAAGGTTTGTTTGGCTTTAATTACCTTAAGGTTTGTTTGGCTTTAATTACCTTAAGGCTTGTTTGGCTTGAATAGCCTTAAGACTTGTTTTGCTTTAATAGCCCTAAGGCTTGTTTGGTCTTGGTTTCCTTCTCTTGCTCGTCAGTCACTGACCGATTCCTCTTCAGTCTGAATAGTTTGGTTTACCTTTATTAGAGATGGCTTCAAACGAGTCTAAAAATTCTAGTTCTGGATTTTCCTCTATTGAACCAGTCATCCCAGTTGACAGTCTTCCCAAATCCATCTCATGTGAAAAGTTGAATGGTACGAATTATTTGACATGGTCATATGCTGTTCGGGTATTCTTGATTGGACGCCAATTGGAAAATCATATTACAGATCCCCCTCCTGATTCCAAGTCTTCTTCATATGCACAATGGAGGGCTTCAGATGCTGTTGTTATAAGTTGGATCTGGCATAGTCTAGAGCCTTCGGTGTTTCGCACAGTTGCTTTGTATAATTCTTCTAAAGCTATATGGGATTCATTGGCAGATTTGTTTTCCCAAAAGAGTAATGTTTCAGAGGTATTTGAGGCATATGAGAAACTTTTTACTTTTTGCCAAGGAACTCAACCATGTCTGCATATTACAGTAATCTCAGAGTTTTAGGAGATCGCCTTCTACAATTTCGTCCTTTTCTAGAAACGAAGGCTGAGATGATTTGACAATGGGATGAACTTATGACAGTTCTGCTTCTTGCTGGCCTCAATGATAATTTTCGCAGTTACAGAGATCATCTTTTGGCAGGAGAGACTATTCCTTCTATGGCTAATGCTTATTCTCGCATTCAGCGTTCTTCTTTGGGCCATCATTCTCAACCAGTCTCCTCTGGTGAATCTAATTCTGCTACTCTTGTTAGTGGTTCTGGTGGTCGAGGGTCTCGTGGTGGATCTCGTGGTTCTCGAGGTGGTTCCCGTGGAGATGGCCGTAGTTCTGGACGGGGCAACAAGAAATGTAATCACTGTGGAGGCACTAATCACACTGAACCATACTGTTGGAAGAAGTATGGTTGTCTTGAGCAAGCTAATCATGTCACTACTGCACCCACTGGTACTGATCCCTCTGCACAAAACAATGCTAGTTTGAGTGATTCAGCTCCATCTAATACTGCTTCCCAAAACCCTTTCACTCCTGCTGAGTTGGAGGTGATTGTGCAAGCTCTTCACATCTCTCGCTCTTCTATTGCTACTTTAGCACACTCAGGTAGTATTGCTTGCTTTACTTCTCAATCTTCCTCTCAATGGGTTATTGACTCTAGTGCCAGTGCACATATCTCTGGTAACTCTTCGCTATTTTCTAATTTGACTCCCACTACTCACAATATTACCTTAGTTGACGGATCCTTCCGGCCTGTAGCTGGTAAAGGATATCTTAACCCTTTTTCCTCCTTATCTCTACCCTCTAGTCTTTTTGTACCTAATTTTCCATTTAATTTGTTATCTGTTAGTCAATTAACTAAGTCCTTGAATTGTTCTATAACATTTTCTCCTTCTTTTTGTGTTTTTTAGGACCTTAGGACACAGAAGACGATTAGTTCGGGGTGTGAACGGGCTGGTCTTTACTATCTTGATCCTGCCAGTTTTCAGTCTTCTCATTTAGCCTTTGGTGCATTCGTGTCTCCACTCCAGTGGCATTGTCGTTTGGGTCATCCATCCTTAGCTCGTCTTAAACTTGTTGTTCCTAGTTTAGGGTCTATTTCGAGTCTTGAATGTGAGGCTTGTCAACTTGGCAAGTATCACCGTAGTTTGTTTTCGAGTCATAAAAATAGTCGTGCATCTAAACCATTTGATGTAGTCCATACGGACATTTGGGGTCCTTTCAGAATTGCTTCTATTAATGGATTTGGGTGTTTTGTTATTTTTGTCGATGACTATTCTCATATGACTTGGTTATTTTTAATGAAGAATCGTTCTGAATTGCCTGCCATTCTTTTAAAATTCTATAATGAGATTCTAACCCAATTTGATAAAAAGATCAAAATCCGCCGTTCTGATAATGCTCTTGAATATACCCAATCTACCATAACCCAATTTTGTATTGACAGAGGCATTCTTCATCAAATTTCTTGTGTCCATACCTCCCAACAGAATGGTGTTGCTGAACGCAAACATCGACATTTATTGAATGTTGCTTGTACCCTTTGTTTTTACATGAATATTCCAAAACAATACTGAGGGGATGCCGTCTTGACTGCATGCTATCTTATTAATCGGGTTCCTTCACCTCGTCTTGGTAATCAGTCTCCATTTTCTCTTTTGTATCCATCTGTTAATCCTTTTTCTCCTCCACTTCGTACCTTTGGTTGCGTTGCTTTTGTTCATAATTTGGATCCTGGTTTAGACAAACTTTCTCCTCGTGCTCGTCGTTGTGTCTTTCTTGGTTATTCTCATACTCAGAAATGTTATCGGTGTTATCATCCTCCTTCTCGTAAATATTTTATTAGTGCTGATGTTACCTTTTTTGAGTCTACCTCTTACTTTTCTCGTGAGGGGAGTCTCCTCTTCCCTTTCGAGAGGGGGAGTTATCTCACATTGCACAGGTTCCTTTTACTGACATTACACACGTTCCTTTTACTGATTTGCCACCAATTTCTTTAAATAAGTCACCATCTGTTGATTCTAGCATGCCTCCACCCTTACAGGTATATCAGCGCCGTACTCGTCCTAGACCAATTACTTCTGTTCTTGTGAATCCTGAGCCTACTCCAAGTCCTGTGGACTTGGAGTCTCTTGAGCTACCTATTGAAACCGAGTCTCTTGAAATTGATGATCTTCCCATTGTTCTCAGGAAAGGTAAACGTATATGTACTCAACATCCTATTGCTAAATTTGTTTCATATCATCGTATATCACCTCATCTCCATTCCTTTGTTTGTGCCTTATCTTCTGTTTCTCCTCCCACATCTTATAAGCAGGCATTATTATCACCTGACTGGAAAAGAGCAATGGATAAGGAGATGCAGGCATTACAACATAATCATACATGGGAGCTTACCACTCTTCCACCTGGGAAGAAGACAGTAGGATGTCGATGGGTGTACACAGTGAAATATTTACCAGATGGATCTGTTGAAAGACTTAAAGCTAGATTGGTTGCCAAAGGATACACTCAGACTTATGGTGTTGCTTATCTAGAAACCTTTTCACCAGTGGCTCGTCTTAATTCAATTCGCATTTTACTGGCTGTTGCAGTGAGTAAGTCGTGGCCTTTATTCCAATTGGATGTTAAAAATGCTTTTTTGCATGGTGAACTTCAAGAAGAAGTTTATATGGATCAACCTTCTGGGTATGTCACAACAGGAAGTGAACATTTGGTTTGTCGCTTAAACAAGGCCCTATATGGACTCAAGCAATCTCCACGAGCTTGGTTTGATCGATTTAGCTCTGCTCTTCTTAGCTATGGTTTCAGGTGATCCACATCTGATCACTCAGTGTTTTTGTATCAGAAATCTTCTGGTATTATTATTTTGGTTGTATATGTGGATAATATTATTATCTCAGGTGATGACACTGAGGGTATTTTTGCTCTAAAAGATTATTTGGGGAAGTAGTTTAAGACAAAGGATCTTGGTGCATTATGCTATTTTCTAGGAATTGAGATTGCTCGTTCGTCACAAGGTATCTCATTATCTCAAAGAAAATATGTATTGGATTTACTCTCTGAGACTGGTCTTTTGGGTTCTCGTCCTGCTGATACTCCTATGGACACTTCTGTTCATTTAGATTCTGAGAATGGTAAACCATTCTTTGATGTTGGTAGATATCGTCGACTTGTGGGTAAGCTAATTTATCTCACTGTAACATGGCCTGATATTACATATGTTGTTGGAGTAGTTAGTCTGTTTATGCATGCTCCTCGACAGCCTCACTTCGATGCTGTGTGTCGAATCTTGAGATATTTGAAGAATTCAGCAGGTCAAGGTTTGCTCTATCGACCTTCCACAACAATAGACGTGACTGGATATAGTGATGCAGACAGGGTTGACAATCATTCAGATCGGAGATCTACTTCTGGATATTGTACATTTGTTGGTGGCAATCTTGTTACTTGGCGAAGTAAAAAACAGAACGTTGTAGCTCGGTCTAGTGCAGAAGCAGAGTATCGTGCCATGGCTCATACTGCATCTGAGATGCTTTGGGTTCGTTCTCTTCTTCAGGATTTTGGTCTTTCAGTTTTGGCCCCGATGTCTATGTTTTGCGACAATCAGGCTGCAATATTCATTGCTAACAATCCTGTATTTCATGAACGAACCAAGCACATTGAAGTTGATTGTCACTTCATTTGAGATCTCCTGCTTAAGCGTGATATTGCCACTCCCTTTGTACGCTCTGATTCTCAGTTGGGGGATATTCTCACAAAACCATTGGCTCGACCTTTGTTTCAAAAGTTGTCCACCAAATTGGGCATGTTTAATCTTTATGCTCCAGTTTGAGGGGGAGTGTTAGAATTATAGGAATATTCTATGATAGTTAGAATTTAATTATATTTCTTAACGTATATGTATCTTAATTTGATTAGGAGTATGTTTTCCTAATTTGATTAGGAAACTTATTTCCTATTTTGATTGTAACTCTTCAATATAAATATACATGAAGGAGATGAGAAATTGCATCTCTCATACTCCTAATGTACTCTGATATTATTTAACTATCCTCAAAATAGTAAAGTCCATCTTTCATTCTAGCACTGCCAATCATCTTCCCCGAACTCCGATCCTGAAAAACACAATGTGATTCAAAGAAGGTTACACAACAGTTAGAATCCTTGGAAAGTTTACTTACAAATAAGAGATTACAGGCAAGTTTGGGAACATGAAGAACAGATTTAAGACCTATTCTTCCTGAGATTTTAATTGAACCTTTGCCTGCAATTTGAGAAAAAGTTCCATCTGCGATTCTAACCTTTTCATCACCAGGACAAAGAAAATAGGATTCAAATAATTTTGAGGAATTAGTCATATGATCAGATGCTCCTGAATCTATTATCTATGGAGCAGAGGAATTTAGGCAGCAAGATAGAGCACATATTTCCTTACCAGCTTGTGCCACGGACACACTAGGGGTACCAGAAGAAGCCGAATTGGACGTTAGCAGAGCGAGAATATGATCAACTTGTTCTTTAGTGAAGGGACTACTTGCTTCAGCTTCGTTGGCAGTAGGAACAGTTCGAACAGACCTATTATTTTTAAGTTTGTTGGTTTCCCGTGGATTTTCCAACATGTCTCCCGGGTGTGGCGTGGTTTGAGAATTTCCATCATTCCAACGCTGGTTCTCATTATTCCGTTGCTGGTTTGAGAATTTTTTTCCAACACCTGATCCTGTAGCTAGAGCCGAGCCTTCAATAGCCATGCTTTGCCCCTTCTTGCCGAGCATCACGTTCCTACGGCTTTCTTCCGTTCTAACCTCTAAAAAAACTTCTCCAATTGAGGGAAGAGGTTGTCTTCCGATTATCCTCCCCCTCACCTCATCAAATTTCACGTTTAGCCCTGCAAGGAATTTGAAGATTCGGTTATCCTCTACCACCTTCATGTGATGTCGAGCATCTTCTGCACACTTCCATTCATAAGTATTGAACAGATCCAAGTCCTGCCATACGCGCTTCAAGGAGTTGAAGTATTTGGTGACACTGTCTTCTCCTTGTCGCATTTCACCAAGCTTCAAGGTTAGTTCAAATATTTGGGATTGATTTTCCAAATCAGAGTACATCTGATTGACGTTATCCCACAATTCTTTTGCTGTTGAATAACACATGTAGTTAGAACTGATATCCTCCTCCATAGAATTTACCAGCCAGGTCATAACCATCGAATTCTCTGCATCCCAAGTCGCATACGCAGCATCATCTCTTGCTGGAGGCTTATTCTCACTAGTAAGATAGCCCCTTTTTCCACGGCCTCGAATATACATACGGACAGCTTGAGACCATCGCAGAAAATTATCACCATTCAAGCGTATGGTGGTAATCTGGACAGGGTGTGATTCAGTACTGCTTCCTCCAATTTTTGGTGGAGCAATTACAGAGGAAGTGTCTCATTTGATATTTCTGACATGGTGTTTGGAGGGGTTGAACAAGAGAAAAAAAACACAAGGGTAGGGTGGCTCTGATACCAAATTGAAAGAGGTAAAATACAGGGATAATTCAATTGTTACATTGCTGAGAGTTTTATACATGTTACAAAGGCTCTAAACTAGGAAAGAATAACTAAATTACAGGAAACATAATTGCTAATTCCTAATTTACATGATTGACAGCTATAACATAATTGACAACTAATACACCCGGAATATATACACCTATTTTTGGTAAAAATTACCCCCTTGATTTCTGCGATATTTCCAACAATAAGAGATGTGATTTGACAGAAGGTAATTTTGGATCTTTGGATCTTGGCAAGAAACTAATATGGGCATGGGGAAATCAAACACAACTTTCGTGGGCCCACTGGATAAATTATCCAATCCTGCCTTCCAAATCCATCAAACAAACATGGCCTACTTGTTTTTCCTGATCCTCATTGAAAGCTTTAGTTCAAGTTTTCTTTTAATAGGCTAGAACTCAGTCAGATGAGGATAAGTCGTTTAACAAAGTCAAATGAAGGAAATGGATCCATGTAGCCAACTCTTTTAAGAATATCGATTTTCTTTTAATTGAATAGTATCACAAAATGTTCATTCTCATTTGCCAAGAATTATCTTTCAACTTTGTATTTAGTTACCAATTTATGTAGCTAGTAGTCAGTTCATACTGTTTAGGTGTGGATGGTACACTTTTTTCTTGTGAAGCAATTTTATATTCTTTCTATTCATTATGTCTGACAGATGTATACACTTTTGGTCCTATAACCATTGATTACTTAATTTTATTTTGCTCAGGAAGCAACTCGGCCTGCCATTCCAATACTTCTTGCTGTAGGTGCAGTGCACCAGCATTTGATTCAAAATGGTCTGCGAATGTCTGCTTCCATTATAGCAGACACTGCTCAGTGTTTCAGTACTCATCATTTTGCTTGTTTGATTGGATATGGTGCAAGGTTATGTTGCTTCTCTATGAATTTGGTGCCTTCATCCTTTTCCCTTCATGCTAATAAAGTTTTTGGTTCTCTCACCATATATTTTGTTCAAGGATTAAAATTTCATTTCAATAGGGTGTTTTGTTAGCATGGAAATGGAAACATTTTGAAAACATTTTAGAAGTATTTTGGAAATGTTTCTAGTGAAGAACTAAAATATTAAAATATCTTGGAATGTTTAAACCTTTCTATTAAAATCATCTAAAGATATAGAAGCTTAGTAATAATAAGAAATAAGCAACTTTGTTTCTTTTACCATATTTTTATGGAAATATTAGAATTATTATTCCATTTTTAAAAACTTCAAATATTCAAATCAAGAAGTCATAATTGGTCAAATAAAATGACTAAGTTTCTAATGTGTTTTGTTTCGGACTCCTAGGAAACTGAAACTTTTCAAGTGTTTCGTGGAGAAGTAATGATACTCTGATCCTTGATTTTGGGCAGATTTTGCTTGTCATGCATTTTATTCTTCAGACATAGATACTCTAGAAGATAAAAATTAAGTTGGTTTTTGTGCTGATATCTTGATTCATTAATTTTCTTAGTTTTATTTTCTCAAATCTGAATCCTTTGTTTTCTCAAATCTGAATCCTTTGTTTCTGTTTAGTTTTATCATATGTTCTACAATATAAGTGTTTCTTCACTCAAGGATAATCTGTTGTCTTGAATCCATCTCATCGCTAGGTAGGATAGTTGACCAATTGTTAATTAATTATTAACCTTCTTTGGTAATGTTTTAATGAGTTGCATGTGGATTGATAACAATGCTGCAGCTAATGCGTCAACATTCCTGAATTCTAATCTGCTCAAAGAAAGAGGGTTTGGTTGGTCAAGAAAATTCAGTAGAATTTGTATTTCTAGAGATAAAAGCATAATTTGATGGCCGTAAAACAAAAGATAAAGCTCTTCCATTGATGAAGGTTGATATTTTCATTTGCTAACTTTCTAGTTTTAATCATGATTCATGAAAACTGGATGGGGGGGATTAATTCTAAATTTAAATTCCTAAAGGAATGTTCAGAATTTGGAGAGTTGGCATTGGGCATGAAAAGTATAGGATATATGAAGAACTAAGAATGTCTGTATGGTGAAATTTGATGGCCACGATGATGCCAAAAAGCTAGTGTTTCTTCTATCATCTATCAATTATTTTGAAGAAAGGTTGGGTTTGAAGAGGATGGTTGCCCATAAACATAAGATTTTGATGAATGAAATAGAAAGTGCTATGTGAATGTTGTACTGCAATGCATTTCTTGCTAAGGCCCTGTTTGCAATTGGTATACTTATTTGAAGCCTCTCATCTAGAGTTGCTGGAAAAATTATTGCTAAAAGGGAAAGCTGTGAATGTGTTTGGCATGGTTTTCTTAAAAATTTCTGAAATGGGTTTTGAATTACCACTTCTCTAAATTTTCTGTGATTACAAGTTTGGAAATGATCACAATATACTTAGAAGCCTTGATTTTTGAATAAGTTGATTAGTTATGTAATGTTAAGTAGATGCGCAAAACTTGACAAATATCTCTCTGGTTCATGACTTCAAATGGATAAATCCTGTATGTATTGTGCTTTTGGTTTGCATTCTTTCAGCTTGTTTCTTGCACCTGCGGGAATAGTTAAATTTTGCAGATCATCTCTTTGTTGTCCTAACAATGCATTTCATTTTTTTTGGTCTGTACAATTGTTTTTTCAGTGCTGTATGTCCATACTTGGCATTGGAGACATGCAGGCAATGGCGTTTGAGCAATAAAACTGTTAACCTTATGCGCAATGGAAAGATGCCAACTGTTACAATTGAGCAGGCTCAGAAGAACTTTTGCAAGGTCTGTGCATTGAGTCTGAAAGAATGTTTTTGTTTTATACATAATTGCTGTGACATCCTCCTTGCGGAATTGTCTATCTACTAACATGTGCAGAGTTTGATTGATTTTGTTAACTTTTTGGTGGTGAATTAATTTGTTATTTTTTTTTCTTTTGGTTCTTGCTGTTTAGGTTTCTCTTACCTAATGATTCCCTTATTGCTTCTATCTAATGTCTTGACATGAGGATTTCAATGATGATAAAATGTTGACTTATGGCCTTACCAATTGCCTTTTTGTGGGATAGCTATACTTTGTAGACAACCATGGCAATGCAGAGATAATTTTGAATATTTGGATTAATGAGTCACTAATGCCAGTTTTTCGTAACATGTAAAATTATTGACAATGATCTACTTGTTATCATTTGCGACTTCTACGACTCTGCGTTGATAAATGGAGAGATGTTGAATATGGTGTATTATAACATCATTGATTTGTCTATTGTGGGATCTAGGTGTCATAAGATTGAAAATAAGGGTGGGAATTCATGTTGACGGGTTGTGCTTGTGTTCATAATTATGTTTATTTGCATTTATTTATGCTCAAATATCTCAAAAATTTAATGAACATTCAAAATGGGGTCAAATTGTGTCAATTTTGGATTAATGTATTCGTTTCGTATTGTGTTGTATTTCTCTCTCAATTATATCGCGTTCATGTTGTGTCATGTTTTGGTTTTGTCATGTTTAATGTTGCCACTGCTAGTTGAAAACGTGGAGATAACATCTCTGTTCATACATCTATTCTTCCCTAGATCCTGCAATGATGGTGGCAACCTCATGCACTAGGTCGGCCTTTTGTATATCTCTGATGTGGAATGCTGTAAACTTGGAGTGCTTCTCTTTTCTTAATCTACTTGAAGGCAGGCCATATGTTGTGGCAGCTAACTTGCTGTTGGGTTTGGGCTGCTCTTTCCCTCACTGTGTTTGTTAAGTTAGCTTGATATTAGTGTTGTGTTCATTTCCTGTTAGTTTAAATTTTAGAGACGATTGGTGACTTAATGTGGTATCATAGCTCTAGTTATAGGAGTTCCAATTTCAAGTTTAATCATCAGTTCTTGTGCACTGTATCCTATTTGTATTGGTGCACCATATTTTGTTTAATTTGTTTGTCTCTCCGATCCATGCACATGAGGGGAGTATACATTGTTGGACTTGTTTCCTAGCAGCTTAATTTCTTGGTGCAATGATTTAATTGTATTTTCTCTTTCGAGGGCTTATTTGTTTGTAAGAAATCTAAACTTATTATCAACGAAGTACAAAAACTGAGTTTCCTTTAGCAAGGTGCCGGCCTATGTCAACGCATATTGGACTTTAGCACTAATGAGACTCTCCTCCGACACATACCACTATACCAGACAATTATTCAAACGTGTTCCATTTTTATTTTTTAGAAAGGAAACTATTCAAACACACATATCCATCTCTTACATATATATGAAGGGCATTTCAAAGTTTGAAGGAAAAAAAAGTCAAATAATAAAAAAATAAAATTTGAATCTATTTAATGTTAGAAATTCTAAAACCCAACTTCTAATTTTTTTACTTGTGTAGTTTTTGGAGATTGATATTAAGACTTTTTGTTCATTTTTTGTTTTGTCAATATGTATGATAGCAAAGTGATTTCTTGATGTTGTGATATGTATAACAATATTATAAATGCATTGGTGATATAAACAAATAAATAAATGGCTAACATTTTTGTGTATACATATAAATATATATTTTGACATGTTCATCCCTTGTCAGCGTGTCTATGTTGTGTCATATGCATCTACTGCGTCCACATCCATACTTTGCTTGTTATATAAGTGATGGTATCTAAAGAAAGAATAACTCTATTGAGAACCTTTTATAAAGATGATGTATAATTTGGGCAGCATGGCTACTTCGGAGATAGTTTTTGGTTTTTCTTCCTATAGTAAGGTAGCCCCCTTAACTCCTTCCCAAAACTTGTTCCATTAGGGGTAAGGTGGGGTGGATGTCTTGAAAAAAAGGTTAATTGGGATTCCTGGATATTTAAAGAAGACAGGGTGGTACTTCAGCAACTATATGAATTGAGGTTGAAGATTACATAAAAAAATAATAAACTATTTTTTTAATTACTGTTGAATATAAAGGATAGAGGGAATAATACTTGTAAGTGCATATATAATTGTATTAATTTATTACTATTATTTTTTTAACGGCCAAATGCAGATTAATAAATCAGGGTACAAGTGCAGATTGGAAACTGAGGAAAAACATGGGATGGAATTCTTGTATTTCATATATTCTAATGGGTTTTTATGAAAGCAAAGAATTTTTAAGATTTAGTTATTACAAATAGGAGTATTTTCTCTTGGCGCTCTCGGCGCATGATAAGGTATCTTAGCTATCATGCACCATTTTAGGAACCCTAGTAGGTGGCTTCCCTTATTGCATAGGGGAAGTAATAGGAAATCTTTCCAAGTAGATCATGTTACTATTGATGTTATGTAGGATTTTAAGATTAAAGGAGGTATAAGAATAGTGGAAAGAGGAAGGGGTTATGTCCGAGTAGTAGTTTTATATTTAGAGGAGCTTCAATGGCTCCAAAAAATATGTTTGAAATCTCACGGGAGAGAAGGAAGAAAGCAGCAGCTGGGCAGCTTCAGAGGAGGAGCAAGAACAGTGATATGCTCTTTGATTTCTGACGGTCTTGGTAGGTTGCTTGAACTGCAACTCTTTGCACTATATGGGAGATGATTGGTTATGATTCCAGAATTGACACATGGGAAAGGTTGGGAATTTTTAGCCAAACTTATAGAGTCCTTCCTCCCTAGGAATCTACAAGTTACAAACAGAGGTCTACCTGATGCTTCTATGGGCCAGAACAATGGAAGATTTAAGCAGCAATTAAAAGATTTAAGATCATATCTTCAGGCTGCAACTCTCCCGGAGTGGAATACTCACAACGTTAGAAGTTCCTTCAATAAGCAGAATGTGTTAGTCAATTTTGAGGATGCAGTCACAAGCAGTCATAATTTGAAAAGATGTTTGGTAGGAAGTTTTGGAAGACTTGACTCCCATTCACCTGATTTTAACAAAGTTCAAGCATGGGTTAACAGAAAATGGTCTTTCCCTGGAGGTGTTATGGTGAAAGAATTAGATGAAGATAAGTTTCTTTTTATTTTTCCATCCATGGAGATTGCTTATCAGATTCTAAAGGAAGATCGTTTTATTGAAGGGAAGTATCTATTTTTATATGCTTAGCACAGCTGGATCTGCTGTAATAGAAGAGGATGGAACCAGGGATCAGTTTGGATTAAAGTCGTGGGGATTCCAGTTTATCTGTGGAGCAGCATTGTGTTTCAGAACATAGGTAATTACTGTGGAGGTTTTTTAGACATTGAAGAGAACTGGTGGAGTTCTAATAATTACAAATGGATCAGAATCAAGGTGAAAGGAGATGGAAGATCAGTTCCAAAGTCTGTTCCCTTGCTAGTTGGTCAGTCCAAATATGATTATCCAGTTTGGGTTGAGCGAAGACCATGGGTGGACTGTTTTGGAACCTCGCCTATTAATGGAGTTTTCCGGCCACCAGAAAGGAAGCAGAAGGAGGCGCATGGTTTGAAGAAAGGTTCAATTAATCTTCCAAGTCTTGGCAGCTGGAAAGCCACAGTAAATCAAAAGATAGAGGTCCAGAAATCCAAAAGACACTCCCAGGATGCCAGGCCTGTTAAATGGATTAGAGTAGGTGGACCATCAAAGGAAATACATGGAATTGATCACAATTCAATGAATTAGGTAGGCCACTCTTCATTCAATAAATTTGAGACTCTTGGTAAGCTGAATGATCAGGAAGTATTATCTCCTATTAAGAATAGTAAGGATAGAATTAAAGAAGGACTTCCCCAGTCAACAGCAATTATTGAAGCTAGAGAAAAAGATCCTCCTCTGTTAGCTGAATTTAATGCTGAAAATGCTAAAAGTGAAAAATTCTTTGGAAAAAAATATTGCTCCAGGAAGTTGACTAAGAACTCTGAAAAGGATAAAAGTGACCCTCTGTCCTTAATCCCTATTAATTTCAATACTGAAGGATTGGGGAAGATTCCTTTTTTGAAGAAATTTATCAGACTGTGGTTGAACCAGAATAAGAAGGTATGTCTTTGCCTATAGATTGTTTACCCCTTGCCTCCTGTAGTCCGGGAGAATGGAACTCAGATTTTTTGTTATTGGGAGACTGTGGTCAAGACCAGAAGAAAATTTCTACTTGGGTGATTAATAGAATGAGGTCTTTTAAGAGAATACTAGGGATAACCACTGAGGACATGGAAGACAAATTATTGGACTTGCTTCAGTCTATAGAAGAAAAAAAGAGGACCCAGCAATGTGGAGAAAGAGGTAAGCAAAAAAGAAGCAATAGGGGTATCAGAGAATTAAAAAACCTGCAATGGTCAATTTCCTATGGAAAAGAAACTCATCAGGAGTCACGGTCAGCAGCAGCTGAAGAAGAGAGGAATAGCAAACATTTACCTTTATGTTTTTAAATGAAGCCAAAGATTATAAGCTGGAATGTCAGAGGATGTGGGGGGATGGAGAAAAGGATGTTGATCAAATCTACTATTAAAGCATGGCACCCAGATGTAGTATGTTTGCAGGAAACAAAGTTAAGTTTTGTGGATGATTCTACCGTAAGATCGCTGTGGGGTGATGGTTGGGTAAAATGGGTTACTCAAGCAGCAGTAGGAGCTTCAGGAGGTATTTTGATCATGTGGGATGACAGAAAGCTTTCACTGTTAGATTCAGAGAATGGGACTCTCTCTTTATCTTGTTTGTTCAAGCAGTTGGAAGAAGAAATCTTATGGTCTTTTACAGGAGTGTATGGACCAGTTGACAATAGATTCAAAGCAGAATTTTTGGAGGAAGCTGGAGTTGCAGTATATAGGTGGAATGCTCCTTGGTGTATGGGAGGAGATTTCAATATGGTTAAGACCATTGAAGAAAAATGACTGTAAGAGGAGAAATAAACAAATGAAAATGTTCTCAGAATTTGTAGATGAATTGTGTTGCATTGATCTGCCTTTGGGAGGGTGTAAATATACTTGGAGAAACAACAATAGCAAATCAAGACTTGATCGATTCCTTGTGTCCAATGATTGGGAAGAATTATTTCCAGCAGTCACCCAAAAAACTTTGTCTAGACTAACATCGGACCATTTTCCAATTTTGTTAGATGGTGGAGGATTAAAGGGTGGGCCAAAACCCTTTAGGTTTGAGAATATGTGGCTGCAAGTAGAGGGCTTTAAAGACATGATAGCTGTAAGGTGGCAAAGCTACAGTTACAGCGGCACAGATAGTTACAGGTTGATGAGAAAACTGTCAAGCCTTAAAGCTGATTTGAAGAAGTGGAATGCTGAAGTTTTTGGAAGAGTTGATCAACAGAAGTTACAACTTGAAAAAGACATTCATCAGCTGGATATATTGGATGATGGAGGAAAATTAACAGAAATGGACAGCAGCAGCAGAGAGAATAAAATCAAGGAGCTGCAACAATTGCTTCGAATGGAGGAAATAAGTTGGAGGCAAAAGTCTAGAGTTAAATGGCTCAAGGAGGGTGATAGAAATACAAAATTTTTCCATAAAATAGCCTCAGCAAATAGGAGAAGAAACTGGGTGGACAAATTAAAGGTTAATGGATCAATCACTGAAGATCAGAGAGTGATTAAGCGAGACATTCTGCACTACTACCAACAGCTGTTTAGAGAAGAGGATATTTGGAGGCCAAAGGTGGATGCTTTGGAATTCTCTCGGCTCAGTCCCACTGCTGTAGAAAATCTGGAAAGGCATTTTATGGAGATTGAAATATTCCAAGCCCTGAAAGATCTTAATGGGGATAAGGCACTTGGGCCAGATGGCTGGAATATTGCCATTTTTCAAAGCTGCTGGAGCATTTTAAAAGCTGATTTGCTGCAGTTTTTTGCTGAATTTCATCAAAGCAATAGATTTGTATAAAGCATGAATGCCACATTCATAGCCCTTGTTCCAAAGAAGCCAAGGGTGGTGGAAGTTAAAGATTTTAGGCCTATTAGCCTAGTAGGAGCTGTTTACAAAATCCTCTCTAAGGTACTTACAAGCCGATTAAAAGCAGTCATGGATTCTTTGATTTCAGCCTCACAGAATGCATTTGTGGGCGGTAGACAGATTACGGATGCTGGTTTAATAGCAAATGAGATGCTGGACTCGAAGAACAAGAAAAAGGAGAAAGGTGTTGTCTGTAAACTGGATATTGAGAAAGCCTATGACCATGTTAATTGAGAGTTCTTGATTTATTTGCTTGGCAGAATGGGGTTTGGTAGTAAATGGTGTCAATGGATTAATTGGTGTATCTCAATTGCTAGATTTTCAATATTGGTTAATGTTTCTCTTGATGGTTTTTTTGCTTCTTCCCGGGGGTTAAGGCAAGGCGATCTTCTTTCTCCTTTTCTCTTCCTACTAATCATGGAAGTGCTTAGTAGGATGTTACAACAGGTGGAAGCAGCTGGTTTTATTGAGGGCTTTACTGCTGGAGAAGGTAGTTCATCTCTTAGTATATCACATTTGTTATTTGCTGATGACTCCATCATCTTTTGCGGGGCAGATTTGATGCAGCTTGGTCACTTACGGTGCACACTGCTTGGGTTTGAAGCTGTCATTGGATTAAAAGTTAACCTTCAAAAGTCTGAGATCAAGGCAGTAGGTATTTTGGATGGGTTGGAAGATTTGGCAAATATTTTAGGTTGTAAAATTGGCTCATTTCCCACTACTTACCTAGGTTTGCCACTAGGAGCACCTTACAAGTCGAAAGCTGTTTGGGATTCAGTTTTGGAGAAATGTAGAAGTAGATTGGCTGGGTGGAAGCTCAAGTATTTATCGACTGGTGGTAGAATTTCTTTAATAAAAAGTGTTCTAGCAAGCCTACCTACTTACTTCCTTTCTCTATTCAAAGCCCCAATTTCAATAATCAAGTAAATGGAGAGGATGCAAAGAGATTTCCTTTGGGGAAGAAGTGAAGAGGTCTACAAATATAGTCTAGTGAATTGGCAGGTTGTTTGCACACCTTTAGAGGCTGGGGGAGTGGGCTTTCGGCAATTGAAGCTGACTAATGAAGCCTTATTTGGAAAATAGCTTTGGAGATATGCACGGGAGGATAACAAACTTTGGAAAAAGCTAATAGCGGTAAAATAGGGAGAAGAATTTGGAGGATGGTCTTCCATTACAGTAACTAGTTCCTATGGATTTGGATTGTGGAAAGGGATAAGAAGCATGTGGCAACAATTCAATAGAGGAATTTCATGGCAGGTGGGGAAAAGAGACAGAATCCTATTTTGGAAACATGATTGGCTTGGTATTGGATGTCTTTCAGAGGTATTTCCTTCAATCTTTGCAATAGCAGCCAACAAGGAAGCAAGGGTATCAGATTATTGCCGTGGTACAGGTATACAAAGCACTTGGACAGTGCAGTTGCGCAAGAATGTTAATGTCTGGGAGGTCGACAGTCTAATTTCTTTGATGGAATTGCTTTATCCTATTTAGGTGACTACTTCAACAGATGCTGTAGTTTGGAAGGAATCAAGGACCAAGGATTTTTCAGTGAAATCTTTTTATTCTTTCTTACAAGGCTGTAATAAGGACAGTTTTCCATGGCAGAAGATTTGGAAAGCAGCAGTCCCCACCAGGGTAATTTTTTTCTTGTGGTGTGCTATTAAAGGAAAAATCCTAAC
Organism: Vitellaria paradoxa; assembly: GCA_019916065.1. Taxonomy (NCBI): domain Eukaryota; kingdom Viridiplantae; phylum Streptophyta; class Magnoliopsida; order Ericales; family Sapotaceae; genus Vitellaria; species Vitellaria paradoxa. The sequence continues at coordinate 15,450,526 of CM034235.1, read as the reverse complement.
ATTGGATAACCTAAAGCACCTTGGCTATCTTTTAGCAAATCGATGTCCCACGTGCCTAAAGCAAGAGGAAACTATTCCCATCTGCTCTTACACTGCGAATGGTCGGCTGAGCTATGGAGTTTGACTCTCAATTGTTTTGGAGTACATATGTGCTTCCCGAAAGATCTTGAAAGTTTCCTATAGATTTGGTGGGGACGATCTTTATCGAGGAGGAAAAAAAGCATTTGGAATTTGGCTCCATTTTGTTTATGTTGGTTAATGTGGAAAGAGCGCAATAGGAGGATATTTGAAGATGATAGGCAGACTACTCTGAAGTTAAAAAGTATATTCCTAAGATGCCTATATGGATGGGCAAGTGAGGGAAGTAACCTGGATCTTTACACTTTTTTGAATTTTCTTGATACTTTGAATTAAGTCTTGGGTTGGGGTAGGTTGTATAGCTACAACATTTCTGTCAGCATCACTTTGATGCTAAAAATTGTTATTTGAAATAAAAATTTTTACTTATCTTTTTCAAAAAAAAAAAATTCTAATGGGTTTTTACAGCTCTCTATATAGGAGAGACAGATTCCTAAATAGGTAATAACCCTATTACAAACTAGGAAACCTATTTAACGAAGGAAATAATTGCAAGGAAAGAAATCAGCAATTATGGAGATATGATTTGTAAATCAATCTCAATCATAATTGCTAATATCAAAGAATCAAATTCAAAATTCAAATTCAAAATTCAAAATTCTCAGAATTCCAAAAAACGCAGATATCTAGCTGCTTGTGATTACCTGTATTTTAATAAAATTTATGAGTTTTTGGTGCTGGCTTCAAATTTTATGAAATTGTGTTACATGCACTTATTTTTTTCCCGTAAAAAGAATTTTGTTTATTTTTAGTTATACCTTTTTTAAATTCTTTCATACATTTGGAGTCTGTGTTGGCCAGTTTCTTACTTCAGGGAGACTTTATTAACTCATCATCTTGAAGTGAATATAATGATTATAAATATTATTGCAGGCTGTTAAATCTGGCCTACTGAAAATTCTCTCTAAAATGGGTATCTCATTGCTTTCGAGGTATTTGTCTGAATTCTTTTATATTTTGAATAGCGAACCTATGCTACAATAATTTTTCTTTTTGAATTTTAATGACAGATCTCACTGACAAGTATGCTGGATTTAGTTATTGTGGTGCACAGATATTTGAAATTTATGGATTGGGAAAAGAGGTTGTTGATCTTGCATTTTGTGGGAGTGTCTCAAGAATTGGTGGATTAACTTTTGATGAGGTAAGAAACGTTACAAAAGCCACTAGTTTGACTTACTGGTTTAGTTCAGCTTTGCATTCATTCTTAAGAGGCAAAGTGTTTATTGCTCTTAAAAATTTTAAATCTGAATTCATTTTTTTTTAATCATAGTTAAGGTAATCTCTACTTTCTATGATATGTATTTTCATTGACTTTGAAGATGTCTACATCTCTGTGGCTAATTTATGTGTTACATTTTACGTTCATTTATTTGCTTATGGACATGGCAAGGCAGACGTAAATTATTGTGGTCTAGTGGATTGTGTTTATAAAAAAAAAAAAAGGTGAATTATTAATTTAATTATACATACTTAGCTTATCATGGATCTACATGTTTCATTCTTCCTAGCATTAATTGCGAAAAAGATTTCTTCACTTTAGCTAGTGAAATAGAAAGCCAGAATATTGATCTTCCATATCTTCTTACAAACTGATATCTTCTAATTGTAATTCAATAAATATTCAACATTGAATACCTTTTATGTTTCTGTTTTTATCACCTGCAATTGTAACTTTGGATGCAAGGGATCACTGATTTGTCTATATATAGCTTAATATGTGTTGAGCTCCTTTCTGATTATTATTTTTGTCACCCTCAATATTGTTTGGGAGGGAGGCTCTTCATGTGCTGCCTTGAGTACATACATACAGTTGCCAAATTGTACTTTTGAAACTATGCTGCTGCACAGACTTGCTTGGATATTTCATGTAGTTAAGTGATGCATTAGGTTTCTGTGGAAGGTTATTGCAATCACTTGGTAGAAAGTTTTTGGTAATAACTTTTGCAGCATAATTGCAATCTATAGTTCTTATACTTTGTCACTGCTTCTAATGCATTCATTGTGCTACAAGTGCACTGTGGATTTTTGTGTCCTTTAGCAATTTTAGGTTTTTGAAATTTCTGTGTCCTGCAGTTGGCAAGGGAGACACTAGCATTTTGGCTGAAGGCTTTCTCTGAGGACACAGCTAAAAGACTTGAAAATTTTGGGTTTATACAATTCAGACCAGGAGGTGAACCATTTGTTATTTTCATAGTTTCAACTAATTTCTGATGGGATATGTGTAATTAGACTCTCTTCAAACTACTTCCTTTTTCTGGATGCTGACACCTATTTTAAATTGTAGGATAAGCAGATATGATAAAGGCAACAGTAAATTACTAAAGTTTTATCGGCACAAATTCTTTCATATATGACTGCAATGAATTGATTTGATACATAAAAAATAAAGGGAATAGTAAATTACTAAAGTTTTATCGGCGCAAATTCTTTCATATATGACTAAACGAATTGAATTGATACATCATAAAAAAAAAACGAGTTGATTTTATTCTTAAAATTCCAAAGGTTAGGTATAACTAAAGTAAAATTATTTATGAGCCTTTTTGTGGGTAAGCTTTGATGTTATTCATTTTAAAACAACCAATCCCTCTTTACCTTTTCTGAGCAAAAATGTGGATGCTGGAAGAGAATGCTGTGTTCTACCTCCAGAGCTGGTGTCTTTCATTTACGAACTGATAATTCCTTAGACCTGTGACTTTTGTTTACACTCCGAGGCTGAGCCTTTGTATGTTAAAATCTCAGTAAACATTGTGGCCTTAACTGTTTCAAGTAGTGGATTAATACAATTGGTGGTTGAGTCGGGCATTACTGCTGCTATGACATAATTTTCTAAATGGAGTAGCTGCACTACTGCTATGTGTTTGATTTTTTGAGGAATGTATTCTACTCGTCCATTCTGTATAAAGTTGGATCCAGTTAAGATTAATATTATCAATGAGAATATGTTAATAGTAATATTTGTCCGAAAGGGGCATAAATATTCAGGTGTTCTAATAAATAACAAGGCTTAACAACTTTCTTTTATTTTATTATTGATTATTTTGTTCTCACTGTAAAACGGTGCAAACTTATTAAGTTCCAATTAGAGAAAGGAAATTTTTTCTACTGCTGATACCTAGAGAAAGTGAAGAAGATACCAACTTTTAACTACATCGGAATATGGCTGAATCTCCATTACAGGCTATATTTAAAAATACATAAATATATCAGGCTCCTGCATTTTTTTTTTTTTTTTTTTTGACTTTTATGGTCACTACATAGAAGCATGCTTTTAGATGATATGGCCAGCCTCACTTCCTCTTTCCTCATTGCCTAATTTAATATGTATGATGACTTATCAAAATGAGAGACAGTGCATGTATAAATGACTAAAACTCTGCCTTTCATCGTTATTAAATTATGCTGAAGCTCTATTTCTCTCACGTTATATAAAGGGGAATATCATGGAAACAACCCAGAGATGTCAAAGCTTCTTCACAAAGCTGTTCGCCAAAAAAATGAAAGTGCTTATTCAGTATATCAGCAGCATTTGGCTAACCGACCTGTGAATGTAAGTTGTTGAAGTTCTTTGTTGTGTGACCTTTCTGACCATTCTAGTTTGTCCTTGAATAACTAAATTTGAGGAACCAAGCTCAAGAAACATTTTATTATCATCATTATGATCATGATCATGATCATCATCATCATTATTATTATTATTATTATTTTCAACGTAGGTTCTCCGTGATCTTCTCGAGTTTAAAAGTGATCGTTCTCCAATTCCAGTTGGAAAGGTTGAACCTGCTTCATCTATTGTTCAACGGTTCTGCACTGGGGGGATGTCACTGGGAGCTATATCTAGGGAAACCCATGAAGCAATTGCTATTGCAATGAATAGATTGGGTGGAAAGTCCAACTCAGGAGAAGGTGGTGAGGTAATCTGTTCAGTACTTTCAGAAGTAAAAAAGTGTATTGCACAATTGTCTCCTCTCTTTTTCATCCTTTGGACAACCTTGCAAAATTGTTACTTGATATTAGATTTATTTCTTCTACCATGAGTTGTACGTGGACATTATGTTATATGTGGTATTATTTTCATCCAGGACCCAATTCGCTGGAGCCCACTTACTGATGTTGTTGATGGCTACTCTCCGACACTGCCTCATCTTAAAGGTCTTCAAAATGGGGATACCGCAACGAGTGCTATCAAGCAGGTCAAAAATTTTTTAATCTTGCCTTTTTTGAATTACTTCATTATACTTATCATGTGAGCAGTCTTTGCAATCCCCCCCTCTCTTACACACACACACACACAAACACACTCACTCATTTTCACTCTCTCTTTCTCACACTCACTCTCTCTCTCTCTCTCTCTCTCTCACACACACACACACACACACACACACACACACACACAGAGTGGGAGAGAGGGGGGGAGAGAGAGAGAGAGAGCGCAGAGGGAATGTTTAATGGCAAACGTAGTGCTTTTTCCACCAAATTACATTGCTCCGTCATTAAAAACCTTAGATAAGGTGTATCATCTCTTGTGCTTTTGGTATCAATATTTCTCAAAAGAATTTGTTTCATCTTCTTCAGGTTGCTTCTGGACGTTTTGGTGTCACTCCGACATTCTTGGTCAATGCTGATCAATTAGAGATAAAAATTGCTCAAGGTGCAAAGCCTGGTGAAGGTGGACAATTGCCTGGGAAAAAAGTTAGTGCATATATTGCAAGACTTAGAAATTCTAAGCCTGGCGTTCCCCTTATATCCCCACCTCCACACCATGATATTTATTCTATTGAGGATCTTGCTCAACTGATTTTTGACCTCCATCAGGTGAAAATTGTCATCTTGGATCTGATTACTATCATAATTAGAAATGTGATTTTAGAACAATGATATCACTGATATCTAATTTATGATCATTGGGCAGGTCAACCCTAAGGCCAAGGTCTCTGTAAAGCTTGTGGCTGAAGCTGGAATAGGTACTGTTGCGTCTGGGGTTGCGAAGGGTAACGCTGATATTATACAGGTATTCTGTGTGGCTTGTGATTTACATGCACTGACATTAAAATTTTCATGATTTTCCCGTGTGCATGCTTTTAAAAGGTTCATCAATTTTGTTGACTTTCAGGTAATGACAAACTCTCAGAGACTAAAGTGAAATCATATTTAGTTAAAGTAGTTACCTATTTTGTGTATCATTTACAAGTGGGGTTAAGAGAGGGGGGGGGCATGCAAACACCTGCATTGTGGAGGATGAATAACTCTCTTCCACATTGTTATTGAAGGAGTCTCTTTATGTACAGAATGATTAAGCAGCTGCATGCTGTTCACTGTAGCTCAGTTAATCGAGTCCATACATCATTGTCTGGGAAAATTGTTTCAATTGATTATGATTGCTGTGCAGGTTATATATATGATTTTATAATTTTATATAACCCAGAAAATGGAAGGAGACAAAGTTCATTAAGTTTTGGTATTTATCAAATTATGAATGTCCGATTCACGGGCTGTTATTCAAAGTTTGCTTGAAAGTTCTCTATTGTCATTGTGTGAATCAATTGCTAGCTAATATCTCTGATATCGAAGTTTCATATCTGAGATGAGTTTTCAAGGTCCTTCCCTTTTGGGCTGGTTGTGGGTGAGGTGGGATTCAAACCCCCGACACTCTGGTTCTTAGCCATGTGCTTTAATCCTTTGAGCTCAATTCATCGTCTATTGTTCTATGTTTTCTTGGATAAGCGTTCCTGTTCATTGCTACTGCACCTGAGCAAATGCATTGTAGATGTGAACGGATTCTATTGTGTAAATCATTCCACTTCTAAACAAAGCACAAAATGGGAAATTTTGTTGGCTGGTAGAGAGCCTGTCCTTAATGTGATGCAAAGTTTAAGCGTCAACTTTTCAGCTCAAATTTAATACAGAACCATCACATGCTTGCTGCTTTTTTGGTAGTTGTGCTCAATACTTTTCGTTTGCTCACTACTTCACCCAATTAAAAACACGTGCAGCTTTTGGACCAATGAAAATTTTGTTTTATTTGATTGATGCTTTCATCTACATCAATTTGTTCTTCATAATTACTTGTGATGTCAGTTTGGATCTACAAGAACCTGTAGAGTAACTACAAATAATGTCAATTGCATGATATTTGTAACCTGGTTTGCAGATATCGGGGCATGATGGGGGAACTGGAGCCAGCCCTATAAGTTCCATCAAGCATGCTGGTGGTCCTTGGGAACTTGGGCTTACTGAAACAAACCAGGTTTGCTTACTACTTTGAATAAATGGTCTGATTTCCTCCTCCAAATTGTCCTGGAATCAGTTCTTGATCTGAATGTTCTGAGGGAAAGAAAAAAAAATCTTTGCAGACACTTATTGAAAATGGACTTAGAGAGAGGGTAATTCTCAGAGTTGATGGAGGCTTCAAAAGTGGTTTTGATGTCCTAATGGCTGCAGCAATGGGTGCTGATGAGTATGGGTTTGGTTCTGTGGCAATGATTGCTACTGGATGTGTCATGGCTCGTATCTGCCACACGAATAATTGTCCAGTTGGCGTTGCCAGTCAGGTATTAAGGTTTACGGCATCGTGTTGTCTTCAAATTTCCTTTGCTCTCTCTTACATGCTTCAACATTTTTGCTTCTCTTCTGTTTTCAATCATATATTTCAGAGGGAAGAACTACGAGCTCGTTTCCCTGGTGTGCCCGGTGATCTTGTCAACTTCTTTCTATACGTCGCCGAGGAGGTAAAAACCTTTACATATTTGATAAATTGAGCACTGCCATGCCTAGATTCCCTAGTTATTCTTTTATAGGAAGCAATACTGAAGTTTTTCTGATAGGAAATTTGTATAGGAGAAGTTACGGTCTCGCAGGATAGTTGAGACGGAGATCAAGTTTGTCACTGGGTAAAAATCTTAAAAAATGTGATAAAAATAACTGAAGAAATATTTTGGTATAGCTGTACTTGAAAAATATTCCATGAAGCTGTTAAGACTTTAGTTTGGATGGTGAGAAAATAAAAGAAAACTAAAGAGAAAAAAGAAAGAAGTTGGATTAGATTCGAGAGCAATCCAAAACTCTCCCAAATGAGAAACGATTTTCAAATAAAATAATTCATTTCATAACCATTGGATCCCCCTTACATTGTATTCATAGCACTAATACAAAAATATATCTAACACTATTTCCTAATTCCATCTTTTGGTCACATAACAGAAGCAAGGCCTACATGTATAATTGGTAGCTTGTTCCTAGATTTATTTTATGATGATCAAGTGTTTTATTGGGTAATGACAAAGTTCTGGAGTTCTGTTCATTTTGTGATGTAGCTTGGTTTTTATAAATGGTCTATGGAACTGGGAGTTGAAATTTTTGTTTTGTTATGGTCTAATTTTACCGAAATAAAAAACTAATGTATAATAATTGTTGGAATATATCCCACGCAGATAAAATCAAGCCTTCCAAACTTGTATGATAACATAATGGGTCTCTTCACTTCTTACCAATTGGTTTTGAGTTGGATGCTTTAATGTGGTATCAAAGCTTAGTGTTAGAGGACTTGTTCCCCCTTTCATTTTTGAAACTCTCAATTGTAAATTTTCCGTACTCCGTGCACCGATCTAGCTTTTCACATGTGAGTAGTTGTGTTGAAATTTCTCACATTGATAATTCAAGTCTCCCAAATTAGTATGAGATCCTAATGGGTCTCTCCACTCCTTGCCAATTAGTTTTGAGTTGATGCTTTAATAATAATTTTGTTGCTAGTCAACAATGGCACGTAAATGCGTAAACACACATCTGTGGTATATTGACACTAGAAGTGACCTCTATTCTATTCAAACAGATAACATGTCAAAGCAATTGAGAGAACTTGTTCTTTGAGAAAATTGTATTTTGTTCAATCATAACTTACAATTTATAAAATTCTTTTATGTTATGTTACAATTGCACATAAGAATATATATATATATATATATTAAGAGTCTGACGGGGGCAATCTTTGGAAAAGAGTTCAAAGAAGATTTGGAACTTGGTTCCTTTTTACCTCTTTTGGATTATTTGGAAAGAGCGTAACAGGAAGATTTTTGAAGAAGACTCGAGGATTGTTTTGAAGATTAAGAGTGTATTCCTTAGTTGTCTATATGGGTGGGCAAGGGAAAGGAGTGATCTAAACCTTTGTTCTTTTTTAAACTTCCTTGATAATTTGAGCTGATATTTGGTTTTGGGCTAATTTGTACAGCTCTATTGTACAATAAGCATCTTCTTGATGCTTATTCAGGTCTTCAGAAATAAAATTTTTATTTATCCTTTTCAAAAAAAAAAAAAATATTAAGAGTCTGACGGGGGAAAGAAACCTAACTTGATAAGGTTGGTTGGTAGAAGAGAGCTAGAATGTATAGAAATATAGACGGGGTTTGAGATTTACTTCCAATTTTCCCTTCATATTGCTTTATTGATTTCGTGGGCTTTGTGGAAAAAGAGTTGCTATTGTAGAAAGGGTAAATATAAGTTATATGTTGAAGATAAGAATAGAAGTGGTAAGCTTTTTGGGAAGTGGTGCTTTCGGTATACCAAAGGATCGACTATCTTCAGACTTTCAGGTGTGTAAATTGAAATGTTGGCATTGGACAATTAGAATGAATGAATGATGTCCTTAATAAGTAAATCCATTATTCTCAAATCCTAAAATTAGAAGAATAAATGAATTTTGTTCCTATCTCAACTTTCTACTTCCAATTTTTTGAATCTTGCCCAATAAGCTTGTATCATAATTAATGTTCTTCTCTTGCATATTTCGGTCCATTCACTTTATTCAACAGTGCTCATCAATACACTTGTTCTCCAAAAAAACAGTCTTGGCCTAATTGGCCCGATAAGCTTCTATCATGATTAATGTTTTTCTCTTGCATATTTTTGTCCACTCACTTTATTCAAGAATGCTCATCAATGCACTTTTTCTCCTTTTTTTGTTCAGGTAAGGGGCATCTTGGCACAACTGGGCTATGAGAAGTTGGATGATGTAATTGGGCGAACAGATATATTAAGACCTCGACATATATCATTGTTGAAAACACAGCATCTTGATCTCAATTACATTCTTTCTGTATGTATTCAAGAAGTTATTTGTGTTTATCTGTCGTCTCAGGATTAACTTGTTCCAGGTTTGTTGCATATATGAAATTTATCTATCTATCTATATATATATTTTCCCCCTCTTTTTCAGAGTGTTGGGTTACCAAAGTGGAGCAGTACTGAAATCAGGCATCAGGATGTTCATAGTAATGGCCCTGTTTTGGATGATATTTTACTGTCAGATCTAGAGGTAAACAATTATTTGATTACTGTTTATGGGCAATGAATGTGATAGGTCCTTAAGACTCGCTTTACAAGTTGTATCATATTTTAGTTCTAGTGTACTTGTCCTCAATTTAGTTGGTGTAAGACTTGCTTCACAAGTATCATATTTCAGTTCTAGTGTAGTCATCCTCAATTTAGTTGGTGCTTGATTTTGTAGGTTCAAATAGGTCTTATCGTTGATCCATTTAAGAAGATTTATGGTATAACATTAATTAAATAAAAAGAAAAAAAGTAATTATGGTAGAACATTGTGCCAATGCCAAGGGACTGTTTGATGAAAGCACTTTGAATTTTTATTGTTTCACTTTTATTTCAATGTTTTGCACCTGTTTTTGAGATAGTAGGACTAAGGTTTCCCAAGAAGAAATACAAATACCCATTAGTTTTCTGGGTAACTTGATATACTATGGTGTAACTTGATAATGCTGGTATTGATCACTTTCAGAAAATGTTAAATGGTGCTTGCTGCTTTAAGGATGTGACACCACAGATCTCCCCGAGGGGCTTTCCCCTATGTGGGACATTCAGCATGCCATAGACTTCATACGTGAATTCTAATTGCCTGATTTGCCCCATTATAGGATGAATCTTAATGAGCGTGTTGAGTTGCAAAAACAAGTAGGAGAACATTTACAGAGGGGTGCTATTCAAGAGAGTCTCAGTCGTTATGCTATACTTGCTCTGTTAACCCCTAAGAAAGATGGGTCATACAGAATATACATTGATAGTAGAGCCATTAATCAGATCACTGTCAAGTATAGGTTTCCCATTCCTCATCTCGAGGATATGCTAGACCTTCTAGCCAATTCCTTTTGGTTCTGCAAGATAGATCTTTATAGCAGCTACCATCAGATTTGCATGAGGCTGGGCGATGAGTGAAAAACTGCTTTTAAGACCCCAGATGGCTTGTATGAATGGCTAGTAATGCCATTTGGATTTTCCGATGCTCCTAATACCTTCATGAGGGTCATGACTCAAGTCCTATGCCCTTTCCTAGGAAAGTTTTTGGTCGTATACTTCGATGACATACTTATCTACAGTAAGACCAAGAAAGAACACTAAGTCATCTTAGGCAGGATTGGAGGTTTTGCGAACTGCTAAGCTTCATGCAAACATCGACAAGTGTTCGTTCATGCAATCTTAGGTGCCTTTCCTTGGGTTCATTGTTTCTGACCAAGAAATAGTAGCAGACCCTGAAAAAGTGAGTGCTAGTTGTGAGTGGTCTGAACCTGACTATTTTAGAGGTTTGTAGTTTTCATGGGTTAGCCACATTCTATAGGAGATCCGTGAAGTGTTTGGGGTCTATTATGGCTTCCATCACAGATTGCATGAAAAAGGGAAGTTTTTAGTGGATCGCAGCTACCACTAGGACATTTGAGGAAACCAAGAAAAGGATGGTAGAAGCCCCTATTTTGAGACACCCTGACTTTTTTAAAGTCTTTGAGGTTGTTTGTGATGCCTCTGGGATAGGTATGGAAGGTGTTTTAAGTCAAGAAGGTAGGCCGATAGCATACTTCGGTGAAAGCTTAATGAATCTAGGATGCGATACTTTACATATGATAAAGAGCTGTTTGTTGTTGTATGTACTTTGTGGCATTGGTTTTATTATCTGTTATTGCAAGAGTTTGTTTTATACTCTGACCATCAGGCCTTAAAATACCTTCATTCCCAGAAGAAATTGAGTAATAAGCGTGCTTCGTGGGTACAGTTTCTTCAAGAATATACCTTCGTTCTCCATCACCGTGCAGGTGTAGAGAATAAGGTTGCTGATGCTTTGAATAGGGTTGCACTTTGCAGTCTATGAGTGTTAGTATCATAGGTTTTGATAGGCTCAAAGATGAATACTTGACTTGTCTAGACTTGGCCTAATCTTTTCAAGACATCCAAATGGTAACCATCGTGAGCTTGTTGATTTTATTATTTGAGATGGTTACTTGTTTCATGGGTCCAAGTTTTGCATTCCCTGTACTTTTGTTCGAGAATTTTTGGTTTGGAAGTTACATGTAGGGGGATTAGTTGGACATTTTGGTAGAGATAAGACTATCTCTTTAGTCGAAGATACGTTTATTGGCCATCTTTAAAGAAAGATGTGGCTAGAATTGTTTCTCAGTATCGCACATGTCAGGTAGCAAAGGCTAAAAAGCAAAACTAGAGGTTGTACACACCCTTACATATCCCACATGCACTGTGACAGGATGACAGTATGGAATTTGTTCTTGGCTTATCTAGGATTGCTAGAGGTCATGATTCTATTTTGGTAGTAGTCAATCAGTTTTCTAAGATGGCCCACTTTGTACCTTGCACCAAAACAACTGATACTTCACATGTGACCAAGTTGTTCTTTAGAGAGGTTGTCAAACTGCATGGACTACCCAATTCTATAGTGTCAGATAGGGATGTTAAGTTTGTGAGTTACTTTTGGAAGACTCTATGGAAATTGTCTAGTACCCATTTGAAATTGTCGTTTGCTTTTCATCCCCATACTAATGGCCAGACTAAGGTGCTTAATCGGAATTTAGGAGACATGCTTAAGTTCTAGTTGGGGAGCGTCAGGGAATTTGGGATTTGTTACTCCCTACCACTGAGTTTTCCTATAATAGCTTTGTCAATTGTTTCACTGGTAAGAGTCCTTTTGAGTGTGTTCATGGTGTACCCCTTGCCAACCTATTGACCTTATTCCCTTACCATTTGATAGCTGACTATTTCAATCAGCTAAATCTTTTGTCCAATACGTTTAAGATATCTATGCTGATGTTCGACGTAAAATTGCGACTAGTAATTTAGATTATAAGTTAGCTGCTATGTATATCGTCGTAATATTGCATTTAATGAAGGGGACTATATTATGGTTCGTGTTTGCCTAGAGCGTTATCCTAAACATTCTTTCAAGAAATTGCATGCACGTGCTATTGGACCTTTTCGTATCCGTAGCAAATTGGGCCCTAATGCTTATTTAATTGATTTACCTGTTGATATAAATATTAGTCCAGTTTTCAACATAGAAGACTTGTTACCTTAGCGAGGCACATTCGAGCCTCCAGTCTTTCCTATTAGTACTTTTGTAGGTCACTCAATTGGCTCTTCTGTTCCTTCACCGGTGCCAGCCATTCCTCCTCTTCAGCAATTGAATGTAGAGCAGATCACTGATGTGCTTAATTTTGAGACCATCATTTCTCCTTAGGTGCACCTTCAACGTTTTCTTATTAGGTGGATGCACAGACCAGACTCCGATGTTATTTAGATTACCAAGGAGGAGTTCTACTACATTAATCCTCAGCTCTTGGCGCATTATCTTCAACAGTACTCTGTGGAGCAAAGTTTTTTTTAGCCTGGAGGGAACGATAGGGATTATGATAGCCGTTTCCAGTTCAAATATTCTAGGTAGTGACATAATTTGAATTGGATAGGTTAATTTTAAGAGGGAGGATTTTTAGGAGTTTAATTTATATATTTTTCTTAAATTTCGATATTTGATTATAATTTGATTGTGATTTGATTATTCTATTTTAGGAAGTTACTTGATTTGGTCTTCGGCCCTAACCTATATAAAGGGTTGGAGATTGTAAGGAGTATTTAGTTTTGAGAAGGATATTAAAATAAATTGAGTTTTCTTTCCTTAGTTATTATTTTTGTCGTTGTTCTTGTGTTCTTTTGTTCCGTTGTGCTACGTCAAACGGTTTCAGAAGGGGAAGGATGCTTCAAGGAGGTGTAATAATTCTGTAATGATGAGGGAAAGGTTCCTTTTTTTTTTTGGGTTTGGGGGGGGGGGGGGGTTGAGGGGGGAGGAAGAAGGCTGCTTTTGTGATCCGGTGCCTCTGGCTTGTGTGGAACAGGATTCAGCAGAGGAAGGGAAGTGTGAGGAAAGTAAAATGAGGTTAGTGGGCTGTGGAATAGATGAGGTGAAGGTGTCACAACGGGTGTTTAGAAGGGTTAAGACAATAAGAAGACTCCTGGGATTATCGTGTGGAGTTTATGAGTCTGAGCTTGTTAAACTTCTTTCAACCATTGGAGAGTATAGGAGACTGAATGCCAAGAAATGCACCATTGTTGATAAGGAGAATAAAGAGAATAGGAGGAAAGGGGTGAGGAAATTAAAAAAGTTGGAATGCATCATTTTTTATGATGGCAGGGGAGCTAGGATCAGTAAGGAGGAGATAAATTTCTGCTAAGTTATCAATGAAACCTAAGTTGATTAGTTGGAATGTGGGGGTATCAATGGAGGGTCTAAAAGAGCCATAATAAAAATGGCTATCAAGATGCGGGGGCCTTTGGTTGTGTGTTTATGAAGATAGGAAATATGGAGGACAAGGTGGTTAAAAGTATTTGCCTTTTTTTTTTTGGGGGGGGGGGGAGGGAGTTGTCTGTGCGCGCGCGCGGGGGGAGAGGGTAAATTGTTTAGGTGGTTAGCAATGCATGTTGAAGGAGCTTCATGGGCTTTCTTTTTTTTTTTTGATGTGGGATAGTAGGCACTTGTCTTTGGAAGAAAGTGAAATGGGGTGCTTCCTAGTGAGTTGCTACTTCAGAAATATGGAAGATAATCTGTTATGGGTTTTCATTAAAGTATATGGCCCTAATGATCTTACTCTTAAATCAGCTTTTTTAGAGGAGTTTGAAACAGTGGCTTTCAGGTTTTTTTTTTTTTTTTTTTTTTTTGGGGGGGGGGGGGTGGTCTTTGGAGTGCGGGAGAAGACTTTAATATGGTGAAGTGTTCGGCTGAAAAAGGAGAAGGTTCAACATGTGTACTATAAGATTATTATTCTCAGAGTTCATAGATAATTTGGGTCTTACAGACTAACTTCTGGTGAAAGGAAGTACACATGGTCCAACATAAGGAGCAAATCAAGGATTGACATGTTTCTGGTTTCCACTGAGTGGAAAGAACTTTTCTCGGACTCTATCTAGCTGTTGTAGAGTAAGGTAATCTCGGATCATTTTTAGTCATGCTAGACTGCAGGGGGATGAGGGGTGGGCCCAAACCTTTTAGATTTGAAATTATGTGGCTTAGGATGGATGGATTCAAGGAGAAAGTAAGGAATTGGTGGGGGCAATATAGTTTTTCAGGTTGTGCTAGTTATAAAATGGTGAAGAAGGTGCAAAGTCTAAAAAGGGACATGTCTAGATGGAATTAGGAGTTGTTTGGAAAGGTGGAGGACAGAATTAGTGGAAGTAGTTAGAGAGCTTGATGAAAGTGAGGAAAATTGTCTTCCGTCAAGATATAACTGGACTTCCAGATGTTGCCAAAGTATTTGTTTCCTGGTTTATATGATCTTGCAAGAGGCAATGGACCACCAGTAGTAGATTATGTGGATAGATATGGGCAGAGTCAGTCTTGGAACATTGTTCTTCAGAGGACTCTTCATGACTGGGAAGTGGAAAGATTAGCAAGTCTATTGCAGGAAGTTCAGTAGTCCTATCTGAGGGAGGGGGTGGATGTGATGGAGAGATTAGCAGGTCTATTGAGTGTTTTTTTTTTTAATTTTTTTTTATAAGTTGAAATTATAAATAATTGTTTATGGCAATAGTTCCCATAAGTCCTTTTTTAAAATCCAAATTAATTTCAAGTTCTCTTTCCTTCTTTCAGCATCTATCCTTCATTTTGGTTACTGTGTTAATAAGAATCTGAGGAAATTTTTATTGTCCATCCAGATATCAGATGCAATTCAGAACGAGAAAGTGGTTGATAAAGCCATAAAGATATACAATGTGGATCGTGCTGTTTGTGGGCGTATAGCTGGTGTAGTTGCAAAGAAGTACGGTGACACTGGTTTTGCTGGACAGTTGAATATAACGTAAGTTTTTTCTTTGTGGTATTTGTGCTTATTGGCATTTTCTGCTCTGTTGGGTACAATTTCAGTTACAAAACTAACCAGAAACTCTTTGCATGCAATAGATTCATGGGTAGTGCTGGACAGTCCTTTGCTTGTTTTTTGACTCCTGGAATGAACATTCGGCTGGTGGGAGAAGCTAATGATTATGTGGGAAAGGTAATTGTTGGTGCAGTTAAGATTTGAGTTGATCAGTACCACATCTTGCCTTATAATTCAGATGTTTAAATTGCCTTATTTCACTCAAAATGTGGAGTGTTATTGAGACGGCTAAGTTCATTTTGCTAGTGCCTACATTGCTACTATAAAATAAGGAAATTGCTAAGCTACTGGAATTTTTAACCAGAATATATTACCGGCATGATGTGGAAATGGCATTTCTGTAATATAATTACAATTAATAGGTTTATTTTTTTTATGAGACGGGTTCAAAAGGTTTCCAAATCATTCTGATAGGTTTTTCCAAACTTAAGAATTCTGGTTGAATAGCATTACTTGAAATATAATATCAAGCTGGTCATTTGCAGTCAACTAACTACTCCAACGTAGCAAAGTTGAATTCTTTTTGTTTGAATGATCATTGCATTTTTTTTAAACCATCAAAAAAAGATCATTGCATTTTTCATGTTCTGTTATTCTGTTAATATCTGACGCTAGTCATTTATGTCTAGGGTATGGCTGGAGGGGAATTGGTTGTAACTCCAGTTGAGAATGTCGGGTTTTGCCCTGAAAATGCCACTATAGTGGGTAACACCTGCTTGTATGGAGCAACAGGTGGTCAAGTCTTTGTCAAAGGGAAAGCTGGGGAGCGTTTTGCAGTGAGAAACTCTCTTGCTCAAGCTGTTGTGGAAGGTACTGGAGACCATTGTTGTGAGTACATGACTGGGGGTTGTGTGGTTGTGCTTGGAAAGTGAGTATCGTCTCCTTATCTTCTATCAGTTCTATGTTTATTGTCACACATACTGAAACTTTTGATGACTCAACTATGTTCCCTTTTACAGAGTGGGTAGAAATGTTGCTGCTGGTATGACTGGGGGGTTGGCATACATTCTGGATGAGGATGATACTCTTATTCCCAAGGTTTGTTTGCAAATACCTTTCTTGACCTATGAAACCAATGGCATGCTAGCACACAAAAATTCTCTTTCTTATACACCTAGCTTGTTTAAATGCTCAGTTTATCATAGTGATTTATTATCTTCAAAATGGTAGTACCTTTTAGTCTACTTGCACTATGCTAGGTGCAGGAAGCTGGTGGTGATATTTTTATAAAGAGAGAAAATGAAAGACCCAAATTTAGTGTGAGAGAAATTGGAACGTGGAGAGAGATTAAAAAAACGAATTTTACTTTGCTCGAACACTTTTCACTTCGTTGATTTTTCCTCTACATAGTACATCAAGTTGTTTGCTTTTATAGGCAAATTAGTGAATGACATATGGACCATTATTTCTGCTAGCCATTAAAAAGCTCTTCAATGCATTCAAAATAGAAGTCATATTTCTTTTTTTTTTTTTTTCTTTTCTTTTCTTTTCCTTTTAATACATGCAGTATTCTATTTTCAAAGAGCCTACCATTTAGCCTGGCCACATGTTTTTGTCAATTATTAACACAATGGCTATTTGTCACGTCTAGTGAATTAGGACTGTTCCTATACTTTTTAACTTTTGTGTGTGTATGTTTCAAATTAATTTGTAATGCGAAAAAAAATCTTTAACACTTCGTTTGGAAATATTCCTCTTTTAGAATTGATTTGATTTGGTAAATGAAATTTTGTGTTTGGAATACATTTTGAGTTTAAGAATTGAATTGATTTGATTTAAGAGAGATATCAATTTTGACCATATTAATAGAAAATAGAAAGTATAGTAAATATGATATATGAGGATAAATAATAATTTAAGAAAAAAATGAATTCTTGTCAAATTTTATTGTTTTGGATTGGATTACAAATTATATAAAAATCCCAAAATTTAAGTTATGAAATCAAATCAAATCCAACTTATAAAATTTTATTTTAATTCCAAACATAAGAATTGATAAGAATTCTTATCAAATGAAATCAGATTCCATCAAATCCATTATTCCAAATGGAGTGTAACTTCTGCTATTTTTTTGTGTTGAGTCTGCTTAGGTGAAATTTGCCCGTCTTTTTGGACAAAGCATGTTGGATTCCTGGTCATGTGGTTTCTGCAGCCACTATCCGGATACCATGTGCTGGATAAATCTTGCTGAATCCTCATGCAGGAATTGAATATTAACGTGATATCATTTTCTTCAGCATATTGTGGCTCATTCTTTTCAAATTTTTGGTTGATATGAGCAATCTCTATGTGAGTGATTGGAACTTTGTAGTTAGTGCATTTTAGTTTGCAAGTAGAAGCAGATTTTGTCCTACCAACTGTAGTTGTTGGATTGCTAAATTTATTTCTTCCTCTTCCTCTTCCTTTTCCTTAGCTGCAATTGCCAAAATTCTGACACCTTGTCTTTGTTGCTGTTGTTGAAAATAGTCGCGTCCTATATTATCTAGTATCCTCCTTTCTAATATAGTGAGTTTTGACTGGAAATTTTGTTCAGCATTTGTTCTTGCAATTCTGGTTATTCTTTTTTCATGGGCTT
Source organism: Vitellaria paradoxa (assembly GCA_019916065.1). Taxonomy (NCBI): domain Eukaryota; kingdom Viridiplantae; phylum Streptophyta; class Magnoliopsida; order Ericales; family Sapotaceae; genus Vitellaria; species Vitellaria paradoxa. The sequence continues at coordinate 15,432,601 of CM034235.1, read as the reverse complement.
CAAGCGAACCCATTAGCTCATGGAGGATAAGTGCAGATAAATCTTTTAACTCTTCCATGACAGCAACAATATGCTCAAATTTTTCTGACAAGTTTTTCAGTATTTTTTCAACTATTTTTCCTTCTTGAATGGAAACTCCAAAATATGTGATTTGGTTTATGATTTCTGTAGCTTCTGGAAAAAAAAAAGGTTGAACGGTCTCTATTTCTTTAATGTTTAAATTATCAAAATCTCGCTATAAAAATTGATGTTTAGTGGAGATGACTTTTTCAGACCCTTAAAATTCAACTTTCAAGAGGTCCAATGCTTCTTTTGAAGTATGTGCACCCAAAAGCCGAGGAAAGATAGTTTTTCTTACCCTTGGCTAGAAGTTGCCTGATGCTTTTGAATCTTTTCTAAAATTCTCCTTGTACTCCTTTTGTTTGGCTTGTGTCCATGATGCTAGTGTTTCCTAACTTTCTGCAGAAAATCCTTCCCACAATCTCTGATAAATCTTGAAAGATGAAAAGAGTTTTTCATTTGAGTACTCCAATAATCACAGCTTTCCCGGTCAAATACGATGCTAGATTTGGAACATAATTGAAGGTTGTATTATTTGAAATTGAGGCCCTGAACAAAGCAGAGAGTACAAAAATAGTGATCAATAGAGGTTTTGACCCTGATACCAAAAATAATTGTTGGGTGCAAGAAGGTGGTGGTGATATTTTGTGTGAGAGAAAATGAGAAACCTAAATTGAGCGATAGAGAAATTGGAACAGGAGTTGGGAGATTAAAACAATGAACTTTACTTTGTTTGAACACTTTTCACTTCATTGATTTCTCCTCTACGATGGTACATCAAGTTTGTTTGCTTCTATAGTCAAACAAGTGATAGACATGGACGAAAAGTCCATTACTTCTGCAGCCCATTAAATGCTCGGCAAAGCATCCAAAGTAAAAGCCATGTTTTTTTTTTTTTTTTTTTACATGCAGTATTTTATTTTCAAAGGGCCTACCGTTTTTACACGGGGCACCTAGTTTCTCACATTTACAACAGGCTAGTTTGTTGTATCTAGAGAACCAGGATGGTTCCTACATTTGTTGACTATTGTTTTTGAATTACAAATTACCTTTTTTAACACACTATTGTCTTGGATTGTATAATTGTGAACCAGGTAAATAAGGAAATTGTAAAGATCCAGAGAGTGGTTGCTCCTGTTGGGCAGATGCAGCTAAAGAGCCTGATTGAAGCCCATGTTGTAAGTCTACCAAAGGAACTGCATTGTCATGTGCAAATGCTCTCTCTCTCTCTCACACACACGTGCGTGCGCGCGCACAAAAAAAAAAAAAAAAGAAAAAAAAAGAAAAAGGGAATCAATTACGATTACTTGACTTGTAACAGAATCGCAACTTATGTAAAATGCTGTTATATTCTTTGGTCTATCCTCGAATTCTAAAGTACAAGTAATTCAACATGTCCAAAATTAAAGTTTGATTGCCAAATTGTTTCTGAAACTCATGTTATCAAAATTATATATATATTTTTTTCTTTAATTTGGAAATCTTTGTTTCGGATTTGGGTAATTAAACTTTATTGCTGTTACTTTTAAAATCAATGTTGATGCCTGCAATGATGACAAATCTTGGATTTATTCAAGTACTTCTGATTTGACAACATCTGTATGTCATCTTCCTCGTCAATTTTGCTCTTTCTTTTTCCCTTCTAGTCTGTTGGGGGCTTTTCATATGTTGTACCTGTTATTCTATGATATTTAGATCGTGGATTTGTCTAAAAGGGGGATTCAAAATTTACTTCTCTTGCTGGTTTGTGGTGGAAAATCGAAGGGAAAAATCATGAGATTTAAGAAATTAATTAAAAATAATTAAATTGCGAAACTAGTTCATTGACAAATACTTTTCTATTTTCTTGTATTATTATTATTATTATTTTTTAATCTACTCAAATATGAGTATGCTATGTTTTTCTTCCTCTTTTCCCTTTCACTTGCTTTCCCTCACCAATTCCTCAATCCAAACACACTATTAGTGGAACAATTGAGCATTTATATTCACTTTTTTCCGGCATTCTCTTGAATGAAGTGCTTGTTGTTTTGCTTTTCATGTAGGAAAAAACTGGGAGTGGCAAAGGTTCTTCTATTTTGAAGGAGTGGGACAAATATCTACCTCTGTTTTGGCAGTTGGTTCCACCTAGTGAAGAAGACAGCCCTGAGGCTTGTGCAGATTATGAGAAAACAGCCACCGCCAAGGTTACTTTGCAGTCTGCTTAGAAGAACGATATTTTACAACCATACTCAATTGGCATGTGTGTGTGTGTATATATATAAAAACACAATATTGCACAACCGCACCATCACGGATCAAATCAGGGGTAGATTCTTCTATGGAAACACCTTCTCTCTCTCTCTCTCTTTTATGGGAGTGGTTCGAAAGTTGCTCGAAAAAAGGTGATCATTGGTGCCTTTTGTTGCCCGGAGACGAGGAACCTGTTCTACTGCAGCTGTATAGCAATGGTGCAGAAATTGTAAATTCTAGGACTTCGAAGGTTTTGTATCGTTTTTTTTTTTTTCCTTTTCTTTATTTTATTTTTCTTTTATTGTAATCCACTTTCATGGTGGTTTTTCTTTTCTTACATCGTCTAGTTTTATTCAGGATAAGTATCTCGAAATAAAAAAAAAATAAAAAATTCATGCTCATGCTCAGCAATAATTCTTTTTTGGGCTCTCTTTGTACAAGTCTTGTGGCTAAACACTTGGGAGCCGCTAATTTATCAAATTGGACAGATCAATAATCTCAACTCATCTATTAATCGAATGAATTCAGTAAGAAGCCATCTTGGGGAACTGAGAATTAGCTCGCCTGAGAAAGAACTCTCACAACTCGGCATCTCAAATGGCTTGACTGGACACGTGTTGGTCTGCCCTCTTTTGTCCCGCGTAGCGTTTGTCCATCCTCTTACTGGCGGCTGGAGGGTTGCGAGTTTGAGCTTTGCTGTTTTTAGGTTAAACACTCTGGAAAGTGTTAAGTAGGGGTGACAAAGTTAATTCATACTTATCAATTTGTTTAATTAAACTCATAATAAATGAGTTTATATCTTGTTATTTTATTAATTAGGTTATTATCAGGTAATTTATAAAATATTTATTTATAAACGAATATAATTGGATTGTTAAATTTGACTCGTTAAAATATTAATTAAATTACAAATAATAATAATAATAATAATAATTTATACATTACTGTCTACGTTCACGTAATCTCCCCTCTCCTCTCTCACCGCTCTCTAATCCCTCTCAATTCCTTTACAGAACTTGGAATTAGAATCAAGGAAAAATAAATTTAGTCAATACCCCTATATATATATATATATATGTTTATATATATATTTGGGTCATAAGTTAAACAAACGCAAAATATACAGATTTTTTTTCAAATCGAAACTCAACCCACACAACGCCGATATGTATTTATATGAATAGATTCAATTCATGCCAAAAGCTTCAAATTTTTCTTTGAGACAGCTGGTGGAGACCTCTGAGTCTAAATTGAAAATCATAACGGTCCCTTGGTTGTGCCCATCGGGGATGCCAGCCATGGACGAAATCGTGAACTGGGCCCACATGGCACCGTCGAAGATCAGATCACGCGTTGGGGGCGAGCTGAAGCGGAGCCACCAAATTCTGTAGTTCATGCACCGAATTGAAATAAATTTTTAATTAAAAAAAACAGGTTGGGTCATATTTAAATGGATGAGATACGGGTCCATGAGTTTGTATTAACCCGTGTCCAACTTACCTTTTAAATAGACGGGTTTGGATTGCATCTATTTAACCTTCAATCCGTTTAAATTCATTACTAACCCACCTAATCTGATCATTTTGCCACTGCTATCGGTATCATGTTGAGATATATATGCTATAATTTTGATAACTGAGTTATGGTGTATGGGTTTGCATGTGATACCCAAGTGACATTAATATTATGAGTAGATTTACTATTGTATAGGATGGTTTACCTAATTGATACAAGTTGTCTTGATTTTAGTTTGGGTTTTACAGGTACAAAAGTAGTGGGTATACGTACCCATGTGTTGCAAGTTGCTAGACCTATGCAATGATTGCTTACTGATGTTCCAGTAAGTTAGTAATTTACGAAACTGAGGTATATGTCAGTGTGACATAAATGGTATTCTTTGAGGTTTAAACCAAGATGGTGGATGCCATAGGCGTATTATTCACAGTTAAGGTTTTGGCTTAGGCAACAAATGCTTGTAGTGGTTGTTACTCTTTGGCTATGGCCTTAGACGCTGACACATCCTTGTGATGGTGTATGGGAAGGAGCTCTGTGGCAGACTCACACTACTACAGAAAGTCTTATGGACGACGGGGCTACCGGTCGACCGCTTCGTGGCAGTCAGCTTTATTATTTTCCACGACCGCCAAATTCCACCGGACGACCGCCTTGAGGCGGTCGAGAATTCTCACATTTTTCCCACCAAAAACTATCCCCTTTCCCCCCTGCACATCCTCTGTCAAACTCCCTCTCACACTATCATTTCCCCCTCCCTCTCAGTTTTCTCTTCGGCCTATCTTTCTCTCACTATCCCCCCTTCTCTCTTCCACAAATCTCTCTCTCTTCAACCCCTCATGACCCAGGCGACCAGTGCACTCCTGTCTTCAGCTACTATCACCCCGCCTCTTTCTCTCTCCTCATCTCTCTTTCACGAGCCACCGCACGGCAACCGAAGCAAATGACCGGAGCAACCAAAGCCTCGATTTCGTCCAAAAATAGGTAATGCTCCCTTTCCACTTCGGATTTTGTTTGGGTCTTGGCTGTGAATATTTGAGCTTTTGATTCCAGAAATGGTTGGTATAAATTGTGGGTGATGATGCAATTTTTTTGCTTGTTTGGCTATAGCCCAGAATGGGTTTTGTGAGAATGATGTACCTTCTCTGCTTGCCTCACTTGAATTTAATTTGCTATCACAGCCTTCATATTGTGGCCATTGTTGTTGGGTTTTTGTTTGTTTCGGTGATAAGCTTCTATAACCACTGATAAGCTTGTGTGTGTGTGTGTGTGTGTGTGTGTGTAAAAGAATTGATCCGAAGAAAGGGACACCTGTGTCAGCGAAGTGGAAGTCCAAAAATTGGGCCATACACGTGTTATTAGTTAATTTCTAAGCTTGAATCCTCAGTGAACCAAAATTGATCCCAGCTAAGTTGGGTTCTCTTTTCTTTGTTTTTTTGTTTTTTTTTTCTTGCTAAGTATTCATTATTCTCATATATTTTTTAAATACCTTTTTATATATAAAAGTTTTCAAATGAATATTATAAAAAATGTGATAATTTATATAATAAAAAAATCACTAGACATGATAGCTGATAATTTATAGAATTAAGTTGGGTTATCTTTCTTTCAAACTTTATAACATATATATTAGTGCTAAAAAAAATGTGGAGAAAAATTAAATTAATATAAATAATAAACTTATTTTTTAATTTTTTAAATTTTTAATTGAAATAGTGGATAACTTTGTGAGATGTTTTCAAAGAGTCAAATGTGCAACAATTACTAGTATTTTAATATAGTATTAGAGCAGTAAAAAATCCTGTAAACTTCACCGTTGTCAAAAATTTTGTGTAAAAAATTCACAAATATTTGATTTCTTAAAAAATTATGACATCCAAAAGGGCCGTGTTTTGGGGTGGGGGGGGAAGAAAACATAAATAATAAACATTTTTCTTCCTATCTATCCATCAAAGCTTTTAGGGCCATTTGAAGATAAAAAAATTAGAATAAAATATTTTTATTTTAACAAATACTTTTTAAACCTTTAGTAAAATTATTTTTAACAAATTATTTTTTATAAAATATCTGTGTGTTTTTGAATATTTATAAACTAACAAATAGTCAAAGTTCATTTACTTTAACTTTTTAATTGTTTAATTTTGCCCTTACATCCCTATTCATGTATGTTTTTATGATAAGCACACACGTGTATTTTTACATATAAACTGTGTCTGCCACTAGCAAGTAGTAATGCATACTCTCTCAAGTGAGAAAGAAATTAGTTTGAACTATCTCCACTTCTATAAATTAATTAGTCTCTTTTAGATTTTGACCCTTAAAAAATACCATATGCAAAATCAGAAATTTCAACAATTATGCACACTCCTACTTTGGCGGGTTAGAGCTATTTCTTTTATCACAAAATCATCACTACTAGAATTAAGTGAATAGGGGTCTCACGGCACGTTCAAGATGGTTGAGAAAAGTACAGTAGACGACCACTTAAGAGACATGCTCGACCACTTTTAGGCGGTCGTCTAAAACTCATTTAACTCCTACTCATCTCTTTCTCGTTCAAACGTATTTTCCTTCTTTCTCTTTGTCTCTCTCTTCCCATTATCTCTTCCCCTATCCACTTCATAAATTGTCAAATGTATGTTCAATTTTTTTTATTTTGATTTAGTTAATTAAATTGTTAATTGTTTAGATAGTAAAATTGTTGAAGTTGTAAATTTGTTAAATTGCAAAATTGAATGATTATTTTAGTTAAATTAAATATGCTTTGATTAAGTTGTTAAATTTTTCATATTGTTAAATTGTTTGAGTTGTAAATTTGTTAAATTGTAAATTTGAATGATTATCTTGGTTAAATTGATTGTGCTTTGAATATTATTTTGTTGAGTTGTTGATTATTTTGTATGATTACTTTGGTTGGTTTAAATACTCTTAATTTGTTTAATTTTTTCTACTTTAATATAAGGTTAAATTCAATTAGGGGTTACCTAAATTTAAATAAAATGGTTAACAAATACATAATATTAATTATATTATTTATCTCGAAATGATCAGCAAATCGTTACAAATCCAAATAACTTTCATGAAATCTCCAAATAGTTCAGTATAACATATTGGAGATTCCCTTTTAGAATTCGTTAAGTTGTTATCTTCATGCATGTACATATATTCGTATTTTAAAATAAACTTAGACCCGTTCGAGGATCGTATCGCGACAGTCGATTTGGTCATCTTTGATGTGACGAGTTGAATCTTTTAAGACCTAATTCGTTCCTGTGACAAGGATGCCCAAATCAACATATGCGATCCTTGAATTGTCCAGTTTGGACAGTTTGAGAATGTAATTATCCATCTTATACTCAACACTGCTCATGCCAGTTCTATGTCAGGCGATTTTCGTGAATCGACTCCCTTTGTTTTCTAGGTACATACATAAATGCGGGAAACACCGTTTTTATGTTGTGTACTTGGAGAATTACGTGGAGATGCTGCCGAAATTTTATCTGACAATAGATAAAGGGATTAAGGGCATTGAGTATGAGTTGGATTGTGCATTCTCGAATGGGATAGGACCAACCACCCTTTAGTGACAAGTTTTAGGTTTTTTTTTTAAAAGAACATTCATGTAGGTTTCACTGGTAAATTATTTAAACATATTTCATCCATCTATTTAGTACATTCGACGATGTTGTATTTGAAGAGATGGACAAGACTTGGATTGACTTTCCGGATAGGTTGTCAACTCGATACGTACAAGGGATTGAAGAGTTCATTGCATACACCCATATGTTGGACCAACAATCGATCAACTGTCCGTGCAGAAAGTGTATTAATCGATATTATTTCACACGGGAAGTGGTTAGGGATCATTTGATTAGGCATGGGTTCTTGAAAACTTATAAGAATTGGACAAAGCATGGGGAGGCTTATACTTCGCTCCAACGACATGAGGAAAGGGTTGACTTCTATGCAAATGTTATGTCTGGGGATCCAATGATTGAAATGATGCAAGAGATCTTGGCTGGGGTGCCCGTCGTAGAATTGAGTAGTGAGGCTAATAAAGTGAGGGGAAGTAATCCCCGATCTGGTGCCAACAAAGATTCGACTACGCGTATTTGAGAGAATACGCAACACCTACCACCTTGATGTGCGGGCGATCATTGACACAGTACAGGAACGCCTAGCTGAGCTTCCTGAGGATGAACGAGATTCGATTGAGAGGCGCGATGCCACCTTCGCAGAGGTTTTAGGTCGGGATGGGCACGGCTATACGCACGGCGTTGGTAGTGGCATATCTAGGTCAGTAGTCTGACAGGCCACCGCAGCTGCCTCTTTTGCCACCGGGCAGAGGCATACGGATGAGGAGATCGAGGCCATTATTGCTGCTCGCTTGGACACCTTCCACAGTGACTTGCGTGAGCATCTTCGGGCTGAGATTAGAGACGAGGTCCGGGCTGAACTTCGGGCTGAGGTTCAGGCCTCAGTTCGAGCTGAGATTCGGGCTGAGGTTCAGGCTGAGGTCCAGGCCTCGGTTTGAGCTGAGATTCGAGCGGAGGTTCAAGCTGAGGTCCAAGCCTCGGTTTGAGCTGAGGTTCGGGGGGAGGCTCGCGCGGAGGTCCTCGATGAGTTTCGTGATAAGGTGTTTCAGCGTATGGAGCATATGCAGAATCAGCTGCGGGCCGAGTTCCATGGCCCACGACAATCTAGACAGGTAAGAAATTGAGTATTAAACACACATTAATTTTTAATATTTTTAAATTTTATTTTCAGATAATTAGAATAACTAAAATTTTGAATTATTAAATGTAGGAGGGCAATGATGACAGCAGACCACCCTAGCCTCCAGTGTAACGAGATAGTCGTGATGAGGTACAATTTTAATTATTTACAACTGCATGTATAAATTTTATTTTGCATAAATTTCAATACTGTTTTATAGTTCACAAATTTCTACGTAGGTGTTTATATATATCATGTTTCGTTCGTAGACTTCAAATGTAAAGTCAAATATAAAAACATGAACCTTACAACTTTGATCTTAAACATAGGTTGAACATGGGTTTGAACATGATACTTACAATTTTGATAATTTAACATAGGTTTAACATAGGTTCAAACATGAAACTTACAACTTAAAACTTGAAACTTGAAATATAGAACCATGCAATGGCAGAGTCAATTGCTCCAACCGAGCATGCACCATTCGATCTAGATGGAACTTGATGAGTAGCGAGTTTCAGCCATTTGGGACTTGCAGCAATGAACCGTGCATGAATCTGAATTATGGATCACCCGGAGTGGCCCCGGGTAGATTCTACTCAAAACTTGAAACTTAGAAACACCCACAGAGAACTCAACTGCTCAAATCGAGCATGCATTATCTGATTTGGACGAAACTTGACGAGAAGTGAGTTCCAGCCATTTGAGACTTGCAGGAACAAACCACGCGGGCATCCGAGCTATGGATCATCCAGAATGGCTCCGACTAGGTTCTACTCAAAACTTGAAACTTAGAAACGTTTATGGAGAACTTAACTGTTCAAACTGAGCATGCACCTTTAGATCTTGATGAAACTTGACGAGTGGTAAGTTCTTCCCATTTCGGACTTAGAGAAATAAACCATGTGAAAATCTGAGCTACGGATCACTCAGAATGGCCCCGGGTAAGTTCAAGTTGAAACCTAAGGTTTAAATTCTCTAACTTAGGATTTGACTACTGCAACCGAGCAAACGGCATCTGTTATTAATGGAACTTGACATCTAGCGAGTCTAAGTCATTTAGAAGCTGGAGGAATGAACGGAGCTTGAATCTAAGTTACGGATCACCTAGAAATGGTCTGGGTAGGTTTGAGTTGAAACTCAAGGCTTAGAATCTCAAACTTAGGATTTGGCTGCTCAAATCGAGCAAATGGCATTCGTTATAAATGGAACCTAATGTGTACTAGATCTAAGTCATTTAGAAGCTATGGGAATGAACAGGACTTGAATTTAAGTCACAGATCACCCAGAAAGAGTAAGGGAAGTTTATGCTTCTAATTTGATTAAATTTAAATATTTACACTTGCGGTTTGTTTATAATTTTAAACTTGAATTGTGTATTCATTATAATTTCTATAATCATATTTAATTTAATTTTTTTTATTAATTTCAGGTTTGATGGGTTCTCTTATGGTTTTGAGGTCGACACTTACTCGAAGACATTGTTTTGATTATATTTTGTAAAATTAAGGATAATGTAATTATTATTTTACCAAATATTTTATGAAATTTTGTTGGATAAATTCATATTGTCGTAGTGTATATTTGAATAAACTAGTTTAATCAATGCACAGGTTTTTTTTGCATGAATGTACAGGTTTTTTTTGCTTTTTAGCAAAAATAAACATATTTAAAAAAAAAAAATACAATAAACGACCGCCTTTAAGTAGTTGTTAAAAATGTTGGGTAACACTTTAGACGACCGCTTTTAGGCGGTCGCCAAAAAGGGTCTCAGCATTCTATATAACTTTAGACGACCGCTTTGAGGCGGTCGCCAAAAAAGGTCTCAGCATTACATATAATTTTAGACGACCGCTTTGAGGCAGTCACCAAAAAGTTTTTGACGACTACTTTTAAGCGGTCGCCAAAAAGTATTTAGCGGTCGAGACTTTAGACGACCGCCTCTAAGCGGTCGTCTAAAACTTTTCTCGACCCCAGCATCTACGACCGCTTTATAGCGGTCGTATGGCGGTCGACAAAACTATAGACGACCGCTTTATGACTTTAGACGACCGCTTTTGGCGGTCGACAATTCCCTTTTCCCTTGTAGTGTCAGCTGGGTGAGTACCTAAACTCGAAGTTGTGAAATGGTTTGATTTATATTATTGTATATTGATACTAGTTGGGTATATTATTATATGTTGATGCTGGTTGGATATATTAGTGCATGTTAATGCTAGGTGGGATACGGTTACGTGAATAGCATATTTTTTGTTTTATTGTTAATATTACCATCATATTCACAATAGGAGCATGGTTAGGTAATTTTTTATGTTCCGTTGTGTTGTGGGCATCATTATTAGTGTTCACTTCCCTATAAATCGTATTGCAAGTTCAAGGCGGATGGATTGGTGGGATCTTTGGGTCGAGAGGCTCAAGTTTTCTTTAAGCTTTTCTTTTATTGTCTATATATTTACCACCGAATTGAGTGTTATTTTGTATCTTATTCTTTTGACACATCGAATGTAAAATAGTTGTACATGTTACATTATGGGGATTGTACAGACTTGTTGATTCCCAAAACGTTTTTATAGTTTAGAGTATTGTTACCTAACGTATAGTTAAGGTGTTATTATTTTGGACCTATTTTAGTTTTTTCTTTAGTTATGTATGATTCTGATTGGGATAAGTTGTATGTGTATTATGTGATTGTATGTATATTATCTCACGGTCCCTAGTAACAGGGATTTGGGGCTCAGTAAATAAAACTTAACAAGAAGGTATTTTTATGTAGAGCATATATCTATCCAATCTTGAACTGGAAGCTTGTACAAAAGTTTGTAACGCAAAAAACCAATTTCAGAAAGTTTCCTACTTCGAATATGACTCCAAACTACCACATTTTCTTGAAATTTTTTTGTTGTCCACTGGGAAAAACTTAAAAGCAACCTAGCCAACGTGTTGCAAAAAATTCTAATTCACCGAATCTAATTTTGCCATCCAACGACTTACCCAACAAGGTGTAAATTGCGTAATGACCATAATTGTCTCAGATTGTATTGCTCATTGGCTTGTTGTTCCAGCCATGCAATATATGTTCAATTAGGAAACTTAATGTATACCACTTGGAATTAAATTAGGAAACTTAATTGCAAATTAATTTGAATTCTAGTGGGACATCAACTCAATAATGTAAATCAAATGCAATTCAAATCTAATTTATAAATCCAACTCTTTATCTTGTTAACGTGTCTCTAGTTGATCATCATATAGAGCATCATAACTCTTATCCATACTTGAATTAGACTGCTCATAGTTACAGTGACCATGACTTGCCTGTTTTCCTTTTTTCTCATTGAGTTTTTGAAACATCTCCTCTAATTCAACTTGTTTTGCGTTAGCCTCAGCTTGCAAGTCTTGTCTCCTTTTAATTTCTTCAGGATCATTGACCCTGCGTTGCCTCTTTATTGTCTATCCTGGAGTTGTGATGGTAAGTGCACTCCTCTTCTGTCTGGAGAGTTCCATTTCAACTTCTTCTCACGGAGATCGTGGAGGCGTTGTATTACCGTCTGAAGTCATGATTGATGAGATTCAAAAGAACATGAAATTCTTTAGAATACAAAGATGTGGAAAACAAAGAAATGAGTCTCACGGTGGGTGCCAAATGTTCAGCAATAAAAAATATCACCGGACTTGCTCACCACGTTAACTAAAAAAGTAAAAGTCAAGCTTGCAGAGTAATGAAAGTCAAAGAAAATGGCCGGAGAGGGTTCCGACCAAAAACCTTCTGATTGTAAAGTTAGAATAAGCTTGAGAGAATTATAATGAAAAGAGTGAAGTAACAGTTGACAATAATGAGCATAGTTAAATTAGGGGCTAAGTCTTGTATCTATAGTATGATAGAACAAATAAATTAATGTGTAAATAATTGAATTGCAATGATTATGTATTTTATACATATATATTAGAGTATATGATGGTCTCATTTCTCTTAAATATCTCTCATCTCATATTTAATGCTTCCCACTCAATATAAATGTGCGTGAGAGAGACTATTATAATATATAGAATAGAATCTTGAGAAACATTCAGATATCACATTTGTTTGCTGCTTGTAAACGAATGAACCAATCAAGTTAACTACTTGATAGGAAATTCAGTTCATTTATTACCATTTTGCATTAATGATTATAATAATATCAACACAATATTACTAAGTGGTGGAATCCAATTGTGGTGGTCAATTGACTATTAGACCAATACCGAGCATCCTCCTATACTGTATTTTTGTAATCGAAAAGATACCACACGTTCCTGGTTATTTTTGTACATACAGTTCCACATATAGATATATATATTGCAATGGTAGACCCGGCAGCTTGGTTCACTTCCTATGGCTGGGGTGTTAGCCTGGAATTAACATATGAATATTAGACAAAATTCAAAAGTTTCCATGCAACTTGAACATAAAAAATATTGACAAATATTTAGATTGTCTAATCAGTTTGAAACTCTTTTGGGTCAAGTCATATATATAATGGAAGTTCTCCCAACTTGGACATAAAATATGTTCTCAAAATTTCTCCAAGCAATGGATTTGGATCATGGTATCATACGACCGAAGAATAAGGCTGAAATAACATAGATATATATAGGCATACATTTATACATATTCATGCGTATATATAATATTTCATGTGGAAACTTGTGTTCGCCCAATAATTTGAATGTACTTCCGTACCTGTGGAATGTTGTTCATCAAGTCGAAATGTCTAATAAAAGCAATATGTAATCTAGGGAAAGCAAGAAATGGTGTTTCCCAGCCAGCTCAAAGCCCTGGAACCAACCCCATAAATTTTGGTTGTTAGTACCCATACAGATGTATCAATAGGTACGAGAGCACGCCAGCCCGCACGTCGAACGGTACATTTTGGCTCCGTTCGGAAACCTAACTTTTTTTTTTTTTTTTTAAATCATTGCGAAGCGTAACTAATTTTGAGTTTTTTGCTATTTAATTTTTTGATTCATTTTAGAAATGCTCAAATTTATTCTCCTACATTTTAAAAATTTTTTAAATTATAAAAAGTAAAAATATCAAATTAGCAAAAAATAATAAGTTGGAGAAAAATTTTCAGCTTCTGATATTTTGCTTGAGATTTAGTATGAATATATTAAAACTAAAATTTTAACATATTATCTATATGTTACAAAAATACAAAAATATACAAAACAATATTAGATACACACCACACAAATAAAAATAATAACTATTTTATTTTTTGTTAGGTTATTAATTACGTAATTTAATGTTATTTAAGTATTTTTAAATTGTGTAAATTGTGAAAAGATTACAAAATAAATAATAAAAATAAATTATGGATTAAGTTAATCTAATCTGATTTCCGAAATGAATAATAAAAAATAATTTATAAATTAAGCTAATCTAATCCGACGGATATAAAATTTAAAAATTAATATAAGACCAGATTTATAATTAAAATATTGGAAGTAATGTAGGCCAACCCAGTGTCCGAGCTGTAGCCAACGGAAAGCAATTTTCTCTTTTCTGCCTCCGCCATAGAAAACAAGGTCACACGCGCTTGCATAATATATACACACACACACACACATATATATATACCATTAAAGGATGCCAATGCATAGAAAGCAAGGTCACACTACTTGCATATATATATATATGTACACACTAGTTATAAAAGATGTCGTGTAAATTAGAGGTTGATATCAAAAAAGGAAATATAAAAGTTATTAAAATTGTATTTGAAAAAAAAATTAGTGAGATAATTAGATAAAAATGAAAGAAAAATAAATTAAAAAGGATACAAGAAAATAAAAAAATATAAAATTCTAAATATATTCTTTTATTTGAATGAATTTAAAATATAAGAAAATAAAAATATTCATCAACATATTAATTTTTGTAATTTAAGTAATTAATGGATTGGATTTTCTATCACAATCTAAAGAAGAGAGGAATTTTAAATTTATATTCTATTCTTTTTCTTCTAACAAATTATTAAACTAAACACAACTTAAAAGACATGCAAGAGAGAAGAATAATTGATAAACATCGAATAAAATAATAAAAGAATATAGAGAAAATAATTATGAAAAATATTTTATTCTTATCTAAATGGATTAAAAATTATAATAAAATAAAAAATTTATTAGTTTTTAATTTCTTAACTTTCATTCCTTTTTTTTTTTATTTTCCATCATAACTCAAACAAGAGAATAAATTTTAAATCTGTATCATTTTTCATTTCTTTTGTAGAGAGAGATATAAGAGAGAAAGAAAAAATTAGATAATATGAAATAAAATAATAAATAAAAAAGAAAAAATAATTAATGTTAGGGATTAGATTCCAAGAATTGGCAAATTTATGATCAAACAAAGAGTTATGTAATATATAGATTTAGTGTAGGTTAAGACTTTATATCTTGAATTAGATAGAAGTATAAAGGTCTTAGAAACCTATTTTCATAGTCTTAGAAACCTATTTTCATAGTCTTAGAAGTTTGGAATAAGCTGAACAGAGCCAAAGTATCAAAATGCAGAAAGATCGATAAAAGGCCACGGTTACTCGTGGGATAATGCCGAGAGCTAAATTCCAAAGATTGGTCGTGTGGGAAGACCGTATCGATTTGCTGCATCGCCACAGGAAGGACACGGGAGCGAGCTTTCTGCGAAGTGTTGTTTCAAGCTTTCCAAACTTCTGTTTTGAATCTTGTGCATCCCAGGTTTTTATATATATTCATTGGCGTGCTTAGGGTTTGAGAGAGAGAGAGAGAGAATAATCATCAGATTGTGATCTAGACAATTTTATTGTTCTCTCAACCATTTAGTCAAGGATCTATGCATCTATGTGATTTGAACGAATTCGAATCTTTGAAGCGTTGAGGATTCAGCAAAAGAGTTGTTAAGAATTTGGTGTTGTGCCTTCAAGGAGTTGGAGGATTTTCGTTAAGGAGTTAGTGAATCGAAGAGTTGAGCAAAGTTAACAATATAGAGTCGAAATATCGAGTCTATCAAGAGGTTGAGTTTGTAATCAACGTTTTGTTTTAGTGAAAGTTTTGAGGAGTTTCCTTGCATAGATTTCCTCGCTTTATTTTTATCCTTCTCTATTTATTGCTTTGTGATTAGATTGATTAATTGGGATATTTAGCGTCTAGGAGAATACGAAGTTTCAATTAATAAAAAAATATTTAAGTTTCTAAAAAAAAAATCTAAAACTCTAAAAAAGAAAAAGTGTTTTTGGAGTAAGAATTTATTTCAAAAAAATGAAGTGAAAATAAAAAGAAAAAGATAAGAAAAAATAGAAAATAGAAAATCTTAAATATATACTCTTCTCTAAATGGATTTAAAAAATTAAAACAAAAATCATTAATTAATATATTAAATTTTCAATTTAATTAATTTAATTTTTTATATTTTAGACAATTTTTTTTTTCTTTTTGCATTTTGTATCATAACTGAAATAAGATAAAGAATTTTGAATCCTTATCTTTTCTTTTTTTTTTTCTCGACAATTCTTGATCCAGACACAACTTAGATTTTCTTTTCTTTTTTCTTTTTTTTTTTTTACGTGGAGAAAGAGAGATACAAAGACGCAAGTAAAAGAGAACAAAATTGAATAAATATGAAATAACATAATAAAAAAGATAAAAAATAATTAATAAAAATTTAAGTTTATCAAAGAAAAACCAAAACTCTTAAAAAAAGCCAAAACTTAGAGGACAAAAAATATAAAATAAGGGCAATAATAAAAAAAGATAAAAATATGTATGTTGAAAATACATTGCAACTTATTATAAAAAAAAGATGCAGCAAAACTTGAAAGACAAAACAATATAAAACAAGGGCAAAATTAAAAAAAATGGTAAAATATGAACATTGAAAGTGCATGCTTATTGTATAGAATTGAAAAAAGTTGAAATTCTATAAAAAAAAAAAAAAAACTAGCAACACTAAAAAGACAAAAAAATAAATAAAACAAGAGAAAAATTAAAAAATTGGTAAAATTACGTACGTTGAAAGTGTATTGTGCTTTATTATATATAAAAAAACTACAGCAATACTTGAAAGATAAAAAATAAAAAATAAGAGCAAAACTCAAAAAATTAATAAAAATATGTATGTTGAAAGTCTATTGTGCCTTATTATATATAGTAGAAAATAGTCAAAATTCTAAAAAAATTGGAGCGACCCTTGAAGGACAAAAAAAGTAAAACACGGAAAAAAAATAAAAAAATTGTTAAAAATATGTGTGTTAAAAGTGCACTGCGTTTTATTAAATACAATAAAAAAAACCAAAATTCTAAAAAATGCAACAATACTTAAAGGATAAAAAATGTAAAATAAGGGAAAAAATAAAAAATTAATAAAATTATGTACGTTGAATGTGCATTGTGCCTTATTATAAAAAAAAACTTGCAGCAACACTTGAAGGAAAAAAAATAAAAAATAAGGAAAAAATTAAAAAATTGATGAAAATAAGTGATTTGAAAGTGTATTGCAACTTATTATATGGAATAGAAAAACAGTCAAATTTCTAAAAAGAAAAAAAAGTAGCAACACTTGAAGGATAAAAAAATAAAACAGGGGAAAAATGAAAAATTAGTAAAATTATACATGTATATTGAAAGTGCATTGCATTTAATTATAAAGAAAATCGCAACAACACTTGAAGAATAAAAAAAAAAAAAAAGTAAAAATTAAAAATTTGATAAAAATATGTATGTTGAAAGTGCACTGCGAGTTATTATTTATAATAAATATGTACATGATAAAATAGAAATAAAAAAAAGTAACTTTGAAAAAGAATTGAAATAAAAATAGAAAATAAATGTATCTCTTTAAAAAGAAAAAAATTTTAAAAAAGATACACATAAGTGTAAAATGGTAATAAATCTTAAATCGAAAGAAGGTTAAAATAGAAAAAAAAAAGGGTGCTAAAAAACCTTTATCATTACACTTAAAAAAAAATACACACACCAAAAAAGACTCAAAAAACAAAATAGTAATAAATTAAAAATAAGGGGAGATAATTAAGAAAAATAAAGTAGCATTGAAATTCAAAATTTTATTTCCAATTATTACATGGAATAGAAATGTTTATATATATAGATATTATGAGCACCTACATGCATGCATATGTAGGAATACAAGGGGTAAAAGAGATTAAAAAGACAAATCAAACCAAAGGACCGCCCATGTGTTTCCTGGTGGCGGCCAACCCCAAAACCACCAAAAACACACACCCTTTCAGTATCGAATTTTCCTCATCGAACTCAAAAAATGCCACTCTGTTCTTTTCTTTCTCCTAGAATTTTCAAAATCAGGAAAATAGGGTTTAAGAGTAAGAGTGAAGGAAACAACAAACAAAAGAAAATTCTAACCACATGGTTTTGTTTCCACGCCATGCCACATCAGGTGCATGCACTTTGTGGGTGATCGCAGATGTATACTATATATACACTCAACTTGTTTATAATATATGTGGAGGACATATCTATAATTTCATGCCCCTGTGAATTTCAACATATTGTTATCATAATTATACTCTAGTGGTGAATTCTTTTTCTTTAAAAAAACATGGATTTTGTTTTCTTTTATTCATTTATTTATTTATTTTTAAGTCTTTGGGTTTGAGAAAGTAGGACAAGAGTCACGAGACAAAAATAATGGATAATACGCAAACGACTTCGCAAACCCAAATTTCATCTCACCGTAGTTATCCATTACACCATCAAATGGAACCAAAAGTTAATAAAAATCGATCACATTTCAACAAGTAATATATCCACTGATATACAGTTTAATTACTATTGAGCACTGGGTTGAAAAATATATATATATATATATAGAGAGAGAGAGAGATTGAGAGAGAGAGAGGGTTTAACATACAAAGCTTGGAGCGATGGATCAGAAACGAGAAATTTATCTAGAGGGAGAAAGTTAAATGAAACCCATGAAAGAAACTCAGACGGATGTAGTTGCAACGTTGGGTACTTGCGAAGGAGAAAGCGCCAAGAGAATTAAGACGGCCATGATCAAGACCGGGACGAGGAGGAACATCGAAGGCGGCGGAGGAAGCGGAGGCAACACCAGCGGCAGCACCAGAAGCGACACCGCTACAACCGCCAGGACCGCCACAGACCTCCAGCTGAAGAACTTGAACATCAACCTCCTCCGTTGACAAGCGCGATACTTGGAAATGTCTTTGTAGTTTGAGACGACAACCGCCGATCAAACTCGTATTTCATCTTCTTCCACCATTTCGCGAGAATCATCGAAACCACGGCGGCTTGTGTCAGATTCCGGCGAGGCCACGGCGGTTGGTCATCGGAAGTTGGCTGGTCAAACAGATGATGTGCTGGTCAGAGAAAAACTGATGCATATAATATATACATATGAATGTAGAGAGAGAGAAAGAGGGAGAGAGAGATGGGGTTGTGGCAGTAGCATGGGCAGAGACTGTATATATATATACATATATATATGTCTGTCTGTGTGCGTGTGTGTAGATTGTAGAGGGAGGAGCGAGTGAACTGAGGACCAGAGTTTGCCGTTACAAGTCTGCTTTGTAAAGTGTTGGCGTCGTTAGCGGTCTGTCACCGCGAAGGCGATTTTGTCAGCAGAACGTGTAAACGTAAGAACAAAGTTAAGGCTAAATACATCGTACCAAGGGATTTTTCTAGTGCATGACAGGGACAATCTCTCTCTCTCTCTCTCTCATCGGCCTTTTTTCTTCATAGGTTTCCAAGGTAGTAAACCACTGTGAAAAAAATAAATAAATAATAAATGTGCAGTTGAAAAATCGGATTGGGCTTTTCTTTTTTTTTTGGGTCACTTTTTTTTGTTATTTTAAATATTAACCGTTGATCTTATTTAAGCGTTAAATACATAAATTTTTTAATTTCTATTGGTGATTTCATTTTAATTTTTAAATAAGATCAATGGATGACATAAAAAATAACAAAAAGGTAACCAAAAAAAAAAAATTACAGGGAACCCAATCCTAAAAGCATGATAAAAATGGAAATGCAGAAGATAATGACAAAGTTAGCTTATTCCTAAAAAGAAAAATAATTGTGAATAATAATAATAATAATAACAATAACGGATAAATAAAAATAAATAAATAAAATAATAAGTGCAGTCCAGTGCTTCGATATTAGTCCAGGAGTGGGGTTTCCATAAAAAGTAGAATTGGCTCTCGCAATAAATAACGAAGTTATTTTTATCAATTAATTTGACCCTTTTTTTATTTTTTATATAATTTTTAAAAAGAGTGGGCCTATTTACATTTTATAAATAAATTTTTGTACTCCACTTTACTTTTTTATTAAATAAAATTACACAATTACTCTCATTTTTACATGAGGATATTTATGATATTAAAATTATACAATATATATATCTCACTAGAAGAATGAGCGTAATTGTATAATTTTATTTAATAAAAAGTAAAGTGGAGTACAAGAATCTATTTATGAAGTACAAATAAACCCACCTTTTTGAAAACGGTAATTTTTAGACGAGTTTATCGTATTAATAGAAAAAATAAAAAAATTCGAATCTGTTTGGCAAAAGTTAAAAAAATAAACAAATAAATTTTTTCTTACTTTTTTATCCAATTGAATAACTTTTCCGCAAATAAATATGAATTTTTGAAAATTTTTATTTTACCGAATATAATTAAAATACTTAAAATTTATAATTTTTGAAAAAAAAAATAAATTCTAGTGAAAAAAATCATACAAGATGGAAAAAATTACAAAAAAATTAAAAACTAACTTTTCAGTAACCAAACCAATCTTTAGCAGTGTTGTATGGAATTTTCCAGTTATTTTAACTATTTTTAGTGTCTAATATAATTAAGTTTATACTTTTTTATCTTTATTTAAATATCATTATGGCATTAAAATTCATTCCTTCCATAAGCGAAGAAATTTCCGTATGGTAGACTCACACTGAAAATTTATGCCTTTTCAATATAATAATACATTGCACACAAATCTCACTTGAAAATTAAAAATGAGAGGAAAAATTTGCTATATTATGGGTAAATTACATTCATCTCTTCTTAATATTTGAGAAATTATATTTTATTTTGAAATGTTGTTAATATTGACTTATTTTCGATAAAATTAGCCGTTAAAACTTAATAGATTATGTTAAAATAATTAAAATTTTAGATATTTTTTCTATTAAAATATGAGTCACATTTTTGTCATTTTTTTTCTTTTTTTACAAAAATTTTAAAAAATAAGTAAAAAAAAGTAAAAAAAAATTTTGAAATTTTTGTAAAAAAAACTGACGAGATGTGAGAGAGAAATGAGTAAAATAAGAAAAATAGTTAAAATTTTGGTTAATATGACATTTTATGCTAAGTTTTAATGATTAATTTTATCATAAAGGAATTAATGTTAACAACATTTTAAAATAAAGCACGTAAGTGTAACTTTTAAATGTTATGGTTGCTAAGTGTAATTACAAAAATGTTAAAAAGAGGTAGATGTAATTGATCCTCGTATTATTTGCACCTTTTTTTTTTCTTTTACTTTTTCGTGGGAAAATAAATCAACATTGAATCTCTCTTACAAATTTTCGTCACGCACAAGTAACTTGGGCGTTTGGTGCCTAAAATTTTTTAAAAAATTTTAAAAAAATTTCAAAAATTTTTAAATTTTTTCTACCAAAATTCACTATGTGTCATTTTTACATTACATTAACATTAACTTTTAAATTTTTTTAATTTTTTTTTGACTCTCCAAACACCACCTAATATCGTTTAGTAGAACACATATATACATATAATTAAGTTCAGCTGCTAAAGGTTTTAGAATTATTTTTTCAGTGGTCATCAGCACGAATTTTTTTCCAGTACTTAATTTTAATTTTATAATCACATAAATTAGTTCAAGCGTACGTGAATTGGTCCAAGCATCGTGAGTTATCAACCAAAAAAAAAATTATATAATATATATAATAAGATAAATTATACTCACTTGCACTTAATATTTGACTAATATTTCACGAATGACAAGTAGCTCTATTTATTTAGAATTTAAACTCACACTCTTTATTTTAAAATTTTATTGCAAATATATATGTTTCTGTATTTTTGGTTATCATGGTCGAACTGAAATTAATGAGATAAATATTGAAAAATCATATGAAATGTCTCATTTAATTCTTTAAATTATATAAAATGTTTAACCTGCCATTGAAATCTCTAAACATTTAAAAAAATCTGTCTTTTCCCATTTTAATTGAGTTCCATCTCTAATTTTGAAATCGAAATTTGGAAATGACAAATAATGAATAAAGAAAAAAATATTGCAAATTATTCCCTCTTCACATTATTAATATTTTTTTTTTAACTTTCAAATATCTCAACAGTGATTTGAACAATTTATATAATCTAAAAGGGTTAATGAGATATCATGTATAATTTTTCTACACAACCACGGTATTTTCCATTTAACATCAACAACTAGACTAACAAAAAAAATTTAGTTGTAATAAACATTTTAAAATAAAAAATTTTAAATTTTAATTATTAAATATTAGAAGTAATTATTTGTAATTAATAAAATAACAAGATTGAGAGTAGGTAGGTGTAATTTATTATATCCTATTGGGGGAAAATTCTATCCAATTTTTACCATTTGGAAAAAATTTAAATTTGAAGAAATCTTAATGAGTGTTAGCTTATAAGGATCAATACCTAATTTAATTAAGATGTAGTCTAATATAACTGTGCTTTATGGAAAATGACATTGACATGATTCATGAACCTTCCCTCTCTGTCACTAATTAAGTAATTCGCTATAAGTTGCTTTAATTTTCTTCCAAGCTAAGGTGGGTTTTCTGGACTGGTGGGAAGGCTGTGAGAATTTACAATAATTGATTGGTCATTGAGGAATTAAATGAGTAATTGATGAACTTAAAATGGCAAAAACAGAAGATACTGACAAAGTTGGTCGAAGTTCCTTTTCCTTTGAAAGACACTTTAATGGGGGGCAAAATGGCAAGATCCAGAGAAAGTATATGTGCATGCATGCATGTCACTGCCAAAGTTTTTAACAATTGTATTCAATTTTAATGTGTGTGTGTTTATACATATAGGGGTAATGTTATATAATTAATTAAATTTTTTTAAAGAATTATGCACTGAAATAATTTTTTCATATTGTAAATTTATTATTTTAAAGAAAGAAAAAAATCAGTAAAATTTTCCTTTTATTATTATTACTATAACATTATTTTCAAATAATTAAGCTTATGTAATTAAAAATTAATTTATATATTGATGTGCCCTTTTCAGACAATAATATGGATATACAGCTAGAAAGTCTCAACCATAAGAGAGCAATTCGGCACTATTTATAGGAAATGGTGGAAAAAAAAATCAATTTAAGTCGTTATAAACAAATTTTCATCAGAAGCTGTCGCAGCATTTATGCACTCATTTTCCAAAGGTTAATAATTTTTATTTATTTAATTTAACGGAACAATTGGGTTGGCTATTCTTCCTATAATGATGGAATAGCCAAGGGTCGTAATTTTTTTATTCTTACTTGTTTAATGGTGTGTCAATTGAAATTCTCCCTTCATGTGTATAACTGAGATGTTGAAAGCAAAGCAAATTGAAATATATATATATATATATATATGTATATATATGAGAATAAGTTGTGGGTATTTGTATTTTGAGTTAATTAAATATATTCTATCACAATTTTCATCAGAATAATTATAATGGAATGGAAAAAATGTGGACATAAGTACGACATGAGTTGAATCACTATAAATCTTGATATTTTCTCTTGTCCTTACATGTTTTAATTCTGGTATTCCAAGCAAACTGGGCAAGCATAACAATTATTAAAAGGATTGGCCTTTTTATATTTACTAAAAAGAAAAACAACACCTTTTAATTACTGTTACATTTAATTCGAATTGACCTTTTTATTATGACGCATAACATACTTTCTATCATTTTGATTCAAAGAGAGATATCTTTGCCAAGATCCTGTATTGTGTCTTTCTTTCACACTCAAAACAAAACTTGTCAATTCGTTGCATTTGGCGGTGAGGAAGATCAATATGTTAGTAAACACAATATATCATCACTTGAAATTAATATGCTGGTGAAATAAATTCAAAATGCTGTATATATATATATATATTTGTTTATAAGAGCTTGTTAAAATTTTCAAGGCTATGCTTGAAATATCACTTGATTAACTTCTAAATAATAAATGGATAGAAGTTAAGGTAAAAAAAAAAAAAAAATGAGTATACACTCCACATTTATTTTATCGATCTTCTTTTTATTTATTTGAAGTGTTTAGACCATAAAAAGTTAGGTGATTCTTCCACCTTTACAATAAGAGTCTACACAATTAAGAGAAGTATGCAGTTAGAAAAATAAATAAAAGGATAAAATATAAAAAATACCTTTACAGTTTACCCTCAGTATCGCTTTGGTCTTACATGTTTAAATTACAACAGTCAAATTCTATACTTTTGCCAAGTATTAATTCGGTCCTTCCGTTAGTTGACCGTTAAAAACAACCGTTAGATTAAAAATGACACTGAGGGTAAACTATAAATAAAATTACCATTTTATCCTCAGTCTAACGGTTATTTCTAACGGTCAACTAACAGAAGGACCAAATTGATACTTGACCGAAAGTGTAGGGATTTGACTGTTACAATTGAAACGTGTGGAACCAAAGTGATACTGAAAGTAAATTATAAGGGTATTTTTTGTATTTTACCCTAAATAAAATAATATGAAATATTTGTGAGTCAATAAGACGAGAGTAACAAATCTACATAATTATATTTTAATTATAAATTTAATTATTAGTGTCACATTATTTTAATTTTTCCTCGTAATATAGTTTTTTAGTATAATAAATTTTTTGTAATAAAATATTTTGATTAACTATAAAGCACTAATGTTTATGGGATGAGAGGATCTCGAAGTTAAATTTAAACTCAGGAGTTGTAGTTATATTTTTAATTTTTCGATTTTTATGAAATTTATTCAATGAATAAAAATATTTTATACTTAGCCTTTGATTGAATTTCTATGAAAATTAAAATGTTAAAAATACAATTTCAAGAAAAAAAAAATAGAAAGTGACAAATGACAAGTGACAAGTTAACTTAATTCTTCGACGAGATGTACTGACATTAATTTTCTGAAGAATAAAAAGACACTAGCTCGTTCCATGAAAATTAAAAGGGGGGAAAGTAGGAATTGAAGGGGAATAGAAAATAGTGTACGGAGTCATGATTATCCGGACTAAGAACCTTGCATTTGGACTACAATCTTTTCGTTCGACAAATGGGGGGCCATTCTCAATCAAATGGCAAAAGTTTACCTATTTCTGCTCATTCTCATCCACAAAAAGTTGAGACTAGAGAAGGACCCTTTTGTTTTATATTGCATTCACCATAAACCAAAATTAATCAAATGATTGCTTCATCTAAAACAAAGTTAAGTTCAGTTCCCCATGTCATTACCATCCTGTTTCTATACAAGTATCTGATTCCCCCCCCTCTCTCTCTCTCTCTCTATTCTTTCTTTTAAAAATGTTATCCCGCCCGATTTACAGAAAAAAATTTCAAAAATGATGTAATAGTGGTATATACTTATAAGTGTCTGTTTAGAGTATTAAATTTTGATAAAAAATAAAAAGTAGATAAATTTTATATTGTTGATTGTTCGATGTATTCCTCAAAAAGTATGAAAATTTGATAAAAATTTGTAAAAATTGAAAAAAGTCAATAATTTGAAAAAAGTTAGGGAAAATTAAAAAAAAAATTAGAGATTATTGGTATGGAGAAAACTAGTTGAAAAAAGTTAGACATTTTTGAGAAAAGTTAATTAGAGATTTTTTGCCAAATTTAACACTCTAAACATATCCTAAATAACTGCATCTAAACAAGTTTTTTTTTATTTAATAATATGTCTAAAGTTAAGCTAAATCATTGGTGTGATAATATATATATATATTTTTTATATATTCTTGGGTCTTATTAACTAATGCCATAAGATTAGTGGTTAAAGATTCAAGGGAAGTAGACATCTGCCTAAAACATTCATTCATTTATTTTTTTAGTAGAAATTATAAATATCTAAAATATATTTTTATTATCCTAATAAACTTTTAGGTCAATCATCAAGTATCCTAAGAGAACACTCCTTAGCGTCTATCTAAATTATTTTGGTTGTGTAATATTGAAAGTATCTTTTTTAGCCAAATAATTGTCTTTGACAAGGAATTCAAGAACAAAATAGTTGAACAAATGTGACAACTAATGATGATCAAAACAACACAATGCATGAAGACAATCTGTTGATGTCACTTTAATGTCTTTCCCGGGTCCTTGAATGGCGTTAGTTGGAGTTGGGTTTGCGGGTATTAGCGATTTTTCCTTTTTGACTTTGGTAGGGAGCCACCCACAAATTCCCCCCCCCCCCCCAATCTTTTATGTGTTCGTGCATTGAAAAGACAATTGGACTAAAATGCCTTCTAGATCCATGCATGCATCTGCGTTGCCAACCATTAAAGGATCTTGATGATTTTGTGTCAACTATTTGTAGGGGACATCAGCCATGGTTAAATCTTGAGCAAAAGACAATTTCCTACAATATCAAATTTTTTTGGTTTTACCGACGTTTTGGACTTTTAGCTTTTTAGGTACATAGAAACAAGAGAAATCTTGTTCCAGCTAAAGATTTTAGTGGGAGGCTTTTGAGGGCTATAGCTTAAGAAAATATTTGATGCAACAGTGATATTACATTATTATGCATGGTGTCACAAAATAACCAAAAAAAAAAAAAATTTATGTGTATATTAGAATCCTAACAATAAGATAACCTTTAATTTCTTGTTTTTTAATTAGATTTAACATTTTGATAATTATAATTTAAAATGTATATATTTCTTACTTTAATTGAATTGTCACACCTTGTTAATTATTGACCAAGTATTACCGTTCTATTGGATATTTTTTTTAATTTTAATTCAGAACTAAGTTTGAGTATTGGGCTCTCTGTCCCGAAATTGCAATCAATATTCCTCATTTTGTAGGAAATTAGAAAAAAAAAATCTTAATTTCGTGAAATATTTGTAACAGCATAAAGAAACAAAGAAAAATGTTGGACCCTGTCACATTTGTGCAACTGCTCTGGCAAACAAATAGTGAGAAAAGAAAGTTGTAATCTTGATGTAGGACATATGATGAAGTGAAAGTGGTAAAGGACAGAAATTATTTTTTAGTAGTCTTTAACATAAAATCTAGAGTTAATTAGAATTAATTAAGTGATGATTTGAAAGTCTATAATTTTAGAATTTTGTGAATTATTTCATGCTTGTCAAATTTCAAAAATTTTGAGTAAATTATCATTTTGTAATTAACCATTAGGGTTTTGATTGTTTAAACGCAATGTAGCCTATGGGAATATTATCTTTGAATCAATAATAAAATTATCTCTTAAGGAATTCATTTTCTATCTCTCTAGTAGATTTTAGAACTCTTGGGATTAGGATTTCCTTTTTGGCTCATATGATAACTAGCAGCATTAGATATAGATTAAACCATATCAACTCACAATTTTTATTATTGATTCAATTGGCATTAGAGTTTTTCAAACTATCGAATATGGTCAACCACAATAAAGATCATGAGTTTCCTAGGACCATTGATCAAACCTTCTGTAGAGGTTAAAGAGTTTGTTCATAACGAAGTTGATGAAGCACTCGGCGCATGGAGAGATTTGAACTCTATTTACAAATTTGATTTTTTGTAACCATAATATCAAGGCTTGTCTGCCATTTGATATGACAAACAACAATTAGGTTCATAAGTATGCCAAAGGTGTTTATCAAACCAAAGGGAAAAAAATTAAGAAAATTATCCAAGATGGGTTTAGAGAATTACGTAAAAAGAAACGAGCCATATTTGCGGATTTCAATTTTAATAACCAAAGTCAAGATATTGCCCTGAACAGCAGTTTTGATGATAGAGATTAATTGTGTCTATGCATGGAACAAAGATTCTTCAAAAGAAGATCCGGTAGAATACCCTTTCAATGATAAGTGAACATCAATGGTTGTAGAGAGAGTGACGCGTTTGCTACAGAAAAATGATTTGGCAATCACTTTATAAAATTTTATTGTTCAAAACTTGCTTGAATTCCATATATCATCATCTTGTGCAATGCATATCTTAAACTCAAAGAAACTATTTTGTAAAAATATTCTAGTAGTTTTTTGGGTAAAGTTTATTTCAGTAATAATTTCTAGAATAAAATTTAGAATGATTACAATTAATTCTGTGAAAATAAGGAAATCAATAGTTTTTAGGATTACACGAATCACCAAATATTTATCAATTTCGATAAATTTTAGATATATCATCATTTTTTAGTCAGTCATGGGTGTTTGATTATTTAACTTTGAATCAATAAGAAAATTATCTTTTTTGAGAATACATTATTTGTTTTTTTGGTGGATATTTTAGAACTCCTTGGATTTTTCTCCTCCATCTACTACAATAATTAGCATTATTTGGTCTAATTTACTGTATTAAGATGTGCGTCAAATCTATTGCACAACATGTAATTCAATAAACCCTCACCGATTAAAAGATACTATATTTATTTATATCCCTTGTAAACTTAGGGTTACATATGGTTTGATCATTTTGTTAACATATGTTCTGTTTGAAAACAACACCACTTATGGTGTGTTATGATTGACGATTATGTGAAAGGCAAAAAAGAGGGAGCGATAGAGAGAGAAAGAATAAGAAATAGAGAGAGAAAATATAAAATTGTAAATGCAAATTTTTATTTGAGCTAATTAAAAGTTATAGAAAAATAAAAACATTCATTACTAGACTAATTTAATAATTTTTAAGTTCTTAAATCCCGTACCTTTTTTCTTTTATTTTCTATTACAAATAAAACACAAGGTGTAATTTTGAATATTTATTTATTTTTTTAATAAATTCTCAATCGAAACACTACCTTAAAATACTACATGATGAAACAAAGATACCAGGTAGTGAAGCACGAGGAGGTAGCTTTTTATAGTTATCCCCTTAGTTTTTTTTTTTTTTTTTTTTTTTTTTTTTCATTTGACATATCTTTTATAATCTAAAAAAAATTTAAAATATAAAAAATTAATGTTAATCAATTTACAAAAAGGCAAAAGCTAAAAAGTTAGCTGAAAAATTGAAAACTCAGATTTTTCAGAAGACTTCCACTTACATATTTAATGGCACCTTGTAATTTCTTTTTCTAAGTATATATTTAACTTAGAGAATTTGTATTTTACTAGAAATTTTAATTACAATGTATTAGTTTTTGCTATTTTTTGTTGTTATCAATGGAAACTGAAATAAGAATAGAAATAAGAACAAGAGAGGTAAGGAATCCTAAAATTTGGCACGTCAAGAAATTATAACAAGAATTTTTTTTGGGTAACATTTGGTATATTTGAATATAATTACGAACGTAATGCAAATATAATTTAAAAGATTAAATTATTTTATTATTTAAAAAATATCTTAGTAGATGAGGATAACAAACTTAACTTTGTTAATTTGTGTTTTATGAGTATTTTCAACTTCAGGAATTGTCAAATCTATATCAGACTTGAAAACTTATAGTTTCACAAATTTAGTAAGATAAACCTACGTTTTTGTTCATTAGTCAAATATCAATTAAACATAGAATTTATTTATTTTTTTTGTTGACTAAATTCTAATCTAAATTTATGAATCATATAGTTAATGGAATATGCAATACGAGTTTAATTTTCAAACGTGATTGGTGCTAATAAACCTTTTTACTTTAAAATTCATATATATATATATATATATATAATAAAATATGATGATTTTTAAAACTATCTCTCTTATAAATTAAGATTTAATAGTTCATAATTATTTTTTCTTTCATTTAACGAATGAGATCATTTATATTATTAATTTTTCGCTCAATTCTTATTTTAATAGACTCTATTACCATTTATCTCACTAAATGGTTTAGACATTTTAAATTTTATTATATTTCAAAAGTAGAGATTATATACAAATTAAAACTGCTAACTTAAATTTCGTCTAATTCTGATTTTTAAGAAATTGAACCTTCTAAATTAAAGTACCATACTTTATATTTTTTTTATGGTGCTTATCAAATATTAATTAGAAAGAGAAAGAGACTAAAATATACGCAGTAATTGTTAAGATTTAAAATTTAAAAAAAAAAATAAAACCTATAGATTATTATAATTTTTTTAATTTAAATTTTTTTATCACAATTTTAATTATATAAAAAATTTAATACTAATTTTGTTTAAAGTCTCGTGTCTACGGTTTGGTCGTGTATATATATATATATATATATATGTATATAAATCTCAACGTGAGTGAGCAATGACCCCAGACAAATGTCATCCTCATATATGTTAAAGTGGAAGTGTTGGACATTATGATTTATTTGGCTACCCTCTCCCTTGACGATGGAGGCTGATGTATGACTACTTGCTGCAAGATTCAATGCACTTAAGCCACTTGAAGGTTTACAAAAATAAAATACAAACAACGTTAAGAGTCCCCACACCCATACCCACTCCCACAGCTTTTGACCCCACCCTTCTCTCTCTCTCTCTCTCTCTCTCTCTCTCTCTATTTATATATCTACAAGTAGAGTCATAGAGATAGAGGTTGACACAACGAAGAGAATGCTTCTGCCCAAATCCAGTCGTTGTCTTCCTAGTTTGTTTAATGTGTAGGAAAAAAAATAAAGAAAGTACTTCCACTCTCTACAATCTTTAACTTTTTCTTTCCAGTTTTGGGTTTAGGGATAATATATATTAATTATATGCATCTGTTCTCTCATAACACGGTCCATGTTTCTATACAATCTATAATCGCTTCACCAAATATATATATATATATATATATATGTAACTATGCCCGAATCTGATCACCAAATCCACTTTCTTGATCTCTAATTAAAGCGTAAAAATGTGTGTTTAGTAGATAAGCATGTACAGGTGCATCCTCTCCTTCATATTTGGAATCTATCAATTTTCATAACCCCTTTTAGGAGAGCCAATCCACGTGTAGATGAACGATGCCAGGTATTTTTTTTCTCTTTTGGGCGATGGAGAATGAAAATTCAGCGGTGTTGATTACATTTGATATATATATATATATATATATAGGTCTGCCATTTCTAAACATTGAATAAATTATGCTACACCAACAATACAATAGTAACTTTACAGCATTATAAATAGCCCAACAAGCAACTGATAGTGGAAAAATAATTAAAGGGGAATCTGAAAGTTCTTACCCCAATTATATAAAATTGACAGAGAACGAGCATACAACAGTGGGCAATCCATTAGGTGGATCCGAGGGCAATTAAAATCCAACCCATCTTGTAATCCCTTTGGGTTGATTTTTTAGGCTCCATTTGAATAAAATATTTGTCAAAGGAAGAATAAATATATGGTGATTCAAAATTTATTTGTTTATTTATTTTTGTTTGCGTTGTGATAGAAATTTGAAAGAAAAAAAAAGTAAAGAATTTGAGAAATTAAAAAATTAATATATTGATAAATACTGTTTAATTTGTTATATATTTTAATCTATTCAAATAATAATAAATTTTTAAAATTTTATATATATTTTCTTTTTTTTAATCGTTTTCCTTCCTCTAAACAAATTCTCACTCTAAATGCACTTTTGGTACAATTAGAGAGGGAAAAACAATAGTTAGGCTTGGTTTGGATATGAAAAATGTTAATTTTTTATTTTTTGTATTTTTTTTGTCCCATATGTTTTTTTATCAAAATTTTATTTTATTTTTAGAAGTTGTAGTTTTTAGGTATATTAATTGTTTTTGTAAAAAAGATAAAAAAAAATTAACGTGCACGTGAATAAAAGTTATTTGCTTCGATAAAAAAGTAATAAAAAAGTTATTTTTTTAATTTTTTGTAATTTTTACACAAATAAATGTGCATTTTTTAATTTCTCATTTTTTGATTTCTTTTGATTTATTTTATTTTATTTATTTTTTTGACGAATGCAGTTAAAATGGGTTTGGGAGGCAAGCGAAGCCTTAAATTACTTTAAATGATATTGAAAAGCAATTCCAATCCGAAGGAAGCTTTATTCTTTATCATCATTGGCCTCAAAAATGTTTCTTGGGAGAAGACATTTGAATTCATAGAAGACTTCTTTGGGAGCAATTAGTCAAAGATTTAAATTATAAGATTTGAAAAGTCTACAGTAAATGCAAGATATGATTTTGAAAGATATATGACATGCTAAATTAGTTGGACAAGATTCAACTTTCCACAAATGATAAAAGATTTTCGAAATTGCAAATTTTAGGAGATTTTATGTACAGTAATTATTGGATGGAATATGCTATTGAATGGTAAGAAAGAAAAATATTTAAAAATTTGTATATCAGTAATTCATCTAATCGGCTAAGATAGTCCAGTCGTTCAAGTCCGGCTTGGAATCCATTAATAGTAAATTTGAAGGTGAATTCATTCTTATTGGCTCCTATTTTTACTTGTTTTGGAAGGTGTTTGGGCACCTAGGGATTTCAATGAGGTGGGTATGGAGAGGGTATGACTTTCCTCGTTCTCGTCCCTGTCCCCGTTTAACAATACCCTCACTTATTCCCGTCGCCGTTCCGATTTAGTAATCCTTACCTGTTCTCATCCTTGTTTCGGGGATAAAATTTTCTCCATATTCGTCCCTGCTAGTAAAAGGATTTCTTGTCCTCGTCCCTATTTATCTGTCAAATATAATAATTTTTTTATTTAATAATAAAAAAAATCAAATAATAAGAAAAAAATACGAAAAATATATAGTCCAAACTTAAATAAAAGATTGTGACATACATATGTGTGGCAACATTAGTAATATTATTCTCCTCAATGAAACTTATAGTATTGAAATTCCTATAAACAAAATCTCAAAGCAAAATAAGAAAAACATAATTTTAAAACAAAATACATGAAATATAGCACAAAATCAACAATAATGTTACGAGTCACAATTAAAGGTTCGATAACAACAAATATAAATTATACATAATAGTTCACAACTAAACTTAAAAATAAATAATGATTTTTCATTGCAACTTCCATCCCCAATACCATACTCCATTGAATGACCATCAAGTAACTTTGCTTGCTTCAACATTTCTTTCAATCTAATTGAAAGAAAAAGAAATTGAACTTTAGTATTAATTTTTTACTTAAACGAATAAAAAAATTATATACAATAAGTAACCTCATCCGTATCAAAATCAGAATCAGTGATATGAAGTAACGCATCTTTATCCTCTTTGCAAAATCCTACAAAATAACATAGCAAAAATAATAAATATTTAGTCACATGTCATAAACAAATTTAGTAACTCATTTTAAAAATAATTATTAGCTTCAGTCTACTTTCATAATCAGTTTTGACCACACATTAAAGCTTCCAAAGTATTCGGTAAAAGTCTATTACGATAAGGAGTCACCACTCGACCACTGGTGTTAAATGCAGACTCTGAAGCTACAGTGGAAATAGGAATAGCTAAAATATCTGCAGCGATCATCTGTAACATTAGATATATACTTAAGACCACTACTCTTCTACCAAGTTAATATATCAAATTGATCATTATTTGGCAAAACTTTTTTTTCCAAGTATTAGTCTAATTCAAACTTTGTCATATCATCCTCCTCTTCATTAAGGTATGATATATTTCCTTCCATCCATCTAAGTGTCTTTGAATTCACATTCTTTGATATATAAGATGATGAAGAGTCAATTCCATTTCCATCTTGCCCATGATTTTTTTTGTTTGACATGTACTTAGCTTGATACTCCTTAAGTAAATCATTATAAAGTTCACGAATTTTCGCAATTTCTTGTGAAGTAGTATCTCCGAACAATTTCAGAAGGAAATAATTCAGCAATTTTAGCTTATACAGAGGATCTAAAACTGTTGCAACCCCCATCACACTATGAATAATTGTCTAATATTTATCAAACTTAAGTATCATATTTGAAGTCATTGTTTTGACAAACTTATTTGGACTTGCTAACCAAATTCGTATAGAGAGCCTTATCTTACAAATCAATGGAAAAAAATGTTTGTAGCTAGGTATTTAGTCCCAGAAAACATCTCCGTCACATTATAAAAAACTTCAAGTTTCTCACAAATCACCGTTGCTATCTCCTAATCACTTTAAGTTGGCAAACATTTATAGAGGCTCTCTCTTTTTCAAACGGCCAAAAACATCTTTATAAACCAAAGCAACACTCAACATCAAATATGTTGAATTCCATCAAGTTTGACAATCAAGAACTAATTTCTTGGTGCATGATATTTGCAATTAACGTGCTGTTTCTCTAAAAGTTTCAACACTATCCTTAACCCTTCCTATGCCATCTCTAATAAGAGACAATCTTTCTTTAACAATCATATTAAGGATATGTGCACAATAACGCATGTAAAATAATTTTTCTTCCAAAATAAGTGAAGAGATATTAAGGCTATCCAATAAATGGTCAATGATTAACTCATTAGTGCTACAATTATTATCAACAATAATTGTTGAAAACTTATTATTAATGTTCCAATCCATGAAATATTCCATCAACACTCGTGAAAGAGTCTCTGAAGTATGTGGGTAAGGAACATAAGCAAACCTACATATAAGAAATAATAAACTGATAACTAAAGATTAAATGGCAATATTATTTTGTTAAGCAAAAAATGAATATTTAAGCTATTGATACCTTATAATTCAACTTTGCATCTCCTAATCATCATTGATAAAATGTCCAGTAATAGCCATATACCTTTTCTTTTGGTTACTAGATGTCTATATGTTGGTAGTTATTGCAATTCTACTACCGTTTTTCTCTAACATTTTCACAGTCTTTGATTTCTCCTCTTTATAAATGTTTAATATATCACTTTTGATAGTATTCCGAGAAAGAACCTTGAATAAAGGTTGGAGACTAGCCGAGTATTTTTGAAATCCATAGTGTTAAACCATGGACACCGGGTATCCATGTAAAACAATCATATTAGCTAGATCTTTTCTGACATTTTCTTGATCAAAATGGTAATTATTTATAATATCCTTCCCATTTGAATTTTTTTTATTCTCTTACTAATATGTGTTGTCTAATATCTTTAACTGTCCTTCTAGGACATGATTTTATATGATCATGCGAATGAGAAGTCCAATCTCTAGGTTTTGCTATAAGTGTTCTGGCATAATAGTTGCATTGTGCCTTGAGATTCCCATTTATTGTTAGCCTCTCAAAGTGATTTCAAACAACAGAAGTTAATTTTCTCTTCTTACCAGATTCAACATTTTTAGATTCAGGAATTTCAGTAGAAGAATCAATTAGAGAATTATTGGGTCATTCAATTGAAATACCTCTTCATCAGTTCCCATTGGAGTGTTATTACTAGCCACCGGAGTATTACCATCTTGAGTCTTCATTTACTAATCTTAAAATAAATGAATTATAATTTCTAACAGTTTCATAAGGTACCAACAAAACTACTTCAACTTTGAAGGGAAACCCCCTTCCCAAAAAAATAAAAAAATAAAAATAAAGAACAAAAACAAAATTGTTTTTAACAAACCAAATAAAAAAATAATAATAAATGAACTGCCACTAAAAACCTACCAATAGTTAATTATTTTATCATCTAGCTTCTCATTTCTCAGTTAGTTAATTCAAAGTGTAAAAGATATAATAATATGAAATTGGCTTGCCTTATTAACAATTGGACACTTAATATATTAGTAATTAGTACTTTTTGATTTATGAAATAGAAAAACTCTTAATGTCAAACATCAAAACTCGTAAAAAAGTTTAACTGCCAACCAAAGGTATTCATAATAGAATTGTTTCTTTTTGGTTCAATATTTAGGCATAAATAAAATGTCTGCATATTTTATTAATTAGTAAATGAAATAGCTTACTTATTAATTCAACAAGGAAAAACAAATAAATAAAAAGATCATAGACTAAGTACGAAAATCACAAACCACGTACGAGTTTTTCATATTCTTCTTCTATATAATTGCATATACATACGTAGTGTTTAAAAATTTGAGAGATCCTGCAGCACAATTTTACTAGAAATCTATGTCTATCAATAAAATCTGCCATAAAATGAATACAACTACAAACCTAAATCCATTGCGCAGAGGCACAAGCATACAAGTGAGACAAACAAATAACAAAAACCAGACAATTAGCATTGTAAAAATTTTAGAGTCAGAACGTAACAAAAAGGCATAGTAATGATCGTGCCGTTAATTTCTTGATAGGGTGATCAACGCCACTGTCGGTGATGTTGTCGATGGTAACAAGCCCGAAGGACTCTGCAAGCGGCAGTGGCGGCCGTAACTCCTCTATGATGGAGGCTCGACGATCGGCAAGGGCTTGAGTGATGTGGAGGAAAAAGAGAGGAGAAAACAGTGGCGGACAAAAAGAAAAGTTAGGATTTGGGTACATTTTGCTTTTGATAAATATATGTATATTATATATTAAATAAATATTAAAATAAAATTATATAAATTATATTTGAACGAGTATAGGGCAGGTGGAGACTATTATACTCGTCATAAAATTCTCGTCCCCGTCCATGTCCCCCTTATTAATATCCCCATACCCTCTTCGAACAGAACGGGAGAAACCGATACCCACTGAGTATGGGTAATTTTGACATTCCTACAGGCACCTCTAATTTACTTTTTCAGTTTTGGTTTGGGTGGTGGTTTTGGGTCTCAAAAGAGAAATAAATAAATAAAATTAAAGTAATCTATTTGGGCAAAAAACTAAGAGAAATGAGAGATCAAAGAATGAGAGAGAAAAATAAAAAAATTTCCTCATGTGTGAGGGAGATATACATTTATTTTCTTTCAATGAACTTAATAAAAAGTATGGAAATCTAAGTTAGATGCAAATCAAGAATATATATTAAATTTAAGTAAACAAATACTAAGGGTCACTATAGATTTATTTGATCATTAATTTTAGCAGTACTTTAGAATTGAGGTGAACACCCTTAAGTTATCTAAAAAGAAAAATCAAGAATAGATAATCCACAAAGTAGCCAGCAACAAGTCTGCTAAATATTTGAAGAAAAATGTGAAGCTGATGGGATAAATTATCATCCCGAGGACAAAGTAGATGGAATTTCTTCTCTATAAAGAGGGAGTGAATTCTATGAACACCTATATCTATATATATATAAAAGATTTCTATTAGTCAAGTTAATTATAAAATTTAAGTAAAAGAAGACTCCAGTGATATAGCGTTCGATGGCAATTAGTACTAAGTAGCTTACTTGAAGTTGAAGCCCAATTTAGTTTTTAGGATATGGTTCATTTCTTGCTATGCTTTGATCTTTCGCTAGCTCATGTAATGGAATGGAAGCAAGCATCAACGAAAGCATGGGATGATCAACTTTTAAAAAATATAAGGCAAAAAATATTCTTAGAATATCTATATTCTGTATTAAATAATACTGAAAATGAAACATATTTTAATATTTTTTCATTTTAAATATAATACAACTTTCTTATTCTGTATATAAATTTTGTAAAATAATTTTATATATAGTCATTATATTTATCAAAAAAACCATCTCAAGATTATATGTAATGTTCAATACATGTTTTAATTATCATAATATATTCCCTAATATACAAAGGAGTATTAATTAATAAAAAAATACATTAATATTCATTGTGTTTCATAATTTGTTATTAGTACAAATACATGAAAAGAATCTTAATTACATTCCTTCATAGACAAGGATTCATTTTTGGTTCTTCCAAAAAAATAAGTAAATGAATTATGCCCAGGCAGTTCTTGAATTTGAAACCATGGTGTTAGATCAATGTACCTAAGATGATAGGCCATAGATGTAGAGCTAAGGTTTTGTTTTTTTTTTTTTTAAACCGTCGCTTGTGGTGAGAGAATGTTGTGGTTATATAGAGTTTCACAAAAAGGTAAAATAATAAATAAACCAATAAATCAAAAGTTCTTAATAAAGCCATTTTAGTAAAAAAGAAGAGACTGATATACAAAAGCATGTTAGTTCAGTAACATTGTAGTTGTTAAATCCAACGGTTCATATACATTAACACTTTTATTAATCTAACAATTTTCAACTATAAGTCACGGGGTTAAAATCTTTCTTTCTCACTAATTAATCAACTATGAAACTTTTAATAAGCACCCCAGATATTGTCTCCTTCGACCACCTAATATTAGGTTTGTACGTGTTAATATATATGCTTGTTACTCAAAGGATGATGTGCATAAATTTTAATCACTTTTACCATATTATGTTGGGGGCCACCATAATATGTTGCACCCTCTCATCTATTGGTGTACAAAGATTGGGAAAGAAGAAACTTCTACCCTTCCACTTTTCTACCTGGCCACTTTTTTACTACCTAGCAAAAAAGACGTGGGAGACCATGCCAAAAAAGATAACGATGTATGTTTTGAAGTGTATATATATATATATATTTATATCTGGGGAGGGGGCTCTCTTTTGGGGTTTGGTATTTTATTCTCTCTCTCTTTTTCTTTCCAATTTTAATTTCTCTTCTTCAACTGAAACCTAACACTAACTTGGGCATCGAAGGGCTTCCGGCCAACTACCACTAGTACTAAGTCTTCTATGGCGTTTTCTATAGGTTTAATGGAAGAGATGGAGGGAGATGACCTACACCAGAAAGAGTAAATGATTTTTTTCCCTCTCCAATTGGCACCGTCTATGGGAATCGAAAAATTTCCCACTGAATATCCACTAATGAAAATAGATGTGTCATGAAAGAGTGATCGGATTTGAACCCCCCACTCCACGAGCAAGATTACATGTGTAATGCATTAGAGCAAATAATGGAATGGAGGGCAACCTATTCTACTGATGGTTATGTTTTCTCGGTCTCCATCTTTGATAATTTAAAGCTTTGATTCAGCAATAGTTTGTATGTTTGGCTCTAGAATGCCAAACATATGATGAAGGTAGTTATGAAATTGATTTTAAAATAGCCCGACCAAGCATGATCTTTAGAAATATCACCGATATAACATATATAATCTGCATTTATATATAGGGTCATGTCCTAAGATTAAATTTAATTAGTATATTATGTACTTCCTAACCAGCACATGTATTTAGCTAAATACTCATGTCAAATGAGTGAGTAACTTTAGACTGAGCCGAGTGGAAACTAGGTAATGGAGACACGCTGGTGCTCTTGCCTGAGCCATTTTAGCTTTCACAACTTCTGCCTTACTTGGGATAGTTAAGGAGAATGAAACCTGAGTTTTAATTCCTTTAGTTTTTTTCTGAGTCATTGAAATTGTCTGACCATCCACATAATAGCCATTTTGTCAAGATCATCAAATACCTAGTTAATCATTGACCAGTACACGAGCCAACTCATCTTATGTTTCAATAAATTGCGGTCGAATATAAGATACATCTGACAATATATTATATGATGCACTCCGTATACAGGATATGTTGAAAGTACTTTGTTCTAGTTACTTTGTCGAGTAGAAGATGAGCTAGCATTACATTAGATACTTCTTATAGTATAAAAATCTTGAGTATTGTTATGGTTATCATTTATCGCCAAACATTTTGAGTTGCATATGAATTGGTCTTTAGTCGAACAAACAGTGAAGGGTCTATGCAAAACAATATTTCTAATTGCCGAGCACTAACATACATGACTTATGTATGAATAAAACATGGCTTGAACATGAGTAATTTCCTGTAGCTAGATTGAGCAGTGGCTTCACATAATATTACTGAGATGAAAGATTTGACGAGCTAGAGTTTACATGTACGATTGTAATTTCGTATATGCTAATATAATTCTATATGTGACCGAACATCTATACAAATTTGAGTGTCTCCATATGTCTATGGCTAGGTGTATTTGGCCAAAAAAATCCAAAAAATCCATAAAGATGATATTATTTTGGAATTCTAATCGTTTCAAATCGCCGTAACCGTAAGTAGTTTGATTGCATAGATATCAAAAGATATATGAAATCAATATAAAGATCATTCAAAATAAGCACCCGTGTGTAAAGTTATGACCATTTAAAGTTTTATCCATACAATGCTCAAATATGGCAAAACTAACGAGCAGCAACTGGTCTCCTAAAGACTTTCTATCATTTCTCCCTATGCAATATTCAAATATGACTATACTAGCAAGCAGCAACCGATCTCTAGAAGACTTTCCATCAGCTATATAGAGTATGCATTGCTTGATTTCTGCTCACCAAAACCACAACTCGGCCACCTAACCTGCTTAGGTCGGCCATAGTGATACCTAGCTCCAGACCATGGTTCAGCCACCCACTTAGATCGGCTACAACGATACCTGGCTCTAGGCCACAGTTCAGCCGCCTAATTTGCTTAGGTCGGCCATAATGATTGCCTTGCGTACTTCGGTACCTCGGCTCATATATCATACTCCGACACTCTAGCTCAGCTCATATAAACAACATATTTGCTTTTTTGCCTCGATCAAGGTTCATATATTCAGCATATTTGTTTCTTCGACTCAACCAAGATTCATATATTCAACATAGTATCCTGTTTGATTCAATCAAGATTTATATATTCTAGCATTAGCTCAATGTTCAACCAACTCGAAACTCTTAAATTGCTAATCTATTAATTGATTACTAGATAGTTTTAAATAACCTAAAAGGGGGCAAATCCACCTCGAGAGCATGAATGTTTCATAGTCTATTATTAAGGTTCAACTCTCACCTTGAGGTTGAGCAGAGAGCCGAAGCTGGGGGGCAACTAGAGGGTCAAATATTTTGCTTGGGGCCACCATGACATGTGGTCCCCTCATTCTTTGGTGTATAAAGATTGGAGAGGAAGAAAATTTCACCTTATCACTTTCCCACCTAGTCACTTTCTCACTACTTGACAAAAAGAATATAGGAGACTACACTAAAAAAAAGAAGGAAGTATATTTTGGAGCATATATATATATTCATATCTGGGGAGGGGGCTTTCTTTTGGGGTCTAGTTTTCTATTCTCTCACTCTTTTTCTTTCCAATTTTAATTTCTTTTCTTCAACTGAAACCCAACACTGATTTAGGCAACGAAGGACTTCCAATTGACTGCCGTTGGTCAAGCCTTTAATACCAATTCTTCTGTAGTGTTGTCTATAGGTTTAATGGAAGGAGAGGGCCTACACCATAGAAGGTAGGTGACTTTTTCCCTATCCAATATGCATTCACACTTTTATTAATTTATCGATCCTCGACTGTAAGTCACAAGATTAAAATCTTTCTTTCTTGCTAATTGATCAACTATGAAACTTTTATTAAGGATCCCGAATTTTGTCCACTTCGACCACCTAATTTTGGGTTTAGTACATGTGAATATATATACTTGTTAGTTAGAGGTTGATGTGCATAAATTTCTATCACTGTTACCTTAGAACAATAACTGAACAATGTTAAGTTCAGATTTTTTTTTTCTCTTGTTTCTTGTTTTTGTTTTTGTTTTTTTGTTGTTTTCTCTCTCTCTCTCTCTCTTGATTTGACCATTCTACGTGGGTGTTATTGGCTACCTGTCTGTGCGTGTGGCTGATTCCATACAAACATTCCAAGTGCCAGTAGTGATGGAAATAGGAAAAGGTTAAAAAAAAAATCTCAAAATTTTGTATAGGTTTATTCTAAAGTGATTTGGAAAACTTTTGTATTTAGCTACATGTCGAGTGAAAAACTAGGAAAATTATATTTACAAAAAATAATGATAATAATAACATAAAGTATTTTATGTAATGTTACACAGGAAAAAAAATTTGTCAAAATAAGTTATCAGAATAATATCAAAATTTCGTTTACTTATCACTTTTAATAAAAATATTCATTAACGTAATCTTTAATTTTAAAAATATTAATTATTACCACATCATTTTGATAACTAATTTCAAGTATTTTAGAATGACTTGACAATAATACCGTTGCAATAAATGTTTATTTAGTAAGTATTTTATTTATTTATTTATTTAAAAGATGGCTTCAATGCATGTAAACCACACCATTCCGGTGTTTAATTCTTGTTGAACCACGGACATAAATGTGACTTCTCAATACGAATTGGCTTATTCAAAAATAGTTTTATTTCTTTGGAAGATTTATCTCATGTCTGATATTGTATAGTTTCACTTTTCAAGAACTCCAAATGGATCAAATCATTATCTTAAAACTCATCCTTTTCATCATAAATGATCTATTTGTCCCGAAATAACTTTGGACTAATAGAAAAATTCCAATTCATTGAACATTTTGATCTAATATAATCAAATTTATAAGTAAGCATAATATATTTACACAGATAGAATAGCATATGACACACTTGCCACTATTCTTAATTTTCCTTAGTTCGGCAGACGTTGCAGGAAGACTTAATAATTCCTAACGTGGAGTTCTTCCATTCTTGTTTGAAAAGTAATAAATAGTACGAGGGGCATATAAACAGTTGCAAATTAATTAGGACTGGTTGAAGACCTGCAGCTCCTGTTCTTCCAAGGAAAACAAAGGTCTGTGTACAGCTAGTGCACATGGCAGTGGTCCAAAAAGAGACAGTCTGACAGAGAGAGTGATCATGACTCATCATGAGACCAGTTATGTTATTTCAACTTTCATACGAAGGGTGGATTCCCATTCTTGTATCTCATTCTCGCTCTATATATATGTGTATGTATGTATGTATGTATGTAGTGTTTTGTTGAAATTTAAGGGAGATGGTGGATTGGTTCATCTTAATCCTCACTTTTGCATCATTATTTTCGCGGAGACAACACACAAGTGGGCTGCATGGAGTAGGGATGGAAGACTAATTTTTATTGCGAGTGTGTCTCCCAACTTCTTTAAACTTGGTTGCATAAGAAAATAAAGAATTGTCTTAGCTGTTGTATGATGATCATTTCTAGTCTTGACGCGCCCGCTGTGACGTGTCTGTCACTGCATGTGTCTATCAATTTTTTATTTGGGGCGTGACACCAAGGTTGTGGAGTACCCCAGGCAAGTAAAGTAGTTGGTGTCCAATGGCACCATGCATGGAAAGTGGAGGAAGCTCACTAATTGGCCTTCAAGTAACTTAGAAGGCAAATGTTTTGTTCAAACTATTGGGTGAGTTTTTTTTATTGACATGCGTATACACACCGTATGGAAAGAAAGATGTGCTCAAGAGCTTTCCAAAACACTAATTCAACGAAAATCTTTGACAAATGTGGGGAGTCTTATCAACAGATCAAAAATACTCTATTTACCACTTTTTTTCCCCATTTGTCCCCTCTTACGGTGCGAATCTACATGAAAAAAATTGTGAAATAAAGTTATAAGGTTTTTAGTGGCAAATTCATACAAAAACTTAAATTAAATGTGGCAAATTTGAATGTTTCCTAAATTGAAGAAAGATGAAGATTTGCATATTTCCTAAATTAAAGATTTTTCAAAATAGGCAAGTTTTCAAAAGATCATAACCGCAATATTGTAATCCAAGTCCAATTAGGAGTAAAGAAGAAGACTGCATAAATTAGGAAACACATGTGCAAAAATCCAATGTACCTCGCAGGCAACACGCAGGGAGCACGCAGCTGTGCCACATGGCGCTGGGAGCCCGCAAGATGTACACAGGTTCGACCTTTTGGCAGTAGACCCCATAGGGAGCGTGCAAGAAAACTGATGGTTCGAGTTATAGAAGATTTTGTTTCCGTTTAAGAAATCTGCTTGTATATTTGAGTCCTAATTAGAATAGGATTTTGCTTATTTATTTGAATCCTAATTAGAATAGGATTTTGCTTGAAATAGGATGGATAAGTCTATATATATACACCCAAGCTTAATGTACAAAGGGGAACTAGAGGGGTATATTATAGAGTCTTGTAAGAGAGATAATTTTTCCTTGTGA
The DNA here is from genome assembly GCA_019916065.1 of Vitellaria paradoxa. Classification (NCBI taxonomy): domain Eukaryota; kingdom Viridiplantae; phylum Streptophyta; class Magnoliopsida; order Ericales; family Sapotaceae; genus Vitellaria; species Vitellaria paradoxa. Next base: position 15,389,002 of record CM034235.1, on the reverse strand, counting down.
GCTTATAGCTCTTTCTCTTATTTCTATTATTCTTAGTTAAGTTTGTTCACTTTTTAAGGAGTTAGAAAGTTTGTTTCCACTTGGTCTAGGTGTGTCGAGATTTCGAGCAAGTGCTTGAAAGAAGTCGTGTGAGGAGTCGTAGAGATTTCGAGTGGGTACTTGTAACCTAATTATATAGTGGAAGTTTGGGTGGTCTCCGAAATCGGACCCGGAGTTTTACCTTTACTTGTTGTAAAGGGTTTCTTCGTTACCAATCCTGTGTTCGTTATTTCTGTGATTGGTTGATTGATTTGGGTGATTCGAAAATTTTCAAAAGAGATCGGAAGTGGCTCTCAATCATAAACACTTTGATATTTAAGTTAGGAGTAGATCATAATAATGATAACCTCATAGGGAGAGAGTCCGTTAATTACTTTACATGTGCCTCTAATATTTATAGATGTGTAATATCTGACATGTATTATGTTGATTTAACTATAGTGGTGGTAGATAGCAATAAATGTTAGTAATAATATAAGTATTAGGGTTGGTGAAGTAATGATGTGACCTTTTTTTATATATTTTGTTGATCCCGTGTCTTGATACACTTGAGTGCTATAAATAAAGTAATTATATCACGTAATTATCAAACTATTTAGTCCCAAGTTAATTATAATATAATCTTTGGTCATGATATCATTTATAGTCAGGTAACATGTTATTTTTTGACTGCACACTAATTAGTATAGTTTTTAAGATTGGACATTATACTTTTTCAAACCTCTCGTTTCACTGCGTTTTGTATTTTATTCTGTTACACTCATTATTTATCGTTACTGTTACGTTCATAATTACTGTTTTTTAAAACCATGGTTCTTTTTGGGTTTGGCCGTTTTGGAGCTCTGTCGGTCTAGTTGGCAAGTTCTAGGTTATTGTTGTATTCTTTCCTATGTACATGTTTCAGTCTGCGGGCTCGGGTTGCTGCCAATTCATGATCTTTTGAAGCTTCCATGTCATGAGATTTGTGCCAAGCTAGTTTACATGTTATTGAAGTTGAAATGGAATGTCCCGCCAGTGCTATATATAATCCCTCTTCAGGTTCAAAGTAATGAATCTAGTTGGATGAAGTTGTTGCTTTTGCATTTGAGAATGCCATGTTTGGTGGAACTGCCTGGTGATGATTATGCTTAATCCGCGATATTGTTGAAGTTTGGTTATTATATTTTCTTTTGTTTTCTTGATCTATTTTCTTTTCCCATCGTGGAGTTCACTATTGAAACTTGGCTTGAGAGAATCATATTCATGTAAGTCGTCCCATATTGCTTTGGCGATGGAGTGGCATGTATTGGATTTACTTGATATGAGTCATTTTAAAATTGTGTAAGTTAATTTATGTCATAATGAATAATATTGTATCAATTGAATTGAGTCACTCTTAAAGTTAAAGCTTGGCTAGCTATGAGAACAGGTGTAATTAAGCCGTTACAAAATAGCATCAAGTCAAAATTCAACCAAAAATATGTGAATAGACTCAACCCATCCGCGATGAAGTCCATGACCAAGGACTTCATATTGAATCACTACTAGACTTGCGTGTGTATTTAGTTGGTACGTGACCTTTTAGATCATTACTAGACTTGCTTGTGTATTTAGTTGGTACGTGGCCTTTTAAAATCATGTAGGCATACACTCAAAGTAAAGTAAATAATAACATATCAATTAAATCTAACTAGTATGAACTATTTCAAAATCGTATAGGCTTACACTCAAAGTAAACAATATCATATCAATTGAATCCAACTAACATAAACTATTTTACGAGGTCAAATTACGTGTTATAATAAACCTTATAAAATATAATGTGATGACTTGGATGATTATTTCATTATCTATGTTATTATGATCGTACATTTTAAAACTTCATCTGATTATTTTATTTTTGATCAGAGTATGTCGAGGGCTATTTCTAAACATTTTGGCTAAGAACCTGATGGTTGAAATGTTGTATTTGTCATGTGCACACTTGTGTCATTTTGATACGTGTTGTGGCGTGTGCATACTAGGTCTTTTTTCGTGCGCATTACTTTCATCAGGTCTCTGTGTCTGGGCAATTAAACTGCTTTCCTATTTTTCTAGCTCGTTGTCGTTGGGAGCTTGGCTATTATTAAGTCACATTAGTCACTTGGTATCCTACTTCCATCACCGACCACAAGCTTCAAACCATTTGGTCTGTGGATGTGCGCATCAAAGAAAGATGTAAAGAGAGAAAAAAATGTTGCTGAGAGTTACGTGAGCTTGTGTGTATCAATTCTGAATTTGGAGACTTAGAAATGTGTTTACGGGGTTGTTTTGGTGAGATTTGATCTGCTTGTTGACCGTAAGTGCACGGGTCAATTATAACAAGTTTATCCGATAAAGTTTGAGTCGGATCCACGTAGAGCTCCAGACTTCAATGATCAAACTCTTATATATTTAATGAGCATTCTAATTTATCAGTAAAAGAATATTAAAAAAAATAGTAATAAAATCATTAGTAATGTGTATGATTCATCATTAGACTAAAATTATTATTTAGTAATAAAGACGAAATACTTTTTAGTGTCGGAGTTATTAAGATGATCGTGCGACTACAATATTATATCATTAAAAATAATTTTAGTAATTTTGTGTCGTGATTAATTTTTTTTTTTAATTATGGAGAGTATTGGAAAAGAAAGGAGCGTGTGTCGCATATATTGAGGCGATAAAGGACATGTATGATAGAGCCATGACATCTATACGGACGACTGGTGGAAAAACTAATGAGTTCTCTATCACGATTGGTTTATATCAAGGCTTAGCGTCAAGCCCGTACTTGTTTGCTTTAGTTATGGATGAAATTACAAGACATATTCAGGATTAGGTGCCGTGGTGTATGCTATTTGCAGATGATATTGTTTTAGTAGATGAGACGAGAGAATGAGTGAATGCTAAGCTAGAATTGTGGCGGGATACGTTAGAGACAAAAGGGTTTAGGCTAAGCCGATGCAAGACGGAATATGTGGAATGTAAGTTTAGTCAAAATAGAATAACGGGTAGTATAGAAGTAAGTTTAGGCACACAAAAGATTGTAGAGAAAGATAAATTTAGGTACCTTGGATCTATGGTGCAACAAGATGGAGGGATTGATACTGATGTAAGTCACAAGATTCAAGCTGGGTGGACCAAATGGAGGAGTGCTTCGGGGGTTTTGTGCGATCGAAAAATCCCCCTCAAGGTGAAAGGAAAGTATTATAAGGTAGCGGTTAGACCAGCGCTGTTATATGGATCAGAGTGTTGGGCAGTAAAACATAATCATGGTCAAAAGATGGCAGTTGTGGAGATGAAGATGTTAATGTGGATGTGTGGGATTACAAGAAAAGATAGAATTAGGAACGAGGAGATTAGGGGCAAATAGGAATAGCACCGATTGAAGATAAAATGAGAGAAAACCGATTAAGATGGTTTGGCCATGTTAGAAGGCGTCCAGCAAAGGCACCTGTTAGAAGGTGTGAAAGTATGGAGATTGTTAGGAGTAGGAGAGGTAGAGGAAGACCCAAGAGAAGCTGGAAAGAAACCATTAAACATAACCTGATCTACCTAGATTTATCGGAAAACATACCCCTAAACAGATCTAATTGGTATCGATAAATTCATGTAGTCGACCCTACCTAGTGAGAAAAGGCTTGATTTAGTTTGATTTGATTATTATTTTTGTTGTAGTGACAGAAATAGGGTAATAATTTTTTTACTACGCAGATATTTTGATTTTGGTCTTCGGGGCAACAATCCGGATGCCTTCCCCTGACAATTAATACAGTCCAAAATTATTAGGTACAGATTTTGAACAAATGGAGATGAAACTTCTGGGAACCTGCATTGGGTAACTTCTTGTTAGCTTGTTTAAGTAAATTTACCTGCAATCGGCAACTTCTTGCTAGCTTGTTTGGGTCGTTTAGTACTCTAATTAAGTTTAAAAAATTTCAAAAGTTTTAATTTTTTTAAACTTTAAAAAAGTTTAACTTTTTTTAAAGAATTTGTCAAAATTTATCGAAACAAACTATTATAATGCATTTTAACAAATTTTGATAAATTTTTTAAAAAAAATTGACTGTTATTTATATCAAAAAGTTACACAAAACTTTAAAAATTTTTAAAATTCTCTACTAAAATTTTGTCATGTTTCACTTTATATAATTTTTAACAAATTTATATCAAATCCAACACAAACATTTAACAATCATTTCAAAATAACTCTTTACACTCTAAATTTCAAAAATATTCACTTTTTTTTTAACTTTTACCTTTTTTTTTTTTAACACTCCAAACGGGAAAGTAAATTTTTTTTTATAAGTTATTCATTTTTTATTTTAGAAATTATAATTATGTATATATGCACCTAAAATTTATGAAAACTATAATTGGTTTAAAAACAGTAATGAGAAATATATATATATATAACTATGTAAAAATCCAGGGAAAGGCAGACTCGAGTGGGGACTCCCTTCGTCAGTTTCAACGTGGGGAAACTTCTTAGAATAAGTAAAAAGAAAAAAAAAAATAGTAGCTTTTGATTTTTTTAACATTTAACAATACTTCAAAAGTTATTAAAAATTTTTAAAAATTTTTTTAACTTTTTAACAAATGGTCAAAATTTTTTAAAAGTTATTAAAAATTTTTATAATATTTTATCAAATAACTAAAAGTTACTAACATTACTAAAAATTTTAATTTTTTAACTAACACATGTAAAAAATTGCACTAACTATTTTTGTTAAAAGAATTACCAAAAATTCTTAAAAATTTCGCTTCCAAACAGATCCTCAGTGCAACTGTCATTTGTTGCCATCCTTCTTTTAATTACGCAGAGCCACAACTAACCGAGACAGTTAAGCTCCGTTTGGTTAAAAAGAAAAAAAAAAAAAAAAAGAAACTTTCATTTTCTTATAATCTTCTTTTCGTCTTTATATAATTTTTTCATCAAAATTTATTTATTTATTTATTTTTTGAAAATAATAGCTTTAAAGGTACTGTTAGTTGCATTCGTAAAAAAGAAATCAATAAATTTACGTCCGTTTTGGGTAAAAATTGAAAAAATAACTTATTTTTGTTATCTTTTTATCTAAATAGATATATTTTATTTAAACGAACATACATTTTTTAATTTTTTTTCTTTTATGAATGCAACTACCGCATCTAAAGCTACAGCTTAAAAATAAAAAATTAAATTTTGATGGAAAAAAAAGCTATATAAGATAAAAAAAAATATTCCAAAAACATTGTTTTTTTTTTTTTTTTTCTATAACAGAAGGAATCCTGAATGGATTTGGATTAGCAATGGCACCTAATTTACAGCTTTGATACGTCACCTTGGTGAACTTAACATTAGTCTACCCCAATCGCTTTTTATGATCTCTATGTGACAATTTCAACCAAAGCTTAACTATTCTGCCTGAATTTAGGATAAATTTAATTCAAAATCTCATTTTAAAATTTAAAATTTTATTTTTTATTTTGTACGATAATTAAAATTTTAACCTTTTTTTTTTAAAGTAATTGCAATCTCCCTTCTCAATGATTATTTTTCAATTGCACTTCTTCCATTAGTTGCTTAGCTTTCACAAAAAAGAAATTAGTTTTATAAGTGATATTTTAGATAAAATTTAAGGGAAGAAATAAAATTTTCTTAAAATTAATTAGCAAGGGTGATATGGTTGATTATGAAGCAATCACTTCCAAAAGTGTAATTAATAACAATGTCGTTCCAAAATATTAATTGCATAAATTTCCGGGCGCATCATTATAATTATAAATTTTGTTAATTTTTTTTTTTTTGAAACATATTATTTTCGATTTGCTTGTATACCAAGAAAAATTATAAAGAAAAAATAAAAATTTAACATTTATACAAATACATAACGTGACAACATTATGTTTAGAAATCGTGACACAATTTCTTATTGCATAAGCATCCCTCAACTCTCCACTTATTTACTTTGCACTTTTTTTTAATAATTATTTTGTACAAATGAGTCTTAAATTTTATTTTATTATTCTTATTCTTTTTTTTTTTTTTTGGGTGATCCATAAAAACTAATCAATTTCCAAGCTATAGAATTAGAAATTTTTCAAAAAGAAAAAATCTACTTACCAGGCATTTATTTATTTATTATTATTATTATTTTAAGCATTCAACCAACAGAGAACCAAGCAGCAGGGCGAGAACTACCAGGAGCCACCACTCTCAGAATTCACCAGCTGCACTAAATCAATCCACTGGGTAGCTTTGAAGGTACATTTTTCATTACAAGAATTTTGAAAAAGAATAAGCAAGTCTTCTCAGAATTGTTGAAAAATTTACCCATTAACTCAGATTTCAGAATTAGTCAATGTGCGGGTATACTGGCTTAGATACATAAGTTATATATATATAAAAGAAGCGATGCAAAAGAAAGAAAATTCAATACAAATAAGGATGGGTTGGAAAATTTCACGGTGTAGTGATGCAAAAGAAAGAAAATTCAATACATACCAGGATGAGTTGGAAAATTTCACGGTGTAGTGTGCTCCAAATGGATTAAAGAAGGGGGGGGGGAGGGTGTCAGACTCAGACAGAAGGGAACACAACTTTCGAAGGAGAAAATGCTAAAAATATTAAGGGGACCATGATCAGTACCGGAAGGAAGAGAAGCATCAACGGTGGCGGTGGAAGCGGTGGCAACACCAGCGGCAACACCGCAAGTGACACGGTTAACAACGCCATACCCACAACAGAAGCAGACCTCGAGCTAATGAACGTCCTCAACATCAACTTATGTGATAAGCTGTTGAAAATATCCTCCTCATCAAGCTTGCAAGTTTCGTCTTCCTCCATCGCTCAGATTCGTTGCACGGAGATACATATATATATATATATATATATATATATATATATATATATATGTATGTATGTATGCATGCAAGAGAGAGATACCAGGTTGTGTAGCGACTGTGCGCGGGGTTCCAAGATATTGCAGTGGAACATTTAAAGGCCAGTATTTAATTAGAAGTTATTAATTTTGTCAAATAATATTTATTAAATTTTTGATTAAATCTTGATCTTTAAATGTTTTATTGTAGTTCCTATCGTGTAAAATTCACTAAAGTATTCTAGAACATATGCGTCGCAACGGGACGGCGTCGTTAGAGATGAATGTCAACATCGCATTAACAACCACAAAGCAAGTACGTTTAAAGTTTGGGGTCGATGCATTGTATTGAGGGTGTTTTCTAAGCTGACATAAATGATATGCCTTTCTGCTAATTTTCGCCATAAATTTCCTATTGACAGGAAAGGTGAATGCTTCGAAAAAATGGAAGAGAGCCAAGAAAGTAGGTATAATCATATATGTGTTCATATATATATTGAATTAATTACACTAACAACCCTTTAAAAATCTCCATAAATTTATTAACTTTAATATTTTAATTCCTCACCTATTTAAAAGAAATTCTGTTTAAAAATAATTAAAAATTTTTCAAATTTGAAATTTATTACTAGAGGTTCGCATAAGTTAGGTCAGATAAATTTTTTGATTTTTTGTTGTAAATTAAATAAATTGAATTTTTCCTTATCTCTGAAAAAAAAAACTTGATTTGAAATAAAAATAAATATTACATATATATGAATATATACAATATTTTATTTTTGTTTTTAGATAAAGAAACAAGGTGAACAAAATTAAATGAAAATCAAATTAAACTTAATAATTTTAAGTTTTTAATCTTACAACATTTTCATTTGATTTAGTTCTTTTCTAATTTAAATTTAGCTTAGAATTGTAAATCAAATTTTGAGGATACATTTTTTATATTTATTATTAAAATTAAATATATATAATAAAGAAATAAAAATATTTATTATTAAAATTCGGGAATTGATGTAGTTGGATTTTTTTATCAAAATTAGGTTCGGATCGTTTTTTTATTTTTGGATGGGATAAGAGAAATTAACTTTGATTTATTTAATTTATAATTAAAAATTGAATGATTTATCTAATCTAACCCATGCAAATCCCTAGTCATAAGTTTCAAATGTGAATATATGTGAGTAATAATCACATTAGAAATATATATATTGACATAATTAAGGAATAATAAATAAAGAAGAAGTTGATAAATTTTTTTAACAGTTTTCAAACGGAACCACTTTTAAATAAGTGAGGGGTTCAAAATGTTAGAATTAATAGATGAAGGGGGTAAATGAGAATTAAGTAGAGTTAAAGGGGGGTTACTGTAATGAACCCTAAATATATATTTTACTTTTCCTTTCTTTAGAAGACTATTGGGTAGTTTCAATGGAAAGAATCAAGGAAGGAAATTAAAAAAAAAAGAAGGGAAGAAAATGTTTCCCCGTGAGATTGTTTAATCTTGACCGCTAATGTATGTGAGATTTACAGTTGTTCACATATATATAAAACGGTCAAAATCAGACAATTTCTAAGAGAGAAAAAGGAGCGTGTTTGTGGAAATCAAGCGCCAAGAAAGATCAACTTAATTTACAGTGAGAACAACAACTAATTTCTCAATTAATTTCTTCTCAAGTGGTTAGTGGATTTATTATATAATTAAGTAAATTGCATAGACATTCTCGTTTTTTTTAATTTTATTTTTAAATACCACGAACAAAATAAAAATATAAAACAAAATAAATTAATATCAATTGTTTCTTCTCCTCTTCCTCGTCCTCTCTGTCTTCCAAATTTGGAAGCCAAGATCTTGATTCTTCGTACATTTGGAAAGATATGAGAAAATGTATTCAAACCTGGGGGCCACTTGCCGCACTAACGATTGATTGATTTTAAGCTACTCAAAAACCAAGTTGGTCTGGTCCATTCACTCCACACATTCATTGTATTTGTTTTGCGGGAGAAATTGGACCTTCCGATTCAATTTGCAATATATAATTAAGTGGTCCCAGAAAATTTAGGCCTCATTTGTTTTATTTTTTTATTTTTTTATTTTTTTTTGTTTTTAGCCAAGAAAAATAGTTCAAAGACATTTGATCACTTGTATTTTTAAAATTTATTTTTAAAAAATAAGAAATGAGTTTTAACAAAAAAAGTCGAAAAATAGAGTATTTTTTATTTTCTTATTTTAAGATTTTTAAAACATAAAATATATAAAACAGAAAATAGAAAACATAACAACAAACCAAATACCACCTTAATGTTTTCAAATTACATTTGCTAGAAATTAAGTAGCAATTGGAGAGGGGGAAAAAAAAAACTCTGTATTAAATGAATGAAGGAATCCTGCTTATAGTGTTAGAAAAGACAGATACAAGGTATAGAATATTTCTTAATGGTGTGGGATACCATCCAAGGTATAAAATATTTGTTGACTAATATGGAAGATGTGGAATATACGCATTAACATTCCTCTTAAACTCAAGGACGTAAAATAATAATCAACTTGAATTTGGAAATTAAATCAAGAAAGGTGTGGAGGATGAGATTTGATGAAAATATCTATGGTATTCTTATTAGTAGAGATAACAGAGAGCAAGTCAATTGTGTTATTAGTAACATAATGATGAATGAAATGCCAGTAAAACTCAATGTATTTAATATGGTCATAAAAAAAATCGTTGTGTGCAATCTAAATAACACTCCAATTATCACAATAAACTATAAGAGCACCAGAGTGGCAAACATCTATATCAGTAAGAAACCAACAAACCCAGAGAAGCTCTTGAGTAGTGTTAGCAAGCATATGATACTTAGTCTCAATACTAGAACAAGCAACCAAAATTTGTTTCTTGTTGTGCCAGGAAACGAGAGAGGAGGCCAAAAAAGACAGAAACCAGTGGTACAATAATGATCAATAAGATCACCAAATGCAGCAATAAAATATTAAGGGTGTGTTTGGAGTGATAAAAAAGTAAAATAAAATAAGATAAGTTGTAAATTCGTAATTCATATAGTGAGTTAAAAAGTGAATAACTTTTAAGAGTTTTCAAAAATTTTAAGAGGTTTATAGGAAACAAAACGGAGCCTAAAATTTCTTAAAATGTTTAGACTTATTTATTGAAATCATCTAAATATATAGGAGCTTAATAATAATAACATAAGTAAGCAATTTTGTTTCTTTTACCATATTTTTATGGAAACATTAGAATTGTTATTCCATTTGTGTTTCGTTTTGGACTCCTAGGAGACGGAAAATTTTCAATCGTTTCATGGAAAACGTGGGAAAAAAAAATCATATTTTGATCCTTATTTTGGGCTGATTTTGCTTCTCATGCATTTTATTCCTTCAAACGTAGATACTCTAGAAGATAAAAATTAAATCGGTTTTGTGCTGATATCTTGATTCATTAATTTTCTTAGTTTCATTATCTCGAATCTGAATTCTTTATTTCTGTTTGGTTTTATCATATGTTCTACAAGATTAAGTGTTCTTAAAAATATATATATATATATATATATTTTTAAGAATTTTCTTTTTTACTATTTAATTCAAAAAATGAATAACCTGTTTAGAGTTACTTAAAAAAAAAAAAAAAGTTAAAATTTGGTTAAAAACAAAAATCATCAAAGATGAAAAGCAAAAGAAAGCACACACTAGCTTCCCCCTTTTGTGCCCTTATTTGTTTACAAGGAAACAAAATGAGAAAATTAAGATAATAAAATAAAGTATTTTTTAGTTTTTGTTTTTCAATTGACATAAAGTTCCATGTTTGGTACGATGACAAGTAATTTAATTTGAACTCCTACCTCACCTTATCAAGGAAAATGTTCTGGGTTCATTACTCCCAAAGTACACACTCTCCTTGTTCATATAAATAGAAAATTTCCCTTAACTTCATAAAGGAATAGTTCTCCGAACAATTTGATTGAAAATTTTACATAGAAAAAGTAATTATCTTGTTTTTGGCGGAATAGAATATAAATTTTATTCGCATACTTCTGTATTTTATATAACTTTTTATTAAAAAATTAATTTTATTTTTATTTTAAAAAGTTTTAATGATGTTACTTATATTTTTTAAAATAATTTAAAATATAAAAACCGACACCTATTTTCAAACATTTTCTTTTAAAAAATTTAAAATATGAAAAAAAAAATCGTAAAAAATGAAAAAGTAAACAAACACTAACGGCATGCATGATTGTGAAGATTAAAAAGGGTGAAAATTTGTGTTGATAGATCATATTCAAATTCATAATAACGTTTGTTCTTGCTTATGTTCAAGTACCATAAAATTTAAAGAGTATTTTAAACGATTAATTTGTTTTAAAAAGAAAGCCAAATCATGTTAATTTTAGATTTTATTCATAAATTAATTGTGTTATCGTGTTATGTCAAATATTAGGTTTTGTTTGGAACACTAAATTTCATCAAAATTTTTTAAAATCTCCAAACACTTTTGACTTTTTCTTTCGCTAAATGAATTATAAGACTGTAATTTTTATTAATTTTTATTAATTTTTGGCAACTCCATACACACACTTATTATTTTTTAAAAATTAAAGTATCATATTTAATTAAGATAAGATTACAATAATTACAATTTTCGTGATGGTCCTTCATTTATTTTTCTTATCGTGACTTTCTTGACTGCAAAATAAAATAATTACAACTCAATGAATTACCTGTGGCAGGCTATTAAGGTCCTTAGAAGGGCTAATTTGGGGTTACAAAACTTGAGATAAAATGTAGTTGGATATTTTTGACGTTTGTATTGTAAATCATAAATCATAAAAAATATAAATAAATAGTTTTGTTCGAACAAATTTGGGCAAATTTTTTTTGACTTTTCTGTCATAACTTTTTGAAATTTATAGAAATATTATTAGAATTTGTACAAATTTTATTGAGATTTGTAAAAATTTGTTAAATTTATAAAAAATATATATATTTATAAAAATTTACATAATTTGAGGTGAAAAAAATTTTATAAAATATTATAAAAAATTTTAATATTTTTTAATATTTTTGAAAACTCCAAACGGCCCCAAGTCCAACAAGAGTGTTGCCCCATTCTTGTGATAGTTCATGAGCCTTCTCAATAAATAGTCAAATCTTTAATAAGCATGTCTTCTCCGTAGCTTGGTAGGTTTCTTGTTTTGGTAATGCTTCCAATCATAAGCTTCATGCTACGCATGGCGCGACAATTTCCATAATTCTGAAGATCTTTCCTTGCACGAATTGTCGCATAAGTGGCTTGGTTTGGTTAGGAAAAAAATAATTTTTATTATTTATAAATTCTTTTTAGTTTTATGTGATCTTTTAATTAAAATTTAATTTTTTAAAAGTTTTAAATTTTCTGCATATTAATCACATTCTTAAAAATAAATAAATAAATAAATTCACGTTCTTTTAAACGAACATTATTTGTTTGATAAAAAAATTAATAAAAAGTTTGATTTTTTTATTTTTTCTAATTTTTACCTAAATTGACATGAATTTTTTAATATTTTTTAACACTATAATTAACACGCATAAAAATTATGATTTTTAAAATGAAAATCAAATTTAAGTGAAAAAAATTCATATAATACGAAAAAAATTACAAAAAAAAGGAACCAAATAAAATACTTTTTTCTAATCAAAGGAAAGTCTAAATCTTTATTAGCAGTTATTCATAAATTCACAGCTAGAAAAGATACGTTAAGACTTCTGAATTTTTCAAAATTAAAGCTGGATTGTAGAAGGAAGACTTAATTAATTTCCTTTTGGAATAGCGTACTGAATCGTAAATTATTATTTATCACCGCCCGTAACTGGGGATTAACCAGCGGCACTAAATCCAATGGATAGCCTTGAAGGTGGCATTTTTCAGGGTTTTAGGGGTTGCAGTGAAAAAATTCATTGCAAGAACTGTAGTGAAAAATTAAATGTTGAGATTTGATTGTTTTTAATCAAATGATTTTAATTTAATTTAATTAAAATTATTTTCAAAATAAAAATAAAAGTTAAAAAAATCGAATTGGAACACAATTAATGTAGAATGTAAAAAATTGTGTGTTATTAAAGTGAAAATGAATCTCAATCCTTCGTTTCTTCACTACAGCCCCTGCAGTAAATTTTTTCACTGCAGCCTCCTGAAACCCCATTTTTCATTACAAAAATTTCACTCATTTGCCTTCCAAGGTTTCCAAGATAGTTCTTCCAAATGAAAAAAATCAAAAACCGTTGCGAAAAAATAAATAATAAATGCACGGTTACAAAAAAAAAAAAAAAAAATCAGTGTGATAAAAATGGAAATGCAGAAGGTAATGACAAGATTAACTTATTCTTAAAATAAAAAATAAATGTGAAAAATAATAATACTAAATAAATATAAACACACAAATAAAGCAATAGGTGCAGGCGAGTGCTCCGGCATTAGTCCCGGAGTGGGGTTTTTGTAAAAAGCAGAAATTTGGCTCTCACAACAGATAACGAAATTACTTTTATCAATTAATTTGACCATTTTTCTGAGCTAATATGTTATTTGACCATTTTTCTGAGCTAATATGTTACTAGAATTAGGCTTCGTCTAACGCTATTCTTTCGGCCTTTGATTTGTCAACAACCCAACACCGATCGGGACTTCGTTTCTTATTTCTCGTAAAAGATTGGGTTTGTCTTCTTCTAATGGTTGTTGCAACTTTTCTTATCCTGTTTGTACGTGGCAGCAAGGAGTGTTCTCCACCGAAGAAAATGTTGTCGGGATTCGAACAATTACTTTTGACGGCCACTAATACTTTGTTAGCGATTGTTTTTTGCCGCCGTCGAATTTGAGGTCGCTAGCTCTTTGTGACAAAAATATTTATAACGGTAAAATTCGGATGACTGCTTTTAACCATAACTGATGTAATATTAGCGACACATTTTGGTGACCGTCAATAGCCACCTCAATATCAGTGCACAGAACTCTTTTTCTTCTCCTCTCTTTCTTTTTTTCTCTTCCCCCTTCTCCATTTTTCCCTCTCCCGCCCTTTGTTCCCGCGCTCCCTCTACCAACTCCGGCTCCCGTCGCCAGATCCACCGCCGCCGGTGGCCAGAGACCAGTTAACTCCCTCCCTTCTTCTTCCTACTTATCCCTCCCTCAGCTCTCTTTCTCTTTCTCTCTCTATATATATATTTATATATACCAACCTTTTTTTGATTTTGCCGGTGTATATTGAGTTTGTTTGTTGATTTTGACGTCAATCTACGCTTCGTCTCGATCTTCTCTCTCTTTCTTAGGTAAGTTTATCAGCTTTTATATATACTGTTTGTAGCTGGTTTGCTGGGCTTTCTTGTTGGTTTGTGTAATTTATTTTTTTTTTAAATTAAATGTGATTCTTTTAATTTGTTTTTTTTTTTTTGGCTTGCACAGCTGTTTGATATATATATATATATATATATACACTGGTTGTTGTTTATTGGTGGGCTGTGTTGTTGATTTGTGTAATTTTTTGTTCTTTTTTAATTAAATGTAATTATTTATTTTATTATTATTATTTTTTTTTTTGCTAGCAGGGCTGTTTTATATATATACTATTTGTTCTTTTTTTTTGCGCTATTTTGGGGGGGGTATATACTGTAATATGGTTGAATATGTTGCCAATGTTCTAACTTTTTTTTTAATGGAAAATACCCTTTTTTTAGCATTTTATATACTGTTTTCTTTTTATTAATATGCTGTTGTTGGGTTTTATTATTGAATAAAATTCACTAGATCCGTTAAATTTAATCAACTTTGTAAAAATAAATTTTTATCTATTTTTATTAAAAATAAAATTTTATTTTATTTTAAAAATAATTTATCTCATTTTTTAGATCATAAATTATATGGTAGTTGAGGAACAAATTTAATTAAATTTAATATAATATTAAAATATTATTTATCATTATCATCATCATCCAAATGTGAATAATAATATTTAGTAAAATTAATAATACAATTAAATTTGTTAAATTAATAATATTATACAAACTCCTAATGAGAATAATAGTAATAATAATAGTGCTAACAATAATTATAAGAGTAATATTAAATAACAATAAAAATAGTAAAAATAGTAGCAATAATAATAATAATAATAATAACAACAATAATAGTAATAATATTAAATAATAATAATAGTAATAGTAGTAGTAATAGTAATAATATTACTGTAATAATAATACAATATTATACAAGACTTTAAAATATTATTATTGTTATATTATATAATCCTAATGGCAATAATAATAACAATTTTTATATAGTTAAATTAATAATAATACACAAACCTAATGAAAATAATAATAATAATAAATTAAAATAGCAATAATAACAATAATTATTAAATTAGTTAAATTAATAATAATACACAAACCCTAATAATAATAATAATTTAAACCAATCCAAATTACTTGGACCCAATCTAATCTAATCTAATATAATACTTATTTTTACTTGGGCCAATCCAAATCCAATCCAAAATCAATCAAATCCAAATTCAATCAAATATTAGCCCAATCCAATCCAATATCAATCCAAATTCAAGCCCAATCCAAACCAATGTAATTAAATTCAATCTAATCCAAACAATAATACTATATAATAATAATAATAGTAATAATAATACTAATAATAATTGTAATAATAATATTAAATTATAATAACATTAATAGTGTAATTAACTTAGTTAAATAATTAATAGTACACAAACCTCTAATAATAATAATAAATAATAATAATAATATTATTATAATAATAACAAGAATAATAATAATAGTAATAATAATATTATTTTTATTTTTATTTTTATTTTTATTATTACTATTATTATTATTCTTGTTATTATTATTATTATTATTTTAAAGTGTATTATAATAATAATAATAATAATAATAATAATAATATTATTATTATTATTATTATGAGAACAATAATAATATTATAATCTTAAGGATGCCAATAATAATATCAAATAATAGTAGTATACAAACCCCTTTTAATAATAATAATAGTAATAATATGAAATTATAATAATTATAGTAATAATAATAATGACGATGTAACGAGAATAGTTGGCCTCAATCCAATTTAATTAAATTCAATCCAAATAGATAAACAACAATTCAATCCAATTCAATATATTTATGACTTTGGTCTAGTCTAAATCCAAATTCAATTCATTAGATAGTAAATAAACAAATAAAGGAAATCGAACTTAGAAATAAGTTAGAAAACAAAGAGAAACTTAGAACTATTTTATTAAAACAAAGAGAAACTTAGAACTATTTTACTATATTCATTTGCATCTATTAATGAAATTTAGACCCATTTTAAAAGTCGTGTACGCCACTTGTTTAGTCATTCTTTAGCAATGGATTAGGTCTTCAACTAGATTTGCCGTTCTTGCGATGAACTCACGAGAATTGACGTATGCGATTCTTAAATTATCCAGCTCGGATAGTTATTTCGGACAGTTTGGGAAAGTAACTATCTATTTTGTTCTCAACAACTTATACAATATCTGATATTAAACAGTGTTTCAGTTGACATCCCATTGTTCTCCAAGCGCATGCACAGAATATAACCGATGTCGTTTCTCTCAGAATTGTTCGAGGTAGGGCCCCGAGTACAAGGAGGGGACTCGACACTTCACGCATGTCTGTAACGAGGTAAAATGTTAGTCTGTATGTGTAAATTTACTTTCGTTTTCAGTTCATATAATAATATACTAATAACATAATTTTTCCATCAACAGTTGTGTGCGAGGGGCAAGCGTGCAAATCGAATGACCATTTGGCTAGCAACTCGCCCTCATTTGAACTTGGAGGTTCAGCCCATTACGGTAAGTATTGATTTTGTGCAATTGATATTTTTTTTTCACTTATTACAAAATCTAGTTATTTATCTTTGTTTTATTGGTATTGTTTTATGTAGGATCAATTTAATGCTCGCTTAAACGAGCTATCGGTGGAGGAGAGGGAGTTTGAGCAAAGGAGGGATAAGATATTCCATTCCACCGTCAGCCGAGACAATCACGAATAAACTCTCACGCAGGGCAATGACATTCCATGCTCTTTCTTTCGTTGAGACGAGTCATCCAAAGTAGGCCCGTCCAATAAGAACTTGAAATTTTGAGAATATATTTTATTAATTATTTATAATTAAGATTCTTTTATTTTATTTTATTTCATTTAATTTAAATTATTGTTTTATTTAATTATCTTAATGTGACATGTTTTTTTAAATAGCTTGCATGTATATATTTAATACTAGTGTATATTTATATATATTATGCTGAGAGCATTTTAATTGGGTGATTAAGGAGGTGATTTCATTAGTCTAAAGGAGAAGCAAGTTTCTATTGGTCAAATAGTAGGGGTTGCTTGGCAAGTTTCTATTGGGTAGGGAGGTGTTTTTTTTTTTTCCTTTTTAAATATAAATTTTTACGTATTATGCTAAAGCACTTAAAATTCATGTTAAAATTCATATCCAACTTAGGAATGTCAATGGAATGGGTACACAATGGTATCAGACCCAACCAAACCCGATAAAAACTCGTCAAAAAATATCCTAATGGCAATGGAATGGATTTGAAATAAAAATTTAATACGCATGCAAGTTTGAGACAAGTTTAGGATTTGCTTATAGGGTATTAATACCCAATACTCGTTTATACTTATAAGATATTCGATACTTAATACTTATAGGGTACTCGTTAAGTACTCGTTTAATAAAATAAAATATATATTTATATATTTATAATTTTATCCCTAAAAGAAAAGTTTTTAAATTCTTAAGCCAAAGTTTTGTCATGTGTTATTTTCACATGTCATAAATTGTTCTATATGAGGTTTGAAAGTACCTCATGAATTGTGATTCCTATTGTACTTTCTAGGGATGTACCCTTGTATATTTTGTACATTTATTTCTATTATTTATTGTATATTTCTTTTATCTCTCAAAAAAAAAAATTGGAGGTCCTTTGACTAACAAATTTGTTTAATTTTATAAACTTAACAATTTTCTCACTTACTAATTTTTTTTTATTTTTTGTCACAAATCGAATATTTAATGGGTATTTAATGGGTAATTTGACTAATTGAACGTAAACGGATTTCACAAGTTTAGGACGGGTTCGCAGATTTAGGAGACGACGGGTTTAGAATTCCAATTAAAAAAATAAATGGTTTGAGACAGTAATAGTAAATAAAAAATAAATGAGTTTAGTAATAAGATTGGGTGATCAAGCGGGTACCCTACCCGTTTACCTCTCTAATCCAACTAATGAAATTATATTTATAATATTTTTTAGATTAATAACACCAAATTCATTATTTAAAATTCATAAATACAAATGCAATATAAATATTTTTGAAAAATTATATTTTACAATAAAATTTATATTTAAATTATTACCCCTTCAGTTTAATAAATTTAAAAATTATAAATATATGTATTTATTTCACATCAAATTAGAGACATAAAGGGTATTTTTTAGGTAAAATTTTATTTATAGTTTATGAATAATATTAAAAAGTTTCAAATTCAATTATTTGAGTTAGTTAACCCATAGACAAAATTTAGATGCATTTTTAATAAAAGAAAAAAATTAGATGCATTTTTAATAAAACAAAATTATATATATTAATCTAAGTTAGTATCTTTTATAATTTAATTAAATGTCATGTAAAATTTATTAATTTAAAAGATACAAAACATTAAGAAGAAAAAAAGGAGGAGTATTATGCATTGTAATGATAATTTAATATAAGATTGTCTATAATTTTTAAATTTATTAAATTGAAGGTGTAATAATTTAAATATAAATTTTTATCATAAAATATAATTTTTCAAATATATTTATATGGAATTTGTATTTATGAATTTTAAATAATGAATTTTGTGTTACTAATTTAAAAAATATTATAAACATAATTTTATTTGTTCAGTATAAATTTTAACATGAATTTTAAGTGCTTTAACATAATAGGTTAAAATCTATATTTAAAAAGTAAAATAAAAAAAAAAAAAGAAAACTTAACTAGCAAATAAGGTGCCATTTAGTTTGTTCCAGCAGATTTTGATAAATTTTTTTTAAAAAAGTTAAAATTTTTTAGAGTTCGAGAAAGAAACTTTTGAAGTTTTTGGAATTTTTTGAACAGATTTTGCCAATTTTTTTTAAATATTGAACTGACATTTATACCAAAAAGTTTCACAAAATTCTAAAATTTTTCAAGAATATTTATTAAAATTTTACCGCGTGTCACTTTACATAATTTTTAACAATTTTATATCAAATCAAACACAAATATCTAACTATCATTTCAAAATAAAATTTTACACTCTAAACTCCAAAAAAATTTTACTTTTAATTTTTTTTTTATTTTTTTGAACTCCAAACACATCTAAGTATTTTTACTCACTAAACATATAAAGTAAAAAGGCCGGAGAAAATTATCGGGTTATTTATCAATTTTTACTAATTTTTTATATTTTTTAATTAAATTTTATTATATATTATTTTTATATTAAATTTTTATATTTTTATTATACTTTTTATCGTATTTTTCCTAATCAAATACTCCTTTAAACCGTAATTTTAAACTGCATACAATATCTCAAAATTTGAACTCACCTTTTTAACGGCTGAGATTAACCATCAGTGACATTTTAAGGTCAACTTCAGCCCCTTATCTGTCATGATGGGAGCTGTTTTTGAGAGAGAAAGAGAGAGTTAAGAAAATATCGGGCTGGAGAGTGTAGGGAGAAGCAGTAGTGGCATGGTGCTTTGTGGGAAAGCGTGAGTGAAAAAACAGGGCTGGGTGGTGTGGATTCTAAAAAAATATATATATTTTAATTGAAATCTTATTTATAGTTGTTAAATTAACATATTATGAGTCCGTTTAATACGATAAAAAATAATAAAAAATAATTAAAAAATATAATTTGAAAAAATTTTTAGCGTTTAACGTACAGTAATCAAACTATATATTTAAGAGATGAATAGTAAAATTTTTTTACTTTTACATCAGTTTTTGAAGAGAAAAATTGTCTAAATGATTTTTTTAATTCCATTAAAATGATTTTGCGTCAGAATTTATTAAAAGTTGTTAAAAAAATTGTAAAATTTGTAAAAAAATTACTGGGTTTGTAAAAAATTTATTAAAATTTGTAAATAGTTGTTAAGATATATAGATATATATAAATTTATAGAAATTTTACGAAGTAAGAGGAGTGCAAAATATGTTAAAAAATTCTAAAGATTTTCAGAGGTTTTCAGTAATTTTACCCCTTCTTTGGAGTGCCAAACAAGCCTTATAATAGGTAAATTACACTTATTTTCCTTCAACATTTAGGTAAAATTTTGAAATGTTATTAACATTGACTCATTTTTTATAAAATTAATCATTAAAATTTAATATAAAATATCAAACTAACTAAAATTTTAGGTATTTTCTTATTTTACCACTCCTCCCTCACATTTCGTCAATTTTTTAAAAAAAAAATACTCAAAAACTTTATGTTTTTTACTTATTTTTAAAAATTTTGCAAAGAAAACTGATAAAAATGTGAAAGAGATGATAAAATAGAAAAAATGCCTAAAATTTTACTTATTTTGACATTTTCTATTAAGTTTTAATGGTTAATTTTATCTAAAAGGAATCAAAATTAAAAACATTTCAAAATAAGAGATGTAAGTATAATTTTTAAATATTATAAGTGTTAAGTATAATCACACAACTGTTAAATGAAGGTAAATATAATTCATCCTATTATAATTGAAACCTTACTCTTATAGAATAAATTTAAAAAATTTATTAAACAATATTATATAAAGTGAGACTATTTACCCTCTATAAATAAATTCTTTTATTTTAGTTTATTATTCTGATTAAGAAAAAATGTAAATTAAATAATTTTGTAATTAACTGTTATTTTGATTTCTAATATAAAGATTTACACGTCTTCTTTTTCTTTTTTATTTAAGGCACATGGGTAAAATTTCTTTTCAAGTACTTGGCTTTATTCCGTTTGAGGCAAATTAGTAAAATTCTTCTCAAGTATTTGGCTTAATTTATGACTAAACTGTCACGGACTAAACTCTAGGTTTTGATATCAAAATTGCTTGCTTAATTATCCAACCATTACTTATAATTTGTATTCTGTTCTCCAAAAACAAGATGATCAAAGACCACCTACGTACTTTTCATTTGTCTTCTTGAGGAGTAACATGTTGGTCCCAGCAGTACTGTATGGATGCTGCACTAGTCCCTTTTTTTGCTTTAATTTACAGCGGATATATATATATATATATATATAGTAATTATTTGGACTAAAATTATTTACTTGAATAAAAAAATGAAAATGATTTTTTTTAATTCTTAACTAAATGAACGTGAATTTCACAATTTGTTTTCTTTTTTACCATTACGATTAAGACCTTAAGAGTTACGGCTTTTAAAATAAAAATCAAATTTAAGTGAAAAGAAATTCATGCAAGACTAATAAAATAAAATACTTTTTATAACCCAACGAAGTTGAAATTTTTATTAACAGTTATTCATAAATTCAGAACGGGAAAGGACAAGTCAAGACTATTGAATTTTTCAATATTAAAGCTGGATTAACCAATCTTGAACATCTAGAAGGAAGACTTAATTAAACTTTTTTTTTAGAATAGTGAAATAAATCATAAATTATTATTCATCACGCCCCCAACTAGGGATTCACCAGCTGCACTAAATCCACTGGATGCCTTTAATTAAAATCTTGTTTCTGTTGTGAAATTACCTAAAAATATAATTCGAAAATCTCTAAAAGTTATAGAGAATTGAAATACTCAAATCATCTTTTTATTAATCATCCTTCACACTCATCCACTCCCAAATCCTCTTTATATAAGCATACAACTATAATGGTGAGAATTCAAAAAAAATGGAGTTACACATAACGGAAAGTTGGAAGTTATGGTGGAGTTATAGTCAACCATTAATCCGTTAATAGATTTATAACACTCCCCTTTGGCTGACCATCACATAGAATATGCCTCATTAAAACTTTGCCAAGTAAAACCCAATGGGAAAAAACCTTAGCAAAAGAAAAGGAGTACAATATTCATATGTGGTGTAAATGAGCTTAAATTGAAACTGCCTCGTTAAAACCTTGCCAAGTAAAACCCAATGGAAAAAAAAAAACCTTAGCGAAGGAAAAAGAGTAGAGTGTACAAACCATTTAATGACTCCCCCTCATAATCACATCCGAATTTAATTATCTTAAATGCTCAACACGACAGATCTTGAAGACAACGCATGCCAATTTTATAAACTAATTTCTCAAACGCCACAGTGGGCAATGCTTTAGTAAATAAATCTGCCAAATTGTCACAGGAATGTATTTGCTAAACATCAATCTCATCGTTCTTCTGGAGCTCATGTGTATAGAAGAAGAGATATGCTTAGTTCTGTCACCTTTAATGTAGCCACTCTTAATTTGTACAATACATGCAGTATTATCTTTATAAATTATTGTTGCAACATTCTTGATAGAACACAATCCACACTTCTCTTGAATATGCTGAACCATGGATCTCAACCAAATACATTCTCGACTTGCTTCATGAATTGCAAGTATTTCCGAATGATTTGAGGAAGTTGCCGTCATCGTTTGTTTCACAGATCTCCATGATATAGCAGTACCACCATAGGTGAACACATATCCTCTTTGTGATCAAGCTTGATGTCGATTTGAAAGATGACCAGCGTCTGCATAACCAACTAACTTTGATAGTGAGCCAGTTGCGTAGAATAAACCTATATCCACAATCCTTTGAAAATAGCAAAAAATATGCTTAATTCCATTCCAATGTCTTTGAGTTGGTGCTGAGCTATATTTGGCCAACAAGTTGACTGGAAAAGCTATGTCTGGTTTGGTGCAATTTGTAAGATACATAAGAGTACTAATTGCACTAAGATATGGTACTTCAAGACCAAGAAATTCTTCGTCATCTTCTTTAGGACGAAAAGATTCTTTTTTTTACATCTAATGACTGAACAACCATTGGGGAACTCAATGGATGAGCTTTGTCCATATAAAATTGTTTTAAAACCTTTTTTATATATATTGACTGATGAACAAGTATTCCACTTGGCAAATAGACAATTTGTAGACCAAGACAAAATTTAGTTTTGCCAAGATCTTTCATTTCAAATTATTTCTTTAAGTAACTTGTAGCTTTTACGAGCTTTTCTGGAGTTCCAACAAGATTCAAATCGCCAACATATATTACAATAATAGCAAATCCAAATTCTGATCTCTTTATAAAAACACATGGACAAACTGGATCATTTACATATCCTTCTTTCAAAAGATAGCCACTAAGACAATTATACTACATGCGTCCTGATTGTTTTAACCCATATAAAAAAACGTTGAAGCTTGATAGAGTAAAGACTTTTAGGTTTATTTGCTGCAGGCATTTTAAATCCTTTAGGGATTTTCATATATATATGTCATTATCTAATGATCCATATAAATATGCTGTAACTACATCCATTAGATGCATGTCAAATCTTTCAATGACCGCTAAACTAATTAAAAATCAAAATGTGATTGCATCCATTACAAGGAGAGTTTGTCTCGTTGTAGTCAATTCTTGGTCTTTGCGAGAAACCTTGGGCTACAAGTCGTGCTTTATATCGCACAATCTCATTTTTCTCATTTCTTTTTCTCACAAATATCCACTTATATCCAACGGGCTGTACATTTTCTGGTGTTTGGACTACAGGTCCAAAAACTTTACGTTTTGCAAGTGAGTTTAATTCTGCCTCAATTGCTTCTTTTCCACTTTGGCCATTCAGCTCTACGTCGACATTCTTCGACGGTTTTTGGTTCAGGTTCATCATTTAAAATATCAAGAGCAACAGCAAATGAAAATGCATTATCGACAATAATTTGATTTTTATCCTAGCTTGCCCTTGTATATAGATAATTTATTGAGATCTCATTATTTTCAGGTACATTTTCCTCTGCAGGGTTTTTTTTTTCTTTTCAGGATTAAATTGTTCATCTTCTAGAGAAATTTCCTCAATTATTTTATTTAGCTGTTTTACAGCTATAGTCTCTTCAGAAGTACCAATTATTTCAGGAGTATTAGTTTCCTTCTGTATTATTCCTTGCACCTTTCTCTTTCAAGAATTCTTATCTTTCGCACTAATAGGTCTCCTACACTTCAAGCATGGTGTAGATTCATTAGTTGCTTTATTAACAGATTGTCTTACATGGACATCAATTTTAGCTAGAGTGTTTGTAATTAGTATATATGATTTTGTAACACGTTTTGTGTCGGTGAATGCGTCTGGTAATTGATTTGCAATAGCTTGTAATAAAATGATCCTTTGAACTTCTAGTTCACATTCACTTGTATGAGAATCAAAATGAGATAACATTTTAGCATTCCAAGTAATCTCATTTTTTTTTTTTTTTTTTTTTTGCAAGTCGCTTATCATATGGTTTATTATCTACCCCTAATGATGGGAAAATATCCTTATCAAAATGACAATCCGCAAAACGAGCTTTAAATACATCACCTGTTAAAGGCTCAAGATATCTAATAATAGAAGGAGAATCATAACCAACATAAATACCCATTCGACGTTGAGGACCCATTTTAGTACGTTGCGGTGGTGCAATAGGTACATATACAGCACAACCAAAAATTCATAAATGAGAAATATTTAGTTGGTGGCCAAGAACAAATTGTAATGGTGAATAGTGATGATAAGCAGTTGGTCGAGCACGAATTAATGATGCAGCATGTAATATTACATGTCCCCAAGCAGAAACAAGTAATTTGGTTTTCATAAGCAAGGGTCTAGCAATTGATTGAAGACGCTTGATAAACGATTCAGCCACCATTTTGTGTATGAATGTGGGCAACTAGATGTTCAACATCAATCCCAATTGACATGCAATAGTCATCAAAAGCTTGTGATGTAAACTCACTACCATTATCAAGTCTAATAGTTTTAATAGAATAATCGAGAAATTATGCCCGAAGTCTAATGATTTAGGCAAGGAGTCTAGCAAATGCAACATTACGAGTAGAAAGTAAACAAACATGTGACCAACGTGTGGACACATCTATTAATACCATATAATAACAGAATGGTCCACAAGGTGGATGAATGGGTCCACAAATATCTCCATGAATGCGTTGTAAGAAACTAGGAGATTCAACAACAATCTTTGAAAGTGATGGTTTAACTACTAATTTACCTTGTGAACATGTAACACATGTATAATTATTTTTCAAAAGAATCTTTTGGTTCTTTAGCGGATGTCCATGTGAATTTTTAACTATCTGACGCATCATGGTAGAACTCGGATGACCAAGACGGTCATGCTAAATTCTAAAAATATTCGGATTAGTGCACTTCTGGTGCATCACAATAGGTGATTTAATGCTTTGAATAGTCGTGTAATACAATCCCGAAGAGAAAGTAGGCAATTTCTCCAATATATGCTTTTGGCATGAACTAACTGAAGTAATACATAGATATTCTTTACCACTTTTAGTCATAGTTTCGATATGATATCCATTACGACGAAAATCTTTAAAACTTAGCAAATTTCTCTTAGATTTGCTAGAATATAAGGTATCATCAATATAAATTTTTGTACCTTGTGGTAACATCACATTAGTTCTTCCGGAGCCTTCAATCAAGTTTGTGATGCCAGATTGTAATTACATTAAATTCAGTTAATGTCAATTTTGCAAAAATATTTCTTGTCACGTAGAATTGTGTGAGTTATTGCACCGTCAACTAAACATATGTCCTCACAATTCATTTTTGACTTATTCAATCCGTTGATATAATCCATGTCGTACTATATCCAAATATTAAGTTACCAATTTTATTGAAAAAAATAAAAAATAAAATTACATTGCGTAATATAAAGGATGATAAAACAACATAAAAATAAAACTAATTAGTGTGGACATTTCCATCATCAATTAAATGATCAATTTTTCCACTAGGGTCTTCAAAGAAATCAAAAAACATCCAAGTGAGTAATATCCATTGGATGATTAAAATCAGTAAAGTTCATTTACACATTTTTTCCTTTCTCTTTCTTTTTCAATGAGGCTCGATAAAGATCTACCAAATGTTTGGCTGTACAACAGGTACGAAACCAATGTCCTAGCATACCACACCTAAAACATTTATCTTCATAATTCTTGGGAGGTTTATTTTGTAAACCCTTTCCCTTTTCCTGTTTTGTTCCAGCATTGTCCCACTTCTGGTGGTATGGTGTGGTATTCTTATTTTTCAAATTAGAGAAATTTTGACCTCCACGATAATTCCCATGATTTTGATAATTTCTCCCACAACCATGTTCACGATGATAACCACGTTTTTTACTGTGAAATGAGGCCACATTCGCTTCAGGGAATGATGTAGAACTAGTTGGACGAGCTTGATGATTTTTCATAAGTAGCTCATTATTTTGTTTAGCCACAAGAAGACATGAGATCAATTTAAAATATTTTTTAAATCCACGCTCTCGATATTGCTGCTGCAGAAGCACATTTGAAACATGAAAAGTAGAATATGTTTTTTCTAACATATCTTCATCAGTTATTTTTTCACCACATAATTTCAATTGAGAGATGATTTTAAATAATGCGTAATTATACTCACTAACGGTCTTAAAATCCTACAACCTCAAGTGGATCCATTCATAACGAGCTTTTGAGAGGATTATAGTCTTTTGGTGCTCGTACCTCTCCTTTAAATTATTCCATAAAATAAATGGGTCTTTTACTGTGAGGTATTCAGATTTTAATTCTTCATTAATATGATGACGTAGAAAAATCATAGCTTTTGCGTGATCCTGCTGGGATGCTTGATTTTTTGCTTTAATAGTTTCACCAAGATTCATTGATTCAAGGTGGATCTCAGCATCAACAATCCAAGATAAATAGTTTTTGCCCATAATATCGAGAGCGATAAATTCCAGTTTAGTGAGGTTGGACATTTTCACAATCACTATTAAAACAAATAATATATTTTAGAATAAGAATAATCCCGAGAAATATAAAATTACACGGTAATATATTAAACATAATATGATCTTCAAGATCAATTGATTGAAATATATGTAAAATATATATAACAATGATCTTCCAGATCAATAAATGTGAATATGAATATGATCTTCAAGACCATAAATAAATACGTTCATGATCTTCAAGATCAATGCAAAAAAAAAAAAAAAAAACAAACGTGATCTTCATGATCAAATAATAAAAAGATCTTTAAAACCAATATAAAGTTATTGTGATCTTCAAGATCAACATAAATAAAAATAAATTTGATATTCATAATTAATTCACAATATTCAGGATCAATATGAAAATGAGGTAAAAGTAGAAGAATATATATAAAAACAACTGTTTAATAATTTCCTTATGTACCTTGTAAGAAAAAAAAAATTCTATAGTAGAACTTATTCTTCTTCTCGGTTGGTTGGAGCTTCGTGCTAATAATGTGTTATGAAATTACCCAAAAATATAATTCGAAAATCTCCAAAAGCCTATAGAGAATTGAAATACTCAAATCATCCTTTTATTAATCATCCTTCACACTTATCCATCTCCCAAATCCTCTTTATATAAACATACAACCATAATGGTGAGAATTTAAAAAAAATGGAGTTACACATAACGGAAAGTTGGGAGTTATGGTTAGCCATTAATTCATTAATGGATTTATAACAATTTATTAATTGTTAAATTAACATATTAATTATAATTGGACCCTTATTCTTTTAGAGTAAATTTAAAAAAAAATTATTAAATAATATTATATATAGTGAGCCTAATTACACTCTATAAATAATTTTTTACATTCTAATATTTTATTCTCTCACTAAGAAAAAAATGCTAATTAGATTATCTTGTTATTAATTGTCATTATGATTTCTAATATAAAGATTAACAACTCTTTTTTTTTTTCCATTTGTGGCATGTTAGTAAAGTTTTTTTTTAAAGAACTTGGTTTTATTTATTGGCTACTACCTTGTTTTGCCCAGTACTTGGATATTGCGGGTAGGTTCAAGCATCCTCAGTTTACCCATCGGCTACACAATTCGTTGAGAGTTGTAATAAATCAACGCTGATTTCGGGTTACCAAAAAAAAAACTTGGTTTTATTCTATTTGGGACAAATTAGCAAATGGTTAA
Organism: Vitellaria paradoxa; assembly: GCA_019916065.1. NCBI lineage: Eukaryota > Viridiplantae > Streptophyta > Magnoliopsida > Ericales > Sapotaceae > Vitellaria > Vitellaria paradoxa. Next base: position 15,360,801 of record CM034235.1, on the reverse strand, counting down.
AAGTTAAATCAGTACAACCCAAACTTACCTATTTAAAAAGTAAGTTAGATACGAGTTAGTATAAACTCATAAACTCATATTCAACCCATTTACATATAAATCAACTTTTTTTTTTCTTTTCTTCTTCAAAGTAGACTTTGCTTCTACAACACCACTCCTGATGCCATTTTCAACATCAGAGCCAGCGTTACTGCCACTGCTGGCTCTATAACCTCTAGCAGTTATAAAGCATTGTTCTATAGAGCATTGTCCTCTGACGGGAAATAGAGCATTGCTCTCGAAAAGATTGGCTTGAACATACACTTCCAGTGGATTACTTGAAATAGGAAGAGACATTTGCTTTCTTCTCAACTTATTTTGTAATAGAATGCGTGTTGCCGTCGAAGTGCGACGAGCATGAGCTATGGATGTGCATCACGTGTCCGAAGCCAAAAGGGCTTCTAGGGTGAGAGAGATTGTTAGAGAAAGAGAAAAAGAGGGTTATACCTGTACAAATTATTTATTTAATTAAATTTGGTGTTCTAACAAGTTCGATTTAACAACCTAATTCACTCATTTATAAATAAATGTTTTACAAATTACCCAATAACAACTCAACTAGTAAAATAATAGGACCCAAATTCATTTATTATTGGCTTAATTGAGCGAGTTGATGAATATGAGTTGACGTTGCTTCTGAGGGACTGTGAGGGACCTGCCCGTAAATGACTCTGCCTGTGGGAGAGTGAAACTGGAGGTGAACCAGATAAGCAATGCCTCCCATCCCACATTGCCTAGGTCGTGGAAGAAAGTGATATATATGTAATAGTTGATATCAATATAGAACAATGCGTTTTAAGGCCGTGAGGGCATTAGATTCAGTAGGAACTCTAGGGTTAAGCGTGCTTTAGTGGGGGTAGTACCGGGATGGATGACCTTCTGGGAAACAACTTACCAAGCCCAAAGTAGACAATATTGTACTGTGGATGCGAGTCATTACAAATAGTATTAGATTCTATACCTATTCGGAAGTGTGGGATCATGCGTGTGGGGGCTCTACGTGTGGGGGATCTGCTTGTGAGAGACTCTGCCTGCGGGAGAGCAAAGTAGGGGTCACATGGGGACACGTGCCCTGTAAAGGGGGAAGATTGTGAGGGACTGTGATGATTCTGCCCGTGAGGGACTATAAGGAATCTGCCCGTGAGGGACTATGAGAAATTTGCCCATGAGGAACTGTGAGAAATTTTCCCGTGAGGGACTCTGCTTGCGGGAGAGTAAAGCCAGAGGTGAAGCAGAGAAGCAATGCCTCCCATCCCACATCGTCTGGGTCGTGGAAGAAAGTGGCATATATGTAATATTCGATATCCATATAAGAACAACGCGTTTTAAAGCCGTGAGGGTACTGGATTCAATAGGAACTCCAGGGTTAAGCGTGCTCTAGTAGGGGCAGTACTAGGATGGGTGACCTCCTGGGAAGCAGTTTACCGAGCCCAAAGCGGACAATATTGTACTATATGGATGTGGGTCGTTACATTGCTATTCCCATATTCTTTTCCATTATTTGATTTTATGACCAAACTCTTACGTGCTAAACTTTAAGTTTTGACAACAAAACAGCATACTTAATTATCCAGCCATTACTTAATTTACATTTTGTTCTCAGAAACAGATACGAAGCCAAGATTTTGAGTCAAAGGCCAAAAAAAATATAATTAATATTATAAAAGTTTGTAAAATTTTTGTAAAACTTTTTGTAATTTTTTTATAAAAGTTTTTGTAAAATTTAAATTTTGACAGTAAACACGCGAAAAACAAAAATGGTAAAAGTTAAATAAAAATTTGTAACTTTTTAGTAAGTTTTGGTAATTTTTGGGCTACCAAACGGGCTCTCAATATTTAAATAGTTTGAAATGTTGATCATGAGCATATTTCCAATTAAGCAAAGTAGATTATTAACGTAAACCTAACTAGTACGTTCATTAGGTGGACAGTGTAGAAATTTACATGATATACAGTGACCCTACTATATTGACGACTAGCAATACAAATTAAAAAAAGATAAGCGATACCCAAATATGAACCAACACCTAATCAGGTGAGCTCACTTGCTATATTCAATAACAATGGATTATGAATAGCGGTATAAAAGTGTCAGGTCGAGTTTAACCTGCCCCTAGGCCCGTGGCTAACCTAGCCGGCAGCAAGTCCGCCTTGCTGCCCCTTTTCTTCTTTAGGTTAGGTTGGGTCAGGCTAGGGCTACCAATTCCCACCCTTGACTAGCCCTACCTGACGCAGAAAGATTTTTTTAATATTTTTTATTACTTTTTATAAATTAAATAAAATATAAATAAAATTCATATGAACACATTAAAAACATTTATCTATAAAAATTAAAATTTATTTAAAAATAAACAATCAAATTTACATTATAAATTTACAAATGTAGACATGTAAAAAAAAAAAAAAAAAAAGATAGAGTAAGTAAATAAGTGCATCACTTTAGGTCTTACACATCCCAACTAGATTGACTATTATAAGCCTAACTATCATTTGTAAATATTACTTTATCTATACATCATTCCCATTCATCATTACTATGTTCTTCTACTTCACTCAAATACATTACTTCGAAGTCAAGAGCAAGTTTTTCTTTGCCATTGGCTTGTCAATTTCTTTCTTCGATGAGATACCAATCTCGTAAATATATTAGTGCCTCTACTATATTTGGGGCCAGTCGACTCCTGCGGTCACTAATAATGCACCTACTTGCGTTGAATACTTGTTTGGATGCTACAGTAGAAACTAAAAATGCAGGGATATCATAAGCAAAAGCTGAAAGGACTAGAAATTTATATTGTTGTTCCTTTCACCAATCTAAAAGATTGAAATCATTTTCATTTTGTACTAGAGATGCACCCAGATAACATTACAGATAGGATGAGAATAAGCTGCCACTTGTTAATACATCTGTCCGTTGATATTTCACTTGATTCAAAAAAGAGAGGCCCCCAAAATCATAATGAGAGGATTGCATTTTGGTGGTTGTCAGATGGACATGTGTATGATTAATATTATACCGACCCATTATAACTTCTAATTGCTCTTTAATATTATTTAATTACTCATTGGCGTTTTCAGGACCATAAGTGGTTTAAAATATTTATTAAAATTTCCTATCATTTTAACAACCATATTACTATAATAGGGTTGGGTAATACATTTTTTGTAAACATCATCAATAGTAGCCAATTGATAAAGAACTGTAGAAAAGGTAGGAAGATAAACCTTACAAAATATTTTAATTGCAACATCAAAAACATATAAAAAAATATTTGTAAAAAATTATGTTGGCCAAATCAATGTTCAAAATAGTTTCTAAACTAATAACTTGATTATTTAAAATAAATAAATTAATTACTCTTTGATATTTGATAGCCACTCTCAACATAATACAAGTTGAATTCTATTTTATATTAATTTTAGTGGGCAATTTCTTAGGTTTTAAAACTAATTGGGTGTATATACTCTTGAATATATGAACTCTTTTTGAAAAACTCATAATTGAAAGTACTGTTTGATTTATTTTATATATAGAGGCATTAAAACATTCAATCCCTCTTTTACAATTAAATTAAGTATATGGGCATAATACCACCCTTGAAATAAAACACCCCTTGAAGATAAAGCATTATCCAAGTAATTAAAACAAAAACATTATTATATGCAGCATTAGCTAATGTAATAGAAAATATTTTTTTAGTTAATCCCCATGATGCATGTTCATTAAAAATGAAATTTCCAACACTTACTCCAGTGTAGAGTCGTTCAACTAATTTAAAAGAAATAATACATTTATTTAAATTGCAATTTTCATCGATGTAATGTACAGTTATATAAATATATTTAAGATTTTGACGAGAACTCTACATATTGAAAATTAAACAAACATTTTCTTCAAAATTTTCAAAAAAAAAGTTTTTAATTGATCTTTTTTTGTTTCAAAATCTCGTAAAATATGATTTCTTAAAGTGTTTCTTAAAAAAACCATGAAATTGTTGTGTAAAACTATCGTGAATAATTTTTTTCAAATTTGAATTTTCACCATTGTAAAAGATTGTTCATCTTTAACAATAAATTTAATTAAACTATCTTTTGTTCTTGTAGAATCATAAGAAAAAATACTCAAATTACCCCCTTTACTATCCAATTGAGATTGCACAACACGTGGAGAGAACTGATCAATTACAGAATTGAGGCGAGGATCTTGTAAGTGCCTTCTATTTAAGTGTCTTTTTAAGTGACTAGTCTCAGAAGTTGTCCTTCCATCTAATAAATCCCCACAAATACTGCATTTTGCCATAGCCACTCCATCATTACATATAATTCTAGTAAAAAAATCACATATTTTTGAATTCGCATGCTGTTAAATTAGTCATGATTATGATGCAACAGCATTACTTGTATTAGGGGGCTGTTGGTGTTTCAAATTGTTCGTGGGTGGGAGAAGGGTGGGATAAGTGAAAGAACTCCACTCTCTAAATCAAAAAATGGGAGTCTCTAGGATCCATTTGGAAAATTAATTTGATAAAAAATATTTTGGTGGAAAAAATTAAATTAGTAAATTAAAAAAATGTACGCATGCAAATTAACAAAAAAATAAAGTATGCAAAATTAAATTACTAACTTGGAGCCTTGAAGCCTTTAATCACATTTTTCAATCTTGATTTCAAAATTTGGAGTATTGTAGCACAATTGAAAAATATTAACTTGAACCTTGAGCCTTGAGAGAGTAAAGTCTTTGAGAGATATTAAGAGTTTTTTGTGATTTTTAGATTGAAGATGTGAGGAATATTTGTAATGGATGATTGGAGGATGGGATTTGTAATTTTTTGGGGTTAATTTGTAATTAAAAAAATAAAATTAGCCGTTTGGGGGGGCAACAACTAGTAGCAACCAACAAACAGAAAAAAATAAAAAACAACAGCTAGTCTAATGGTTAAAAAAAAAAGAATTATATCTAGGAGGCATAGACAGTCATCAGAGATGCGAGTCGAGTCGGGCCACCTTGACCCAAGCCTTGACCTGGGGATATAGGGGTAGAGGCTCAAGCATATACAGGGTGGCAGGACAAGGTCGGGCTGCTTCGAGTTTCAGGTCAACCTAACCCTTTTACACTACTAATTATGAAGTCACAAGGTTTTGTCATATTTAAAATTTTCTAAGGGAACTTTTGGAAGCAGATTCCTCTCCAACGTGTTCCCTTATGCCCCTGGATTAATCTAAGTGATTTATGAATATACTCTCCACAAAAATCACATGTGATCAATTTCTAATTCAAGCGAGGGGCGCGCGAGGGATAACATTTATCTCCTTAATTTATCCATCATTTATATGGTTCGTTGAGAGTTATAATAAACTGACAAGAATTCCGAAATACAACCACCACCACTACAACAATAACAAAAAAAATGTGTCCCCTTGGGAGTTGAAAAGATGGTTCCCTCTCTTCAGGATGGATGAGTGCTAAGCCAAGTAGCCGATTGGTTAGGTGGCCATATATACATGTTTCTATATAGATATATATATATCTAACGACATGGGCCAATGCTCCTCCCTGCTGGCGCAGCGAATCACCGCGCCGCACGACATCGTTTGGGCCGTCGTCCGACGCTTCGACATGCCCCAAACGCACAAGCATTTCATAAAGAGTTGTGCCGTGAAGGAAGGGTTCAGCATAACTGTTGGTTGCACGCGGGACGTCAACGTCATCTCCGGGTTACCGGCTGCTACTACCAGTACCGAGAGGCTTGATATTCTGGACGACGACCGCCACGTCACCGGGTTCAGTATCATCGGAGGTGAGCATCGGCTCTGGAATTACCGGTCAGTGACGTCACTGCATGAGCTCCGGCGTGAGGGGAGGATCTGGACCGTTGCCCTTGAATCGTACCTGGTGGATGTGCCGGAGGGTAACACCGACGAGGACACGCGTCTTTTTGCCGATACGGTCATCGAGTTGAACCTCAGAAGCTGGCGACAGTCGCCGAAGCATTGGCACGTGACTCGCAGGTGATGTGAATTGACTGACATTTTCCCCACAACCAAAAATCGAGTTAACGGAACTAACCGACAACAAACTGACAGCTCCACAAACAAATGTAGGGACGAATTTAAGATTTATAATTAATAAGGTAAAATTATATTTTTAAAATAAATAACAAAAATAAAAAAAGGAGGTGCAACAATTTAATAATAATAGAATAAAAGTATATTTATAAGAAAACAATAGTATAGTTAATAAAGTCTAGTGTAATTTTTTAAATCAGTAAAAATTTATAAAATAATATATCTTATTGATTTAATATTTGTAAATTTTTAACCATTAGATTTATTTAATGGTTAGAATTTTTCTTTTTCTCTCCACTATAATAGTTTTTTTGGTCACTTCACATAAAAATATAATTTCTCACTCTTTTCATTTATTTTTTTAATACTTTTATATTTAAAAATTTTTAAATTAATATTTTAAAAAATATGATAATATTTGTAATAAATAATAAAATTGTATATCTCTATTAAATACTGTATGAATATCTTAATCTCTTTTTATTAGTAAGTTATATTTTTATAAGTTATTTTTATAATTTTTATGTAAATTTATATTATAAATTTAAATTTAAATTATTTATACATTAAATTATATTTTTTTTCCTTTCGGGCACGAAAAATTATTAGTGATTGTTACAGTTTCTTCACCCCCACGCACCCAAACAAATTGACCATAGACTCAAAGCTCAACACCAACTTCAAGTAATGAGTCCGTCAGTGGTAAAAGCCGAGAGGAACTTTTGATCTTTCTCTAGCTTAGCCATCTCATCTTCAAGCAAAGTAATCCACGCTTCAATTCCATCCCCACACCTCGTACTCATAAAAATCACCAAGTTCTTGAACGGCATGGTTGTGGTGGAGACCCAAACAGGCCTCCCCCAGCCATAGTCCACCTCGTACACACCAAACCTGCACCAGCTGCTAAACCCGCAAGACTCAACCTCTCCCGTGGCGACTTCTCTTCGTGCCGTTCGAACGCGATCGAAATACCCATCTCCATCCCCCAAGCTCCGAACGTAATCCCCGTCGATTTTCCTGATCGCTCTCCTCAGCTGGCCGGCCAGATCGGAGTAACCTCTCCCGTCGTCTAATTTCGTCAAAGCGGTGGCGAACGTCCATAGATTCCCGGCAGAGCTTTCCGGCCGCCGAGGAGGGCTCATTCTGGGTCTCAAGTTCACTGCATGAACCGCAGCGTACATCTTCCTATCATCAACTCCGGATGCCTGCATTACGTGCCTCCAGATAAAAGCTGTGACAGCTTCGACTCTTGTTGGATCCTTCACTTCCGTTTCAGAGGCGGCTAATGCTTTGAGTGCACTCAAAGTTTTCTTCTCAAACACGAACCTTCTCGTCGTAATGTTCTCTTCCTTTGTCATGGACACAGAAGGTCGACACTCCGACAAGCAATCTCTGGGCGGGAACTGAGCCGTGAAATCAAAACTCCGTCGTACGATCGTCGGAGGAGAACTGCCGCGTGCGGCGGAAGCCCACGCGCTGATGAAGGCGACCAAGGACGTTCCGTCCACGACTTTGTGCCAAACGCAGACCGAAATCGCTATCCCGCCACATTCGAAGAAGTTGATTTGGATGGAGAGGAGTTCCCTTTCTTTATTACCATTCTCACCAACACCATATGGGTCAATCGGAAGGATTTGATTCAGATCTTCAATGTTGGGGTTCTCAATAATCTGTGACATATGAGCGTTGACCTTGGCTTCGATGTACTCGACTCCGGCATCGTTGCAGTCAACGGAAACATTGGCTTTGATCCTCCCTGCGAGAGGGTAAAACTGGGTTAATGTGTGGGATAAAGATTCTCTCAGCAACTGAGATTTTTGGGCATGGTCAGATTGATTAGTTTGGTAGAAGAAAAGCAAGGGAATGTAGACGGGTGGTGCAATTTGGTCTAAGAAAGATAACTTGTGGGTTTTGAGGTGATGGGGAGTTGGAGATGATGGTTTAACCATCTCCTTGGAAATTACTTCAACCTTCTTTGCCATCTTCCCCCCTTGGAAAGCCCTAAACCAACAGCTCAATACGATGATCTTCTCATATTCCGTCAAGTACATATATATATATATATATATATATATGCATAATTTATCTAATGGTAACAAGGAGCTGACCTCGGGCTTGCAGCTGTGCCAAATCTTGGTGTCACCGTATTTCATCTTCCAAGCTGGCATGTGCTGGCGGAAATCTTCGCAGAAGTCCTTCCTTTTTGGTGGAGAAGCCAAGGTTGTATCATCTTCACTCACCGTTCATTATTCCCTGCAGGGGTGGTCCCAAGGGGACTAGCGGGGCCACGCCCTCCTTAAATTTAAAAAATCTTTTAATATTTTTATAAATTTTAAGATTTTTTATATAATATAATATTTGACTTTCATAAACTTTAAAAATTCTTTAATACGTTCATAAATTTTAATTTTTTTTATATAATATAATATTTGATCCCTCAAAATTTATAAAATTTTTCTTTACTTTCAACTCTATACAAAATAATTTTGATATTGTCTCCTTGCCCAAAATTCCGAGTCCTTCACTGTCCATCAATCAAAATTAAGACATTAATGACAAATATATGGGTGCGTTTAGAGTGAAAAAATGAGATAAAATGAGATAAATTATAAGTTTATAATTCGTGCAGTGAAATAAAAAATAAATAATTTTTAAAATTTTTTAATATTTTTCACAATTTTTCAAAATTTTTTGTCATCCCAATTGGAATCATAATTAAGTTACATCTCTTTTACCAATTGATAGTTTAAACTTCAAATTATCTACAATGGAGAAATTAACACCATTCTTTTGGGTGATAATTTTAATTAGATTTTTCAGGCACTAAATTTGTAAATTTTAAATATTTATTATTATTGTTATTGTTGTTGTTGCTACTGTTTATTTGACTTTCAACATCCTCTTTTCAATAATTTTCATTTTCTCAAAATTATGGCTTCATTTGTAGTTCTCAAAATAAGTTATTTTTGGTCACTTTTATATTTTATATGATTTTTTTACCAAAATATGACATTTTTTTATTTGGAGGTGTTTGGCATGATATTCACTATTAAAAAAAACACACAAAAATAATAAAAAATTCACATTAGTTGACTTATTTTTCTTGTATGTAGATTTTTTTTTTATGTTTAAAGCTATATATTTGTATTTAAACTTTATTAAGAAATGTAAATAACATGTTAAAAAAAATCAATTTTTATTTTAGTAAAAAATAATTATAAAAAAATAAAATAATGATCAAAATAAATCAACTTATTGAATGCCAAATGGAGCCTATTTTCCTGCATAGAGATTAGCCATTAGATGTGATCGAACGTTTGAAGCTCGACTCCAAATAGATGACCTAGATCACATCATTCAAAGTGGGGAATTATATTACAAAGCTGGTAACACATCGTAAGGAGATGGTAATGGTATTCTCAAAAAACTTTTACAATTTTATCGTAGAAGAAAATATTCCCTCATGACATGTAGTGCAAAACAATTTTTTTTTTCGAGTGACAATATTACTTACCTCTATCATATATATATATATATATATATATATGTTATTCAACCACACTTAGACTTATGTATATTTTTACTGTTACAAAAATACATAAATATTACAGTTTTTAGGTATGATATTTCACTTTTCATATTGATCACAAAAGATGTTAATCTAAATAAAATTATAAGTTGCCTATTTTCAATCACGGTTTACAACCGTGACTTACAACAATCACACACTAAAAATCGAGATGAAAAGTAATTTTGCGTTATCTTTTATGCATTTTAATTTCACTTTTTTTAAAAAATTATGACCAAATATAAACAAATGACCAAACTAAAAGTATATTAATTTTAAAAATAATAAAAATTTACATGATAATATGTTATCATGCCATCTTAGCACCTAGAGATGACCTAGATCATATCATTCAAAGAGGAGAACTTTATTACAAAATTGGTAATTAATACATTATAGGGAGATAATATTAGCACTCTCAAAAAAACTTATTCCACTGCATTGTAGGTGAAAATATTCACTCATGATATAGAGTGTAAAAAAGTTTTTTTTTTAGTGACGATATCATTTACCTACAATATATATATATATATATATGTTTACATCTATATTCTTCAACCACATACTTAGACTTGTGCACATAATTTCTTGCATTATCATAAATTTGGAAGAACTTTTACATTGTTACGGCCAGAAAATATGTTCAAGGAAATAGTTCTTCCCTCTTCTCATACAAAGACGAGATCTTCTCACTCAGGGTTTCAAACTCCACTCTTCGTGTTCCTTGCACCTGTCCAATGAAATATCACAACAAAGTACAATATATATACACTAGCAATTGCCTACACCTAAAGGCATAGAAATATGATTTGGTATATAAATAATTCAAAGTTAAATTTATAAAACAAACTTATATAAAAAAGTATAAAAATAACCTATAAAAATAAAAATCATTAATCAAAAGAGAAAAAGGTGTAAATTTTTATTATTTATTATAAATATTATCACATTTTTTAAAATATTAATTTGAAATCTTTTATATAAAAAGTATTCAAAAAATATGGAAAGAGTGAGAAAGAAAAAAAAATAATCATAACCATTTAGCAAATCCAACCGTTGAAAATATTTCAAATTCAAAATTTTAAACTTCCTTATTATATAAATGATATCTTTTATATAAATAGTATAAAAAAATATGGAATGAGTGAGAAAAAAAGAAAAATAATCTTAACTATTTACTAAATTTAACAGTTGAAAATATCTCAAATTTAAAATTTTAAACTTTCTTACTATATAAATAACACATAGTGTAAAAGTGTATATATTTAAAATTTAAGTTTTAAGCACATTAAAATTGAAAATTTAATTTAAATATTTATTTTTCATAAAATTTTTAAAAATTTAAAATTGAAATATATTTTTTTAAATAAAAAATTTAGTTGATTTTATCTAATAAGTAACTATACATTATTTAATAATAACAGATAATATAAGTAAAATATAATTTGTATAATTTTACAAAGTATAATTTATTGATAATATATGTATGTATAATTTTATAAAATATAATATATATATTTATTTGAATTTCAAATTTTAAATTTAAATTATATATTTTATTATAGATATATAATAAGTGATGATGAGACGAAATGATCACTAAAATAAATGTCAAATCGAATGATGTGTTTTATTATATAAATATATATTGTATTACTATTTTGTTGTTACCTAGAAGTTTTAATAATCTGGACAATTAATTAATTTCAGAGCATACCCATTGCAACACTTCAGCACGAATTTCACGTCACTATCCAATCATGCCTTAGGCCCCGTTTGGAGTAGGAAAAGATAAAATAAATTGAGATAAAATATAGTTTGAAATTAATTTTGGCGCTATTTTTTTTTTAAGTCACAAACCGTGAGAACGATTTTTCAGATCCGTTCCCACAGATTCAAAAAAATTCACACAAAAAAAATAACAATGGTACTCGTTTAAAAGCTTTCGATACAAAGAATATGATTGTATAAAAAATTTACACATTCGGTTAACCTATTTTAAGTTTTTTTATTTTTTTAACGAAATATTGAAATTTTTTGAAATTAATGATGGTGAAAAAATTAGAGATAGAAGGATTGTTAAAGATTTATAGAGTTTTTTGAAGTTTTATTTTATACTAAACGAGACTTAATAACTAGAACGCAACGCTTGGTAAAGTCCAAAAATTTATGAAACCTCGATTTTGACGAGTTTATTTTAAATTTTTTATAATAACTTTTAATCTCTCATCGATTTTAAATTTTAAATTATCATTTTATAGGGAAATTTCGGGCGCAATCTCAGAAAATGGACTATTATAATTGCACAATTATGATGCGTTTAGAGTAATAAAAAATTAGATAAATTAAGATAAAATGAGATAATTTGTAAATTTGTAATTCGTGCAGTGAAATAAAAAGTAAATAACTTTTAAAGATTTTTAGAAATTTTTATAGAATTTTAACGTTTTTTAGTAAATCAAACAAACCCTAACAATTGATACAAGTGTACTTAATAACGCAATTCATAAAATAATAATAATAATAAATAAAATTAAAAGTTGATAAAAAGTAGTATGTAATTAAATTTAATTAAAAATATTAAAATTTTTTATAAACAATAAAATTTTTAAGTAATATTTTTTTTTAAAATTTTTTTTTAACTAATCCAACCTAACCTAACAAATCAAGTCAAAACTTAATTTACAGGTGAGGTTTACATACTACACACATGCACCCTAACATCTTGATGTGGAAAGCCTGCCTACTACAACTCCTTAAATCGAAACCCAGATTGAACGGAGCAATCCATTATAAAGAGTTTACAGGTGAGGTTTACATACTACACACATGCACCCTAACATCTTGATGTGGAAAGTCTACCTACTGCAACTCCTTAAATCGAAACCCAGATTGAACGGAGCAATCCATTATAAAGAGTGAAATACTAAACACACACACACACACACAAAAACACATAAATTTCATTTCCTTTTTTTTTTTTAAACTAACCTAACTTAACCTAACAAATCAAGTCAAAACTTGGTCCGCATGTGGAGTTTTTTTTTTTTTGGTGGTGATTCAAACACTCCAAAGTAGGGGTGTGCATAGGTCGGATTGATTCAGGTTTGTACCTAACCCGAAACCGAACCAATTTTTTTCGGTTTCTAAAATTTGGATCCGAAACCGAACCGATTTTAAACTGGAACCGAACCAAACCGAACCGAAAAAATCAGGTTGGTTCGGTTCGGTTTTCGGGTTAGATCATTTTGGGTTGGGTCGGGTCCATTTTCGGTTTAGACAATTTTTTGGTTGGATCGAGTCCATTCCAGATTGGGTCGGATCCATTAAAGAAGGCAACATTTAGTACAAGTCAAAATAAAATACAATCCCATAAAATCACTTAAAAAAAGGCAACATTTAGTACAATCTATAATAAAATATAATCCCATAATATTATAAATGGAACCCTAACTCCCTTTTATTTTATATATTATAAATTATATAATATATAATTATATATATTAAATTTTCGAGTTGGTTCGGGTATTTTCAGTTTAGTTTGGATTCGGTTCAGGTTCGGGTCGGTTCAGGTTCAAAATATACCAATCCGGGAACCGAACCAAAAAAATCAATTTTGTAATTTTTTAACTCAGAACCGACCCAAAATAATATAAATCCGAACTAATCTAAATTAAATTGATGGGATTAGTTCGATCTTCGAGTTATTCGAGTATTTTATGCACCCCTACTCCAAAGTTGAGGAGTTGAAAGAAAAAACAGTACGTCGCTGTCACCAATTAGTACTGTTCTCAATCTGTTGAGAGTCCAATTCGGTTATCATCTAAATTAAAGTATATTATCGTTTGGTGGGTGATAAAGTGATTCTTGTTTGGACATATCTAGATAATAGATTCTTAGATTGGTGCAACTGTTCAATATTTGATCAATTACCATGGGACCAGTGTCCTACTAAGGATGTACGCGAAAGGACAAACCGGCAAACAAGCGAAATGACGAATGAAACTTATTTTATCTTAATATCTTCCGATCAAATATAAATTATAAAACTAATTATAATTTAATAAAACTTTTAGACAAATTGTATAACAAGATAAATTACATTTAACATTAGCTCTTTTATCTTTTTTATCATTAATTTTATTTCAGAATATGTTCTTTCAATCGCATTAATTTGTCATATGTACATTTAATTTAATTTAATTTAATTTTTTATTCATTATCACTAAAAATTATTTTAGAAATGTTACCCGGACAATGACGTTTTGTAATATAGTAGCATGATTGATATTGTGTTTGATAGAAAATTTAGAGGAAAGAAAAGGGGAAAAGAAAGGAAAGGAAGGCAGAAAGAGGGAAAATATTTTAATTTTTATTTCACGAGTGGGTCCCACATTTTTTAAAATTATAATGTTTGAAGCAGAACCAAATGACACTATACCCCATTTGGATGTAGTGAAATGAGAAAAATAAATAAAAAAGAAAATATTAAGAATTTATTAATTGTTTATGAGTTTTTTTATTTAAAAATAATAATAAAAAGAAATGAGAAAAATGAGTATTAAAATTTTAAAAATTTTATTCTTTTATAAGTGAACAGAAATAGAGAGAGAAGAAAAATAATTATTAAAACTTTCAAAATAACATATTTGCCCATAAAATAAAAAATAAAAAATTTACAAGTATGTCATATGGCTGATTAATAAATTGATAATCCTCCAACTTCTTAAAATAATTTAATGGTAAAATAATAATACACCTTATATTTCTTTTAATTTATTTCCAACTAACAAACAACAAAAAGATTAAAAAAAAAAAAAAAAAGGAAAAGAAAAGGTCTTGACTCATCCTCTCTTAAACTCCTAAATAAATAAAAGAAAACACTATTATTTTTCTTGTATCTCTTATATTCTCTTCTAAGCAATGTTTTCTTCTTCTCTTTTTTTTTTATTTTTTTTTCTTTTTATCTCTTATAAACTCACAAACAAAACATAAAAAATTAAAGTTTTCCACCCAAAAAGGAAGCAAAAACTCACCCTCTTTTATTTTCTTTTAATAAAATTTTTTAATTTATTTGATTGAAATGTAATTGGTGATAAAGTATGAAAATATTAATAAGTATAAATTTTATCTTTAAATAAGCAAAGCAGTACCTGAAGGTGGAGATTGTAGAAAACCCTCTCTCCAGATGACTCGAAACACGAGGCATTTAACAGAACTAGTCCATCCTCCTCCAAACTCAGCAGAATCTCCGACAATGGACTCTTGTCGACGTCCTTCACTGCGCATATCTGAATCACGACTTCTCTCTCTCCAATCGGATTTGCCGAAACAGCAGTCAAAGAGCTCTTGGTCGGGCGTTTTCTTCGGATAGTTTCTCGATGATGAACAAAATCTTCTTTCCTAGAAATCCTCGACACGAGCTCTTCCTTCGTTTGGATCAGTCTTTCAACCTCCCTTTGTAGCTCGGGTATGTATTTTAGTACACGTGAGACAGTGGCTGGAATACTTAATTTCTTCTGCAATCAACCAAATTGTGAAACATGTAAGTTCGATTCAAATTGGAATAAAAAATTATATTAAGAGTGCGTTTTGCGAGATAAAATGCAGAAATCACTGAAAATTTTAAAAAATTATTATTTTTTATCTTATTTTTTATCATTTTAAACATATTCTAAACCAAAAATATATATATAATAATTAACTCAGTTGTTAGAAAAAGGTTAAAGCATCTAAATTGTAAGTAAAATGAAGGGCAGGATACATCAAAATTAATAAGATAGAAACAACATAGAAAGACTTGAGTAGACGAAACAACCCTTAAGTGTGCAGGATATATATATATATATATATAGAGAGAGAGAGAGAGAGAGAAAGGAAGAGGTTAACGTACGTAGGCCACACGTTTAGTTGAATAAATGCTAAAGTTGAATTGGTAGGTAAGATTAGAGCATGCATGAGTGGATCAAGTCATAACCAGAACTGAATTAATTTTTTATGTTCATAAAATTTAAACTCAAAAATAGAACCAATTTTAATTTGAAGCTGAATTGAAAGTATCGAATTGTATGGATTTGATTTTTGGCTTATATTGGTTTACTTATTTTCAATTATTAGACATGCAATTGAGTAATGTTAAAAATTCAAATAAGTTTAAAACTCAAACATACTAGTTTGGCTCTATAATAATATATATAATTATATATTTTATTTTTTATTTTTTAAATTGGTTTAGGTCAGGTTATATATTATATATTATATTTTTTGAATTAGTTCAGGTTAAGTTATATTTAATTTGAATTTAGTTCAGTTCGATTCTTGTGTCTACTAACTTAAGAATTGAACTAAAAATAGAAAGTTATTAATTTTTAATCAGACTCGAACTAACCTAAACTGAAGTGGGATCAAGGATAAGTTTGGTGCAGTTATGCACTGGTGTGTGTCCAGTGCACTTTTTAGCCATTAATTTTAAAATAATAAATAATTATCCAAAAACTGTAATGATTTGTACAATTTACATTACTTTCTATCCTAATTAGTTAAAAAATACATTTTTTATGAACTTAACATACACTGTACCAAATCTACCCTCAATCCACTAAAGGAAAGTGGCACTCCTACTATTTTTTATTTTTCTATTTTCCTAGGTCTTAATTGTCTATTTTCATCCAAGGATAGAAAATATAATTTTTTTATGAATCCTATTGTATTGAGTTTTCTTCTTTCATTCTTGTGTTGTAATTATCTTCACATTTATTACAAATTGAATCTATATTTTCAATCCTTAAATGAAAATGGACAATTGAAATTTAAAAAAAAAATAAAATAGCAAAATAAAAATAGTAGAAAAGTGAGTCCAAACTAAACTGATCAAATTGGTTCATTTTTCTAATTGTTTGATTTTTTTTTTTCCTACCCCACCTGGTAAGATAACACTTGTTTGCTTCTTTTTAAGTGAACGTGATAATAACTTCAAGCTCTGATAAATATTCGTCATTTCAAAGAATTAGGAGGGCATGTGAAGTGGGTGTTGAGATAAAAATATATTAGTAGAGTATGATTTGAATAAAAACATGAGTATTTTTCTTGGACACTGTTGTTTAAATTTTTTTCTTTTTTCAAAACTCCTAATATAGCCTCTTTATTTAAAACTTCTTGATCTCATCCCATATGATCAAATCCTCGATCCTTCATTACTTGCCGGTAGCATTTAGGCTTAGTTTGACAAGTAAAAAAATCTTAACTTTTTTTTTATAATTGATTACTAATTATCTACTAAAAAATTAATTTTTTTATGTTAGAGAAAGAAAAAAAAATTAACTTTTCAGTAACAAATTCTTTAACTTTTTGTTAATTTGACATTTTTACACTTTAATGTTTAAAAAAAATATAAAATGTAAAATGATCCTCTTAGAGGAAACAAAAAAATTAATAGTCAGTAGCTTTAACTAACGGATAATATTCCCAAACCAAGTCTTAGACTCATAATATTCAAAAAAAAATAACAATAATAAATAAAAACGATATTGTTAATCACCGTTTGATCGGCTGCCGGAAGGAGGGAGCGGAGGGTAGAGTACAAGCAGTTGATCTTCTTACGGCGGTCGCGTTCACTTGCGTTGTGGTTAAGCTTTTTAGCCATCGTGGTGTTCTCTGCAACTTCGTTCGAGTGGTTGAACTCTCTGTTAAGCCCAGACAAGGGTTGAGATAAAATATTAGCAGCGGCAGGAGAAGAGTGGAAGAAAGATTGGTCTGAATTAATTTCAGCAGCTTCTCTGCAGAAATTGTTGTTGTTGTTGTTGTTCTGATCGTCATGAATTGTGGGGTCCTCCAAGGGCCACCCGAAGGATGGAAACCAAGAAGGGGAGAGAGCCAGCATTGTGAGATGATGAGTTTGTTCTTAGGAAGATTTGAAATAAAACTAGTTACTTTAATCTTCACAGGAAGGGTGGGAAGATGATGGCTTGCATTTATAGAAATTGCAATCAACTAAGGAGATTAGAAATTTTGGCTTAGATAGCAGCGAAAATGACTGATTTCATTTGTTAAATCTAGTAGTTCTTTTCATAACCTAATGTTTACGTATGAGACTATGTATTAAGAAAGAGACGTTAATTGCGAACACTCCTTTTAGGTGCTTAAAGTGATGGCTTGCTTCTACACCCTTAAAATAGATAAGTTTTTGTATCGTTTGTCCGGAAAGGTTCTTACCGAGCAAAAAGGATTATTCCTTTTGTTGATTAATATTTAATAATTTTGAATTTTTTTTTTCATTTAGAAAGATTTTTAATTCTGTATTTTTTGGTGATAATGAGGTTAATTAATGTATTACTATAAGTAGGGACACATTATGTATTTAATTTTTATTAAAATTTTATTTTATAAAAAATTAACAAAAGTGACTCAAATAATAAATTAATAACTTTATTTAGGTAAATAAGGACTAATTAGGGTCCATTTGGTATACATGTTTTAAGCCGATTTTTTATTTTGTCTTTTTTTAAAATAAGAAAAATAACTCAAAATATATTTGATCACTTATATTTGCAAAACCTGTTTTAAAAAACAAAAAATAAGTTTGCAGATAAAATGTAAGATGACTAAAAGTCGTTTTGAACATTTTTCACCAAAAATTAAGAAGAAGTACAAAAATACGAAAAACAGAAAATAGCAAACTAATACATTTTTAGTATTTTTAAAAATGAATCATAAAATAAAAAACAAAAAATAGAAAACAGAATAAAAAATAATAATACAAATGCAAATCAAATGCTACCTTATTTTTCAATACTATTAAAAATATAAGTAATTATAAGAAATTTAAGAGTATTACAAGAAGAAGGAAAAACAATTTTACCAAAATAAAACTTCATAGATTTTAAGATTTTGCCGTTTCTTCTAATATTTACTTTATATAATAGTATAGGTTTACGGTTCCTCTACCCTTTTGTAAATTTCAAGGTTTTGGTAGAGTCTAGTTTGCCGAGGCTGAAGAATTAGGAAACTCATTTGGCATTTAAAAAACTAGAAACAAAACTGAATTCAAGAATATTTATGGCTGGTTAATAAATCCCTCCTTTAAAAAAAAAAAAGAAAGAAAGAAAGAGGATCGTACAAGTACTGATTGAATTTTAAAACATGTCTCACTTTCCTTTTTTTATTTTTTCTTTCCTTCAACAACCACCCTTGAATTTTAAGAAAAAAAAATTAATAGATGTTTTTAATTATATAATAGATGCGGGAGTACAAATTACATGTGTGTAATTTTTTAAATTAATATTATTTTTTATAAATTATCAAATAAAATTAAAAATTATTGCAGATATAAATGTAATTGGTGATTAGAAGAGAATTTAAGTGCTAATTAATATAAAAAAAATATAATATAAAATTTAAGCTGTTTAGCATACTGAAAAACGTTGAAAAATTCTAAAAATATTTAAAAATTATTTATTTTTATCTCACTGCATAAATTACAAACCCATAAATTATCTTAAATTATATAATTTTATCTCACTTTTTATCACTCTAAACGTTCCTTAAGTAATAGTTTTTAAAAAAAAATTTTACTTGCCATTGAAGTTATTAATAGTTGTGAAAAGTTTTAAGATATTAAAGAAAACATATAAAAAATTTCACTAAATTTAAGATTCGATAAAATTTGAGCACTAATAAGGGTGTATTTAGAGTGATAAAAAATCAGACAATTAAAGTAAAATAAGTTGTGGATTCGTGATTCGTGCATTGACATAAAAAATAAATAACTTTCAAAAATTTTCAGAAATTTATAGTAAATCAAACGAAACCTAAGTATTTTTTATATTATAACAGTATAAATAATAGGGAAGTAATTTTATTTATTTTTTTTATCTCTTCCATCACCTATAGAGAGAGAGAGAGAGAGAGAGGGGAGGGAGGGAGAGGGGTTGGAAGTATAAAGGAGTTATTTGGATGCACAATTTTTAGTAATTTTTGATATTTTTTATTAAAAGTTGTTAGTTGTAATTTTTGGTATGTTTGGTAAAATAAGTAGCAATTTTTAAGTAACTTTTATAACTTTTAAGTGTTTGGTAAAATTTTTGACAACTTTTGACTTTTTTAATAATTTTTGACAACTTTTAGTAATTTTTAATAATTTTTAGTAACTTTAAAATGAGAAATTATTGTAATAAAGAAGAAAAGTGATAAAAATTAATAATTTATCAAACACTTAAAAATTAATAATTTTTTACTAAAAATTGTGCTACCAGATCCCACAAAGTCGGCGCGTGGCACGCATGAGCCGCACAAGATCAGAGCAGCTCTGCTCGGGCGAAGACTACCATGTCACGTGGAAAGCACACTCTTTGTCACTGCCAACTCAGACCTCTAGTCTCAACCACCCATCGACTATAACACGTGTACAAGTTATTAATTCCGTACGATCCGGGAATTTTTTATATTATATATTTTTAAAATATAAATATAAATATAAAATTTTACATGTTTAAAACTGAAATCATTAATAATAGCTTGTATATTTGAATAAAATAAATTAACAAACACATTAAAAAATAAAAAATATAATATTTCAATAATAGTTAATTAAAATTGTATTGCTAATTTTTAATACATAAAAAGATGTATAAAATTCATAAAACTAAAATTACTAAAAGAACAACAAATAACAAAAAAAATAATTTAGAAATTATATATTTTTTAAATAATTTAGAATTCTCATCGGTCTATTACAATTCTCAACGAACGATTACAATTCTCAACGAACCGCATAATCGATGGGTAAATCGAGAAGATATACACAACTTCTGGCATACATCTCACTTGAATTAGGAATCGAATCTGTATAGTATATGTGGGGAATAAACTCACGAGTCACTCGTGTTAACCCGAGGGGACGAAATTATACTTGATGATAGGTAAGCAAAACAAATAATTGTTTTTCCCTGAAGAAAGTTAATTCTTACTATTCATTAAAAAAAAGAAATATATTAATTGCAAAAGTAAATAAATAAATCGACGAATTAAATATGTAGGAAGCTTCAAACTCATTAAAACACACCTAATTAACTACCTTATACGACTCAGGTAGAATTAAAGTATATATAACTTAATTTACATGAAAATTTTAAGTACTGTAAAATTCAATGTAAATAAAAGTTATAATATTAAGTGATATGTAACAAAATAATTATTCCAATCAATAATTAAATAGGATCATATTTATATATAGAAATTTGTATCATATTTGAACTAAATTATTTTTAATAGTATCCAACTTAAATAATAATTTTAATTTATATAATATTTCAAAAATATTATTATCTTAAAATTATAATATTAAGTAATAAGTAAAATTCAACATAAATAATTATAATATTTAGAATTAAAATATAAATATATAAAATTCAAATTTTATAATTAATTATCCAACCTAATGTTTCAATTAATTAGTAAAATCCATTAGTAAATCAATTTTTTTCATGACTAAAAGATAAATATAAAAAATCAAAATTTAAAATAACATTTCATTAATTACTAAATGATCAATTATAATATTTATTATTAAAAATCAATTTTTATGATTAAAAGATAAATATAGAAAATTTAAATTTTAAAACTAATTATTTAAATTAGTCATGTCATAAAGAAGATTTTAATTAACATTATTGTATTAATCTTTTTGGGGAAAAAAAAGGTAAGATATTGTTTTGTGAAAGTAGGGAGAAAGAAATAAATATTAATTTAAAAGTTCATGTATTTATTACATGGCAAGTATCACATTGGACTCCCCTATTACGTTAGTAAGGATAAAATTGTTAATAAAAAATAAATTAAATATGCTCCGACTCAAACCATGTTTGTTTTGATTTTAACATCACCCTAACATATTATATATATATATATATATAATATTGGTCTTGCTAACCATAGTCTTAAGGATAATGGTTAATGATATGATAGGATGACATATTTTTCTAAAAGAAATTACAAATACCAAAGACTAAAATTAGAAGTCAAGTATTTGCTAAAGATTGTATTTAGGACACTTGATAAGTGATATATAAGCGGAGAGTAAAAAAGAGTTAAAAAAATATATCAAATTTTTATATTTTAGGTTTTTTAAAAATTTTTCTGAGTTGATACATTGTCAAAATATCAACTTTTACTGAGTTTGTTAGAGTTATAAAGGTAATTTTATTTTAACTCAACTAAAAAATTACTACAATTTTTACTAAATATTTAAAAATTGTCGAAGTTACTAAAATTTTTGTTTGTTTTACTAAACACTTAAAAATTATTAAAAATTACTAAAACTTTTTATTTATTTTACCAAACACAAAATATTTCACACATCAATTTTTGCTTAAGAAATTATCAAAAATTATTAAAAATTTAAGTGCTAGGTAGTTCTTTACTAAAAAAAAAAAAACAAAAAAAAAAAAAAAGCAGTTTAGGTGAAATACAATTCTCTGGTGTGAGGTCATCTTCGGGGTCCAAGGGTGAAATTAAAAGTCCACTCCTTTGACAAGATCATAGTCCCTTTCCCGAAGTCAAACGTAGCCGAAAGGATATAACCCTTCTGGAAGTCATATGTATTACATATATGTTATTTTGACCTAGCAAATAAAAATATACATATATATGTTATATATATATATATATATTATTTTAGACTGGCTATTTGAGCAAAGTCAATAAATCAACGGTCTAAATTCTACAATTACGACGGAAAACATTACCTGACCCTCCGTGTTACATATGAGGAAAAAAAAATTAATTATAATAAAATATGTTAGATGACACTTTCATAATAAAAATATATCGAATGAATTTTTTTTAATCATAATAAAATCATATCATTAAAATGTGAAATTCCGACAGTCAAATGCTTTGATTATAAAATATGACCCTGTAAGTATATATGTGTTATTTTTTAACCAATATTTGTTGATTTTTTTTAATTTGTATATAGTTTTTAATCGACTATTATTTCAAGCATTGTATAACAAATTCAAAAATATTCATTTAGTTAGATAATTTCATATTCTAATTTTACAATCGTACGTTATTTTATTTTATTTTCTGTAACTATTTATGTTTTATAAATGATTGTAATTGTTAGGTTTATAATTATAATTGGTAAATTAGTGAATAAAGTAATGAATTTAATTCTATATTCTTAAACATTGGTAGAGTGTTATAGATTATAAGACTGAAGGTTTTCATAAAATAAGTTAAAAAAAAAATTATGAATAAGAGGCAACTTTGGCTGAGACTTTCAAGCTCTCTCTGGTCGGAAAGTTTTCTAATGGCCGCCAGGCAATGATCCAAATTCGTAAGTTTTTTTGATTCTTTGGACATTAAAGGAGAGTTCCAGGTCTCCTTCTTATTGGATCATCGCCGTATTCTGGTGTATTACACCGAAATTGGAAGGAGACCACACAGGGCCGTCGGAGCGACAGATTTGGTACGTGCGTGGACATGCCATGCGTGTGTTCAAATGGTCCACTGACTTCCGCCGGGGCTCTGAAGAATCTCCCATTGTGCCTGATTGAATTCCCCATCAAAGATGGTTGCCTTGAGTGTGGGGTTGGAGTTAGCCTCCATGATGGGTTTTTCTCCATTGATTGTAGTGTCGGGCACGGCTAACATGGTTCTTCTTGTAAGCTATCTCAGGCATTTAAACTTCGATGCTAGCAGGTTTCATATGTCAAGTCTTAATATTTTTTTATTATTTATTTCATGAGGGTGAGGGTTAGGTTTATGTCCCATTCTTATTTTTGTCCTGTGGTGGGTAACCACTTATTTCTTTTACTTATTTATAAGAGGTTAGGTTGATGCCTCCTCATTTTGTATTGTGGTGAATCTACATTTTTGCTGCTTTTTGGTTATTTTACAAGGAGTGAGATTCATGTTCCCTTCTTTTTTTTATTGTTTTTTTATAAATTAATATACTAGTAGGTCCCACCTACCGCCTCCAACACTTAAGGTTTTTGCCCAAAAATATTAAAGAAATAAATAAACTAATAATAATAATAAATGAATCAATCAATTGATAATATAACCACTTTTTCATTGGGTTTATTTGAAAAATAAAAAATAAAAAGAGTTTCAATTCAAAAATGATCCTAGAAAAACATAAAAAGGTTGCCTAAATATGTAATATTATGAGATACAAATATTGGATTGTTAAACCCCTGAAACACTCACTATATTCCATATTAGTGCTTTGTTTAACGAGTTTCTTGTGAAAGAACTGATTTTTTTATAATTTTAAAACCAATTCAACTTTCTTTCAATGTGGCTCCTTGATTCTAGTTGAATGATTTTAGAAATCACACAAGGATAGTTGAGATTTTAAACTCATATGACTTTGCCACGTATATGATTTGCTTGATCGAATGACACCCTTGAGCAAAAATTTTTTTACAAATTTCTCACTAGAATTAAACTCCACAATTTTATATTTCAATGTTAAACCTTCCAACCCAATGTTTTTTAGTTACATTTGGGTTGAGTTCTATTGAAATTTAATGAAAATATTGTCAATATACCACCATGGGATTCATTTGGAATCACTTTTTATTTTTTAATTCTTGTCTTTTAATTTTAGTTTAGTTCCTACATTTTTATCAGAAAATAAGTAAGATGATATAATATATTTATCCATTTATTAGAACTCCTTCTAATGACCTATGCATTCTGTTCTTATTTCCAGTTGGTTGATAACTCACTCTTTGTGGAATGAATTTTGAGCCAGTTTGAAGTCAAAATAAAACATTACAGAACTCTACAAACACGAATTATGAGACAATAAACTTAAATTCTCCACTCACTGCACAAAATACGCACAAAATACGAGATATTAATTTTTATAATTTTATATAACTCCAAACACACTTCAAAGTGACTTCCCAATCTCCTCACAGAAGCCCTAACTGCTTCTCACCGTACAATTTTAAGTTGCCACAATTGACCCGTACAATTACCGTCAACATGCAAGGCAATCTCCTTCAAAACGGGAGAAATAAAACACCACTCCGTAAGATATTATATATCTCCATCTCCCGATTAATTTGCCGCTAATACTTAAATATTAAAAATTATGTTATGTCAAATCACATCGTTTTTCCCATTTTACATCTCTCACTAACTAAACACTAAAAAAATAATCTCATAAAAAAATTAATTTCATATTATATCCAAACTCATATATCATCCATGATATCATTTACTCCTATCATTCAATCCCTCCAACCGGACAACCAAAAAGTAATAAGCTGCTTGAAGCTCTAGATATCATTTCAATAATGCTCTGTTATTTCCATTTTAAATCAGCGTAATAAGCTGCTTGAAGCTCTAGATATCATTTCAATAATGCTCTGTTGTTTCCATTTTAAATCAGCGTCTGCTTACATTCCCGATCAAAACTCTCGAACACGGCAAAAATTTAATCAATTTGCCGCTAATACTTAAATATTAAAAATTATGTTATGTCAAATCACATCGTTTTTCCCATTTTACATCTCTCACTAACTAAACACTAAAAAAATAATCTCATAAAAAAATTAATTTCATATTATATCCAAACTCATATATCATCCATGATATCATTTACTCCTATCATTCAATCCCTCCAACCGGACAACCAAAAAGTAATAAGCTGCTTGAAGCTCTAGATATCATTTCAATAATGCTCTGTTATTTCCATTTTAAATCAGCGTAATAAGCTGCTTGAAGCTCTAGATATCATTTCAATAATGCTCTGTTGTTTCCATTTTAAATCAGCGTCTGCTTACATTCCCGATCAAAACTCTCGAACACGGCAAAAATTTAATCAATTTGCCGCTAATACTTAAATATTAAAAATTATGTTATGTCAAATCACATCGTTTTTCCCATTTTACATCTCTCACTAACTAAACACTAAAAAATAATCTCATAAAAAAATTAATTTCATATTATATCCAAACTCATATATCATCCATGATATCATTTACTCCTATCATTCAATCCCTCCAACCGGACAACCAAAAAGTAATAAGCTGCTTGAAGCTCTAGATATCATTTCAATAATGCTCTGTTATTTCCATTTTAAATCAGCGTAATAAGCTGCTTGAAGCTCTAGATATCATTTCAATAATGCTCTGTTGTTTCCATTTTAAATCAGCGTCTGCTTACATTCCCGATCAAAACTCTCGAACACGGCAAAAATTTAATCAATTTGCCGCTAATACTTAAATATTAAAAATTATGTTATGTCAAATCACATCGTTTTTCCCATTTTACATCTCTCACTAACTAAACACTAAAAAAATAATCTCATAAAAAAATTAATTTCATATTATATCCAAACTCATATATCATCCATGATATCATTTACTCCTATCATTCAATCCCTCCAACCGGACAACCAAAAAGTAATAAGCTGCTTGAAACTCTAGATATCATTTCAATAATGCTCTGTTATTTCCATTTTAAATCAGCGTAATAAGCTGCTTGAAGCTCTAGATATCATTTCAATAATGCTCTGTTGTTTCCATTTTAAATCAGCGTCTGCTTACATTCCCGATCAAAACTCTCGAACACGGCAAAAATTTAATCAATTTGCCGCTAATACTTAAATATTAAAAATTATGTTATGTCAAATCACATCGTTTTTCCCATTTTACATCTCTCACTAACTAAACACTAAAAAAATAATCTCATAAAAAAATTAATTTCATATTATATCCAAACTCATATATCATCCATGATATCATTTACTCCTATCATTCAATCCCTCCAACCGGACAACCAAAAAGTAATAAGCTGCTTGAAGCTCTAGATATCATTTCAATAATGCTCTGTTATTTCCATTTTAAATCAGCGTAATAAGCTGCTTGAAGCTCTAGATATCATTTCAATAATGCTCTGTTGTTTCCATTTTAAATCAGCGTCTGCTTACATTCCCGATCAAAACTCTCGAACACGGCAAAAATTTAATCCATTATCTACCATGTTTCTTAACATTACAAAGAGAGGAAGAATGTTCCATTTAAATAGGTTAATTAAAACATCGATAGTTCTAGAGGGAGGATATAAGGGGATTATTACTAGACTTCACAGGAATGAAGGAGCATATTGAGAAACAGTGGTAGTCACCTTTCCATCTTCCATCGATTGTTGAAGTCCACATCCCCACTACATCTCGGGTCACAATCCTGTGGATGAAGCAAAATTGCACATCTCAAGCAAATATCCACCCAGAAATTCCTGACAGATGGTGCTCATTGAGTTCTCGAATATGGGCTGCGCTGAGATATCCCAATCAAATATGATCCCAAGTGTTAATTCAGGTTCGAAGTTCACCGCCTCCCTCTTCCTCTGCTTCTACCACGACTCCCTCCCCTTCCTCGGGCTCCAAAACGTGATCTATCTGGCTTCAGCCCCAATGGTTGCACCCCCCTTCTCTTTTTGCGCCCTTCTTCCCTCTCTTCCTCATCTTCCTTGTACTTTGCTGAGCTTTTAGTAATGAATGAAATCGCTCGCGATCCTCCTGGTCCAAATTTAACATCATTCAATGAACTTGAAGCTTGCTGCCTTTTTGTCAGAGCTTCCACCCTTTCTCCCAATGGAAGAGAGTCCTCCTCTGCAAGGGAGACACGGTTCCAGAATGCTTCTGCGTGTCGCTCGTCCTTTACTTCATAGAGTCTGCAGGTATTATTGATTAAATACAAATTTAGAAGATTTCGAATATTTACATGAGATTACTCATTCAACACCTAAAAAGAAAAAGCATGTAACTATAGGTTTAACATCCAAATGATTGTGCCTGTACATGGCATCTTAGGATAAGGATAGTTGCAATCCATATTGAATGCTCCCCAGAAGTTCATTCCATATTCTTGTTGATCATGATGTTCTTTACTTTTTTTTTTTTTTTTGGGGTTGGCGCATAGAGCATACCCTAGATGAGGTGGATTGGAGGTCACCTAAGCGTTAGAACCAAATTGAATGCTAAAAATCAGCATTACAAGGCAAATGAAATTAGATGCTACAATAATTAGGTTTGACCTCATTTGCACCTCATCTGCATACAACTTATTGGGCACTTATGGCCAAGTTGAAACCGCATGAGTTACATAACGTGTATATACAGAGCACTCTGGTGAATCCACTTCTAGAACGCTAACTCCAAATAAAACAGGACAAGAATATTTACCTTGGGACTTGTGACTTCCTTTTGGATTTACTTTGGTCATCAGGGTGATCATCTTCTGATGACAGGGATGCTGCCGATGCATCAGAATCACTTAGACTCTGCTCCTCATCTCCCATAGCAGGCTCAAAATGTTCCTCAAATAAAGAAGGCTGTTTCTTGGATGCCGCCATAGGGTGCAAAGCCAAATACTCTTGCGAGAATTCGTCAATTTCAAAGTCCTGGACACAATAAAATAGAACAGGCATATGATATATTGTAGACACTAAGAAGAAAGATGTCGCCTTTAAAATTGAAGGTAGCTTGATATACATCGTTCAACCCATCTTTTAATGGCTTAAGCTTTTGGGACATCTAATGACTTAATATGATATTCGAACACTAGTTCTACTATGTTCTAGATTCAAGTCTCCTTATTAGCATTTGTTTAGTTTGTCCGTATTTCCACACCACGTGAAACTCACGACACAGAGGAAAAAAGAAAGGTGTTGTTACGATAAGGGGTGAGCAAACAGTTGATTCAGTTGAAAATCGAACCGAACCGAAATTTTTTTGGTTGATTTTTTTCTCAACCGAACCAACCGAAGTTTACAAGAAAACCGAATAACTGAATTAGTTCGGTTTGGTTTTCAGCCGGTTCAGTTTAACCAAAATTAAAGAAAAAAGCAATGAATTAAAAAATTTTAAATATATTTTCTTGATTAAGACTTATATTTACTTGATTAGGACTTGGGATGAACCTAATGAGATAAACAACACATTAAAAAGTATAAAATACATATAATAAATTATGTATTCAATTTTTTTTAAAAGAAAAAAAAAAAAAAAACTCAGGACACATAGGGGAAAAAAGAAAGGGGGGTGTTGTTACAATTAGGGGTGAGTAAACAGTTGATTCAGTCGAAAAACAAAACGAAACAAACATTTTTTTGGTTGATTTTTTCTTAACTAAACCAAACTAACCGAACCAAATTTTTTTAAAAGTTTAAACAAACTGACCGAATTAACCGAAAAAAATAAAACCATTTTAACCAAAATTGCTTGGTTTGGTTCTCTCTCTCTCTCTCTCTCGCTTTTGGGGACATTTCAGTTTTTTCTCACGCCTAGTTACAATAACTCCAAATATATTGTTGGGACCATTTCCTCTGATTTTGAGATTCTAAAGAAATCGACGACTTACAAAACTATCACCACAATAGTTTAAATTTTATCCCAGACACTTGCATCTATGCAATAAAGTGGTCAAAAAGTATAAATAGTAAAATATTTCATGAACTAAACAAGGAATTCAGTTTGAAATGGTCTTCTACATTTTATATACACGAGAAGAGATAATAACAAAGTATCATTCTTTCCAAGTCTGGTTGTCTCCAGTTCTATTAACCGATTCACAATGCTCAAAGTGCTTCTGAAATGGCCTTAAAAAACTAGTGGAGATTTAATACGTGTGTGTGTGTGTTTGTGCGTGTGTGAAAAATAAGAAGAAAATAAATAGATATCACCTTATTAACAGCATTGAAAAATGACACAACTATTTCAGCATACCTTATTTTCAAACAATGTGGCAAAACGTTCATCTTTCAGAAGCTCACTACTGAATCCTTTCTTTTTCTTGGATATTTTCTTGCCATCAGCAACATCTTCATCCTTCTTTTCTTTTTCAGCTTCTTCATTTTCAAGGAGCTTGGCTGCAAGAACCCGGTTTACTTTAGGCAGTTTCCTCTTAATCTGCAGTAGAGAACAGCAAATGTAGAGTTAAAAATACACAAAATAAAAAATAGAGATGTTTTGTACATACGAGCCAAACAGAACAAGAAGGAAAGCCATGAATACAAGGATCTCCCACTACACATGCCCTTTTATTGATCAGATTTGCAAGCTAGATCAGAAATATCACTCCTCAAGTTTGTCAAAAAGACACACTGAGAATTCCACATCTTTGTCCATTGTATGAATGCATTGCTTACCTTGCAAAAAGCCAAAAACAATGTCCAGGCAACCACTACTGACAATCCCCTGGTTGCAGGGAGTAATTTCAACCACAAGCACTCAGAACTATGTGGTGCATTATGGAATTAAAGCGATTCAAAGTAACATGTTTTATTTATATTCCAAAAATTGTCTGTTGCCAAATAGAAGAAATTGAAAACCATTACAGAAATTTGCTTGGCAAACTATTTTTGGATAGTTTTAGAATGGGCTCAGATTGTTTTCTCAGTTAGAAATGATTTTTTCTTTTTTTTTTTTCTTTTTATTTAAAAATGAAAGCAATATTTGAAACTTCTAATTGTATTTGTTTTTTAATACTCGAAAAGCACATGAAAACCTTGACAGCAATACCCAATAGGCCTTAAAACACAATTAGTATGAGGTTATGAACGTGCAGTGAGTACCTATGTGCTTTATTTGTGAGATCCTCCATCCACTCGAACCAGATAAGTGTTGAAAGGCAAAACCAAAACCATCAAATGCCCGCCATTAGTGAGGTTTCTTGCTTGTCACACAGGCTGTCTGAGTTTTTTTATTTTTAGGCTTACGTGTACAGTCTTCTAGGATTTCAAGTCTTATTTCTTTCTCTAGCAGTCTCTTTTGTTTTATTTTGTCCAAAAATAGGCTGTACATCTTTTTTTGGTGAAATAAAATGTTCTTAACAATTTCCAAGAAAAACAAAAACAATTTTTGGAAAAAAAATGAAAAAAAAAAAAAAAGAAAACAGAAGAAAACATGAAACCTTAACTGTGGAAGGTCAGTCAAATACTCTGAATTCACCCACGGGAAAATTTATGTAATTTCTTATATTTGCCAACTAAGCTCCTCTTCCAATCCAACCATTCAACATGCCCATGGATGAGCCCCCCCCCCCCAAAAAAAAAATTTGGGGGGGGGGGGGAGGGCAAAACCAATAGAAAAGGGAAGAACAATAAATGAAAGAATGAAAAACTACAACGTTGCAAAGAACTAACCGTAATTCGAGAGGCACGTTCAGCCTCAAGCTTCTCCTTTTTCCGCTGTTCAATATAATCATCATAGGCAAACGGATTGGCCAATGCTTGTGCCTGCAGAAGGAGACAAACAAATGCAATTTCAAATGACAAATTTGCCATTTCCAGAACAGCATATATGCAATATGAAGACTTCTTAGAACGCTTGTGTTCCCAAAATGCGTTAAAAGTCTCTTTCTACCATCTATTTGTAGTGTGTTAAGCATCAGAATCGTATATTCATAAGCAGCATGACAGAGGCCTCATAAGAATACAGTCTGCAATTAATTTTGAGAAATTCAACAGAATTTACCAGCATGTGTTATGCTTTATCCATTCAAACCAGTACCATGTTATCCATTCTTTGATTCCTGAAGATGAAAACTGTTCTGACCTTATCTTTATGCTTATCAAAATAGACCAACTAATATTTACTAAAACTGGAATTTTGATACAAGAAAATATGAACCTAAAACACATAAGAACGCACACCCATGGGACACAACATAGAATTGACCCAATGGCAAGAAAATGACAATAAACAAATATATTTGTCATATATATAAATGAAAAATAATTATTATTTTTATTCAATTTTCATATACAAATACATTAATAGTTTATATGAAAATAGCAAAAATCATTTTTCTTATTACATATGCAGGAAAAGAAAGTAAAAAAAGAGGTCCTAATTAAAAAAAGAGGTCCTAATATTCATTTTAGGGAACTATACCAATTAAAAGAAAATTGAAAAATTCAAATTTTATAATTTCAAAAATTAAAAATTGAGAGGAGAAATCACCATTTATAAAACCATATTAGTAAAATATATTTTACTATTGGATTACAAATATTTTTCCTCAAACTAACAATGTGTTTTATATGTGACAAAACAACAGACACATATAACCTACGAATCATATATATAGGACACTAATAAGAATCATATACATATATATATATAACATTAATAAGACACAACACAAATACACAAAATTTTAGAATAATCGGTACACACCAGGAAGACGTCAACAAATAATATAATATTTTTATATGAGTACATTAAAATGATATCTCTTTATTTATTTTTTTATATATTACAAACACATTTATGTTAATAAAATGAACTAATGTAGCTGGGAAGAGTGTTAAGGTAAATGTATAGTAAAACAAGAAAATATATGATCGAAACTAATTGATTCCGTGAGATGGTAGAAGCCTCGTTATCAGAATTGAACCGCTCTAACCAGGAACCATAATTCCACCAGTGCGATTGAACTAATTGGATCAGTTTAGCCAAAAATCAAGCATCAATGTTGACTTTTGGGTTTGATGGTGTTCACAATTAAAAATTTGAGATTAAATGAACTTCATAGGTATTGAACACAAGCATACAAACCATTAGAAGACAGCTAAAGCCACTGGTCCACAGTGACCTGTGAAATGCTTTGACACAATATTTAAGGGAATAAACTTTATAAACAACAAATTATATTTATTCATATAACAACGATTAAACCAGTTGAACTAATAAACTATGAATCGGTACCTTCACCGGTTTAATATGCAATTTAATTCTAATAATTATATACAGAGGAAGCACCAATGAAAATAAATTGAGAGAAAATCAGTTAAAGTAATTTGTTCATATAAAACAGATATCAATAGCTGTGCCAATTGGGAGAATTGACAGCATCAAGGTCATGGGTAGCAAGGGAGTAGGGAAAACTAAAACTAATATGAATAGAAATTAAAAAAAAAAAAAAGAAGGAAAAAAGAAAAACATGATTCGACATAGTTTAAGGGAGAAAGGAGGAATTCTACTCTACCAAAAAAATTTACCAGACTAATGTAACATAAACATGGGTCTATCACTTCACAACAAAAGTTCCATTAAGATAAAATGCCCATCACTTTATTTACAAAACTACAAATATCAAGTCATTCCCATAGTGATTTTTTGACAAAATTTTTTGATAGACTGACATTTTCCCAAATAAAATGCTCTTTACCAAGCGGAATGAAAATGAAATATTCATGTAGACTTGGCTAGAAAAAGACCAAGTTGAGTCAAGTTGAGTACATTACAAGGTCATATACATTGTTGTTCATACTATCTATTTCAAAAGGCTATAAACATAAGCATATTGAAAATTTTTACTTTTTGAATTTTTTTAATTAAAAAATTTACAGGTTTAAGGATTAAAAAGTGTAAATCCAAATAGTAATTAAATTATTATTTGATTTCAAATTTTTTCAAACAATTTGTTCCATTCCATATGTGCAAGTGATGCATATGTGCACTTCCTAGTGTTCAAAGAACGTTTGGTCTTAGGAAAAAAAAATGTGATATGTTTGGACTAGTGTCCGACATGTGTTAGGAGTTTCCCACAAGTATCTTATCCAATGTGTGTGCAACATAGACATGACACCACCTTATGAGGCCCATGTTGGGTCTTTAAATAAAAAAAGAATAGTAATATGCCACATCTGAATTAGACATGACAATTTCATACAAGTATTCATACATCTTCCGACGTGAGAAGGAAGAAGATGTTTAGGGTGGTGTTGGCGTGTTTGGCACACGAGACCACAATATGCAATGTGTGTCAATAGATCAACACGCCGTTTCACACATTGGAAATTTTTTTAATTTTTCATTTGGACATGGCTCAGACACTTGTGCCAGCACCAAAGACACCTTGGAAATGATTGATATCTTAAATAACAATTAAACCTTTTAAGTGGGAGATAATTTGTAAATAAGAAATAAAATCTCTTTCGTACTCATCGATTAATTATAATTAGTGTTATATTGCATTTTACTTCATTTCCTTTGAACAAAATACTAGTTTTTGTCGTGTCTCCAAAGTCTCCACCATGTAATGTCCTCCATTTTTTGAAATTTGTAAAATCATGTGCCAGCATACATGCTTCTTAGCTTTAGATAAAACAAAGCTTATCTTAAAGACCATTAATACAGCCCTAATTAATATTTCTCCTAAATCCAACATTAGATCGTATATTAAAGCATCACATAAATGAGGATCATCACCTTTTTATAGACTTCGTAATTAACAAAGTAGCCATGCATGTACACTCTCAGAACATCGGTTCCAATCAAATGAGTCATGTTCAACCGCTCAAGGTCTTCTTGTGTTAAAAATTTGAAATTATCATAAATGATTGTTTGTGCACCCTCCTCCATCTCTTCCTGCAGATAGAAACAGAAAGGTTGTATTCCAGGCATGAATAAAGATTCAGTAGGTATGGTCTGAAGACATAAGTCAAAAAGAAGTCAATCAATATCATCAATATTCACACCGTTAAGTTCTCCAGGTAAGAACACCACTTTGGAGCAGGTCCAAGGGATGGGATGAAGTAAGATGGTATCTGGTTGTACTCCAGAGCCAATAACATCAACCCACTTCCATCAAAGACACAAATATCGTTTATCGTTCTACCTGGCTCAATGCTGGTCATGCCTTCTCCCTGAGATTATCAGAGAACTCAATCAAACAACGGAGGGGGAAAAAAAGGAAAGAAAAAAAAAAAAAAAAAAAAAAAAAAAAAAGAAAAACACTATCCTAAGAAAGAGAAACTTCAACTTATGTTTGTTATAATCCATCTATTTACTAATGCGTTTCTTTTGAGGGTGGAGGACATAAGTTATCCCACATTCTACATCAAAAATCACCCACGCAAGTCCAATATTTTCAGTAGGCACCAATGTTAAGACATTACATTGAAAGTTGTCAAGGTAGACTTATGATGAATTGGCCATCAGAGAAGAATATGGTTAAGTCCTTGTCTCAACAAAATATGGACAGGACTGTCGTCATCATTGTAGTTATTGTTCAAATAACTATGCATAAAACTCCAATATTTAGCATAAAAATCTTTATAAAAACTAGTAAACACTGTTTATCCTATAAAATATATATATATATATTTTTCCATGTCAGTTAGAAGAATTAGATGAATCTGATACTAAGTTACATATCCCCACCTACACTCTTGCGCAAGTCCATGTAATATAAAATCACATAATATCTCTAGAATTATGCTAGCAATAGCAAATGCATTAATAGGCCAATAAATTCGGTTAGTTGGCCACAAAGCCATTAACATGTCAATACAAGGAAGCACACTCCTTAAGTTCTGAGACAAAATTGTACACCGTAAAGTCTTCACACTGACCAAATTATGTCAGATTACCAAGACAAACAACAGTTGCTCATTATAACTACACCAATTATAAACAATTAAACATGACAATAAATGAAATGAATATGAGCAATATTCAGATGTGTAAATCTTTTCCCCTTTTTTAGGTATCACTTCAACTAATAGCATGTAACACTCAATAAATTAGAAATAAGAATCAGGATATCTTACATACATAAACTGAAGTGGAGTAGTAATTTGTTCTCACAACTGAAAGAAGATTATTCCTTACCGTTTCAGGGTCCCAAATCCTCACAACATGATTGTCGCTGGTAATTAGCTTTGCTTGCTCAGAGTTAAGAGTTTGATGCCATTTAATGTTTAAAATTGAGCTGCCATACCTATAAATAAATAAACAAGTGGCACGTTTCAGTAAGCAGCATGTTAGAAGAAAATGAAAATGCCGACCCATATCTAGACACAATAACCAGCCTGGTAGAGGTAACTCACATGTGATCCTTCACCCGCATTGGACATGAAGAACGCAAGTCATAAATTAGCACCTGCATATCAAATAGCAAGAATGAATTCAAAGTATATATTTGGAGATGATTAATGGAGAAAAACACAACCACAAATTACTTCAAACAAAAAGAATAACAAAAACATGCACAAATAAAAGGTGTGTACAACCTACCAATTTAAAAAAAAAAAAAGTTTATGTACCAAAGATATAGTAAAATACAAGCACTATTATGCAAATTTGTTTACAAATTTTAAACGAGAATATTCGCTAGCTGCAAACAAGCTTGTTCACAAACATTTAAATGAAATTGTTTGCAAACCTTCTTGAACTGAACTTACCCTTGTTTAAGCTCCACTGATCTATTTATTGAACTTGAAAAATTTGTTCGAGCTTGTTCATTTAACGTATCAAATGAACAAAAACAAGCTCGTTCACAAGCAACTTGTTGAACGCTTGTTTTATTTGAAGCCCTAAGGGAAAATGATCCGATGTGATAATGTCCATTAAAGATTGTAGCATTCCTAGAAACACCTCCTCCCAATTTGCAGAGGTCAAAAATCAGTCGATACTGTATCCACTGCTGGTATTGGACCCAGTAAATTCTCCCCCAGCAACAGGTAAGTCCGTTCCAAAACACCCTCCAGCACTATTAGGTCTAGAAAAATAATCAAGCACAGCATACAGAAATTTAACATGGTTCAGCTATTCCACCTACGTCCATGGGAAAAATCTGAAAGCAATTTTCACTATATCAAATATAGGTTTACACCAGGTAGAAGGAACTCACCATCTCAACTCACCCTCTTTACTACCACTCACAATCTCAAACCCACCACCGCTCTGGAGCCCCCCTTGCCCAAGCTTATCCTAAATGTCCCTACTCTCCCTTTCCTCCAACTCATTCAAAATTAACCTCCTCTCAGATCCTCCAAAGTAATTCAAAGAAGGAGAATCTACTCCCCTCAAAAGCATACTACATTTATGTCAACTCCAAATGAAGGCAAATCTTTGGACGTTAACTGAACTCAGCTTCATCACCTAATCAGGTCTGTGGACTGGTGATTTCATAGACTTGGACAACATGAGCATCCTTTGGCCCTTCAAAGTATGACAAACTTGCTTTAATGGCTTATAAATCATAGACTTGGGCCCATTCAGTTGCTTCGGCTTCAAGACACCCATGCTTGACTCTGTAGCCCATCTAGCCTAAACAATCTCGGAGGCCCAGCTGTCTTCCATCTAAGAGTTGAGGCCAACCCAGCCTTCTCAAAATCAGTATGGGCTTCAGTACGATCCAACCAACTGGTCTCATGAACTAGGGTCCCAAAGCAATTATATAGTCACTAAAAGCCCTATGCTCACAACCAGCCAAAGAATCTATCATATAGCCCGAACTTAAATCTGACCCGAAGGAACAATCTACGGGAGGCCAGTTGTCCACCTATTGAACATATTGAAGGTCATACACTCCCCTTTGTCAAGTTCACACAAGCCACCTCCTAACTCCTCATGCTCCACCGCCTTCTCCTCCTCCGACAGCCCCCTTTTTGCAATTTTTGACTTTCCCTAATCTTGTGTTGACACCCACCCTTGCACCCAAAGCCCTCTCCAGCCAAATCAAGACCTCAAAACACAGATTTCCAGCAACCAACTTCACCTTTGCCAATACACCACTTCCATTCCCTTTAACCCTTACTCGAGCCAATCTGTAATGGACTCCTCCTTTTTGCCCAAAAATCCTTCACACCTCTCTCTCTCTCTCTCCTTTAACAGTTGATCATCACAAAATTGATGTGGTAACCCCACAACTCTGATCCATTCTCTCCTCGGGCAACATCCCCACTCCCTCCACCATTCCAGTAGCAATATTAGGCACTTGAAGAACTTCCTTTGCTTTGCAAATCTCACTGCAACATCCCTAGTCAGCAAAATGAATTGAAACCAAATTCCTCCCATCAATTTAACCTCCACCAAGCCTGGTAACACCCTAGTCCCGATTTGCCCATTCCTTAACCTCCCTTGCCTCCAATCTTGAAGCATCAACCCCACCTAATCTCCCTACCAGATAGTGATTACAAAATGTTCCGAAATCTTGCTCATCCCTAGCCTCAGCTTTTAGTGCACCTATTCCCCCATTTCCATCGCTCTATATGCTACTAGTGATTCTCCAGTATGCATGTGGATAGGTATTGAAACATAGTAGATTTGGGCAGCAAAGTTACCGAATTTTTGAAGTTTTTATTTGCTTCTAACAAGCAAAAAAAGGAAAAGAAAAGTTAAAATGTTTTACCACATTTTGGTCCCATGTTGTCCTTGTTGGCTAAATTTGTCACTAAGGTTCCATTGATTTCAACGTCAAATATTTTCCTCAAAAATATTTTTGGCTGTAGAACAAGTCAGTTAAATATTTTTTAAAACAAAAAAAAAAAAGTCATTTTACATTGTAAGCGCAAAAACAATTTTCATTAAAAATTACTAAAATCAATTTTATTTTGAGATCGCGTCAATCCAATGGATTTCTTTTCTTCCCCACCACTTCTCATTATCAATTCATCTCCTCTAATGGAAGCTTCATCATATTCACCAGCGAACCAGGTCAACAGAGATACATGTATGCATCTATATAAAGAAGGGCTATGTTCCTCCATAACTACATCCATATCTCCACTTCACTGCACCTATTCGGCAGCCCAATCGACAATTACCCACTTTGGTTCAAGAAATCCCCCTTCCTCAGACCCAAACGACAATCACCCACTCTGGTTCAACTGTTCAAGAAAACCCCCTTCCTCCAACCCAAATTCTACTCGGAGGTGTGCATCATCAATCTTCAAACCTACATCACAGATCTGTGGACTTTGTACCCTTCCACACTTTGATCCAAGCTCCAACGACATTTCTTGAAGCACGAGCTGATTGAAGTCATCATGCCACATTCATCTATGTCAACCCAATTAGAAAGCAACAAGAATGTTATTCAACAATTGAACAAATTTTCTCAACAGTCAATTCTCTAAGGGCAAAAACATTTAGGATTTGCTAAGGTGGGAAAATAGGTAAGGACTACTTCTGCATGGTATCAGAAAATTAGACAACTAGATCTTTAGACATGTTGGCCGAACCCACCAGTTGTCAAATCATAATAGAATCTACTAGCCCAAGCAAAATTAACCGGAACCCAATACACTGGCATGCCTAATTGCATCAAGAACCTAGGCAACAAAGGTACTGCAACACCAACATTATTTCTTTTTTTTTTTTTTAAGTCAAGTAAAACAAATATTATCCTCTACCATCTAGTACTCCATTTACCAATATTTTCATATAACCAGGCATGCTGATTTCACATTTATAATTTTAAATTACTGGAAAGGAAAATTATATTTCACAATGAACTCTCATCTCAATTACTTGTTTCCTTCCCATACATAAGTCTATGATAAAACCACTTTACATCTTTTCTCTGTAATCTACCACATGGGCTGACAATAAAGCTAACAAATGAATACATAGGAACTAATATTGTTTCATTTCAATATTTCAACAGCATGATTAATTGTTTTCCTTAAGCATCCAGAATTTATAATTCTACATCCACAAATGTTTATCTTTGTTTTTGTGAGAAGGCCTCTTTTGAGAAATTTGCCATGTTGTTCAACTAGTTTTGGTTTTTAGCTCCTACACCTGTTTTCGATAACACAAAGACCTAATGATTTTTCATGACGAAAGATTTTTGCTGGATTTAGCTTGGCCACTCATTTCTGGATGTAAAAGTTCACCCCATTTCAAAGGCACTCACATGAGAAATAAGTGTGCTATCCATTGGACCTTCTAGTGGAAGAAAAAATTTGTTACATTCAATTCACCTGTTGAAATAATTTAATAAATTTTGCATATATGATTTAAAAATCACAAGAAACTTTACTTAACTAAGTTTAAAAGGTCTCTAGGAATATTATTTGGACAACACAAAGAACAAGCAATAGTTAAAAAATCCATTCAAATGATACCACGACCATCCATACCTTTCCAACACTACTTCCAACAGCCATGAGGTAGCCACCGTCTCCATCAAACTCTAATGCGGTAACTTCCTACAAATCCATAAATATTGTTAGAGAACACTTCCACAAAGGAACATATAGATAGCATTACCAAGTGAAACCTACAAAGCTTCCCCTCAAGTGATCATCCTTTGAGAAAAAGAGGGGGAAAAAAGAAGAAGAAGAAGAAGAAGACGAAAGAAGAAGAAGAAAACACTGAGGAAGAAAATGAGATTGGGAACTACAATAGGAGTTTTATGCTAATGTGAACAGTAGATTCATATAAGGCCACCACCAAAACTTTTTACCATGTATGCAAAAACCCGGTGGTGGCCCATAACAATAGCACTGCAAATGTGAACAGTAGATTCACCTCCACCTAGTGGCTGTCAGGCATCATACTTAAATAATAAATATATATAACATCTAAGTGACAATTTGTTGTGGATTATCCATATTGTACTTGAACTTGAGACGTTCATTCCATTTCACTGATGAACAACACAATAAGAAAAGAGAGAATGAATGGCCAAGATGCAACCACACTAAATTATTAAAAAGAAACCCTAATGTGCTTCATGCACGTCATCCGAGTGTACAAACAATGTCTTTTTTGGGGAAAAAATTAAAAATAATAGTGTCCAAGTTGTTGGGACAGAGTTCAATGAGTATACAGGGCAGACATGGCAAGTGATCAAGCTTCTTACTTTAAAACAGTCATATTTAAAATTTTGTGTTTATTGGTTACTTCCCCCATTCATTTCACTTTCTATGATGGGTCAATCTTAAACCATTTGTTGGCCACTTCTACTGATGTTAGTAAATATTAGACTAATCAACATTTTGAGAATCACATGGGCTACCTGGTCAACATCACCAGCATGGGCAACAGCATTTATCCTGCCAACTGAAGATCTCGCCCTCATGTCAAAGCATTCCACAGCACCATCATCACCACCACAGGCAACTAAACCGTGAATTTTGCTGAATTTAATAGGAATGCCTCAGCAACGTGATTACTTCTGATGACCAAAGAACAGAAATTCAGAACTAAAAAAGGCATATGTTTTACCAACCTTCGAGTGACTACATTTAGTGCCGGGGACTCTGTATTAAGAGACGTGAGAAAACGACCCTGCAAAGGAAAATATCAAATTCTTGAAAACTGAACATATTACACATTGCAACTAAATAATCTAACACATATATCAAATGGTTTTGAATGCTTCTGTCGAGAGAAAATAAGTCAATATAAATAATAAAGTTACCCTCCTAACAGCATAAGCTTTTTGATGTGATAGAGGCTAACACATTAACGGGGCATTAGACCAGGCAAAGGTCATAAATTCAAATCCCACCGCCACTCAAATAAATCAATAGTCCCACATATTTCACCCATTCAAAGTTAGTTCAACCACATGTAAAGAGGCATGTTGAGAGAAAATAAGTCAATATAAATAATAAAATTACCCTCCCCTCCCCAATAATTTATACTTTTAGGTAAAATAGTGGCTCACACTTTAACAGTTCCCACAAAGTATCATAGTGAGATAAAATTGCACAGAAATATCAATAGAAGGTAAGCTTATCTAATCTAAACCACATTTGATTTTTAAGTCGCAATAGAACGTGAGGCCAATATATTTGTGGCAAGAACATGCAGCTTAAGATATACCTAAATTTTATTCTTGGTAGAAAGCAGACAAATATGATTGCCATGATGTTCACAACAAATGGAACAAATAACCCAAAAAAAGTACCATGGATAGAAAATAAACTATACAAGGAAAATCACTTTGGCAAGCTGTACCAGGTCCTAACACAAGGGTGAGCCATACCAAATATCCTTTGATTCCTCACTTAGTTTC
Source organism: Vitellaria paradoxa (assembly GCA_019916065.1). Taxonomy (NCBI): domain Eukaryota; kingdom Viridiplantae; phylum Streptophyta; class Magnoliopsida; order Ericales; family Sapotaceae; genus Vitellaria; species Vitellaria paradoxa. The sequence goes on along the minus strand of CM034235.1, from coordinate 15,319,341 downwards.
TCAATATAGTGAATAACCACCTTTGAGAATGGTAGGGATTTATTACATTTATAAGTTGTTAGAATATAGATTTAGATATGCTCAAATTTGATGATATGATTAGGCATGATTTGGATATGCATACATTTGATTTCCTTCTTATCCTTGACAGCTATGTCGAGATTGCCAGGGAGGAAGGGAGAATCAATCTCTTTCAATCTTCTCTTTTCTTTTTTAACTTGGCATCAGAGCCTTAGATCTCAAGTTTATTCTTTTTTGCCTTCATTGAAAAAAAGAAAAAAAGACAGAGATAGACAGACCAAAAAAACCCTAGTTGTTCATCACTGCGATCATCAGTCCCCCAATATAAATCTACGCTGACAATACTACATTATAATGATGAAATAGGTCAGGAAAAACCTGCTCCAAATTTATCCTGTATAGATCTGGAGAAGAGGCCGCACAAATCAAGTCACAAGACCAGCAATCATATGCAATATCCCTTCCCATCCTGTTAAAAAATGACATTTAGATACACTGCAACTGCCTTTTAGAAAAAGGACCTAAATTACAGATGAGGAAAGCAGAATGCATACGTGCCACATAAATTACAGAGAAGGGCAACATACAGTCATATTTTAATAAACATCTTTTTCTTTCCCTTCCACTCAATTAAGAGTCATTTTGCTAGGAAGAGGCTGAGTTGAGTTGAGTTGAGGGAAACCAAATCGACATACAGTTTATGAGAAAATGCAACAGCATACCCCATACCCAAGTTGCTTGTGTCACAGGTATCTTGGAAGCGAGGAAGAAAGCCCATGTAACACAACTGTTCACAACTATTATAATTATTACAAGAAGCCAGTTAAGAAGTCCTAATTTCAAATACTCAGTTTTGGAGAATTCCTCGTCATTTTGAATATGTAGATATTTTGAATATCCATGGTCATTAAAGGAAGCCTCAAAAAAGGCCCCCATGGAAAACAAAATACAGGCAGTCAGTTGATACTGTTTAACACAACTCAACAAGCCTTGATATCAATTATTTGGCATCCACTGTATGATAAATATTCTCCAATTGGTTCTATCAAAGGCCATATGCCTGATGTATTGCTTATACAAGCTTCTTATTTATCAAAAATATAAACAAATCATATGTGAGCTTTAAAAAAAAATATCTATATAATTACCAAAAGAAGCAACATAAAGAAGATAAGAATATATTCTACTAATTAACTACTCCACTGCAAAAGTTGTTTTCTCGTAGAATCTGGATTGCCAAATGCAAACTGCTTGAAACATAAAAGAAGATGAAAGCATAATCTATTAATTAACTACAAAATTGGGAGGCCTTGCATAAGAATCTAAGGTTCAACAGTTGCGAACAGATAGCTTGGCACCCAAGACATTGGTTTTATTAAAACAAAGCATTGAAAAACTAGTGTAATTCCAACTAAACGTGCCAAAAAAGTGAATGTTCAACTTGTGTGCTTTGAGGGTGCTCGTGTGTTTTTTGGGCAGTGCAGGCTTGGAAGTGAACTTGGGAAATCTGACTATTCCGGTGGAAAAATGACTGATTTGGATGGATATATTTTTAATGTTCAAAGAAAGCCACATAATATGTGCGGCTATAAAGCACCGATGCTTCTAGGAAGGTAGTGTGCTGGATAATGACACTCATTAAACACTCCCAGACACTCAATCTAAACATGCCTTATTATTTTTAGTTTTTATTTTAATTTTTCTTTTAACCACACTCTTGGGACACTTAGCAAAGACACATTATCCATCGCTTAAACACACATAAAAACACATTGTATTTTTTGGGAAAATCTTGAATTAAATTATAAGATAAGACAATCAAATAAAAAATCCGTTAGATTTTTTTTTTTTTAATTTTAGGAACTTTTAAGACCTAAAGCTTTTAATTTGTTTATAAATAAGTACAAATCAAAGATAAATGTATTTTTAGTATGATGGTGAAAAAATATTTTTTTTTAATGTTTATATATAATACTTATGGATTTTTTTAATGTTTTTTTTTAATGTTTGCTTTAGTTATGGATGAAAATTCAAGATATATTCAGGATGAGGTGTCGTGATATATGCTATTTGCAGATGATATTATTTTAATAGATAAAACGAGAGAAAGAGCGAATGCTAAGTTAGAATTATGGCGGGAAACGTTAGAAACAAAAGGGTTTTGGCTAAGCCGACGTAAGACGAAATATATGGAATGTAAGTTTAATCAAAGTAGGATAACGGATAGCATAGGAGTAAATTTAGGCACACAAAAGCTTGTAGAGAAAGATAAATTTAAGTACCTTGGATCTACGGTACAACAAGATGGAAGGATTGATACTGATGTAAGTCACAGGATTCAAGTCGGGTGGACCAAATGGAGGAGTGCTTCAAAAGTCTTGTGCGACCAAAAAGTCCCCCTTAAGGTGAAAGAAAAGTATTATAAGGTAACGGTTAGACCAGCGCTGCTATATAGATCAGAGTGTTGGGCAGTAAAGCATAACCAGGGTCAGAAGATGGCAGTTGCGGAGATGAGAATGGTAAAATAGATGTACGGGATTACAAGGAAAGATATGATTAGGAACGAGGTGATTAGGGACAAAGTAGGAATAGCACCGATTGAAGATAAAATGAGAAAAAACCGATTAAAATGGTTTGGCCATGTTAGAAGGCGTCTAGCGGAGGCACCTGTTAGAAGGTGTGAAAGTATGGAGATTGCCAGGAGTAAGAGAGATAGAGGAAGATCCAAAAGAAGTTGGAAAGAAACTATTAAACATGACCTGGCCTACCTAGATCTATCGGAGGACATGGCCCTAAACAAATCTAATTGGCGTCAACAAATCCATATAGGCGACCCCACCTAGTGGGAAAATGATTGGTTTGGTTTGGTTTGGTTTGGTTTGGTTTGGTTATATATAATATACTAATTAATTGGTGTGCTGATATTTTCTAAAATTAATGTATAGTCATATCCATATATGTGTTGCATGTCCAAATATCTCCTTAGGGTAAGGATATCAACCACCTCAATTCCATGTCGCCATCGCCACCACATCAGAGTTTAATGGACCAAACCACATCATCACTTCAGCCCCCAAGGATATACCTCTTGACACGACATTCCTGGAAAAAAAAGCTCCTCCACCTCCCCATGAAACACTTTCTACAAGGGGATTGTGAAATCTTTTCCTCGATACCTAGGGAAAGATCTTTCTTGCCAAGCACCACGAACTTCCCCAAAGTGCGTACCTAGCCACTCTGACATTTAAAGAATATGTTACAACCCGAGCAAGGGTAAGATCGACATGCCCCTCCATATATCGAGTCCAGTGAGAGACAAACACCCCCCCCCCCAAAAAAAAAAGGCCCTCCATTGCCACACGAGACAAGTGGGAATAAGCAACTCAATAGCTAGAACTAGGGGATCATTCGAGACATTCTTGATCAATATAGAGATAGACACTTAGGACAAACCAATCAAAATGTGCTTGCCCATAGAATATAACCACAGTCAATATGGTACGCAACCATGCCAAACACCACCACGGCCCAGTACTTGTCCAGATCATCACTCCTAATAAAAGGGTCACACTATATGAAGTTAGCAATCTATTCTAAAGACCACTATCCATGATGCAGAACCCAACCTCATGGCTTAACCCTCTCCTATAGAAAATTTTTTCGTTAACCTTGCATCCATTCTAATCCTTCATCATGATCAAACATTTACTAGTGTGCTCTCTTTCTCGTTCCAAACCTCCTGAACTCCCATCCCATTGGCTTATACTCTTGTTGAATCTTAGTATTGTTATTGGATGGCCAAAACCTACAACCACTACCATCCACAATAAGGAAGATTATGAGAAGAGATGAGAAAAAAAGGACGCCTGTTTTGTGATACACGCAACTTTTACCAGCTTTAGAATCACAAGTCATCTTTGAGGCACATTACAAAAATGAAAACTTACAAAAATGAAAACGTGAAAGTGTTAGCAAGGCATAGACATTACAAATCTAGATCCAATGCATGACTTTTACAGAATCAGTACCAATAAGTTTCGCACGACTATTTATTATTAAATACCAAAAACAAGTAAAGAGAAGATTGTAAACACAATAGAATTCAATAAAAGATTAACAAAAAACAAAAAAAGTAAATCAATATAAAGGGAAGAAAAAAATACCTTGGAATCCGCAAACTATAATGACTTCCATATTTTGCATGCAGGCAAACAGAACGATCAGCACATAAAAATGCAATCTTTGAGTAGTCATCAGCCAGCACCTATTTGAGCAATAATATGCTTTATTAGCTTTGTCTAACCATGATGCATAATATAAATCAGTAAAGTATTTCTTTTCTAGCACCTTTGCTCATAGAAATTTGGAACATTTCCAAACTCAAATATGAAATTGCAACTAAACCTACCACGGTGTCACAATCCGGCCTTTAGGTATAAACCATGCTCGTGACACTTTGGACATCAGCACGTGAGGTGGCACAAAAATGATGGCATTTGTGCTAGGCAGTGGACTATAGGCTTGCAGACTTGCCTCGAGTGGCATTTTTGCAATTTCTAGGAACTTTGCCTTTGGAAGGTATTGGCATTTTTTTAATATATTTATAATTTGATTTGCATGTCTACAAGTCCATAGCACGGATTAAGAATAGGAGAAGTATGGAATTTTCTAGTGCCATTATGAAACGTCATGGAGGGGTGATGTTTCCTCCTATCACCAGGAGAAATGTTAAGGAAACATATATATGAGGGGACCCGGAGTTGGCTCTACTTCCCCAATGTGCTTACCCCTTGACTAGCACTAAGCGAGCACCTCCATATATGGAGCATGGGGCTTGCCATTAGCACCCCAGAGTGGGCAGCGACAGTGATCCTACTAGGGCGAAGGCAAGTGGCATCAATGTCGACCATGAGGGCTTAGGGTCAAACGTGATTATGGTGTGCATCCATTATGCCCCAATTATATTCTACGTTGGTGTACCTCCCCATAATAAATTAAGCTATTGGTGTGCCTTAAGGGGTGTCGTGTGCCTTGGTGCTTTCACATAACTTAGTGGGTTGCAGCACCACACAGCCTTGTGCTAGCGATTTTTAGTCAAGGCACTTGTGTGGGGTGCCACTAAGCTTGTGGCATTCATATAACCTTCAAATTGAACCTTGCTATGCAAATATTGGCTAACATGGTCACCAACTCGAGTATTAAATAAGATTGAGCACACAACCACTATGCTAATGATGACATGCAAGATTAAGTGTTTAGGCAAAGTCTTTTAAGTGAGCTTTGCTTAAATCCTGGTCGAGTGCATTATAGTTGCCTCGATGTTTAAGTTGGCTAGAATGGGCTTATAGCTTAATCGCGTCATAGGCATTGTACCCCCAACAAGATGTTTAATAGATGAAGGCATAAATAAAAAAAGTGGAAGTTATTCGGCAATTGACACACTATCTTAGCCTAAATCTGTCGACCCATGACACACAGTCAAGAATAAGAAGGATTCTAAAAATCCTAACCAAAATTAGATGAAGTTGTACATCAAACTATAAGAGAGAATTAAATCAACATAAGGTGGGGGAACTAAAAATAAAATTTTGGCAAGACCATTTCCATATGAAGCAAGTCGTTGGGAGACCGCATCAGAGAGTATATCTAGCTTAGTTTTACGGAATATCTCCATGAGGCAAGATCCAAATTATTGCAAGACAAAGACAACAGAGTTGTTAGATTTATTAGGCCATTTGGTATCAACTTTGAAATTAAATCTTCTAGCTTTTTGTTATAAAAATCCAATTATGTTTGGCTGTGCCAACTCTTTGGGTTAAAGAAGCTAGCTTTTGGGGGGATGGAGGAGGAAGCAAAGAATTTATTGTTTTTTCAACTTTTCAAGGACATGGAAGGTTTAAGAATTTCATTGACTTTCCAAAATGCAATCACCCAATCTCCATAACCCCACAAAATACCCTTGACATATAAAAATCTAAAAACCAAATATGCCCTCATTTACTTAATAATTATGTTTAAACTAATTACAAAATTATAACAACATTAAAATAAAATATGCACTCACTCATTTTTTCACTTCTTCATTCCAAATCGGCCTCTAATCTAATTAGCCCCTTCCCACACCCATTCTAGTAGAGTTGACATGAATCAATAACCCAATAAACGATTTTAATTTCTCGTCCCTAAATGAACAAGGTAAAAGCATGAGTTCCCACATACGACAACATGACATTGAGTTAAAAAGCAACCACTTAATGCAAATGAAAACAAATATTAGCATTGTCCTACCCCTCGTAAAACTCCCAAACTAATGCAATGAGCATTGTAATGATGTTGGATATGGTCCAATGTGGCCCTATCTTGAGGAGGTTCCTCGTCACCAAAAAGAAAAATGACGTTTGACACGTCCCCAACTTGAGCAAAACTACAAAGCAATATGATGCCAACTTAAAGGATTATATTTGTAAAGCTTTGTATGGAAATTTAAAATGCAGAACAAAAATATTACACTCCCATCTCCAACACTTGTCCAGTCCACTCCTTCCTCAAAAAAGCAATTCCTATTCTCCATCAATTAACTAGGATGCACAAAGAGGACATACACCACTCTAGGCATCATATAAAAGAAGCCCACAAGACAAAGAATGAAAGCAAAAGGGGAAAGGATATCCAAATCATCTTAATATTAGAGTGCTTTCCTTACTGCTCTTAAATATAAAATCCAGTTTCAGTTGCCTTTTTTTTTTTTGGGGGGGGGGGGGGGGGAGGGGGGAGGGGATATCTCTTGGCCTTTGCAAAACAAAATCCAAAACAAAAAAAGATCTCTCTCCAAACCAAAACAAGTTAACAAGACAATGCAAGTTCAAGATCCACTCTTGTATAACCACATTCAGTGAGCAATTCATATCAGAAAACACTGAAACCATCAAGAATGCTCTCCTGTTACTACCTATTTTATTTTTACTATTTTTTTTTCTTTATTTTTAATTACAAGGAACCTTCCTAAAGCTAGGCCACATTGGACCCACCCCTAGAAAGAAAACCCGAGCCCATGAAACCCCCAGCAAGACCCGTGGGCCAAGCTTATGCCTATAAGGATGGCCCTCAAGGGGATACACACTCAGTGAGACCTATATCAATGTTTTATTTAAGGTTAACAAATTCAACAATGACCATATGGTCATGGACCACAGGTTAGATTTGATATATACAGTCAGATTTTGAATGTCACAAATGAGAAACGAGAAACTGTCGCTCACAATATTAACATAGTTCGGGAACAACACAAAATCGTTAACACCAGTATGCTAAAGTATTAATTAAATAAGTAACTACAGTTGAGTTCTTACTTACCTAATTTCAATCTTAGATTTAAAGTAATGAGCATTTCTAAACAAAAATTGAGAAGCAACCCCAGAGTCGATATTGGTTAATCTTAAACAGAAATTAACAGGCAAGCCTCTCGCACCCCAGATAACACAAGTCTTACACATGTTATAGGAAAGTACCTGAAAATTAATTATCTCCGAAATTAAGTGTCGTTCAAACTTCAAAGATAGTTCCCTCAACTCATAAACTTTAACTTGTGGAGGGTAAATACCTGAAATACAAGAGTAAATAGGCACAAAGGGTACAAATAGGACAATCGGTTACCTTCTGTAGAAAGCATCAACAATATTACAGGCACAAAAACAATAGCTTCATGGCACCTGATGCAATAAGATACTCTCCATCAGGCGTTGCCTTGATTCTAGTTGCTGCGGTTTCAAATTTCAAATCCTGGATCAACTCCACCCTTTGCATGTAATCTGTAATAAACACAGAAGCAACAAACTCATAAACAAGATAGTCACGAGAAGAGGTAGAATTATTGTTTGATCATGGTATTACCAAATCAACACTAAGTGCAAAATAGAGAACACGGAATGATAAATTTAAAATGACACGCTAAAACAAAATCAACGCAAACAGAAAATCATAACTGCACATATCTCTACCAGCCATGTAAAACCAACTTTGGCCCTACCTAATATCACACCAAGGTAATCAAAGCCCCTAGCATAAGCTGGGGTGAATGGGTGGTGATCCTTGGGTAAACATGCTTGCCAGTCCAAATTCTGAACATGTCTAGCTCTACTTCTTATTGCTATCTGTTAGTAAGCTGACTGATAAATATTGACTAATCTTTTGTTTAGATTTTTACATAAGAATTAGCTGTCACGATGTAAGGGGGGGGGGGGTATGCCAATTGATAAAGACCCAGAAAGTCTAAAGACTCTGAATGTCACTACACGTTACCGGACAATTAATTCAGGGTTTAAACAATGCTTTCTATTACTAATATGAATTTTGTTTCGCAAAGATTTTAATGAACTGTAACTCTTAAAAAAAAAAACATAAATAAATAATATAAGTAGAAGTTAACGATCAAATCCACATAGCTGAGAGAAGTAGTAACTAGTAAGAGAAGAGTACCTCTGTTTTTGCGAAGAGCTCTCAGCTTCTTAGGAGGAAGCCAAGTGGCCAACGAACGATTTTGGCCTGCTACTGTATACATCTTCACTCCATTTATGGAGGTCGACTTCAGATTGCCTCCCTGGTTTGCCATCCTCCTATGATGCTTCCTCGATCTCAATCACCACAGAATTTTACACAAAAAAAAAGCTATATATACTTATTGATGTATATTTTATTTACGGGGAGTATGATTGCTTGTGTATGTGTCTGTGTGTGTGTAGAGGGAGGGGGGGAGAGGGAGCGAGAGAGAGAGAGCCGCGCTTGTATTCAGAAGGCGGTTGCCGCGTCGGCGGCGGCCGGCCTGGGTTTAAGTAGGGTTGCACGTGAGGAATGTCTGGATCGGGTCGGAGAAACAAACCGAACGTCAAAAGCAACCGAGTCTTACCCACCGGATTTTTCTTTTAATTTTGGCAGATCGCCCGATCCAAGCACCACCCTACAAATCTCTATAAAAACGAGATACAAGATTATAAAATTTAAATTTTTTTTTCACTACATAAAATATAAGATATTAATTTTTATAATTTTATATAAATTTATACAATTTCAAACACACTTATAAATTATTCATAAGATTTTTTTATTAAAATTTGAAAATTAAAAAATTAAAGAAACCAAAAAAAAAAAATGTGCATGAAATTATAAGCCACATCTTAAAGCTTTTGATTTTAGAATGAGTAACTCAAATAACGAATATAATTACAAAATTTTATCTATGAATTTATGTTTTCTTTCTTCAATGTTTTAATATTTTTTCTCAACTTGAGGATAAAAATATAATCACTTAACAGATTTTCTATTCTTATTCCTATTCTTTAATATATTCTCTATTCCAATTTTTAATCCACATATGTAAAGTATTAAAAACTTATTTCATATTTTTTCAAAATTATTATTTTTTTACTCTTTTCTCGCACCACATTATTGTTCAATTCCACGTCACACTATAACTAAAAATTATTCATAATTTAATTAAAAAATATTCTTATTCAGTGATTGAATTATAATTTAATAACTATAGTTAATTTATAATTATTTGTTACAAATAAAAATTGATTTTGCTATTAAATATAATTTAATAGTTATTTATTAATTATAAATAATAATTAACTGAAATTACCAATTATTAACAATAATTTGCAAATAATATTTTAGTAATTAATTCTAATTTAATTAATATTTAATGAAAAATAATTATATCAGATGAATTAATTATAATTTATTTAAAAGTTAATTATAGTTAATATTTCTACTAATAATTAATTTTATTTGATGAATTATAATTACTAATTCGTAATATAAATTGTAATTAATAATGAATTATAATTTAAAAGGTCCATATGTATTTACTTAAACTTTAAAATGTCATGAAATATTTTGTTCATAGTTGGGTTAAAAGAAAAAAGTTAATGGAATTAGGTTTTGATTCCTATTTTTTATTTTCTATTTTTTTTTGTTATTTTGATATTCATGTTTCAAAAATATTAAAAAATATATTTGATTTGACATTTTTTATTTTTTTTGTTTTAAAATTCTCTTTGTTTCAAGTCAAAAAAATTTAAAATAATTTTTTATCATTTTATATCTCATATGTAAATTCATTTTTTATTTTCTAAAACTAATTTTGAAAAGTCATGTATTTATTAGCTCACGCTCATGGATGACCGCTTAAAAGTAAAGTATGCTCAATGCATCTTCCCTAAATTTATAACATTTAACAATGAAATATTAATTAAGTTTCAATTAATAACAAATTTTCAATCTCTTTATTTGTAGTTAGCTTTTGAGTTTTTCTTTTATTTTTTTTTTTTTTTTTGGGAAGAATAAATATCAACTTTTGAATTAGGTGATCAAGTATCAAGTTATTCTCAACCTTAACTTGTTAAATTCGAATTCAATTTGTGGCTTACTTAAACTTAAACTCGGAACTGAAATTTAAAATTGTCTCAAAAGCTTGTAAAACGACTTAATAAAATAATACACATTTTTTATAATAGTTTTTTACCAATATGATGTCATTTAATTTAGTCAAATAATGTCATTATTTTAATTAATCAAACTATTCATAAATCAAACCTGATTTATTCTTCATTAAGGTTAGCTCAATTCCACCCCTAGTTTCCAAATCTTGACATCATCCAACTCAACAATGCAACGCTAACAAAATAGAGAATGATCAAACCCACTTGCTCAAAATAATGCAAAAGGAGCTAATAATATTCGTCATTTTTGGCAAACTGGAAACCCTGTTTGAACAAAATAGCAAGGCCACCTTAATTATCTACAACTTATAATCCCTAGCACTTCATGATCACTGGTGAAACCTAACCTACAAGATGACGGAGACCGAAAAGAAAGGAAAAAAAAAGAGGGGTTAATTAATTCTTTACGGCAGCCAGCTGCTTCTTAAGGCTGAGGTTCTCAAGGGCATAAGAAGCCAACTGAGCCTTGAGCTTCCCCGCAGCCTCCTCATACTTCCTGTTCATGAGATCCAACTCTTCCACTGCCTCCTTGTATCTAACCTGAAATGCATCCAACATCTGTTGTGTCCCTCGCAATCTCATCCTAAGCTTTGTCTTTTCCTTGTTGTGGATCACTCCATCCTGTTTAACAATTAAGCACTTGAGAATTGATTGTCGATATTTTTGAGTTGATCGTCAATATTTTTCCTTCTGGTTGAATGATATAAAGAAGTAAAATCAATTGAAACTACACAAGTTTAAAAGCCGAAATCCAATCTCAGCATACTTAAATCACATATTGTGGCTGATGATCAAATGGCATGAGATTACTTTGATCATGTTTCTTTAATCTTTTTCTTTTTCTGAGGATTACGCGAGCAGTTGCCTGGGGTATCAATCCCTATTAAGCCCATTTCACATGCTCAGTCAAGCTTTTCAGAGCAAAATTGAGAAGCTTTTGGTATGGATCTAAATGCTTCATGCCTTAATAAACAATAGTTTTAACAGCCAAAGCACCCCCAACACCAACTCATGAAATATGGGAGGGCACAAAACATGAACAAGTCTACAACTCTAGAAAAAAAAATGTGAAAGCATGACGGGGTATGAGTTCGAATACCAAAATTACAGAGTGAACTTGTGAAATAAATGCAGACAAGGAAAGTATTAGATCATTTTCAATTTTACGTTGTCATACATGAGAGAAACAGTTAAATTTGTAATCAGAGGTCTTTTATTTGCCAGATAAACTATGTTAGGAAATTAAGAAATTTCGGCCTAGTTATGATGTTTTCAAAGTAAAATGCACCAAGGATTGTTGACATGATTTCTTAGTACATTGTCATCCTAGATTACAAAGACCACAGGCAGAGAGAATGAAATTGCTCATTATGATTCACATCATAATTTAAGTAAGGCCCAAGAGAGGATAAGGTAGATGGATAGAAAACAATTGGCTTACCATGAGTTCGCCTAGTAATCATTTAATGCATGTCATACTTGAGAAGATAAATAAAAGTCAAACTAGTCCCTTCACCATGTGCCTATCTATAATGAGGAAATTGACTTATAATTTTGACAAATGGAGATGTAATTGTTTTCCATGTCCTTCATTCTTTTCAGGAAGAGAAAAATGCACTTCAGACTTTCAAAATGCACCACACACTGTATAGGTAAGAGACACAAAACTGCATTTCTACCAGAAAGGAGAAATTACGTAGGCACCTACATTATGCATCTTGACTTCCAGTCTGGAAAGCCGACCAGTCAGCTCCTCTGACTCAGATTTTGCCTCCAACAACTGTAAGTAAACAACCATCATCATATTATTTTTCTCAGCTAAATTAAGGTCTCCCTAGTAGAAAGGAAATTTCTATTGACCCTAAGGGGTAGATAGTTGGAAGAAACAAAGACCACTAAAGTGAAGTTCATAGGTTCAAAATTCCTCCCTTCAGGCCAGAATCCTACTTAGATCGGTTATTGTACGTGGCAGTACGTGTGCGGTGGATGCCCTAGATTGAAAAAAAAAAAAACAGAAAGAAAAATAAAGGAACGAAGAGAAGCAAGCAAGCAAAGAAAAAAACACAAACCCGTTCATCATAACTTTTTCCATACAAATCCACTTCAACCTCACGGCCCTGCCGCTTTTCAATCTGAGTCATTAACTCATCTCTTTCTTTGGTAATAACAAGAAGCTGGTTTTGAAGAACCTGCCGACAGGAAATATGGGGTTAATTTAACACAGCCATAAACCCTCAAATCAATCATTTTTCCCTTTTACCAGGGAGTATTCTTATGTAAGTAGACCCTTAGAAATGTGTAGACAATTTAGATAGAACAAGGATAAACCTGGAAGTCATCCACAAGAACTGATCCCTTCTCTAACTCACTGACTTGATTTAATAAATGTTCCCTTTCTTTATTGAGCAAATTTAACTCCACCTGGAGCTTGTTTACTTCTTCACAAGCATGGCGATGATCCAAGGTAAGCATCTGTAATTTTGAACTTAAATCCTGAACAAACAACAGGTTTACTATCAGTACAAAAATCCTGAACAAACAACAGGTTTACTATCAGTACAAAACAAGTTACAAATAGATTTTTTTTTTTTTGGTAAGTAGTTACAAATAGATTTAGTTTTTGTTACCAACGAATCTTGGAAACAATGCTATAGACTTGTAGTACAATAGAACTTACTTCTTGAGACCTTTTACTCTGATCATCAGCAATTTTGAACTCATTTCTTAGCCTGTCATTCTCTAAACATTTCTCCATTCTGCAATGGATTAAGATGAAGTAAGGCTATCGTTTTTTCCAAATTGATACCAAAAGACAATTTGTATAATGTTGATCCAAAAGGAGAAATTCATCAAATCATGGTGTCTATGATGTGGCATGTAAGAAGATACCCATACACTTTCACATTGATGAAATTTGTGCCAAGTTATACCCTTTTAACAACCCAGTGACAAAGGTCAAAATCAGTTCATGTCATTTTAGGTCTACCTCTTATAATTTTTACACCTTCTGCTTGTATCTAATCACCCTTCCTTGGAGGCACAAGCAACATTATTTATTATAATTTAAATTATGCCACTGAAAAAAGTTGCTGAAAAACAAAATAACTGGATAAACCTGAACTTCTTCTCCAATTCTGCATTTTCCGTGGAGCATGCCAATCTTTCCTCGAGGACTTTGCATTCCTCCCTACAGGATGCCAACTCATTTCTTACCTTCAAGCCAACATACTAATTATCAATGAAAGACAACATTTTGTAAGCTATAAAAGAGATAAATTGTGAATTATAAGTTCAGATTCAGATTTTTGTCGTAAAAAATGTTGATGCAGGATGACAACTCAAGCTACTGCTGTTTGACCAAAGAATAAATCCTGTAAATGAAGGAAAAAAAGAAACTAGACAAATTCCAAAAGGAAGCCATACCAAACAATCAAAAGAACGATTCTTCATATATTTGATGTCCTTGATGTGTTGATCGCTCTTTCATCCATTATATACAGGATATTCCATACTTTACGATTAATATGCTTGGATTTTTTCCAAATAACATTGCAGTGTTTTACATATTCATGTAAAGAAGTTTAAGGAATAGTAATATAGAAATCACTGTGCTGTTATAAGAAAGTCAATGAAAACTTGTGAACATTGCTATAATTAACTAGAAATTGAGTGAAACATTTTTTTTTTTTTTATAGTTAAGTGGGGAGGAGGCCTCGGGTTTGAACCCGAGTGGTGAGCGGCCGAATGAGGGAGAAACTGAGTGAAACATGATCAAGGATAACCTTACATCTTGTAGCTTTATGTTTCGGAAAATATGTATATACAAATTTCGTGGAATAACATAAAATTGTAATAAAAATAAATGGTGGTGCAGTCCCATCCTGTGCCTTTGCACCAGAAAGAATACTTCATGCTTAAATACTAGGTAGGAAGTTCAGATGTTTGTGTAGCAACCAAAATAAATTTGTATATAAATTCCTTCAAACCTAAAAAACTAAGCCGTTAGAGGGAGGCAATTTTATTAATTATATTAAACTTATTTTCTCACAAAATGCTCCCTCAATTATGACTAGACTTACATTTTTGTTTTTTAAACAAGGTCAAACACGTGGATGACAGTAAGGTTTGAACTCATGACGTTTATTAGCTCTGATACTACATTAGATTGTTAGTCACCATCACATTTAAAAGCAATATAGGGTGACCTTCTTGGCTAAGTACCTGCCAATACCCACATAAGAGGCATCACAATCCACCTCAAACATCTTTTCAAAGTTGGGTATGGGTACCATGGGAGCACTAGACAACAGGCCTTTTACAAGTTGGAAACTCTTCTCAGACTTTTTTATCCACTGGAACTCACCATTTTTCATGCATTAGTTAAAGGGCTGACATAGCATTGAAATTTCTAGTGAACCGGCAGTAGAATAAATCCAGTCTATAGAAACTCCTCACTTCTTGAAAGTTTTATGGTGTAAGCCATTCATGGAAAGCTTTGATTTTCTCATCATCTTTGATTCCAGTAGAAGTCAAGACAGAGCTTAGGAGGGCTAGGGTATGGGTCATGAAAGCACAATTTTTGAGGTTTACACAAAGTTGTGCACCCCTCAAACAGGTTAGAACAGTCTTCAAATGTTCTACATGGTCTTTTTGATGAACCAGCAGTAGAATGAAGCCAATCCACAGAAACACCTCACTTCTGGAATGCTTTTTGGTGACAACTTTGATCTTTTTATCATCATCTTTGATTTCTGTAGAAGTCAAGACAAAGCCTTGCAGTGCTAGGCTATGGGTAATGAAAACACATTTGTTGAGGTTTACATAAAGTTGTGCACCCTTCAAAAAGCGGTTAGAACAGTCCTGAAATGTTCCACATGCATGCTTTTATCATGACGATATATAGGAATATCATCAAAATAAGAAACAACAAACTTTCCAACAAAACGACAAGGAAATTGATTCAATACACTTGTGAAAAATGCTTGAAGAATTGATGAGACCAAATGGCATAACAAGCCATTCATATCCACTTTCTGTTGGGCAATTAATAACCTTGGTAAGCCCCCTTGGTGGATGACAACATAGCATGTATGTGACACCTTATGAATCAAAAGCTTAAGTCTATACAATACTATATTAACCACATCCCCATCACTTTAACCTTCTGATGTAAAACAATTCTCATGAGTATTACCAACAATCTCCGCCTCACAAGTGAATCCCTTCCACATTATTGGGCTCCTCTCAAGCGGAAAATTTTTTAGGCTATTTTTTGTGCTTGTTGGCTTTCCTATGCAAACCATCCGTCCACATCTTCCACCACTCAACTTCAATCTTGTGGACCAAAATTCCAAGCTGTGCTAAGTGGGCTCTCATGTGCACATCATCTAACATACTGTGCTTCGTGACTTCCATGTGCAATATCCACCAGCCTACAACACTTCATGATTCATCTCCAAAATTTACTCCTAGTGAACCTGATGGTACTTTGGCTATACAACACCATTCTTACATTGAACTACCATCGTGCATCCCACCCTGCCCCTAAGAGCAAAGGGAACAGAAACCCTCCACGTATCGCCATACACACATACACAACCCAAACTCTAATATCATTTGTTGGGAGATTAATAGCCTTGAGAACTCCCCTTGGTGATAATGTAGCATGTATAGGACACCTTCTAACTCAAAATCTTAAGCCCATGATTTTAGAGCCTATACCATATGTGATGAACTCGGTTCTAGTGTTTGGCAAGGAAGAAAATAAAAGAGGAAGTCAAGGAAAATAAAAGAAAAATGGGTTTGATTCCACAACAACCCTTCTCTTGCAAAATGAGAAAATAATCCTCAAGATATTTCTTTTCATAGTTTGTCTGTATGCGACATGTCTATAAAAAATTGGCTTTAAATAATTGACATAAACTATTTTTCTATTATAGCTGTATTGATTGTCTTGATCTTGTACATCCATTTAAGCCATCCATGTGTTCCAAACCGAATGGCTGCAATTGAAGGTTACCCACATCCAACATCTAATCCATCTAATCATTACAATGCTTGTATGTTCTTCTCCTCCTACATACTTCCTCACTCCTCCCTTCCCATGTAACCCTCTTCTCTTCCTAATCCCTTTCTCCATCTTCATTTCTATATTATATTCAATGGATTTGGTCACATGACACCATGCTACATTAACCACAAACCCATTACTTAAATTTCTGATTTGTGACAATTCTCATGTGCATTTCCAACATTTTTCTTTGTCTTGAAAGCGGTCTTCCACTCACCAGGCTTGATTTGAATTTAGTGGTAGCCACTTCTAATAAGATCAATTTTGTAAAATACTTGGGGTGTCGTAATAGCTTGATATACATTGTTTGGCCTATTTCCAAACAACTAGAAGATTGTGAGACAATTGGTGACTTAACAATTGTTGGGCCCATTAGAGTTCTGGTTCTAAGAGGACCTAGGTTCAATTCTCATTATCAATGTTTATTCCTAATCTGTTGTGCACTCTAGTCAATTTGTGATGTGCAACTTATTTAGTTCATTTGTCTCTATTCCACGTGCGATTGGAGTTACACGTAAGAGAGAGTGTTGAAATAATTTCATATATATTGTCAAGCCCATTTCCTAACCGTTTTAAGTTTTTAAAATAATTGGTCACTTAATATTAGGAACCTGCTAGCATATCAAACATATTGTCAATTTTTGGTATTGTAAATCGATAGTTGACGGCAATCCAATTAATAACACGACTCGTGCTTCTCAGATATGGCCTTTCTTCAATAAATCCATTACTTGATGATTCAACTTCTCATGTTTTTTGGGGCTGATTCAGTAATGGGCTCTTTGTTTGGAAGAATAGGCTCGAAAACCATATCAATTTGATGTTCCCTTAGCAGGAGAAGTTCATTAGGTAACTCATTCGGGTAGTATCACTCTATTCCTCCAAGAGTGGTTCTAACTTGCTAGGAATATTTATAGATTTCTCTTCCTCCTTAGCAACCAAAAAATACATAACCCCACTTTCTTCCATTAATTTTGACAAAATGAGAGAACTACTACCCTCCTCTTGTAAAGATTGGGTTGTTTTCTCATATTTGGATGAAAAAAAAAAAAAAAACTATTTTTAGTTTGTCCATCTTAAAGGTGTAGGTATTTTACAACTACCAAGAACATGTCTATCATATCGGCAAGGCCCTCCTTGTAGTACAAGACAAACATCCATAGGCACCATATCGCACCAAACCTGGTCATTGTAACTTTTTCCAATTGAAATAAAAGTAGGCATCATTCAATGACATCTACCTTATTTCCTTTCTTGAACCATATGACTCAATAAGACTTTGGATGGGGCTCAGTTTGAAAATTGAGTTCGATCACCATTTCTTTAGGAATAATATTCTCAAAATTGCCACCATCAATCACAATGCTACACACCTTGTCATGATACATGTATTGGGTCTTGAAAATATTAAAACAAAGTCAATCTTCATTGGAATCAAACCTTGGAGTGGTAAGGGCCCATTGGATCATTTAACTTTCACCTTCCTATGGTTAATTTCCACCTGCTCAATTTCACCGCCTTCATCATATATGGGTTCATTATCATTAGTTTCTTCATCAATAAGAATTACTCCTATATCAACTAGTCATTTTTTGAGAATTGTTATGGCATTGACCAACTTCTCCACATTGGAAACAATTGTTGGCATTCTTGGAACAGTAGAAATCTTTGGTGTAGTCCATCCCACTTTTAAAATCTTGGCAAAGGTTGTTGAATTGAGAATGTCATTTGAGCATAATCCACTAGAAGGAATTTCTCCTTAAGCCCAGTTTCATATTCTCCCAAGAAGTAATCTTAGGCTTTCCCTCCTTATAGTTAAAGAATTTGTCAATGGCACTAAGCCACTCAAGAAACTCCTTGAGTTGAAGGCGACCATGGAATTTCGGCATGTTGATCTTCAAAGTTCTGTAATCGCAATAGAACGCCATTTCCTTAGGATTGGGAAAAGGTCTAACATTGGATTCCTCACTAGACAACCCCCGACTTATTACACCAGGCTCTCAATGATCTTCTCAGTGTTCAAGCTGCGAGTTAAGCTCTTTAACTCATCATGGTAGTGCCTGAAGTTCATCATTTCTTTCATTCCTTATTCAATTACCACATCCTCTACTTCTTTGTGCCACCATCAAAGATATTAAATGACACAAAATGTAAAAGCATTTTTTGTACTCTTGAATAACTTCTTGATCTTCGAAGTCTTGTATTCTCTCAAAGTCAAAAGAAACGTATTCCAAAGATCCAATTGTAGTCTTTCAAGGTTAAAAGACTTCTATTCATCCAATAAGATAATTCATGCATCCACAACATCAGAGGTGCAAGACACACACCCTAAATGTATCTTGAAGTATTTCTAAAAGGAATATAACATTTACGTAAATAACAAAAAGCATTAAATGGTCAACGTGTAACTAAAAGAATGTAGTAATAAAAAATCAAACAAAAAAAGTAGGAAATTAAGTATTAGGAATATTACATGCAGTATTAGGACTATTATATGCAGTATATTTTAGGAGCTTCGCTTTCCATATTTTATAATTTTAAGTAGAAATAAGATAATAAATATATAAAATGCATATAAAACATAAAAATGTATATATATTTTGCTCGTCATATCCAATTTTTGTTTTTTAGGATTTTCCATGTTAACAAATAAGTATCATGTATGTGTGTCGCATTAATGCTACAAAATTCTCAGGCATTTGCAAATATATAAATGTGAAGACTAGTTCCTTGTATTCTTTGTCAGAATGAACAAAAAGGTTGGTCATTCAAAATATACATATATGTGGCCCATATCGTGCTCAATCTTTCTTATGGGCTCTTCTTTGCTCTGCTCGATTACCTAGGGCTAAGCAGGCACCTTGGACCTTCAAAATATAATGCTGTATCATTCAGAAAACACAGCATCCACCTTACAAACAATGAGTTGTTTTATAGGCAACAATGTAGAAAATATTTAGGCCTACCTCTCAAATATATATATCTATTAAGGCCTCATTGAAGACCATAAACTCAGACTAGACTCAAGTACATGTTTCCAGACATGCATAAATATTTCTCTTGAGATTAAGATCAAGTTGAATTTTGAGTTTTACCTCTGTCATTTCTTTTGATAAAAACACAATCTTAGCATTGTATAATTTTGAATTCTCTTCTATGGCTTCAATGGAAGCTTTCTCCTTAGCAGACCATATGGCCTTCTCCTCCTCTCTTGCCAAAAGGGCTTCAGCAAGTTGCTGCAAAAATATGAGATACAGTGAGATAATTAACATTGCACCAGCACACAGGCCTGAACCAGAAGCTATCTTAACAATTAGCCCAACATTAAGATACCATTGCCAACTCTTCTTTTTCTTCAGCCAATATTTTAATAAAGCTTTCCATTTTTTGATTGTAGGACTTCAATTCTTCCAAACGTAACACCTGGAATAAGAAAGAAATATAAGATGATAAATTAAAAGGATGAAACAACTTAGTGTACTGCTCGTAACAAGATGGCCAACAAAAAAATTTAACCAGAATTAGGAACTTGAAAATCACAGGGAAAACATGGATAACCATACAAGGTCTGAAGCTTCTTCCCTCAACATGTTGAGTTCCGAGTTTGAGATGTTCAGCTTGTCAGATAAGGTTTGCAGGTCTGAAGCCAAACTTTCGGTTTTAGAAACAGCCATTTCCTTTTCCTCATTTGTTGCTGCTAATTTCTCTTCCAAAGAAGCAATAGTTATCTCCATATCAAATGCAATAATTTCCAGTTTCCTGTACTCTTCTTCCTTAACATTTGTAAAGAAAAAATAAATTTAGATTTCAAGCCTGTACTTGTTCAGAAAATGTCACACATACAGCATTCCAGAGAAAACTGCAAAATGGGTAAACTATTCCTAGTTTAGCAGATTTGTTGAACATTGGAGAAAGCCAACAATTATCTAAGAAAACTTTATTTACATAAAAGACAGTATGTAGTTTGGCTTGATTAAAGCCGGAAAGAAAAACGTAAAGAAGGGGAAAAAATGGGGGTGGAGGATGGGTTGGGGGTAGGTCCGGTGCACCGGACCGTCCGGTGCACCGCAGACCGTCGGATCATCTGTCCATACAGTGTACGGTATACCGTACAAATGATCCGACGGTCCGCGGTGCACCGGACCTTCCCCCTTCTGGGTGGAGGATAGCTAAAACAGAGTAGCAAGCTCCAAACGCAAAGGTAGATGGAAGAAACAGAATATTGAGGTAAAGAACAAGTTCTTATATGTAATGAGTCAATACACCACGGAATTGTACTCAACTCAACAAAACCTTAACTCCAAAGTAGTCTAGGTTAGCTGCATTGATCATTTTCTTTCACTTATTTCAAATGAACATCTAGTGGCTGATAATGCTATGTGGCGATGAATAACATGGATCAACCAAGTTGTTGATGTTCTTCTTCTTCTTCTTCTTCTTCTTCTTCTTCTTTTTTCTTTTTTTTTTTTTTTTCTCTTTTTTTTTTTAAATAAGTAGTTCATTAACCAAATTGTTGAAACCTTAATAGACAAGTTAAATTCACTTAAACAAATAAAATTAGTGTTTTGTTTGGTCTTTTAATGAAATTAATACATAATATTTCCTACATATTTGGATTTCCCAGATTTCATCATCATGAAAGATAAATCCAGGCAAAGCCATTCTTAAAGCGAATGAATGATAATGAACTCATAGTAGCACCAAAACAAGGCTTAAATTATAGTGATGCCACATGCAGGACAAAAATGTCATTTCAAATGAAACTTCTAGCTTCAGAAAACAAAATATATCCCATGCTTCACTTTCTGTGCATTTGCTTTAAACCATAAACATGTGCTTGACAAAAGGCAAGTATGTGGATCCCAAACCAAATTTAAGCATAAAATGCTTTTGCTTTCTGGCATTGGCACAAATGCAGACAAAATCAAATTCCATGTTGTAATTTGACTAATCTCACTACTTAAAAAGCTATGACCTGTGTATGTAGCTTAGAAAATCTGAAGTCTAAACCCTACAATTTTCCCAACGGGACTCATATGAAGCAGTTTCTGCATGTTTTACCATCCTTAACCCTCTACATTTAAAATATTCCACATAAGAGGATACTAAAAAATTTATTTCCAAGCACAATTGAAGCCCACTGCTTTGTCACCTGAAATGTCTGGTCAAAGGAAATAGAAAGACCCTTTGCCCTTTTTGAATCAAACACATTTGAACTCCTGTCAACAACTGAATCACGCCTCCTCCCAGCAAGTGACTCACGTTTGTTGATATCACGTTGGAGAATAGCCTTTTGGCCATGCAGTTTTTTCAATTCTCTCTCCACACATGCTTTCTCACCCTACAAATTAGGTAAACATGTTGGTACCCAACATATTGTAGGATAACCATTGCAAGAAAATCATACCACAAAGAATGTAAAACCTCTAGTTTGGTTTTCTCCTGAATGGCATTCTTGTGCTTGAACTCAGTTTCTCTCAACTTTGTTTTTGTTTTCTCAAGCTCTTTTCTCAAATTTTCCTTTTCCTTAGCCAAGGAGGAAGATGATAAACATGATATTTCCTTCTCAAGAATTCGAATTTGGGAAAGGAGCTCAGATTTTTCCAAATCATGCCTTTGAGAGAGTTCCTGCAAGAAAACTGGCACATCAAAGAAGGCACACCCCCGAAAACACAACAGAGATTAAACTAACGTACAGTTAATTCCTTTGCAGAATCTTGAATGTTTAAACTTAATTCTTGTATTTGACTCTGAAGATCCACAGATTGATTGTGCAAAAGAAGCTGCATTGGACCGTCCAGACACAAAAATGTCTCAGAAATGTTTAAAGTGATGGAATGGGAAAGAAAATGTTGAAGTGATTGATTGTGAAAAAGAAGCTGCATTTGACCATCCACGATTAGACATGCTGCACCTTCTCATTCTCAAGTTCATCAACTTTGTG
Organism: Vitellaria paradoxa; assembly: GCA_019916065.1. Classification (NCBI taxonomy): domain Eukaryota; kingdom Viridiplantae; phylum Streptophyta; class Magnoliopsida; order Ericales; family Sapotaceae; genus Vitellaria; species Vitellaria paradoxa. The sequence goes on along the minus strand of CM034235.1, from coordinate 15,296,807 downwards.
CCTCATGCAACAGTGCAACTTCTTGTCATTACTGATAATAGATTGTAGTTGCATTGAGTTCTGGCTTGCCAAATACTTGAAGTCCTGCAGTGCGTGAAATTTTCAACGTTAGTCATTCAAGTACTCAAATATAGGACTAGAATGAACAAATCACTTAGGATAGACTTGGTACGCAGGAATGGAATGGGAAAGAAATCATTGTTGGAATGGAATTAAAGTGGTAATGGAACGGAATGGTGGTAAAGAACAGTAGTGCAGGTGGTGATTAGCACTTGGCAACTATGGAGTTGGATGGGTAGTGGTGGTTAAAAGCAGCCACCGTTGCTTTCTTCCTTTCTTTCTCCTCTCCTTTTTTTTTTTTTTTTTCTGATCCCGTTAGGCAATGAAAATGTAGGAATCTATTCCTTCCCTTGAGAGACAACAGCCAGTGCTACATTTTGTTAGAATGATCACTCCATGGGAATAGAATTCTAACTTTTTATGAGCATACCAAATGAGGAAATGGGAATGATGTAGGAGTGGTCATCCCATTCCAATCCATTCCATGTACCAAACATAATCTTAAACTGAAAAGTAGACACTTGAACAAAAAATAGTCCATGAAAAAGTATAAACTTTTGAATAGTCACTAAAGAGCATTCAAGAGTACTCACAGAGAAAAGGTTTAGCACAGCAGAAAAACTCTGCAAAAGTTCATCCACCATGGAGGAGACACCCTCGCCAAGATTTCTCGAGCTTTGTACTTCAGATGTTATTTCTTGGACTTCCATTAGTAGCTTGTTCATGGAGTCAAAATTCTCCATCTAAGTGAAGCTAGCAAAGAATGAGTTTCGTAGGCTTTTTGACAAAATAATATTTTATATGCTGAACACTACAAATTCCTTGTTACAGTCTGAGGGAAAAAAAAAAAAAAAAAAAAAAAAAAAACCCATAAAATATTCGTAAAAGAGCAGAAGCTGCATACATCAATTGTCCCGACAGATTCCATGGAAGCAAGTCGTTCACAAGCAATTCTAGCCTCCTCCCGAGCATTTAAGAGCTCTTCATAAAGCTGAAAAAATATACACTGATTGAAAAACAAAAGAAACAACAAGACCAAACACTGACAATAAGATTACATGTCACACCTTGGATCCCGCAGCCCAGAGCGGACCCACTAAATACATGTAGTCACCCACAATCACACACATAAACCATTTTCAATCAGATCCAACCACAACATGATTATTATTACATTATAACCGCCATCTATAAACCAAACCAAACCAAGCCAAGCCTTTTCCCACTAGGTGGGGTCGGCTATATGGATTTGTCGACGCCAATTAGATCTGTTTAGGGGCATGTCCTCCGATAAAACTAGGTAGGTCAAGTCATGTTTAATGGTTTCTTGCCAGCTTCTTTTGGGTCTTCCTCTATCTCTCCTACTCCTGGCAATCTCCATACTTTCACACCTTCTAACAGGTGCCTCTGTTGGACGCCTTCTAACATGGCCAAACTATCTTAATCGATTTTCTCTCATTTTATCTTCAATCAGTGCTATTCTTACTTTGCCCCTAATCTCCTCGTTCCTAATCCTATCTTTCCTTGTAATCCCGCACATCCACCTTAGCATCCTCATCTCCGCAACGCCCATCTTCTAACCCTGGTTATGCTTTACTGCCCAATACTCTGATCCATATAGCAGCGCTGGTCTAACCGCTACCTTATAATACTTTCCTTTCACCTTGAGGGGTTTTTCGGTCGCACAAAACCCTTGAAGCACTCCTCCATTTGGTCCACCCAGCTTGAATCTTGTGACTTACATCAGTATCAATCCCTCCATCTTATTGCACCATAGATCCAAGGTACCTAAATTTATCTTTCTCTACAATCTTTTGCGTGCCTAAACTTACTTCTATACTACCCGTTATTCTACGTTGACTAAACTTACATTCCATATATTCCGTCTTGTATCGGCTTAGCCTAAACCCTTTTGTCTCTAACGTATCCTGCCACAATTCTAGCTTAGCATTCACTCCTTCTCTCGTCTCATCTACTAAAACAATATCATCTGCAAATAGCATACACCACGGCACCTCATCCTGAATATGTCTTGTAATCTCATCCATAACTAAAGCAAACAAGTACGGGCTTAACGCTGAGCCTTGATGTAAACCAATCGTGATAGGGAACTCATTAGTCTCTCCACCAGTCATCCGTATAGATGTCATGACTCTATCATACATGTCCTTTATCACCTCAATATATGCTACACACGCTCCTTTCTTTTCCAATACTCTCCATAGAATCTCCCTAGGAACCCGATTATATGCTTTCTCTAAATCGATGAACACCATATGTAAATCTTTTTTACCTTCTCTATACTGTTCCATTAACCTCCTCAAGAGAAAGATAGCCTCCATGGTTGATCTTCCAGGCATGAAACAAAATTGGTTCTCTGAAACGTTTGTTGTCCTTCTTAGTCTTCTCTCAATAACTCTCTCCCATAATTTCATTATATGGCTCATCAATTTAATCCCGCGGTAGTTCGCACAGTTCTGAATAGCTCCTTTGTTCTTGTATATGGGTATAAGGATACTTTTCCTCCATGCATCAGGCATCTTCTTACTCTTTAGCACTATATTAAAAAGTTTTGTCAACCAACTTATGCCATCCTCTCCTAAGCACCTCCAAATCTCAATAAGGATACCATCTTTCCCAACCGCTTTCCCATTCTTCATCCTTTTTAATACTTCTTTTACTTCTTCCCTACTGATTCTCCTATAGAACATAAGATTTAATTCTTCCCTAAAAGTGGTAAACTGCCCAAATGTATGTCACTACTACTGCTTTCGTTAAATAACTTGTAGAAGTAGCTCTTCCAACGCTCCTTTATCTCCTCTTCCTTTACTAATACATTTTCATCCTCATCCTTAATGCATTTAACTTGGTTTAAATCCTTGGTCCGTCTATCTCTAGATTTAGCAAGCTTGAATATCTCTCTTTCGCCCTCCTTAGTGTCAAGTCGCCTATATAAATCCTCAAATGTCTTTGCCTTAGCCTCACTAACTGCCTTTTTGGTTTCTCTTCTAGCTTCTCTATACCTCTCCAAGTTCGTTTCATTTCGGTCGTTTTGCCAAGATTTAAAACACTCTCTTTTAACTCTTATCTTGTCTTGGACGGCCTCGTTCCACCACCATGCCTCTTTCTATGCCAGAGCACTCCCTTTGGATTCTCCTAAGACTTCTTTCCCTACCCTCCTAATACACTTTGCTACCTTATCCCACATAATATTTGCACTCTCATTTACCGTCCAAATGTTTTCCTCTAGTACTCTTTCCCTGAATGCTACTTGCTTATCACCTTTTAAGTTCCACCATTTAGTCTTTGAGCATCTATACGATTTCTTTTTTCTAGCCCACCTTTGAAGCTGCACATCTATAATCAACAACCTATGTTGGGCAGTCAAGCTCTCCCCTGGTATAACTTTACAATCTTTACAAGCTACACGGTCTCTTTTCCTAGTTAAGAAGAAGTCAATCTGTGTCTTTGAGAAGCCACTCTTATAAGTCACCAAATGTTCCTCTCTCTTCCTAAAAAAGGTGTTCATCGCCATGAGATCATAAGCCACTGAAAACTCCAAAATATCCTTCCCTTCTTCATTTCTATCACCGTAACCATATCCCCCGTGTACTCCTATGTATCCATCTATGTCGCGTCCTATATGACCGTTCAAATCTCCTCCTATGAAGACCATCTCTCCTTGAGGTATCTCTAATAGCATTCCTTCCAAGTCTTCCCAAAACTTCTCCTTATGTACATCTCCTAAGCCCACCTGGGGGGCATAAGCACTAATTACGTTTACTATCTCTTCTCCTAACACTAACTTAATTACAATAATCCTATCTCCACAGCGTTTCACATTAACTATATCTTCCTTTAGGTTCTTGCTTACTACTATGCCGACCCCATTTCTCGATCTATTAAGTCCCGTATACCATAACTTATACCCAATCCTCTCAATCTTTTTAGCTTTCTGTCCCACCCACTTCGTCTCTTGCAAGTAAGCAATTGCGATTCTTCTCCTTTCCATTGTATCCACCACTTCCATAAGTTTCCCAGTTAAGCTCCCAATATTCCACGTACCTAATCTCAGCCTTCTATTTTGGACTAGCTTCCTTGCCCCCCCCACTCGTCCAGGAAAGTGCGAAGACCCTTGCCTATTTAACACCGCACCCGGGCGCCGATGCAGCAGTCCTTGCTTATTTAACACTGTACTCGGACCATACAGCGCGTCGCTAAGTAGGGTGGCTTTAAATAACATTATAAACCTTACAACCGAGGTATCCAAAAATAATACGTTACAATTAAACAATAATGAAAGGGAAAGGGAAAACTCTAAGTCTTCTGACCAACTAGTCCAGTAGACAACCTCACCTCTGAACCTGCAAACACCGCTATAGGGGACTAAGCACCAAACCATGTATGCCCACTATGTCCTATCATGCTACTAAACATGATCATGCTTCTCAACCAATGAACATAATCAACATTTAACACATCACCATGTTCATCATGCTCAACATCTTACCTATTCATCTTTCCATTTTATTCTCATTTTATTATCATGTACTCAATACATTATCTTCTTGCTATTTAATAACCATATTAAACAGCTAAATTCTTCATTCATAACTAAAATTCTCATAATTTTATTAACACCTTTGATCACATCCACAACATTATCACTTAATAAAACTAGCATTTTATCTCATCGTCAACCTTAGCTATTACTTAATTACATCCATCTTCAATAAAACAATATTATAGTTAGTTTAGCATGTCTCGTGCCCTACCATAATACTACATGAGCTAGTGTTAACATATCCTCATCAAGCACAACAGCCAAACTAGGATCCACACAAAAATTCATGAAATCCACACTCATATACTACTACATGAGCAAGCACCACACATAGCATAAACCAACTCCTTACTACAAGTAATCACTGGCTAAAATCAACTCAACTCGATTCTATATACAGAATACCACCGACACATATATCAAACCTCAACAAAATATTATAGTTGGATTCATTAGCCGTGAACACTCTTATTCTATTAACTTATCTCATTTTCCATAAATTTCATTATCAAGACACCCGTCATGCTTATACCCACCCAAACAAAAACCAGCACAAAAAAAGGCAACTCCTTCACATCCAAGCGGCTGGAAAAGAAGAAAAAAAAGGAGAGGAAGAAGACAAAGATCCACCAAGCAAGGAGGCCACTCGAGGCCACCACCACTAGTTCACACATTAGCACACACTCACACCTCACTTTCAAATCTATCTTTCTTTCTTCTGAGCTCTCCCTTCTCTTTTCTTTTTCTTTTTCTTTTTTTTTTTTTTTTTTGGGGGGGGGGGGGAACCCTCTCACGAGCACACACCTACACACATACACATAGAAACCAAGGGAGAGGGAGGGTGTCAAAGGGTGTGAATGTAGCTAGGTAGAGGGGTAGGGGTAGATAGGAACAAGGAGAGGATTGGTCAAAACACCACCCAAAGCTAGAAAACCAAGAAAAGACCCTCGTTTGAATAGCGAACTGTCCGGACCCTGTCCAAATAGAAATCCTACACTTAGAAAACAATTTTATGTGTTGATTGTTTCACTCAACCACGGTTAGATTCTAACTCAACCTCAACCAAAAATTAACCTAACCTCGAGCAATATTAACTCCACCTCTAAAACAACCAACTAAACACAGTTCAAATAATCTCGCAACATCACCTATCCTGAAAATATAATATAAAGTATAAATTAAAAAAAAAAAATCTGGGTTATTACATTACAACCACAAACCAAGGTTGGAAAAGGAGAAGCAGGCTTTAAATCTTAACACGAATGTAAAGTACAACCACTCACAAGCATATTACAGTCATAAACTGAAAGGCTGAGATCAAAAGCAAATGAATCTTCCCAATTGAAAAACTAGAGCAAGCTTTTCGACACCATTCGCAACCCCGCCATCCCTGTCACCCCATAGGGGAGATTCATGGATAAGGAAAATAAAATGATAAAAATAAATATCACCTAAACGAAAACATCAAAGGGAGGGGAGACCCAAAACAAAAACATGGGAGGGGAGACCTAGAGAGATATCAAATTGTAGACCATTTGACAACTAAAAAAATACTAAAATCAATCAATTTGCAGGCACGCTTGGATCTCAATTATAAATTTCCACTCATTACGCAAACTATTTTTTTTTCTTTTAACAAAAAGTATTAAATAAAACCCTTTAGTTGCTGGAAAAATTAACTAGAAGAGCAAGAAAGAAAAGTGGCAAAGGGAAGTCAAGTAGTTTGACAGAATTTCAAAGTTTATTTTGATTCAGTGTTGTAGAAATAAAAAAATAAAAGACAAGGAAATAGAATTAGAATTGGAGAGAAAATATAAACGCTAAATCTTGTCATATATATCATAAAAGTAAAGAAGAGGCCTTTATATAGGCTTACAATAAGAGATATGTATAGTAATAATTTGCGTACCAAAATAAACCTAACTATTTACTAAAAAGGAAGATATAGAATATTCTAATATAGGCAATATATATAAAGAATATCTCATATCTAATCTAGAATATTCTAACAAGTGTAATATAGAGATATTACCAATTTCATAAAATAAATCCTAGGGAAATTAAAAGGTTCGTGCATTCCAGATAACATTCAACCAGGAAGTTTGAAAATTAAGGGAAGGACAATAATTGAAAATAAATAAAACGTCGTCCCCCACTTAATAAAAAAACAAAAAGGAACCAATAAAGAAAAGAGAGATAATTAAACTAGACAAGAAACGAAATAGTGTATGAATCAACCATGCTGGTGATGATCTACTAAATCTTGACATGAAGTTGAAAATAGTTGCTCACCTAGGCAACTAGCTATAGAAACAAGAAAATGGCAATAAGAAAAACTGTGAGAGAGAGAGAGAGAGAGAAGGGGTGGGGGGAATCAGTGAACCCTTCTGCAAAAACTATCCAATCATCCAAAACAACTTTACAACTTCTAGTACGCCTTTAAAATCAAGTGAGAAAGCAACAACCATAGGAGCTCCCTCAAGAAGGCTAGCCAAGAAGTTGGAAATTGATCTCACTGCTCCTACTTAGATACACAAGATCCTTCACTTAAACTTTGGATTCAACACACCACTTGTAAGTCAAGGTTGTCACAATCTCCCCCTTTTTAAAGCATCGCATTCTTGCAAGGGCACACAATCAATCACAAATCCACTAAACGGTTCACCAATATATGACCATAAGCAAACCCCACAATGCCGTGCCCCCCACATGGCAATGTGCCCACATTAACTACGATACTATAAATAATATCTCCGGGAGCTCCCTGAAAGAGCTAGCTAATGAGTTAGCAATTGAATTCATGGCTCTTACTAATATACCCACGATCTTCCCTTCATGATGTCTTGCCCTAAACTTGTGGATGAGGTGCATTCATCAATAGAACTCAAATTAAGCCTTGTTCAAAGCTCTTTTTTGACTTGCCAAGTTTCTATTATTGATATTAAAAAACAATTGATGAAGAACACTGAATTGTAATGCATGTTTACACTTAAAGAACACAGCACTCGATGCCAGAATCAATCAATGCGTGATTACCTCTTCATACTTCTCCATGGAACATTTGTTCTGTTCTGTAGCTAACTCAAAAACGCAATCCAAATTTTGCTGGCTTGAAGACTTCTCTATCTCTAACATATTAATCTGTGAAATAGACAATGCACTGAAAATGAAATGCAGTGCCAAAACAATGACTTGGGACTGTATAAGAACAGAAAAAATAAATAAATAAATAAAAATAAAAGACAGAAAAAAAACCTTCTCTTGTAGTTGCTTGATCACAAGAATAGCCTCCGACTCCCTTAAACCTTTGGTTACATCACCATGAATCACAATTTTATTAAGACATGAATCAGCCTCAGCCAACTTTCTTGTTAAGGAATCAATCTGTATCTCATGCATCGTCCTCTACCAGAAAGAAAAAGGCAATTGTCAGCAATTATATCATTAAATGTCCAACAGAAACATAACTACATGAGCAAGGAGGAAAATGATAACCTGGGTTTCAAATTTTAGCAACAAATCTTCATATTCATCTTGAAATTCTTCTAACTCATTGCTCCCCTGCCCAACACAATTACCATGTGCCAAAACTTAAACGAGGAATTCAAGAGGAAAAAGCTGAACAAAGAGACGAGGAAAAGGACATGCTACAAACCACAAGTAAGCTTTTCTTCTTGCTTAGTGCTTTTTTCCGGCTAGTAACATGCAACAAATCACGTGGATCCGGAAGTTTACAACTTTCGACCGAGTTATTATTACACTCTTCCTCTGGTATGCAGGAGTTATCCATGCTTGCTTCATTTACCAGTTCATCAAAAGGAAGAAGGGGTCCCATATCACGCTTTGATCTCGTGGGTTTCACAGCAGAAGCCTTTGCATGGACTGTTGAATTCAACTAAAACACCACGAAAGAATGAACATTGGATTATATCCACTATGTACTGCATTATTGAAGATTCTGAAATAATTACAGATCCTTAAAGATCTATGTTTCAGGGACTACTTCAGAAGTATTTTAATAGAACTGCCTAAAAAAGTTAAAAGATTTAAGAAGATACATAAGGATGTTTATGAATTCATTTTTATCAATAGAAATTCAATTTATTATGAAATAGCCAGTAACAAACCTCCCAACTAACTACGCTATCATATTCTCAACAAATTCCAAGATTTACATGTTTTTGAAAATTTGACCATTGATGAAATTTCAAAATGTGAGAATCAGCTTCAGACAAATCTTTCTCATCCAAGCAAAACCCCCCTTTCCCAGAAACGTACCCATTCTTCACCTCAAAATCAAAAGAACAAAAATAAAAATAACACTGTAGAGAAAGAAAGCAGTTCGCATACTTCTGTAACAGTTGGAATATTTTATATTAGAATATAAAAATATTCTTTATATATATACTTATAATAGAATATTTTATATCTTATTATTTAGTAAGCAACTAGTTTTATTTTGGTATGTAGATTATTACTATACATACCCAACATTATAAGCCTATTTAAAAGTCTCTTCTTAACATTTATAATATATGTGACAAGATGTAAAATTTATATTTTCTCCTCAATTCTATTTATTGTCTTTTATTCTTTTCAACGTGGTATCAAAGTCATATTATGTTTTTTTTTTTTTTTTATTTCTCTTGTATAGCATCATTCTGCTTCACTATGTTTCACCACCACAATATATATACAAAATTCTTTCATATATTATTTTCAACGTGTTATAAGAGATTTCTATGTTTTTTTCTTCTCTTGTGTTTTTTTTTTTTTCCAAAGCCTTGCCCTGCCATAGCACCACCACAACCAAAAGTCTTTTCTTTTGCATTGAACCGGTTCTTAGGTTTTTTTTGAACCTTTTGATTTTGATTCTGACATCTATTTCTTCGTATTTCAATCTCTCAATACACTTTTTATTTAGGATGACATCTCAGCATGATATTGTTCGTCCTATTCACAGTATTGTTCTTGACAGAATCAACTATAAGACACCAACAGATGTTAGTCTTTCTTATTAGTCATAAACTTTAGAGAGCAAGGTGCTACTGTTTTTCCTCCTTAGTTTTGCAATTTTGTCTTTCTTGCTCCATATTTGCACACTACATATTTTGTTTGATTATTTTTCGATCTCCAATCCAAAAAATAATCATACTAGTGGTAACGGAATTTTTTTAGGAACACACCACCAAAACTTTGTCGCCCCCAGCAGCCACACAACTCCAAATTCTACACTCACAACTTGTTCTGCTATCTGGTTCAAATATTTTTGGCATTTTCTTGTTTCCACACTCAAGTTGGTTTACCATGTTGAGTTTGAGGGAGTGTGTTGGAATATTTTATATTAGGTTACAAAAATATTCTTTCTACAGATACCTATATTAGAATATTTTACATCTTATTATTTAGTAAGCAGTTAGCTATATCTTGGCATGCAAATCATTACTATACATACCTAACATTGCAAGCCCAATTAAAAGTCTCTCCTTAACCTCTATAATATATATGATAAGATGTAGAATTTATATTTTCTCCTCAATTCTATTTATTGTCTTTTATTTTTTTCAACAATAACATTACAAGGCATGGTGTTTCTGCACTTTTTTGATACCACAACATAATTCAAATTACATAACATGTTTGATTTGACATAATTGGGGAAAAACTGACAGTCAAGTTAGTAATGCTCACTAGAACAGACTCAGGTGTCAGATCCTAGAGCACAAGATCCGGGAAAAAAAGCAATCCAATATCAAAATCAATTAGCCTTAGCACGACTTAATTGGGAAGCTTCAAGGCCTAGACTAATCTTTTTCCAACGGATTTCAGAATTAAATTAATACATAAGCATTCAAGCTAATATCCAACCAAAAATGACAGCATTCACAGTGGGATGTGATCAATGTCATATCATCATACAAGACTAATATGAGGCAGTTGATTTTCAGTTGCATCAAATTGAAGATGCCCCATGTGGATTAAAACATAAGTAACTTTCCTAAGCAACTCAAATCAGTGTAATATGAAACAAATAGTATTTAATTTCTAGTAATCACCAAAGAATTCAATTAGGTTGTATGGCACGTGCATCTTACCATCTTTGCTAAAAAAAAATAAGAAATTGAACTAACATGACCCTTTCACAATGGCTAATAGAGGAACAAATTGATAAGAAATATCATAATTCATGGATGTGCTTGATTGTTGAAAAAATGAATCATTTCTATGGAAGCTCCACTTGCACACCGCTCCAGCAGTTCCCTCAGCCTAGGTGTGGAAATGAATCAAACTATTTGTGACCTATTGAAGCTCAACTCAAAAAAAAAAAAAAGCTCAGCTCGAGCTCAGTTCATGACTAGAACGAGCTAACGAATTGAGCTCGAATCAAGCTTGATTTATAACTTGCTTAGATTCAAGCTCGAGCATAAAAAAGTATGACTCAAAAACTCGCAAGCTAGCTGGATAAAATAATATATATATTTAATAATATTTTCATATTTTTTAATAATATTTTTATTATATCTTTTTATAATATTTTATTTGTTATATTTTAAACTAAAACGACATTGTTTTGGTTTAATTGAGCAATTCGCAAGGCGAGCTTGAGGTTAAAAATTTTTTTTATCGAGCCAAGCTCGAGTCTATATAAAAGTTCAAACCGAGCTCGAACTCAATGTAAAAGCTCAAGCTGAGCTCGGTCAACTTAAAGCTTGACTTGATTCAACTTGTTTCCACCCCTACCTCAGCCACATAAGAGCTTAACTCACTGGAAGTTCTGCCGACACACCGCCACATGATTGCTCACGCAATTCATGATGCAGAACGACCGCAGAATCACTAGTTGACCGCCCCAGTAGTCTCAAAGTAATTTGTGGAAACTATTATGTTTCCATGGTTGTTTGGGATCTAATCCTACTCTAACTTAGACAATCTGAAATACTTGTGCCCAATCCAAAAAAAAAAAAAAAAAATGAGGCTTGGGTAATATGTTTTTATAGGACCGAATTGAGTGTGAGTCAAAAATATAAAACCCAAATTAATTTGGATTGGACTTGGGTATTATGTGTGAACTACCCGATAAACCCGATGCCCAAATGTATATATATAATATTGTGGAAAAAGGTGTATATATTACAGCTGTGTATTCTGATATTAGAGATATTTACAGCTGTATATTCTGATGTATATTCTAGAATATTATGGTCCTAGAATTAAGGCACCTTGTTAGGAATTGTTTCCTAACTACAATTGGATTCCTACCTAAAATAGGATTCCTCTCCTTTGTATATATATGCTGCGGCAGATCATTGTAAAGAATAAGGAGAATATATTTTTCAAAACCCTAATTCTGAGATGGTATCAGAGCCTAGTTCCGAAAACCCTAGGCATTAATCCAACCTTCATTGCATATTTTCCAGCCGGCCTTCATTGCCGCCAGCCCCTTCAGCTGTCTGCTTTCATTGCAACTTTTTCCCAGCCTTCATCTCACTCCAGCCTTCATTGCAATTTTTTTTTCTACTCAGCCTCGTTTCATCATGTCTGAAGTCTTAGAACAATCAGCCTCTACTCAGCCCCAAGATGATGCAGGCCGGTCCCAACTGACAGGGGAATTGCAGCACCTCCAGACGGCATACAGACTGGATGGAAAAAACTACTTGAAGTGGTCCCAACTGGTCCGGACTATCTTGAAAGGAAAAGGAAAAATCAGCCACCTCACAGGGGCTAGACCGCAACCAGAAGACCCATCGTTTGCAGCATGGGATGAGGAAGATTCTATGATAATGGCGTGGCTGTGGAGTTCTATGACACCTGCAATCAGCGATACCGTAATGTTCATGACTACGGCCAAAGATATTTGGGAAGCAATTGGACAAACTTATGCTAAGGCAGGAGATGCGGCTTAAGTATATGAGGTAAAGGTGAAAACCATGGCTGCCAAACAGGGAAACAAATCAGTGACTGAGTATGCAAATCAACTCAAGTCATTATGGCAAGAGCTTGATCACTATAGGGTAATTAAAACAAGGTGCTCAGATGATGCTGCAGTACTTAAGGAATTTATTGAGCAAGACAAAATTTATGACTTCCTTGTAGGCCTCAACTCTGAATTTGATCAAGTAAGGATTCAGATTCTCGGTAAGCAAGGAGTTCTGAGTTTTAATGAAGTAGTAGCAATTATTAGGAGTGAGGAAAGTAGGAGGAGCCCAATGCTTGAATCCTCACCCACAGATAGTTCGGCCATGATAGCTGCTGAGTTTAAAACTGGTTCAGGAGGAGGAGAAAAGAGAGTTGGGTCTGAAACTGGGAAGAATGGGCAGGTCAGAATTCAAAACAGAGAAGGATTGTGGTGCACACACTACAAAAAGCCACGCCATACAAAGGAAACCTGCTGGAAATTGCATGGGAAACTTCCAAGCCGAGAATGGGGACAGAAAGGTGTGTCCTCGCGTGATAGAGGACAGGGGCAGGCTCATGTTGCTATTGATACGACACATGAAGAAGGAAAAAAGGAGCCCATCAATTTTAATCAAGAAGAAATGGAGAAGATGAAATTATTTCTTAGTACCTTGGAGAAACCTATAGGTAAGTGCACTCTAGCATATTCAGGTAAGCCTCCTCTCTCATTTGGATTTAATGTCTCAGATACAGCCTTAAGACATTCCTGGATCATGGATTCAGGGGCCACCGATCATATGACCAATTCCTCCAAACATTTTTCTACATACTCACCATGTCCAAGCAATTAGAAAATTATTACAGCAGATGGAACTTTAGCAACAGTTGCTGGGATAGGGGATATCCAAATCAGCCCATCCATAACCCTTAAAAATGTTCTTCATGTTCCCAAATTATCAACTAACCTTATCTCTGTACACAAACTCACTAAAGATTTACTTTGTAAAGTCAGTTTTGACGAAAGGTATTGTGTATTTCAGGAAAAGGATTCGAGGAGGACGATTGGACTTGCTAAAGAAAAGGATGGCCTTTATTGCCTTGAGGAGCCAACCAAATTAAACTCATTTAAAAATAGATTATCTCATTCTTTCATATCTGAGTCTATGTTATCCAATAAAGACAAGGTTCTTCTTTACCATTGTCGTTTAGGTCACCCAGCTTTTAGAATTTTAAAAATAATGTTTCCCTTACTATTTACAAAGCTTGACATTGATAGTCTTCATTGTGAGGTGTGTGAACTTGCTAAACATAAGCGTATTCCTTTTCCAATCAGTAATAAAAGAAGTATTTCTCCCTTTTATCTTATTCATACTGATGTTTGGGGTCCCTCTACTATTCCTAATATTTCTGGGGCACGTTGGTTTGTGACTTTTATTGATGATTGTACAAGAGTTACTTGGGTCTTCTTGCTCAAACATAAATCCGATGTCAGTTCATTATTCCCTAGTTTTTGTTCAATGATTAAAACCAGTTTGGTGTAGGTATCAAAAGATTAAGATCTGATAATGCTCGTGACTATTTCAATCAAAACCTCACTTCCTACTGTCAAAAAGAGGGAATAATTCATGAGTCATCATGTGTTAAAACACCACAACAAAATGGGATAGCAGAGAGGAAAAATGGACATCTCTTGGATCAAACTCGAGCCCTATTATTTCAGAAGAATGTTCCTAAATATTTCTGGGGGGAAGCCATTCTCACAGCCACATACCTTATTAATAGACTCCCAACTAGAGTTCTAGGATTTAAAAGTCCAATGGACACACTCTGCTCTTTCTATCCAAACCTATCCACTACCAATAACCTTATACCACGCATCTTTGGGTGTGTATCCTATGTACATATTCACAGCCAAGACAGGGGAAAACTTGATCCTCGAGCCTTAAAGTGTGTGTTCATCGGTTATTCCTCCACTCAAAAAGGGTATAAATGTTATCATCCTCCATCAAAGAAATTTTTTGTGTCAAGGGATGTCACCTTTAGTGAGCAAGACTCATACTTCATCCAACCTTATCTTCAGGGGAAGAGCTCTAGGGAAGATAAGGAGAGTTTAGAGAGTTCCTTTTTTGAACTAAGCGATCTGTCTCTATCGTCCCAGTCCCAGTCTCTGTCATCACAACCCACACCTACTGCTGAACTGCAGATTTCTAGCCCAGAGGTTCTTGAAAATGAGAAATCTAATCCTGAACTTGAGAATTCTAGTTTTAAAGATGTGCGATTTGGTAGGAATAGGTGTACTCAAGGCAAAACAGGAACAACCCAGGACTTGTGCAAGCTCAAGAGTCTGATACGAATACTTTAAATGAGGTAACAATTTCTGATTGTCCAGCTTTGCAGAATGAATCTGAAGTCCAAAATAATGAAGATGGCCAGGACCTTCCAATTGCCCTTAGAAAAGGCAAGAGGGAATGCACCAAAAAACCACTATATCCTCTGTCAAACCACCTATCTTTCCAGAAATTCTCACCTACCTATAAAGCCTTTCTCGTTAATCTTAATACCATCACTATTCCCACTACCTTATCTGAGGCATTATCTAATGGAAAGTGGAAGCAAGCCATGGATACTGAAATGGAGGCACTCGAGAAGAATAAAACCTGGGAATTGGTCAAATTGCCAGTAGGGAAAAGGCCTGTAGGTTGCAAGTGGGTTTATACTGTAAAGTATAAAGCTGATGGATCGATTGAGAGGTACAAAGCAAGGTTGGTAGCCAAGGGATATACACAAACCTATGGTATTGACTACTTGGAGACGTTTGCACCAGTTGCAAAGATGAACACAATTAGAGTTATTCTTTCTCTTGCTGCTAATCTTGGTTGGGAATTACAACAGTTTGATGTGAAAAACGCGTTTTTACATGGAGAGCTAGAAGAGGAGATTTATATAGAGGTTCCACCAGGTTATGGAGGAGATGTTGACAATAATACAGTATGTAAGTTGAAGAAGGCTTTGTATGGCTTGAAACAATCTCCCCGAGCATAGTTTGGAAGATTTGCTCGAGTTATGTTGACCTTGGGATACAAACAAAGTCAAGGGGACCATACGTTGTTCATCAAACACTTGACTTCAGGGGGAGTAACAGCCGTACTTGTATATGTGGACGACATTATTTTAACTAGGAATGATGAAAGAGAGCAACATGTTCTAAGTCAACATCTAGCTAAAGAATTCGAGATCAAGACCTTGGGAAGGTTGAAGTACTTTCTAGGAATTGAAGTTGCCCATTCCAAAAGGGGGATTTTTATATCCCAACAAAAGTATGTGACAGACTTACTTAAAGAAACGGGACAAGCTGCATGCAAACCAGCGAGTACCCCTATAGATCCGAATCATAAATTAGGGAATGCAGAGGAAGATGCCATGGTGGATAGGGAAATGTACCAACGTTTGGTGGGTAGACTCATCTACTTGTCTCACACCAGACCCGATATAGCTTATGCAGTAAGCATGATCAGTCAATTTATGCAGTGTCCAAAACAGGTACATTTGCAAGCTGCGCACCGTATTTTGCAGTATCTCAAAGGAACACCAGGAAGGGGAATTCTGTTTGAGAGGAATAAGAGTATGTCCCTTGAGGCCTACACTAATGCAGATTATGCAGGATCAGTGGTTGATAGAAGATCAACTACAGGGTATTGCACCTTTCTTGGAGGAAATCTTGTGACATGGAGAAGCAAGAAACAAAATGTTGTTGCACGGTCTAATGCAGAGGCAGAATTTCGTGCAATGGCGCAAGGAGTATGTGAACTACTGTGGCTAAAAATTGTCCTTGAAGATTTAAAAATTGACTGGATTGGACCAATGAAGCTCTACTGTGATAACAAGTCAGCAATAAGCATTGCTCACAACCCAGTCCAGCACGATCGAACTAAACACATTGAAGTTGACAGACATTTTATCAAGGAGAAATTGGATAGTGGCTTAATATGCACTCCATATGTGTCTACACAAGAACAGCTAGCAGATATCCTAACTAAGGGACTGAGTAGTCCACTGTTTGAGAGAATTGTGTCCAAGCTGGGAATGGAAAATTCCTATTCACCAGCTTGAGGGGGAGTGTGGAAAAAGGTGTATATATTACAGCTGTATATTCTGATATTAGGGATATTTACAGCTGTATATTCTGATGTATATTCTAGAATATTATGGTCCTAGAATTAAGGCACCTTGTTAGGAATTGTTTCCTAACTACAATTGGATTCCTACCTAAAATAGGATTCCTCTCCTTTGTATATATATGCTGCGGCAGATCATTGTAAAGAATAAGGAGAATATATTTTTCAAAACCCTAATTCTGAGAAATATTATAAGACATATCTGCATATTAAATTATATAATTGTTAAATCATCAATTATCCTAAAAGTTTAAGTTATTGGGAAATGGCCCCAACAATGTATATCAAGCTATTTCAACACTACCCCTCCCCCCTCCAAGTGCAATCCCCAATTTGCACGTGGAGCAGAGACAAGAAAACCAAATCGAACAAGGTGCACCAACACAAGCAAACGAAGTACACAACAATAAACGGGGAATAACAAGATTCGAACCCAAAACCTCCTGGAACCAGAGTTCTGATACCATGTTAAATCACCAATTATCCCAAAAGTTTAACCTGTTAGGAAATGGCCTCAATAATGTATATCAAGCTATTTCAGCAATAATATATATACATATAAATTCTAATATTATAGTGCATATCGTTTGTGACTTTGTGTTTACATTTTCAAGTTTCTGTAGATTTTTTTTATAGATTAAAAAAATGCTAGTATCTTGCTTGGTGTAGCCTAGAGATGTCTTTTTTCTTATGTGAGTCTAGTTGTCTTCTATTCAAATTTTTGGTTCAAAATATTGTTGTCTTATTTCTTGCTATATATATTCGTCCTATTCATCAAATATATCAACATAGTTGTATTTTACAAAGTCAAAAAAGTAAATAAAACTGAATTAGATTTTTTTTTCAAACATAAATTTTGGGCCTACCCAAACAAATATATTACCCAATAGGTTAGGCGTGGTGTGACCTAAGGCTAGTCTAAGGTTAGGGAGGTGTTGTGTTCCTGTAGATGGGCCTGATTAAGTTTCAAATGTGTCCAATTAAGCACTAACCTCTCTAAGAGTTTGCCTTGAAAGATTGCCAAAGCACCAAGTATCACGTCTCTTCTCCTACAAGAGAGAAAAAAGGAATAAGGGTACAACTCGAACATAACAAATAACTAAACATATAAATAAACCTAACTATTTAAAAATATATAGAGAGAGAGAGCTACAATTCCAACAGAAGACAAGTTGAAAATATCATGGAATTCTTGATACCATGTAAATAATGATAAGTTTCGGCGCAAGCAAATAAAATGAAAGCAACTTGGCACCTATCAAATCAAGTTCTAACAAAAGTTTTCTCTAAGTTATTGAGAGCTAACTCAATTTCTTACATGCTTTCCAATATTTCAGAGGAGCTTAACTCTACTGGTGATTTCCAAATTTCCTTAACATGGTGTTTGATAAGGCCCAGTTTCAACTCACGTCATTGTATCTTTAAAATATAAACTTTTTAAATTAGTTAAAATATTTTTTCTATGGACTCTTCTAAATTTATGATGTACACCCGTGTCAGATATTTGACACTTGAGTAAGGACGTTTGAGTAAGGTGTTAGAATATCATATTAGGACATTTGGGCAAGGTGTTAGAAGATTATATTACAATTGTTAAAATATTCGCTACAGTACATGGTTTTAGCTTTATTTTGGTATATTATTATTTAGAGACACATAGAAAGAGAGGTGGTAATCGTCCTCCAACTACACAAAATTTACCACCTTTTGCATGTTCATTTATAAATTAGGTTTCACATTGAATCTTTGTCTTTATGTTTAGAGGGTAAAAACTAGACTTACCAAGGATGAATTCCTGAAAATTTGATGGTCATTGGACTCCCGACGTGCGAATTATTGAATTTTAAAATTGGACTTTCTTTATTGAAATTCTAATAGATTTGGGATTTATAGGTTTAAAACATTTCTTGACTAATTTTGAGTCTATAGACCTCTTTAAAAAAAAAAAAGTTTTTAAATAAATGAAAACTTCTATTATTTTGTTGACGAGTATCTTTCCTTTTACCTAACCCACGAGTTTCAAGTTCGAAACACGTCTGAAATCCAAGACAAGACAATATGTGTCCAACTCCCATAACCAAGCTAAATACTTGGATTGGATCCTCTAATTTTTGAAACTCTTGAATAAATAACAATCGAATTTTAGAAGCTCTTGAATAAGTAACAACTTTCATTTAATTTCTAGTACACTACAAAATAATAAGCATTTATATTGATATCCCAAAAGTAATCACTACCTAGAAAAGCCTTAGGTTTTTTGGTGTAACCGCGATGCCTACAATACCCCACATACCTAGGCAACTAAGGCAAGTATAACTAGGTTTTGTCCCTAAGGCGGCCCCCATAGAGGAGTAGCACAAAGTGGGGATTGGACCTGAGGCCTCATGTCTCTGGCACTAAATCTCATCTCACTGACCACTTAACCATTGTTTTGGGAGAGAAGGAAGGGAGTGAACTGAAGTAAATGAGAGGGAATTGAGATTAATTATTTTTTCTTGTTTAGGAGAGATGGGTTTGAGAATGGAGGTTAAGGTAAAGATTATGATTAAAAATATTATTATATCCCTTAAAATATATTTATTTGTGATAGACATTCGTGGAAATAATGAAAAATACCAAAGGCAAAATAAAAAAAAATACAATTTAAAAACTTTTTACACACATTACACCCCAAATTAGGGGTGTAAGAAAGTTGGTTAACGAAGGTGAATGGGCTACCTCCATTTTCTCCCTTCTCTCCAATTCACCTTCCCTCAAACAATGTAAATATTTTCACTTCCTCTCATTTACTTTCTTTCACCACCATGCACTTGCTCCTAAACAAAGGCTCAAACTACTCCTTAGGTTTATTTTTTGTCAATATAGCATACAATATACCAAATATTTAAATGTTCATCATGTGTCCACATATCTACTCAACTTTTGGACCCATATTCTAATATCCTAATATCAAAATTTTGAGAGGCCTAATATGTGAACACATATACGAACTTGATACATATACCTAATTCCGTGTAATATACATCATGTTTGATTTCAGTAATTTTCTGACTATTAAGCATCCGAAGATTTCTAAGCAATACAAAGTTCATAAACAATTTGGAAAACTGAATGAAATCCATATAACAAGAAAAGGCTGTATTATTTGCTAGAAAAAGAAAATGAAAAGGGTGATAAAAGTAGCTATACAGTACACACCTTGGGCTGACCATGGTTCTCATCTCTATTCGAATACAAGACCATTGAACTCAAATTCTCAATCTTCTTTGCTTGTTCTTGCAACCTCTTTTCTCGTTCAACTTGGGCTTTCTTTTCTTCCTCCAGCTCCAAAGCTATCCGCTCCCTCTCCAATTCAGTCTATCCACGAAACATCACCACCTTAATGATAAATTATTATCTAAAAGACAAGCCAAAAAGTGAACGACACGAACCTGTAATAACGTATTCCGCAGATTAAGAATCTCCTCTTCAAAATGTTCTGAATGAGAACCCTTAAGCACAAGATACAAATTAGCAGTTGATACCTAACAATGCACTATTCCAAGATAAACAATTTCAACAATTATGTTTTCTCTTCAAAATGTTCTCAATGAGATCCCTTATACACATGATACAAATTACCAGTTGATACCTAACAAAGCACTATTCCAAGATAAACAATTTCAAAATAATGTTTTCTTCTTTGTCTTGCTTTTTCCCTTTTTTCTATGATTAGCAATAGCTACCTGTAATTTAGCTTTAAGCTCCTCGATTTCTTTCTTTTGACGCTTTAGCAAAGCAGCATCTGTCAAAATCTGGTAAAGGTTTTAACCAATTAAGATTTACAAGTAAATAAACAAATTAAAAATAACACAAGTCAACATTTCAAATATGCAATGAAAAACAGATAAAAATGACTAAAAAATAAGGAAAATGGAAAAGAATGATTAACAGACTACAATGTTATTTATAGCAAACCTCATTCACATGAGCACAGTTGGTCACACGTAATGCTCTACTTGCAAATTGGAGGCTACTTTTGGTCTCATCAGCATGAATCTGGCATCAAATAAACAACGGGTACGGAAGTAGAAAAACTAAATGCGAAAGAAAGCACACACTAAAACAAGCTTGAGCTAGAGCAACCAAAAGCAAAAGCAAGAACAATAAAATATAATTATTGAACACAATTAAGCTAAGTTTGACTTGGACACAAACTAACAGATCTCACTTGTAGGCATAAACTTGGTTCATTGTCTGAACCATGGCTGAAAAATCAAATAAATAAATGAACATTGTTAAAATATGAATAAAACAGCACCTAGTTATACTGTTGTAAACTAATTTGCTCAAATGACTCAATATATAGTCCATATTTTCTACGTTGGAAGCTTGGAGACTGGCACAACCTCTATTATAGCATAAACTAGTGTAAGAGATCCAAATCATGAAATAGAATTGAAGATTTGGAACTTCACATCTGTCCATGTACTTCTTATCTTGTGTTAGCAAAAGCAAGAAGCCTAAGTTCCCTCCAGCTCTAACCAAATAACTACTAAACTAAACTATTTGCCACCATCTCACCTAAAACCTTAAGCTTTTGGGAACAACTTCAGAATCTTATCAACTTGTAGTGACAACTTTGGATGCTTGTGAGACAGTTTTGATGCTTGTGAGACAGTTTTGATGCTTGTGAGATTGCCTTGCCTTGGAATCTTGTCAACCTTAGATGTACCATCTTTTCAAAAATTTTCATTGTTTATAATGGTGTGAAAATATGCACTATATTGTAATGTAAATGAAGATCGCCCTTGGCCAATAAAAGGGGATGTATGCCTCTTGACTGAAGAGGGATAAACAGTGTTTGTCTGGACCTTTTCCTTATGTATCACAATTCTCATGGTGTTCCAGCGTGTGTTCATCTTGTTTACTGTTAAGTGACTAATTATTGCTAAGGCTAAAGGTTCTAGCTAAAATGGTTGTTATCCGTTTAACACGGTATCAACGCTTGGAGGTTTAGTTCGGTTGTCCTATAAGCAAAAAAAAAATCAGGATGATTTGCCATGTTACTAACTCTTCCAATTTTTTCCTCCTAACCAAATTCATATGATATTTTTCCTAACCTTTTATTATTTTTTGAAATAAATGAGCCATTCTCCAACAATCGCTACTTAAGCTAATTCAATTACCCCTAATGCTACCATAGAAGCACATAATGTTATGTCCACAGATAGTAGTTAGTAGTTAGTTAATAACTACTGTTGGAATATGGATCTTCTTAGGGTTTTACAGCCTGTATAACAGCCGTATAAAAGCTATATAATAGCCTGTATAACAGCCTGTTATTCTTTCCTTATTAAAGGTTGTGTAGCTGTACTCATTTATGTTGGCTAGAATTAGGTTGTTTCCTTATTTAGGCACTTAGAATTTTATTTATAGCCATGTACAGATTATGTTTGAAATCAATGAGAAGAATTATTCTCTTCCAAACCTTCATGGTATCAGAGCAGGTTTAGAAGCCCTAACCCTAGTCGCCTCTTAACCTAGCCCTAACCCTAGCCACCTCTTAACCTAGCCTTCATTGCTAGGATTATTCAGCCTTCATAGCTGATTCACTGTGGCCTTCATTGCCATTTAGAATTTTTGTTATATTCTTCTGATTGTTGCTGTCTTTTGCCATCTCGAATTCAGAAGAATAGTTAGTTCCTTCTACAAAATTGTTTCTGTGTCCTCTTCAGATCAGTTTTTTTTTTTTTTTTTTTTTTTTTTTGTTTGGTGCTGCACACTGATTCCTTCATTGAATCATGTCTGAGGTTACAGATGCATCTTCTTCAGCCCCAAAATCCCTTTCAACATCTGAAAATTTGAGCCTCCAGATTGCTTCAACAAAATTGAATGGCACCAACTACCTTGAATGGTCACAATCAGCAATGTTGACAATCAAAGGCAGAGGAAAGTTAGAATATCTCACAGATCCCCCACCAAAGTCAACCGATCCCAATTTCAAGACTTGGGATGTGGAAAATTCCATGATTATGTCATGGCTACTCCACTCCATTCAACCAGAAATTGGGAAGACTTACATGTTCTTTACAACAGCTAAGGACATTTGGGAATTGCCGCACAAACTTACTCTAATGTAGGCATGAAAGCTCATATCTATGAACTAAAAACGAAGATTCACAACACAAAACAAGGATCTTCCAATGTCACTAAATACTACAATACCATCAAAAGCCTTTGGTTGGAACTAGATCATTATCAAAGGATTGTGATGGTGTGTAGCACGGACGCTGCGAAGCTACAAAAAGCACTTGAAGAAGAAAGAATATTTGATTTCCTTACGGGGTTAAATGGTGAATTTGATCAGATTAGAGGCAGAATTTTGGACAGGGAGAATTTATCATCCCTGAATGAGGTTTTCTCAATTGTTCAAGGAGAAGCAAGTAGGCAGGTGGTGATGCTAGATAAGCCTACCAGAGAGAATTTGGCCTTGGCTGCATCAAAAGTTGCTAGGGGAAGGAATGAAGGAAAGAAAAATCTAGATAGAGAGAAGATGTGGTGTGATTACTGTCACAAACCGCACCACACCAGGGAGATGTGCTGGAAACTGCATGGAAAACCACAAGGCTTGAAGGGAATTGGCAGCAAAGGAGGAAGTCAGGAAAAAAAAATTAGGTCAAGCTTATTAAACTGTGGCTGTAGCTGACTATAAGAAAACTATGGGGTTCAGCAAAAGTGAGGTTGAAAGGCTGAAAAGGTTCCTAATTCAGGTTGATAATCAAACCACATTGCTAAATCAGGTTGATAATCAAACAACAAACTTGACTCCAATTTCAGGTTCTTGCTCCATGGCCCAATCAGGTAATAGCTTTGCCTTAATCACCTCCAAGAGTGTCAATTCTAGTATCTGGATAGTGGATTTTGGTGCATCAGATCACATGACCAGCACCTTCAATCATTTTTCAACATATATCCCATGTTTAAGAAAACAAAAAATCAAAGTCGCCGATGGTTCCTTGTCCCCCATTGCCGAAAAGGAAATGTCCAAATATCACCCACTTTATGCCTAAAATCAGTCCTCTATGTTCCAACTTATCCTATAATTTGCTGTGTGTAGGAAAACTCACTGACGATTTAAAATATTTAGTTTTATTTACTTCCTCTGGTTGCAATTTTCAGGACCCTGCTACGGGGAAGATGATTGGGCATGCTAAATTGAAGGACGGCTTATACTTCTTGAAAGCAAACTTGGTGAAAAAGAGTCAAGAGTCTCAAGGCTTGGTCTCTACTACATTTCAACAAAAAGATGATCAAGTTTGGCTTTGGCATAGAAGATTAGGACACCCTCCTTTTCCTTTGTTGAAAAAAATGTTTCCTTCCTTGTTTACGAATAATAAAGTGGAGAAATTTCATTGTGAAATTTGTGAATTGGCCAAACATCATCGTGTATCCTTTCCTTTGAAAACTCCACAAATGTTAGCTCCATTTAGTTTAATACATTCGGATGTTTGGGGTCCTTCCCGTGTTCCAAATATTTCTGGTTCTCGGTGGTTTGTCTCCGTTATAGATGATTACACTCGTATTACTTGGGTCTATCTTATGAAGTCCAAATCGGAAGTTTCCACTATTTTTCCTCTATTCCACAAATTCATTGGAACTCAGTTTGAGACAAAAATACACACTCTTAGATCTGATAATGGCAAGGAATACTTCAATCACAATCTCATTACTTATCTCGCAAATGAGGGCATCCTACATCACTCATCTTGTGTTGACACACCCCAACAAAATGGAGTTGCCGAAAGAAAGAACCGACATCTTCTTGAAGTTGCTAGGTCCGCTCTTTTCCAAATGAAAATTCCTAAAACCTCTTGGGGGGGAAGCAGTACTCACTGCTGCACACCTGATAAACCGAATGCCATCAAGAGTTCTTCAGTTTCAATCTCCTGTGAGTAAACTCTTATCCTTGTTTCCAAATTTCCATGATGGGGTTGGGTCATTATCTCCAAAACTATTCAGATGCACTTGCTATGTGCATGTTCATAGTCATTTACGGGATAAACTTGATCCTAGGGCTATCAGATGTGTGTTCTTGGGATACTCTCCTACTCAAAAGGGCTATAAGTGTTATCACCCTCTAACAAAAAGGAAATGCATCACTTTGGATGTTACCTTTGTAGAACACCAACCTTACTTTGGGGACACCTATCTTCAGGGGGAGAGTTTAGGAGAAGATAGTTGGTTAGAGGTTGATCATGCCTTGCCCATGCCGAGTGTGGTTCCAAGTGTGGTATCTAGTCCCATACCAAGTGCTTGTTTTGATTTGCCTTCTTCGTCCAACCCAGAAATTTCTCCTACTTCAAATATGTCTTCTCCTACCCTAAATGTGAATCCAGAACAGAATCCTACTCTGAATGTGAGTCCCGAACAGAATCCATTAAGCACTATAGAGTCTCCAGAGACCAAGGACAAGAGACTCAAGACAACTATCACCAAGGTGTATTCTAGAAGGAAGCTCGAAATTAGCTCACATGACCCAAGCATTGATCCTAATACAGGTAATGAAATTGAAACTCAGTTTTTTGATTCTCATGAAGACTTGGAGTTGCCTATTGCCATTAGGAAAGGTGTTAGAACTTGCACTCATCACCCTATATCTCAATTTGTTTCCTTTCAGCATCTCTCACCTCAGTACCAAGCTTTTGTCACCCAAATGTCTTCCCATGAAGTTCCCAATAGTGTCCAACAAACTATTAAATTAAATCCATGGAAGGAAGCCATGAATGAGGAGATGAGAGCCTTGAAAAAAAATCAAACCTAGGAGATGGTAGAATTGCCAAAAGGAAAAAAAAAAAAAAACTGTGGGGTGCAAATGGATTTTCACCATCAAGTACAAAGCCGATGGAACTGTGGAAAGGTACAAGCCTCGATTAGTGGCAAAAGGGTATACCCAGACATATGGGATTGATTACCAGGAGACTTTTGCACCGGTGGCCAAGATGAATACTATCCAAATCATTCTCTCATTGGCAACAAGCTTTGATTGGCCACTAATGTAGTTTGATGTAAAGAACGCTTTCCTCCACGGAGACCTAAAGGAAGAAGTATTTATGAATATCCCAACCGGGAATGGAAAACAAACATGGTCAAACAAGGTGTGCAAGCTCAAAAAGTCTTTATATAGACTTAAACAATCTTCTCAGGCTTGGTTTGGAAGATTCATGAGAGCTATGGTGAAAAGAGACTATCATCACAGTCAAGGCGATCATACTTTGTTCATTAAACATTCACATCAAGGCAAGATTACTGCATTGATTGTTTATGTTGATGATATTGTGGTCACTTGAGATGATCAAGAAGAGATTATGGGACTGAAAGCCTACTTGGCTAGGGAATTTGAGATTAAAGATTTGGGTAAACTTCAGTATTTTTTGGGAATTGAGGTAGCAAGATCAAAACAAGGGCTAGTGATTTCTCAAAGGAAATATGTACAAGACTTGCTTAAGGAAACTGGCATGCTTGGATGTAAACCAGCCGAGACTCCTATTGAGCAGAATCACAGATTAGGAGAGGCTAATGAAGATCAACTTGCTGACAGAGGAAACTATCAACGGTTGGTGGGAAAGCTTATTTACCTATCACACACACGACTAGATATTGCATATGCCATGAGTGTGGTAAGTCAATTTATGCATGCTCCACTTAAATCTCATTTAGATGCTGTATACCGAATTTTGAGATATTTGAAGGCAGCTCCCAGAAAAGGTATATTGTTCAAGAAAAGTGAAGATTTAAGGTTGGAAGCCTACACAGATGCAGACTAGGTAGGTTCTATTGTGGATAGACAATCTACTTCTGGCTATTGTACCTTTTTAGGTGAAAATCTTATTACTTGGAGAAGCAAGAAACAACATGTAGTGGCCCATTCTTGTGCAGAAACAGAGTTTAAAGCCATGGCACAAGGCATATGTGAACTTCTTTGGGTAAAAATGATCCTTAAAGATCTTAAGATTGTGTTTCAGGAACCTTGGGTGCTTTATTGTGACAACAAGGCAGCCATTAACATAGCACACAACCCAGTTTAGCATGACCGAACCAAGCATGTTGAGATGGATAGACACTTCATAAAAGAGAAGATTAATAGTGGTCAAGTGAGAACTCCACGTGTATCATCCTCCAATCAACTAGCTGACATTCTCACCAAAGGACCACCTAGCCTAAGTTTTCAGCGAATCACGAGCAAGCTGGGAATGCATGATATCTACACAACAACTTGAGGAGGAGTGTTAGAATATGGATCTTTTTAGAATTTTACAACCTGTATAACAGTCGTATAAAAGCTGTATAATAGCCTTTTATTCTTTCCTTATTAAAGGTTGTATAGCTATACGCATTTATGTTGGCTAGAATTAGGTTGTTTCCTTATTTAGGCTCTTAGAATTTTATTTATAGCAATGTACAAATTATGTTTGAAATCAATGAGAAGAATTATTCTCTTCCGAACCTTCAACTACTAATTAAAGCAGTACAAAACTGTTAGACTGTTATAACAGAGGAAAGGGTAGTTAGGAAGCTAGTCTAGAAGTCTGTGAGTTAGTTGAGAACTTTGGGGGGGGGGGGAAATTAGTTAGATTGGTAGTTGGGCAGTTAGCCGGAACCTATAAATAGTAGAGGACTATTGAGAAGACTGTGAAGACTATTTTCAGTTCTGTAATTCTTCTATTCAATTCATATTCTGTTATCTTCTTCCCTAGCCATTACAATTGGCATCAAAGTAGCCAAATTTTTAGCCTACTGTTCGAATAAACCACCATGGCCGACGGAACAAGAGCAACGCAAGAAGCTAAGAAAATTGATGAAACCATTC
This sequence comes from Vitellaria paradoxa, assembly GCA_019916065.1. Classification (NCBI taxonomy): domain Eukaryota; kingdom Viridiplantae; phylum Streptophyta; class Magnoliopsida; order Ericales; family Sapotaceae; genus Vitellaria; species Vitellaria paradoxa. Next base: position 15,269,263 of record CM034235.1, on the reverse strand, counting down.
GAATGCTGAAAGAAGACAGTGAGAGACATGCTAAGGAGATTGGGAAAATCAAGAAATTTCTTAGAGATATAGGAGATATTGAGGAGATGATTATGGCTAAGAGCATGAAACATGATCAAATGGCAAGCCATGTATATGAAAAATCACACCAAAAAGGGAGTGGAGGTTCAACATCACCACATCACCGGGAGTCGTTTAAACAAGGTTTGTTATCAAGATTTGGTCCAAATTCTTATGAGGATGCGATGGGTGAATTGACTACACTCAAGCAGACTTCCACTATTAAAGCCTATCAAGAAAGGTTTGAAGTCTTGGCAAATCAAACTCAAAATCTACCTGAGTTCTTTGTTAGCTGTTTTATAATTGGACTCAAAGAGGAGATTCGACTAAGGGTATTGATGTTCAAACCAGCCTCTATCACTAATGCCATAGGATTGGCAAATTTTCAAGAATCCAGCATTAAAGCTATCCTAAAGTCAAGGATGGGGCCCAAACAAAATGTAGTTTCTGGAGACAAACAATATATGGGCAGTGGAGGCTAATTCAGAAAAGAAATGTCTAAGGAACTAGAAAAAAAAAAAAGCCAAGGGGCTATTTTTTAAATGCAACAAAAAGTATACAAGAGGGCATGTATGCAACAAGAAACAGTTGTATGTTATGGAAGGAGATAAAGAGGAACAAGCACAATATTTTGAAGAAAAAGAGGAGGAAGGTGAAGAACAATTGCCTAAGGAAGAACTGCAGATTTCCTTAAATGCCATTATTGGTTCAATTTCTTATAGAACAATACGAGTGAAGGGTAATGAGAAGAAGAAGCTCATCATAATCTTGATCAACTCAGGAAGCACACACAATTTTTTGAGTGCCGAGGTGGCCAAGAGGACCAGCATTGGAATTGAAGAAACTGATCCTTTGCCAGTAGCAGTTGCTGATGGAACAAGGCTGCTGGGCACAACCATATGCAGGAATTTCCAGTGGGAGGTGCAGGGGACTATTTTTCAAGCTGACGTAAGGATCCTACACCTAAGAGGGTGTGACATGGTACTGGGCATTCAGTGGTTAGCAACACTAAGACCAATCAAGTGGGATTTCAAGAACCTTAGCATGGAATTTTCCCTCAGTGGAAGAAAACATGTGCTAAGAGGAGGAAGAAAGGAAAAAATGAAAGTGGTGAGTTCTGGGAAGATGGAGAAATACTTACAAAAGCAACCACAAGGAGTCATAGCTCAATTATGTTCGCTACAAGCTGCTGTCAGTAAAGAAAAGGAGGATTACCCACAAGAACTAGAGGCTATACTCTCCAAGTTCACGGAGGTGTTTTAGAAGCCAAAGGATTTATTCCCTACTAGATCACATAATCACTACATTCCTCTCAAACCAGGAGCTGAGCCTACAAATGTTAGGCCTTACAGGTATCCTCGTTTCCAAAAGGCTGAAATTGAGAAGCAGGTTAAAGAAATGCTAAATTCTGGTATAATAAGACCTAGCGTTAGCCCTTTCTCTTGACCAGTGCTCTTAGTTAACAAAAAAGATGGTACTTGGAGAATGTGTGTAGATTATAGGCCATTAAATAAGGCTACTGTTAAGGATAAGTTTCCAATACCTGTTATGGATGAATTGTTGGATGACTAGAGCAAAATACTTTTCTAAACTAGATTTGAGGTCCGAATACCATCAAATCAGAGTTCACCATACTAATACTGAAAAAAACTGCATTTAGGACCCATGATGGGCACTATAAGTTTTTAGTAATGCCATTTGGGCTTACTAATGCCCCTTCTACATTCCAAAGCCTAATGAATGAAGTCTTTAGACCTTTCCTAAAGAAATTTATACTAGTATTCTTCGATGACATCCTACTATATAGTCCGTGTTGGGAAGCTCACTTGCAGCACTTACAGATTACATTGGAAAGGTTGAAACAACAGTAGTTATTTGCTAAATGAACTAAATGTGTGTTTGGGAAGATTGAGGTAGAATATTTGGGCCATTTGGTGTTAGAAAAAGGAGTTGCTGAAGAACCCACAAAACTACAAGCTATAAATTCTTGGCCTATACCAGCTACTGTCAAGGAATTAAGGGGTTTCTTAGGACTTACGGGGTATTACAGAGGATTCATTCAAAACTATGGTAAGATCTACTCTCCTCTCCACTGTTTACTCGAGAAGAGTTCCTTTGTATGGACCCCTGAAGCCACTACAGCCTTCATACAACTCAAGGAGAAGATGACTACAACAATAATGCTAGCCTTGCCAGATTTTAATAAAGATTTTGTTTTAGAATCTGATGCTTAAAGAATGGGTCTAGGAGCTGCACTTATGCAGGAGAGGCATCCAATAGCCTATTGGAGCAAAGGAATTTCAACTAGAGATCAAGCCCTTTCTATGTATGAAAAAGAGCTAATGGCAGTAGTGTTGGCAATGCTCAAATGGAGATGTTATCTCTTGGGCAGACACTTTATCATTAAAACTGGTCATCAAAGTCTCAAGTATATTCTAGAACAGAGGGTAAGCAGTCCTTTTCAACAGAAATGGGTAACTAAGCTTTTGGGTTTTGATTATACTATAGTCTATAAGTGTGGCAAGGATAATCAAGTCACGGATGCATTATCTAGAAAGGAAGAGCTAGCAGGTTCTGCAGACACAGTGGCTATTCTTCATGCCTCATCTTGTGTATCCACTAGATGGTTAGAAAAGGTGAAGCTCAACTGGAAGGAAGACATAGAGATTAAACAATTGATTTTGGACCTTTAACGGGGACAAGCTCAGACTGGTTATGCTTGGGAACAAGATAGTTTAACATATCATGACAGATTGGTGGTTAGAAAATCAGCCCTCAAAAAAGGCAACTCATTCAGGAGTTTCATTCCTCTCCCTTAGGAGGACATTCAGGCGTTAGTAAAACAACAAAAAGGCTTCACAAGAATTTCTATTGGAAGGGACTGCAACAAAATGTAGCTAAGTTTATTTAAGAATTTGATATCCGTCAGAGATACAAGGGTGAGAATGTGAAGTATCCAAGGCTACTGCAACCTCTAACCATTCTAAATAGAATCTGGAGTGACATTTATATAGATTTCATTGATGGCTTACCTAATTCTCAAGGCAAAAATGTGATTTTTGTGGTAGTAAACATATTGACAAAATATGGGCATTTCATAGCTCTAGCCCACCCCTATACAGCTAAAGAAGTGGCTAAGGTATTCTTCGATCAGGTATTCAAGCTACATGGTCTTCTTTCTACCATTATATCCGACAGAGATGCTGTGTTTACTAGTCATTTTTGGCATGAGCTCTTGACTTTACAAGGTTGTAAGCTGTGCCTTAACACTGCCTATCACCCACAAACTAATGGTCAGAAGGAAATTCTGAACAAATGCTTGGAGAACTACCTAAGGTGCATGACTAAGGACTATCCTAGACAATGGGTTAAATGGCTCACATTGGCTGAGTGATGGTATAATACTACCTACCATTCTGCCATCAAAACAATTCCCTACTTTGTAATTTATGGATAAGAGCCCCCGCTCACACCTTCTACTTAACTAAGCCATCTATAGTGGCAACAATAGAGAATTGGCTGCAAGTGAGGAGGAATATCATCAACCAATTGAGGGAGAATTTGAACCAAGCACAGCAAAGGATGAAACATTATGCTAACAAGGGGAAGGTCTGAGAGAGAATTTTTGATTGGAGATTAGGTCTATCTCAGGTTACAACCCTATAAACAAACTTCAGTGACTTTACCAAAGAGTCTGAAGCTATCTCCTAGGCTCTATAGACCCTACCAAGTAGTAAAGAAGATTGGATCAATGGCCTACAAGTTGCAGCTACCAGCAGGTGCTAGACTTCATCCAGTGTTCCATGTTTCAATGCTTAAAAAGAAACTGGGAACCACTATGACAGTTGATCCAAGTCTGCCACCAGTGAGTTCAGAAAGAACATTACAATTGAAACCCATGGCTGTGTTAGACAGAAGAAGTATTAAGAGGGGGAATAAAATTGTGGAACAATGGCTAGTTCAGTGGGAGAATTCTTTTCCAGAGGATGCAACGTGGGTTGACTATTCAGAAATTCAAGCAAGGTATCCTCAATTCCAGCCTTAATGACAAGGCTGTTTTCAGGCGGCAAGGAATGTTATGTCTACTGATAGTTAGTTAGTAGTTAGTTAATGACCTACTAAATAAAGCAGCACAAAGGTGTTGGACTGTTATAACAGAGGAAAGGGTAGTTAGGAAGCTAGTCTAGAAGTTTGTGAGTTAGTTGAGAACTTTGGGAGGAAAAGTTAGTTAGACTGGCAGTTGGGTAGTTAGCCAAAACCCATAAATAGTAGAGAAGGACTATTGAGAAGACTGTGAAGACTATTTTTAGTTCTATAATTCTTCTATTCAATTCATATTCTATTATCTTTTTCCCTAGCCATCACACATACCCACTGGAAAGCTGGAAGGAGGGAAGCCCTTCAAACGAGCTTGAGCTTCAGCCTGACCCTAACCTCACTTAGAGCCAAGTAGGATGACAATTAGCAAAGGAAATCGCAAGAATGTCTAGACACCTATCTTAAAGCCCGCAACCACCAAGCCACCATCCCTAACAATTAATTCAAATATGTTTCCAAGTATCAAATGTACATAATTAAAGTCCAAGAAAATAGAATATGGCTAACATTGACATTTCTTAATATTCTTCTTTTATTTTCAAAAAATGAAATTTTGATAGATAACATGATTAACAAAACTATTTGGGTAATTGTCAAAAAAGAAAATTCTTGAAGCTGGTCCATTTTCAAAAATAAGTAAATAAATAAGAAATAAATCTAATTTTTTCAATTATCAAAAAACCAAATTTCCAATAAAAATGAAAACAATTGTCCTTTTGAACAACCCATTTTTTAAGAAGCACAAAAATTGAAAATTAAAATAAAAATAAGAACAATGAAGATGATAGCAAATGGATTTTTGCTTATATAGGTTAAATTGAGTTGAAATTTACAGCAATAATAAAAGTTTTCCACTGCATTACAGACGTTTCAATCATTTAGAGTATTAACATCAAAGATTCCAAACTTATACTGTTGTACTCTGTAATAGAACAAAAGTGGCAAAAAGACCTCTACATCATAAACTCCATACTATAAATAATATGGAGTCTCGCTATGGTAAGACTTTAAATTTGAAGTGGACAGTTAAAACTCTATTCGTTATTTGAAGTTAAAAATTCTTTTTTTTTTTTACTTTATTTTTTCTGTTTCTCTTTCCTTTTTAGGCCATTTTATTAATATTAATAAATTTGAATATTAATAAAAATTAATAATATTAATATAAGAAAGCAACAAACATTAATAGTATTAATAATTATATAGTAAATAATATTATTATATTTTATTATTGTCTTTGCTCAGTATTCTCACTCTATAAACATTAATAATTAATAATATTAATATATCATTTTAACATAAATTAATATAATAATTTTATTCATAAAACATATTTATGGCTATGTAATCTGACAATCGGATGATAAATCAGAAAGGAACAAAAAAAGAATGAGGAAATGATTATTTAATATTCTATAGTTTCTGTTCAAAGAAACTAAAGTAAAACGTTAAATGGGAAGTCTGTAAAATAGAAAAAAGTGTTCTTTTTACTAAATTTTTTAGATTTTCTAATAATATTAGTATCATTTTAACATAAATTAATATAATAATTGTATTTATAAAATATATTTATCGCTGTGTAATTTGACAATCGGATGATAAATTAAAAAGGAATAGAAAAAGAATAAGGAAATGATTATTTAATATTCTATAGTTTCTATTTAGAGAAACTAACGTAAAACGTTGAATGGAAAGTCTGTAAAATAGAAAAAAAAGTGTTCTTTTTACTGCATTTTAGAGCTTCGGCAAAGAGTAACTAATGCCAATGCTCTTAGGCTAAGCTATTTAAAATAGCATGATCTACTATTTTTTTCATCAAATGCATTAAAAAAAATCCAACAATTCTACTTACACTCACAAAAAAATAAAATAAAAAATAATTGATATTATCATCAATATATCAATAGGCATATCTGAATTTTAAGAATCACAAGAGTTCCATCAACATAATATCCTTTAAACTGTTTCAAAAAAGAGATTCTTTCTATACAGGAGTTATATCATAGAAGAGTAAGAACAAATAGCTTGTCACATTCGCCAGAGGTTGTTGGGGTCACCGGTGAGTTCGCCGGAGGTAGGTGATTCTGGTGGTGTAGGTCGCCGGAGCTGGGTGTAGCCGGAAATGCACGAAAGTGTATACGAAGGTCTTGAGAGTGACGACGCGTATGCGTATGGCAGCGGCAGTGGCAGCGGCTAGGGTTTTTTTTTCTCACGGCTGAAAACGGTGATTTAATATTTTTTTTTTTTTGCACCAGGGATTCACTCTGATACCAAGTTGGTGCGGAACAACAATTGAAAGTAAAGAAAGAATAGAGAGAAAGCAAGAGAAAGAAGAAAGTAGAGAAGAAGAATTAGAAGAAAAGAGGGGAAAGAAAAACACAACCACCAATATTATTCAATCAATCAATCAATCAATCCTCTTCTGTTAACCCTAATTAGGGTTTAAGTAGAAAACATCATGGGCCTAACACAAAAGGCCTAAAATAAAATAAACCGATACTAAAATAGCCCAAAAACAAATGGGTCCAAATAACCTTTAATAATATAAACTCATTATTAATAAAGCCCAAAACAAATGGGCCCAAAAAATAATTAAAATAATAATAATAATAATAAAAGAAATAAAAATCTAGATGATGTCCTCATCACCAAGTCTAATAAATCTAAATAAAAGGGTGGCCTAGTGCGCGAAACTCCTACCTGTATGGGGTCTGGGAGGAGTAATATGCGCAGTCTTACTCTCAATAATTGGAGAAAATATTTCGATAAAATCTAAATCTTCAACAAAACTATCATAAATCATAATGGAGAATACATATGAATGCCTATTGCATATGACTTATTGGTCACACAATATGGTATTTAGTGCCAATTGGCATGACACAACAATACTTGTACAGCTAAAGAGAAAAAATTAATGTGCAAAACCTAGAGAAAGCCGAGTAAACATAACAGGCCAACAAGAAAACCTTAAAATAATCACATAAACACCATCTTATAACTATCAACAATCAGGCCAATTAACCATAGTGTTGCATAACGGCCAATCCTATTATTGTTCACCCAAATGGCCCACGAAGCATTCCTCTAATATCAGACCATGTGAGTGTACGGACAAACAACAAAGTAACTACTGATATGAAACCTTTTTGGCCACTTAGTTTCCTATTTCTAGGGCTTCCAATGAGGCAGGGGCCAAAAAATTAACTAAAGAAAATGGTATTCTCCAAAAGGAGGAAAAGTGGAAACTGAAATGATTTGTTGGAAGCTACATACAAATATTTCTAATAATAAACTTTATATTCAGTCAGAATTAACATATTAACTAACAAAAGAGAAAAAGCCAGAACTAATGACCTTTTAATCTAAGCAACTGTTCTTAAAAAACTTTCAGGTGCAAATAAACCATTTTTTCAATAGATAATTTAATGGGAGTCAAACACAAATCTCTTCACTGGGGCAGGCAGCATTAGTATTAGCTGAGCAAGCATTCACTCAAGCATGGTGCTTATTACCTGAGCAAGCGTAATGTTGCATATGATGGCAGTGTTAGCATTTCCCCCCAGTGCAGGTTGTAAAATACGTGTAAGTTTGCTGTCCCGATAAGGAACATGACCCCTGGCATCAGATACTGACTGATGTATATCAACTAGAGGATAAAAACTTGCATAACTAGGTCTCTTAAAAAGGTGCAAAACTTACCCTTGGCTCTCAGCACCTTCACTTAACTTCTTAATTACAGTTCCAAGTGTCATCAGACTTTTATTAATGTGGGACCCCTCTTTCAACCGAACACCTTCTGCACCAGTCTTAGCAGCACGCTCTGAACCAGCAAGATCCACCAAGTTCTAGCAACAGATCCCACAATCAGAGTAAGAAGGAAAAAAAAAAAAAAAAGTGTACATCATGCAATGGACATTATAAACTCAACAATCATCAGCTTCCAAAACTGAATGACATTAAAAGAAGATAGAAGGAAAAAAAGCAGAAACTTAGGCATTTGCATACCAGAACAGATACACGGACTGCATCACATGAATTGCCTGCATCTTCATTTTCACTTCTCTCCCTACTCTCAATTATCTGTGGAACCAGAAAATAAGGCAGAAAAAAACTTGTACATTCACAAGAATTATGAGTTCAGAAGAAACTAATAACTTTACCATGCGGAAAATTGTATGTGACCTACTACTGTATAAGTTCATATTTGTCTCCCCGATATGCCGATGAGCTGTAAATCAATATCCAAAGGGGAGGGAAGGAAAAAAAGAGTAATCAAACTAGTATCATTTGCTCATATATGTAGGACTTAAGAGTAACAAAATGAGAATAGCAGGCAAGGTTGAAGACAGCATTATTACATTCTCCAAATTCCATAAGTTCAAGAACTTGCTCAGGAGAGGCAACAATTTCTTCTCTTAACCCAGCAACAAATATTCCCCGCTTCATATATGTAAGAAAGTCAGAATAAAGTGACAGTAATTTATCAGGATATCAATGAAAGTTAAAAACATCATAGGGGGGTACTAGGCCATAGGTACAGTACCTCTAGGCTTTCATGAATCTGCAGTCTTCGGTGCTCAGGAGCTAACAAGTCATTTATTTCCTCATTATAGATCTCCATATATGACATTCTTAAAAGAAATTCTCGATCCATATCCTGAAATACATGCAAATTTTAGGTGAAAATATGTACACCAAATGTTGTGAGTTATCAACACCACAACAGAACATGTACAAGTAAATTCAAGATCACCAATAACAGCACAAATGGTTATATCGTTGATCGGACAGAGAACAAAGTTTCACTTGAATTCTCAATCAAAGATGGAGTAACTAGGAAAGGTAAATGAAGAGTAGTCTCAAACCTGAAGCAGTGTGTAGTTTAAAGCATCAGCAACCCTAACATGCTAGCAAATGCCATTTTGATATTTAAAATAATAATTGGTGTCAAGGCAGTTACTAGAGACATTTTGGTAATGTAATAGTTATGCATAGATGCCCTCCCAAGTGAAAGACCAACAAACAATAAACTTCTCCATGGATATGATAGATTACCAACAAATTTTCTTTCTTTCTTTCTTCATTTTTTTTTTTTTTTTGATAAGTTAGATTAGCAGCAATTTTAGAACTGATACTCATATAATGCCTTGGGCACAGGCATTCCAACTGAAAATTTCTAATCTATGTCAGTTTATTAGACGTTAAATATGAAATCACATTTAAAAGCTATTCTTTATTTACCAAACAGTAGTATCCCATGTGACACCTCATAATGAACGTGGACAGAAGACCGGAATGGAAATGGTATGATGAGAAGATGAAAGAGAAAATATTTATATATAAGGCTGAACAGTTAGAGCTACCTCCTGTATGATATCAAACAAATCTCGCACAGCAAGGGGAATGACTCCAGGTTCAGAAGTAGATCCTCGCATCGTATGTGTTTTTCCACTGTTAGTTTGTCCGTAAGCAAAAACAGTTCCTACAATAGGGTGAATTTAAAAGAAAAATGCCAATATCTGAAGAAAACTTGTAATAAAATGATGAAAATTGTCCAAAATTAACACAAATAAGATCTAAAGCGATGTGAAATGTAGTACTAAAAAAGGTTGACCACCGTCTCACCCAATTTTCTTTAATGGTGAGCTTGCAAAAAAGTGACTTCAAAAAAAGTGCACCCTAGAATGATCTCTCCCAATATTATGCAGGTCATGTACACAATGTTCTAGGTGAAGAAATTGTGAAGCATGATCTGTGACAACATTTTACAAGCCACACAAGAAAGGAATTAAATATTTTCAAGATTTGAATCTCACACTAACAGAATTTGAGGAAAATTACAAGCATTGAAATGGCTGGGTAATTGTGACAAACCCAATCCATGTTGGCGTGTGCTGTGTCAATGAGGCCAAATTGGAAGTTAGCAAGGGGATCTTGGGTTTGTAAGTAAGAATAATGAACCCAATCGTGGACTTCATGTCCAGCCCTCTAGAGTGAGGCATTGTAGTGTCACTGATGGTGTTAAGTCATTAATTGTCCCAAAACTTAAACTGTTAAAAAATAGGCCCAACAATCATAGGCAACCCCAATTTGTATGTAGAGTAGAGACAACAAAAAAAATCAAACAAGGTGCACCAATACAAGTATACAAAGTGCACAATAATAAATGAAGAATAACAAGATTAGAATTCAAGACCTCCTGAAACTAGAGCTCTGATACCATGTTAAGAGTGCTTTTCGAGTGACAAAAAATGAGATAAAGTAAAATAAGTTGTGAGTTCGTAATTCTTACAGTGAGATAAAAAACAAATAACTTTTAGATTTTTTTTAGTATTTTTCAGAGTCTTTTGTTACCCTAAACGGAGCCTAAGTCACCAATTGTCCTAAAAGCTTAAGCTATTAGGAAATAGGCGAATAATGTATATCATGCTATCTCAACATATGGTATTACAACCGACCATGTACACAACCACATCCACATGAAGTTGGGATACTGCAATGTACTTTTAGTTGTAATATAAGTGAGCTAGTAAGTGGTATTTGCAAATCAATTGTGGGCCCTCGCAACAACTCGAGAAGTTAATTAAAAGGGGAGATTATGATGACCTCAAAGCACAAGTGGCCTTTTCTAAGTCCCATATAAGAAATTTGCTTTGTGGATCTTGGGTGTACAAGTAAAAGCTATAAACCCAATTGTCAATTTCTTGATTAGCCTATCCAGGTGAGCCCTAGCATTAGTACTAGACTGATAAGTGGGACTTCACAACATTCAATTGTCCTAGTTTCTAGGATAAGTCTTGTCTTTTCTTTTCCCCTATTCCTATCTTTTTCAAATAATAATAGCAATCTAAGTGATTTGGATGTTGCATAGGCTAGTAAGGGAGCTTTTTGGGAAAAAGGGTAGTTAGGAAAGTCATAAAGGGGAAGGCAGGGAATGATAGTGCTCTAGAGAGAGAATCACAATTCAATGTTGTGATACAAGCTCAACTAGTTACTTTTTAAAACAAGGACAAGTGGCCTCCTAAACTTATCTGAAAACTTTTCCTTGTTTTTTAGCCTTTTGGTATCATAACTTATTAAAAAAGGCATTAAAGGGCAGCCACCAATGTAAAAAATGAACCAAAATGAACCGCCTATTAGACTCACACTCTCTACAAAATATAATAAACTATATAAGTTTGGAGCCTTAACCCTCCAACTCCATCTATACAAATAGACAAAAAATACTCTTCAATCTATACATGAAAAAAATCAATACCTTGAACACTTTTCTATAACTCATCAAATAGAAAAAATAATAATAATATATATTATTCAAACAAAATGGAATCAACCTCCAAACACTTCTTTAGGACCTTTACCAATACGCATTGCCCATTATGCCTCATATACTTGTTTTGCCTCCTTTGGAAAGACCCAACTCATACATGTGCATGTGAGTGAGGAAGGAGTGGGAGAACACCTCGTATGGGAAGTAGGAGAACATCACTCACTACGTTTTAGGTAAGCCGCCTAGAGAGAGAGAGAGAGACAAAGAGAGGCTCTAAGGATTAGTAAGTCTTGAATGCTCTAAAGTAAATGAGGTGAACCTTGGTTATTTATAGGGCTTGTCCTAGGTTCTTAGGCCAGGTCAACAATGGTCAAGTGCTAAGGTGGCTCGTACAGAGGGAGGCAACATGGTAGAATGTTTGGGGAATCTCTATTGTAGCAGAGCTTTCCTGACGAGCCACTCTATCAATTCGAGATTTTCGCTGGTGGAGTTGTTGGCTAATAAGAGTGGAACGCATGTCCCTTTAGCTGTTGGTAGTTGGGGTCATTAATTGCTTTGTAAAGGGTATTAAATGCAAGGTTGAGTCTCTCTTTTAAAGGAGTCAAGGTGCCATCACTTGATCAAGGTACGTGGCAACTTGGTGAACCATTGCTCTTACCTCCAATCCGTTAAGTGGTCCCAAGTATGTATCCTTGTTCGAGAGAGGGGACTTCTTAGACTTAGGAGTTTGTAGTGAGGTAGGATGCTTTGCTGAAGGGGAACTCACCCAAGGGCAAAGGTGAGCCTAAGAGGGAGGTGCTTGCCAATGTGTTACAAGTGGAGGATTACTACTTGAAGAGGAAGTGACATATCTCTGGGAGGCTTGGTTGGTCGAGTCATATTGCACCCAAGACTTTAAGCAGACCAAAAGAGAAGCCTAGTCCAGGAGTTGCTTCACAAGGTCGATACGTGGATGGCAGAGATTATTAGACATGGATAGGAGAGATCGTGATATAGGAGAGGCATACAAGTACCTACAATACAAAAACAAGAAAGAACCACATCCCACAAATATTTTTCCCATGAACAATGAACGAAGAGGTGATTAATAAATTTGCAGTTCATTTTATACAGGCAACACCAATTCACCAATATCCCCCTCCTTGTTATAAGTTTATCAACAGTACGTGTAGAGAATAGCATGGAAATAATCTCCTTGCTATTATTTCACATACTCTCTAGATTCTTTAATATTATTTCTCAAATATTCTTCAAAATAATACCTTCATAATATTCTCTAGGATATAAACTTGACAACATGAACATTTATTTTGTCATTATTTCCATGAGTTGTGGCCTTATTCAACTATAAATAGGCCTAATTTTGTTCAATTTATATAATCGAGTGAATTCAATCATTCTGTCTTCTTCTTTTTAACATGGTGTAGAGCCATCGATTTGTCTATGAACCTTTTTACTGAATTTTGCTCCATTGGCAGACAGCCGCTTTTGCCATCCTATAAACCATTGTCTACGAGTCATATTTCCTACATGTGTATCTTCTTTGCTGTCCACCAGCCATTTTCACAAGTACTTCATTGTTATCTCGCATTAGTTCTCACCATAGGTTGATTGATGTTTTTGCAGTTGTTCATGTTGTTGTATGATAGCAGTTTTTGCTACTGTCTCGCTTTAGTTGTTGCTCTTGCATTTAGTATTTTCTTACTATTGTCTCACAACAATTTTTGTTATTTTTTGATGCCATTTTTGCAGCCTTTTTCATTGCTATCTTACCGTCACTCTTGTTGCTATTTTGGCTACCATTTGCGGTGCATTAAGGCACATGTTGGAATTTTTCGTACTTTTCAAACTCAAGTTGGCATCTGCTTTGTCACCTTGGGTTTGAGGGCGTAGCTTAAGATTATTTCACTTGATATTATTTCCTGATACTCTCCAGATTCTTTGATATTATTATATTCTCTTAAATATTCATCATAAATATATGTTCATAGTATTCTCTAAGATATTATGTTTGATATTTTAAAGATTTATTTTGTCATTATTTCCATGTATTGTGCCCTCATTCAACAATAAATAAGCCTTGCATTATACTATTTATATAATCAAGTGAATAGAATCATTCTCCTTACTGCTTTATTAACACTAAGAATCCTACCATGAAGCAAATACCACAAGAAGAAAGCGACTATTGGCAAAGCACCATAACTCCACATACTCTTCCATGGAAATCAAATTCCTTCCCATCCTCCAAAGCATTGTAAAAAGAAAATTTGAAGCTTTACAACCGAAAAGTATAAACCTCATTCCGCACCTTTTTTTTTTAAATGTAACATTTAAAGAAAGATTATTATAACTATGATCTTCCAATTATACAAATTTCTATGAAAATTTATCTTTCAAACAACGTATCCACCTTCCAAGGAATAATTCTCCGCCACTAAGTCACCCCTATCCAAAACTAAGACAAAGATATCTAGAAAAATATCCTTCAAACATCCATCCCAATCTAATAACCACCATGGATATTGGCATTGAAATCTTTAGACACCTTAGTGGCTACAATGTTGGCCAATCACAATTTTCAAATAAGAGAGTACATGGCCCGCCACTTGTTTTCTCATGTGATGCAGAGTGAAGACAGTAATAAGATTTTATTATGGAAGTTTCCTACTTAGTTTTGGATACTCGTCAAAAATTATATTTAGCTATTAGGATTAATTTAGAATATTTACTTATTTTTAAATATGATTCTAGAATAGTTTATTTAGATTAGGTATCAAGTTGAGAATATTCCAACAATGGAAACAATTTAGTTTTCATATTTTGTAATATTCAGTTTCTCATTTTCTAGCTAGGACTTCTATTTAAGCATTGTAAACCTATGGATTTGGAAGAGTTTTTGATGATTAATTAAATTGAATGTTTACACTTTATTCCCTATTGTTCTGAGTGGTTTTTGTAACCCTAACAATAGTTACCTGTCTGTTATGAGTTTTGCCTTATTCCAGAATTTTATTGTTTGTGCAGAAGGTGTTCGATCCGCGCTCCCTATCATCACACACTACATCATCTTGGTTGGAGTTTCCTTCTCATAGAGATCTTTATCTATGACAAATCAAGGCAATTCTATTGAAAGGAAATGAGACAAGCCATCTTGAAGACTTCTCTAACTTTAGCCACCCAACCACAACTCCAAAGTAATCCCATGCAAGGGCCATAGGGTTGGTCGAATGCCCCATGACCATGCTACCAATGCCAAAAGGCGTTCCTGGGCCTTGCTCTAATCTCAGACTAGTGTGCAAGCATTAGTATAGCATTATAGAACCATTTAAATAATAAGAGAAGTGTGCTCCAATGGAGGACCTCTCAACTAGGCCGGTTTAAGGAGTCCAAGAAGATTGGCATGAGTGGAGATAGACACGCTTTGAAGATCTTGTTCAAGAAATGAAAGGAGGACCAAACATGCCTAGGACATCCTTTCAAGTTTGCCAACTGTACATCTTGGCTCAAGGTTAGGGAACCATGTCTTCAAGCCTCGGTCAACAAATCTCTATCATGAAGCACAAATTCACACACAGTAAACCGCAGTTGTCCAAAATTTCACTTCACAAGGCTGGTGCATGGAACCAAGGGTCAATTAGGGAAATCAAACTGCGCCAACATGGCATGCGAGCATGCAGCCACCTACACCTACTGGTAATAATAGCCAGTACTTAATGTTGCCATTTTATCTGAATTATAACAAAAATTAGTTTACGAAACAAAATTTGTCATCGTGAAAGCATGTGTCGACATAGAGAAAAACAAAAAAATAAAAATTCAAACAATTACAGATATCTCCCCGTGATACAACAGCCTAAAAATATGACATGTTTATTGGAAAATTAACTATCGCTGCGTGTTTAATTGGGTTCACAAAATAAATAAATAAATAAAAATAAGCTAACTTAGCAAACTTCCAATGAAAACATTAAAGAAAGGAAATAAAGGAAGAATTGTATCTGTATAAATAATAATAATAATAATAAT
This sequence comes from Vitellaria paradoxa, assembly GCA_019916065.1. Classification (NCBI taxonomy): domain Eukaryota; kingdom Viridiplantae; phylum Streptophyta; class Magnoliopsida; order Ericales; family Sapotaceae; genus Vitellaria; species Vitellaria paradoxa. The sequence continues at coordinate 15,253,806 of CM034235.1, read as the reverse complement.
AATAATAATAATAATAATAATAATAATAATAATTTAATTTACCATTGAATCCACGAACAGCAGCAGCGACAATATCTTTGGTGCGAGATTCATAAACCTCACGAGTCTTACAGTCTTCCCCAAAAATCAGATCTACAAACCAGAAAATGCAGTGCAAGTAAAGCATGTGAAGCCCTAAAATAATTCCATGAAAAAATGCAGATGTTTCATCTTAGAGCGAGAATTGGGAACCGAAATAGATACACGCATGTGCATGGGTGTGTATACGTAGAGAGAGAGAAAAAAGGTTACCAAATTCGAACTTGGGGGAGTGATTGGGGATAGAGATGAAATTGCCGGAGATTCGCCAAGGGCTTGTCTTCGCGTCCTCTGCAGAAAGAGGCCTCGCTCTCACGGTTACATGTATCCTCTCCATGGCAGAGGCTTGGGAGAGAGAGAGAGAGGGAGAGAGGCGGTCTTGCACTGGTGCTTCGAATTTCACAGGAGACAATTTGCTCAGCTGATTACTCCTTTTTCCCGCCTTTCAGACTTTCCGATGCGTTGAAGTGAGTTCACCAAAACAGCCCTCCTTGGTCCAGAAATTTCCACGGGTATCCCGTGTTTGATACAAAATCGACCCGATTATAGTTGGGCTTGGGTCGCAATACAAGTACGCATAGATCATACAATTTAAAAAATAAAAATATTGACATGGCATAATCACAAAACAAATATAACTTTTATATAATTTTATGAATTATAAATCTTAATAGAGCATAAAATAAAATTTTAATAAATAATTTAACATATAAAGCGCAACAAAGTATGGAATATTAAATTTTATTTTTAGGATTTTATCCTTCTTGAATCCAAGCTTGTTTTAATGGTATATTTGAAGAATAAATTACAAAATAATTAAATATGTCACTTGGCTTAATTTATTTTTGTGTGTCCAAAGAATAAGTGTGTTTGATTTATATCAAATATAATATTCATAACTTGTTGATTTCCGGTACAATTACATGAAATTGAAATCAGTCACACACAATCATAATTATGCAATTCTCAATCATCCATGTGAGCGATTGAAATTTAGGCACCTTTTGGTATACTAAAAAATAAAATAAAACTCCAACAATCTATAAAAATTACTAAAATTATTTATTACACTTTTACCAACAATGTAATTTATCATAGGGTAACTTTCACCCTTCATTGCATCAATTTGAATGACGGTAGTAATAATTACGCTAAATTAATAATTATCCTCGTATGGGAATAAATTTTTACTCTAAGGGGTGGACAACGGAGGTAATAGAAAATTTTTATTATTTTCTCATTACCCCATAAAATAGTTATTTACTCCCGTGTAAAATCTTAATTAACATTCTCCTATAAATAATTATAATAAATATTATTATATAATAATTTATTTAATTAAACTAAAATTAATTAATTATTAAATTCAAAATAATTTAATAATAGTTTATTATGAAATATTTTATTTTATTAAAATAATACCACTGAAATATTAATTTGTGACTAAAATTATTTATTTTCTCGAATTAAAAACTATGTTTAATAAATAAGAATGATTTATTAAAATAATTTATTCTATTAAAATATTTTATTAAATGAAAACTATGTCTCATGAATAATAACTAACTAAATTATGTATTGTATTAATATAATTTATTAAAATTCGTGATTTATTTAATTAAACTAAAATTATTTTTATTAAAATATTTTATTAAATGAAAACTGTGTCTCATAAATAATAATTTACTAGATTATGTATCGTATTAATATAATTTATTTAAATAAACTAAAATTATTTATTTTATTAATTTATTTATCATAATAAAAATAGTTTTTAGCAAATAATAATTTAATATTAAAATTAATTACTATTGAAATATTGATTTGTAATAAATTATTTTTTAATTAATATTTTTATTTAGAAGTATATATTTTAATAATATATTTTTATTATAATTAATTATTATTAAAATAATAATTATTATAATTATTTATTTTATTATAATTTTTTATTAAAATTAAATATTAACTTTTATCCATTGTCAATTTATCTTCATTCTCAATATAATATAATTATTATTGGATAATATTTACTTTCTTGTCCCAAACATAAGTATCACAATTATCCCCGTAATCTTTTACCCAAAAATTTCTAATCCCGCACCAAGTATCTCATTGGTGTAAGAAAAAAAAGAAAGAAAAAGTAAGCATCGATGGTATTATTTTATTAGGGAATGCAATGGGAAAGTGATTTAAATGAAACATTTACCATGTTATGAGCACCTCTATTTTACTTAGCCAATTTAAAGTTATTTTCAATTTCAAGGGGTTACTCATTTTGGTAAATACTCTAAATGTGGGTAAGTATTTGACAACTAAACCTATATCAACTAAAATATGTGCATATTTCTTATATATTTCAATGTTTCTAACATCTAGTATGTTAAGGCATGGTGCATGACATAAATGTCTTTACCATTACATAGTCCAGTATGAGATGATCATAAGACACGATAGTATGATATACAATGATATGGCATAGTATAATATAGCATGAGAATAGTATGTCGCATGCGCCTCATATCATGCTGGTATATGATGGGTCACGTGTTATGATAAGTGATGTGATTTAACAAAAAAAAAAAAAAACATTTGAACACGTATTTAAATTTAAAAATTAAATTGAATTGTTTTAAGATAAATACTAAATTTAACCGTGTTAGTGAAAAAGCGAAAACAAGATAAATATAATGTGTGAAATTAAATCTGTCTACTTAGATAATTTAATAAAAAATAAGTTATCCATAAATTATATTATTTTGAGTTGGATCTTTAATGATATGTAAAAATTATCAAATTTAAGTTATGAAATGAAATAAAATTCTGCTCATAAAATCTTATTTTAACTCTAAACATAAAAATTAGTAAAAAAAAATCTCATTAAATAAAATCAAATTTTAGTCCACTTTTATTAAATTCATCATTCCAAAGAAAGCATAACTATTTGCGTCATCCATCTTTCCCACCAGAACACATGCACTGATGTACACAAACCTGCAGCTTCACGCTTCTATAGACTCGTGGTACTTTATAGACAATTATAAATTTTAAATTAACGAATTTAAAATTAAATCATATTAAAATATAAATAAAAAAAATTAATCGACGTAGTAATAGATAAAAGTTGTATAATAACTACTAAAAAAAATAACAATACTACTGTTCCGAAGAATTTCAAATAAGTATTTAATTTTTATGATGATTTTAAATTCATCACTACAATTATATTAAACCACTCAAATCAATAGTGAGATCTCCATATAAATTAATAAAATTATACTTAAACAATTCTCCTTAAATAATTAGAGCGAAATTCAATAATTTTAAATCCATAAATATAATTACAAGCTTACTACTAGAAAGGAAGGGGTCAATAATAAGACAAAACTCCACACCCTCGCATAAAAATTGAAGTCATAATTAAGCATTGAAATAGAAAGTTTGCTACAAGGTCCTCCCATTGCAGTTGATTCTACTGTCACAGTACCAGTGTATGTATGTATCCTCACCATCTCAGATCTCTCTCAGACTACAAAACAGTAGATAATATATGTACATGTGATTGCGAGGACAATACAAGATCAGAAACCTCTATATACACAATGAAAGCCACTCATTCCACTTGAGCTGCAGGGAGGGAATTATCCTTCATTCAGACATGCACTCCTATCCTCTGAGCAACCTGCATTGAGAAAATGCAACAAGTTCAATATATCAAACCTCTAACGTTTTGCTTCATGCACACACATATATAAATATATTAACAGTTACCACATTGACAACCTAACTTCTGCAATTTGAGTCAACTAACTCTGAAAATATATACTGTTTAAGTTTAGTAGCCAATTTTCATAGAAACAGGCTCTGTTTGCTTTGTAAAAAAGTGAAAGGGGAAAATGAGAAGACAATGTTTTTCTTTTGTTTGTGTAAGGAAAGAGGGAAAAAAATTAAGAAATTAGCGTAATGAGAGGAGAAAAGAGATAGGAGAGAAAATGAAAAAAAAAAAAAGGAAGAAAAGTAATTCCTTTCATCATTTTCCCGATCCCTCATTTATCAAATCAAACAGGAGGGGGAAATTTAAACCTTCCACTTCTCTTCCGCCCTAACCAAACAAAGGCTAAGATACCAGTCAATCTATAAGTCAGTCATGACTAGAGTGCAATACCAGTCTTCAGATTTCAATGGAGAATCCAACAAAAGCCAAATCGAACATATGTTGGCAGATTTGATCACCATAACACACAGCCGTTATTAACCGTTACCCATATTGTGTCTTCACAACTATGCTCCTTGTATCGCCTTGTTCAAACAGATTATCTCACTCCAAGTTTTGATAAATTTGCTAGTTATTTTTGGGCGTGTAATAAGGTAGGTAATATATCCCAACACCATGCACCCTTCTGACACCTCTCTATTTTATCTAAGTACATTAACGTGCTCCATAATATGTGAAACGAAATTGCATCACATTAGAATTTTCAAAACTAGGGTTATTAAGCACTACTGAGCCCAGCACAACGTATTGAGATTTTCATATCACATCCCACTTCAGAAAATGGTTTAACATTCAATCCCAGTGACAAAAAAATTCTGATTTAAAAATAAAAATAAACAAGTATGCAGGTTTGGCAGTTTTAATCCAAGGTCTTTGTTGCTGTTTTGGGTTCCTGCGCGTGTGGTTTGTTTCTTTTATCTGTTGTTGGGATCGGTGTGGAGTGACTCAGTGAGTTCCTTTCCATGCAGTAGCCCCAGACTTGAGAGAACTCTTAGGCAAGCCCCACAAAGAGAGTTTCCAATAAGGAAGATTTAAATGACAATTGCCATTTCCATACATATAGTTATTATTGAACATAGCTGAAAGTAAACCGTCAAAATAGATTTTTGATGAACAACATACAAATGCAACAGAAATAACACACACACAAATACAACAAAATCAGATTTGGCTGCAAACTGAAGATGGAACAAGTCATCAGTCCAAGAAGAAAAAAAAAAATTCACTAACTGCAAAGAAACACCAATTATTTATGCTTTTAGCTAGCAAGCAAGAGAAGTGAACTCATCAATACCTCTTTGAATGAATGAACATCACTTCCCCAAAGCCAAGCATCACAACCTGCATCTCTGGCACCCCATATATCATTTCTACGATCATCACCTACATGAACTGCATCCTCAGGGTTCACCCCCAAAAACTCACAAGCTTTTAGAAAGATGGTGGGGTTTGGCTTCTCTGCTTGAACCTGTTTGAAAAGGGGGGTGAGGGAACTGAGGGAGATTAAATAATGAAAAAAAAAGGATGAACAAAAGGGAAATAAATGTATAAACTGACGCTTACTTCAGCTGACACCGCTACCGCATCAAACCAGTGATCACAATTCAGAACCTGCAAAAGAGGTCTCAAGCGAGTGTCAAAGTTTGAGACAACGGCCAATTTTACACCAGCATTTCTAAGAGCTTTAAACACTTTTTCAGCATCCGGATCACAGATGTGCCATGCCTGTGGATAGAAAGAGAAGGAAAAAAATAAATCAATTTAGAATTCAGCTGGTAAAGTGATTAAGAGCTGCCATTAAAGTTTTAGGTGCCATTGAAGTTTTAGGGCTCTGTTTGGGAAGAAAAAGCTGAAACTTTTTTGTAGCTGGCTACCAAAAAGCTAGCCTTTTTTTTTTTAGTTTTTTTTTTTTTTGTTCATTTAACATAGTTGCCCTTCACGGTTTAAAAGAAGTCTAAAATGTGAAAGGGTAATTTTGGTCAATTTAGAAAAAAACCAAAAAAGCTAGAGCTAGCAAAAGCTCTGGCTGTTTTTGGCTTCCCATATAGTACCTCAATTAATACAGCAGATAGGGTTTAGTTAGCATTTTGGAAGTATACACCTCATTTTCCATACCAAGAAAAAGAAAACGCAATTCTGCCTTAAAGTAGAAAAAATTAGTTTAAAAAAAGATAACTGATCATGCTACCAATTGTGCTAACCTTTTCAGTGGTGTAATAGTTATACAACTCCTCAAAGTACTGAGAATCTGAACAGCCAGTGGAAGAACTCACGATATATTGCCAGAAGGGTCTCCCATCATTAACATATCTGAAATTCAATATGCATTTTTGTAAGAAAGCGATTTTTCAAACCAGGAGAAAGAGAATATTTCCAGAGCTAAAATGAACAGAATTTTCACAGCTAAAGCAAAGAATGAAAAATAATTTGCTTCTTCCATATATTCTAAAATTAAGGGCAATAATGTTAAGTTTCCTATAATTTCAGAGTCTACATATTGAAACCCATGAAGAACTTTGAATTATAAAATTGCCATCTTATACATCCTTTGAAAGTTAGCATGAGATCAAAATCGTAGTGAGACAACTAGTTATCCTAAAGGTTGAATCTATAGAGAAAAATAATTTGCATCTATTCATCAACATGCCCCCTCGGATGTGGTTGTACTTTCTGTTGGGGTGTTCCCACATCGATTGTAGAAGTGGCCGGTGGTCATATAAGTGTGAGAAAAAATCTCATCCTACGAGCTAGTTTTTGGAGATGATAAAGTCCTAAGACCACCCAACAACTAGTATTTGAGCCCAGCGTCCGATGTGTTAAAGGGGAGATTATTGGGGAGTTCCCACATCTGTTGTGTAAGGAGTTGGTGGTCAGTATATAAGTATGAGATAAAATCTCATTCTATGAGTTACCTTTTAGGGATGAAAGAGGGCGAAAACCACCCAACAACACTGTTCATAAGTGGTCCAAACACATAATGACTTGTCTTATTGAGAAAGATGAGAGAAGCCCAAGACCACCCAACAACACTTTCCATGAGTGGTCCATACACATAATGACTTATCTTATTGGGAAAGGTCTCGGGATTGAAAAAGGTCTCGCGCTATAATACCATGCCAAAAACAAGTTGCTCTAAAACTTAAATCTACAATAAATTTGCGTACTCATTTCGTCCTCATTTATATTTATGGAGGAATTTAGAAAGATAGATGGAATACAACTTCAGTTTTGTGTAGCAACTACAAGCAACTCCATCATGGGAACTAGAAGTGGTAACTATAATCCCCAAAACACTAAAAAATAGTAATAAGGAAACAGTTTGACTTAAATGACAGGAAGAAAAGAGGAATAAGCTTCGTAAAATTCATAGAGCTGATGAAATGTAATGAGAATTATATAAAATGGCATACCAATATAATGGAATAGATTTTTTAAGCAGATACATTCCATTAAAGTGTTAGATGACGTCATTGTTCCATCTCAGAAAGCTATGCGACATAGACTATAAATATCCAATGGCTTGGTAAAGATTTCCTTTCACACTTCATTAATTTGAAGAGCTAAAATGGTCGCTTTGAAGGTGCAATGTAACAGAACCAGAAGTATCATCATGACAACATCAGTGGACCTATTAGATCCCTTACTTCCTGCTGATAACTATTGAAGACAAAGGATAGGCATGCTCCTTTCGGCATCAATATTGAAAAAGAATTACATTAGAAAGATTAATTTTTATTAAACCCTAATTCTCGAAGGCCTGCCACGTATGTATTAGTCAAATCCACATTGTAGATGACCCTCATGGACTCACATATATTAATCAAAAGTGTAAACATGTAAAATCAAATCCACTAATCATTTTATTCAAAAATTATGACATTCTTGAGAAAATATTTGAGTGTTTTAATCAATTGCACACAGCTCATTAGGCGGAACTGCTGACCTCACTTTCTCATGTCATGACCATCATAACGTGCACGCATGCAACCACATCTAGTTTTGTATTGATGTAAGACGGTTATGCCAAGTTATGAATAAGAAAATCATTCTTAACTTACCCCCCCCCCCCAAAAAAAAAAGAAAATCATTCTTAATGCGAAGTCTTAGAATGATACAACCTGTTCAAAATGTTTGTAACAAACTGAACCAAGGACATGAAGAAAGTCACCTCCACTGCCCCCCCTCCAAACAAAAAAAAAAAAGAAAGAAAAAAAGGACAGAACATCACCTAAATATTTCTCAAACAATTTGCAATATTAAATTGTTTTTGGTCCCAAATAATTCTCAAATTTGTAACCATGTTTTCATAAGAAAATCCCTCCAAAATATGAGAAGTCATGACTGAAGGATTCCAAAAGAGCGGGACACTGCCAAAAAGGGATTCAAGGACAATGAATGACTCCAGTACCACATACAAAATAAAAGGATGTGTTTGCTTGAAAATCAGCTCATTAATAACTGTCCATTACTCAATTCTTTGTCTTAACGCTTAGAATAGGAAACTGCCATGTATGCAAAAAGAAAGCAATCTATATGTTTTAAAAAAAAAATAGAAAGACCCACCAACACAATTATCTTACTTCAATAACAGAAAGTTAGATGTATTGGAGGAAAAATAAGTTATGATAGCGTGTCTCATCACCAGGTAGATAGCTTATATTATCAGGGAACGTGTTGAGATTAATAGAGATCCTACCTCCTACAACACTCTGTCAAAGGATAAGTTACACTGGAGGCTTAAGCTGATAGAGAACAGTCAATTTAGAATTCGAATCACCATAGCATGTATGGGGAATTTAGAAGCAAAGAGATGATATACAGCATCAAATTTGTATTGCAACTATATGCAAGTCCATCGTGAAAAATGGAATCATAAATAACTCATAAAGTAGTAAGGGTGTTTTTTCAATTACTAAATGACTATTAACTGAGGAATGAAAAGAATTTAGAATGGGAAAAGAAAGAAACAGACGCTTCAAAACACAAAAATCAAACAAAATCGTATTTATATGGAAATGCTGCAACAGTGTAGAAAAATAGACTTCTCACGGTGGTTTCAGTGCTTTCAAATGCTTGCACCTCCTTGATTAATATACTAGTGTCAGCTGATACAATTGCACCAACCCAGGGTGATGAGGGTGGAATGATAAGGAACAAGAATTTTGAGGAACAAAGAACACAACAAGATAAGGAGAATCAATGGGAGCAATGCTCAACCAAATATTTCCGTTATCAAAGAAAGGCTCCGTTTGTGAGTTTAGGAGAGAGAAAGGAAAAAAAAAAAAGAAAGAAGAGAAGAAAGGAAAACATTAGTTAGGAGAGAAGAGAAAAGAAGAGAAATGATAATATTTTCTTCCTCTTTGTTTGTAAGTTTAGGAAATAAAAGATAATAACTTTCTTTCTTTTTATTTGTAAATTGAGAAGAAATAGAAGGAAAAGAAAGTGTATATCGTATGTTACCATTCAATCCTTTGAGTAGTTGGAGGGTTGTCAATTTATTTAGTCCTAAGATATGCTTGTAATTTTTTTTTCTTATTCTTTATTTTATGGGCAAATAAGTTATTTTGAAAGTTTCATTAATTTATTTTTCTCTCCATTTTAGCTCACTTTTGGTAGGATGAAATTTTTAAAATTTCAACAGTCTCTTTTCTTCTCATTTCTTTTCTTTTCTTTCCTAGAAAAACTCACAAATAAGTAATAAATTCTAAAATCTATTCTTTACTTCCCATTTCACTCCATCAAAACGGACCGTAAATTATGCCGGACTTGATCTTATACATCCTCTACAACATATTTATACTAGCTTGAGCATTAACTATAGTATATCTTCCTAAAAGTCTAACATTAATAGTCATACAACTTCCCAATGGTTAAAGCACAACTTACAAAAGCATACTAATAACAAAAATACTTTTCAATCACCAACACATTGAATACTAAAAAGACTTTTCAATCACTAAGACATTGAATTGGCATATCGGGCACTATATCCTGGGTCCGTTTGGCTTGCAAAAATTTGTTGAAAATCTCCAAAAATTTCTATAAATCTCTGTTAACTTTATATCACATCAACTTTTTTCTCTCACTGCACGCATTACGAATTTCTCCCAAACCACAATTTATCTCAATTTATCTCATTTTTTCTTACTCCAAACAAACCCCCTATCACATATCGAATGAATCAGTAAAGGTGTGTTTCAATGAAAGTTTCAATTTTCATTGAATTGAGCCATGAAAACTAGTCATTTTGAACATGCCACGGTGCAGAACCCAAACTTCCGTCGTGTCAACAAATATTTCCAGTTCACCATTCTAAATAATATGAGTAGTGACACAAGCTATAATCTTATGACTAACAGAATCATACCATAAAAATCCTTGCATATAACATTGGCACACTATTCAAACCAATGAGGCAACTCCAAAAATAAATTACTTATTGTCCCACATAATTCTCAAATTTGTGACTATCTTCATAAGAGAGCTCTTTAGAACTATGACTAAGTCTTGACTAAAAGATTCCACACATGTCGGATCAAATGGACAAGCTAGAAAGGTAAGTGGCTTTGGAAAATAACCATTAATCACAATTTACAAGCCACTAAATTGTGTCTCAGTAATTCGGGGCGGTGATGGTTATGGTAAAGTAGGGGCAATTGCTCTCACCCATTAAAAAAAAAAAAAAATTATACATATTTTATCGTTTATCATTTATCCAACTTCATATATTTTTGTTTAGATAATCCTTATCATTTTTTTTTAGAAAGGCTTTTTTTTATCATTTATTTTTTTAATCCAACTTTAGTGTCTCTTTTTTTTTTTTTTTTTTGTCCCACTTCAGATTTTTGTGATAGGTATTATCATTTTTTAGATAGGCGTTTTTTTCCTTTTTAAATTCAATATAGAGCCTTATCAAATATTCCATCTCAAAATTTTTAAGTTTGGCCCCGCCCCCACCACCTTTTCTATTTCCGCCACGGTCGGTAACGAGAATAGGAAACTGGGATGGGTAGAAAAAAGATACACACACACACATCCTCATTAAAAGGAAACAGCATCATTAAAAATAATTAGATGTAAATTATGTAATAAAAACGTAAAAACCACAATCCAATTTCGTAAGCTCCGCAGAAGAAAGTTACCATTTTTTTGGCACTTCGCATGTGAATGTTTTTTTTTGCTTTTCCATGTTGTAAAGAAATAATAAACCAAACGGGTCATCAAAACCATATTAAATCATCTACTTAAAAACCTCCAAAACATTTCCATAGCCAAGAATGAAATTAAATTAATTTCAGGCCCAAAATGGGTCAAGTAAGAAAAAGGGTCACCTGAGTCGAGATCTACCCCAAGGCTGCCCATAAGCCCTTCTGTATCTGTTCAATATCTCAACTTCAGAGTACTCAACTCCATATTTCTCACCAATCTGTCGGTAAATCTGAAACAAGTAAATCAAGAAAGTAATCAGTGTAACCCAAATACACACGTGCACAGATAGAGTCATTAAAGAAACGGGTATTGTGTATATCAACGAAAGAGAAGGAAATTAAGCCAATTATATATATATATATATATATATATATATATATATATAGAGAGAGAGAGAGAGCGAGAGAGAGAGAGAGAGAGAGAGAGAGAGAGAGGGTGCCTGCGCCATGGGCTGAGAGGGGACAACAAGAGTGCCAACAGCGTCAACCAAGACAGCCTTGTGAGTGATGCCGCCATAGAGAGCCCTCCTGTAATCCTCGTAATCTTTCAAACCCAGAAATCTCGAACCCAACTCCTCCGACTCGAGAGGAGCCGCCCCCGCCGAGGACGAGAATGACCGACCAAAGGCTCCAAATGGGCTCCGAATCTGGTTTCCGACGCCGTTAGTGCATGACCCACCAGCGAAATTCGGCGTTTTGTGGATGAGGCTGCTCAGAACTCCGGTGATCTTCGCCCTCGTCGCCATTAGAGCCATCTCTGAACTACATTTGATGTCGTTTCAGCCAAATTCTTTCATGCAATTGCCCTCTCTCTCTCTCTAAAACGCTTCTCTCACTTACTCTATCTCTCTCGTCTGCAATTCTTGGTGCTTTCGATCCGGTTGAAGGCCAGCGTTTGGCACTGGGCAGAGTCATAAAGAAAGAAAGCCTGCTGAGATAGTGATGATCATTTTTCGAATGCCCCGGTAAATTTCATATATTACGAACGTACCCCTCATCGCAAATGTATATATAATTAAAGTATACCTATTGGATTCTATAAATGTACCGACAAATAACTCGTAACTATCACGCTCAACTAAAATGTTAAATATTAATTAGTTAATTTTATTAATTTAAATTTAAAATTAAAAATTAAAAAAAATCACTCCTACAAGAGTAATTTTATTTAAATATTTGTAAAAATAAAAAAATAGAATGATGAATGCAGAGAGTACCATGCATGAGTTGATAATAAACTTTTAATTAGTTTTATCAAAATAATTCAAATAAGAAATATTATTATTAGCCATATGTACTTTATAAAATAAAATAAATATAGTAATGTGACTAATTAAAATTTAGAAAAATAATTACTCTCGAGTCTAATTAATATTTAATATTTTTTGTATTTTAAAATTTTAAAAATACTAAAAGTTATTGTTATAAGAAAAATAACTTAATTATTATTTAATATGTTTTATTTTTTTCGTTTAGCAACATTTTTTATTTTCATTTTTAATTTAAATAATAATGTAATTAAAATATATAAATTTAATATTCATATTAAATTTTTAAGCCAATGAATCCTCTTTTAGAACCCATAAGCAAGTGAATTATATTTCAGAATTCAAAAAAGTAAGTCCATTTTAAGAACATATAAGTTTTTTACATTTATTTTTTATTAAAATTATATGTCATAATTCTAGTGCTTTTATAGGCCAAAAAAAATGTGAATTGTGTTTTATTGATATGGGATAAAGAAATAAAATTTTCGTGAATGTAAAAAAATTTCAGTCATTCGTTAAAAAATTAAACTCAATCTTAACCGTTGAATCTTAGTTTATCAGATGAACATTTTTAAAATGTATTGAGTTTTATTATACAGATTTTTTTCAATTATTATTGATTTTTTATAAATTATTTGACCAAAATTATTTGAACGGGTCGTTTAATTATATTCGAATAGATTATGTTAACTTAAAAGTTTGACACAATATAAGAAACCTATTCGAACAGTTCATTCAGTTACGTTCAAATGAATTTTGTAAAAAATTTTAAGTTTACTCTTTAAACATGAAAAATTACTTACGTGTTATAGTTTTATTAATTTTTTATCTTTTATACATTTCTTTAATTGAGAAATTTTTATTTTTTAAATTTTTATTAATTTGACATTTGTTATAATTTACAAATTAAAATATAAGAAAATAAAATTAATAATTAAAAAAATAAAAAAGATTGAATACTCCTTCTTAAATGAAGGTTAAGGCAGAGAGAGAGAGAGAGAGAGAGAGAGAGAGAGAGAGATTGTGTGAAGATGCAGTGAACGTGCAGAAGAGTAAGGTTAAGGCAGTGAATGTGCAGAAGAGTATTAAAGGCAGGTTCAGAAAGACTAATCTGATATATGTGTATGTTTGTGGGGGAAGGTGGGAGCTCGCGGGGAAAGTTTTGTTGAGAAAAAATTTCAACCACTTGTTTGTACGTAAATTCAATTTTAGCCTTTAATTATAATTTATGGGAGGAATATTTTTATAATATACTATATTTTATTATTTAGATTTATAATAAAAAATGATAAATACAATCTATTTTTAACTTCTCAAACGCTGCATTGCTATCAGCTCTCGATCTCAATCTTTATCCTTAAATATAAGGGTTATTAGTAAAAAATACCACAAGCAATGTCCCTATCGCTTATACATTTCTCTACTTCATTCCTAATAATATATTTAGTTCTCAATAGTTAGCGAATGAGAAAACCAGTTCTTATGTATAAAAAATTAATTTTTTTAAGTGGCCCAACTGCCACATCATCAAGTAAGAGGGGTCACATCAAATTTTGAATTTCTAAAAAAATAATTACTATATTTTGAAATTCTAAAAAGAATAATCATTGCATTTATTGATAATAATTATATTATTTTAAAATATTAAAAATTTATTACATCAGCAAGTAATACTTATCAATCCCTACTTATAATTGTTAAATTAGACTTTATAATAGTGACATACACCCTATTTTATATATGTAAATGGGAATTTACTTTTGGAATTAATTATTTAACACAAGTTATTCTATTTCCTTTTTTTTCTTTTAAATGTTCTAAGTAAAGACAATTTTTACTAAAAAAAAACAAATTAAAATTCAAATGAAATATCAAAATTCACCTCGAGAAAAGGAGCAACAACTTTTTTTCCCCCGATATGGCAAGGATTACATATAAGGGAATTGAGCTATTTCCCTCTAATTTTGAACATCATGCATGCGAATCTCTATAAATCGAGCAATGCGCTTGACTAAAAATGAATAATACATTTGTTTTGTTACAAATTTGAACCTATGAATTTTATATATATCCCATGTGAGTTAATTATAGAGTTTTGTCAATAAGCAATTAACTGATTTAGTTCAAAAGTTTGGATTTGTTTTAGCTTACAAAAATACTCATCTGGCACATTTTAATGTCTATAAAGTAATTTTTAATAGCATTAAAATATCTAAAACAATGTCAATATTGCTAGGTCCTAGAAATTCGTGTCAAATTTATAAAGTATGATGATTTGAAAATTCTAGATGACCAATCCAAACAAGACACTTGACTTCTCTACGGCCAAGAGAATTCCAATTGAAATTGTAGTCAAAATATGTAACATATTTTTATGTTCATATATTCATAGTCAATTCACTCAATTATTCACTTCCTTGTTTTTGTAGACTTGAAACATTGTCCTATGTTTGGAATATAAATACATGGAGTAAAAGAAAAAAATAAAGAGAAAATAAAATTTATAACTTATGCAATTTTTTTTTTTACATTTATGATTTACGTAAATAAAAGTCCAACTTTGTTAATAAATATTCATTTATTTTAGATTTATTTTTTAGTTCAATAAAATAAAATTGACATTTTCCCTTTATTTTTATTCCCGTCATTTTCTTTTACTTTTTCTTTTTCCTTACAAATCCATGATTCAAACATAACCTTAATGAATTTCTTTTTCAATTTGAAATTTATGATATTTCATTACTAATTGTTTCTCTCCTTAACCTAACCTGAGTTTCACCAAAGTAATAACATTTGAGGGTGTTTGGAGTTCTAGATTTTTCAAAAAATTTCAAAAAAGCTCTAAAACTTTTTAATTTCTTCTAACCAAAATTTATTATATGTCATTTTCATATCACTTCAACATTAACTTTTAATTTTTTTAAACTTTTTTAGAATTCCAAACATCTCCTTTATTAGTAATAAATTGAAAAAAAATAAAACTAAATGCACTCAATTTGTAGTCTTTCATGTTCATAGAAATACTACTTAAGTATCCACTTTGCAAGATGGCATTGTAAAATATTAAAAGTAGAGTTTAATAAGCATTTTTTAATTAAAAACTCAATATGAATTGACATTGTTTATGAGAAAATATTATTTGTTAAGAAAATAAGATGAAAAAATTATATTAAAATAGTGAGACGGTAATAATTTTATAAATGAAATTTATTTTTATCGGTTTTTTATATTAAAATATAAATATACTCTGTGAGGCATAAAAATAGCTTGCTCGACCATAAGAGTGGTCCGCCGACCATAATTTACACCATCCGAACAGGGAGTATATTCTAATTAAATTGAGACTAAATAGTTTGCTAGTTACGTTGTATAATTATTTTATGTACTACACTACCACATGACTCTCGAAGCTTACATTATCTAGCATTTAATGTTAACCACCCACCTCCACTTTAAGTCACATCAAAATAAAGTGATAGTCAAATCAACAGAAAGCAAGATAGGCACTTCATCTATAAATACCAAAAACCAAGACAGCGTAAGGGTTTTTCTTTCGGCTCCTTTTTCTCTGATCTTCTTCTCTCTCTTTCTCTTTACTTACATGAGCTTATCATCTATACGAGAAATTGACTTAAGTATCGGAGTGTCCTTGGTCAGGGACCAACTCCGACCGCTTTATTTTACTATATTCTTACTTGCAGGTCGTCGGGAGGAAATTTCAATAAACAAATGAGAGAATGGGTCTACGGAGAAGAAAGTAAAATTATTGCCAAACGTACTCTTATCTAAGTAATTTTTATTGTCTTACCCTATTTTTTATTGCAATTTTACATTCTCATTATGGGCCTCCCTTTCTCCGAGCCGCCGACGAGGCAAACGGGAGAGCTGATGTGGCAGATGAAGATGGTCATTAGGATTCGCGTCAGCAAATTATCGCTCCATCATCTTTCGGAGCAAGTCCCATTCACGTGGGGCCCACATCGGTACATTGATGATTGGCCGTTGAAGGGCATTTCTGACCTCCTACGATTGAATTTGTATCCATACGCTCACTCGCTTGTGTATGCAGTCAACTTTTTTCATCAGTAGCAACAAAAATTACACGAGACAAAATATAAATATTTTTATAATAAAATTATTAAAAATATTCACGATAACAAAATAAATTTGTGAGAATAACTTAAAAAATAAAATTATTTTTAAAAAATTAATAATTTTAGTAATAAATTAACTTTATCCTTGTCAGCAATTTTTTTGCTTTGAGCAAAAGTCAATGAGATGTTAATACAAGGGAGCGTTTGGAAATATAATTTTTAACAAAAAAATTATCAATTTTTAATTTTTGAGTGTTAGGCAAACTATCAATATTTGCCACTTTTTTACTCAGTCATAGTAATTTCTTAACTTAAAAATTACCAAAATTATTATAAATTATCAAAAATTGTTAAAAATTACTAAAAATTATCAAAATTTCACGCAACACTCAAAAATTACAAAAAGTTATTGAAAATTGCTAGTTGATTTACCAAATACACAAAACTAACAACTTTTGAAAAAAAATATTGAGAATATGTTTGTTTAGGGGTTAATGAAGGATAAAAGGATACTAAATTTTATTGGGGTAATTTTTATCCTCCATTACATTAATCTGGATACAAGGGTAACAATTACCCTGAGGTAACGATTACCCCCTTATGAGGGTAAATTGTTACTCAATAAGGGAGGTGGGTAATAGAGGTTAATGAAAAAATTTTATTTTTTTTATTACCCCAATAAAATATTTCTTTACACCCTTACAAAACCCTTGACAATATTCTCTTATATAATTAATAAATATTATAAAATATAATTCATTTAATTTAATTAAAATTAATTAATTATTAAATTATTTTATTAAAATAATATTAAATAAATAATAGTTCATTATTAAATTAATGTATTATATCTTATTAAATTAATATTATTTAAATATTAATTGTGATAATATTATGTATTTTTAAAATTAAAATTAACGTTTAATGAATACTAATTACTTATTAAAATAATTTATTTTATTAAAATATCTTATTAAATAAAAACTATTCATAAATAATTATTTATTAGATTATGTATTGTATTAATATAATTTACTAAAAGTAATAATTTATTTAAATAAACTAAATTTATTTGTTTTATTAAATTATTTTATCCAAATAAAAATAATTTTTAAGAAATAATATTTCATTATTAAAATTAATTACTATTGAAATATTAATCTATGATAAAAATATTTTTACAATTAAAATTTTATTTAAATTTATATTAAAATAATATATATTTTATTAAATTAATGATTATTAAAATAATAATTATTATGATGATTTATTTTATTATAATATTATACTAATATTAAATATCAACTTTTACCCTATATCAATTTACCTTTATTTAAAACACAATTAACTTTTATATTTTTAAAATTTTCAACATTCCAAATATAATATAATTATTACTGGATAATATTACTTTTTCAATCCAAATATAAGTATAATGAACTTATTACTCCAGTAACTATTATTAGGGTAATAATTACTCCGATAATTTTTTACCCTCAAATTTTTGCCTTGTACCAAACATGTCCTAAAAGTTACTAAAAATTATTATTCCAAACGCCTCCCTTAATGGGGTAGAATAAACTACTCGGAGTATAAAAGAAATGGACCAAAAATTTTAGGGTCCATTTGGTATGCTTATTTTTGAATAATTTTTTATTTATATTTTTAAAATTAAGAAAAATAACTTAATATATATATATTTTAGAAAATTAAAAAAGGATTTTACACACAAAATACAAAATGATTAAAAGTCGTTTTGAGTTTTTTGACCCAAAATAAGGAGAATCCAAAACACAACAGGCAAAAAATGTTAAATCAAATGTAATTTCAGTATTTTTAAAAAATATGAATTGTAAAATAGTAAATAAAAACAAAAAATAGAAAATAGAAGTACAATTCAAATGCTACCTTATTATTTTGAATTGAAACAAATTACTATAATCTGTTGTACATAAAATAAATTACGTGGACTCATTTGGATGCTCTAAAATATTCCATAAAATTCTATAAATTTCTATAAAATTTAAATTTTTTACTCATTATATAAATTACGATGTTACAAATTTTACAAATTTATGCTAACTTTTACAAAATGCTAATAAATATTTTAGATTAAAAATACATCCGCCCTTCTCACTAATTGGTTACTTGTTTAAATGAATAGCTATGAATTTACCACCTCATTGGCTTTCTAATTGGCAATCTTGGCAATCAAATAAGTTACCTTAGAGGGTGTTTGGAGTGAAAACTATAATATAAATTATAGCATCATAATTCGTATAGTGTATAAAAAATTTAAATTTATAGAAATTTATAAATATTTGTTATGGTTTATAGAGTTCTAAACGAAGCTTTATGTTGATTTTGCCTCAAACCAAGGCAAGTTAATATGTGCATTAATTTTAATGACAAATTATTATTTTAATAGTCATTAACTTTAGTTTTAATAAAATAAATTATTATAATAGTATATTATTTATTCAAAATTAGTTTATTAAAATTTTTTAATAAAATAAATTATTTTAGTAGGATGCAATAAAATTATTACAGTGTTTTGTTTAGAGCTCAATACTAGTAAGCTGGTTACGAAAATAAAAAAGAATCGAGCACAATAAAACAATTTTAGCGTTTGTATTTTGAGCTTAAATTTTTTAAATAATTTTTTATTCTTTGGAAAATAAAAAATAAAAATAAGTATATCAAGTATGTTTTAGTTATCCATATATATACATATGTAGACATTAAAAGAAGGAAAAAAAAACACTATACTAAAACATCAAACGAACCATTATAAGTTTGGACTCTTGTGGAAAGGCAATTATTTTATTGTGCAAGAGTTTTGTTTTTGACCAAAGATTTTTAGTTAATGTTGCTGATTATGCATCACCATGTCTTCGTATGAATAATATAATATGAAAAATGTAAAATGCACACTATGGTACCGTTTGGTGTGCTAAAAAATTAAAAAAAATTTTAAAAAATTCTGAAAATCTCTAAAAGTTATTTACTTTTTATCTCACTGCATAAATTATAAATCCACAGCTTATCTTATTTTATTTCATTTTTTATCACTCTAAACACACGCTATAATATGTTTGCGCAGTTGAATGTCAAACTAGGGGTTAAAGCACTGGGCCGTTTGACACCACCAAAAAATAACAACTAAAGAAAAATTTAATTTTACACGTACAAGTGATACATGGTAAAATAGTAGCTAGGGAGCATTTGGATCACAATTTTTTATAATTTTTGTTAAAAATTGTTAATTGTAATTTTTGGTGTGTTTTGTGAAATAAATAATAATGTTTAATAACTTTTTATAACATTTAAGTGTTTGGTAAAATATTTGATAATTTTTCGCATTTTTTAATAATTTTTGGCAATTTTTAGTAATTTTTAGCAAGTTTTAGTAACTTTTGAGTTAAAAAGTCATTGTAGCAGAGCAAAAAAGTAACAAAAGTTGATGGTTTACCAAACACTCAAACATCAAAAGTTGGTAGTTTTTTGTTAAAAATTTTACTACCACATGGCCCCTAGAGTTAGGTTTCATAAAAATTTGTAAAAGTTAGAAAAAAATTAAAAAGAGTATAAAAAATCAGAGAATATTAAAGAAAGTTAAAGAAAATTAAATTTTTATTTGGTGAGACAAAGTTAAAAAACTGATAAAATTTGGTATTTTTCAGTCAGCTAAATGGCCCCATTTAATAATGATATTGTTAATTTGTTAATTTAACTGATAAAATATTGAGTTTGTCCCCATTGGTCATTAGTTCAAGTCTTCTTAGAGCTACTAGAGGACTTACTTAGTTGCTAACTTTAAAACTTTAGAGATTAATCGAGATGCGCATAAATTTGTCTGGACATCCTAAATCAAAAGAAAAAAAAAAAATTTGAATCCCAAGCCTATCAAATGACATCGGTTGACTTATACATTTATTTGGTAGTATTAAAATATTTAGCCTGTATTTTTGTAGTGATCTTAAATTATACATCTGTACGTACGTGTATATTTAATTTGTTATGCTATTTGTGACGGAGGAAATATAATTCACATGTACCCATGTTATGATGTTAACTTTCTAATAATTAATGAACGTGATCTAAACTAAAGTCATACTTGGTTAATATACATATAGAAGGAGGTGCCAATTTTTTCTGTTATATTATGTTTGGTTTGATACAGAAGTGGAAGGAAGAAAAATGAGTTGGAGAAGAAGAAAGGAATTGTCATTTTTTTTTTTTTTTGTTTGGGTTGGAAAAAAAAAATAATGGTGAAAGAAAGGAAAATATTTTCCTTTCAACCTCGCCAATTTGTCCAACTTGGGAGGAAAGGGGAGAGAGCAAAACGTTAGAAGTGAGTTCCACTTATTTTTTTAAATAATATAATTTATACAAAACTTTAATTGTAATATATATTATTCACACAAATTTTTTTCTCTCAAAGCAAAAAATAAATGAAAAATTTTTAATGTTTGAGAAAGAAATACCCAATCACTTATTTTTTTTTTTCTTTTCACCCACCTCTTCAATTCTTCTAGCCAAATGTAGTGATAATACCATGAGTCCCACATTAAAAAGCAATCGAGAATTGTGATAATTTATAAGTGCCTAACTCAAAGTAAACACTATTTGTTAAAAGAATGGGTAAACTATAAAAAATATCCCGACAGTTTATCCTCGGTATCACTTTGATCTCACACGTTTCAATTACAACAGTCAAATCCCTACACTTTCGGTTAAGTATCAATTTACTCATTCTGTTAGTTTTTTTTTTTTGGTAAATAAGTGTATTGGTCCTTCTGTTAGTTGACCATTAGAAATAACCGTTAGATTGAGGATAAAATGGTAATTTCATTTATAATTTACCTTCAGTGTCACTTTCAATTTAACGGTTGTTTTTAACGGTCAACTAATGGAATGACCGAATTGATAATTGACCGAAAGTGTAGGGATTTAACTGTTGCAATTGAAATGTGTGGGATCAAAGTGATATACTGAGGGTAAACTGTAAAAGTATTTTTTGTACTTTATCCTAAAAAAATTTACTATACGTGGACGAAAATTGGCCATCATCACATAGTATTATGCGTGAATGGATCATCTATTATCAATAATCAAAGCTAAAAAAAATAAAAATAAAAATAAATAATTAATTAAAAAAAGAAGAACAAATAATGCGTTAAAATATTAATTGTGCTGTGATTATCTTATTGATCTAAGAGTTAAAAACCTTCATTTCTTGATTATTTCAAGCTTACCGAAATAATTATTTTATAGACCCTTCTTAACATTCATTGCTCGATAACACAATCTCTCGAATCACCAAATACATGCATGCTCATAAAAATGGTTTTTTTTTTTTTTTTTTTTTTTTTGTAAATTCAATGCGATTTTTCCATTATCTTCATTTTTAGGTAAATATAATAGTACATTAACATGTTAGCTGCTCACTTTTTTGTTAGATTTGTTCATTTATTTTTTATAAGATTTCTTATTTTATCTTACTGCTATATGAAAGTATGAATATTTTAAAAAATAATTTTTAGACAAAATTAGTTTAATAAAAATCATAAATACTTAAAAAATTTCATAATTAATCCATATACTTTTTTTAACAAAAAATATCTTCGTAAAGATTACAAATACTTAGAAATACGAAGGCATGGCTTGGTGGTAATAAAATAGAGAACTCTGGGCATTTGAATAACGAAATTGAAATTTAACTTCCTCGTAAAGAGTTCCGAGCGAAGAAGCGGAAGTATTTGCATTTACATGACAAACGAAGAAGATAATTGAATCCGCCCAAGATGTCCGGCCCACGGCCACAATCATGGGCCCCCCACTTTGTTTCATGTTATTGTCTCCAGCGTGGAGTGATGTAAGGGTGCGTTTGGAATCAGAAGAAAATAATTTTTGATAATTTTTATTTTATTTGGTATTTGGCGATACCGCAAAGATTGTTAAAAATTATAAAAAATTTCTTCAACTTTTTTACCAAACAACTAAAAATTTCTAAAAATTTTCGAAAAATTTTCCAATTTTTTACTAAAAATAAAAAGTTATTAAAAATTTCTAAAAGTTATTAAAAATTTTTACCAAACACTCAAAAGTTTTTAAAATTTTTTATTTATTTTATAAAAAACATAAAAAGTTGTACCTAACATCTTTTTCCATAAATTCACCAAAAGTTCTTAAAAATTTCACTTCCAAATGCACCAAAAATCAATTACTTCAAATTTCGTTAGAGTTGAATTTGATTATAAATTTAATTAAAGTATAAATAAGAGGGCATTTGAAGTGATAAAAATGAAATAATTTGTGAGTTCATAATCTGTGTAGTGAGATAAAAAGTGAATAATTTTTAAAAATTTTTAAAATATTTTAATATTTTCAGTGCATCAAATGCATCTTAAATTAAATGTGAACTATAATTTTAAATTTTTAATATTATTAAATTTAATTTGATAAACTAATACTTGATAAATTTAGTATAAGATATCAAACTAATCAAACTTGAACAAAGATAGATTTGATCATAGAATCATTGGAGTTTGACTTAGAAGATAGATGAGACCAAATTTAAACTTTTATTTAAATTCGTTAAATTTAAAAATTTTTATTTAATTATCTTACTGCCCAATTCAATTTAATTTATTTACACCCCTACTCTTGTGGCTAATTTTTCAACTTAGCCAGAAGTTTTTTGTATACGACAGTCTAAAATTGATTTCTTCAACAAATAACGTTATAGGGTGCATGTGGAGTGACAAAAAATGAGATAAGATGAGATAAAATAAGATAAATTATGAATTCGTAATTCGCACAATAAGATAAAAAGTAAATAAATTTTATAATTTTTTTAACATTTTTTAAAATAAATAAAAAAATTTCCATAAAATTTTATAAAATTAAAAATTTTTATTTACTTTACAAATTAGGAGATTGTAACTTTTACAAAATTTATACTAACTTTTTTCACACCAAACAACCTCTTAATAGTTATGAAATAATTTGTAGGATGATTTTTTTGTTTATTTATTTTATTTTATTTTCATGTTTCGTTAATGTAATAGCCTACAATTAGATACTGCATTTGGTTGACAAAAAATTGCAGGTTTTGGTGTTTTTTTTTTTTTTAATTATTTTCACGTTAAGCTGCCAACTCAATAGTTCTTGAAATTTGTTAAAAATTTTTATAACTTTTTATCAAATAATTAAAAAGTTACTGAAATTTATTAAAAATTTCTTTAATTTTCTACTAAATAATAAAAAATTAATAAAAATTTTTAAACATTTTAAAATTTTACCAAATGTACAATAAATTTTAATTACTAAAATTTGCTAAAAAGGTTTGCTTTTTGTTCAATCAGACGCATACCCATCCGCCCAATTTGGACGAGTGCTATTTGAATAGAATAAAATTAATTTAATTAAGTGGC
This sequence comes from Vitellaria paradoxa, assembly GCA_019916065.1. Lineage (NCBI taxonomy): Eukaryota > Viridiplantae > Streptophyta > Magnoliopsida > Ericales > Sapotaceae > Vitellaria > Vitellaria paradoxa. The sequence goes on along the minus strand of CM034235.1, from coordinate 15,229,944 downwards.
ATTTCATTTACTTTTCTGTTTTTTATTTTTGTTTTAAGTGTTAAAAATTTTAAAATGAGAAAATAAAAAATACTCTATTTTCCTTATTTTGAGAATTTTCTTATTTTTTATTAAAAATTCTCAAAATAACTTTTTTACTATTTTTCATTTTATGTGTAAACTTATGTTCTATTTTTGAAAATAAATTTTAAAATATAAGTAACTAAATAAGTTTTGAGCTATTTTTTATTGTTTTTAAAAGCACAAAATAAAAAATGAGCTCGAAACAGAAAATAAAAAATAAAAATAAAAAATAAAAAATAAAAAATAAAAAAATAAACCAAATAATATCTTACTTTTGCAGGGTTAAAATAATGTTTTTTTAGAATATCTAAACGAATTTTTATATCTACAAGTTGAGAAAAAAATAGAAATGCATAATTTTTTCCTTTTGACTTAAAAAAAAAGAAATAAAAATGCAAACGTCTGGTGCTAATTCTAAAAAAGAAAAAAAAAAAAAAAGAGTGGTTGAGTGTTGGAAATTGTTTTCAAATTCTAACATTTATATAAAAGCTGCGTTTGGTGCAAAAAAAACTTTTTGAAAATTTCTGAAAATCTCTGAAAATTTTTAAAAAGCTCTATAAAATTTTATACATTTCTGTCATCTTAAAATTCAAAAAACGTTCAATATCTTTCAATTAAAAAGCCGATAACCAGAATTCGGTTAATCAAATAACAAAACTTTTTTCGTCATTCTCACCATAGATTCCTAAGTTACCAAATGACACTCATTTTGACTATTTTTTGTGGCGTTTTTAAAACCGTTCTAACGGATTGTAGAAACTGTTTCGACGGAATCACACGGATAACTTTCTTCCAAATGATTTTTACAATCCGTTTAGACGGATTGAGTATAAAGCAGTAATGACTGCTTAAAATTTTGAATTTATCCAAACGAAAATTCGATCCATCAGAACAAAATTTTACTATTTATTTTTAAAAAATTCGATTTGAATGGTGTGCATTAAACACAAAAATTCTCAAACTATATTTTATCTTATTTTTTGATGCGTCAAATACAGCTAAAATAATAAAAATAAAATAGACGAATATAACTTGTAGAAAAATTGAAGCCACACACGATAAGATGAGGGTGAAAAATCACGAAGATTAAAGGGTTCGTGCAATAATTGATGGGAATAGTGGCTGATATCGTCCCTTTTTCGTATGTGGGGCCCATCTCAAAAGATATGTGGGCCCGGATGTCCAGCTAAAATCAGATAACGCAAGGACACGGGCACATTGGGGCCCACTACCTCTTGAAGTTGATGCAGATAGTTTCTCAGATTTTTATGGTCAGAATGAAATAGGGCCCCAAACCAACAAAAACCACGCCATTTGTTGACCTTTCCCTTCCAGATTGGTTCAGTAAGACTGTGAGGTGAAAGCAAAAAAAAAAAAAAAAGGTGCCGTGTCTCAGATTCGGTTGACTCATTAGACAGTTATATCATTATCGAATTGTTAGGTGTTTGATGAGAAAAAGATAGGAAGCAGTGTCTGCCGTGTGTCACGTTGAATTAAAATCAGACGAATCAAATGCCATTACATATTTTTAGGGTGAATTTAGGCTCCGTTTGACTTAAAATAAAACGTTAAAAAATTTTATAAATTTTGAATAATTATTCTATTTTTAATTTTTTTGTCATTAGTAATTTTAAAAAATTTTAATATTTCGTTAAAAAAATAGAAAAATTTAAAAATAGATTAACTGAATGTGTAAATTTTTTATACAATTATATTTTTTGTGTCGAAAACTTTCAAATGAGTACCATTATTGCTATTTTTTTATAAATTTTTTTGAATCCATGAGAACGGATTTGGAAAACTATTTTCACGGTTTTTGACTTTTCAGAAAAAAGGCGCTCAAATTAACCCCAAACCACATTTTATTTTAATTTATCTTATTTTTTCTAACTCTAAACGAGACCTTAGAGTGATAAAAAGTTAGATAAAATAAGATAACGTAAGATAAATTGTGAATTTGTAATTCGTGTAGTAAAATAAAAAGTGAATAACTTTTAGAGTTTTTAAGTATTTTTACCCTTTTTTAGAGTTTTTGATTACTCCAAATGAAACTTTAATCTTAAAAACGTGTGAATAAATCTAGACTGTTAAATTTTGATTCAACGGCTCTCGACTTAATGTTCGAGACTGATATTGCTGTCCAATATCAGACTCTCACATTCGTTTAAGGACAGCACTTCATAATTGATTTTTTATATTTTTATTTTTTTTTCAAATCGAGAAGGAAAATAATAAAGGCACAATTTCGAGTTTTATATTCTATTATAAATCTCTATAAAATTTTAATTTTGCATACGGCATAAATTATGAAATTATAATTTTTAATAATTTATATTAAGTTTTTACCACTATAATCGCACCTTATGTTTGACAACTCGTGGTTCTATGACTTGAAGAGTCAGCATCGAACTTCATATCCTTGACGAATGATAAATTCAATGGGTGAGCATTTTGGGATAAGAAAGGAACTGGGCAAAAAAAAAGGAAAGCCGGGGGGGGGGGGGGTGTGGTTCCATCAAGATTCCTGGAAAGAGAAATGGATCACAAGACCCAGAGAGGATAGATCGCATCTCGAGAATGGTTTTTAACATTCATAGGCAAGCAAGTCTTGGAAAGAGAAATGTATCACAGGACCCAAACGATAGATCACATTCTGACAATGGTTTTAAACATTCATAGTATTAAAATATATATATATATATATGTTCTCGTTGATTTGGTTTTACAGTCTATAAAACTAGTTCAATATACGAAGAGTTTGAAATTTAAGTAATAAAAATTAGAAAAAAGAAAAGTATAAGATAAATAATAACCGATGCAGGTATTAAACGGATTAGAATTTTTAAGAACGGTTTAAAGTTAAATTTTATTTTTAACATTTAGAGTACAACTAACAAATTATAGAAAAAGGGAGATGAATAGTGAAAATTTTGTTTAAACGGTGAACATATTTTAATAAAAGATTTTTAAAGTTTTGTGCAAAACTTTTAAGAAATTTATAAAAATTATAAAGATTTGTGTAAATTTATAAAAATTTTCAGAATTTTTCAATAATCCAAATGACTCCATAATTTTGACGAATAATTATCAACTTAAGCAGAGGAAGTAAATTTCTATCTACTATATGAGATATCTTTGTGAACTTTAGAATAAATTTCATGATCAAATTAATTGGACTTGTTATTTGTGGCCTCAGTAAGATTTTGAATTGTATATTGAATTGTAATCCCATATTGGAAAGTTCTAGCTATTTAGGTTGTCCCAAAAATACGTTAAATCAATTTATATTTTTCTATGCCTAATATAATATTTGAAGTAACGTGCATCTTTAAAATATATAAAAATGTAACATAACTTTACTACTACATTATTTTTATTGTAATTATCTACTCGTGTATTATATATATAAGGTAAAATATCTTCTGTGTCTCCTTATATGTAAATCCACGTCACAATTATAAATGATCTTTTAATATTATAAACTTAAATTAGATAAATACTTCATCACCCCTTTAGAATAATTAAGGTGTAACAAAAGATAGAAAAACACTACTATAAGAGAGGTCAAAGGAGACTCAATACATGGACAACTTCGAAATAAGATTAATAATTTTAAATATTTATTATTTTTTTCCTTGATAAATTCTTAATTCAAATAAAACCTGAACCTCGTAAAAATTTTCACTATTCTTACTTACATTTAGATATTAATTATACGCGAAATGTTACGCTTATATTCACATGTTTACACCTTTATTTATACTCAACCAAAATGACGTCATTTTGATTTAAAAAAAAACAAAAACAGAATTCAAAACCAGATCCTCAGTGCAAACTGGATCAATAGGGACTAGGCGGATCGGCGCAGTACTTTGACTCGTTCTCATGGCGAAGAAAAGCTTGGATCGGTCTCCATTTCCAATCACCGAAGCATTGTCCCTAAAATCCAATTTGAAGATCTCGGAACAGCCATCTCTCAATAAATTCAAATTTAAATCCCTCAAATTTCTCTCACCCACCAAAACTTTCGACCCTTGAGAGAAATTAATGGTTGCCAGCGACATTTTGGTGTTTGAGACCGCTTTCATTTCATCGATTTCTCCCACCACTGTGGTGGTTGTCTTCCTTATCGGCTTGAACCAGTTCAAGGTTTTCCTTAGCCGCAAGTCCAAACTTTTCCTCACCGTGAGAACGAGTCAGAGTAGTATTCTCGAGTTTGCGCCCATCTGTCTCGTCCCCATTGATCTAGTTTGCGCCAATGCCGCGGATCCATATCGCAAGAATTGACTTGGGTTCCATGCATTGAAGGATCTGGTTTTGAATTTTTTCTTTCTTTTTTTTTTTTCACCGAAATAATATCGTTTTAGTCTGAATGTAATGAAGGGTGTAAGCGTATCGTTTTGCTAATTATACAGTCAATTCAATTTTGCAGGCAGACTGCCAATTTCTTGCACGCCAACAAAAGGCATCTTTACAGACCCAATCCACAAATTTCCATCTCTCTCCTCCACCTCACTAACAAACTTCCATCCATTTCCACTCCTGTCTTCTAAACTCTCCAACACATCACCATCCTCACTCAACCTCACTGCAGCCAAATCACACCATCTCCACTTGGCCAAAAATGAGTATATTTTTGTAATGTCAAAAGGAAGTTTAACCAAAGCATTCCCCACCCAAGAATAAGAGAGAACCCATTTCAAGAATTGGCCTCTCTTTGCATGAATCCCTACCCAAAACTCTCCTTTGAGGTTTCTCTTGATGTTGTCTGGAAATCCTGGAAGTTGATCGGTGAAAACTTCAACTCTCCCTGCAGCAGGTTTTGATGGTTCAAGCCATAGCTTCAGGATTCTGCAGTTGGTGGTGTCTGCAACAAGAATGAAGTCACCATCTTGGCTTAACGCAACTCCATTTGGAAATGTGAGATTGTTGAGAAGAACTGTCGTTTCCTTGGTCTGAGGGTCATATTTCATTAGCCTTCCTGTATTGTCACCGCTAACTATCACCGAGACGTAGTTCCTGTAAATTGAGATGTAAATGCCATGCATGTCTGCTGCTGCTATTGTGTGAAATAAGTAACCATGCATATATATATATATATACACACACACACACACACACATATATTTTAAATTATTTTATCAAAAGTTTGTCTCAAGGCATTTGTGTAATAAAAGCTAGAATTACGCATCGACGTAGAGTGCATGTTATGAGTGTTTTTATTTAAATTGATAAATGTAATGGTAAACTCAAAAGTCAAAATATTATTCTAAAAGTTTTCTTTATCAAATATTTCTGGCAGAATATTGTTTTCCGTATAATAGTATTTTAATGGTACTAGACTCGTTCATTTAACAGTTTTCTAATAGTACTATGTAGGCTCGTTAGCATTGTTTTTTTTTTTGGTTTCTGTTTCTGTTTTTGTTTTTGTTTTTTTTGTTTTTTCAAATCAATTCTTTTCAGTGGAATATTATTTTTCCTCGTCAAATCTTTCTAGTAAAACAACATTTTCCGCATAGCAGTATTTTAATAGTACTAGGCTCGTTCATTTGACAATATTCTAATAGTACTAGCTAGGCAAGCTCGTTCCTGATTGGCCGACAAAAAAAATAACATAATTCCAGTAGATTCTCTCGGTAAAAGATTATGAGATTATATATGGGGCGTTTGGAGATTTTCTTAAAATGAAAGTGTTGTTTAATTAATTTTTTAGTATTTAAAACTTAATCATCAAATTACGCTTTTCAAAAATGAATAATGCGGTTCGTATAGATTTTGGCAGGAGTTTTTTGATTTCTGGGTCAAAGTTTTTGACTTTAAATTTGTTATAACGGATTTTTGATCCCTTTCAACAGATTTACATTAGAATTTTTTGAAAATTATCAAAAAATTTTTGAGATTTGTAAAAATGTTAATAGGTTTTATAAAAATATTATTAGAATTTGTGAAAAATTTATTAGGATTTGTAAAAATTTATTAGAATATGTAGAGATATAAAAATTTATAAAAAATTCACAAAATACAAGATAGATAAAATGTGTTAAAAAATTTTAGAGAATTTCAAAATTTTTCAAAAATTGTTGACTTTTTCTGCGCTCCAAATGCAGCCATAAATTACTGTCCAAAAACGTAATTCATATACTAAAGTGAAGAATAACTAATACGATGACAATCAATCTTCCTTACAGAGCTTTACTTGGACCTAAGTCAAGCAGGATGACATAGAAGCGGAACCAAGTATACAAAAACAGTGTCCACATATATATGTTGTAGTGTCACCAAGATAGTTTTTTAAAAAGAGTTTTGATATTTAAATTTTAAATGTTGTACTAGAGTGAGCTCCCATAAATATATTTAGCCATAAATTTCCATGACTTTCTCTAATTTTTTTTTTTCACTTTATTTAACCTTTTTCTACACTAAAAATTTCTAACTATTTTCAACTTTTTCTAAATTTCACTAAGTTTCTCTAATTTTCTCCGACTTTTTCACACTTTTTAATAAACACACCAAACATCCAACAATCTAAAATTTACTTATTTTTAATTTTTTTTTGACTAAATTTGACATTTTAGATAGACACGTATAATAATTTCTCCATTTAAAGGGAAAGAGAGAGAAGAAAGGAGAGTACCTCCTCTGATAACGGGAACTGCTGTCTGTAAAATACACTATTCCACTTCTTTGATCAATGTCCAAACTATTGGTGAACCCAAAAGGAATGCCTTGGGCTTGCGTTGCAACCTTTGTGGCCAGGCCACCCTCTGGGCCTACCACGAGGAGGCCCATATAAGGGTCGGCGATGTAGAGATGACTCGTCCTTTCGTCGAAACGGAGGCCCAACGGGCGCCCACAAATGTGCTCCGTTTGTGCATGGTCATGTGAACCTTCACAGCCCTCTCTGCGGGAAAATTAGCAACCCAATGCCACAATTAGAGCTCGCAGAGAAGTTCATGATTGTTTTTGAAAGTTTCAAGTGTCACATTTTCCAAAAAAAAAAAAAAAAAATAAATAAATAGTTTTAAGTTTCTCGGGTTTGGGTTCATAGGCATGGTTTTTGAGTTTAAAATATAATTTTAAGGGTTTGAAATTTTTAAATTTTTATAAAAATTTAACTATTTAATGAAAATATTTTAATGTTATCCGTTGGATGAAATCTAATATAAATTCAGGGGTCTAAATTCAATTTTAGATTTCTGAAATTAAAATAAAACTATAAGAGTGTTTATTTTGTCCTATTTAGCCCATGAAACCTTTTTTTTTGGTTGCCGTGTTAGGCTTCAAATAATAGAGTTAATCACAAATTTACCCCTCCAAGTATGAACTAGTGTTACATTATCCTTATCAACTATAGAATATTACACACTGATTACTTAAATTATTAATTTGTAACAATATGTTGCATTTTTTTTATACTGATATTTATAATTTTAACAGAATTTAGTTAATTAATATAAATACGAACTGAAAAAATATGATCCATCGTAAAAAATAGATATTTCATAATTTTATTAAGATAAAATTAGAATTTGAAAAATTAAAAATAATTTAGTTAAAAATTAATATTATTTTTATTAAATTAACAAGTTTTTAATACAAAAGTCAATTTTTTGAAGTTGCCAACCAGATCACTTGTAATAAATAAATGGATTTGATATCAGTCCCTCACCTTTAATTACAGATAATTGAAGTGACAGAATGAATAATAAGTGCAGAATTAGTTGGAGGATAACTGATAGAGATTTATTACTGGGACCAATGGCCTTGGGATGGTCTTATATAGTGCATATCATTCATTAAATAAATCGTAATAAAATTGATTGGACGAAATATAAAACAAAATATTATAAATATATATATATATATACATGTGTCACCGTTGGTGTCAAAAAAATACAAAATTTTACAAATCTCTATATAATCACGAGATTGTAAAATTTAAAATTTTCACTGCACGAAGCACGAGATATTAATTTTTACAAATTTATATAACTCAAAACACACCCTATATCTACAAAAAAAAAAAAAAAAAAAAATGAAAAGGTAAATTACACATACCTCTTTTTAATATCTGAGTAATTACACTTACCACCCCTCAACGTATAAAAATTACATCTGCATTCTTTATTTTGAAATGTTATTAATATTAACTTATTTCCATTAAATCAACAGTTAAAACTTATTAAAAAATATCTAATTAATAAAAAATTTAGGTATTTTTCTTAATTTATCATTTTCTCTCTCATATTTTCATCAGTTTTCTTTAAAAAAGATCGTCAAAATTTTTTAATTGCACTTACTTTTTATTTATTTTTGAAAATTTTTGTAAAAAAAACTGATCAAGATGTAAGAGAAGAAAGAATAAAATAGAAAAAAATACTTAAAATTTTGGTTACGTTGATATTTTCTATTTAATTTTAAAAGTTTTTTTTGGTAAGTAATTTTGAAAGTTAATTTAACAGAATAGAGTCAATATTAATAATATTTTAAAATAAAGAAAATAAGTGTATTTTTTTAATATTGAGGAGTGATAAATATAATTATCTACATATTAAAAGAAGGTAAATGTGTAATTTACCTTAAATGAAATGGTATGACATTAAAGAATCTGGCAAAACTATCACTACCTTTTATTCTAGGGTGCACTTTTTTTTTTTTTGAAGATAGGATTATGGCATAAATAACGAGTAAATAAATATAGGCCCCGTTTGGTTTGTAATGGTTTTATGAAAATTTTTAAAAAATTCTATAAATCTCTATTAGCTTTATATCACATCAATTTTTTTCTCTCACTGCACGTATTACTAACTCTCCCCAAACCACAATTTATCTCAATTTATCTCATTTTTTCTTACTCCAAACAACCTCATAGTGCGCTATTCTTTTTTTTTTAAATAGAATTGTTTATATTACATGTGTCTATAATTAATAAAACAGAATAAATTTTGGCTGTTGATTAAAAAGTGATATCTATTAATATAGAAAATCTGCGTACAAGTTCGGTACAATCCATTTGTGTTAAAAAGTACGTAAATAAAGTTCGTTACAATCGATGGGTGCTAAAAGTACGTAAATTTATTACAAAACCTTATTTATCGTTCACTTGGCGCGGTAAAAAATAACAAAATAAAAAAATTAATAAAAATTGTGGTTTAGAATTTTTTTTAAGTCAAATCATTTTTTTTTCAAAATGAAAAATAAAACTTTTTAACTTTTGTATTAGGTTTTTAGAGAGAGAAATCGTCGGAACGGTCTTTTTGGTTCTGTTAAAATGATTTTATGTCAGAATTTACTGAAAGTGGTTAAAAATTTTTTGAAATTCGTAGAAAAATTATTGGATTTGTGAAATGTTATTGGGATTTGTAAAAAGTTTATTAGAGTTTGTAAAAATTTGTTGGGATATGTAAATAAATATAAATTTATAGAAATTTCACAAAGTACAAATAATACAAAATGTGTTAGAAAATTTTAGAGATTTTTAGTATTTTTCAAAATTTTTTATTATACCAAACAGACCTTAATTAAGAATTATTATGTAACTGTAGACTAACATTTTATTTTTTTGTAAATTATAAAATTTCAACCCAAATTTGATTTTACATAGTTTGTTTGAAAGTTTTACGGGTAAATTACATTTTACCTTCTCTAAATATTTGGTTAATTACATATAACTACTTTCAACATTTGAGGATTACACTCACAATTAATTCTTTTATCATTTAGCTATAAATGTTAAATAGAAAATAGTGTCACAAGCATGAAAAAAACTATACGAGGCATCTCTCGAAAAATATCTTTATCTTTTAAGATTACAGTCTAACTCTATCTCTAAAGTTTGTAAATGGAAAATAATAAAAAAAAAATATTGTAAATTATTCCCTTGTCACATTTTTTTTACAAACTTTTGAATATCTCAAAAATATTAGATATTATATATATATAAATTAATGAAATATAAGAAATAGCTAACGTGATTTTTTCATATGATCGTATTATTTTTTATACTAACATTGATTTAAAAGTTTTATTGTGATAAATATTTTAAAATAAGAGGTATAATTATAAATACTAAATGTTCAAAATAATTACCTGCATATAATTAATCAAATACCGATAAAGAAGATGAGGTATATATACATTCACCTAAAATTCTGAATATCCACACAAACTCCTCAAAAGAGAGTGAGGTCGGTAGGGTAATTATGCCAAAACAGCCCTTTGGATGCGTGCACGAGAGCTCGTCCCACGTTGGGTGTGGGCTGTCTTCTCAGCATAAGTAAGGTCACAACCCTACCTATTAAAATATATGTATATATATTTATAGAATAAAATAAAATAATTTTTAAAAATACATCTCTTATAAATTAAGATCCAACAGTCAAGAATTATTTTTTCTTTCCATCAATAATTGAGATCATTTTTATATTTTTAATTTTTTACTTAATTTTTATTTTAGTGAACCTTATTATCATTTATATTACAGAAAAACTTGTACATTTTAAATTTCACTATATTTAAGGGTAGAGATTATATATAAATCAAAACTGTCAACTTAAATTCTCCCAATTATAGTTTATAGAACGTTGAACCTTCTAAATTAAAAGTATCATAATTTATGTTTTCTTTTGTAATGCTTATTAAAAATTAATTAGAGAGAGAGATCAAAACACTTGTACTATTGCTAGAATCTAAAATTTTAGAAAATATTAAAATTCATGAATTATCATAATTTTTTCGATATGAATTTTTTGTCAAAAGTTTCAACTATATAAAAAACTTAATACTAATTTTGTTCAGAATGTCATAGATTTATGTTATTGCTATTCTTTATATATATATAAAAAACAATTAAAAATAAAGAAGTTACAGAAATCTAACTTTTAACATTTGGCTATATTTTTTTGTAATTTTTTATTCATTTTTTTGTTCATAAAGGCCAAAAACTTATATAAAATATTTCTCAAAAAAATAAGGAAACTAAAATTAGATTAAAAAAAATCATAAAAGACAAAAAAGGAAAAAAAAAAATCGCATTGGGGAAATATGTATTGATCTTGAATTAGGGGGTTGTATCATGCAGCAGAGGGAAAGTAGGGCAGACCTTCGCGGAGAAGTAACCGCAAAATCAGTCCACCGCCGCTCGTTTCGCAGCCACTTGATTATCCGGCCATCGGAGACGCCGGTGTACGGACCTCCGCCGTGCCGGTCGAAAGCCAAGCTCTCAGGACCCACCGCGCCGCCGTCAATCGGAATTAGGTCACGCTTGTGATCATTAGATAAATTGTTGGGAGCGAGAAATTTATGGTAATCAACCGGAAGTATTAAGATAGATATTAGAAGAACTGCAAATGAGGTTAGGAACAGCTTTGGGCTCATCGCGTTGGATAGAGAAAGAGAAGGAGAATTTGGTTTGTTAAACAGATATAGGATAAACTGTCATCTTGGCAGCATGCACCCACACACACGCACACATTTATACGTATACACGCGTAGGGGTGTTTGATTAGTCCAAATTAATCAAAATTCATCAATTTTTATAATTTTTTATATTTTTTTAATCAAATTTTATTATATATTACTTTTTCAATCAAAACTCACCAATTTTTTTATTTTTTTCCAATCAAAATTTACCACATATTACTTTTCTAGTAAAAACTAACAAAAACTCATCAATTTTTACAATTTTTTATACTTTTTTATATTTAAATTTTATCACATATCACTTTTATATCAAATTTTTATATTTTTAATCTATTTTTTAACTAAACTTTTACTAACCAAACACCCTTATAATACATACATGCATATATGGGTGAGAGGCTGCCATTTAAGCATGCAAGGTGTCTTGTTAAAAGAATATTCTAGATTATCACTGGAGATTGATCTAATGAGATTTTAATAGTTGTCGGCATGTCCTATACTGTGTAAATGGTCAAATTACAACTGAGATGGCTTTTTAGAGAGTAATTAAATGTGGAAATTTATTGATCAGGGAAAAATAAAAAAAGGGATTTTTAACATTTATTTATTTATTTATTTTTCTGGGTTAGTTCAGCTGACGATTCACATATACCGCCCAAAATACTATACAGTACTCCAAAAAAAATTAAAAAAAAAAAAATAAAATCATAAACAGCCAAAATGTTGGAAATTTCATGTTTGAGTATAAATATTAAGAGATTTTGAAATAGAATCAAAGTGGGGTCTATATATTATAAATTATGGATCCATATTGAATTTAATAAATTTTCATATGAATATTAATTTCATATATCCATGTATTTAAAACCATGCGTTGCATGAATGGAAAAATAGCTGCAAAGTATATAATTCCTTGACAAAAGATTAAAGTGGATTTGCCGCACACTAAATAAAAAAAAAAAAGGAGTTAATAAAAGTTCAAAAGTTCAGATAATTTAGTCTTGGACTAAGGGGAGGACGGGGCCCCAAGGGGTGCCTCACTGCTATGGAAGGCGGAAAGATCTAGGTATGCTTGGGTTTGACTCAGGCTACACGCGCACAAGATCACCGTCACCTCAAATATAATTACTTCTATTATTAGTAGTTCTACGCAGCTATAGCTCTGGGCAGAATTTTAAGGGTTTGGCCAAGATTTTTCTATATATCCGGGCATTTTTAGACACCCTCATCCTTAGCTCTAGGTTTATTTTTAATGCAAGTGTTCTTTTGTTTTTCTTAAATTTTCATTTTCAACACTCTTTTAATGCAAGTTCTATTCCCCTTCTAATGTTGTTAGTTTAGCTTTTTCTTGGTTCCAAATGGATGAATATGGTGGATGAGATGAATTACCATGATGTTCTTCATTTTCATTGTCAAATCTTAATTTCTATGGTTGGATTATTGGATTTGATTTAAAATTTTTTAAGAACTCACCTGTGCAAAGTTGTAATAATCATGGTGGATGAGATAAACTACCATGATGTTCTTCATTTTCATTGTCAAATCTTAATGTCAATAGTTGGATTGTTGGATTTGTTTTAAGATTTGTTAAGAACTCACCCGAGCAACGTTATAATTATTCACATAGTGTACGTGCTAGGCTCAAAAATTCTGTTTCAATATTGTTTGGGCAAGAATGTTTTTGTACAAGCTTGAGTTACACCCACAAAGTGTTTGATTTGATGGCTCAACAAGTAGAAATGATTTTTTTATAACTCTTGAAGTTGATTCAATTTTCTTCAATGTGGCTATTTAATTCTAATTGTAAAATTTTAGGAATCACCCATAATTTCTTGAGCTCATACGCAATAGCCATGTACATAGGTTGCTCGATTCGATGGCACCTTTGAGTGAAAATAAATATCTAAGGGAAATTGAATTTCACTAATTTATTTATTGAAGTTAAATTTTCCGATCAAATTGTACTTTAGTTGATTTTGAGTTGAGTTACATTGAAATGCCATAAGAATTTTATTAATACACCACAATAGAAATTTGTTTAGGCTCGAGTTTTTTTTTTAAGTTTTGTCTTTTAATTTTAATCATAGTTTAGTTCCCATCTCATCACCCATTTAAACCAAAATCTACAATTCTTGGTGTAGTGAATACTATTTCAAAGTGACATTCCAATCCTATTTTAAACTATAGTACACACTCTTCTACTCGAGAGTATAAACCACTACGTACACCAATTGATGGTTACTAACATTCACTTTCTTCCCTATAGTTAATTGTTGCTACAACAAGCCTCCGCCTTTTTAACTTCTAAACTCTCCATCTCTAGGTGTGACAATCGTGTGGTGCTTGGGTTCATAATTCGTGTCCCATATTTACTCTTGAGTTCTTCGTCAACCATTTCAACTAGCGATGGCAATTTTGTTGTATTTAGGCTTATTAGTTGTGTTGATTCGTATCTCTTCATGTCTATCACGTATATACTCATATCTTAAAATTTAATGAATACATTAAACAATTAATCAGTTTAAAATCAAACCAGATCGTATCAATTACGAGCTAATATATCTGTGTCAATATTTGATTCTTGTTTTCTATCAATAACTTTATGTTTATATATATTTGTGCCTCTTCTTATCTACTTGTATTTATATTTAGATATCTTAAGATCTAATGAATGCATTAAATAAAGTTGTTGATTGCGTCGAAGATGTTAAAGTTTGGTTTGATTCGTATTCTTGTGTTTAATATTATCATCCTTAATTTTAATGTCACTCTCTAACATGCTATAATTTACTATTATTGCCATTAGTCATCATCTTTTTAACTGTCATCACCTCATTCTCTAACACTATTACCATTTGCTATCCCATCTACTTTTGTCCACTATCTTCACCTTCATTTGTCAACATCGTCATTATTGTCAACGTTGCTGCCACCACCACTTTTAAGTCATTACCTACAATCACATCTGCTTTCGTATACATTAAACTTTGTAAGCCACTTTCATCAACTATTGATTGTGTTCTCTTTTAACTCCATTACCAATAATCTATATCTGTTTGTCATCACTTCTTTAGAGTTTTATTCTTAATTTTATTCTATATTAAATAAATTAAAAGTAAATATTAAAATAAAATTGTCCATGTTAGATTTTGATTTTCCAACTTAATAAGGAAATGTTAACCATCGTTTCATTTTCATAGATATCTCACACCAATGTGGACCATGGGTAAAATTCTGTAACTATATATATATATTATTGGTTTGAACCTATGGAAGACACAGCACCATCCATAAAGAATGGATAACATAAATTCTACACTGGTAGTATATCAACTTTGGATTCGAGAGTGTTCACATTGCTCTCCGATATTAACTCCGAATATTGAATTAAAATGTAACAGTTCAAATTCATTCACATAATTTTAATCTAATAAACACTTAAATAAATTTAAATTATTGAATTTAATCCATCGATTCTCAAATTTGTTGTCAGCCAACTGACTCCCTTTTCATCAACATTAGCTTCATCATCTAAAAGGACACCCTCGAAGTCCAAGCGGGCCAGGATCAAATTGTGATGCCCTACCAACCTAAAGTTTATCATCAAATTATGAGGGCCACTCATTCGACAAGACTTGTTTGGCATAGAGGATCAAACCGTAACTCGAGTAACTTGGCTCAATCCCCCAAAAAAAAAAGTTTAATTTCTTTTTTTAACATTTAGTCTATTTAAAATTTTTGTAATCTAAGTTATTACATTTTAAACTGTTTATTCAATTTAAAATTTTATGCCCCAACTCATTGTATCTTTAAAAATTCTTTTACTCAATCGGGTAAATGTCGAAATTTGAATCCGCCCACGACTGAGAGGGAAGGGTCGACAGGCGGTCTATATCATAACTTGACAATCAACCAACAAGTATGGTTTTGCATGACGACGCGAGGTTAGGGAAGTAAGATCGGAGTGTTTATGGAGGAAGAACCACGTATTTAGTGGGTCTCCAACGTACGTTTCGTCCCGAGAAAGGAACGGGACAAAAAGTAAGGCTTGAATGGTTTACTTCGTGGCAAGGGCAAGATCAAGTTTGTGGGTGGAAAATAAATGTATGAGCCAGGTCGAGTTAGCCTAATATTTTAATTTCAAGTTTGACTTTATATTTATTTTTAAATTTTCACACTGTATAATTAAATACATTTAATATTGTTATTGTTATTATTATTATTATTATTATTATTATTATTACTGAAATACTATTATTTTTTCACAATTTACACGATAAAAAATAATTAGGCAAAATTGAAATATTTAATTAGTATTCTAATAAATAATAAAATATTTATTATTCGATATTTGTGTGTTGTATATTTAATTTTATTTGTATATATATTTTTTAAATTTTAATAATATATAAATAATAAAGTTACATTTTATACGTAATGTCTAAATGCCTAGACTTATATATAACATGCATATCGAATCCGAAGAGTTTTCCACATTTATCCCAAATATCCTAAATCAAATTCAAACCCTAAAATGCATGAATATTAGACTAGAGTGAATACTGCAAACTTGCGGGCCTGTGTTTACCCTTCCATATGGAACCAAGGCTGCGTTTGTTTGAGGGATTGAATGATGGAGAATAAGTAATTTCATAGGACCCACTGATTGGATTGGATAAAAGATAGGATTAATTTTTTATATGAGATTATTTTTTTGGTGTTTGGTTGGTGGAATATAAATTGGGATAAAAGATGTGATTTGATATGTGATGTGATAGAAAATAATTTTAGACATTTGAATTTTGGAGAGAAACAATCCGGAGAGGGGGATAACTCATCCCACACCTCCATGAGATAATTTATCCCACAAATTCCTTCTTTATTCATCCAATCCGTGGGGCCCACGGATATCAAACAAACACTTCATTACTCCTCCAATTCGTGGGACCCACGAATTACTCATCCAATCCCACATTTTTATCCCTCAAACAAACGCTCTTTTTTAAATAATAGAGAGAGTATTATGGTGGAACTGTGCCTACACATTGTTGAGAAAAAGATGATTTTCATGGATGAAATGAAAATTAGATTTAAGTGAGTAATAAGATAAAGATATATATATATATATTATCTAAATTTTATTTTTATTTTTGATTTTGATAACATGATGGCGTATTATTCAATTTAAAAAAAAATTAAAATAAACTTAAAGAAGGAAAATTCATCAAGCCATACCTGGCTTTTCCCATTTTTAATTATTTTTTTTTTTTGTGATTTCTTTTTATATGTTAATAGCAAGTTTAAAAATTATAAAACATAAAAGACAAAAAAATTTATATTTTAATAAAATATCATATAAGATGAAAAAAATATTTAAAAAGCCAGCTTGTTATCAAACAGAGAGCCTAGTCTTCTGCCAGGACACCCACTTGATCATTTCGGGGGAGAAACGGGCTGAGAAATTGACTACAGCGTGTTAAATGTACAATTTGTCTAGGTATACACATCTATATCGATATTATCTATATTATATTATATAAATGAAAAACCACTCCATTTGATAAAATCTCAAATTTAATAAAATTTTAAATTTAAAAAAATGTTTTGCTTTTTTTATTTAATACTCTTAACTTTCCACAACTATTAATATTTTTATAGAAATAAAACGAAATTTTTAGTAACTATCACTTGATTAAATAAATTTACTTTTAATATCTCTTAAATACCTTCCTTTATCACCTACCACCTTTAATTTTTTTTTTCCTTTTATAAATGCCATATTAATTACAAATTATTTAAAACTAATCATATAATATTTTACAATTGTTTCAACAATTTTATATTTTAAATTTATTTGATAATTTATATGAAATTAAAGAATAAATATTTACTTTAAAAAAATTATCACACACATACTGTACCGTGCACATCTGGGTATATAAATATTTACAAGGATAGTGGATTGGCCATAACCTTCTGTACTTCGAAAAAATTAAAAATAAATTCTCGTTACAACACCAAACATAATTGTAAAATTACACACACACACACACACATATATATATATATATATATTTACTGCACTCTACATACATATAACATATATATGTTTATAACAAATTTTAAGAGTTAGTTTAATTGGTAAAATTATATATATATTTACTGCACTCTACATACATATAACATATATATGTTTATAACAAATTTTAAGAGTTAGTTTAATTGGTAAAATTATATATATATATATATATATATATTTAGTGCACTCTACGTACATATAACATATATATGTTTATCACAAATTTTAAGAATTGGTTTAATTGGTAAAATTATATATATATATATATATTTAGTGCACTCTACATGCATATAACGTATATATGTTTATCATAAATTTTAAGAGTTAGTTTAATCGGTAAAATTTTAGATTTACTTCTCATTTGACTTTTTTGAGAATTACTAAAGGGTTTATTAAGTTGTTAGTTTTAGAATCGTAGAGAATATTTGAGCTGCGTATAAATTAGTCTGAATATTCTGAGTTAAAAAAAAATATTACGTGTCTTTACCACGAACATCAAATCCACAAATATCTAACGATTTATGTACTGCATTGCCTTTTTTCAAATATTCAATTGATAGACCTGTCTTTCCTTTGTATGCCTTTTATAGATTCAATCAACAAATATCCATCTCTTTCATGCACTTCGCTGACAAACTTCCATTCATCCCTGCTCTGGTCTTCTAACATTGCCAGCACATCACCATTCTCACTTAACCTAATTGCCATTAACCTAGACCTCGTCCACTTTGACAAGTACGAGTATATTTTGGTTACGTCAAAAGGTAGTTTAACCAAAGCATTTCTCAACCAACGATGGCAGAGAACCCATTTGAAAAACCTTCCTTTTTTGGCATGAATTCCCACCCAGAACTCTCCTTCCGAGCTTCTCTTGATATTATCTGGAAATCCTTGGAGTTCATCAGCAAAAACTTCAACGCTCCCGGCCTTTGCTGTTTCGGGCCACAACTTCAAAACTCTGCAGTTACTGCTTTGGGAATGAAGTCGCCATCTTTGCTCAGTGCTACTCCATTAGGAAATGTGAGATTGTTGGGAGGAACTGTCATTTTCTTGCTTTGGGAGCCATATTTCATTAACCTGCCTGTGTTTTCACCACTAAGAACTGACAAGATGTAGTTCCTGCCAGTTTCCATGTGCCATTCCTTACATACAATTAATCTCACAAATGTTTTTGGAAATTTTGCATGACGAAATGCAGTTCACATTAAAGAAGTGTTTGGAGGCACAATTTTTAATATTTTTTTGTCAAAAGTTATTAGTTGTAATTTTAAATGTATTTAGTGAAACAAGTAGTAATTGTTAGTAGTTTTTAGTGACTTTTTACAATTTTTGAGTCTTTGGTAAAATTTTTGGTAATTTTTGAAAATTTTTAGTAATTTCTAGTAATTTTTAATAATTTTTAATAACTTTTGAGTTAAAAAATTATTGTAACAAAGAAAAAAGTAATAAAAAATAGTGATTTATCAAACACTGAGAGCAAAAATTAAAAGTGTCTTTTTGATTTTTTTACTAATTTTTGTGCCTCCAAACGATGCTTAAGAGAAGCGGAAACTATAGAGGGCCGTGGCACCCAAGGTTTTGGAAAAAAATCCTTAAATATAATATAAGTTATTTATAAATATATTATTTTTTTTAAATATGCCCACCCTACCCCCTTTTACTTTGGACCAATAATAATATATAAAACTTGATTATTGAATTGGATTATTAATAGTTTAAACTAATTAATTGAATAATTTTTAAGCGAATTCGTGAGTAAACTTTATATATTTGTTTGATTTTTTAACTTTATGACCATTAACTTATATTACTTGTTGAAAACATCCAAATAAATTGCTTGGTTCTAATGACATTTTGCCAATCAATCGTGTCACTTGGGCACATGTACTCAACAATTAAAACATGATTAATGTTCATGGGATATGGAGTTGAATAAAATATAACTTCTGATGTTTAAAGTTTATGACCATTAACTTTTTTTCTTAAAGATAACATTTCTCTTGCAATGTTGATAACATAGTAGATGATATTATGGTTCCTTTTGGGATGACAAAAAATTCAAAAAAAAATAAAAAAGTATTAAAAAATTTTTAAAAATTATTTACTTTTTATTTCACTACACAAATTACAAACTTACAATTTTTTTCTCTCGAATTACGTACCCTATATAATATATGTTATCTTAGGGTGCGTTTGGTGCACCAACATTTGATGAAAACCTCTGAAAAATTCTGAAAATACTTATAAAATATTACACATTCCTGTATTCTTAAAATTTAAAAAACGTTCAATATCTTTCAAAAAAAACGTTAATAACTAGAATTCGGTTAATCAAATAGTAAAAATTTTTTTCCCATTTTCATCGTGGGCTCTTAAACTACCAAATGACACCCACTTTAACTATTTTGGTGGCATTTTTAAAACCGTCCAAACGGATTGTAGAAATCGTTTCGACGGAATCGTGCGGGCAACTTTCATCCAAACAGTTTTTACAATCCGTTTGGATGGATTGTAGTGTAAAGAAGTATGATTGCTTAAAATTTTGAATCCGTCGGAACGAAAATCCAATCCGTCAGAACGAAATTTCACTATTCATCTCCAAAAAACGCGGTTTGAGCGGCGTGCACCAAACACTAAAAATTTTCCCAAATCACATTTTATCTCATTTTTTGTCACTTTTTAGAGCTCCAAACGGAGCCTTAATATAATATATGTTATCTTAAAATATATATATAAATATATATATAATTAAATGGGAAATAAAAATTAGGAATGAAACATATATATGTTATCCAACTTTATGTCTAATGAAACAAATATTACCTCCTCTGATAACGTGAACTACTATCTGTAAAATGGACCGTTCCACTTGTTTGGCCGACGTCCAAACCGTTGGTGAATCGGAAGGGAATGCCCTGGGCTTGTCTTGCTATAGTTGAGGCCAGCCCACCCTGCGGGCCCACAGAAATGAGGCCCTTATACGCGTCCACAATGTAGAGATCCGGTCTTTGGGCTGAAACCTAGGCCCAATGGACGCCCACAAATGGGCTCCATTGGTGAAAAAATTTTATGGTCAAGTTTTACTTTTATTTTTCCGTTAAATTTACTTACGAAAAATATCATGTGACATTTTTTTCATTAATTTTTTAACAGTTAGTAGCAGAATGACTAAAATGATACTATCATAATTACATGGGTTAATTATTAATTTTATTTTTTAATCTGTCTTTTTTCTTAAATTCCCGTGTTATTAAATGATAAAATAAAAATATAAAAATGATTATGCACTATTTGAGAAAGATAATAATTTTTGTTTAATGTTAAGAGTTCTAACCAAAACAAAGTCAAAAACTTCGAGCCTCACTGGTATAATTTTTTTTTTCAAGCCCCTTTGTAATAAAAATATTATAATCTTATAATAAAAAAATAAAAATAATTTCAACAAAATGTAAAAATAATAAATATGTGAATAAGTGAATGGAAATGTGATGTGAGAATAAATATTTTATTTCCAACACAATTTTTTTTTTTTTTAATTTCAACATAAATGGTCAATGGATGAATTGGCAAACGGGGGCGTTTGATGATAAGGTACACCCACGTGATCTATTTTCGATATTTGTGATTGTGAGTTGGCAATGGCATATTTATTACAATTTGTTTTTAAAAATACTAAATTGCAGCGAGAGTCACGTGGCGTCGTCATGGTTGTCTAGAATAATTTCATTCACATCCCTAGAGTTGAGCTAAAATTCATCCATGCTCTAAACCAGAATCAATAAATGGAGTTGATATAGCTTCAGTTTGGAGCCTCAAATTTTTTCAGAAAATTTAAAAATTTTCTTAAGTTTCAATTTTTTCTATTAAATTTTATTGTGTGTAATATTTACACTACTTTAACATTAATTTTCATTTTTAAAAAAAAATTTTAGACCTTCAAACAGCTCTCCTGCGCATATGAGTTATTTTTTAACTACTAACGAATATGTAAGGTGTATTTGGAGCGTTGAAATACAACAAAAAATAACAAAATATGATTTGGATAATTTTCTGACGTTTAGCGTACAGCCACCAAATCATATTTTTCAGAGATGAATAGTGAAATTTTTTAACTTTTGTGTCAATTTTTTGGAGAGAGCTACGTTTGAATAGTTTTATGTTAGAATTTATTAAAAATCGTTAAAAAATTTTTGAAATTTATAGAAAAGTTTTAGAGTTTGTAGAAATGTTATTGGTGCTAGTAAAATTTTTATTGGGATATGTAAATATATATAAATTTATATAAATTTTATGAATTACGAGGAAGATAAAATGTGTTAGAGAGGTTTAGAAGTTTTTAGATATTTATCCACTTTTTCAGTATGCCAAACAAGCTCTTAATTAATTGTACATTTAGATAGAAAACTTTTAATTTTTTTATAAACTTTTTCATACCTTTAAACACCGCCCCGGTACATTAGTTATCTTTTAACTATTAATTACTATTTAGAGTGCATTTAGAGCGTTGAAAAGTAACGAAAAATAACACAAAATGTGATTTGGGTAACATTTTGAAGTTTGGCGTGCAGTTATTAAATCATATTTTTTATAGATGAATAGTGAAATTTTTTAACTTTTACGTCAGATTTTTATAAACAAAATCCGTTTAAATAGTTTTTTTGATCTATTCAAATAATTTTATGTCAGAATTTATTAAAAATCGTTAAAAGATATTGAATTATATAAATATACTTAATTGAGTGTGCTTAACTAAGTTTGAAGCTTTCTGTATTTTCAATTATTCAATTTCTCTGTTTGCCTTTACAATTAATTGTTATTATTATTATTATTATTATTATTGAGTTGTTCTTCTATTAATTTAGTTTGGATTATTTTATGTATTTTTTGTGTATTAAAAAATAATAATTTTAATTTAAATACGATACAACTTTCTAGAAGTATAATTCTAGTTATTTGACTATTGGTCGGAATACACTATTTTCTGAAAGGAAAAAGAAATAAAAAAAAAGAGATTGAATAAATAAAATCATTTTAAAAAATTAATTTCCTTTTTATTATTTCACGATAAATCTTTGATCCAAATAAATTCTTAATCGAATTCTAATATTTTTGCTTTGCGATTGGTCCAGTCTGTGCGTGTGTGTATATATATATATATATTATCTGTATGTGTATGTATGTATGTATGTTTACTCATACAACATCTATGGACATGAAGAAGGGTTGAAGACAAGGCAGGGGACATAGGGCCATACCTCTGGGGAGTGGTAACTGCAAAATCAATCCACCGCCGCTCGTTTTGGACCCACTTGATTATCCGGCCGTCGGAGACACCAGTGTACGGACCTTCATCGTGTAGGTCGAAGGCGAAGCTCTCCGGCCTCACCGCGCCGGGAATCGGAATGAGATGGTAATTGCCATCATTGGATGAGCTGTAATTGTTAGTATTAATGAACAAAGGAGAGGGAGTTATATTTCTAGGATGATCAACAGAGAGTATGAAGAAGGCAGAAAAAAGAAGACTTGTGACGACTGAGATTAGGACCAGCTTTGAGCTCATGACTTTCGATAGAGAAAGAGAATGAGCTATGGTTTGTTAAAGGCATAATATCACACATAGGCAGGCCGCCATAATCTGTCTTCTTGCCAGGTTGTATACATATGCATACATACATATATAAATATATATTTATTATATATCGCATTATGTATGGGTAACTGGGGAAGTTGCCCTCTTCTGGTACGTGGGAGTCCGCAGCCGTTTCTCCGTAAGGGGTGCGTTCTGGATGAAGCATGTCTCGTGACCCTAGCTGACAAAAGGCCACAAGGAGTATACCGGCCTAGGCAAGAATTGGCCGACTGGCTCAGCCGGAAGGACCGTTGAAGGCCGCCTCCACAAGGGAGGAGTGACTGTCCCCGAAGGGGTCGAACCCGGGACCTTCACTTTATATTGCATTATGTATAGGTAACTGGGGAAGCTGCCATCTTCTGGTACGTGGAAGCCCGCAACCGCTTCCCTGTAAGGGGTGTGCTCTGGGTGAAGCATGCCTCGTGACCTTAGCTGGCAAAGGGTCACAAGGAATAAACCAGGTTAGACAAGATCTGGCCGACCGGCTCAGCCGGGAGGGCCGTTGAAGGCTGCCTCCATAAGGGAGGAGTGACTGTCCCCGAAGGGGTCGAACTCGGGACCTCAAGGAGACCCAAGCCCTCAACTATCAGCCCTGACCAACCCGACTGCCCCTCTCGAGGCAGGAAGCTGCCATCTTAACATGCAACGTCTCATTTTATAGCATTGGGAGGATATTTTTTGCTTGTATTTATATAAGACTTTTATATAATTTGGCTTGCAAAGAGTTCAAATATAAATTTGTGAAACAAATCTGCATGAAAAATTATAAAAATGATCTGTAAAAATAAAAATAATTAATTAAAAGAGATTAAAAGTAATGTAATTATGACCCGAACATATTTTGACCAAAACTAAATTTACATGAAAAGTTGTGAAATTTACAAGTAACAATAAAAATCACTAATAAAAAAAATTATGAGTTATGCACAGTATTATGACTTAAACACATACTGTTTAGGTCAAATTAATAATTTACTAGCAAATATGTGTAAGTGTAAATGTTAACAATAAAATATTACTTGGGTTGGCTCATTCGACTAGTATGCAACAAGGTCTTGTTTGGGGTAGACATAGCCTTTGACTTGCTCAGGTTATAAATTGGGTAATTTAGTCCAAATTTTATTTTTTCAAATTTAACCCAATCTAAATTTTTATATCTCAACCTATTTTACCTTTAAATCCTTCATTTAGCCTAACTTTTTATAATCCATTCCATTCTATTTTTAAATCTTTTATTTAACTCAGATTAACCTCAAATTTTGGGTTTGGCTCTAGGTTTTTCAATTCCTAAGCTTATAAAGAATAGCAGAACCATTATCGCACGCTTTCTTCTTGGTTTCCCACTCCATCATTTTTGGTAAACAAAGAAAAGCATTAGCGGGTAATATAAAATGATGGCATGTATATGTTTCAATTAATCACATAAAATCAACTCTAAAAAATTTCAATTACTCGCGAGGCATGCTTGCAAGTAACAATCAAAAAGCAAATTAATAAACTTTAGATACAATTATATATTTAAATACCCCGTGGGGCATGTGACTAATTAAAGGAGTATTCAAGTAAAATTTAATAGATATATGCCCATTTGGAGTTACAAAATTTGTCATAAATTTTTATAAAACTTTATAAAATTTCAGTTTTTTTCAACTCTTTACTATCTTTATCAATTTCAAAAAAAATATATTTATCATTAAAAAAACTAATAAAACCAGCAATCATGTTATCCCCTCAAAAAAATATCAAATAATAATGTATTTCTCAAAATTCAAAACATGCATATGGTCTATCAAAATCCATTTGAAAGGATTATTTACCATTCATTAAAACGAATTTTGAACTAAATCGCAGAAAACTAATACAACTATTTGGAACTTCAAAAATCTCCATAAAACTCTAATTTTTTCTAACTTTTTTTTAATCGAATTTTGTCATATGTTATTTTTACACTAATTTTTATTTTATTTTTTTAAGCCTTTTTGATAGATCAGACACCAATACTCAAAAAAATTCAAAAGTTAATTAACATTACAAACGCTAAAATGTTACGCTCTTGAAATTTTGTGGTGATTTTTTGAACTCCAAACGAAGCACCGAATTTGTTTGATTTTTTGAATGACGCCTTTTAGTTTCAAGTCAAGAGAGCGGCAATATAGTCTATCGGTGATATTTATCAACTTTTTCACAAGACAAACTCATTTAGCAAATTATATTTGGAATCAAACAACGTTGGTTGGTATTGTATTAATGGGTGATGGTTTGATGATACAAGAAGAAAGTTCTGTGAAGGCAAAAGAAAAGAAAAAAAAATTGCTTAGATGCCAGTGAGTTGTCAAGTATTTAAAGATCTCTTTAGCGTTATTGTAAATTTATTTAATTGTTAATTTTATAATCTTAAGTAGTCAAGTGCGTACACAAATTGGAGTTTTTTTTTTTTTTTTACTATAATAGTGATAAGATAAAAAAATACCAATTAAAATTCTGATTAAACTTATTTATTAAATCAGAGGTAAAATCGTAAATGATATGAATGACTTCTATTGAAGTCGTAACGGTGACTTATAAAACTTCAATAAAAGTACTACTAGTAATGAATTCTGACCCTATCCTATCAATTTGAATGCAGGCAAAATTAAATTAAAATATTTGCTAAAATAGATCATTTTAAGTGATAATTATTTTATTAAAATTTTTACTAAAATAATTTTAATAATTAAAATAGTAATCTATTATTAAAATGATTTAAAGAACATGTATGTCGGCACAGGAGAAATAAAATAAATCTAAAAATTCGGATCAAATTTCAAGTCCAAATATTTATGTGACCTAAATTTTCAATAAGTGACCAAAAATAAAATAATAGATGTCACATTTTATTTATTTTTTAAAAAAAGTATAGTTAAGACAAGTGTAAATAGGAAAAATAAAAGTTCATCGTCATTCATTACAAGATATAATCAGAGTCCAAAAATGATTTTGATAAATTGTTGTTTCATTTTATTAAATTTTTTGAGAAAGGGAAATATCAGATGACATTTTGGAGAAGGGGAGACGCCCAGATTTGAACACCGGCACGAGTTGGGACGTCGACAAGAGACTAACAGTGGGCTATTCCATTGTGCCAAATAGAAGGTTTAGATTGCATTTGTGATTTGTGAATTTAAAAACAAGTGACTTTATACTATTTATTTAAAAAAAATACTCATATAATTTTATTAACTTGAATATGAATCTTGTAGATTCAAGATTGCATTTATATTTATAAATTTCAAATTAACGAATTTACTGCTAATTGTTTATCTATTGAGAAGTTCTCAAATATATTGTCATTAGTTTAGATAAAAATTTCATTATGAATTTAAATAATTTTTCACTTATAATGGATGATTTGATACCAATTATCAAATGAGAATTTCTTGAATTAACGTTTATATAGGGGTTTAATCATAATTTATGTAATTTAAAATGATGGGATCTTAAATCACATAAGAGATAGTTTCATAGTGGCTTAATTTTTTAAGTTGTAGTGACATGTACCACTACTTTAATATTAATTATTAGAAAATTTTCATGTGTTATTACATAAACACACATACATTCTCTCTCTCTCTCTCTCTCTTACACGCACACACTAGCAATGAGTACAGAAAATTTCTGTGTACTATATTATATAAAAACTCTCTCTCTCTCTCTCACACACACAAAAACTCAAATTGATTTGAAATCCTCAGTTATCCAAATAGAACTGAAAGTTGCAATTGAATACCAGAGATGTGAAATCATCGCAAAAATTCACTATTTAAATCTCTTGCGACAATAACTCTTATTATTTTAGAAAGCAGTGGCTATCATCATTAGTGTTAAGTTTATAATTGTAATTGAAAAATTAATGAAAAAAATAATAAATTTAATTTTATATTTTTAGACATTGGTTAGAGTGTCATAAGACATAAGATTTAATAGAAATCTTATTTGGTTTATGATTTGAGATCTATAAACTAGAAGACATCTAAAGAAAGTTTTTTAATGTCCAATGTAGTAGGAAACAACAAAAGAAAGAATTACTATCTTAATAGAACTTAGATATCATGAGAGTTCTACTTTAGTTCTATTTAAAGATATCGAAATTAGATATCTATATGTTCTAAATAAAAGATCTACTCTTAGGATAAGTATCAATTAATTAGAGAGAAGATCATATTATTTGGTGTGGTTCAATAGACTTATCTCAATTTAACCACAAAAGATTTAATCTTCCAAATTTTGTAAGCGTTGCTAATTTAAATGAATTCGAATCTTGGGTAATGTGAAATTAGCAAGTTGTCGATTCAATGGATATTGGTGTATTGAAGAGTTATAGGTTCGTGAATTCTATTACATTGGGAGATTATACTTTATAACCAAGTTTTAATAAAATGGAGGACTCGAGATTTTTTATTACTATTAATGAAACAAGATTTTTTTTATTACTGTTAATGAAGCTCCGATATTACTATTAATGAAACAAGATTTTTTTTATTACTGTTAATGAAGCTCCGCTATTTATATCGTGTTGAGTTTGTATTTTCTCTCGTTAACTTTGCACTTGTATCAACAATGTTAGTGTAAAAAAATTTGTATCCAACAAGCAAATGATGGTAAATGTTGTAATAGTAAATGATGTTAAAAAATGTTCTAATTTGTGTCCAATTAGCTATCTAGATCTATATTAAAGAATTTCACATTAAAAATTAAGGGGACTAAGTTGCCTCCATTTGGCTCCACCCTTGCCTACATGCATAGTAAACCTTCTAGAAGATCCTTTCGACACATTTTTCCTCCAATCTAGCAATAGTTTAGAATGAACTAAAGAACCTGCCTATATATTCAGAGAATTCTATGAGAGGGGGGTTAGAGGAAGGTAGAAACGAGTATCAGAAATTTCCTTCGAGGTATAAAAATCCAAAGCTATAACAATGAACAAAGGGGATTATCATGATGAGACTGAATATATACACCTAATTGACTCCACAATTTCCAAATGATGCTAATTGAAATGAATGGGCAGGAGTAGGGGTCAATCTCGAAAAAGCATTTGCAATTATTCAACCTATTTTTCAGACAACCTGTGTGGTATCTCCTGATGAAACATACCCAAGTCATTGCCCACTCTTACCTGTATCCTATACCCAATGACTCAAACCAAGAATGATCAACAAAATTTGTCTTCTCAATGCGTGCATGTACAGCCCTACCCTTCCAAAACAAAACCAAAAAAATTAAAATAAAATAAAATAAAACCAAACCCAAATGGGCTCTCTGATTACAACCTCTACTGGACAACAACCAATGCCGTGGAGAAAAAAAGTAACAGATTGACCAACGAACCAAAAGAGCAAAATATGAAGAGTAGGATGGAGATAATTAGCAATTCCAAACATGCTCAACAATGAACGGACTATGAGAGATCTTTCAGAAATTTGAGGATACGTCTTGAAAGTCAAGTTATTGATAGAAAGACCAACAAAAAGGCTTAAATTTACTTCATTTACACTAAGAAGAAAAGGGGGGTAGATGTTTGTTAGTAAGAGCAAATCAAAGATATTGCATCAAATAAATGTTTCAATAAGAAGATCTGCTGTGCAGCTTTTCAAACCTATGGACTGATTCAATACGGCCTTTCAAATCCAAGGAAATCCAGATAATACAAATGGTTATGACGAGGACATCAATCTGTAAATTTATTTATTTATTTTTATTATTATGTTATATATTATTTGGATCCATTTGATTTGAACTTATTAATATTGAGTTTATTTTATTAGAGGTTATTTGGACACATTTGTTTTGAACTCTATTAGTATTTAGTATTAAGTTTATTTTATTAGGGGCTTTCTGTGTTTTGATGCATAGATTTTAGAAGTTTATTATTTAAACCCTAATTAGGGTTAACGGGAGGATTATTGAATGAATAATAATTTTTGATCACTAATTCTTCCTCTACGACTTTCTTCTTTTTCTCTTTTCCTTCTTATTCTTTCTTTTTTTTTTGCAACATTACAATTCTACGTCAATTTTGATATCAGAGCAAACTTTGATATCTAATGTCATATTCACTATCGAAAATTAAGTTGCGGTGATCGAAATAGCACACCTGATCTGTTGGAATAAACCCTAAATCGAATCACCGGTGACTGTCGAACTACCGCTATTGAATGACTGTCAAACCATCGCAGCGTAGCCTTCAGCATTGTCAAACCATTACTGCATAGTCTCTAGCCACCGACAACACCAGCCCGCTAAACAATGAGGCTAGTCACGGCCGCAGCCGCAGCTGCAACCGCATTCGCATTCGCATATGCCCCACGCATCCTCAAAAACTTCGAGTACACTTTTGGCCATTTCTGATGATACCTAATTTTTGCGAACCACACCATCGGCATCGCCTCCTTCCGGTGAATTCGCCGGCGACCCCAATGATCTCCGGTGACTTTTCTGATGACTGACCGGCAACCCTCCCGATGATTTTTCTGGCCTAGGAAATCTTTGTAGTTCTTTGGGCAGCCCAACAGTGTTTCGATTTAAAAAAAATGAATTTTATAGTTTCAAAAGTGGGCACTTCACATAATTTGGAGCAAAGGTTTAGATTAAGGTACAATTCTCTCATTATTAATTATGATAAATGTTTATATCATATGGCAGTGTGAATTGCATAGATTTGAATTTAAACCTAACCCATTTGTTTCATTTATCCTAGTTCCTAGTTTCTAGTTCTCTTTAAATTCGTTAATTATTGCCCATCTTTCAAAAAAAAAAAAAAAAAAATCAATCACCTATTGCTTGCCTAAATTATTTGTTGAGTTTCATTTATTTGATTTGTCATTCTTACTTTAAGCATATCAGGATTTTATATTTTATTACTCTTGTTTTCAGTTTTCTTTAGCATCGGCATTAAAAAAAATAATTTTGTCCTTTTACCATGAATTTTGAAAGTCAATCATATTGGAGTAATAAGGTAGGACTTTGTTCTATTCGTCCAAACTTATGTCAAAGATCCTCCTTATTTTAGTGGCACTATTGATCCTCATGAGCTTCTTGATTGGATAGATGATATTGAATACACTTTTTACCATCACGACCTATCTAATGACCAACGTATTCGTGTGGCAAAATCAAGATTGACCAATTATACTAGAGAGTATCGGCAAACAATCGAGTTATACCATAGACTCGTTACTTAATGGGTCGTATTGAAACAAATTTTGAGTAATAGAATTGTTCCTAAAAATTTTATAGATAAGGCATGTTCTCAGTTAAACAGAAGCATTCTTCTGTCAATGAGTATTTTGATTAATTTAAAAGTTTTAGGAAGTGGTCTAACTTTTGAAATGAGCCTTGAGCTATTAGTAGATTGGTCATTGCGTTAAGGTATTGTATCCGTGAGAAGGTTTAGCGATACGCTCATAAGACCTTAAATGAAGCTTATTCCAAAATTTTAGAGATTGAAAAATATTATAAATTTGAGTTTTATGAGTCTATCTCAAAGTCAAAGTGCCCTATACAAACCATTGAGTTGCAACGTCTATCTCCTAAACATAGTGGCCCTATTCTTTCTATTGACAATTGTGATTCTCTTATTAATTCTGCTCTTTTGACATTTGATCATGGCGAATCACTAAATCCTAAAAATGTGTCTGAAATGGTTGAACTAGTTCCACCATCTTCTTGTATTAATTTTGTTGGTTTATTTGAGAATATCATGAATAATAACCGTTACGATTGCATAGACTTTATCATTGGTGATAGTTACTTGTTTAGGGGATATTATTTAAACATCTCAAGAGCTTTATTTATTAACCTCATTAGTTGGAAGTTCTTTGAGTCTATAGCTAAGTTGTTTTTCCGTGAGATCATTCAATTGCACGAGTCCTCACTTTTAGTGCATAACAGAAACGTTCTTGCATATATTGAACAAATTTTCTTACAAGTTGTGTGTGGCATGTCTTACCATTATTCCGTTACTATCATTGAGTTTCCTTTCATTCATCCGTCGTTAAGGAATTCTAATTTGACAAGTTTAGTTATATCATCACTCGTTATTTATTCTTAACCATGTATTCTAACTTTTTTCGATAATGCTGATATTAAATGAAAAATTAAATTGAGTAACAATTATTAAAAATTTCCTATTGATGTTCTTGGTGAGAATAAAGACTTTAATAGAGAACTTGTTACCTTGTTGAGACATCTTTGGGCCTCAAATATTATCTACAGATTGTAGTGATGTTTTCTTCCCAATTCCAATTCCTTGACCTCTTAAGCGGTATTCATCTGTGTTCAATATTAAGGACCTCATTTTTCTTTAATTCTAAAAATGTCTTGCTAAGGAAAAAATAAGGCCGGATACTAGTGCACAAGTTTTCAATTCGACAGAGTCGAATTCTTTTCAACTCAGGAGAGTTGACGAGGACATTAATTTGCAAATTTATTTCATTTTTATTATTATTTTATTTATTATTTTGACCCATTTGTTTTGAACTTTATTAATATTGAGTTTATTTTATTAAATGTTATTTGGACTCATTTGTTTTGAGTCTTATTAAGGTTAACAGAAGGATTATCGAATAAATAATAATTTTTGATCACTAATTCTTCCTCCTTTTTTCCTCCTCCTCCTCCTCCTCCTCCTTTGATTCTTTATTCTTATTCCAACATTTCAATCCTACATCAGGTTATCTCCATAAAGAGGTCAATATCACAAGTATACTGATGGGTATTACATCAAATATATGTTTCAACAGGAAGATCTGCTGCACAGCTTTCCAAACCAATGGATTGATTCAATACGGCCTTTCAAATCCAAGGAATTCCAGATAATACAAATAGTTCTCTCCATAAAGAGGTCAATATCACAAGTATACTGATGGGTGATGAGAATAGCAAACTGATGCTGTGACTTCAATGAGTTCCCAAAACACTAGTATTCGTAAAAATCAAAACGCATCAAGGACTGTTAACAATATTCACAAGGATTGTTGGCCTAGATTGCAAAAGCCATAAGCAGAGAGAATAAAATTGCTCATTATGATTCACATAATTTAAATAAGGCCCAAGTGAGGATAAGATAGATGGATAGACAACAACTGGCTTACCATAAGCTCGCCAAGTAATCATTTAATGCATGTCATACTCGTGAAAATAAATAAAAGTCAAACTAGTCCCTTCACTGTGTGCCTATCAATAATGTGAAGGAAATGGACTAATAATTTTGACAAACGGACTTGTAATTGTTTTCCATGTCCTTCGTTCTTCTCAGAAAAAGCAAAATGCAAGTCAGACTTTCAAAATGCACCACACACAGTATAGGTAAGAGACACAAAACTGCATTTCTATCAGAAAAGAGAAATAAAATAGGCACTAACATTATGCATCTTGACTTCCAATCTGGAAAGCCGACCAGTCAACTCCTCTGACTCAGACTTTGCCTTCGGCAACTATGAGTAAACAATCATCGTCATATTATTATCCTCAGCTAAATTAAGGTCTCCCTAGTAGAAAGGAAATTTCTATCGATCTTAAGGGGTAGATAGTTGAAAGAACCAAGACCACTAAAGTAAAGTTCTTTGGTTCAAAATTCCTCCCCTCAGGCCAGAATCCTACTTAGATGTGCTATTTTACATGCCTGTGTGTGTGGTGTATGCCCTAAAGTGACAAAAAATAAAAGGAAAAATAAAGAGAAGAAGAGGAACAAGCAAGTAAAGAAAGAAACACATAGCCGTTCATTGTAACTTCTACCATACTAATCCACTTCAACCTCATGGCGCTGCTGCTTTTCAATCTGAGTCATTAACTCATCTATTTCCTTGGTAATAACAAGAAGCTGGTTTTGAAGAACCTGCCGGTGGGAAACATGCAGTTAATTTATCATAGCAGTAACATAAACCCTCAAATCAATCATCTTCTCCTTTTACCAGGGAGTATTTTTATGTTAGTAGATCCTCTGAAATGTGTGGGCAATTTATGTAGAACAAAGATCAGCCTGGAAGTCATCCATAAGAACTGATCCCTTCTCTGACTGTCTGACTTGATTTAACAAATGTTCCCTTTCTTTATTGAGCACACTTAATTCCATCTGGAGCTAGTCTACTTCTTCACAAACATGATGATGATCCAAGGTAAGCATCTGTAATTTTGAAGTTAAATCCTGAAGAAACAATAGGTTTACCATCAGTACGAAACAAGTTGCGAATAGATTTAGTTTTTGTTACCAACGAATTCTGTAGACAAGGTCATAGACTTGTAGTACAATAGAACTTACTTCTTGAGACTTTTTACTCTGATCATAGGTAATTTTGAACTCATTTCTTAGCCTCTCATTCTCTGAACATTTCTCCATTCTGCAATGGGATTAAGATTAAGAAGTCCAAGGAATCCTCTGTGGGGCATCTGGGAATCCTTTTGGGGCAAAGTTTGTAATGGATAATGGTTGATGATATATAAATATATGGAATTTTGATTCTCAACCCAAAAAAAAAAAAAAAAAAAACACAAAAAAGAGGTATTACTACATAGTAATCTATACTATCTATAGATATCAATCTGAGAAACAGGAAGAACTTCTTCGCAACTGAATACAGTTTTAACCATCAGCAAATAATAGTGACCAAGTCAAACTGAAGATCTTGCGCTTAACCACCAAATTATTTATTAGGTTGATAATCAAACCCACGTCATCATCACAAAAATAAGAATTCTCAACTATGCACCCCAGCAATTTGCTGTTCAGCAACATAACTCTTAAAATGCCTTCTCATCATGCTAGGCAATGTAGATTGAGAAATCATCTAAAGGTAAAAAGATTAAAAGCTTTAAAAGTAGAACTAACATATCATTAGATAATTCATCTGTACATCTGCAACTGCTCATAAAAACTAAAACGATAACCCTTTACTGTCAATTTGTTGAGCTGCAGCATCAAACATATCAACCAGCTGTGGATTGTTGGATATGGAGATGGCTGCAGAAGCACTATCACTTTTTGAAGCAGACTTTGCTTCCTTGACACTCTGATCAAGCATGGAATCTTCTGCCACGCTTTCTTGAGGTCCCGTTAATGGAACACCATCATTTGCAGACAGCCGGATTTGACTTGTGCTCTCACTCTCATTTTTCAAGTCCATCCCTCTGTTATCTTCAATTCCAGCAGCAGATTCATCTATATTGACCAGCTGCAAATCAGTGGGGATTGGTACGGAACCAGCAGTGTCGTCGATTTTGTGATTAACATGTGTTACATGAGGATCTTCATCATTGCTGTGAATCCCATTCCGATGGACCACCCTGCATTGATCTTGAGATTCCACAGTGTGAACAAGTTGTGGCTCCATATCCATAGCACTTTCATGAGGATCTTCAGCAGTGTTGCCGATTTTGTGATTAACTTGCATTACACGAGGATTCTCATCATTGCAGTGAACCCCATTCTGATGGACCACCTTACATTGATCTTGAGACTCCACAGTTTTAAGAAGTTGTGGCTCCATATCCATAGCACTTTCATGAGGATCTTTGTCCAATATCTCATCTTCAAAACCATTTAGATTTGCAAACAAATCATCTGTTGATGGAAGATTCTTAGTTATGTCCGGGCTTGCATCAATCAACACCCTCTCACCCTTCCCCCCCAAGATGTTAGCAGGTACAACCTCATCAACAGAAAATAATCCTGAGGTACCGGTTGCTGGATCAACTTCCATCCCAACGCAAGAAATTTCTGTTGCATTTCTTTCTCCACATGTGCCATTTTCACTCACTACCTGATCAAGCAAGTCACCACCCAAATCACCCATGATATACTCTGGAACCTTTTGGCTAATTGCAGAACCATCTTTTGCATTAGATGAAATGTTCTCATTTGTACGATGGGTCTCAATTAGTTTCTCTCTCTGTGGATTAGCTGCCAGGAACTCAGTAGGATCCACAATGGTCTGTCTGCTTCCTAGATCAACCAGTGTATTTAACTGCCTTTGTACCCAGACAGCCAGAGAAACAGCATGATCCCGAATCAAAGAATCATGTGGTGGGCAGTTTAACATATTAATCAAAGCTTGATTATACTGCAACATGCTAATGGATGGAAAATTAATCCCTTTATTGCGACAAACCCTGATGATTTTGAACACATGCTCACAGAGGTTGCCCATTTCTGCCCAACTGCAATCACAGAGAGAAAATTCTGAACCTGGGTTAAGTACAACATGAGATGTATCTTGATCTTCCTGGTCAATTACTTTTGCACATCTACCCTCCATGACAACATCAGAGTCTGGAATCTTTAATGACTTGCGCCAAGATGTTAAACCACTCTTCCATTCATCCTTCCAGTATCGCGCAAAATCATCTTTTCCTGAATACTCATCAAGCCAGAAGTAGGAATGCACTTTAGTACCCAGCTTATCAACCAACCAATCAGCACGTTGATAAACACCAGGTTCCTTCTCATTTAGCAACCTAAGCTTCATTTGGTTGTGGTAAAACTCCATCGCGGCAGAAGTCTCTTGGCTTGCAAGCGGAAGAGTTTTGAGAGCAGTAGTCCATGAACCTGCATCAGAAAGAATCATTAAATTCATAAAATAAATAAATCTTAATCTCCTTATTAAGCTTGTCCGCTGATTAGAGTCCTAACTTGTCAGAATTTATTATAAATCCCCCTTTTAAAACACTTAAAAAAGAAATAAGACAAGATTAGTACTGTGGCAATTTTAAAATACGATTTAGTTGAATACGTTTTGGGTTTTATGGTCTTTTTTTATGAATAAAATAATTTTATCAAAACAAATATCACCAAATTAATTGAAGGGAAAAAAAGACTAAAATAAAATCCCTTTTTCTGAAAAGACAACCTCAATAAGCATATACCTAATCTATGATACCAAGTCGCCTTAAAGTAGTCCATAAAATCTGATCCATCAATGAAATCTTCCATGAAATCCACAAACAAATCAACACTTCCATGTCCACTGCAGATGTTGTGCACTACCTGACCAAGCCGTCTTGATATCTCAGCACGCATCTCAATCTCTAAACATCTCTTTACTAAGTTCTTATGCCATGCATGACGAACCCGCCAAAAGGATATCAATACAGAGCACTGAAATACTTCCCTGAGTAATGCAGGCAAGGTTACGTCACACCAATTTATGCAAGTAATAGTTGCTGGGAAAACAAAGAATGTCTTAGCTCTACATTTTACAAAGGCCTACTACAGTGCAATCAGTCTACACGCTAATTGAACTCTAAAACCAAAAAAACTGCAAAATGTTCAGCAAGTTTCTGACCTAGCAATGAGCAGTGCGATGACTACAAAATATTTACTTAGGTGGTTGGTATTACATTGTTTAGAAAACTTTTGGGCCAAAATGTATACAAGATGGTGTGCATCAGAAAGCTGATCAATATCTGCAAAGCCGAGACAAATCATCCCAGGAAATGGAGGTGTTAGAAAAATAATTTCTACTAGGGATCAATTTACTTAGACACACCAACGATGTTCCTCTTTGATGTATGCACACATATATGAGATCTGATGCGCCCATCCACCAGTGAAAACGGGTCAAAAGACTAGACTCAACACTTTTGAATCGTAGATGCATTAATCAAGAGGACAGACAGGTGCCAATTGCACTGCTGTTAGGCCATGAATGCAGGAGTATGCATCTTCAGAAGTTAAATATATGAGCATCTCAACATCCCAGCTAGGTTAGAATAAACTTAGCAGCCAACCTGATCGTGACGAGGTCAGCCAGAGGATCATCCACTATGAACCCAGCCAACTTCCACATAGGATCTTTTGTGTGAACTCTGTTATAAAGTGCCCTCATCCATCTATGGGAATCTCCACACGAAAATCTTGGTGCTATTATCCACGCTACAGGGATGGCCTTGTTGTCTGAGTTGAACACTACAAGAGTGTGAATGGGATACTATAAAAATACAGAAAAGAGTATAGTAAGCTTCTGATGTATTTAAAGCACTAGACAAAGTTTATAGCAGCACCCCAAAAAAAAAAAAAAAAAAAAACGTTGAACATATCAACTGAGAAATCAGACCTTCAATTTGTTTGTTCCAAACTTTGAATCAGAAGCCAAAAGGTTGCGGTTGCCAAACCGTATCATTTGTTGCAACTGCCACTCTGTCTGAATACCCAAAACAAAAGGATCAGAATCAGAGAAATCCTCATAGAAGAAAACATGATTCTGGTGACTTTCGACCCACATGCTGATGCTGACTGCATCATCTGCATCCAATTCGTATGTAGAACGCCTGATACTCCTCTCCTGTCTCCGCACATATCTGTGAGTTAAAAGGTCATCGCGGTTACACGGCCCCCCTTGTTTTTCCACCGATTCATTGTGTCTCTGCATTATGGTTTCCACAGAAACCCCAACATATAACAGAGATAAGACACGGAGGCGGAGATCCTCTGAGATATATGGGGCATACATAGCACGAGTTCCAGCAGCCTTCTTGTCCTGTGGACCATGGCATGGCAACCCTTTCTTATCCACATGCTTATCTGTGTTATATATGATAAGTGCAACTGATGGCTCAGCAATCAAGCGTTTCACAATAAAGTGGCATGTACAACCCCTCTTTGTATTTGGCCGACCCGCAGATTTCTTTTTTGGGACATAAGTACTCCTGCTGGGTCGAACAATGCCACCCTTTCTATGATCATCTGGGCCAAAGGAGCACCAATATCTACAGAATCAAAAGGAGGAATTATACCTTAAAGGATATCAGAAAAGTTACGAAGGATTCTTAAAGGGGGGAAAAATGAAGACTTACAGAATATACTCAAGAATGCCATCAACCTTTGGCTTGTAAGCCATCTCTGGAGGCCTACGCCTCCTTGCTTCAACATGAAATCTCGTTGGGCAGTCCTTATTAGAGGATTCACCACGTACGAAATCGTCCACTCTAGCAAATGGAATCAAAGCCACTCTATCTATATTGTCACGCCAACCTTCCACCTTAGTCCACACGAGATCAACAGAAGAGAACTCCAAGGTTGGAGGGTTCTGTACAGGAAGGGACAGAATCTCATCCCATCTGGCCATCTACAAGGATACAACAGAAACGTAAATGGTTAAATAGCTCAAAATATTCTGTTCTGAGTAGCATTCCTACTTGTTGAGTGGCATGACAATCATGAATTCATTATACTACATTTCCTCCCAAAAATTTAAATTCAAAGAAGAGGTCAATTTAGAACCATAAAAGTAATCTGAAGTTATAAATAAAGAAATAGTAGAATCTTAAGATCAGTCACAAACCAAAGCTTATGCATAGTAAATTAAGAGGAAGGACACACCAACAAATTAAAAATGATAATTCAATATAAACATTTGATACGAGATAAACGGGCTTATGCAGCTCCTAATAAAGTTTCTTTTACAAACCTAGCATTATTTTAGTTCCATATGCGTATGCATAATACACGTGGGCACGCCCTGTGGGGGGGGGGGCCACAGGGATAATAAGTAGTCCAGTTCACCACAATATCAACAGCCAATTTTACTCAGTTTGTCCCATGAAGATTGGACAAATGGTTTAGGATTTTTGACAGTTTAAATGGTTCGGTGCAATCTAAATTCTATGCTTTTTTTTGGGGGGGGTGGAAAATCTGTCAGAATTGGATAACACTGATTTTCCCCAGTACTGTCTTACCTGACTACTAACTACACTAAAAAAAAAAAAAAAAAAAAAAAAAAAAAAAAAATTGAAGGAAGACCGATTACAGAGTGAGGTTTCATTTGAAGATTGCAAATAAAAAGAACACAGTTTAAACCCTTTTCCTTCTCATCCAAACAGTAATTGGGTTTCTGAGGAAAAAAAAAACCCACAAATTATCGCAATAAAAATGAACAAAACATTGTCCCGAACACAAATTGCACATAATTCTTGTTGGAAAAGTTCTTGAAAACACAACTACAATAATCAAGTAGTCGAGCCAATAACAGACGAAAGTGAAAAAGAGAGTTAACGAAGTCACCTGCAGAGCGCGATTTCAGAGAGGGAATTGTAGAGACCAAACGATAGGTTCAAATGGAAGGAAGAGCAAGTGAAGTGAGGGAAGGGCTTAGACTTTTGAAGCGCCTGCGTATAGGGCTAGTTGGAGTTCTCAGAATCTTTATAGCAGAGAGATTTTTGTATTTGGCTAAAGAGTTCCGACCGGCCTGATATCGTTATGCACTCAAAAACCCTTCACGGGCATGGACTGTGAGCTGCTCGGATTTTGGATCGCATCATCACGTATTCGGATCTGATCGGGCAAACACCCGAAATCTGACGGATCTGTCTTTTCAACCCAATCTGATCTTACGTATTCAGAAGGATTTTAATTAGGGTTTTTGGAGGCCGGTCACTATTTATGGACTTATAAGGATTTAAGTCATACCCAAAAAACTTATTTGTAAATAAGTCACACTTGCAACAAAAAGACAAAAAAGGACATCACGCGTTTTTCACCACATTTCAAAACTGTCAGTTTTATCCGAAAATAGTGTACACTTCACTCATAACTTCCGTGACTTTCCATCTTCTTTACAAAGCAAGCAAAACTGATTTTTGGAAATAAAATCAAAACTGTTTGGGAAAAACTTAATTCCACGACTTTCCATCTTCTTTACAAAGCAAGCAAAACTGATTTTTGAAAACAAAATCAAAACTATTTGGAAAAACCTAATTCCGCGACTTTCCATCTTCTTTACAAAGCAAGCAAAACTGATTTTTTGAAACAAAATCAAAACTATTTGGGAAAAACCTAAATCGATCATCATTCCTAAGTATATTTTTTTTTTATTTTGAAATAGTATCGGTACTGTTTTGAAGATATCTCAAAATACTAATCAACTCCATGGATTTCTCTTGCCCAAAACTTATCATCTGCTTATAATTCATGGTGCTATTTTAAAAACAGTACCGATAAAACAGTACTGGTACTCTTTTGAATCGGTACTGTTTTCATACTGCCTAAAAAACATCAATCGATACATCATACAAACCAACGATACGAGCCAACATCATCATATTTTTTGAAACAGTACCGATACTATTTTGAAGATAGCTCAAAACGCCAATCGACCCAATGGATTTCTCTTGCCCTTAAAACTCGTCATCTACTTATAATTCATGGTGCTATTTTGAAAACAATACTGGTACTGTTTTGAAAACAGTACCGATAAAACAGTACCGGTACTGTTTTGGACCGGTACTGTTTTCATATTGCCTAAAAAACATCAATCGATACATAACAAAAACCAACGATACGAGCCAAAATCATCATATTTTTTGAAACAGTACCGGTACTGTTTTGAAGATAGCTCAAAAAGTCAATCGGCCCTATGGATTTCTCTTGCCTTTAAAACTCGTCATCTGCTTATAATTCATGGTGCTATTTTGAAAACAGTACCGATAAAACAGTACCGGTACTGTGTTGAAAACAGTACCGATAAAACAGTACCGGTACTGTTTTGGACCGGTACAGTTTTCATATTACGTAAAAAACATCAATCGATATATAACACAAACCAACCATACGAGCCAACATCATCATATTTTTTGAAACAATACCGGTACTGTTTTGAAAATAGCTCAAAACGTTGATCGGCCCAATAGATTTCTCTTGCCTTTAAAACTCGTCATCCGCTTATAATTCATGGTGCTGTTTTGAAAACAGTACCGATAAAACAGTACCGGTACTGTGTTGAAAACAGTACCGGTACTGTGTTGAAAACAGTACCGATAAAACAGTACCGGTACTGTTTTAGACCGGTACTGTTTTCATACTGCCTAAAAAACATCAATCGATACATAACATAAACCAACCATACGAGCCAATATCATCATATTTTTTGAAACAGTACCGGTACTGTTTTGAAAATAGCTCAAAACGCCAATCGACAAAATCAATCCATGAAGAAGATTAGGCCAAATAAGTTCTATCTTCTTAATATCTTCACGACTAAAACTGTAAATAATGAAACTGAAAGTAAGGAAAGAAAAAAAAAAAAGGAAGAAGCGTGATTCTTGGTAAACATATCTTCACGTGATTCCCGGAATTCCTGGAAATAACTTGTGTAACTTTGTTATAGAAATAAAGAATATTATCGGTATATTAGAAACTATATTTAAAACAAACTCGTGGGACCTACTCAAAAATGTGACTTAAATACAAAACTTTCCACATTAATGTGACTTAAAAGCAATACTTTTTTTTGGGTATGACTAATAGTTTTAAAAGATTACAAAGTATGACTTGGATACAATTTTCCGATTTTAATTTTCAATTTTAGACTCCTAAAGTTAAATTTCACCATTAATCAATTTAAAGTTGGTAATTATACTTTTAAATTAAACGGTCAAATTATTAATTAATTGATGAGATTTACCTTTAGGAATCTAAGAATTTAAAAGTAACTTCAGGTTCCAAACTACGTTTTAAAAAATTTCTTGTTCAATCAACTTTTACTTCAATCTGTGCTCGATCGATCAAAAAGGTTCTTTTACGGCCTGTTTGGATAGGGAGAAATGGGAAGAAAAGAAGAGAAAAGAAAATATTTTAAAAATTAACTCTTGTTTGTAAGTTTTTTGAGGAAAAAAAAAAAAGAAAAGAAATGAGAAGAAATGAAAAAAAAAAGTAAGTGGTTAGTTTTTAAAATTTTTATCCTCTAAAGTCCGTTTGTGAGTTTAGAAGGAGAAAAAAAAAAATAAAAGAAAACATTAATTAGGAGAGAAGAGAAAAGAAGAGAAATAATAATAGTTTTCTTTTCATTTATTTGAGAGTTTGGAAGAGAAAATATAATCATTTTCTTTCTTCTAGTTTGTGAGTTGAGAAAAAATGAAAAGAAAAGAAAATCTTTATCATTATTTTACTACTATACCCTTATATTAAAAGGGTTAGAAACATAAACAAACACACACACACATACACGCGCACACATAAAAAAAAAAAAAAAAGATGAAACCAGTGCATTGAAACTTGATACGTGATTGAACAAAAAAAAAAAAAAAAAAGAAAAGAAAACAGTGCAGAACGTTGTAATAACTTAAATTTTTTCTCTTAATTAATTTGTTCAAGTGTGGTGGTGATATTTATTATAGTAAAAATCAAGAAAATTGAGGATTTGAAAATTTTTGGAATGATAAAATTAGTTGGAAAGATTTTTGGATTTAATTTCACCCTATGTGGGAGT
Source organism: Vitellaria paradoxa (assembly GCA_019916065.1). Classification (NCBI taxonomy): domain Eukaryota; kingdom Viridiplantae; phylum Streptophyta; class Magnoliopsida; order Ericales; family Sapotaceae; genus Vitellaria; species Vitellaria paradoxa. The sequence continues at coordinate 15,187,517 of CM034235.1, read as the reverse complement.
TTAATGTAGAATTTCTAAACTTTTATCCAGACAATTCCTAACCCAATTACCTATTTGGTTCAACCCAAGCCCATTAACCCATGGGTCAACCCTTTCTTTGACTCACCTCAACTCACTTCAACTCACTTTATCACTCACTGAGTTGACTCATGAATAGTAACTCTCAATTATTTTCCGGTAAACTTTATTTTCCATCGATCCATCCTTCCATACATCTCTCACATCTCTCAAATTATTTAGTTTATTAGTCAAAAAGAAGACTCTACATTGATGACTTTAAAGCATTTCTTTCAAATTATTTAGCAAGCATGATTTAAAGACTTAAAATATCTTTTAAATAATTTGTTTAATTACTCAAAAAGCTAGTATGATTCCCGTATCATGCCATCCATCTCCATCCATCCTCCAATACCTCTCTTAAATTATGTGGTTAGATAGTCAAAAAGGCAAAGCATGATTTTTGGATCATGCTACCAGTTGTATATGCATAATCCTACTTTAGTGGCTTTGAAGCATGGGAAGTGGAGATTATTTTCTCCACCGATACTTTCTCTAAACTCCCATGACTTCTTATAAATTTGTGTGTCTTCAAAGAGAAAAAAATAAGAGAAAAAAAAAATTATTATCAAGTGTGGTTGGATATTCGAAGTTGCTTGGAGGAAAAAGAACGGCTTAGAACTATCCAATTGGGTGGTGTTCAGAGCTCAACTCTTTTTTCTTTCTCAGACTTGGTCATTAATATCTTCATTGAGGTAGGATGACGAACCTCCTAAAATGTATTTGATGCCTTCAATTTTGAAGCTGAAGCATTTTCTGGGTTTGAAGTATGAAACTTGATTGTGATGAAAAAATAATACCCGTATATTGGAGGTAGGGAAGCTGAAACTTTGACTGATGTAGCCTAGCACAATTCTCTATTTGTAACTTTTGATATGTTTCTGACCCCTAAAACGGTGGAATTAGACTTCGGCTAAAACATAAAAGTTGTAGCCCTTTAAGTTTTCTTTCCAACCCAAAAAGATTTGCATCAATCCAATTTGTGAGTCAAAAGCTATGCCCAAAATACTGAGTACGTGTAAAATTGTATCTTCTGAACAAACTGAATTCAAGACTTTTTGCACCTTTAGACTTTAGAATTTTAAAAGTGTAAAACATGAAAGTTGTAGGTCTTAAAGTCTAGTTTCTACAAATATAAAGTTTATAGATATCAGAGTTCTGCTCTATTTTATATAAATTTTCTTTTAAACTGCTATCACTGCTTAGCCTTTAATTGATGCTTGTTTGGATTTTTTTAAAATATTATGTTTAAAGATTTATTTAAATTTCCAATTAACTTCTGTTAGTTATTGTCATGTTTATAATTTATATTGATGTGTAATTTTGTTCGCAAGACCTGATATAGTAGAACACTTACACTATTTGATATAATACTGAAGTGGACTGTTAAGTTGATGCTACTTAGTTATCTTCCAATTTATATGAAATTTTTTTAAACTGAATATTATGTATTATTCGATACTCTAATATTTATGATGACTGACTTAGACAATCAGTTTCATCATGGATAGTTGGATGACTTATTCAAACTAAAATGGCTAAATAGAACTAAGTATTTGATAAAATGTCCAAATGAAACAATGGACTTATTCTTTCCTCATTTGGTCATCCTTAAATGAATTTGATTTATTTTAATTGATTTTTAGGCATTATTTTGTCAACCTAGCAAGTTATATAACTATATTTTTATGATTAAGTAAATTTAATGAAACTTATTTAATACTTTCCTAAACATTGGAATAATTCTATGGATATTTATGGATATCTTGAAGCCAAAAACATATGATAAGGGTTTGGTTATAAGTAAGATGATGATTGAAATTTATTCAAATTATTTTGAATAATATTATTCTCCTACTAAATCAAAAGTTTAGAATAAATTAGCTTTGTAATCTTACATTGGCTTAATTATTTAACTGATGTACTATACTATCCAGATGTGAATAAAATAAAACTTATAAATTTTTCTAAAATTAAATACAATTTCAAAGAACTATTTATTATCTTTATATTCCATAAATTAAAAAGAGACAAAAACCGAGATCGCAGCCAATGAGATTTGAACTCGTGACTTCAAATCGCAATTAGGGTCGCCCACCCACTAAGCTGCCAACTTCAGCTTAATTAATATACCATTAGAAATAATTTTATTTCTATCAAGGGTAGTACGGCAACCTTGTCAAAAAATTAACTAAAATACTAATTCGAATTCTAAATTATTCTAGTATAGCTACTTGTTAATTTATATGTAGTACCTACCTTTGTGATAATAATATTGGTGATTATGTTTAATCTTTAATTTATTGTGAATTATTATTTAATTTTGAATTGAGATAAAATACTTAAAGTATACTGCATGTGACTGAATAATCCCACTTAGGATTTATTGCTCGGGAACATTGCTGGTTGTTATTAAAAATGTCTTATTTCCATACAAGATACCATTGGGAATATAAAAGGGTGAGAAGAAATTAGGCACTCTGTACTAAAAATATCTTTGGCAATGGGGTGATGGGTGGGTAGAAGTGGCCTTTTAGATAGAGATGGGAATATATGCATTTTATTTGGGAGGTGCTCCTTTCTGACTTGGCCAGTCGGTAGCCGGTCGCGACGGTTAAGTTTTTGGTGGGTGACACTGTTGGAATGCATTGGATGTTAAGCCCGTAAAGTCACTGGTTCCCAAGGCTGGGGTAGAGGAGGATAGAAGTATGATTACCTTAGGAGGATTTAGATTAAACCCCTTTATCAAATTTTACTATGATCGGCAATCTCTTTTGCTTATGTATGAGTAATGTGTTGGAATTATTTAATTATGTTTAATTCCTTTAGATGAATATTTTATAAAAATATGTAGAAAAAAATATATATATGAAACTTATATCGCTATGGGGTTTGGCCCTAAGACCTTGAAGATCTGAATCTGAGATCCCTACCACTGCGACACCTATTTCATTGTGGTACAAATAATAATATTAAACTATTTAACGTGCAAGTAACATAGTAGTTGCAGTGACGGTTTTAATCGAACCGTTGTAAGTATAATTTACATTATTCAGTTGGGATCTATTGAATTAATTGTTGCATGAACAGTATGCCACCTAATCACATTCACTGTATTGGGTTACCTAATACAGTGTAGTATTATTACCACTGCATATAGACACCTAGGAGATTCTGACTACTGGGCTTTAATAGCTCACCCATTTGTGGGAATATTTTTTTCAGGATATTAAGCACATGAATACTAAAGATGAGCTGGAAAGAGATTAATTTCTCTTAAATATTCCACCAGAAGAGTTATCTATTTTTTTTTTTTTGCGCAGTACTAGAAAACTTTATTTATTATTGTGGTCTGTAATAATGATTGTTGGATGATTGTAATAATTAAGTTTGGACCTAGTTACTCTTATTTGATATGTAATATTAATCGCATGGTTGGGACGCTTAGATGGCTCTACAATAGTATTCTCTATCTTTATTTTCCACTCTGCGGTTGAACCCTACCAAATGATTCAGCCTAATGGCTTATAAATATTGGTTGGGATAAACTATGGATTTTGAATACCTTAAATTTTTATTGCGAGTCAACCCCAATTTGAAAGAAAATTTGGGGTGTGACGGCGTGTTGTTATCATCTCATTTTTATACCCAACAAATAATCCTTAGTCACCATCAGGCATTTGGGTTATGAAAATCCGGGGCGTGACAAATGTTATAATGGTAGTATGATTGCTGTTGTGGCCATATAAGCTATCAAAATTGATTATTGGCAGGGTAACATTTAATTATTTTATTATATTAACTAATATTATTTTATACCAAAATAAAAAACATGATTAGAAATTCTAAACAAATGTTTATAATGACTTAACTTTAGTCTAAGTTTCTATTTGGTAAAATTTGTTTCCATATTCTAATGCCGTCTATCTTAGATTTCAAAGTTAGTGGCGTGACAAATATCATTTATAATATTACTGTTAAAAATAGATAAATAATACTACTTTTTTTTTAAATTTTGTTAGAATAGTATAAAAAAATAATTTTGTTAGAGAGATGGTAATGCTTTTTGTTTGTTTATTCATTTATTTATTTTTTGTTTTTGGGGGCGGGAAGCTATATATATATATATATATATATATGCCAATGTGCATAAAAATGTTAGACATCTAGTACTTTATAATCTCCCTCGATTGTAATACGTAATTGAAGGACTTTGCAATAAAAATTGAAAATATAATAAAGATACATAAAAAAAATACTTAGATTAAAATTTACAAGAAAGTTGAATTAAAATGATGTGACAATAATACAATTATAATTAAAATAAACTTTTTTGTGTTTATATTTTTTAAGTGATATGCTAATAAATTGAGTCTTACAAACATTCTTTATTTTAAAGTTTTATTTTTATTTTGATATATATATATATATATATATATATAAAAGATTGTAAACTAAATTTTTTTATTTGATATATTTGGAATTCTAATTTTAATGGCTGTCTCACATTTTGCCATACCTCTTGTGAAAAAAATTTAAAAGGCATAAAAATAAATGGTACCTATCCTTATATTTTAGTTGAAGCATATAACCATTTCTATTCCACCTAAGGTTTTACCTATATTGAAAAAACTAACTCAATTTCCTAAATTGTAAAAATTATTATCTATAACTACATGATTATATATGTTTACATGGCTACATTAATTATTTTTTATTTGGGTAAATTACATAAACTGCCCTTGTAATTTTTAGTAAATATCGTTTTAGTTCTTACAATTTCAATTGTTATAGTCAACCCCTATAGTTATGGTTAAATTTTACAAATACTTTTTCAAATATTTATGGTTAAGTTTTATTTTTTTAAATAATTTTACAAATGATATATTTGGAATTCTAATTTTAATGACTGTCTCACATTTTGCCATACCCCTTGTGAAAAAAATTTAAAAGGCATAAAAATAAATGGTACCTATCCTTATATTTTAGTTGAAGCATATAACCATTTCTATTCCACCCAAGGTTTTACCGAAATTGAAAAAAATAACTCAATTTCCTAAATTGTAAAAATTATTATCTATAAATACATGATTATATATGTTTACATAGCTACATTAATTATTTTTTATTTGGGTAAATTACATAAACTGCTCTTGTAATTTATAGTAAATACCGTTTTAGTTCCTATAATTTTAATTGTAATAGTCAATCCCTATAGTTATAGTTAAATTTTACAAATACTTTTTCAAATATTTACGGTTAAGTTTTATTTTTTCAAATAATTTTACAAATGATATATTTGGAATTCTAATTTTAATGATTGTCTCACATTTTGTCATACCTCTTGTGAAATAAATTTAAAAGGCATAAAAATAAATGGTACCTATTCTTATATTTTAGTTGAAGCATATAGCCATTTCTATTCCACCCAAGGTATTACCTATATTGAGAAAAATAACTCAATTTCCTAAATTGTAAAAATTATTATCTATAAATACATGATTATATATGTTTACATGGCTACATTAATTATTTTTTATTTGGGCAAATTACATAAATTGTCCTTGTAATTTATAATAAAAACCGTTTTAATTCCTATAATTTCAATTGTAATAGCCAACCCTTATAGTGATGGTTAAATTTCACTTTAATCTTTTCATTAATAACTGTTAAGAAAATTAACGAAAAATCGCCACATGTTGATAGTAAAATGGTAGGAGAGTAAAATGAAATTCATAGTAAGCTGCAGGAGAAGTTTTTTGTAATTTACTCCTTTTTATCTCTATTATATATCTTGTTATAAATAACCATTTGTGTTCATCAGCCCTTATTTGTTTACATCTGCAGAAATGGCTATGTTCTCCCCACCTCTTTGCTTTCTCTTGGTCCTTGCATTTGCCTCTGGTAACTTTTCTTGAAAATTTAGTCTGGTTTGCTTTATTAATTTTTGTAATTAGAGACGACCTTTTTCTTCTTGTTATTTTGATATTCCTGCTAAAATATTATGCAAAGTAACATATACGTATACATATTGATATTTTATACACAAACAAATTACCAAAAAAAAAAAAAAATTTTTTTTTATACACAAACATATACACATACACATACACATACACATACACATATTGACATTTCATACATATACGTATACATATATTAGCAGTCATTTATAAAGCAAGCCAACAATAACGATCCTTTTATATGTTGTTTGCTCAATAGCAATAACGAATTGGTTTTTTTTTCTTTTTTTTCTTTTTCAATAACTAGAGATGTTTCTTGTCGATATAGCACTACATGGACTAAATCAACCTAATTTGGAAACTTTAGAAAAAAATAGTAAAAAGTCACGAGAAGAAAATAATCTTATTTGACCACTATATATTGCTAAAATTAGGAAATGGATTGAATAATTGAGAATTTTGAGCACCGGAATAGTTAAAAAATATGTCATATAACTTCTTGTTTGTGGTGACTTGAACCTTTTAAGCGTTCAATTTGAAAGTATATTATAAGAATTCTGATTTTTATTTTTATTTTTTAATTTGAGGGAGGCTAATTTTGAAGCCTACTGCTATGTAATTTCCTCATTAAAGACCATAAATTGATATTTTTATTATTTGTGGTATATTTTTATTTGACAATTGTCATTAGAATATAGAATTGATGACAGTCAATTCTATATTGATTTATTTTTATTCTTCTTTTTGTGATTCTACATTCATTTCTTTATTTTTTAAATTTGATAGATTTCAAGTATATTACCGTTACTTAGTTTAGCCATAAGAATTTAAGATTGTTCTTTTATTTAAATATCACTTGGCTTATGGATAGAGAAACATTGAATCAATAAAATAAATAAATAAATAAAATTTCGACAATTCATTCTCTGTTTTTATCACTGTAGCCTTTAGTTTAATTCAAACCATGTTTTGCGCCATTCTGTATTTCAAAATACTTATTATATCTTAATGACAAGATAACTATGTGTTTATATATAGGATGTGTTTGGAACTCCCAAAAAAAAAAAAAGAAAAAGTAAGTGTACCAGTTAGCGTTTGATTTGCACAATCCAAATATTATGACTAAACTCATTCAAACGTGGTCTCATCTATTCGTTCAATAGGTTCTAAATAGTAAAGTTTTTGAAAAGTTAGAAAAAATAGGTAAAAACTAGTAACATTTGGCAAAATTTGATAAAAGTTCATAAAATCTACAGTTTCAAAATATACTAGTTTAAAATGAAAATGACCAAAAGTTTAGAAAAATTGATAAAAGTTATGTTTATTTGACCTCCAAATGCTCCTATAATAAATATTTCTAAATACTTAATGTCTCCTTTACAAATTTTTTCTTATATATATATATATATATATATATGCAGTTAAGATGATGGTGCCTACGGTGGAGGGGGAAGTTTGTTCAGAGTATTTGGTTTCATGCGGTGGTGATTGTACCAACAAATGTTATTCTATGCATCCTCGTCCCGAAGAAAATGCGCGGATTAATTGCTTGGAACCAAACAAGTCATGTTTGTGCTTGTACGATTGCGGTGGCTCTATTTCAACTACTTGCACCAAGTTTTTCGGAAAGCTTCCCCTGGGGAATTCTTGCGATGATTGTACTACCATCTGTAAAGCGATCATCAAAGATAGCCAGCCAATGTGCTTTGTATCTGAAACTGGCAACAACGTATGTCAATGCACATATAAATGCTAAGAAAGCACAATGTAATTGGGCTTGGTCTGGGAACAATTCTTTTTTTTTTTTTTTTAATCTGACGCTAATAAAAAATCAACTCTTTTAATTAGTTTTTTAATTCTTTGATAGTTCAATATTTTTGTCTTTTATAATTTAAAAGAAATTTAAAATGTGAAAGAGTAAAATTTAATCATTTTAGAAAAAATCAAAAATCCAATAATTAGAAGTTGAGATATTGAGTATACTTAATTTCCAAACACAGTCTAATCTCTCTCATGTAACAAGTAATTGAAAGAATTTAGTAAAGCTCTCGTTTCTTAGTTTCCTTGGGAAAGATATGTGTTATCGATAAACAAAAATTCAATTAATGTCTAATTTTTTTTTATTTTATTAATTCCATTTAGCCGGATAGCCGCATACTTTGTGAAATTTTTTTTTTTTGGGTTTCCTCGGAATGCTACTCGAAAGCATAACCAAAAAAAAAATAGCAAGACATTTTGAAAATATGTAGAACCATACAAATTTAGATTTTTTTTAGGGGGGGAGGACGGGATTTCTGAATTTATTGAAAAATCCTCACTTGTGACAAAGGAAAATCGTGACAATAAAATGAACCAACCGAAAGAACTTGTGAGTGAATTCTTAAGTCCCATATTATTTATATTATGACTTTACATTTCATATAAAAATCTTGACCAATCCTCATCATGTAAATCAGTTTTTAGAATTGAGTTAGGCTCATATTTTCTTCTAATATGGTATCAAAGTCTATTTACATTGCGCTTATGAATGAATTCCTCACACAACTTAAAAAGTATGAATATAGATAGGATGATTTTAAAAAAGAAAAGCTAATTCAATGCACTAAATATAAGAATTTATAGTTTTTTCTAGATACAAATTGGGCACAACAAAACTAATTAATACATAATTCAGTGTACAAATTATAAGTTATAAAAATTTATAATTTTAGGAGTTTTAACTACCTAAATATAGATTTGTTTTAATTATATATTTGAAGTAAAAATGAAAACATTAAATATTAAATATAGGTTTGTTGTGTGATGTATGCAATATTAAGTTGGTTTATACTCTCAATATAAATTGTTGGTCATGAGGATATATGAACATAATAGAGAATATAGTATGCTTTGATGGTTATAATATTACTATAAAGTCGATGTTGAGGACTATATGATATTATTGTTTTGTTGTTTGAGAAGCACGATCATGATAGTGACATGATAGGGTACATAATGTATGCATGCATGTTGAAACTACCACTGATGATTTGGTGTTCAGTCCCTTACAGATGTATTTGAAGGTTCGGATCAAGCTAGTTGTTGAAAGACAAAGAATTGTTCCCTTTTTCTTATATTATTATATTTGTAATAAAATTATATTATTTTAGATATCTCGGTTGTGAGATTTATAATACTATTATGAGCCCTCAGTGGGGTGGCGATTGTATGTACTAATATTTGTAATGAATTGAAAGAAATATAAGGTGGGTTGTGCCTTTTATAATTTCTTATGAGGCATGGTGCCTAATTGAGATCGAGACTTTATTTTATTATACTATATTTAAGTCTTTCATATTATTTATTTTGATCCATATTGTGGTTGGTTCTAATTGGGGCATAGTTGAATGTATGATATTTGTTGTATTGCATGCGTATTTTACATCGTGCATCTAGGTCACATGATTTGGAATGTGACACAAATAATTATAGACCTTTGTAAGTTCTTGTTTTATGGATCTAAGAAGTTATGTATTTGAAATTAAGCTTGATTGGGAAAGCCACACATTGGAGTATCTATGTAAGTTTAAGAGAAACAAAACTATTAAAGTTACAAAAGTCAAAAGTGGATAATATTGTACTATGTGAATTTTTTAAATAGTTACATAACTTTTATGTCACGCCCCGGATTTTCATAACCGAATGCCCAGGGGTGACTTGGAATTTATTTGTTAGGTATAAAAATAAGATGATAATAACACGCTGTCACACCCCAGAGTTTTTCTCCAAATTGGGGTTGACCCGTAAGAAAAATTTAAGATAGTCAAAATCCTATGATTATCCCAAACAATATTTATAAGTCATTGGACTGAACCATTTGATGGGATTTCAACTACAGGACACAAAATAAAGATAGAGAAAAATATTACAGAGCCATCTAAGTGTCCCAATCACGCTATTAACATTACATACCAAATAAAAGCAAATTAGGTCTATGCTTAATAATTACAATCATCCAACAATTATTACAGACCAAAAATAAAGTCCTCCAGCTCTGTGCAGGAAAGAAGAAAAAAATAGATAACTCTTCTGATGGAATATTTAAGAGAAATTAATCTCTTTCCAGCTCATCTTCTGTATCCCTGTGCTTAATATCCTGAAAAAAATATTCCCAGAAGGGGTGAGCTACTAAGGCCCAGTAATCAGAATCTCCTAGGTGCCTATATGCAGTGGTTGTAATACTACACTGTATTAAGTGAATGTGTTTAAGTGGCATACTATTTATGCAACAATTAATTCAATAGATCTCAACTGAATAATGTAAATTATACTTACAACGGTTCGATGAAATCGTCACCGTAACTACTATTTTACTTACATGTAAAATAATTAAATACTGATGTGTATACCACAATGAAGTCTGTGTCGCAGTGGTAGGGATCTCAGATTTAGATCTTCAAGGTCTCGGGATCAAATCCCGTAGCGATACAGGTTTCATACATATATATATATATATATTTATAAAATATTAATCGAGAGGAATTAAATATAATTAAATAATTCCAACACATCATTCATACATAACAAGAGAGGTTGCTGGTCACAGTAAAATTTTGTAAAGGAGTTTAATCTAAATCCTCCTAAGATAATCATACTCATATCCTCCTCTACCCCCAGCCTTGGGAACCAGTGACTTTACGGGCTTAGCATCCAATGCATACCGACGGTGTCACCTACCAAAAACCTAGCCATCGCGACCGGCTACCTGACTGGCCAGGTCAGAAGGGAGCATCTCCCCAAATAAAATGCATGTTCCCATCTTCATCTAAAAGGCCATTTCTACCCATCCATCACCCCATTGCCAAAAACAGCTTTAGCACCGAGTGCCTTAATTTTTTCTCACCCTTTTACATTCCCAGGGTACCTTGTATGGAAATCAGACATTTTGAATAACGACCGGCAATGTTCCCGGGTAATGAATCAAAAGTGGGATTATTCAGTCACATGCAGTATATTTTTAAGCACTTTATCTATATCCATACTTTAATAGTAATTCGCAATAAATCAAAAATTTAACATAGTCATCAATATCATTATCACAAAGGTAGGCACTATATGTAAATTAACAATTAGCAAGTAAAAAAAAAAAATTTAGAATACAAATTAGTATATTAGTTAATTGTTTTTGACAAGTTTACCGTACCAAATTTGATAAGAATAAAATTATTTCTAATGGTATATTAATTAGGCCGAGGTTGGTAGCTTAGTGGGTGGGCGACCCTAATTGCGATTTAAAGTCGCAAGTTCGAACCTCATTGGCTGCAAATCTCAGTTTTTGCTCCTTTTACCTTTTATTTTATTATTTTATGGAATATAAAGATAATAATAGCTCTTGGACTTATATTTAATTTTTAGCAAAATTGATAAGTTTTATTTTATTCAAAAAATAATTTAAATAAATTTCCAATCATCATCTTATTTATAACCAAACCCTTATCATAGGTTTTTTTTGGCTTCAAGATATCCACAAATGTCCACAGAATTATCCCAATGTTTAAGAAGGTATTAAATGAGTTTCATTAAATTCACTTAATCATAAAAATATAATTATATAACTTGCTAGGTTGACAAAACCATGCCAAAAATAAATCAAATTCATTTAAGAAAGACCAAATGAGAAAAGAACAAGTCCATTGTTTCTTTTGGGCATTTTATCAAATACTAGCATTTTAGTTTGAATAAGTCATCCAACTATCCATAATGAAACTGATTATCTAAGTCAAATTATCATCAATATATTAGAGTGTCAAATAATACATAATATCTAGTTTAAAATAATTTCATATCAATAGAAATTATTAACATGACAATAACTAACAGAAGGAAATTGGAAATTTAAATAAATCTTTAAACATAATATTCTAAACAAATCCAAACAAGCATCAATTAAAGCTAAGCAGAATAGCAGCTTGAAAGAAAATTCATATAAAATAGAGTAAGACTCCAATATCTATAAACTTTATATCTGTAGAAACTAGACTTCAAGACCTACAACTTTTATGTTTTACACTTTTTAAAATTCTAAGGTCTAAAGGTACAAAAACAGTTTTGAATTCAGTTTGTTCAGAAAATACAGTTTTACACGTGCTCAGTATTTTGGGCATAACTTTTGACTCACAAATCGGATTGATGCGATTCTTTTTGGGTTGAAAAGAAAACTGAAAGGGCTACAACTTTTATGTTTTAGCCAAAGCCTAATTCCACCGTTTTAGGGGTTAGAAGCACATAAGAAATTACAAATAGAGAGCTGTCAGCATACTGAGTTACATCAGTCAAAATTTTGGCTTCCATACCCCCAATATACGGGTATTTATTTTTATCACAATCAAGTTTCATACTTCAAACCAGAAAATACATCAAATATATTTTAGGAGATTCATCATCCTACCTCAATGAAGATATTAATGACCAAGTCTGAGAAGGAAAAATGAGTTAGCTTTGAACACCACCCAAATTGGAAAATTCCAAGCCTTTCTTCTTCCTCCAAGCAACACCAAATCTTCAGCCTCACTAATCAATAATTTATTATTATTTCTCTCTTATTTTCTTCTCTTGGAAGACACACAATTTATAGGGAGTGTAGAGAAAATTATTAGTGGAGAAAAATCAACTAAGGTAAGATCATGCCTATACAATTGGTAGCATGATCCAAGAATCATGCTTACTTTTTTACTATCTAACCATATCATTAAAGAAAAGCATTGGGGAAGATGTATGGAGGTGGCATGATCCGGGAATCATGCTAACTTTTTGACAAATTTAAACAATCATGCTAGCTTTTTGACAATTTAACCAAATGCTTTAAATCATGCCAGCTTTCAAACAAAATGCTTTAAATCTTGTTTGCTAAATAATTTGAAAAAGATGCTTTAAGGTCATCAATGTGGGTCTTCTCTTTGTCCAATTAGTCAAATAATTTTGAAAGATGGTGAGAGTGTATGGAAGATGGAAATGAAGTTGTCGGGAAATAATTTAGAGCAACTATTCATGAGTCAATTCATTGAGTGATAAAGTGAGTTGAAATGAGTTGAGGTGAGTCAAAGAAAATGGTTGACCCATGGGTTAATGGTCTTGGTTTGAACCAAATAAGTAATTGGGCTAAGAAGTGTTTGGATAAAAATTTTAGAAATTCTACATTAAACTCCTACATAGGGTGAAATTTAATCCGAAAAATTTTTCAACTAATTTTTATCATTCCAAAAATTTTCAAATGCTCAATTTTCTAGATTTTTACTATAATAAATATCACTACCACACTTAAATAATTTAATTAAGGAAAAAAAATTCAGATTATTACATTTTAAGTAATAATGGTAAACTTTTATTAAATTCTAATTTTTACTATTCTTCTTTTGATACATCTATTCAAATTATTGTTCTTTTTCTATAATATAATCCATCACCATTACTAGACTTTTTGACTTCTGGTTAAATAAAATAAATAATATAGTAAGAAAAATGATATTATAATCATATTTTAAGATGTAATTATTGCTATGGGGTCGTTTGGGGCCAAAAAACAAAAAAAAAAGGCATAAATTTGCACCAAAAAATGACATGTTTCATTTTAGTAGTTAGTTGGGTATTTAGTAAAAATTAAAAAACGTTAAAGAAAGTTAGTAATAATTGGAGGAAATTGAAGAAAGTTGGAAACAATTACTAAGTTAGAAAAAGTTTAGAAAAATTCGAAAAATGTTTAGTGGAAAAAAAATTGGAGAAATTTATTAAAAATTAGTTTTTGTTGTTCTTTTGGTGGCCCAAACAGCCTATATATATATATATATATTTTTTATTTATTCTATATAACAAGTGGGAACGGACCCTTAGGCTTTATATAATTTTTAAACATAAATAGAATACAACTTATCAATTTTTTCCTAAATATTTCAATAAATGGATGAGTAATTACAATCTAAATTTTTTTAAAAAATTACTTATGAATATGAATTATCTCACTATGATAAAAAAATTTTAATTCTAGATTTTTTTTTAAAATATTAGTTATTATAAAAAATTCAAATTAAGTTTCCAAAAGAAAGATACTTATAGTTTATTTGATAATCTATCTGTATATTTAAATATTAATTTTTTCCATTTATTGATTTCGCTAACTAGATATTTTTTCGATAGTTTTATTTTTTCTATTTTCTGTATATAAATGGTGAAAAAAAATTTATAAATTTTATTTTAAATTTAGGATTGGTGAGAAAAATTAGTATGAATAAAGGTCAATTAGAAACTTAAATTTACAAGTAGTCATAACTCCATATTTGTAGGTTATATGTAAGAAAAAAATGTTTTGAAAAACTAAAATAAATTTCATTTTCATTTTTATTTTTAGCAATTATATAAAAATAAAATTTATTTTATTTTATAAATTAATCAAATAGGAAAATAACTTATTTCATTTCAATTTATTTACAAGCTTTTTGCATTTTTTATCATCTTGATTTTTATTTATTTATTTATTTATTTTTACAAATCTTTCATAAATTATTTATTTTAAGATTTACCACACTAACATTTTATTTTATTACATTACTTTTAAAATATATTATTAGATTTTTTAAAAGTTAAAAGGATCGTGTGTAACCTTACTAAATGATTCAAGTTTGACTACAAGAGTTAAAATGATAAAACTTTGTAAATAAAAAAATGAAAAAAAAAATTTATTCGATTATGTTATGGAATAAAATAAAATAAAATAAATTTTATTTTTATATAATTGTTAAAAATGTAAATATAAATATAAAATATTTTGGCCTTAAAATATATTTTTCTATTTTTTTACAGGTTTAAAGATGTTTGTTCAAAATTTTAAATGTTTATGTTATGAATAAAAATCATGTCATTTCAAATTAGATATAAGAATAAAGGTAAAGTACAAAAAATATCCTTATAATTTACTCTCAGTATCACTTTGGTCCCACATGTTTCAATTGTAACAGTCAAATCCTTATACTTTTGGTGAAGCATCAATTCGGTCCTTCTGTTAGTTGACCGTTAAAAACAACCGTTAGATTGAAAATGACACTGAAGGTAAACTATAAATGCAATTACCATTTTATCCTCAGTCTAACGGTTATTTCTAACGGCTAACTAATAGAAGGACCAAATTGATACTTGACCGAAAGTGTAGGGATTTGACTGTTGTAATTGAAACTTGTGGGACCAAAGTAATACTGAGGGTAAACTGTAAAGGTATTTTTTGTACTTTACCTTAAGAATAATTAGTTAAAAAAATATTTTACTTAATGAAAAAGTAAAATGAGGTGAAAAAGGTAATTTGTAAAGTGTAAATAGGTTCACCCTAATAATCCAGTGGATTAGTTTGACCGGTAAGATCTTAGTTTACTCCCCCAGAGGGCACTAGTTTGAGTTTTCTCAGGGCCATTAGAGAGTTTATCTAGTCGTTAAATTTAGGACCCCAAAGATTATCCTTAACTTTTGGCCACTAGTTCGAATCTTCTCAGAGCCTCTAAACCCATTAAATTCCGTGTTCCAGAGATTATCCTTAACTTTAGGCCTCTAAACCCATTAAATTCTGTGTTCCAGAGATTATCCTTAACTTTAAGCCCCTCAGATTAGTTGAGGTGTGCATAAGCTAGCCAAAACAACTAAGTTAAAAAAAAAAAAAAGCTCACCCTAATTATAATTGTCAACTTTAATTAAATAAATTAATATAACAATGCATTTTAACATGGGAGATCAAAGGGGTCTGTGCATTAATTCATTGGGATGGAGGGGGTTACAGTGTAAAATTTATTGCAAGAAATATTGGGGAACTGTTTAATTAAAATCTAAGAGTCCAAATTCATTCAAATGTTTTTTGAATTAAAAATATGTAAATAAATCTAGACTATTAGATTTTAATTTAACGGTCCTAGTCTAATGTTTGGGGTGATATCGAGGAGCGATGTCAGCTCCCGATTGTTAATTGAATTAATAAATTTATTTGTCTGAATCAATAAATGCTGATAAAATTACAGTCATTGATTTATATACTTTAACTCCTGCAGTAGATTTTCTATTGCAGTCCCCTACAACCCTAACTTACGTCACCCTAACAAACATTGGTTGAACAACTTTTAATGGGAATAACTATTCTATACCAAATTTATTTATAAATATTACTCACTTTGATGGGTGTGTAAAAATACGTGAAATATTAGTATATAATACATTTTTATTGGCCCTTGATGGATATTTATGAGACACCTATTAACAAATATGTAATAAAATTCAATGGATAGGATTTTTGATTTCATAGATCAAACAAAGCCAATAAGAGAAAAAACTAATAATTACATCTGGTTCGGACTAAAAAAATATATATGACTTATTTTAATTTAAAAATCAATGTATGACTTTATCGTTATTTATTTGGATTAAAGTTTAAAATTATCAAAAAAATATTAAATTTAATTAGATTCGTATTATATGTGTCCCTTTAAGTTCCCATATAATTGTTCAAAAAATATTATTTAAAAAATAGAATATGATAATATTTTATTTTAATATAAAATATATTTTTATATATTTATTTTTGTAAAAAGAAATTACCTCAACCAATTTTGACCATCAATAGCAAGTGAATTAACAACATCCGACACACCCAACAACTGCGCTGGTTATTATTATTATTATTATTATTGGGAGGGAGGGGGATTCTAGAAGTTACTGATATAAGGGTTAGTAAGAAATGTACTTTTATTATCTATTTTTGTGAAAAACAAAATTCTGAATCAAATTTGACTATCAATTAATAACAAGTGGTTAATCAATTAATAACAAATGAATTAACCACGTTCCTTGCACCTAACAACAGCCCCAAGCTACTGTTATACCATTTATTTTTGGGAGGCTGGGGGGCGGGTTGATGGTTTAGCACATGAGTAAACCAACTAAAGGTTCAGCTAAGGACAGTTGATCTAAAAAATTATATCAAGATTTTATTAATTTTATTATAATTTTTTTACAAATTTTATTTTTGTTTAAAAATCTAACACAACATATAAAAATTATTCGAGCGGGTCATTCAACTGCGTTTCAACGGGTCTTGTCAAAAAATTAAAGTTTGCCTTTCAAATATCAAGAAGTGATTGACGCATTATATATTTTTTAATTTTTACTAAAATTAAGCCTTTCAGATGTCCCAAAAGGTCTAGCGAGAATAATTGTCCTTACTGGTTTAAAAAATTACATCAAAATTTTATTTATTTTTTTTAAAATTTTAAAATTTTATTTTTATTCCATTGTTATTAAACTCTTGCATATTTTTACTTTTACTTTTACTTTTATTTACCCTAAAAAAATACAATTTTATTCTAACTAATTATAAATTTTGGATCTAGTTGAGTAAAATTGAAGTTCAGATTAAAAGGAAACGTTAATATTAACCTGTCTCGCCGCATCAAAAATATTGGTCCAAAAATTCTTAGTATTTGCTACTTTAATCCGATAAATACCCATTTGTTACCAACTTTAGTTAACACTGTTAGAAAAGAAAGTTGGATTTGCATGCAAGTTTTGCAATTGGAATGATGCCTAAGCTCTCTCTAGCCCCCTGCGTTCTATTCATCTTCGTATTTGCTACAGGTTCAATTTTTTTTTATTATTTTTTTATTTCTTTTGATATTCTAATTAAAATTGTTACTCTTCTTATAGCATTACCCTTTCAAATTGTCACTTCATGTACATGTGTCTTGGTGTACTAAAAAACTTCGGTGACTTGGGAGGGAGGCACCTCTGCAGTGGGGGTTCAAGAGTACTGTAGCGAATAAATGTACTATAAAGACTGTAATGAAGAAATGAAGGGTTGAGATTTATTTTCACTTTAATGACACGTGACTTTTCACGTTCTGTATTAATTGTGTTCTAATCAAATTTTTTTAACTTTTATTTTTATTTTGAAAATAATTTTAATTAAATTAAATTAAAAACATTCAATTAAAAATAATTAAATCTCAACCTTTAATTTTTCACTACAACCCTTATAGTACATTTCTTCGCTGCAACCCCTTGAACTCCTCTGCTGTGGCTCCATTTCAAAGACTTGTATATATTTAAGCCTTTCCAATTTACTTGCGAAGCCTGCGACGATAACTGTAAAGCCCTCCGTAAAACTTTCCGAGCAACCTGCTATCAATTTAGAGGATACAAGGCTCGTTTGGAGCTCCAACAAATTTTAAAAATTTTTAAAAGTGAATTTGAAATTATTGTGTAATGATTGTTGAATTTTTATATTTGATTTAATATAAAATTGTTAAAATTATATAAAAGTACGCGTGTCAAAATTTTAGTGGAGGATTTTAAAAATTTTCGGAGTTTTGTGTACTTTTTTGTATAAATATTAAATCACTTTTTTTTTAAATTCTGGCAAAATCTATTGGAAAGTATCATTTTGATCTGTTCCAATGACTTTTGACTGTGTCAACTTTTGAAGTTTTTTTTGATAATTTTTAAGATTTGTTGGAACTCCAAGAACGTATGTGAGTGCTAGTATAGCTGCTAGAGATCCTTATGAATTAACTCTCTCTCTCTCTCTCTCTCTCTCTCTGCAACTAACTGATTGAAGGACCTCAAAATAAAAAAATAAAAAAAAAACTTTTGGGTGGTATTTGATTTGTATTTATTTTTTTTTTATCTATTTCTGTTTTTTTATTTTAAGATTTAAATTTAAATAATATTGAAAATGCATCTGATTTAATATTTTTTTGTTTTCCGTGTGTTCGGATTTTTTTTGTTTTAGGGTTAAAAAGGCTTTAAACGACTTTTGGCTATTTCATGTGTTACTAATTAAATGTGTTTTGGCTATTTTTGTTATTTTTAAATATATAAAATGAAAAAAAAAGCTAAATAATTATGCTATAAAATATTTAATTTTATTAATTTTTTATAAAATTAATTAAATTTAATAAAATATATTATTTTAATTTAAATTTAAATTTAGGTAGAAGTCATCAATAGCGGGACTTTTATTGAAATAATTAATTTTATTTTAAAGAAATATTAATTTTATTAAGTTTTATAAAATTAATTAAATTTAATAAAGTATATTCCATATAAATTTAATGAATTTGATAAAATATCTTTAAATTAATTAATTTAATGTTATAAAATATTTATTTTTTAATAGTAATTATTTTTCATAATGCATATTAATAAATACCATGAATTAATAATAAAACACTATTTCATTATTAAAATTAATTTAATAAAACATTTTAATAAAATATATCATTTTAAGAGGTAATTATTACTCATTAAAATTTTGATTTAATAAAATAACTTATTTTAATAGCAATTTAGTAAAACAAAATTTTAATACGTAATAATTATCTATTAAAAAATAATTTTATTTTAATAAAATAAATTATTTTAACTTTAATTTAATTTTGTTGCGATTTAAATAGATAAGGTAAGTTTATTAATAATAACAATTCTAACGAGGTTATAAGTGTATAATAAAATTTGCCAATGCTATTGACAACTTCAAGCAAATAACCTCCAATTTCGTAAATAAATTCAAGTAGAACTTAAATTAGTATTTTATCTTTAAAGTGAGCCTATTTGCACTCCGCAAATGAATTATTATACTCTATTTTACTTTTTATTAAATAAAATTACATAATTATTCTTATTCCTGTAAAAGAATATTTATGATGTTAAAAATTATATAACGTATCTTATTAGAAGAATGAGAATAATTATGTAAATTTATTTATTTAAAAAAATAAAGTAAAGTGTAAAAATCTGTTTGTCGAATGTAAATAAACCCACCTTATTTTTACCTTATCCCTATTAAGGTAAAAAAAAAAAAACTCTACTACCAGCACAATAGAACTCATTATTCCAACGTAACAGTCCAAACAGAAACAAAGAAAACAGTGATAAATCTCTATTACATATTGATGAGTTCTTCATCTTGAATGCAAATTATACGTGCCAATGAAAGGCGTCATCACAGATCCAATCCACAACTTCCCATTCTTCTCCTCCACTTCACTAATAAACCTCAAACTCCTTCCCTCCCCATCTTCCAACACCTCCAAGATCTCACCCTCTTCACTTAGTTTTATTGCAGTTGCATGTGGCTTTCCTCCTACCAACAAGTAGTGCAGTTGCTTGAAGCTAATAAATGGAAGCTTCAACAGAGTTTTCCCAATCCATGGATTTAAGACTAACCAGTGTGCTAAAAGTCCCTTCTTCGCATGCAGAGCCACCCAAAACTCGCCCTTCGAGTTCCTTCTGATGTTGTCCGGAAATCCCGGGAGCTCTGCGAAGACATCAGAATTTCCTGCATTGGGTCCGAGGAGCCAGAGCCTTAGGATCCTACAAGTAGTTGTTTCCGCTACTAGGACGAAGGAGCGGTCTTTGCTCAACGCTACACCATTGGCAAAAGCAAGGCCTCTTAGTAGAATTCTTACTTCTTTGCTTGATTTTTCATATTTCATCAGCCTGCCAGACTTGTCACCACTTAAAACTGATGCCATAAATTGCCTGCAAAAGTCACAACATTTTGTGGCATTTCAGAATTGTTCAAACAAAGCAAAGAGGAGAGTTTCCTCATTTTTTCTGTAGGTTGCATATCAGTGGTCTAGAAGACACTTCGTGTGTGTTTGGAACAAAGATTTGTGTAGGGAAGAGAACAGCAGATCGAAAAGGTAGGAAGGAAAGATGAAATGAAAAATGTTAGAAGTCCTATTTTTTTCGTATGGATAGCAAAATAAGAAGAAAATAAATATTTGTCAAAAAAATTATTTAGTTAATTATAAATTATGAGTTAATATATAAGTTCGTACCTTTTCACTCCACAGTGAAAGATGTTGAAAATTCTTTTTTTTTTTTGGTACGACTAGGGAAATGAGAAGAAAATAAGTAAATATTTATCAAAAAAATAACTTTATTTAACTAATAAAAAAAAAATTGGGCGTATATATAAGTTCTTACCTTTGCACTCCACAAATCCTTGTTTCAAACTCAATCTTCAGGAATCAATTAATTCTGGAGATACTACGCTTGTGTTTCTAAAATGAAGTTGAGAATAGGGTCAATGAACCACTACAATTTGTTAACCCTCCAATCTTGTATTTCGCACTTTAATTCTGTCTTTAAAAATAGGAGACTATATATATATGCATTTAATGTTTTAAAGAACCACATTAGGATTTTAGCCAATTCATACTGAGGTGTACTTTCCTCCAAGTGCAAACCCTTACATAGAAATTTTGAGGATATTTTAAAGAAGGGTTTATTTCTAAGCTACAAACGAGTTGTTTCACACTCTTCAATGAAAGAAATTTAGAGGAACATGAAACCAGCCATTTTCCCATGGGTCATGGAAGGTACGTGGAAGATTTTGAGTCCTACACAATGTATTCTTACCCTCACATATATTTTTTTCATCTTGCCACTTTTAAAGAGCCACTAAACACAATCAGGATTTCCAAGTAACTACTTCAAGCACAACTTCTATTCTTTTGAGAGACGGCATTTCACTTACCTTCTGTGAAAGCTCGTGCTTGTGTCTGTGAAGTAAATTACATCCTCATGCTCATCGATATCCATATCGTTTGTGAAGCGTAAAGGCTGGCCTTCAACTTCTGAAACTAGCGGAGTAGCCAAACCTCCAGTTGGCCCTACCACTTGAAGCCCGAAGTATGCATCAGCAATGTAGAGATCTCCAGTTTTCTGATGGAACCGAAGTCCTAATGGCCTTCCACATATATGCTCCATTTCTGGTGCAAATGGCCGAACACACTCCTTCCTTCCCAAAAATAATTCAAAGGTTAACTCAATTAGTATTGAGATCTAACCATAAGCATTACAGTAAACTGAACAACATTAATAATAATATCAGAACGTTCGCAAATGAGGACCTCTCCATAAGTCATGCCGTGCTGATATGTCTTTTTATAGCTCAAAATAAAAGGGAAAAAAAAAAGGTAACTTAGTGCACGAGACTCTTGCATTACGCGAGGTTCAAATGCATGCAACCTTATCTTCGCTCGTTGAGAGACTATTTTCAGGATTCAAATCCGTGACCCCCAATGGAACAACCTTACGATTGCTCCAAGGCTACCCTTTATTGGCTTTTGATAGTAAATATGTCCAAATTTAACTACATCTCTTTATGAAAATGATAAGAGTTATTTATACGACCAGGTTTATGCAGACAGACACGAAACTAGATCAAATTTCAAAGTTATAGTAACAGTAAAAAAGGATTGAAATGAACACCATATAGTGTCAAAATTTTCAACACTGCATGAATTACTAATTTTAAGACCTCTTTAAATCAAATTTTCTTTTATCTGACCTGTTTAGAAGATTCATTTTTTCTCTGACTGACTGGGAATGCATTTTGTGAAAGGTGTACTGTTTCATTTCGGGCTTTAACTAAATAGAAGAGGATTGGGAAGGTAGAGTAGAAAAACATACAATTCTTCATTTTCAGAGTGTGGCGTTGGAATTTATTCGCTGATCAGCATTCTCAAATTTTGAATAATAATTTTCACTTTAGAAAGACCTGCCAAGTTAATTATTATTATTTTTCTTGGGAAATGAATTCAAGTTGATTGTATTAAGCTGTAGTAGATGAATTGTTTTTTCATCCCACATCAGAGGGTCAGAAGCCCTTGAGTTTTAACCCTCAAATGGGAATAACCCTAGTATCAATATATATATATCACTGCCCAATATAGAAAAGCTATGTAATAGTAAAAATGGTTGTAATACTTTCCAATTATATAAGAAAAAGGTACATAATTTGTCAAAGGGAGTCAATTTCCACAAGCCACACCAAGATTGAAACCTAAATCTGGATTTAATTCCTTTGATGGAAAAAAGTACAATAAAAGAATCATAAACTGCTAGTTAGTATCAAATCTATTAATTTAAACAAGAAAAAAAAATAACATTATTATAATTTAGGAAGGAAAGAAAAGAGTGTACCTAGAAAGTGTTGTGAACAGCTAGTTAGTATCAAAGATATAATTTAAATGAAAAAGAAAGAAAGAAAAGACAAAAAAGGTAAATTATATTTTGTATCATTACACTTTACATTAGTATCTCTTCAGGACTTACATTTTTAATTGTAACAATTAAGTCCATATAATTCTAATTTATATATAGCACTGTAGACCTAAGTAAAAATTCATTTGGAGAATTTTCATTAACTAAGCATATGACAATTTTTAAGGGGTAAAAATGAAAACTCGCTTGTTTTCTTCCTTATTGAAGCACAAAAATAAAATAAAATAAAACAAAATAAATAATAATAACAATAATCACTTTTGTTCCATGTATATACTTTATTTATAGGGTTATGAACAGGCATTTTATCAAAGAGAGAACCAAAATCCGAACACATCAACTATTGGACCATATATAATGAATAGACGTAAGTCTTTTGGCGGAGAGAGAAGAAAACAAGTGTTGTTTTACTTTGTTATCCTTTAAAAATAGTAATATGGTCAGTCAATGGAAGTTCCTAAAAATTTAGAAAATAACATTACAATAAACTAGCAGTTATGAACTTCATTGTTTTAATTTAGAAGTATAATTTCTAGGTGAGATTCGATGTGAAGTGTAAGGGTACAAAGTATAATTTACTCAAAAAAGGAACAAGAAGATAACATTATTATTTTTTCCTATTTATGAGCCATCCTTACTACATTCTTCTGTTAACAAAAATTTCATGCTCAAACCTATCACAAAAAATTTAAATTCATTAACAGATACAAAAAACATAAACTTCTGAAATTGATAGAAGCTATGGTAATACCTAGAAAGAAAAAGAAAGGAGAATGTTAACTATGTTAGGAAGTTGTGGTATGAAGCACTAAATTTACAACTGAAGTGGAATGAGAAAAATAAAGGAAAATTGATGAACACAAAGATTTTACATGGAAAACCCTCAAAAAGATCAGGTTAAAAACCACGGACAAACTGCAGAACGATTCCACTATAGCAAAAGGATTACAACAATTTCCCTCTAAAATAAGGAGAGCACAATGACAATACTCTCTCACTCTCTTATAATAGGAGAAACACTCTTGCACTAACAAATGAAAGACTTATAATATTTAGGAAAAACCTCTCTATTTGTTTTCTCCCATAATTGTTGTCATATTGAGAGAAAGCCAGAAACGCATATATAGGCTCCAAATGAGGTGACAAAAGAAGCTGTACGTGAGCTGGCATTCAAGTGCAAATTAGCTTCTTATTTTGACTTTTCAAATTCCTTAAAAAATAAGGAAAACCATCTGGCCATTAGCTAAATCTTTGAAGCCAAAAGTAATTTTACCATCACATTTATTTGTTTCTCCTAAATATTGTAAGTCTTTCATTTGTTAGCGCAAGAGTGCTTCTCCTATAATAAGAGAGAGGGTATTGTCATTGTGCTTACCTTATTTTAGAGAGAAATTGTTGTAATCTTTTTGCTATAGTGAAATCCTTATACAAAGGCACGAGATACTTTGTGTCATTCATTAATGATTACTCCAGGAGATGTTGGGTGTATCCAATTAAAAGAAAGGCAGATTTTTTTTCAGTTTTCAAAGACTTTAAAGCGCAGGTAGAACTTGAATTGGGAAAGAAGATTAAGTGCCTAAGGTCAAATAATGGAGAAGAATATACGAGCGATGAGTTTAATGCATTTTGTAAACAAGAAAATGCATCAAGAGACAGTTCACAGTTGCCTACACTCCTCAACTGAATGGAGTAGTAGAGCAGATGAACAGAACCTTGTTGGAGAGAGAGCAATGTCGAGAACAGCCAGGCTAGCCAACTCATTTTGGGCAAAAGTAGTCAGGACCACCTGTTATGTAATTAATCAATCTCTATCAATAGCAACTGAGCCGAAGACACAGATGGAGATGTGGAGTGGTAAACCTGCTAATTATTCATCCCTTCATATATTTGGAAGGAAATGCATTTTTTTGGGGTACGTTGATGGAATCAAGGAAATTGCCCGTGGGATCCCATTGCCCACAAGGTGATAATCAGCAAAGATGTCAAATTTGCAGAAGAGAAGGTACAAGAAAAAGAAAATGATAGCACTTCAAAAGAGAAACCAGAGACTATTATAGTTCAAGTTGAAGATAAACAAGAACAAGAAGTTTTAAATTTTTCTAAAGCAGCACCAGAGCACAAAGAACAAGAAGAAGCTAAGTCTATAGCTCTAGAATCTCGACGATCGACTTGGGAAAGGAGAAAACCAGCTTGGCACTCAGAGTGCATTATAGGGGACAATGTTGCATACTGCTTAATAATGGAGGATGGAGAGCCATCAACTTTCCATGAGGCTATAGATAGCCAAGAAGCATCTCTATGGATGGCAGCAATGTAAGAAGAAATTGAAGCTCTCCATAAGAATAAAACTTGGGAGCTTGTTCCATTGCCACATGAAAGAAAAGCCATTGGTAACAAATGGGCTTA
The DNA here is from genome assembly GCA_019916065.1 of Vitellaria paradoxa. NCBI lineage: Eukaryota > Viridiplantae > Streptophyta > Magnoliopsida > Ericales > Sapotaceae > Vitellaria > Vitellaria paradoxa. Next base: position 15,162,015 of record CM034235.1, on the reverse strand, counting down.
CAAAATTAAACGAGATGGCAATGACCAAGTGGAGCGGTACCGTGCAAGATTGGTGGTAAAAGGATATGCTTAGAAAGAAGGCATTGATTTCAATGAAATATTTTTCCCTATTGTTCGACTCACAACAGTTTGAGTAGTCTTGGTGATGTGTGCTACATACGATTTACACTTAAGAGCAGTTGGATGTCAAAACTGCATTTTTTCATGGAGAACTTGAAAGAAGAAATTTATATGCTCCAAGGAGAAGGTTTTGAAGAAAAAGAAAAAGAGAACTTGGTTTGTAGGTTGAACAAATCTCTATATGGTCGCAAACAGGCGTCGAGATGTTGGTATAAGAGATCTGATTCCTTCATCATGAGCCTTGGATACAACAGACTCAATTCAGATCCTTGTGCATGCTATAAGAGAATTAGTGATATTGATTTCATTATTTTGCTGTTGTATGTTGACGACATGTTGGTAGCAGCCCTCAACAAAGATCGTATTAAAGATTTGACTGCACAATTGTCTAGGGAGTTTGAAATAAAGAACTTGGAACCAACAAACAAGATTCTAGGGATACAAATTTACTGAGACAGAAAAAAAGAGGAAAATTTGGCTTTCTCAGAAGAACTATTTGAGGAAAATCTTGCGATGCTTCAATATGCAAGATTGTAAGTCAATTTCTACCCTCCTCCTATTAATTTCAAATTATCCTCAAGTATGAATCCTAGCAATGAAGCAAAGAGGATGGAAATGTCTCGAGTAACGTATGCATTTGCAGTGGGTAGTTTAATGTTGGTTATGGTTTGTACAAGACCGGACATTACATAAGCAGTGGGAGTGGTTAGGCGATACATGGCAAATCATGGTAAAGAGCATTGGAATAATGTAAAGAGGATCCTGAGATATGTAAAGGGTACCTCAAATGCTGCATTATGTTATGGAGGATCAGATTTTACTATCAAAAGCAATGTTGATTTAGATTATGCAGGTGATCTTAACAAAAGCAAATCCACCACAGGATATGTGTTTACTCTTGCTGGAGGGGCTATAAGCTGGATTTCAAAACTGCAGTCTATTGTAGCTACTTCTACAATGGAGGCAGAATATGTTCCAGCTACGCAAGCTAGCAGAGAGGCAATTTGGTTACAAATGTTAATGGAGGAGCTTAGACACAAACAAGAGAAGATTGCGCTATTTTGTCATAGTCAAAGCGTTTTACACCTAGCAAAGAATCCAACATTTCACCCAAAGACAAAGCACATTCGAGTTCAGTATCACTTTGTTCAAGAGAAGGTAGAAGAAGGAAGTGATGATATACAAAAAATTCAAACAAAGGATAACCTAGCAGATTTATTAATAAAGTCGATCAACAATGGCAAGTTCAAATGGTGCAGATCCTTTATCGGATGGTGCAGATCCTTTATCGGCCTAGCAGAAATGTAAGCAGCATGAAAATGACAAGTGTAAAAAGGATAAAAGGGTTACTACGAAAAGTGATTTTAAGCGGGAGAAATGTGATGGTAAAATCACTTTTGGCTTCAAAGATTCAGCTAATGGCCAGCTGGTTTTCCTTATTTGTTAAGGAATTTGAAAAGTCAAAATAAGAAGCTAAATTGCACTTGAAAGCCAGCTCATATACAGCTCCTTTTGCCGCCTCATTTGGAGCCTATATATGTGTGTTCCTGGATTTCTCTCAATATTACAACAATTGTGTAAGAAAACAAATAGAGAAAGATTGTTTTAGAAAGAGAAAAATAGAGAAGTTTCTCCTAAATATTTTAAGTCTTTCATTGTTAGTGCAAGAGCGTTTCTCCTATTATAAGAGAGAGGGTATTGTCATTGTGCTCTCCTTATTTTAGAAAGAAATTGTTGTAATCATTTTGCTATAGTGAAATCCTTCTACAATTTGTTCGTGGTTTTTACCCCGATTTGTTTGGGGGTTTTTCACGTAAAATCTTCGTGTTCATCAATTTTTCTTTATTTTTCTCATTCCACTTCAGCTGTAATTTTAGTGCTTCAAACCACAACTTCCTAACAAACTAGAATTTGAGAAGCACATGCATCTATTTGCCATCAAATTTAGACCGAAACTTTACACATAGAAACAGAGTTTTTGACCAGCAAAAACAGTAGCCTTTACAATAGCACCAATTCACCATGCATATAAAATGATCCCCAATAACAACCCTATGGTAATATTTAATTTAATAGCATCCAACTCAACTAATTGACAACGAGTGGAGAGACTTATTAGAATCTAATACTAGTTTGGGAGATTTAACTTTACTGATGTGAAAAAAATCCCAATACACCTCCTCACATGCGATACCTACTCGCATATGGAGAGCTGTGGAGCGGTAGACGATGACCCCGCCCATTCGTGAATGAGTACAACGAGTGCACAGACAAGAGATTAAGATATGAAAGGGGTCCCAAACATAACTCTAATACCATGTTAAAGCATCTAAATCAAAACCACTTCGCAAGGAGTGGACATGCTCATTATAATATTATATTAATTTGGAGGCTTGATTTCATTGATTAATCCCAATAAACCTTCTCTGAAAATCAATGTAACTTTCAGTGGACAAACTAAATTGGGTTTAAGGAAAAAAGCCTTTTATGGCTAAAATTACACAAGCAACAAAGAAATGACAAAAGTAAACAATGAAAGAAAGAAAGAAATAAAGGAAAAGAAAATAAGCTATCACTATAATTATTTGTTTTTTTTTATTTTATTTGCTATTATGAGCACATCTTATTACAACCTGCACCAAACCACACAATTCATGTCTCAATCTGACTGCAAATGAGTAATAATAAAAATATTAACTAATGAATTAATCTTTTAATTTAATTATTTTTAATTTCTCAAATAACATGCTCTTTGCCTTTCATCATTGTCACAAACTAAACACGTTTCGAATCAATTTTCTATTTCCTTTTCTCTTAACAAATTCCCTCGAACAAACACAGCCAATATTTATTTGACAAATAAAAAAAAAAAAAGAGAAAAAAGAAAAGAGAAAGAAATTTTGAAGATAAAGAGAAGAGCGGGAAAAAGAAAGGAAGAGGGCAATTACATAGTTACCTTTGAGAAGTGGTAAAAGCAAAATCAACCCAACCGCTGGCATCATGGTCATGTGGTTGCCACTTGACAATCCGGCCGTCGGCGACGCCGGTGTATGGGCCTTCACCGGCGGGATCGAAGGCGAGGCTTTCGGGCCCAAGGGCTCCGGGGAGATGGGTTATCTTCGCCGTGTGGAGATGGTCGCGGGACCCTGGAATTGGAGGCGGTGTGAGCACATGGAAATGGGTGGTGCCGAAAGCAAGAAAGATCGAGAGCACGGCTACTGCTAGTGTTGTTGCAGTCGAGACGATGAACCTCCTCCCACTGCGGCTGTTGTTGTCGTTCATCATGCGTTGCTGATTGATTGAAGAGAAAAGAAAGAAAAAAATCAATTTATTTATTTGCACCCCCACTTTTTTTTTTTTTTTTTTTTTTTTTTAACATATGCTTTGGAGTGGAGCAGTTGGGCGAGGGAGATTTGCACATTTTCGCATAAAATATTTATATAATAATGTAGTTTATTGATTTAATATTTATATATTTTTAATTGTTAAATTTATTTAATAATGAAAATTATTTCTTTTTTCATTTTATTTATTCGTTCAATTACTTTCTATAAAATTATAATTTTTCACTTTTTTTATATTTATTAAATACTTTTTACATATAAAAATTTTTAAATTAATATTTTAAAAAATTTGATAGTATTCGTAATAAATAATAAAATTTTGTACATTTATTAAATACTACAGGGATACTTTAATTCTTTTGATTAGTAATTTTTATTTTTATAAGTTATTTTTAAAATTTTTTAGGTAGATATTTTAGAAATTTGAATTTGAATTTATTTGCATACCAAACTATATTTTTGTACTTTTAGGCATGAGTAATTATTAGTTTAATTTATTAGATAAGTAAGTTGATAAATTATTTTTGTAAATTAAAATATTAATACATAATAAGTACATTTTATTTTGTTATATATTTTTTTAAACTATTTAGGTAGCATTTGATTTACTTTTCTGTTTTTTGTTTTTTTATTTCTGTTTTATATGTTAAAAATCTCAAAACGATGAAACAGAAAATACTATATTTTCCTTATTTTGATATTTTTCTCATTTTTTGTTAAAAACTCTCAAAATGACTTTTTACTATTTTTTATTTCACGTGTAAAGTTATTTTTTGTTTTCGAAAACAAATTTTAAAAACACAAGTAACCAAATGAGTTTTGACCTGTTTCTTTTATTTTTAAAAGCACACAAAAAGAAAAATGAATTCCAAACAGAAAATGAAAAATAAAAATAGAAAGTAGAAAGTAGAATAACAAATCAAATGAGCCATTAAGTATTTGTATTTAGAAACTTCTATTTTCACCTTAATAAATATTTGGTAAGAAAAAAAGGAAATAATTAAAAAGAGTATAAAATCTCCATTACATAATTTTTACTTGAATAGTAAATTTTATAAATATAAAATTTAAAAACATTTGTCAATAAATTAATTGATATAAAGCAGCAAAAGCAATAACTTAAAATTCCCTGCATTCATGGTCCAAGTTCATGATAATAAAATGGCTTGGACCTTTTTGGGTGGGGTAGGTGGCCAGGCCCAAGGCCGTAGTGCCACGCTCAAGGCACTAGTCCACGCCCAAGGCGACGCTCTAGAGCCCATTAGCAAGTTAATATTATGGGTTTTTTGAGGTGGATCACTATTAATGAACTTATAAGGATTTAAGTCATATTCAAAAAACTTATTAGTAAATAAATCACACTTGTAACAAAAAGATAAAAAAAGACATCATGTGTTTTTCACCACATTTCAAAACTGCCAGTTTTATCCGAAAATAGTGCACACTTCACTCATAACTTCCGTGACTTTTCATCTTCTTTACAAAACAAGCAAAACTGATTTTTAGAAATAAAATCAAAACTGTTTGGGAAAAACCTAATTCCGTGACTTTCCATCTTCTTTACAAAACAAGCAAAATCGATTTTTGGAAACAAAATCAAAACTGTTTGGGAAAAATCTAAATAGATCATCATTCCTAAGTATATTTATTTTTTCTGATTTTGAAATAGTACCGGTACTGTTTTGAAAATAGCTCAAAATATTAATCAACTCTATGAATTTCTCTTGCCCAAAACTTGTCATCTGCTTATAATTCATGGCGCTGTTTTAAAAATAGTACCGGTGCTGTTTTGAAAACAGTACCGATAAAACAGTACATGTACTGTTTTGGATCGGTGCTGTTTTGAAAACAGTACCGATAAAACAGTACATGTACTGTTTTGGATCGGTATTGTTTTCATACTGCCTAAAAAATATCAATTGATACATAATACAAACCAACGATACGAGTCAAAATCATCATATTTTTTGAAACAGTACCGGTACTGTTTTGAAGATAAATCAAAACGCCAATCGACCCCATGGATTTCTCTTGCCCTTAAAACTCGCCATCTACTTATAATTCATGGTGCTGTTTTGAAAACAGTACCGGTACTGTTTTCATATTGCCTAAAAAACATCAATCGATACATAACACAAACCAACAATACGAGCTAACAACATTATATTTTTTGAAACAATACCGATACTGTTTTGAAGATAACTCAAAACGCCGATCGGCCCCATGGATTTCTCTTGCCCTTAAAATTCGTCATCTGCTTATAATTCATGGTGCTATTTTGAAAACAGTACCGGGTACTGTTTTGAACCGGTACTATTTTCATACTGCCTAAAAAACATCAATCGATACATAACAAACTAACCATACGAGCCAATATCATCATATTTTTTGAAACAGTACCGGTACTGTTTTGAAGATAGCTCAAAACGCCAATCGGCAAAATCAATCCATGAAGAAGATAGGCCAAATAAGTTCTTTCTTCATATCTTCACGACTAAAACTGTAAATAATGAAACTGAAAACAAGAAAGGAAAAAAAAAAAAAAAAACGGAAGAAGCGCGATTCTCAGTAAACCATATCTTCACGTGATTCTTGAAATTTTCGGAAATAACTTGTGTAACTTAGTTATAGAAATAAATTATATTATCAGTATATTAGAAATTGTATTTAAAACAAACTCGTGGGACCCACTCAAAAGTATGACTTAAATACAAAACTTGCTACATTAATGTGACTTAAAAGCAATATTTTTTTTGTATAACTAATAGCCTTAAAAGATTATAAAGTATGACTTAAATACAATTTTCCGTTAATATTATTTAGACATTTGTTTTTTGTTTGTGATTTTAAATTTATTTCATTTGAAATATGTACATTGAAGTTTTTAAATTTAATTAGTATTCAATCATTTTTAACCTCTTTCCCAAGCCTACTATTATTTAGACATTTTTTTTATCTATGGTTTTAATCTTAATTAATTTGAAATATATATATTTTATAATTATAGTAAATCAATAAGTAAGTGAATTTATTTCAAAAACTTAGGTTATATTGGGTACACTTGTTTTGACCCCAATTCCTATTTTTCAATTTTGAAAGTAAGGAAAATAGTTTAAAATGTATTTGGTTACACTTGTGTTTTCAATATTTGTTTTAGAAAACAAAAAATAAGTTTACATATGAAATAAAAAAATGATAAAAAATCATTTTGAGGGTTTTTAACTCTAAATAAAGAAAATTTTAAAACATAAAAAATAAAAAATATTAAATCAAATGCATTTTCTGTTTTATTTGTTTTAAAATTTTCAAAATATAAACACATAAAATATAAAATAGAAAACAAAAAATAAATGAAATGACACCTTATTAGTACATGTCACATTGACTGAGTTCATATGCCATAACCTTAATAACTTTATAGATAAAAGAAAAAATAGAGCTGTAATCATTTATCAACGTAAGACAAAAATAATGAAATTTTTAAATAAACAAAAAGTATTTGAAGAACAGAGAGAGTTGAAGTATGTTATGTAAGGTTAGAATAAAAGAGAAGAGTGCAGAGAAAAACATTTTCAAATCGAACTAATATTAGATGCGGTTGAAATTTGGCCGTGGTAGAGAGAAAAAAAATATCGAAGATAAATAGTTGAAAGGGTTGGTACGTATTCGTAGACAAGCTTCCAAATCCAAGCCTAGCCCAATTTTGGCCCCGTTTGGTTGGTAAAAATTGGAACATATTCGTGGGCAGCCTCCAATCCAAGCCTAGACCAATTTTGGCGTGGTTTAGTTGGCAAATTTTTGTCAACTTTGGATAATTTTTATCCAAAAGCTAACATATTCTTATGTTATATATTTGGTAAAAATTTATAAAAATTAAAAAAATTAAAAAAAGTTAGAAAAAATTAGTAAAAGGTTATGCTTTTGTGTGTGGAAAGGAAATTATGTGTTTGATAAATTTGATGAAAAAATTAAAACAAGTTTGAAAAAAAATGAAGGAATTTTGAAGTTGAAGTTTTTTTGTGATTACCCAACGGGCCCTATCTCTCTGATGTGATGTGCTGAGCTGTGATGGTGGAAACACAGCCCACGCTTGATGCTTTGGCAAGCACATATCTTCTTCTTCTACATTTACTTATTTATTTTATACACATATTTCAGTAATCCTTCAATTTTTTTTTTTAATAATTACTTGGACATTGTGAATAATTCCAGCCTTTTTTTTTTTTATCAATTCCTCAATTTATTTATTCCAATTATAGAATGAGAAATTTTATTTTTAATGGATTGAAAAAAAGTATAATCGTCTAAAACTGAATTAGGACTATTATACATTTATGTTCTTAATATATATTAACAAGTGCGAAGCCAAATGGAAGTAAGACTTCTTTTGATTTTGAATTTGAAATTACTAAAATACTTTTAATATTTTAATTTTATTAAATAATTAAATTAATCTAAAATTAAAGTATTAGGGTTAAATTAAATCAAATTAATTCAAAAACAAAAGCTGCCCCCAAACTAAAATCCTGGCTTCGCCTCTGATTGGGTTACTTCTCATTATTTCTCTATTTGTGTGTATAAATTAGGGTAGCGTTATATTTGAGGGTGTGACAAAAAAAAAAAAAAGTAAGTGATGTAAGCAAGAGAGCGGGAGCTCCGGTTAGGAGCTCTGGAAAAGGGCTTTGAGTCTGCATAACAGTGTAATGAGTAAAAACAAATAGAGCTAATTGGGGGAGTTGATTTGAGAGAGTAAATTCTTCTCCTTGGTGTAACTATTTCGACGTAATATAATGAAACTACAATCGGTTTCTCTGGTTATATACGTAGATTATTGTCAAATCACGTTAAATATTTTGTTCTTTATTTATTTTTTTAACATTTTCTGAGTCCAAAAATAAATTCATTCCATACAAAAATTGATTTAAAAAATAAAAAAAAAGTAATTAATCTCTTGGAACCCACAAATTTAAAATTGCATTCTTTAGCCGTTAAAATTTTGAATGATATTTGCCCGAGGAGCTTTCAATGCGCTACAGGATAATTGGAAGGAAAACTTTCCAACAGTCCACACACGTGACTCCAAACAAAGGAAAAGATTATGGGGACAACTAAGTTTTCCCTTTGAGATCTCATTGGGACGCCCCCACACATGCACCCTCCAAGGTGCGTTTCTTTGGGGCACATGAACTCGCATTAATTAATACCCAAAGGATCAATATGGACATTGGGTAAGCCTTTGGCCTCTCCAAATTACCATTTGTTCTCATCAAAAAAATAAAATAAATAAGGGCAAATTTTTAAATCTTAGTTTTAGAATTATTTATTTATTTTTTAATATTAAGTAAATGCGTAAATTTTTAATTTATTGAAATCTAATTCTTTTATTAGTTTAGTGAAGTTTAATAGGCTAAAAATTTGGCAGCTCTACTACATTTAAAAAATTAACAACTAATTATTCAACTAATTGAAGGTGAGATTATAATAAATTAAAAGTTCATCCCCTTATTGTTGTTAAAAGTAAAAAAATTCCACTTTATTTTTCTAATTTAAAAATTAAAAAACAATCCTTTTGTTGTTTGAGTTAAAGTGAAAAATGAATGGAATTTGACAAATTTAAATGGATTTGTGCTTTTCGAGTCAAAATTAATTGGAGGGAAAATTTTTTTTCCTAAAAATTGATAGGTAAACATACATTTCTTCCATTCTATATTTAAATGAAATATTATTTCGTTTTTTTAAGAGATTGAATACAAATTCTTAAACGAAATTTTTTATATTTTTCTCAATAATATTTTCTTATAATTATATATGGGTCTCTATGACATACAAGATAGAAACCGTCACTTTCGTACTTTAATTCATCTTAAAAATGAACTATGCATTGACCTTTAAATTGGATTGAGGTTGTGTATTTTTCTGTCAAATTTTGGAGGGATAAAATGTAATTATTCTAAAATATCAACTCTGAAATAAAATTTGTCAGAAAATTCGGCATAGGAAATGAAATTTTCCCAATAAACAATCATTATTGATATCTCCTTGAGATATCAATTTACCAAACAAGGACTTTGGTGCATGAACTGAGATGCCAAAGTATGCTTAATGACCTGGATAGCCTAAACTAATGCTTTAAAATTCAACAAAAATGAGATTAGGAACGCAAAGTACAAGCTGGGTTTTAGATCTTTCGTATCTCCAGGACCAATTTAGGTAAGAGAATATACCGCATAACATGGCAAAGCATCCTAGCTGGATGATGATTTGCTGAAATGTGAATGCGTTTGATTAATGATTGTAATGGTACATACATACATGTATACATACATGTGTACATGTACTATTAAGAAGATTTGTAACCAAATTAATTATATGTGATTGAAGATTGCTTGGTTAATCAATTAAACCACTAGTTAGTTAATATGTAAAATAATATTAAATGGGAGAGGTTAACTTCAAATTTAACGCCAGTCGACAATTCAATTTGAATAATTGGATTAAAGACATTTATAAATTTTTAAGAGTAAAGTACAAAAATTACATCTACAGTTTACTATCGGTGTTACTTGGTCATAGTGGTTTCAATTGTGACAGTCAAATCTCTGTGCTTTCAGTCAAATAGCAATTGAGTCCCTCCGTCTATTACCTGTTACAAACAACCATTAAAGTAAGAGTAAAGCAGTCAACTCACAATCTATCTTCCCCAAATATCCTTAAATGATGTCGATTTATTCAATTTCGTGACCAAGGCTTTTTTCAGAAGAGTTCCAACTTCCGTTCTCGATCGATTTCATTGTAAATTACTTCCATTCTCGGTGTTGAGTCATTCAAACGCCGTCAATCCATTCAACTTCATGGGATTTTTTTTTGTTTTACGGTTATTTAATAAAAATATTTGGTATCTATTGTCGATTTAAAAATATTTGGGAGAGTGCGGTTAATGAAAGCGGAGTTTGAAAAAGCGTTTTCCGACTTGCAAACCTATAAAGAAAACGCTATCTGAAGTAGCGTTTTCAGAAAGCGCCCTTTCGTGTGGCGTTTTCAGAAAGCGCTCTTTCATATAGCGTTTTCAGAAAACCTAAAAACGCTATTTCATATAGCGTTTTTCACTCTGCCAGCCCACATTTTACATTACATTTATAAAAATCCAATTTTTTTTCCTGTTAACCTGCCGAGTTACTGAAAACACCACTCAACATTTAAATTACATTTAAGTAAAAGAAACTTAAGCTTAATAAGCTAAAAGCAATAATAGAAGAAACTTTTAAATAATATCCTAAACATATAACGAAATATAAAACAAAACTAACTTGTAGATGATATCAGAAAATCTATAAAGTAAAACTAAATTAAACTTTAAACGATATTACAAGATATGTAAAGAAATAAGGTTGCAAGATTAATAAATAAAGTTATGAAGAATATATACATGAACTTTTGAATTGTATATCTTGTACAATGAATCTACAAAAGTCAAGATAAATAATGTCTACTCTGTCCCACAAGGAGGATGCCTCCTATTACGAGGAGGAAGAATCCTTCGCCCCTCCTGCGCCTGTGGCTGAGTCTGTGGTGCTGTAGGCTGCACCTGAGGTGGTGGGTCCTGAGGTAACTCTAAATGTGATGGATCCTGACTCGGATCAAAACGAGCTCTAGGCCTCTTTCGGGTGTAGTGTATGAGAGGAAGAGGAAGAGGTGCTGTGATGTCCTGCGATGGCGATGCTATGGTAGTGGTAGGAACTGATGGTGTAGACTGCGACAGTGGTGACGGTGTAACATCCACGTCATCCATGACTATAGTGTAATCATCAATGCTCTCTAATGGATGATGTGGATCAGGAATCGGTGATGGTGGCCTGGCAGACACAGAAGGTGGCGCTCCTGGAGAACTGCAGGGCATGGCTCCTGCAGAAGTAGAGGGCATATCTCCTGCATAACTAGATGGTCCTGCTGCAGTAGATGATGATGGTCTGCCATCGGGGGAAACTGATGAGGTCGCACTGCGTCCAGTCTCAGTCAATCGATACTCCTCATCTATGATTGCAATGGTCCTCCTCCCGATGCTCCTCATCATCTCAGCCAACCGACGAACCTCCTCCCAATCCCTACAACTGAGGATATCTATCGCTATCTGAGTAGCCCTCACAGCGGTATCCACCTATAAACGTATGAAGAACGATTAACATGTCAATTAATTAAACTGTATTGAAAACAAGAATAACAATTCATGACTCAATTGATAACGAGTCACTCACCAGTATAGTCGTCGTAGCTGCAACAGGCTGAGATCCGATTGGAGGCACAGGTCGCAGAGGTCCAATCGGTGTCCTGGTGATCGTCCGATACCATCGCATGTACGGATCATCCGCTGGCATCTGGCCTATAAATGGGTCTGCTGTGACCACTCTATTATGTCGATCCTCCCATGCAGTTATGTGCTCTCGGTGGTGGACATCCCAGCGAGTCCCCCCGCGACCTCGTCGATCAAGTGCATGCAATGCAAGGCTGGTGTCGCATGTGGCTGGCTCCTCCTGAATCATCCCAAACTGCCGCATGACCCGATCTGGAAAATACATCTCGACTACATCATAGCATATAAGGGGCACTCTAGCCCGCCAAATCGCCCGATCACGTGGTGGAATGGGAAGATCAGCTGGATATGGTTGCCACGCCATCTGTGCCTCGGTCATGATATCCAACTGATCTCTATAGCATCTGAGAGTACGGGAACTAGTCATCGTAAGTGGAGCTAGCCACCTACAGTGAGAAAAGATAGTATCAGTTGCAGTTATACGTATGTTCGATAAAATAACAACCATAATAATAAATGATTACTGTTCACACCTATAGCCATATGGGTCGGCTGGTAGTGGTGGGGGGTCGTGATGTGCGTCTGCAGCATGGGCTGGGTCAGCAGCTGCTATCCCCTCTGCAGGTGCGGCGTCCTGTATGGGTGCATCCTGGTCCGGAGGATCCATAGGTGCTGCAATCGGATCCGGCTGGCGGATCAGTGGTCGTACAAGGGATAATCGCTCCCATGCCCAAATCTGTAATATGACCAGTGGCCCTGAGATCTCCTTAGCCCCTGGCTGTGCTGCCCTACACATCTCTCGATACAACCACGCAAGTGTTGCGGACCCCCAGCTATATCGACCAACATGCTCCAGATGCTCCAACATCGGTAAGTACATCAGCTTAACCATATTCCCAGACTTGTCTGCCAGCAAGCCACCCCCAATCAACAATAACAACGTGGCCCGTGCATGCTGCCGCACAACCTCGTCATCTGCACCATCCGGTAGTCGTGTAAAATGTCGAGTCAACCAAGTGATCTGTAGGCGTGCTCCATGGATAGCAGCTGCAGGAGGGGCAATGCCTAATAACCTCTGTATGATGCCTATCCACTCTGGCACACTGTGCTCCTCGTCCATGCCAGTCACGGCAAATCCATCAACTGGAAGTCCGGTGATAACACTGATATCCTCAAGGGTGACTGTGCACTCCCCACAACGCAAGTGAAATGTATGTGTCTCGGGCCTCCATCGCTCAACTAGGGCCGTGAGGAGGGCGTGGTACAACTGAATGGAACCCATCCTGTAGAATCCATACACCCCTGCTCTCACCAAGTACTCGACTACCCTGGCATCTCTAGGTATGCGAGTGAAGTCACGCATCAACTGCTTACTGCTCCTGACTTTAAGGACTACTTCTTCCTGCAACGAGGACAAATAAGACGTTAGTAGAGATTACTTTAATCAAAACAATGTGTTTTACTAAAGAATGTGTTTTATAACATAAAAATGACTTCAATGTAAAGAACCTAAACAAGAGGTCAGTAATCGGTGGCATCTACATTATAAATTATAAACTTACCCCATCAGCCCATATCCGTGAAGATCTATGCGACCCCTGACGGTGCAACACTGATGGGTCCTCAGGTCCGGGTGAAAGCAAATCTGCGCGTGCGTCCATAATGACTGAACAACTACCTGTATATAGGACAATAAATTACATCAAAACATCACATGTAATGATAACATGGAAATAAAGTAAATATTAACTTGATAGGCTTTATACATAAGTAAATTGTCATTCAAATTATTTGACAAATGTTGTACTAACATGCAAGTAAAGCAAATGTCAACTTCATTACACTTAAATAGCAAAAGTGTCAGTGACATTACGTTCACTTTAGTCATTACATAACCTTGAAATCTCCATCATAATACATCAGTATATTATCACTCTCGATACAACATGTTCTTTCGTGGCTACCCGGGAAGTTTGCCTGGGCACTTCCTCTTGTTATGACCCTCCTGACGGCAAATTCCACATCGAACTTTCGATGCGCTTTCGCTTCTGTCCATCTCAGTCCGGATACGGGTCGACATTGGCCTACCTTTTTGTCGCTTCAGACGCTGATTTGGGATAAAAAGCGGAGCATTTGGTGTTTCCCAATACTTTGGGTCATGCAGGGGCTTGAAGCGAGGAGCATAAATGTTGACATAAGTATCAATGGAGTATTCTTCTGCTAGCATTCCCATCCAATCATAGTGTCGCTCCTCGCAGACGGCAATTACATGTGAGCATGGAATCCTCAGCTGATTCCATTTACCGCATGTGCAAGTTTCCTCTTTCAGGTTCACAACTTGGACATTGCCTCCTCCGCTAACATGGCGGCCTGTGGTGATCTCATACACACCGTCAACTTGGTTGAACCGTACAATACGATGTGCGCGAGCACGGATTTGGAACTTCTCAACTAACTCTTGGACATTAGGAGAAAGTCGAAGTCCAGTCCCCTGGCAAGCCACTCCCACTGCATTCCTATCACTGAAATATGTCAAAACCTTGTAGAAAGTAAACTGAGCGCAAGCTGCAATTGGCAAAGACCTCGCACCCCGCATTACATTGTTGAAGCACTCAGAGATATTGGTGGTTTTGTTTCCATATCTGTGGCCCCCATCGTGAGACATAGTCCACTTCTCCCTAGGGATCTCATCGAGGTACTTCCACGCATCTGGGTTTAATTCTCTGATCGTTTGCATTATTGCCTCAAACTTACGAAGTTGAGGGGTTTTCGCCGCATTTGACATCAACTTAGTCAGTTGGACTCCGCCATGGTTCTTCTTAAAGTTTGCTTCCACATGGCGTATGCAAAACCGATGAGTGGCATTAGGCCATGCCCAACCTGAAGTAGGTGTATTAATTGCGGATACCAGGCCAGGATGTCGATCTGAAATAAGGCATAAGCCTGGTCTGTTTGGCACTACATGAACCCTCAAGTTGTGGAGAAACCAAAACCAACTGTCAAATGACTCCTCATCCACCACAGCAAAGGCAAGTGGGAAAATTTGCAGGTTTGCATCAACTCCCATTGCTATCAGAAGCTTACCTTTGTATTTCCCGTATAAGTGCGTGCCATCAACGCTCACGACAGGTCTACAGAATTTGAACCCTTCAATAGCTGGTTTGAAAGCCCAGAATACGTGCCGCAAGATTGCAGTACCCGGAGTACCTGATGGGTGGTACAAGTAGTTAACAACGGAACCAGGGTTGAATGTTTGGACTGCGTGCAGGAAGATTGGCAATTTACGGTATGATTCTTCCCAATTGCCAAAAATATTAGCAATTGCCTTCTGTTTTGCAGCCCACGCCTTATTGTACGAAATGTGATACTGATATTGTTTGCTAACTATCACAGATATCATGCCGGGAGATATTGAAGGATCTTTCTTGACCATCTCCTCAATGTGAGACGCAACAAATTGGGCATCCAACTGCGAGTGATCCTGATTCATCCTTGCATAAACACAGGTATGTGGCCCAACGTAAACAGTTATCTGCCACTGTCCATGTTTCTTTAACTTAGTTGCACGCAGTCGCCAATTACACGATGTTCCTCCAAACATCTTGCACTTGATCATCCATCGCCGTCTATCAGACTCAACCGTCTGGTACTGTGTGTTGGTCCTCAGTGAGTACGTCTTCACAGCATTCACCAGATCAATTTTCTCATTGAATAGAACACCAGTGCGAGGTTCCTGACACGTGGGATCCCATTGCTTGCAAGTAAACCCTGATGTGGAGCAGGCAGTGATAACTTCAGGCAATGTTGTAAACGTTTGTGAATCAGGTTGATGAAACTCGGGTTCTACCACCTCCACCGCTGGCTGGGATACAGTGAAGCCCACCTCAAAATCCACACTGTCATCAAAATCCATCCGAACTTCTTCGTCATCTTCAGGATCCGCCATCATTTCCTCCATGCATGGCGACTCAGCTGATTGATTGTATTCCATTCGATGCTGGTGATCAGCTAGCTCTCTAACTGCATCCCACTGAGCAACATCTACAGGCACGTGGTTAGAAAGCTCCTCACTTGAAATGTTATGTTCTCCTCTTGAGCTAGCCACGGGAGCTAGATCTGTCTCGGGGATCAATGGTGCACGTATAGGCTGCTCAACTGATGTCATTTCATACTGTATGTATAAGTCAGTGTGAGACCAGTTCAACTTCTTGATTCCTTCCAGTAAAGTCCGAATTGAGTCATCGTCATCTAATCTAAGCCCCCGCGTGCGAACGGTACCTCCAAACGGATACGGGTAAGGACATATGATTTTAATGTTAACCCGGCCTTGTTGCACACCTAACACGGAGCACAACTTCGTGACTAACTCCTCGTAGCTTACACTCGGAAGCACCCGAATGCATCGCTCGTAGTCACGATCATATGATAATCCTTCTGACGTTGATACAATACTTCCCCCCCAATAACAAAAAAGTGACACATATTCTTCAGCCATGATACCTTCAATTACCAACAAAACAATAGGATTAGTTTATCACATATACGAGCCATGCTCAAGTAATCTCAGTTATTGATAATTCAATCTTAAGCTTTCAGCCAAAAGGAGGATAAGTTTCATCTAGAACTTATAAAGAGAGAGCCTCACAAATCCCAAAAAAATTTTTTACCACTTTTAATAAATTTTGATGCAAAATCATTCTAACGGAATGAAAAACTGTTCAAACGGTTCTTCTTAAAAAAAAAAAAAAATTGATGCAAAAGTTAAAAAACTTTCACTATTCATATCTGAAAAATGTAATTTGATTACTGCACGTCAAACATCAAAAAATTCTCGAAATTACATTTTTCGTTATTTTTCATTATTTTTCACTACACTAGCACACATCTTCAAGGCAGTGGAAGCCTACATAACATGTGAGAACATGATCAACACTGATAACCATTTGCCTAATTTAATAAATTATAATTAAATCAAATTAACTGTTTAATGTGAGATGCAAATGAGAGCATCTCTTCAATGAAAAGGGTTCAAGCTAATTAGCTCCAGAGGGAATCCCAAAACCCATAAGAGAGAACCATAGGGGAAAGTAAGGAAAAAAACCACAGCCTTCTGTTGCTTTTTGAGTTGGAGAGAAATGCATCAAATGCTTTTGCTTAAACATGACCAATTTTTTGTTTCCAATTCTTGGGTGTGTTTGGAACAAGTACTTATGCTAGGACAGGATAGAACTCCAGCATCTTTGACAAATTTGAATCACCCTTGGTACACTTGCAAAGCAGGCCATTAAGTCAATTCCCATGGACATTAGATGACTCCTCTCTCTCTCTCTCTCTCCCCCTCCCTCCCTCTATCTCTTCTTTTCTTCAATGAATTCCGAGTAGATCACCATAGGAAATTTCAAGAAATGGTCCAAAGAGGAAAGCAATAATATCAAATCCTCCTCCAACAAAACTAGCACTGGGAAGACAGATGAAAAGTAACAAGAATCCAATCTTGTTCTGCACACCAGAAAATAAAGCTCTTTTTCCGTATTATCAAGCTCATATAAACACCATTGAAAACCATAAAACAAAATATGATTTCTACCATTTAATTAGGAAGCTGGCTAAAGTCATCACCAAAGGGGAGTTAATTACAAGATAAGAGCATTTCCCTCAAACAAAGAGCAGTGATTATAAAATTTACAAACAGCCAATTAATCCAAACACAACAAACCAAATCAACACAAAAAAATCCTACACTTTCTCGGCTACCAAACACAACAAACCAGCACATTCATCCAATACAATCAATCACAGCCACCACAATCAATATATTGAATGAAAATGATCAATCAAAATAAAAATTGTAACAAATCAATTGCAGCCTTTGTGGCTGCCGCAGCATCCAAAAAAAAAAAAAAAAACTTACCTGAGTTTGTGGGTGGAGCTCGGTAGGTAGAGGTCGCCGGCGGTGAGAGCTCACGGACGAACGAGAGGCCGGTTGAGAGAGAGGAGGGTTGCTTCTTCAGCCTTGGGCGAGAGCGAGAGCGAGAGAGAGAGCAGAGCTCGGCCGCACGACAGAGAGAAGGAAAGACGTCGCAGACGGGTTCGAATGAGGGGGGAACTGGATTTAAGGTAACGTAGAAAACGCTCTTTCATTGAGCGTTTTCAGAAAGCGCTATTTCATATAGCGTTTTCAGAAAACGCCCTTTCATATAGCGTTTTCATAAAGCGCCATTTCATATAGCGTTTTCAGAAAATATTCGATTCCGGGTTGATAATATGAAAACGCTTTTTCAAACTCCGTTTTCATTATCCGCACTCTCCCAAATACTTTCAAATCGACAATAGATACCGAATATTTTTATTAAATAACCGTAAAACAAAAAAAAATCCAACTTCATGGCTATGGCTTTTCATAAAAAGTTTCAACTTCCATTCTTGGTCAATTAATTTTTTTTTTTTTTTGATAACGGAGGAAATCACCCAGTAGTTTTATCCACTGAGTTACAAACTCTCAGGAGAACTAACGTAGCCACGACCCTCCACTTAAATTCTGGCTGCTCCAGGACTCTCGGTTAATTAATACCTGAACGTAAATTAAGATTTCTGTACTGTTTGACTTTCTTGAAACCAGAAGAACGATGGCTCAATCGAATAATGTTTGACAAAAAAACATTATTTTATTTGCTAATAATTGATTTCATCTTTTGTTAAAGTTGAATTTGTGTCCTAACGTTATCTTGTTACAATATATATATATATATATATATATATATATATATATATATGAGACTTGCACTAAAGCCATCAACATTCCTTTTTAGATTAATTGTTCTAGCTTTACCTCTCGTTCATTGCCCTTTTACCTTCTGTCTTTTTTCCTTTTTTTTTTTTAAGAGTATTGATGCGGGACTTTTTCGTACTTTTTTTTTTCAATTTTAATCTTTTCCTATTTAAAATTTATTATTATTTTAGCCTTTTGTGTGTGTTTTTTTTTAATTTTTTAAGAGTTATCATTATTTTTATTTTTATTTTTTAAAATTATGATTCTTTTATTTCTAATTCTCCATATATATCTAATATAATAACTCGTAACACACTTTTAATGTTTATATGTTTAACAATTTTTTTTTATTTTTATCCTTCTTTTTATATTCTTTTGTCCTTCAGGTATTGCTGCATTTTTTTAATTATAAATCGTAATACATTTTCAACATACATATTTTTACCTATTTTTGTTTGTATTTTTTTATTCTTCAAGTATTGTTTTTACGTAGATATATACAAATGAGAATGAGACTTAAGCTACCAAACGTCCCTTTTTGGACAATTGTTCTAACTTTGCTCCTTATCATTACTTTTTACCTTCTGTCTTTTTTCTTTATTTTCTTAATTTTTATATAAGAGTGTACATGCAGACCTTTTTAATAACTTTTTTTTTTTGGTCAATTTAATCTTCTTCCTATTTAAAATTTATTATTATTTTAACATTTTGTCTCTTTTTTTTTTTAAATTTTTTACAAGTTATCATTTTTTTCTGTTTTTATTTTAATTTTTTTTCAAAATTATAATTTTTTTATTTCTAATTCTACATATCTATCTCGTATAGTAACTCATAATACACTTTTAACGTACACATTTTTATCATTTTCTTTTTATTTTTGTCCTTGTTTTATATTATTTTGTTGTTCAAGTGTGGTTGCATTTTTTTTTTATTATAAACTGCAATACACTTTCAACATACATTATTTTACCTTTTTTTCCTTTGGTTTATATTGTTTGTCCTTCAAGGTTGTTTTTCTTTAGAATTTTGGTATTTGTTTTTATTTTATCTAATAAGTTGTAATACACTTTTAACTTATCTATTTGACCAATTTGTTTTTATTTTTCTCCTTGTTTTATATTTTTCGTCCTTCAAATATTGCTACGTTTATTTGTTTGTTTTTTTTTTTTTTCAATAATAAGCCACAATGCATTTTCAATTACATATTTTTACTCTTTTTTTTTTTTATTTCGTACCTTGTTTTATATTTTTTTATCCTTAAAGTGTTGCTCCTTTTTCTCTAGAGTTTTGTTTTGTTTTTTTGGATAAATTCAAATGTTATTTTATTAATTACTTCTATATTTTCGTCATCTTATTTTACATTAATTCAATTTTTTCTCTTTCACTCACAACTTTATATCTCTTTTTATGTAAAAAAAAAAAAAAAAAAGAAAGGGATAAGAATTCAATTTTTTTAAGTCGTGTTTAGATCAAGAATTTGTCCCAAAAAAAAAAAAAGGTAAAAATTTAATAGTCATTCTCTTGTTTAAGTTATGATATAAAGTACAGGAAAAATGTATGAAATAAAAAAATTAAATTAATTAAATTAAAAATCTAATATATTAATTAATATCTTTTGTTTAATTTTTTTGAGTCCGTTCAAATAAAAGTATATATTTATTATTTTTTATTTATTTTTTTCCTATCTTGTTCTTTTTATTTTTACTTCATTTTTTTTGCACTAAATTCTTACTCCAAAAACACTTTTTTTCCCTTTTAGAATTTAATTTTTTTAATAAGCTAAATATTTTTTATTAATTATTTTTTCCCCTTTCATTTTATTATTTTATTTTATATTATCAATTTTTTTTTATCTCTCACTTATATCTCTCTCCATAAATAAAAGAGAAAGGGATACAGATTTAAAATACATTTTCTTGTTTGGGTTATGATGAAAAATAAAAAGTAAAATAAATAGAAGTTAAAAAATTTTAAAACTAATATATTTATGAATGCCTTTTATTTATTAAAGTTTTTAATTAATTCAGGTAAGGATAAAATATTTCTTAATTATTTTCTCCATACCCTTTTATTATTTTATTTAATATTTATTAATTTTTCTTCTCTTCCATCCATTTACTGTATTTGACTCAATAATTTATTATGAAAAACAGAAGAGAATATATATATAAAATTCCTTGCTTGTTTAGATTGTAATAAAAAAAAAAAAAGTAAACGTCTTATATATTTAGTTAAAAATTTTTATGAATAAAAGGCTATCCCTCCCCCACGCAAGTGTTTTACCTCTGTTAATTAAACATTCATTAAATAACCTTGTCTCAGTCTCTTTGTTTACTGGATAAAGGTCCATGTCACTACCAAAATCAAGGACAGGCATAATCTAATTAACATTAAGAATGGCATATATATATATATATATTATATGTATCATGTCTGTACATACATACATTTAAGTAGCTGGGAGTGTTCCTTTGCTAGAAGACATGGACCGGCTAACCCCACAACTATAGGACCCTTTGCCCATGTTCTTTATTATGCAAAAAGAAGAGACCTGACCCACAATACCCGGCAAGAATCATGATTTGAAAAACTCCCATCCAAGGAAGAATCCCTTTGCTTTTCAAGACCAAATCCCTCGATAGAATATGAGATCATTTGGGACCATCCCACCCCATTTCATTCAATGTCACACAACTTCAATTTATTTAAAATAAAATATAAAAAATAAAAATAATGTTCTATTTGTTGGTGACCCAAACTTTTATCGAATTTAACAATTGTTATTTTAATTGAATATTGAATGTTTGGCAAAATTGTGCAAAAGTTGATAAAGTTTGTAAAAATTGAATAAATTAAAAAAAATTAATTTTATGTTTGATAGAAAAAATTAAAAAAAATTAATAAAATTTAATTTTATCTTTTTTTATAAAAATTAGTCAGCCAAACGTAGCCTTTAATTTGTACTAGCTACCATTCATTTATTTAATTCTCTATATTTGTGTCCTCAAACATTTGTTTACTAGATTCAATATAGGGATTGGATTTTGTTCAAAGACTCTGCTGCAATTTCAATATTCATATATATATATATATATATGTATGTATTTTCAGACAAAGCAACAACAAAGCTGGCTTTATTGAGAAGCTTTGGAAATTGATATGCTTGATAGGCCAACAACAAAAGGGCCACGAACCCAACTGGGGTTTTGTAGATCAGTCTTAAGTACTAGTGTTTATTTCTCTTCCCCATCGAAAAATAAATAATTAAAAGTTGATTAAATTTGAATGTTAATCAAATGGGTTAAATACATATGGGTATGGACAAACACTATTTGTAGGCTTAGTTTGGTAGACTACCCTTTTGTCTCCTACTGCTTTTTTTTTTTTAACTGAAATTTATTTTTTTAATAAATTTTAAGTATATTAATTGGATTTTTTAAAAAACAATTGCAAAAAATAAATAAATAAATAAATAAAAATAGATAATTCCTGTACAACTGAAAAAATGTCATTTTTTTTTACTCGTACGTGAATTCTCATATTCTTAAAACATTTTTTACGATTTTTTATAATAAATATGAATACCAAAAGCAAAAAGGAAATAAAATTTCAGTAAAAAAAAAAAATTCATATAAAACGAAACAATTCAAAAAAGAAAAAAAAATGAAAAGAAAAACAAACTTCTTATACCAAAATAAGCCTAATGAAAATCCACTCCAAAAATAGACATTAATTTATTTTTTTTATCTTATTGTTTTATTTGGTTGGATATTTGAAATTGGAATAGACATTAATTTCCACTTTCAGTAATCAAAGTTCGTATTTTGGCATAGTAAGGGATTGTTTTTATAAATGCTAAGAATGTATAGAAGGCTAAATTACCCTCCTTTGACCTTTTTTTTTTTTTTTTTTTTTTAAGAACTCATTTTTGAATTATATGCACTGGAAATGAACCTTTATTTACAAGAAAATTAAAAAGATATTTTCAAACAACTGTCTAACATGATTATCATTTAACGTAAATTACACCTACCTTCTATCAACATTTGAGTAATTATAATTATATTCTTCAATATTTAAAAATTACAAACGAATCTTCTTAAAATTTAACTATTTTTTTAATTATTATATATAATCTAAAATTAGAAAGTCTAACTTAACGTATCATCTCTCTCTATATATATTAATTTATTTTTTATTTACTAAATATAATTTATAATATTAGTTATAATTTTTTCTTGGCTTGAATTCAACCGAAAAAATAAAAAAATTAGTCCCCCAACCAAAAATCCTGATTCCGTCCTTGATTAGATTACCTCTTATTACTCCTCTAATTATGTTTATATATTAGAGGAGGGTTATATTTGAGAGTGTGACAAAAAGATGTAAGGGATGCAGGCAATAGAGCGGGAGCTCCAGCTGAGATCGAATGTAAACTATTGCCGAATCACATTAAATATTATGTTCTTATTTGATTTATTTTTCTGAACATTTTTTCAATCCCAACATTATTACATTCTATCCAAAGCTTTTTCAAAGGAAAGCAAATATTTATTTAGTTATTTTTTTTTTTAAGGGAAAACATTCTGCCAAACATTTCCAATAGAAGTCGGCTTAGCACTGCGAGCTCTAGTTCAGTTCTAGGCAGACTTTAAAGAAAATACTCCATCATCACATGGAAGCCAGATTCTAACATTACTACCGTTAGATATAGGCTAATATATGCCACTGAAACCATATACTTAAAATGACTTTACCTCCCACATCTATGCTCATATTTTATTAAACAAAGAATCCTCAAAGAAACACTTGAGCTTCATGTCAGGTTGCACCAATCTGCCAATCCACTTGTGCCCTTCCCAATTTTCATACCAAAATGCATGCTTTTTGTTATTCTGAAATCAAATGTTATCGCATCTAACTATTATACATTTTTGTTTGGAATAGTCGATTTGATAGGAATTGGTTGGACTTCATGAGAATTTTCATTAATTTTTATGTTTAAAATTAATATAAAATTTTATGAATTAAATTTATTTTTATTTTATAATTTAAATTTTGATATTGCTAAATCAATTAAAATCCAACCCAAAATAAAAAAAATTTGATGAAAATTCACTCTTTCCTTAAGTCATCTAAGTAGATGAACAAATTTATTCTCATACATGATATTCATTTTATTTTCTTTCTTTTTTTTTTTTTTTTTTTTGGTTATCAATGTCAAATTTGATATTTTTAAATCAATTCAATTTAATTTTTAAATTCAAATATGCATTTTAAATAAAAAATTTTATCTATTAAATTAAATCAATTTTAAGAGGAATATTTCTAAACGAAATGTCAGATTATATCCAAAATTATTTAGGATAAATTGTTTTGGCATGATTTGTCCGTCGCAAGGATGTATCCATAACCTAACAACTAGATCTAGTTGGTTTAAGAGAGAACACAACAATGACCCTTTGCTTAATTTAAATAATCTCAAGGGTGGTTTAAGAGATAAAAGAAGATGTCCCTTTTAATTAATTTGTGTAATCTCTAGGAGATCTTTTGCAAGTGGCACTTCCTAAACAGATAGTCCTTGGAGGTTGTGCTTTGTGCAGTGTATCTGCTCAGAGACCATAAAATAAGAAAAGCTATATATGATAATAAGGATGGTTATATTATCCCAACTAAACATTAATAAACTAAATAATAATGCGATGCATGGACCTTATATCTCATAATTAAGTGAACAATTATCACAAAATTTTCACAAGTCTTCAAATTTTGGTACCTTCACTCGGGCTAAATGTACAATCCCTCGTCCATGTAATAATTAAAACTTTAGCCACCATTACAATTTCATTATATAGGTCTTGTAAATTTATTAATTTGTTGTAAGGTCAATTTTTCGATAATAAATCATTTGTTAAATGAATACGTGATAATCTGTTATTAGATAAATAACCGCATTCAATGAAATATTTTCTTACAAAAATTCACATAAAGTTGACATTGCAATAAATTAAATATAATACCCTTTAGTCATAACCTGCATAAAATTTGACTAATTAAAAATTTAAAGGAGCAAATAATTATTTACCCTACAAATTCCAAAAGTGGGAGATTTCTAGCCTTAGCCTTAGCTAAAAATGTTGTTGATTAATTAAGCATCTCAAAATTAAATAACATTATGCTAATAGTGATTTTCAAGTTAAGAACTTACAAATGCAGTTTTTTGTTATTTTTCCCCCTAACTTACATAAATGTTGAAAACAAAAACAAGGGAATAGCACTTAATTAAACATATATATATATATATATATATATATATATTCTATTCTTATATATATGCTGTTCACATGAAAAGAAATTAGAGCAACCACATCTACCCATGTTCCAATGCATCCAAGAAAATCTTCATATTATTGAATATGATAGAGGGTTGACCTACCCATGATTGTTTTGTAAGTTAATATAATTGTTTTCGGGCTGGTTCGGTTAACTGTGATCTTTGCTATATATATATATATATATCGCAAACTGGCTTGTGATCATATGACTCAGACATTTTATTTTTTATTCTGTCCATGTTTCTATCTATATATATTACATACGTGTCTGTGTTTATATCTATACTATTAATATAAGATATAATGAAGGAGCGGTAAAAACAAATTGCTGCATGTGAATTTTACTGATAAGTGAACAATGATCAGGATATGCATAACCTTTGTAAGGACACGCACAAATGCATGTGTGAATGCATTCTTCAGGCTAGCTTTGATTTCTATTCGCTGCTGAGCTACGATTAAAACCTTTTAATGTAATGTCAGGCAAAATACCGAAATCTCAAAACCATAGTTTGGGTATCAGCCTTACTCTTAGAAAGCTAGTTTCTTTTTTTTTTTTGGATGAAAATATAGCTGATGATAAAAATTAAAATCGAATAAATTTTTGGGAAAATTCTTCCACTCGTACATTTTCAATTCATAACGTGTAAGAAAACCAAAAAAAAAAAAAAATAATAATAATAATAAATAAAATGTCACATCATAACTTAAAAATAAAATAAACTAATTTGATTTTCTGGTAAATTTTTATAGTGACCCACATTTTTATAATACAATATTATTGATTTTGAAGTCAATTATAATGCACCCCTTACATCGATATCTCATACGCGCGGTTAGAATTCACCCATTGCGTTGATATCTCCTAGACATAGTTAGAATTCACCCTCAGTAGGCAAGGTTAGAATTTATCCTCTGCTTCACTCTCTTGTTGGTACGGCTAGAATTTAACCCCCTAAGACACGGCTAGAATTCACCTCCTATGTGACTCTCTCATAGGCATGGTTAGAATTCACCCCCTGCTTCACTCTCTGGTAGACAGAGTCTCTCACATTCGTCCATCCTAACAAGACACGTATTCTTGCGTGGAACCAAACTTCTAGCTGGGTCAGGTTCTAATACCATCTATAACGATCCTCCCTCTTAACAGGACACGCGTCTTTTGTGTGGCCCCACACTTTTGGCTAGATTTGACTTTGATATCATCTAGAACAATCCACAATTCACATAGTTGGTGTGACAAAAAACTCTTGAAAATTAATGAAAATATTGAAAAATTTTAAAATTTATTTATTTTTTATCTCATTGCATGTATTATGAACTCACAACTTATCTTACTTTATCTCATTTTACCTCAATTTTTGTCACTCCAAATACACCCATTGTCTGATTCGAAATTTACAACCCTCACAATTTTTCATTTTCTTGATACTCATACAGGCAGTCTAGAAAAGGTCTTATACTAAATAGATTATTGAATCTTCATATATAGCACATTCTCATTCCACACTTAAATGACGTGAGATAAGAGGCATTACTTCTTTACTTCACTCTTTTGTAGGCAAAGTTTCTTATAGGCACAGATCGCTCACAATTCCTCATACATAACTTCAACCTTTTAGGTAGCATAGAATGTGAATATGGATCAAAAACAAACCTAGGGATAAAATAATTATTTTTTTATCCAAATTCAGATCAAACTGAATTTTTGTAACTAATAAGAAACAAGTCACGGATCATTTCTCAGTCTTTTAAGAATCTAAAATGTCAATTTAAACAAAAAAGAGCCCAAAGGTAAAATAGTTATTTTTCAACCTGAATACTTATCTATTCAAAATTTGCTTACCTGATAAAATTCTTATTAAGGAATATTTCTCGTCCTTTTAGGATTATGAATTTGGACCAAAACGGGCCCAAAGATTAAAATATTATTTTTTTAAGTTTTGATCAAATAAAAATTTGCTTAGATTATGAGAAATAGGTAAAAAAAAAATGTTTCTAAAGATTTTTGGAGGCTTAGAATGTAAATTTGGATCGAAAATAAACATAGGGCTAAAATTATAATTTTTTTGGCTCGAGTTCTGGATTGTCAAAAATCCAATAGAGTTTCTTGATGCTGTGTCAGACCAATGGAAAAAAGTTAGTTGACATGATCGGACGGTTGTGCTAGAGATTGGGGTGTCTTCAGCTCCTTATTTGCTTGAATTGTGCAACACACTACCAATCGGGTAGGGTTCAATCGAACACCACTCCGACGGTCAAGTTAGCATTGGTGCATAAGAAAGACGAGGTCGGGAAAAAATGACAGAGTTTTTATAAGGAAAAAATGTGATTACCTTAATTTTTAAACATTTTCCTATTTATATTTTCCTGGGCACGTATATGCCTACTGTATAGGACAGCTTGAATTACGAAGCGGGAATAGTGGATAGTGAAGTAGCCAAATCGTTGAGATCGTGGATAATGTAGCAGTGTACTACTTGCACCCTTACAAAACATGATGGAAATTGTGGCCTTGCTACATGCTTGTCAAGTGCCCCCTTTCTAGATATATGTCACATGTCTGAACACCCCATCCAAATTCTATTATGGCCAAATAATTGATAAGAAACCTATCAAGAAATATTTCTCACTCTACTAGGGTATTTATAATGTGAATCTGAGAAAAAAATAAAATCAAAAGTAAAATGATTATTTTTTGACCCAAAGTTAGGATCAAGCCAAAATTTACTTGATTGATATGTCAAATATTAATAAATATCTTTGAGATTTTTTTGGAAAGTTTAGAATATCAATTTGGACTGAAAACATGGCTAAGATTAAAATTCTAATTTATTGGCCCAAGTTCATATCAATTCAAAATTTGCCTAGCTGACTGAAAAAAAAAAAAAAAAAATTGTTGAGAAATCTTAACTTTTTAAAAAGCCGTCGAATTTGGGTTAAAAAAAGGCTTAGTGAAAAAATAGTCAAATTTTGATAAAAAGCTTATCGTCCGGCAAGCACAGAAAACAAAGAATTGATTTTTATTTTTTTATATATTTCCTCTTATTACAGTAACTTCTCACTTCCTTTAGCCCCAGGCCCATAAAGATTAACATTTCATTTAACCCTGTCAAAAGAAAAAGAGAAAAAAATTAACCATATCAATTTTTATGAAGCTAAAAATTAAAAGAGTAGAATTTATCCCCTTTCATCCCATTACCAAACATACCGTAAGTCTTATCGCGTGCAGTTATTGAGTTCCATTGCAAACGAGGGTTTCCGTGGCATTACTTATTTTTTTGTTGTACCATATGGCTCTGCATGACTTGTCCATTGTATCAATGCAAGAATTTGATTATGAAGTACTGTTTAGAATACTTAAACCTAACATCTTCATTTAATTTCAGATTATTTTAGGAGATTCTAAAGTACAACCATATCTACTGAAACTAATTAATAACCTTTCGATGGAAGGGTTCAACGCACCTATGGCTTCCAAGATTAATTTAATAGTAATGTATTATTGCACCAACTCACTAATTAGCATTGCTCAGTCCAACTCTTGCCTTTATTTGTTTTTTGTTTTTTTTTTTTTAACTATTGTTGTCTTATTCTCTTTTTCATGCACATGGCTACTTGCATATATATATATATATATATATATATATATATATATATATATATATAATCTTGACAACATGTTGAAATATTTTGTATTTATAAATTTAGTGTGTATTTAAAGTGTCAAATTTAACTCAAAATTCTCCAATTCTTTTTTTTTTAATTTTTCTAATTTTCTCCAACTTTTTTTTACACTAAAAATCTCCAACTATTTTCAAAATTTTCACACTTTTTAATGATATACCAAACACTCAATAATTCAAACTTTATTTACTTTTTTTAAGTCAAAATTTGGCAATCCAAATAGACATTTAAGGCTTTGTTTGGTTTTAAAAAAGTTTTATTTTTTTTGTAATATTTTTTACCAAAATTTTTAATTTTATTATTAAAAGATATAGCTTTTAGGTATGTTAATCGTATTCATCAAAAAATAAATTAAGAAATTCACATTTATTTGCATAAAAGTTAGAAAAAAAATTAAAAAAAATGATTTTTTGTTACTTTTTTAGCCAAACGGGTAGTTTTTACCAAAACGGACATGATTTTTTTAAATTTTTTTCCTTTTTTTTTTAACGAACGTGATTAACATGCCTAAAATTATAACTTAAAAAAAAAATTAAATTTTGATGATAAAAGACATATAAGATGAAAAAAGTTATTTTAGCCTTTTTTTTTTTTATTAACCAAACAAATCCTTAGTTGACTAATTGCGATGGTCACGAAATAAAAGGCGACGTCTAATTTTTGGATCAATGTCAACATCGGGAAGCTTAATCACCACAATGGAATCCGGACCCATATCTTTCCCCTTCTTTAAAAAAAAAAAAAAGGAGGGGGGGGGGGGAATCAAATCAATATAATCCTTAGTTGACATTGACCTAATAACTTTCATTTGTGAGTCAAATACAAAAATATTTATTCTGTTAACATTCTTACCTTTGTACGATTTGCTCGGAGACTTCAGCCATTGATTGACGAATTCAAACAAAGCCCAAAGGATTAATTAAGCATGCATGATACCATTGGACGCACTAAATCATCGCTGACTTTCTTACTTTTCAAGGGAAGAACTTCAAACTCGAATCTTTTTTAAATTTCCTCCACACTAGTGGTGTTATTGCACATTAATCCAAATAAATTGACAATGAAGGGAGGAATTTTATCAGGATCTTATATAAGTTTAGAAAGCTAATTTTACAAATGTGAAATAAGTCTTTACATGTCACTTCATATGCGGTCCTTTAACATAAAAAAAAAAAGTAGAAAAGTGTGCCAAATATGATGAAATAGATAAAGAAATTTATCCTTTTTAGGAACGAGATTATAATTGTTAAATGAGGACAAAAAACTCGTATCTAAACAGATACAAGGATGGAGGAATGATTTTATTACCTAACAAGTACTATGAGGATTGTTAAACAGGAACAGAAAAAAATATTCTCTCCCCATATTTACCCAGTTAACATCCTTACTATTCATTTGTAATTTAGTTTAAATCCACTAGAAATTATCTCAATTTAGAAGTACATATTAAAACATAATAGTTTTTCTCAACTCAATTAATGAGTTTTATTGGACAGATTTAAGTAGAAAATTTGAAGAGCATTAAATGATAATTATAAATTACAAATTTGAAATTAATAATAAAAATATTAGAGCAAGATTAGAAAGGCTAAATAATAGTTTATCCTTGGTTTTACATAAGAAACAAAGTGCCCAAGGTTGACGTTAATGATAAGAAACCAAAGGACACCCTTCGCGCAATTAAACGTAAATTCTCTTTTACGGCATTGTGAATTCAAGTGACCTTACAAAAAAGAATTAAAAAAAAATTTCTTCTTATATATGCCTTCAACTTTATGATAATAACCAATTCCGATAAATGTGGCTAATTAAATATAAATTTTTTTTGGTGGGGGGCGGGGGACAAGAATTTTTATTAAAAATTAAAGATTTCCTTTTTTTGGCATATATCATTTATTGACCTATTTCTACTTCAATTGTACCGTAGTAGCCCAAGTAAAGAACATAGTATCACATGTATATTTAACCAAAAAAAAAAAAAAAAATTAGTGGTGAACATGACTCGAACTTTTTTTTTTCAAGCTATTTAACCTTATTGTTTGAGCTTGACTTGAATTTAGTTCGTAACTAAAACGAGTTTAAATTAAACACAATTTGTGACTCGTTTAAAATTTAGATTGAACCCGAACCCATAAAAAGTTGGCTCAAAAGGTTGTGAGCTAGCTCGATTAAATAATATATATTATAATATTTTTATATTTAGTAATACTTGTATAATATTTTATTTATTATATTTTAGAGTAAAATAACGTCGTTTTGATTTAATCAAGTTATTTGTAGGTCTATCTCGAGTCTAAATTATTCTTTATCAAGTTAACCTTGAGTTTGAAGTCAAACCCAGTATAAATGCTTAAGTCAAGCTTGAATAAGTTAAATTTCGACTTGATTCGGTTTATTTTTTCCTCTAAAGACAATGCATCAAAAAATATAAACGAAAGAAAGGGAGAAAGGGAGCATAATATTGAAATTTCATAGTCACACCATCATTCTACTAGTAATTAATGTTATAAACTATTTTCAATTACTAGAATCTTTTATTAAAATAATACATCATTTTTGTAAACCTATCATTTTTTAAGAAAAGTGCAACCATCAAATTATTGTGTGATTTTGAAAATATATTATTATGCATTTCCATTACAAAAGTGCAACCATCAAATTATTCTAAAACTATTTTTTGAAAACAAAAATTATAGTCCATGCTCCTAAGAATGCATCCGATAGGTGACAATTCACACTAACATGTCGAGTTTAAATTCATAATTGTATTTATTCATGTTTATAATCAAGTATTTAAAAATTTATTAAACATAATAAATAATTAATTATTTTATTTCAAAATAATGTCAATTTAGAATTAATATATTCTTATCATGTCCCATGTATATTATTTTTAATTCCTTCAAAAAGTGCCCAAATCATATCACGTCCAATGTCACTACTCATGCGATTGGTTGATTGCAATGTTGTTTGTTTGTTTCACTAGCAACTCATATCAACATTCTTTATTTATTCATTTTTTTATCATCTTTTTCAAACCAATATAAAACTTTTATATACTGAATTGCCCTTTTATTATTATTTTTTAAACTAACAGTATGAATTTCAAAAATATATAGATTCAAATATCATAAATTCAAAATCCCAATGGATGGCATAACCACTAATCGTGTAACTTCAAGGTTAGAAAGAAATATTTATTAATCCTATCCATTCTTGTTAATCCAAGGCATACATACCCTTCTTAGAAAACAGATTGATTTTTCTCTCTCCCTCTTGTGAAAAAGAGGGAAAAAAAGAAAGAAAATATGAAGAGGGAAATAGAGCGAAGGGGGAATACTGGAAAAAGAGAAAGAAAGAAGTTTGTCTAATTATACAAATCATCCGATTCTATTGGGGTGTTTGGTAGTAAAATTTTTATAAAAAATTATCAATTTTTAATTTTTGATTGCTTAAGAAACTATTAAGTTTTATCAATTTTCTATTCTGGTATAGTAACTTATCAATTTAAAAGTTACCAAAAGTTGATAAAAATTATTAAAAATTATTAAAAGTTATTAAAAATTTTACCAAATATTTAAAAATTATAAAAAATTATTAAAACTTGTTACTTATTTCACTAAACATAACAAAAATTATAATTAATAATTTTTAATAAAAAATTATTAAAAATTACTAGAAGTTATACCCCAAATGTCGTTATTGTCTTGTTCTCCATTCGAAGATTCTCTGACGCACCATAATTATTTGGTACAACCTGTCACACATAATCAGCGCTTGGAAAGCAAAAGGTACTTTTGTGGGGCCACGTACGCGATTGCCAGATCACCATGGCTCATCCCATGTGCTCACCTCCACCATATATCTGACCTATTAAAAATATGAATACATTAATTGATTAATTCTTTATATATATATATATATATATATGAAAATATTAATTTTACAGTAATTTTTGTGATAGCCAAAACGATGTACAATAATTCATGCATGGTGCAAGTGACCAATCAATTAATGCTTTCGTTAAGACAAAAAGTAATATGAGATTGCGAATTCGTATTTAATTTATTCACACGAAAAAATTTCAAATCAGTTAAAATTTCATCTCAAGAGTATGCTAGCATTTTTTTAATATTATATAATTAGCGGAATTAAAATTTATAATTAATTAATGTAAAATTATAGTTTTAAGATAAATAAAAATAAAAATACAATAGCGGCAAACGTTTAATAATAATGAGAAAAAATTTTATTTATACGACAAAAAGTTAGAAATTAATTAAATCTTAGTATAATTTTTCAAATCAATAAGGATAATTAATATGATTGAATCCTTAATTGGTGGTTTATATAAATAAGAAATACTTAAACTTCTACCAAACTAAAATTTGAGATGTAAGATTGGCATGGACAAAATATGAAATTATACTGTTTGTGTGAAATATGAAAAATATGGTAAAAATTTATTAAAGACGGTAAGAACACACCGCTGCAAAATTACAAAATATATATATATATATATATATATGCAAGGAGCATAAATAGAACATTTTTTTATATATAATTTTCATTTAATTAGTAAAAATGATTATTGTAATATAAAAAATAATTCAATTTCGTTTTACATTCTTAGTGTATATTTTTGTATTTCTTATATAAACAGATAATAAAATACGAGGGTTATTCTTAAAATCTTCAATAACAACAGTGTATTAAAATAAAACTCAACAAAAGATGAGGAATAATTTTCACCTTTACTTAAATTGGGAGACTATATGTGCTCTTATCCACTTGATATATACTTACATATATATATATATATAATTCTAAGAATATTGGACCACGAGGGAGACCTACAGATTTAAGTTGTTTAATTGATTGAATGGACCAATTTGGTCCCAATGTTGTGTTAAAGATGTACACCAAATCAATAAGGCTTGAGGGGACAAATTTTGTTTGATTCTATTGCGCATTTTTTCCATTTAATGCTCCAAAGAGTACCGGTTGATCATCACAATGGGATCAGAAAATAATGTGAGCTTCTTTTGAAATCTCCCTTTGGCTTGTTTTGATTATGTTTCTAAAGTAACCAACTGTTTTCTGATGTTTTAAAAGTGACAAAGCCTTTCACACCAATAATAAATGACAATTTTAATTTTTTTCTTATACATTTACACGCAAATATAATATACAATTTACACACAAATATAAATAAATATATCCACGGATGAAAAGAGGATGATATTTTCTATATTTTTATTAATTATCGCGTCACTTGCGAAGAAAAAATCCCGTGATTGTGTTAGTGAAAACTTACGTTATTTATACATTTGAAATATATATAGGTAGCGTTTAAAATGGTAAAAAATAAGAAAAAAAAATAAATTGAAATAAAATGTAATTTTAAGTTAATTTTAACATTTGATATTTTCTTTCTAAATCGCGTTTTTTTTATATGAACAGTAACAAATCGTTAGAACGGTTTTTTAAATCCGTCTTGAATCAAATCCATTCTAACGGATTCAAAAAATCAACACTCAATGTTCTGTATAATAGTTCTATTTTCTCTCTCAACAGTGATAAACCGTTAGAACATTTTTTCAAATCCGTTCTAACAGATTAAAAAAGTCTCTTTGGAGATGTATAGCACCAAAACCGTTAGAACATTTTTTCAAATCCGTTCTAACAGATTAAAAAAGTCTCTTTGGAGATGTATAGCACCAAAACCGTTAAAACGATTTTTTCAAATCTGTTCTAATGAATTCAAAAAATTCGTATAAAATAGCGACAACGGTACTCGTTTGAAAGCTTTCAACTCAAAAAATATGATTGTCAAATAAAATTTATACATTCGGTTAACATCCTTCCGAATTTTTTATTTTTATTTTTCTAGTGAAATATTAAAATTTTTTGAAATTAATAAAAGTGAGAATGTATAAATATATAATAGAGAATTTTAATAATTTATAAAAATTGTTGGAGATTTATTTTATTTTTGGCACTCAAAACGGTGCCATAATATATATATATATATATATATATATATATATATATATATATATGATCGTGCTTACAGTTTATGTGATAAAAAGTCTTCTTTTGCCATCCACTCATATATTGGGTTCGAATCCAGGGGATTACTGGTGAATCTAGAATTTTCACTAAATGAGTAACTGAACACTTAAAAAAGAATAACAAATGAAGTCAGAGTAAATGTAAGAGAGAAGTGAAATTACTTTTAAAGAAAAAGAAAATTATTTTTATATATTGAATTAATGAATATAATTTTTACAATTGAAATGATTTAACTAACTCTTTTAATAACACCTGAGTTTTACTAGTGATGTCCATGTTAACAAAATATATATATATATATATAGTTATTAATCAAGTTTTATTATTTATAAAATTTTTAAGTTATATGTAATATTATTATGCTCAAAATTTTTAATATTATTGTAGGAGAATACACTTTATTTCACAAAAAATACTTAAGTTTGATCCTTATAAACTCCTTTTATTCTAAAAAATTTTACATTAATCTTATTTTTTAAATAAGATCAAAATAACTAAATTTTGAATTAGTATGATTTTTAATAAAACTAAAATGCCAAAGATATTTTAGTAATTTCATGCCTACAATCAAGGAATCACTTGACCCCTGCCCCTATTTTAGTCTGCCCTTGCATGGAATTCCTTTCCCTACCTCCCAAATATATTGTATGTTAAATGCTTTAAACAGTCATTAGCTTTGGAAGTTGACAAGTTTAAAAGTAACAAGCTTCCACATCCATAATAAATGGAAATCTTAATTTATATATATATGCAAAGCTTACGTTATTTTTATAAATTTTCCATTCTACTCAACAAGGTCGAAATTTATATTTTTCTCAAATCAATTAATTCATAAATTTAAACTTGTGTTACAGATACAAAATTTTATTTATCAAATTAAATAAAATCAATTCAAGCCAATTTGTTATTATAAAATTAAAAAAAATTTCCAGGTGAAATGTTTTTAAACAGAGTGTCAAATAATTAGCATTAAATATCCCTTAATTTCAAATCAATAATTTTACTCAGTTTGGAAGAGAAAAATTAGCAAACAAACAACGACTTTTGATATTTTAGGTTAGGTGAAATACCAAAAGTTGGTGTTTTGTCTATAAGCCAAGTTGCTAATATAGCAATTTTTTCTACGTGGTGAGAGGTATAATGGTCATTTCACTTTAATCCAATAAAAAAGTTATCAAAATTTTTATCAAACATAAAAAAAGTTATTAAAAGTTTTTTTTTTTTTTTTTTATGTGACTCAGAACCTCACCGATTTATTGCAGCTCTCAACAAACCGCATAGTCGATAAGTAAACTTGGGGCTTGCGCAATATCTCACAAACCACGTGAACCGGTTAAGTCCAAAACTCACACCTTATGTGGATACCTCCAAGACTTATTAGATCTTGGAGTCGAACTCCTGACTTCCCTTAAGGAAGCCAAGAGTTCTAGCCAACTGCCTTAGAGCAGTTGGTTAAGTTATTAAAAGTTGTCAAAACTTTTCAAAAATTTTTACCAAACAAGTAAAAATTGTCAAAAATTATTAAAAATTTTTACTTATTTTACCAAACATATCAAAAATTTCAATTTTACTTATTTTATCAAACATATCAAAAATTTCACTTTTACTTATTTTATCAAACATATCAAAAATTTCACTTACCAAAAGTTTGTCCAAAAAAAAAAAAAAAAAAAGGAGAAAACAATGTCATAAGAGAGCAAGCATGTGCGAGGGTTCTTCATGTTGTATAAACATGCCACCAAGATATCAACTTGCAATTTCGATCATTAATTCCTTTTCTTTAGTGAAGGTTATGGCTATATACGGCTACACACACACACACACACACACACACACACACACACACACACAATCCTTGCAATTGGTAATAGAAATTTACATTATGAAAAAAAATATATATTTTTTCTGGACATAATCTCTAAAAAAAAAAATAAAAATATAAAAACTAATAATATCCATTGCGCGGAAAGCATTGAGGGTTAGCTGCATTATATATATACATATATAGAGTAATAGCCGGTGACAGATCTAGAAATTTTAAATAATGAAATCATATAAAAATTTAAATAATAATTACAAAATTTTAAGGTGGTCAAATTTAGTAATTATAAAATTTCAATGGGATCAAAGTTATCAAAATATTTTCAATATAAAGAAATTTTTTTTAAAATTTTTTACTGACTAATGAATTCAACTGACCCATCCCCATTCGTGTGGTGCCACCGTATGGTAACTAAGGTAGTGAAAGTATGTGTACGAAAAAGAGTTTCTGAGAGGATACGAATAATAAACGTTCGAAAAAAGAAAATATGTGAAAAAATGTGGTATTAAAATTGTAATTATCAAAATAAAATAAAATAAAAATATACTGGAACTGGAGTAATAGTCGACCACCTAAAAGACATTAGTGGCGTTAGAATTCCACCTTTCCTTCTACCTGCAAGGTAATTAATCACAACCACCACCATAAATCACACACACAATCAACCATATAATGTAATCCATCGATCACTGCAACTGATTCACTTTAAAAGCTTCATATAATATATATATATATATACATCGTTACACACACACACACAAGCCGTGGTAAAAGCGGCCAATTCAAAAATTTTTAGCATGGCTCAGCTGAGAGATTTAGGACGCGTTTGAAATGATAAAAAATGAGATAGATTGTGAGTTCGTAATTCGTACAGCAAAGTAAAAAGTGAATAATTTTTAAATATTTTTTATTATTTTTTAAAATTTTTTATTATTCCAAATGATACCTTATTAAAATTTTTGTAAGAATTTAAAAAATAATATTCGATCGATGTGGGATCGATAACTTCCAACATGCACTTCACAAGTAGGTCGACACACCAAATACAAAAAATGCATAAAATTCGATAAAAAAAAAGAAAGGCGAGTCCTCCCAAATTTAATTATAATATCACGTTAAAGCATTAAACTCAAAACTAATTTACAACCAGACACAAGGTGGGGAGACCTCCCGAACCTAGACCTCTAGCTATGCCCTTTTATCTATGTAACAGTTAGATTCCAGCAGTACACTTCTCTGCCTGCCCCCATGGGAACCTTGCATGTTCATCACCTCCAATCGTTCATGATCACTATGGCCCTACTAATGTTTCAAAGATATATATACATATATATATATATATATATATGTTCACTTGTTCTTGGAGTACCTCCAATTATATCTCATAACCTTGCTATTATATTACAATATCTGTTAGCCGGCACTCCAAATACCATACCATTAAGGACCAATGAAAATATGTCATTGCATAATGTTTTACACTTTTTTCATTTATAACTTTATCAAATTATGAAATATTATCACGTCGCATGTATTGATTAAATTTTAACGAGTATTCTGAGACACCTGCTAAATATTATTAATATGGTTTATTATATTTATATATGGTTGTTATAATCATTGTTGGAGGCAATTCAAAATGCTTTTGTTGGATCACACAAACAATCGAAATTTGTAGATTATTTAGTGTGCAAAATAATTAATTTGTAATGTATTAATGGATCTTTATGTGTGAACAATTTGACCATTTTATTATAATTAATTATAATTTTACACCGTCGTAGTGATCATTTTATTCTATAATTTAGATAATCAACGATAGGAGTGCAAAAATAAAATAGTGCTAAAAGTGAAAATTATATTTAATTAACAAAAATCGAACTCTTAATCAATTATTAAAGGAAAAAAGAATCTCATATCTTGAAATTAGATTTTGTGTGACATAATTTATCCTAAATATATATCTATATGTACACACACATTAAGGCAATTCACTTGCCAAAAAGCTACATTTGAAGCTCGTGCATATGAATTATGATGTATGCTTGGATTGACATAATAAGTGAATTGAGCATTTCATCAGCTGATTGGAAGTTGGGGGAGAGGCATCCCATCATCACATGGCTTGTCCATTACAGCAACAATTTGTCACACACTGATACTGTAATCTGTACTGATTTGCACTGGCTTTTGCATGGTCCCTCCCACTGCCTCTAGATTTGTTGATTCTTGGTCCCCCTTTTCCATTTTTAATACTTTTTATTGCGCGGACTCAAGATTTGAAGTTCACCTTAAATAAATAAAAAAGATTTAAAAATAAAATGAGTTAAGTTATAAAAAATTCAGATTAAACAAAAAGATTTAATGACAAAATAGAATGGGTTAATAAAATTTTTAGAATGAGCTAAATTTAAAAATATATATATGTACATTTTTTAAAGTAAAAAAAAAAAAAAATTAGCCAAGTTACCCAGATTACAGCTCGAAAAAACATTTTCTGTGCGTCCACCCCTAATCTTTTAACGACTTATGGCTAGATTGCATTAGGGAATGATTAGTTTTGTATTTTTTTTATTTCAGATTTTTTTATTAAAATTATATTTTTTATCTAATAATTTTTAGACAAGTTATTCGCGTAAAAAAATTATAAGAGTGATTAAAAATATAAAAATTTGTGCATGAATGAAAAAAAGTAATTCATGTATATTTTCATTTGTATGTGAATTTTTATATTTTTAATCGTTTTCAGTAACCTTTTTGATGAATGCGAATAATATTTCTAAAAATTACTAAAAAAAAATCAAATTTAGTAAACTAAAAGTCATACAAGACCAGAAAATATAAAATAAAATAAAAACGGCTAATTTATATCAAGTCCATCCTGTTGACAATTTATCTACTATCCAAATCCTCCTAAAAGTAAACCTTAGGCAACTTGAAACAAGGGTGTAAATTCAATTAGTAGTAATCAGTTAATTGAAATAACCAAATCGATCTGTTCGATTTCGCTTAATTTTGTAAAGTATCAGTGTTTTGCTGAATACCTAAATTAATATTTAATCAGTTTACTGATATTAGTAATTATTTATTTGATTCAATTTCAATAAATTAAATAAGATATACATTAGTGTCGATTTGGTTATATATTAAAAATGTAAAAGTTTGATATCAATACTTCCCTCTTAAATAATCAGTTTATATTGATTAGTAAATTTTTGTTTATTCAGTAACCCACTATAGAACCGATATCATCCCTAACTTGAAATTATGAATTATATAAGCAGACAAGCTCTTTTTTTTTTTTTTTTTTTTTTTTTGAGATCATTTGGAAGCCTAATTTTTTAATAATTTTTTGTATTTTTTATTAAAAGTTGACAATTGAGATTTTTGGTATATTTGGTAAAATAAGTAACAATTTTTAGTAATTTTTAATAACTTTTGGTAACTTTTTTGGGTTTGGTGAAATTTTTAGCAAATTTTAACGACTTTTGATAACTTTTTATGTTTTTGGTAAAAAAATTTGATAACTTTTGAATGAGCAAGTTATGTTACGGAGTAGAAAAAAGACAAAATGTAGTGTTTTGCTGAATACCTAAATTTTAAAAGTTGATAATTTTATATCAAAAATTAAACTTCCAAAGAGTAACTTCTTATTATTATTATTATTATTATTATTATTATTCATGCTGGTAAAAGCTCCAAACAAGAATGGACCTACTAGTTGAAAATTTGTGCTATGAATTGATATTACAAACAGTACGCTCATTAACTGGCGTCTGTCGCAAGTAGTTTTTAATTTTAAAGCATCACAGTGCCACAAAACTCTCAATTAGTCACAAACTAATGTTTATGAACCCCTAAAAAAAACGGTGTCCGGTTTATCATGTTTTATTAAAATAAATTATTTTTGTAATTTTTACTAAATATAAAATTAATTCTTAATTATCAATTTTTTTAATTTTTATTAGCTTTTTCTAATTTTTATTAATTCTTTTAACTGTTACTAACTTTTATTAATTTTTATAAATTTTTAACAAATACTCAATGCCAAAATATAATGCATTTATTAACTTAAATATCAATAATATTACTCTTTCAAATATGTCAAACTCATTAGGTTGTCTAAATATGAACAAATTCTTGTCCTAATTAAATATCACCAGCATTAGACCAGTGGATGGAGGAAAGCAACCCCTTGATGCTCATTTCTTTCTTGGCAGTGATGATGGGATATCAAAAATAGAACGACTTTGATGGGATTTGTCATATGTCACTAGAATTAATTATTTCAAATCCGCATAACATCATAATGAGACAGGTTTATTCATTTTCTAATGTTAGATTGTGAAGTTCCTAACTTAATTATCCAAGACGGCCAGCATGAGAATGTGATAACTAAATAAAATAAATAAAGTCCAATTCAAATTCAGTTCACAATAAATTATAATAATCGATATGTCCAAAATTATTATTCATTCTTATATAAAATAATGTTTGAATACATCCCCATTAATTAATCAAAGTCATAATTCACTTTAATACCATTTCTAATAATCGTATTCCGAGATTTGTACAGCCCGAACATATACTATAATTATGTTTATATCTCTCAAAATAATAATATTATGAAAATAAAATGCAAACCTACACTTGGGTCACACAATCTATAATATAAGTAATTCAACTCAATTTAGAAGAATAAACATAACTATTATTATCCATAGTTAAGACTGGATTTAGGCTACCGTACCCTACGCTGCCTACGTAACCCACTTCGGAAATCAGGTCACCGTA
This sequence comes from Vitellaria paradoxa, assembly GCA_019916065.1. NCBI lineage: Eukaryota > Viridiplantae > Streptophyta > Magnoliopsida > Ericales > Sapotaceae > Vitellaria > Vitellaria paradoxa. The sequence continues at coordinate 15,120,761 of CM034235.1, read as the reverse complement.
ATTCCTAACTTTATTAGTCAATGTTCACAATTCAATCCTTTATCAACAATTCACATATTGAACATCATTATAATTAACAGTCTCAAGATATCAACACACAATAATAATATACGCAATCTCATACAATGGGTAATGATGAATGCAATGCCAATGCATATTCTAATCTCCACCTACCCCCAACCATGTCATAGGACGGGTGATGCTTAGAAAAGTACATATGGTCACCAACCGCATTGTTTACATTTACGATGAACTTCCATCTCAATATATTTATACCGAGTGGGAAACCGTATTAAACCCCCACCGGTGTAAAATCAGGGGAATCGTGTTACACCTCTTGACCCTTCTGCTAGGTAATCTTGCTACACCCCTAATTAAGTATCTGTTTTTCTCAAATAGGGTACAATCACAGATGGGGAACCATGTTACACCCCATCGGTGTAAGACTTAGAGGAACCGTGTTACACCATCTGTTCCTTCTGCTGGGGAATTGTATTACACCCCTAGTCCGGCATCTGCTTAACTCAAGTAGAAAATCAATATAAATAGTAGTTGAAAAACCAAGTTACATCCTCAATTGTATTACACCCCTAGTCATGCATTTACTAAGCTCAAACAGGAAATTAATAGAAATAGCATCTCAAGATTAACGTTCCAATTCTAATAATTAAACTCTAGTTATATATATCGACTGAGGATTACCTAGTAGTACTTTTAGAAACTCATTTAATCATTTTCTCAAAATTATAAATTCTGTCTATATATATAATCCATGCCTTGACACATTGAAACATCAATATGGTACTTTTAGTCAATCAATAATCACAATATCAAACCTAATAATACAATCACAATCTCATGCACATGATATGGTCAATCATGTAAATAAACATCATCTCAATATAAGAACGCATTCCCATTAGGCTTAATGTTGATTTGAGATTTATTTAATATTTTAAAATCAACCATGAATGGGTTTGGGCGCAAAATAAGAGTTATAAAAACAAAATTTTATATTTTTGGACATTCTAGCCAGCGCCATCCAGATGCCATCACCAAATGGTAGCATCCGGCCTTACTGCCAAACACCGTCTAGACGCTAGAGTTGCCATCCAGACGCCAGCACCCAAAACTCCATTTCTAGATTCGTTTTCCATGAATCCCAACTCCAAAACACCCCAAATCACTCATCCAAGGCACAAACTTAACAATCAATTGTATATAAATGTTCAACTATCTTAATAACATTTTTCTACCACATTTGATTCAACAATAACTCAATATACGTGCAAAATCTCAACATATAGATTCATATATATATATATACAAACATTCATATATACACATATATATACACCATCCTCCAAATCCCAACAATAATCAATGAATAATATGTCAAAATTTTCTTAACAATATTAAGAACACAAATATAAGTCTCATTTACCTTAAATTTGAAGAAAATATGAGGAAAAGAGCAGAGAATCTTGGAGCTCCAAAACTTCTTTCTTCTATTTCTCTCACTTAAGGCGAAATCACTACGATCTGACACCGTCATGATGATCACTACGTTGGAAATACCAAGAATCCGCTATCTTCCTTTCCTGGGACACATTTTTTCTTTCTACTTCCTCTCTCTTCTCTCCCCCTTTTTTCCTCTGGAATGCCCGAGGGCCAAAAAAAGAAAAAGGAAAGAAAAAAGAAAGAAAGAAAGAAAAAAAAAGAAAAAAAAAAAGAAAAGGAAGAAAAAGGTTAGACTTTTGACTTAGATGTCTAACCCAATATTAATTTAAGTCACACTCTGCCCAAGAAAAATAAAATAAATCAACCCAATCTCATTTTAAATATTTTATTGGCTCAAAATAATACATAAATGACTAAAATTAAATACCAGATATTACATAGATGTTTTAACATTATATCAAAGTGAGGTTTAGGAGAACTTTTTCATTTTTTGCTTCTGAATCTCTCGTTCGATTGTGTACTTCTCGTACTCGATGCACTTATTTACCTCGTTACACATGAGTGAGTCATATGTGAGGAGATGTGATAAAATATATCATATGTCAATGAATTTAATTTTTCAAAATCAATATAAAATTCTTATGGACCTCCTTAGTTATTACCAATTACTTTTGACTCAAATTTTTTAACATAGCATCGATCATTGGTGAATTTGGACAAAATTTGAGATATTTGAAGTTAAAATACAATTTCAGGAGTTAAAGTTATATTTTCAACATTTGGATTATTATGAAAATTTATCAAATGGTCAAGGTTAAAATATTTTTATTAATTGGATAAACTTTTATAAAAATCTAAAGTTTAAAAATATAACTTCAGTTCTTAAATTTAAATTTCAATCTTAGGATCAACTTATCTATTTGGAGGAGCCTTGTCTCACTTTTTACTTCTAAACTTTTCGGTTATGCACTTTACCCCCCATCTAGATGCGGGTTTTCCATCCCGTCCACACTTTTGTTTAATAATAAAAATTATTTATTAAATTAAAATAATATTTTAAAATAAAAATAAAATAATACATATTTTAAGTTAAAAGATATTATATAACATAATTAAAAATAAAAATTATGCATATTTTAAATCAAATAATATGATATAGTAACATAGCTATTCTATAAATATAGTTAATATGCAACTGGATATGTAAACGAGTATAGGTTGTGGCAGAGGTTATTATTCTTATTTTTGTATTTGTACTTATTCAAAAATTACTTAAAAATAAAACTACAGTCACGTTCCTGTCCCACAAATAGTATCACCGTACTCTCTTCAAATGAGATGGATAGTACATATATTTATCAATAATGAATATTTTCGACACATGATATTTTTTTCGTTAATTTAATAGAAGTGTCAAAGTGAAATTTGCTTGTCCTAAAATAAGCAACAATAAATGGGAAATTATATATGTAAGCTCTCTTAAGAAATATATATGTATATATATATATATATATACACTCCATGGCCACCTGGGTTCCTAGTTTGAAAGGTAGCCTTGCTATTTATGTATCTAGAGAATCCTATATGGAGCCCACTGTAATATTTTTCTCCCTCCAATCTTCCGAATGTTGAATATTTTCTTCCTTTTGTATCAGTGGTGTTGTCCTTTCTTTCTCACCCAAAAACATTCAAGTTCAATGCTTCGAACACCAAATTAAAGTTTGATTTATACCTGTCATAACATGGGACAAATGCTTTGTCACAACATTTCTATTGATTTGTTTGGGTCTTGAATTCGTAGAGGTAAAAATAAATTAGAAAAAAAAAAGAAAATAAAGGAAGTAAAAGAATCAAATTATTTAAATTAAAAAAATAAGTAAAAAAATAAATATTTATTAAAATAATTTAATTTTTACTTGATTAAAGATAAAAAAGAATAACAAGAAGGGTGTGTTTGGAGTGCTAAATTTGACAAAAAATCTCCAACTTATTTCACACTAAAAATTTTCGGCTTTTACAGCCAACTTTTTTCAACTTTTTTTACATGTTTCAAAGAACACATTAAACACCAAATAATCTAAAATTTATCTATTTTTTATTTTTTTACCAAAATTTGACACTCGAAACAAACACAAATTAATAATTCTAATTTTCTTCTATAAATTTATATTTTGAGTGTGTTTGGTCTTTTAAAAAATATCGAAAAATTCTAAAAATCTTTAAAAATTTTTAAAAATTATTTATTTTTATCTCGCTGCATGAATTACGAATTTACAAATTATCTCATTTTATCTCACTTTTTATCACTTTAAACGTACTCTTCAAACATAACGCGGTGTCAAATCACTTTTTATGAAGTAGTTGTACCTTGATTCAGTTGTTCTCCTGATATTGATTTTAAAGTTATTTGATAATAAAAGAAATAAAAAGGTGAAGATTCCAATCTATAACATGGTTAATACAGTTAGCATATCAATTTTGACTAATACAAAACTTCTCGATCACTTCATCTGAATATGGACTCTTTCTTTTTCACTCTTTTTTCTTTATTTTACCTATTATATATATGTTGGATTAATAATAGAATTTAAGCCCACATCATCTGCATTTTTTGTTGTGATCACAAATTTGGTATCAGACCAAGACAAGTGGACAACCTTAATTAGGAAGATCACACCTTTGCTACAGAACCAGTAAGAGACACATTTCATAGTTTGTCTAAGAAACAAAAAGATATATTTTTTTTTGCTAGTTAAAAATTATTATTATTATTATTGCATATGGCATAAAAATATATATTTTTTTAATAAAAGAAGACAACACTTTTTAAAATTTTATTAGAAGAAAATGCTTGAAGTGTCAAACAAAGTTAATAAAATTATAAGAGTTGTAGTTTTGTAATTTGTGTAGTAAGAGAGAAAATTAAAATTTTTCAAAATTTTTTAAAAATCTTTTGATAAAATTTGATATTCCAAACAAGTGTTTAGAGTGATAAAAAGTGAGATAAAATGAGATAAAGTGAGATAAGTTGTGAGTTTGTAATTTGTGCAGTAAGATAAAAAGTAAATAACTTTTATAGATTTTTAGAATTTTTCATAAATCTTTTTTATTTTTTAGTACACCAAACGGTGCTAAAGTCTAAAAATCTTCATTTGGGATGAAGAAATACCTTAATTACATGTGTTAGTAATGATGATAAAATAGCGCAACGAAAAGAAACTTATTACAAAAGATCCATTTTTCAAAGTCAATAATGTACCTTAATTCTTAAATATGTTGGAATTCATGGTATTAGGGCATGCTAATTTAGAAATTTTAAACTCATAATTAAGTAAGGTCCACATATTATTAATTGCAAATAACTAGTAAAATTAATGAAGAGAATTCTATGTAATTTTTGACTTATTCATTTGATTAGTCAAAATCATGAATATATTGAATTAAAAGACTCTGAACATATTCAATTAGTCAAAACTATTCCAGATAGAAAATTTGTTATACAATAGGGAGTTTTTTGCGTAAAAGAAAATAATTAAAATGGTTATTTTACCCCAAAAAAAATAGTTGACTATTATTTTCGCATCATCAAATGGTTGTCAGATTTGAACTTTAAAGTTAAAAACAGACTTTTGACTATAATTCTCAAACAGATCATTAATTTAATCAACAACAATACAATATATACAATATATATGTGATACATTTTTCATATGATCTATCCAACAATATGACTTATGTTTGTTATTTATATTCATTTAACAAAACTATATGTTATTTTTTCTAATCTTGATTAATGTTATTTATATTCATTTAACAAAATTATATATTACTTTTTCCAATCTTGATTAATAATGAGACAATCAGAGTAATTATATTGTTCATTTTTAACTCGTCCTATCTTATTAAAATCTTAACATAAGAGTCAAACTCGAGACAAGTGATGGAAATATTTGATACTACTCAAAATTAAATAGAAAAACATAATATGCACGAATATGTTAATATGAAATTGATAAATTAAATTAATTTAAAATAAATTAAAATATTTATTAAATTGTCAAGTTTATTAAATTTATTAAATTTTAAAATATTTAAGAATTTATATGCAATAATCGACATGAATTGTCAAGCTCCATTTGGGAACCTTATTAGTTTCTCAATTTCTGACAATTTAATTTTTTGACTTTTTTTTGAAATGATCAAATTTATTCTCTTATATTTTAATTTTTGTTTAAATTATGAACATAAAAAATATTAAATTAATAAAAAATTAAAAATCTACCTACTAGAAAATTAAGAGAATTATTTTTTTTTCAAACACAGAAAAAAGTTAATTTTTTTAGTAACTAATTAATAGTCAACTATAAAAAAAATAAAAAAAATAACTTTTTCTAAATCTCAATTTATATATATCGGATGCATTTAAAGTGACATAAAATGAGATAAAATGTAAATTCATAAAATGAGATAAAAAATAAAAAATATTTTAATATTTTTTTATTATTTTTTAAAATTTTTTACCACACTAATGACTAAACGAAATTTTTCACTGCACCATCGCTTCTTTGCCGATTGGACTACCACCTAGGTCGACAGGTCTAGGTGGTACTAAGCCCTTTTCAAGCACCACCTTAAAGTAAAAACCAAATCCCATACCTAATAATTTGAACGCATCACTAACTAGATAAGAGCAAAGAAAAAGGCGAGGTTGAAATCGTGGGCAGTGCGACAATGTCGTGACTTCGAATTTTGAATTATTAAATTAAAATTTAATAATTTAAACATATTTATAAGCGGCCCCCTAAATCCTCATATTGAAGTCGTGGAAGGTTGAACAGAATAAACTGTTTGCTTTTGTAAGTTGAAAGCTTATGGCAGAGTGTGTCCCCTCTTTGCTTTGCAAAAGGAAGAGTAAACTGTAGACAAGAAAAAGTTACTCGTGAAAAAACAAGACAAATTTAACCTAAAAAAAGGAGAAGAAATAGAAAAGAAAAAGGAGTCAAGAAATGAAAGGTAAAAAGAGGGTAAAATGTGAAAGATATAGGGTGTTTCCAATGGCAACTTTCTTTTGCATGCATGCCCATTGAAAGTAATTAGAATGTGATTGGAAATGGGTTTGATTTTAATTATGTGCTTTTGTTGTGATGATTGTAATCCAAACAAAAGGTTCATTTTGGTAGAAAGATGATTTAAGATTTGTTGCTATGTGACGTGCTTATGATTTGATAATAACCCAATGAGATGGTAAAGAAGAAAATCTACCTCTTTACCATTATGTTTTACTTAGGTTTACCATCCTGGCAGTTAGATAATGACATGCCTATGATCTTGCTATTACCACTTACAAATTACCTTTACAAAGATTAGTCAATTCAAGGGGAAAAAAAAGGGTGAATTATATTTAACATTTCGTACTTTTTAACTATATCATTAGTTGTCTTTTGAACCATGTACTTTTAATCGTTTCTTTATATTTGTGAATTTTGTATCTAAAAAGTACGAATTTTATTATTTGTATAATACGTATTGGTATCTGTGCATCTTAGTGTACCATTTTGAATTTATCGGTATAAAATATTATAAATTTACGTACACATCTACAAAAAAATCAAATAATTATAAAGTATGCAAGTTATAAAATGCAATTTTATTGGTTGAGCAAACAAATTTATCATATTTCACTTTTTGTAGTAGTAAACAAAAAAAAAATTAAAGAAAATATTATTTATGTAGAGTTAGATAATTAATGGAAAGAAACTAAGAATTTCATCTTTAATTCTTGATTTTATTTAGTTTAGTAAAACTAAATAAAAAATATCCAATAAAATAACAAAAAAAAAATTAAAATTTTAGTTATCATATGAGAAATTCTAATACAATCTTGAAAATATCAGCATAAGCTAAAAACTTTTGACACGAAATATATTATATGGTACTGAATTTCATTTGATATGATATGTAATACCTCAAATTGTACAATATTCTTATTTATGCATGTTGGTTGTCCTAATCCTGATCTTATGACTACTCATCTCTTTATATGCAAGTTTGTGGGAGCTTCTAAAACGAAATTCAATTTTACAAAATTCTAGTGTCCATTCTTTTGCTTAAAATGAGAACCGCTAGAGTCTTTCTTTTTTCTAAAGCAAATTTTTGATAAGAAAAAACTCATCCCTTTTTATATGTGTTTCGACTGCATCATTCTCTTATATATGTGTCTCAGGAAAGAGATTTGTTTGATTTTCACTACAGTTTCATCATATTATCAAGGTTGTGATGCATGACACTCTGTTCTAATGATAAAAATTCCCTATCTAAATAGTTTTCTTTGCCATGAAATTTATAATACTCTACACCGTTAACTTATGATAGTAGGTTTATTGGCAAACCTAGTGTTTATCTTCCAATTGTTATTACGTATAGAAATTCTTTTGCTGCTTTGATCTGTTACTCAGACATCACATAATTAATCGATGTACTGGTAATGAATAGTCGTCCACTATGTGTCACCATGAGGGGTTCTTTTGATCCTTTAATCTCATTTGCAACTTTGGCTAAGTTAATCAAATATTCAATTCATTAATATTTTATGCTAAGAGTATGGACTTGAAACTAGTATGGTAATAGCTCCCCTCTAAATTCAGAGTTTTTAGTCATTCCGAGAAATCAAATTTGACAAGGTTGCTAGAACCTTTGTCGCTCATACCACCCAATTGTACTGGCAATATTTGAGTTTGCCTTGCTCTAATTTTTGGGCTCAAGATTGAATATGTCAACCTGTTTACAACTCGATCCTGCCCAATTTAGTAAAAGATATTTTTATGTGTTTTATACATTTTTATTATCTCATATGTATTTTATCTATCCTTATTATTTTATATTTTTTATATCATAATTTAAAGAAAAAAATAAATATTTTAATCATAAACTAATTTCTTTTATAATATATAAGTTATTTATTATCTAAAATAAATATTTAAACTATCATTTTAGTTTAAATTTTTTTTATAAAAAATAAATAAGTTTACATGGATGAATTTAAGAATTAAACTTAGACGCCACAGCTAACAAAATTATTCCTGATCGGGTTGGATCATTGTCCACCCTGGGTTCAGATGAGTGATTTATTCACCATTGAACTACAAGAGGGTTGTATACTTTAATTGGAGGCAAACGACAGCAAAGAAAAACTTTAAAAATATAAAATTATGAAAAGTAGTCATTAATTTGAATGAATTGTTGTAGTCTAAACCATAAGAAGTTATTTTTCACTTTTAGATTAAAAAGAATTATTTATTTTCTAAACAATGAGTAAAATGCATTTACACCTAAGTAGTGTTCATTACTTTGATTTTTGAACTCACAACAGGCACACACCGTTGATATTGCCTTCAACTAAATTACTGAGGTGATATCATGCCACTCAAAGTATATTATATACATATATATATATATATATATACTATTTGCAACATATAAGACAAAGGCCCATTGCCTATAAATCTCATACCATTCGACCCTTAATTATTATAATGACCTCTCTCCCTTTTCTAAGATGGGAAGGAATATAATTGTCTTAAGTCAAAACTACAGTAAAAAACAGACTCCAGAAAGCAAAAGCAAACAATGATGAAATCAGGTATTACCCTTGTTAAAAAAGGCTACATATTATAATATGGCTTGAGTGAAAAAGTATTACTTATATATAATTACTAATTTTTTAAATATATAAATTTAAATAAATATAAATATTTAAGATCGATGATAATTGATGATTTGATATGAGGAGCATCAAAATTTGGTCAATCCAATAAATGAATGAAGGCTAAGAAATGGTATTGAAGGTTAAGTCTTTTAAGATTTATTAGAGAATTTATTGTTAATTTTAAAATTAAAGAAATTAGTCAAGACACTTACAATTGACCAGACCAGAATACCCTGAGTATTTAAAAAAAAAAAAGTATTTAGGGGCGTGCTCAAAGACTTCGTCGTGTTTGGAGTCCCAAAAAATTTTAATTTTTATCATATTTTTAAAATTTTCATCAATTTAAGACTACAATTTTTGAAAAAAATTGGCACTTTTTGGAGGTGCAAATCTCATCGAAGTGCTAAATTATTCTCATTGCGAATTCACAAAATTGTCAGTCTCCAATTGACGGAATTGTTCGATTCGAGAAGAGTATAGAAATATTATTTATGAAAAAAGTACATTCATGAAAGTTTTAAAAACTTAATTAAGTGGGGTTATGAATGACAATCTCTACTCTCTATTTCCATACTTGTTAATATACAATATTAGTATATATCAATTCTGTGAATTTGATAACGTATTTATCAGTACATATTGTACCAACTTAAAATTATAGTTTACTTTATATGTTTCATATCATACTTTATACAGATTAATATTAAAAAATATCGAATAGTACTAAAAATTTTTAAATTTATGGTCTTTTATCTTGAAATATTTATTTTTTTTAATGCTAAACACTATAAAATTAGAATGACAAATCGAATTTTGTGTTTCTGCTCATTTCTTATTACATGGGATGCGTGCACAACATGGTGCACAAAGAGAGCATGCATGACATTGAATGAATGGGGATGGGAATGGAAATGGTGATGGGGATGGGGGGCCAAGGGCATGGACCCATGGGAAGCAAATCTTAAAAGGGAATCAAGAGAAATTGCCATGTCTTTGCACCACTCCCCCGCCTGCCCAAGATATGGTAAGAGCACATGATTTCACACAAAGGGAAAAAGGGCACCACTGCTGACCTCACCTGTATCTCTTGGGAGGATTTTCATGGGTCCCCCACCACCTTCTTCCTCCCAACCCAACCCCCCAAAAACACCATCCCTCCCTCTTCTTTTGCTTTCATCTCAAAAAATAACTTACCTCCTTTTATTTCTCCCTTCTTCCTCTCACTCCCTCCCTCCCTCCCTCCCCCTCTCTCTCTCTCTCTTGTATGTTTATGTGTGTGTATATATATATATATATAAAATCCCTGCCTCAAGAATCAATACAATAATCCCCATGTTGTGGGTTTGTAGATTTGTATTCTTTATTAATTGATTCTTTCTTGGTTTCTTTTATTTGTTCTGGCTTTGCATTGCTTGCCCTGTAATTTTGAAATCAGCTTTGGGAAGTCTGGGGGAGATTATTGAGCTGGAGAAATCTGGTCAGATCTTGTTTTGTGGGCTGTGGAATTTGGTGGGTCTTTTTTCAATAGGAGGAAGCTCTACTCGTCATCTCATCTCATCTCATTTCATATCATAGGAAACTCAAATCATACAAGCAAACCAAGGAAAACAATAAAAATAAGTAAATAAATAAATTGAACAAGCAGAAGAATTCTTCTCTCGTCCTTTTTCCACTTCTTGTTCTTTTTTGCTCGCTTTCATTTGGATCTTGAATTGAAGCAATGGGCATGGCCACAGAGTCACAATTTCATGTCTTGGCTGTTGATGATAGCATAATAGACAGAAAACTCATTGAGAGGCTCCTCAAGACTTCATCTTATCAAGGTACTTTCTTGGTTACCAAACAGGTTCACAAAGTCTTTTTTCCCCCCCTTGATTTTCTTGTTTTGTTTCAGAAGTATTCATTTTCTCTTTCCTGGGTATTGACGTATATATATATATATATATATATTGTGGCAGTTACTACAGTGGATTCTGGAAGCAAGGCCTTAGAATTTCTGGGTTTGCATGAAGATGACCAGATCAAACCAAATCAACCTTCTGTTTCTCCAAACAATCATCAGGTACAGATTTTTTTTTGGCCCCCTATCCCCGTCATTGTGTGGGATTTTGCAATTTTCTCTGGAAAATCAAGTGATTTTCTTTTCTTGGTTTTTAAAATTTTTCTTTAAAATTTGTGGGGTTTTTTTCCTTTTCTTTAGGAAGTGGAAGTGAATCTGATTATTACTGACTACTGTATGCCTGGAATGACGGGCTATGATTTGCTCAAGAAAATTAAGGTACGTTTTAGCTCTATATTCCTTCTGTCTTCTTCCTCTCTATTTAACACTCTCTCCCAAATCTTTCCCACCTCCATCATTTTCCTTTCCCGGAAAATACTGACAAAAAATTTTGCCAAACAAGTGGTGCCGTTCCAAATTGATATAGCTGGAAGATAGATACTTGCCCATCTGAATTTTCTTCCCAAAACAATAAAAAAAAAAATTATACCAGAATTATATAACAATAGGATTTTTGTAATATGAATATATTTTAATAAATTATTTTATTTAAAGTATAACTGACTGGTAAAAAAATTAATATTCATTAATATTCCAGGTAAAAAAAAAAAAAAATTGGTTGGGTAGCACGCAGGGAAAGGTCCTTTTCTTGCCATTCATTTGAGATGAGTGAGAATCTCTAGAAAACTTTCCCACCTACTTTCCAGCCAAGCAAGGAAACTCCTGTTTGAGATTATGAAAGGGCTCCCATTTTCTATGGGTCATTTTACTTTTTATTTGTAAACATATTATTGTAGAGATATCTGTGAGAAAAATACCATCCCATCTATTTTCCCCCCAAACAAACAGACTTTTACAAACTAAAATGCACCTTGATTTTGCAGGAATCTTCCTCTCTGAGAAACATACCCGTTGTGATTATGTCATCTGAAAATGTTCCTTCAAGAATAAGCAGGTAGGAAGCAAATTTTGTTGGAACAGATTGTTATATATATATATATATATATATATTTCTTCTTTTGTATAGGAACTGAGTCCTGAAATTGATTTGGGGAAGCTCCTTTTCACCTCTCAACCTTGTTCTTTTAAAACAAATTATATGACTATCTTATCCTATTTTTTTTCCTCTTGTACCTACTTTCTTCCTGTTGACCCTCTTAAAAAGAATACACATCACTTAAATAATTGCTTACTTCAATTAACCACAACATTCTAGTCTATGTGTATATATATAGTTTGTGTAAAATTACAGTAGGTAAATTTTATGCATATATATATACATAGTTTGTGTAAAATTGCAATAGGTTCTAGACTGGAATTTGGTGTAAATCTCTTTGACAATAGTGGAATTTGCCCAATTAAAAAAGTTATTTCCTTAGGAATTGATCATTGAGGTGAAATTGATTAGTGGCTAATTGTTGATGACATTTGACATAGATGCCTAGAGGAAGGAGCAGAGGAGTTTTTTCTCAAACCAGTGAGATTGTCTGATGTGAATAAGCTCAAACCTCACATGATGAAAACCAAATGTAAGAATCATCTAAAACAAGAAAATCAAGAACCAGAAGAAATTCCTCCACAGGTTCAACCACAACCACAAGAGCAGCAGCAAGAAGAAGCGCAAGAAGATGAAGAAGAAATTCAACAACAACAATCCAACAATAACAAGAGGAAGGGCATGGAAGAAGGGCTTTCATCAGATAGAACAAGACCCAGATACAGTGGCCTCACTGTGGTCTAATTAAAGCTTGGCAAATAATTTTTCTTCCTCCTTTTTTTAACCTTTTATTTTGAACAATTAAATTCCAATAGCCCTTCCTCTTTTATTTATTTTTTTTTTTCAATCTCTTTATTTTCTGGATTTTGCTTAAAGTGTTGGTTAATAGAAGATCAAGAAGAATTTAGAGAGAGAGAGAGAGAGAGAGAGAGAGATCCATCAGTATGATGAGAGGTCTGTACACATTTTACATGAAAATATTTCACTCCAATTTTGTTTTGCTGACTTTAAATGAAAATGAGGGAAAAAAAATGACTGTATTTGAAGTTATTATCAATGGTTGTTGTACAGAACTATTTGAGCAAACTTTTGCTTGATTCTGTGTCATCCTTCTTGTCTCTTCTCTGTTTTTCCTTTTTCGTTGCATATATTTAATTCAAAATGTTCAGTTTCACTAATTTATACCAAAAATTTGAAATCCAGTGAGTCAGCAGTCGAGCATAAATTGTGGTGAACCATTTAATGCCCCGTTTGGAAGACATAAAATTAAAAAAAAAAAGGAAAAAAAGTAGATGCATCAATTATTTTTTAGTGTTTGAAAGATAAGAGTTTACAAGTTAGATTCAAACTTTCTAGTATAGGCCCTGGTTGTAGGTGCAAAAATCAACGGAAAAACTGTCAAAATTGTTCATTAGTGTTCGGTGAAATTTTAATTTTGTTCACTTTTTTATTCAATTACAGCAATTTGTTTAATTTAAAGATTATCAAAAATTATTAAAAGTTATCAAAAAAATTTTATTAAACACTCCAAAGTTGTAAAAAAAATTGTTAAAAATTGTTACTTGTTTCACTAAATATACTAAAAATGTTATTGAAATTTGGATTTTTAAACAATACTATAACTTGTTTAAATGTGTTCTCACTAACTTATTTGAATAGTTTTGGTTAAAAAATTTGTTAGAAAATTGACAAAAACTGATAAAAATTTGATAAAAGTTTATAAAACTTGAAATTTTAAAATAAATGCACAGAAAACAAAAATAACCAAAAACTTATAAAAGTTAATAAAAGTATGTAAAAATGAGAAAAAAGTTGCTCTTCCAAGCAAGGCCTAAAATAGTTCCCTCCCCCCCTCCGGTACCTACCTGAAATCACACTTCAATCTAATTTTATTTGATTTATTATTTTCTGGCTTAATTTTATATTTGGGAAACTGTATTTACTACCTTCTTTTAGGGCGGAAAGAAACCTACAGCCGCTATTCGAGGGTGCCCGCTATTCGAGGGTGCGTACTGGGTGAAACCCGCCCCGTGGACTAAGCCAGCAATGGCCCACGAGGTGATAAACCAGTCTAGGTAAACCCTGACTGACCGACTCGATCGAGACTGTTAAAAAATCTGCCAAAACGGTAACCTACCATCTCAAAAGAGAGTCGAACCTGAGACCGCATGTGACGCAGACCCTTAAGTACCCCGAATCCCCACTCGACCACCCTCGAAGGGCGTCTTTACTACCTTCTTTTTTCTTTGAACAGTCAAGTTTATACATCTTTTTCATTTTTCTATTATGAAAAATATGATGGCCAATGGTCATAGCATACTTCGGCTCCTGAGAGATTACGTTTCTGGGTTTGAAGAATTTTGTAAAGTGAATTTAAGCCCATTTAGCAGAGCAAGCAAAGTTTACATAAGGACTGGCTCTAATTCCAAACGTGGCCTCTCTCAACTATATCAAGCACAGAAATTTAAAAATTGATGTCATATCCATGGTTAACACACATCAAGTACATCAAAATAATTCAGTTTTTCTTCAACTATATTGTTAGGACAAATTTAAATTCTTAATAACTGTAATGTTTGAAATTATAAAATTTTTTATTTCATATTTAATTTTTATAAATTTAAATTTGTACAAGAAAAAAAAGGAAAAAAACTTAGAATCAAGTGCATTGTATCTTATATTTAGTCTTTAATTTAATTTAATTATTTATTAAAAATAAATTACTTCAAAAATATAAAATATATTAAATTATAATTTAATTATATTATTTATTAAAAGTAATTGAATAAAGTATATTTCATAATAATTTAAATAATCTAATTATGATATTTACCAAAGATACTTTTAATAAAATAATAATTCATTTTAGTATGATGTAATAAAAATAGATAAAATGTTAAAATTGATAAAATATTTGTAATAGAAAATAGAGTTAAAATACGTTTTTTTACTTTTTTGTTTAATTTTTTATTTTTTGAAAACAAAAAAAATAAAAATAGATTTAACAAATACATTTTTATCGCTAGTTTTAAAAATTTATAAACATAAAAAAATAATAAATATAAATGTCACCAAATGGGCACTGAGTAACCAAAAGTTAGTTTTTAACTAGTGTTACATAATTAGTTTGGGAAGAAATTTTTTTTTTTTGTAATTGAATATTAATTAACAATTAAAAAGTTAATTTTTTTTGTTGTGTTTGAAAAGAAAAAATAATTATTTAATAATTAATTCTTTTAACTTCTTTTTAATTCAATAATTTTGTACTTTATAACCATAAAAAAATAAATTTAATCATTATAAAAAAAGTTAAAAAAACTAAGTAGCTAGAAACGTAAGCTTTCCTAATAAGATATGGACAAATTGGCATCGTATTTTAATATTACTCGAAACATCAATTAAAAATAATTTAATTAAAATTTAATAATGTAAATTTATTTGGATGTTTTTTAAATAGTTAAACCATTAAATTTTAATTTAAAAATTCTCCCCTCACGGCACTGAGGTTGTATCTGTGATCTCAGCTTCCAATTTTCTCCCAGACGGATTAATGAAAAAATGAAAAGTTCGAATAAGCTATAAACAGAACAAAGTTGACAAAAATTGACGGCAGCAATATAATTGGCCAATGAGAAGATCACATCACATGGTAAAAAGATAGTCCCAATCACCCGATCTCTCTAACGGCGGGACCCAGTCTTCTCCTAAGGCTGACACGTGTCATGATTCCGCGCTTCCAATAAAATAAATAAATAAATAAATAAAAGAAAAGCCATCGCCTTGCCCAAAATACTAGAAAACGCCAACAATTGGAGCCCCTAAAGCTAGCGCATACAAAGGTAGAAGAGAAACCACTGCCTCTCTATCGCTCTCTCTGAATTCTCTCCCTCCAGAGTTTGAGAATTTCAAGCTCTGGGACGGCTCGGATAAAAAACCAGGTAAAGATCGATTGGGACAAAATTGTTCGAATAATCTCTGACTTGTCATGTGTTGTTCTTCAATTTCTGTATGTGGGGTGTATATGCATGTATATTTATTGGAATTTCTCTAATATGTATGTGATCAAAAGTTCTAGGGTTTTGCTTTTTGCGAGTATTCTGCCGATCATGGGTTTTGATTAATATGATCTTGATAAAGTTTCGAATATTATTTTATACTGGTTGTGTTGTTGCTGTTTGTTGGTGTTTTACTGTGTGTTATGATTGTGAAATCCGAGGCCTTGTAGAAAATAACTCTTTAACCTTATGTTATTGTTGTTTTTGTGTACTTAATCAAGTGTATGAAAAAACCTGATGGAATGAAAAAGTCATATGACCCACAAAAAGCTTTTTATTACATGCGTTTTTGGGTTTAGGGGGTGGTTTGTTTAGTTGGAAAATAATATCATTTATGATTACTGGAATGATACTTCTCTTTATCTATTTAGGATTGACGTGCTATAATGCATAGTTTATTGCTAAGCATAATATATTACTACTGTTTTGATTAGAATGGGCTCTGAGAAGAATCAGTCGGGAGAAAAGGAGGAATTGAGAGAAGAAAATTGGAAGAGATAATGCTCCCTTCCTCTCTACTATGATTTATATACCAAGTTTTCATAGCTGAAAAAGGAAATTGCAATCAGATCTCAATCAACCTAACAAAGGAAACATGTCAAACCATTGATACTGAATTATCCTAATATATATTCTTGTCCATTTTACATTTCCTCTCAAGCTGTGGCATAGAGATCAAATATGCCCAACTTGATAGATAGCTGTTGAAAGGCAAGATAGGCTAAGGGCTTAGTAAGGATATTGCCCAACTGAGAATTTGAGCACAACGAGGGAGTGATAAATTCCTTCATAAGTAGAACTGTGGAATAACCTGGATAAAATGGAAATCAACCTTAATATGCTTGGTAAACTTATGAAAGATTAATAAAGATGGCAGCTTGATTATCACAATACATGGACATCGAAACTTGAACATAAAGACCAAAATAACGATGGAAAGAATGAACTCAAAGCATTTCAAAGGTAGTGTAAGCCATAGCACGACACTTGGCCTCAGTATTAGACCGAGTAACAATTATTTGTTTCTCACTGTGCTAAGGGCCCAAGTCACTAGATTACCACCAACAAAACAATAATATCCAGAAGTGGACCTCTGATTCGAATGACTACTTGCCCCAGTCTGCATTAATATATCTAATGACATCTAATGAGGCAGAAGGTTAATAGAGCAAACCTCGACCAGGACAACTCTTTAGATATCTTAGGATACAACGTACAACATCAAAATGAGGTTGCCTGAGATGCGTGAATGAACTGGCTAACCACGCCAACTGCATATGTAATATCAAGTCATGTCTCAATGAGGTAGTTCAACTTTCCTACAAGTAGGTGATGTCGACCAATATTGAAAAAGTTTCACCACTCTTAGAATTAAGTCAAATAGAAGAATCTATAGGTGCATCAGTAACCCAAGAGCCAAGTCTCAGAGAGCAAAATTAGAACATATTTCCTTTGAGATAAAAATATACCCTGAGAAGAGCAGACAGCCTCAATCCCTAGCAAATAATGTAAAGGTCTAAGTTCGTTTGTACGAAATTGCTTCCCAAGATGATACTACAGTGTTGAAATACCTTTATCATCATTGCCATAAATAATAATGTCGTCAGCTTAGACAATTATCACAATTGTATTAGAGGGTGACTAATGGATCGGCAAAAACCATAATTCAACAAAACAATATTAAATTGATAAAACTATGCTTGTATTGATTGCTTAAGTCCATACAGAGCTCGACATAGGTGACAAACAAGATGCTTATTTCCTGAATCAAGTCGCTTGTCCATATGTTCCTCCTCCTAAAGCTCACCATGCAAGAACGCATTCTTAATATCTAATTGATACAAGGGCCAAGACTTGTTTATTGCAACTGCTAAAAGGGTACGAACTGAATTAAGGCAAGCAAATGGTGAGAAGGTCTCTAGATAATCAACCTTGTAGATGTGTGTATATCCTTTTATAATTCAATCGAGCATTAGGTTAATAGATCTATTTGGCAGACACTTAATAGTGCATACCTATCGACACCTTCCTGTCTTCTTTCTCAGTGGAAGAGATATAAACTCCTATGATAGTAATGCTTATAAGAGGTAGGAATAGAAATATAGAATAAGGCACAAACAAAAGATTGGAAACAAGGTAATTCGATGATAAAAGACAAATTCAGTAATAAGACGTTGAGTGTAAGTACGTTTAACTCATCGTAGAGAAATAGATATATTGGCAATAGTAGAGGATGTAGGCTGAAGAGGACCAGTGGGAGGAGTCTTAGGTGGCTCAGAGACATCAGCAATAGGTAACTTAAGTGGCTAATGATCCACGAGTGCAGAGGTGATTGCAACTGGAGGAGTGGTAGGCACATGACGAGAGCGACACTTATAAACCTGCAAGGGGGTAGACTAAGGGCAGGAAGAACCGAATTGGTTGTCAAGGGTGGGAAGAATGAGATTAGCAAAGGGAAAATTTTGAGATGACTTCCCCTCTTGACAAGGAGGAGACACCTCTTCCTCATGAGAAGATAACTTCTTCTGAGAAAAATGAGGGGTAGACTTAAAAAATATAACATTAACACTAATAAAGACCTTATGAGAGGGAGGATGGTAACATGGGTATCCCTCTAAGTATGAGAATATCCAAGAAAGAGACATTGATGACCTCGAGGTGAGAGCTTGTTCAAACCTTGGTCCAAGTTATGAATAAAGGCAACGCAACCAAATGTAGGGGGAGTAAGAGGAAAAGGAGTAGTGGAAGGACAAAAGAGTGAGAAAGATGACTAATTACCAAGCATGATAAAGGGAACACAATTAATGAAATAACAAGCTGTCAAGGCAACATTGCCCCAGTATCGTTTTGGAACATTCATGTGGAATCTCAAGTTGCAAGCAACATCTAACAAATGATGATGTTTACATTCAGCAATACCATTTTGTTGTAATATGTGAATGCAAGTTGTTTGATAAATAATGCCTTGTTCAACACTATCCATAACAGATTTAGTGTATTTTGAAGCATTGTATGAATGAAGGATTTTAATGCATCTACCAAACTAGCTAAGAATTTCATTATAAAAATGCGAATCAATAGCAGGCAGTTCCATTAAAAAAATCAAGTCAAATGGGAATAATCATCCACAATAAGAAAAAATACTAATATCTATTAAAGGTAAAAACTCTTGAAGGACCCCAAATATTTGTGTGGACTACATTAAAACGTTTAGACTAACGACTACCTATATTACTTGGGAAAGAACAACAATGTTGTTTGCCAAATTGATAAGCCTCCCATTTAACACTCAAAATAGACCCTAGACTAGGAATTGCCAATTTGAGCTGAGCCAGTGATGGTTGTCCAAGTGACATTAAGGAGAGAGAGATGCAATAAAGACAGAATGAAAATAGAAAAGTTGGTAGAATCAAGACAGTAGAGTCCATGTTACTCACATCCCAAATTGATTGTCCTTTTCCATCCCTAGATCTTAAAAAACACAAGAAAAAGAAAAAATGTTATGGAATTAATCAAAATTTTGGTTAGTTGACTAACATATAAGAAATTAAAAGAAAACTTAAGGACATAAAGCCTCTGAGGGTAAGGATAAGGAGGAAAATGGTTGAATGTGTCCTTTGCTAGCTATGGGTAAGAACAAGGTGGAAGATGGTCGAGGGTGTCCTTTGCTAATTATAGATCAGGAGGAACCATTGGTCAAAGTAAGGCTATGAGTGGTAGTACTTAAATTAGAAAATAAGGAAGGATTATCGAAGATGTGCACTAGCTTTAGAATTAATGAGCCAATGACGAGCTGATTGAGAAGTAAAGTAAGCGAAACTACTTGAATGGGCTAAAGTGGTAGTGGAATTAGATGAGTAAGAGATTTGAAGTGCCTGCATAATAGCATCCAACTCAACAAGAGTGAAGGGTCATTGTGAAGTAGTACTGTGTATGGAAGGATCACTCAAACTAGGAGCACTTAAACCAGAAGAAAAATAAAAAATAGGGGGCTCAATAGCAACATGATGGGCTTGATCAGGTTTGCTGTACTTCTCCTAATGGTATGGCTTAATATGATTAGTGACACTACAATAGTCGCACTACTTAAAACCACAACCAGAACTACGATCACCACCATGAAAACCTCCTCGAGGGGCTCTGCCACTACCTCATAAGCCTCCTTAAGAAGTACAACGAGAACCATACTTGCAAACTAGTCACACGTATTTATGAAAATAATCCTCCAGTACCAAAAAATTTTAAAAAAAAATTATTTTTCTTTTATTTTTTGGTCTCGGGCACTACACAATTTTTGGAATTTATTATCTTTGAAGTTTGAATTGCTCAATTCTTGGCAATGGAATACTAAGGACCCATATCCAAAATGTATTAGACACAAATACGTTGAACACATCGAGACTTGTGGCCCATGGCTATTTTTTTACTACATTTATTTGTATTCGTCAAACATGGATGGATTATAATGTAATTTTTTTTTTCTTTTGATATATAAATATCATTTATTAGGGGAATGGGGTTGGGATGACTTAAACACAACCTTTTGGTTTGGGCAGGGGTGGTTTTTCCACTTGTGCTCTCCCCTTGTCTCGGATGTATTTTTTTTTTATCATATCATCTGTGATTTTTTTGGTCTCATTTTTTGTTAGTTTTGTATATTGGATAATTTTTAAGGGTGAGCCTCAATGCAATGGTAAGACGGCTTCTTTGCAAATTGGAGGTCATGCATTTAATATATGGAAACAATTTCTTCAACTATTGGGGGTAAGATTGTGTTATTCCATTTATCAGACCCCGCAAAGGCGGGAGCCTCATGCACTGGACCGCTTTTTTGTGTATTGAATAATTTTTCAATTGTGGATTGAAATACTGAATATTTATTTTTTTTTTATATTTTTGTTGACTTGCAGATGTTCTATTAATACCATCATATATGTTGTTGCATCCTCCTCTTGTCTCTATCTTCATTTTTCAAAATCGATATGTCCCCCATCTGTATGTGACAACATGTCTCCATATCATGCACTGTGTCTGTGATCATGCTTCTTAACTTCTAGGTGTTCCTCAATTTATGAACTTTGAAGTTTGAACAATAATGCAAGGGCCTGTGTTGGTTGTTTTCTTATTCCTGATGCCACTGCTGCATGGTTACTTTCTGATATAATGCTATAGCCAGTCGTTATTCAAGTTTCTATTGGGGTTATAATCTTATCTTGTTTAAGATTTTGTTGCCTTCCTGCTTCTCCGTCTTCTCACTTGTAGAAGTACTGACTGGATAGGCTATGTTTTGTGATCTTGACAGCAGGTAATGCATATTCTACGTATTTTAATCTCCATCAACAAAAGCTGGATGAAATAATCTGTCTAATGTACTGTAGTGTGATAAGTGAATTCCTGTAAGTTTCTTTTGCAAGTACTTCTTTGATTTCAACCTTGGGAAAATGTCTAGTGGGGAGGTCAGAAAGGTGTCACGTGAAGACATACAACTGGTAAGCTATTGAGTTGAAATTTATATATCCTTTTTCTTTTTCTGCTAAGCCGAGTTGAATATTCTAGATCTTTTTTTTTTCTTTTTAGGTTTCTTTCTTTTTTTTTTGGGTGGGGGGGGGGGGGGGAGGGGCGGGGAGGGTGGGGGTGGGGGAGGAGGGGTAAGTAGAAATTGTATTTTTTTTATTTGTTTTGTTGCTTAAGTTTCCAGACAAATAAAGAGTCAGTACAGTAGAAAAATAAAATAGCACCTATTTCCTTTTGGGGGAAATATGCAAAAAGAAGCAATGTCATGGTAAACAATTGCAGCAAATACAAATGCATTTCCTCTTCAAAAAATTGTTCAAAATGTAGTTAACATTTTACAGTAGCTACAGTTTCTTTGAGACCCTGGAGCATTGTTTCTCTTGTAGGCTCAGGCAGCATTTCAAGCCTGTCTTACTTTTGGGCCGAGAGTTCTATAGATTTATTAGCCATGTAAGATAACATCACTTTGAGCGCAAATGTTCATAGTTGTTCCCGTCAACCCTAATGTTTTAGAGTGTGTTTGGAGTGACAAAAAGTGAGATAAAATGAGATAATTTGTGGGTTCATAAGTGAGATAAAAAATGAATAACTTTTAGAGATTTTTAGAGTTTTTCAGTAGTTTTTAGCAAGCTAAATGCACCCATAATTATTAATAGCAAGATGATTGTCCGGAATATGAAAAAGTTGTACCACAGATGTTAAACTATTTTTGATAACTTAAACTAAAGCTTGGTAGTCTTTTAACAGACCAAACACTAAATCATAGATTTGAATGAAAAGCTTGGACGTTGTCATTGGCCGATGCTAGGCATGTAAATCGGAGTGGGTTGATTCGTGACCCGACCCGGTTTTGACCGGCGCCTCCCCAGCCGTATGAACTGACTGGTCCTGCAAGGCCTGGGTCCAAGTTTAGGCCACCTTCGCCATGGTCTAGTTTGACTCGCCTTGCCCTGCTAACTCACCCTTCACTCCTCCAGAGTCTAACCTCCGCTGTCTTCAAATTAAAGCAATTTAGTGACTAGTGAGCAATGCTAATAAATACCCCCAGCAGTCAAATGAGGACTTTGACGTTTCTTTTACCATTTTTTTTTTTGGTGGCAGGCAGGCCAGCTCATGTGGGTGACACGCTTCCCTCTTTCCTCTCTCTTGCACCCTACACACAGTCACTCTCTCTCTACCCCCTCTCTTCCCAAGCAACTATTATAAAAATTGTAATTATTATTTAACATAATTACAAATAAAATTGTTTTTATGTTTATATATTCTATCATTGTACCATTTTAAAATTGTAATTATTAATTTTTATTTCCTAATATAATTCAAATTTAATTGTTTCTTTATTAATAAAATCTATTCGTCTTAGGATTCTAATTTTATTTGTCAGTGTTCTATTGTAATTAGAATTACATTAATTTTTTTATGATCAATTGAATAATTATATGGAATTAATTTTAATATATAAATATTTTTAAATATTTTACATAATTTATTTTAAAATATTAAAAAAAAAAAATACTTATGGTCAATGGATTAAGGTCGGATTTGATTGACCTCACCCGGTTTTCTCAGGGGCAACTAGGGTTACGGGGAAACCAGGTCGGATTGACCCCCTGTTACATGCCTAGCTAACACCATTTCAGTTTGGCCTCATTTGAAAAAAAAAAAAAAAAAAATCTCAAACTCATAGGACTGTTACTAGGAAGTGTTGTGCACCTGTCAATGTTAGATTCTGGTGCACTTTGTTTAACAGAATTATTAGCTTCCTGCAGGCATAGTAATTTCTGCATGGGCAATTTAATTCGAAAATGGTAAAAAATAAAAATGCAATACGTAGGATCAAGAAGGTTTCCTATATTGATTGGAAAACTTTTATTTTTGCATGATAGGCTTGCTTTGACAGTTAAAATTGATTTCAACTATGAAGTATAAATGTTTAGTGCTTCTTCAGCCCCCATCTCTCCCTTTTTATACTAATTTTTGGTGCATGGTTTCCATAAGCGGACGTGTTTTTCTGGGGTTTTTTAATTCTTTCTTGACTTCATTTATCTTGCAGTGTGGGGCACAGTTAGTTCTGCCTAGCCTTCATATTATATCGATTAGGTTTTTGCAGTTTGTGATAACATTTTCTATGTTTTCCTTGTCTTTCACATGAGTTTGTTTTTTCTTCAAAGTCATTCATATCTTAGTGGTCCTTGAAAAGATAGGTTTATAGTGGTGATATCATGCCCCATTGTTCTTGATCAGTGCTCCACAAGCCATGCTTATTTGGGTCTAGAAGAGGCTTTACAATCATTTGAATTTTGGACTGCTTAAATGTGTGATGGAGAGGATGGATTTTTGTGGAGGATGGCAACCATGAATCTGTTTTTTGTTTTTGTTTTTTTTTTTTCGTTTTTTTTTTTTTTTTTTTTTTCGTTTTTTTAGTGGCAATTGAGAAATTTCTTACAGGCTACTTCTCTAGCTTTATGAATCTAAGGCAGGAGCTTGCTTTCTCAATTGTTATTCATTTTGGTAATGGAGATCCTCAATAGACTCATTTTTAGGGTTGTTCAAGTCGGGGGTGTATGCAGGTGAGTTTTGTGGTAGGTCAAGTGAAGGGGATTTGGAGATGATTCCATTTATTGGTTATTGATGATGCTATCATTTTTGTGGAGTGGTGGAGGAAACCAGGGTGTTTTAGATGTGTGCTTATACATTTTAAAATTGTTTAGGATTAAAAGTTAATTTGGGGAAAAAGCAAAATCTAATTTCAAGGCCTAGAAATTATCTCTAGATTGGACACCCTCGCCCTAATACCATGCTCTCCATTCCCTACTTTTTTGGAATACAACACTTGAAGTAAATCCAAATGTTTGTCAGACTCCCAATCTTGTCGATTCCATCAAATGATTAATATTCCAGATAACATTCAGATGTTTCAACTTCAAATAATCTTCCACCGTAGCCTCCATATCCACAGCTAAAGCAAATATCTTCAGAAACAGATCCATTAACTTACCTTCATAAAGCCAAAGAAAACTCCAAAATCTGACTTTGTCTCTTCAGGAAAATAGTTCTTGACTTTTTTTCATTTTATTTTATTCATGTGTCACAAATATTTAAATATTGCTACGTTTTACTCAATAATAATTATTTTTTTATTATTGTCATATTTATCTGCTGTCAGAAGTAAAATTTGTGATCTGCCTTTGTGTAATTTTAGGTGCAAAATCTTATAGAACGATGTCTACAACTTTACATGAGCCAGAAAGAAGTTGTGAATACCCTCTTGGATCAGGCAAAAATAGAGCCTGGTTTTACTGAACTTGGTAAGTAATTTTCAGTATCAATTTGTGGGTTCATATATCCTCTTCTCATGTGATTTAAGCTGTGTGAGACAGGCATACGTGGTGAATAAACTTAAAGGTTTTTTTAAGTTGTTGGACGAAGAAATAAGTAATGAGATATGCACTTAGTTTTCAGTTAATGACAGTGATGCACGATATAATTTTCTTTCTTTTTCTTTTTTACTTGGGGCTTATGATAGGTCATTGGCAGGTTGTCACATTCAACTAACTATCAGTGTGTGGCATATCTGTCGGAGGATGAACCACTTGTGTCGGAGGATGAGTAGACACTAGTGTCAATATGAATCTAGAGTTCATAAGTATTTTTACTTTCTTTTTTTTTAAGGAAAATATAAAAGGGTATATTTCACGGTGTAATGTATGTATACTTCAATTATTATTGTCATTTTAATTTTTACGTCTTACTTTGTTTGGATGCTACACAGTTTTGGAATCATATACACTTGGGTAATAGAATTGAATTATTTGGTGATATTTTAACAATTTTTGGCTCATGGCAACTTAGATTTTTTTCCTTTTTATTTATGTGAATAACTGGGTAAGTCTGAATGTGTTTAATAAATTATTAAACCTCCATATATTTAGATAGATTTCAATTTATATTTCTAATATTATTTTTTTGTTGTATTATCAAATTCATTTTGCTGCTTTTGAAAAGTTCAAAAACTTTATAAAATTCTTACATTTACTGAAACAATTTCAAAATGTTTTCTTTTCCATGCTAATCAAAACAACACCCACAACAACATTTTGATCCTTGATCCATCAAAACTCCTTTCTTAAGTCCAAGCACATGATGATGCACCTCTGGAAGTCATGCTAGCTCATCCACGTGCCAATCTTGTAAATATCTTCTCGATGAAATATAGCAAACACACTGTTGAAGTCGTCACATGTATGGTGAAGGAGAATATACTAGGAAAAAGCCATCACCAAAGCCCCACACTGTAAATGTTTCCAAAATTTCACCTTCTGCCTGGCCATCCTCAACCAGCAATCTAGTACAGTACTCTTCCCGAAATCACACCTTTTAGACTGAAAATTTTGCGATATTCTAGTTTCCTTCTTGATCACTAGCATAGACAGAAAGCCCCACCATTCACCAATACCTTTTATGATTACATTCAAACCTCCAAAGCCATTTCCCAAGAACTTGATTGAAGATTTCCGGTCTACCAATCCCAATCCTTCCTCTCCTTTAAGAGCACAAACAGTGCCCTTGTCTGCGTAATAGTATATGAACTCCTTTTCCACTCCGTACCACCTAATACTAACAATATAAAATCTTATTATAGCTTCTATATGTTTTCTAGATAGTTCTAAGAAAATTTCATAATGTTAAGTAAGATTATTCCAGAATTAGTTTAGTATCTGCGAATTTCTTGGGTAATGGGTAAATGGTTTGCCTAAGTTCATTGCCTGCTTCTTGTAGTTTGATGCCAGAATTTTATTGCTTCGCTTGCCAACCTATGGACATGGTAATTATGATTTTAACAAAGCTCTTATAGACCATCTTTGTTAGAGGAAACGACAAATTTCTGGCACATGTACTTTTGTTTGAGAAATCAAATTTACACAGATTTCAACTTTTGTTCCAGCATATTCTCAATATGTTTATGTTTATTCTCTTCAAGAATATAATATGTTTCCTGGCCTCTAGTTTGGCAGAAACTTGAAGAAGAAAATGGGGAATTTTTCAAGGCATATCATCTAAGATTGACAGTGAAGGACCAAATAATTCAATTCAACAGGCTGCTTGAGAGACAAGTTGAACTGATGCGCCAGATATGCCCATCTGGAGTTGCTTCCATGCCTATGTCGAATGGGTCTCATATCTCCCCATGTAAGAAATCTTTGTTACTTTGTACTTTTGTTGCACCCCACCTTTATGGCTGTCCTTTGCATTATAGGGAATTTTTTTTCCCTCATGGTTTGTTTAACTTTATATCAATATGAAACAGTAGTGAAGAGGAAATCTTCTTTTCTTTTGTTGCTGTCCTTGCAAACCACCAACTCTAACTGCCAATTGTTGATTTCAGTTCACTTGGATCCCATTGTTGTTTTGCCTGCAGTTAAAAGAAATTCCGCAACAATGCCTTTTAGGATACAAAAATGTGTCGAGGATCTTGATGTTATGTACACCCTTTTTTTTTTTTTTTTTCTAATCAAAGTTTTTGACAACAATTTTTTCATATTTTTTACTTCTTGTGAGACAGTTTTAGATATATGCTTAAACCAATTCATTTTATTTTACTGATTATGCATATTTATTTATTTGATAAGTGAAACTATTTGTATTGAAAGGCATCAAGGGGATGCCACCCCTATACAAAAGCTATCAAATGCTTGAATGCATATCAAAGCTATCGACAAAGGTCAAAAAGCTATGTATATCCGGGTCTTGCCCCCTAGAGATTCATCTAACCAATATAGCCAAAGAATTACTTTTTAAATCTAAAAAAAGGAGATTCAATTCTATGAAAGGTTCTCCTGTTTCTTTCTTCCTAGGAATTAACCTCCAGACTCTCCTCCTCCAAGGGACCCTTGAACCCCACCACAAGTTGAGCACCTGCTTGGCCTTCCTCAAGAACACCCACTGCATACTAAAACGTGATAGTGCAAGTTCCCACAACTACTTGGACAAGAGACAATGCACAAAGAGATGATTGATAGACTTCTCATTCTCCTTGCAAAGACAACACCAGATAACAATAATTTGTCTTCTCAAGATCAAGTTATCGTTGGTCAATGTCTTGCCATGTATCAAACACCACCCAAAGAATGCCACATTTGCAGGAGCCCTTACCTTCCATAATGCGGCCCAATTAAAGTCCACCTCCCTTTGATCTTGAAGGAACTCATAGAAGGATTTCACCCCCAAAATCCACTGACTCTGCCTCATTCCAAATCATCTTATCCTCCCTTTCCCCCACCTTCTGGCCATATATGAGTTGCAGCTTTTTAATGTACTCCACCACTTCCTAGTCTTGACAGCTCTTATGTAAATTATCATTCCAAACCAGTCCCATTATTTACTAAGCATAAGCTTTCAACAGAAGCCCCTAAGATGCAATCAATGGCAAACAGGTCCGGAAAAATATCCTTCAATCTGTCGCCCCTCATCCGTATGTCCTCTCAAAACTTGACATGGTCTCTTTTACCAAGGAAACAGATTTCTCAAAAATTTGTCATAGCTTCTGAATACTTTTCCATAATTCTACACGTGTACCATTCAATTCAAGCAACACCCAATCACCTTAAGCATTATCAAACCTCGCCCCAATCACTCTTCATCTGATCAAGTTCCTTTCATATGCATGCATCTTTATAGCCATTTTCCCAGCAGATTCCTCCTAATCCCCACTCCCCCTTCCCTGACTAATTGACACACTGTCTCTCAGTTGATTAAGTGAAACTTGAATTTGTCCCCGATATTACCCCCATAAAAAGTCTCATTGTAGCTTCTCAAGCTTCCTTGCCACTGACTCTAATATAGTAAACAGAGATAGAAGCTGCATGGGCATGCTGGATAAGGTGATTTTGTTGAGAGTCAACCTTGCCCCTTTTGAAAGATAAATTCTCTCCCACTGCAGAAGTCTGCTTTGAACTTTTTGAATGACGTTATCCCACATTGGTTTAGACTTATTTTGAGATAAGATGTGGGAAGACTTTGTTGCTTGCACCTGGAGATGGTCTTGAGCATAGTCATGTTTTGAACATCACCTACTGGACTAGTCTTTTACGTAAATTAATCCAAAGGCCTGAGACTTCTTTAAGGCGAATCAGAACACATCTCAAATGGCCCAATTGAATCAGATCTGCTCCACTGAACACTATGAAGTCATCCATAGAGAGTAAATAGAACACCTTCAGTGTTCTAAGTCACGATTCCCCACTAAAATCCTTCAATAAATCCTCCAAGTCTCAGTCTCCTCTTCTTCTTACTAAACACCTCCGTCACCAAGATGAATTAGAATGGTGACAAGGGATCCCCTTGACGAATCCCTCTAGAGCTATTAAAGTAGCCAGACGGCATACCATTGATCAAAATGGAGAACTTCACCATAGATATGCACCAAAGGTCCATTTCCTCTACTTCTCTACAAAAGCCATTCTCTCTATTATGAAGATTAAACACTTCCAATTCACGTGGTCATACGCCTTTTCAATGTCTAATTTCCAAATCACCCTGACTCACCACTCTTGAGCCTAGAGTCAACCGCTTCATTAGCTATCAGGACCACATTGAGAATTTGTCACCCTTCACAAAAAAGCATTTTGATTCTCCAATACAATTCCTCCCGTAACCCACTTAAGGCTCAAGACATATACCGCCTTCAATATTAGCTTGTAGAGACAACCGACCAAGCTACTTGTCCCAAAGTCTTGGATATCAATTGCATTGGTCTTCTTAGGTATCATAGCTATAAATTCACATTAATGCTCTTCTCGAACTTCCTTGCGGAGTGAAATTCATTAAAAACCTTCAAAACATCCTCCTTAATCACGTTCCAGCTGCTAGACATAAAAGGTATTGTCATCCCATTAGGTCCCGAGGCCTTCTCACTCTCAACAAATCTCAACGCTGCCTATATTTCTTCCTATTAAACATTTCGTCCAGCATCTCCTTATCCTCTCCATTGTAGGGAGATCTCGTTCATCTATTACTGACTTCCTGTGGTCTCTTTCTGTTAACAACTTAGAGTAATCCACTATTCATGCGTGGACTTCATGTTCCCTTTGTAGAAGCCTATCATCAATAGTGACCTTGATTCAGTTGATTCCTTTACGAGCATTTGCCATCTTGTGAAAAAACTTTGTATTGCCATCGCCCTCTTCAAGCTAAAGTGCTCTCAATTGCTGATGCCAACAGACTTCGTGTTAGCTACTCTCAAAAGTTCCTTTTTTAGTTTTTCTCTCCTACTCTCCTCAACAACCACCCTCTCCCTTGGGCATGGCCTCCTTTTGATCTGGTTTTGAAATATTGGCTAAAATTCTACCCTCAATGAATTTGATTTTACCAAAGCTGTCTTTGTACTACACCTTCAAATCATTTTTAAGCAACTTATCTTGGAGGCAAAAATATAACTGGGGGTCTCGCTCACTTGATAACCTCCCCACCACCAAGCCACTTTTTGTTGGGAGACACTCAAATATTTTTTCAAATCTGAAAGGAGAGGGTTCACAGTTGAAACCTTTTCAATTCAATGATACAGAATAATGATCAAAGGTTACCTGGGAAAAATCTACTGCTTAAACTCCTGGAAAATGATCCTCCCACCTCCCTGTGCACAAGAATCTGTCAATTTTAGATATGCTTCTTGAATTGTCGAAGCTCATCTACAAAAACTAGAGAATTGCCTCATTGACAACAGAATAGTAGAGCAACCACTCCTTTCCCAAAAAATATCTAGTTCAACTGAAGTCCTCCGTATGCACCAGGGCTCTTTCCACTTGAAGGCCACATCCTGCAACTCTTCCCAAAATCGGTTTTGTCACAATTATAGTTAGGCCCATATACTCCCAAGAACACCCATCTAAAATTTTTCAGCACATTGTTGAATAAGAAAGAATTTGAATAACTACACAACTCCTTATCAACCAAAGACTCCTGCTGCCCAAAACAAGAAGAATTCCCCCAGCTCGTCCCACAGCCAGGAGGTGAACTCATTTTCCTCATCTGCCCCCTAAAGACCCTTCACACAGAAATTATCCATCTCCTCCATTTTAGTTTCCTACAAGCATATGAGATCTAGTCTCCACCTTCTCAGAGCTATTTTAATCACAACCCTTTTGCCATCTCCATCAACCCTCTTACATTCGGGCTTATAATTTTCAAATTCAATGATCAATGGTAATGATGCAGACCCCTAGTTGCCTCTTAACTCCTGGGCTTCTGAGCGCTCTGTCATAATTAATAGAACTTTCTAGTATTTTCAACTCCTCCTACCTTGGGCTTTGCCTACTTTGGGGCTTGCCATTTTCTGGCCTCTCTTTTTTCTCCACTTATTCTCTATGTCCTCAACTAGGTTAAAGTGTTGTTCTCAAAACCTTTAAAAGAGACTACCAAAATTCTCCTAAAGGCTTTAACCCTCCTTAAAACCCAAATTGAAGCTTTAGCTCCATCTGTGCTACAATCCCCAAGGTGCAACAAAGGCTCCTCTCTACTGTTATCCCCCTCTGGATAAAATGGAACTAACGGGCTGGCACAGTTGCCTCTCCTAGCTCTAGGTTCCTGTTGCCCCTTCTAAATAACCCATCTGAATTCCTAAACCGTAGCTTAAACTGATAATTAATTATTTTTATAGAAGGTAACCAAACCAACCATTGTTAAATAAATAATTGAATTTAACTTCTTGAATTTGGTTGGATTGGTTCAAAAACCAAGTTTTGACCGAATTTCGTACAGCGCTACCTCCAGTCCTTGGCCCACTTGCTCTCCCATTGTTCTTCCCATGTGCCACTATCTCCTGCCTGTCCGACTGCCTTCCACTTCCTCCAAACCTGCCCCCACATTACAGTTACTCTCAAAAGCCTCCTCTCCACCCAAATAGGAAGATCAAAACACAACTCACCTACCACAACCTTAAGAATCTGTTTGTATTTCTTGAATGAGAAAATGAATGGGTTGATATATGTGCACGATCAGAGGTTAACTCTTTGTTGTCTGAATTAAATCGGTGTTAGACTTCTGTTGAGCATCCACTGACTTGTTTATTTATTTATTGTAACTTTTGACTGCTTATGCATGCCCATATTTAAACTATTTCAATTTTATGTAATTGATTGCTTGCCAGCCCATTAAATGTCTCAACTTTGAAATGTTTCTCGAAATGCTGGAGTGGTTTTATTAGTGTATATGCTGTGTTTTGGTTTTGTTAATATATATGCAGTATTACGTTAATATATGCTTTAAGCCTTCTAAATTTGCACTTGGAAGTTCTACTCTTGAGTGTCTTGGTTGCATCATCTTCTGGCAGTGCACCAGAATTCAGTGTGTTATCCTCCAGAACACCCTGGACCAGCTCTGAAGGCAGAAAATATGCACCAGCCCATTGGTTCAAGTTTACCCAACACATTCCCTAATGGTGCGTCTTCATTGCACCCATGCATGCAAAATGCTGTTGATATGTCTCCTCATACCCGAAGAATCGATGTTTCACCAAACGTGCTGTTGGCTCAAAGCTCAAACGTAGGAATGATACAAGGTATGAATGGGGGCATGATCAAATCAGAAGCTGGTTATGCTGGCAGTTCCTCTTACATGTTTGGTAATGACAGCAATGTCCTTGAAGCACGTCCTGCAATTGGGGACGCATCTGTTTCATCTTTCAGTAGTGTAGAGTCCAACTCACAACCCTTGAATGAAACACTCCTGGATGCCGACAGCTCCACTTTTGGATTTTTGGGGCAGATTCCTCGAAACTTCAGTCTTTCAGACTTGACAGCTGACTTTTCTAATAGTTCCGGTTTGTTCTCTATCTCTCTCTCTGTCTCCCCGCCTCCTCCATCTGTGTGTGTGTGTGTGAGGTGAGCGCGTGCCCACGCGGCGTTTTGGACACTTGCGTACTTGCATATGTTGCATTTTTCGTAATATAATGAGCCAGGATGTGCATTGCATTGGTAAATGGAGTTGACTCATTTCTCTTCCGCATCAATATATATCTTCTTTCTTTTATTTCTCGTTGTCTCCTTCTGTTGCTTTATTTTATTTTTTTTCACTTTTTTATTTTATTTTTTTGTATTTTGTGCCAAATCCAATCGTCTGAATTTTTTTTCTCTCTCATGATTTCAACTTTTTTCCTTCTATTGACTAGGATATCTTAAAGCAAACTTGATATCATTTGGCTAACCAGTCAGTTTATTTTATTTTATTTTTTTTATTTGACCAATGAACTTCTGAACTGAAGGATGAACTTAATTAAATGTTCACTTCAAACCCCGTCGCCACTGATTGTGCTTTTATTTTTATTTTTATTTGTATTTTCATTTGTTCATTTTTTTTGCAAGATCCTAATCCTGTGAATTCATTTCTGTGCATTGAACTCACTCTCTTATTAACTAGGATATCTTAAAGCCAATCTGATACAGTTTGGCAACAAGTTGGTTTTATGTGATTTGAACATTCAACTTGCTTAGGATGTGCTTACTGTTAACTGTCTGCCTCCCCCCCCCCCCAAAAAAAAAAAAAAATCAGATATTTTGGAGAGCTACTCCAGATCACCCTTCCTAGCAGCAGATACAGACTTCTTGGATCATCATGGCAGGGGAGAACACCAAGGTGAGGATTTTAGTATTTTGTAAGTCTCTAATTGCAAAAGGGTAACTGATATTTGTGTCCTGGCCTGTCAGGAGACAATCAAAGGTTGGACACGATATCAGAAGGCTTGAGTTATGAAGATTTTGGCAGGGATTGATTGAATTACCCAATGGTACTTCTTTTTTTTTTTTTTTTTTTAAATCCAGTAACTAATCAACAGTTGACGTGTGTGAATGAATTCTAAGCCAGCCATTCACTAACTAAACCTGGTTGACACTGTAAGATGAAATAAGTTGTACAATATAAATACATGTATGACCACAATTAAGGTTGCAGTCCGATATCAATTTTGAAATGCATTTGTCCGGGTAGCTTGTATTGCTTGTCAGCACTTTACATATTTTTTTCCGGATGGTGGGACTCTTACTGCTGACACATACATTTGGGCACATATCCCTAGTAATTACTATTTGTGGTTATCTCATTGCCAATAATGTACTTTCTTGAATAGAATTGAATGATTTGTAGAAGAAAGATATTTCTGATAGTTCAGTATCTCATCGTATTACTTTTCAGTAGAATTGGTTAGGGAGAATATGTAGGTGAATGTTGATTGAAACCACAGTTTTTTCGCAAAATGGGGGCTGTTTGAAACTTATTTGTCAAACCCAAGTAGCACACAAAGACGGGTTTCTAACCACGTTTTCACTCGAAAATTTTTGTTGAAGTTGTGGTTTGCAAGTACGCTTTTGTCGAAAGTGGTATTACAAACCACGAACTCCTCCATTGTGTTTGTGAACAACCAACTTCAATGTGGAACACTAAAATAGTGTTTGCGAACGACAACCGACAACCGACGTTGTGTCCAAATATTACATGCCTCTGACAATTAAGTTGAAACCTGCCTCCCTTCGCAACACTTTGCATGAGAAAAAACCCAGGGGGGAAAAAAACAAAAAAAATTCTGACCAGAACAAATTGAAAGGTAATGTTCATTGGAGACCATTATTCCCTATCAAATACTCCTGTGATCACCTTAGTGAGGTTGCTGTTAGCCCAGCCTGACATTCTTTGCTTTGTGCTTTCCTTGTGGCAGGTCCTAATGAAGCATTTGGATAGTTTGTTCTGTAAATAGCTTCTAATAAAGGGAGAAGCTCCAGAATTTTGAACTTACTGAAAAGGTATTGGTTGAAAGTGTGCTTATAAGGTAGTAGTTTGGTAATGGTGGGTGACATTAGGTTTGCTTCTGGTAGAAAGTTCGAAAAATGTAACTAAGATTGTCTCTTTGAGACCATATGGTTTTTATCTTACTCTTTTGAGTTAGGTTTTGTCATATAAATATGAAAATGATTTGCTGTGAAAATGGTGATTAAGATGATCCTTGTACAATTAGAAATGAAGACTTTTAATTATGCTGAGTTTGGTTTGATTAGTAAAGAACTTGGGAAACATTTTTTTTCTTCCGTTCCTGTGGATGATTATTGAACACCCTTGTGCATTCTTTATTACCCCAGTTACATCTTGTATTGAGGCTCAGTTTCAGTGAAAACTAGACTCAAAACTTCGCCTCCCCTTTCGATTAAAAATTATAATGTGAATTTTCAATCGCAAAAGTCAAAAATTCATGACAAATATAAACTATTAATTATTGATTACCAACTCTAAATTTATATTTATTTAGAAATCATCACTGTATTAATGGGCGGAGCCAATAGAGGTAAGGGGGCAAGTAATTTTCTCTTGATTTTCGACATAAAATTATTAAAATTTCGTTGGCATTTTAGTTTTATTAAAAAATTAAATTAATTCATAATTTGAGTATTTTGATCTTATTAAAAAATTAAAGATAAGTGCAATATTTTTTAAACATAAAATGAGTTTACAAGATCTAAACTCAAGGTTCTTTTTTTTTTTTTTTTGTGAAATAAAGTGCTTCTCCCACTACATTATTGATTATTTTTGTGCATAATGTTGTTAAATATAACTTATAAAACATAATAAATGTGCAAAACATATGTGAAAAGAAAAATGAGTAATTATGTAATTTTAATTAATAAAAAAATAAAGTGAAATGTAAGAAGTTATTTGTGAAATGCAGATAAGCTTACCTTTTCAAAAAAAACTAAAAATAATTATTTATATTTTTATATTTTGGTTACTTAGAGTATCTGGCCTAACTTGTGTGCAATTTAACTAATGTCTTAAAGTTAAAGATAAGTAATATTTCAGCTGTCTTAAAAAGACTCGAATTAACGACCATTAAAAGGTAAACTCAAAATATTATCAGTTTATATATTTTGGATTTGTCTTCTTTTGTAGATTTCTATATATTATGCTAAAAGAAAATAACTTTAAATGGCATAACAAAAGGAGATAATAACTATTCATAAAAGATTCATCTATTTAAATAAATATATCAATTCAACAATATATATGAGACAAATGCTATAACATATAATGTGAGTAGGTATATAATAATAATAATAATAAGAAGAACAGTTATTTGTATTTATATATTTTGGGTTTCTTTTCTTACGAAGGTTTCTATATATATGTGTGTGCCATAAGATAATAACTTTATATGGCGACAAAAGGAAATAACAGTTATTCATAAAAAGGCACATCTATTTAAATAAATATACCATTTCAACAATATATATACATATGAGACAAATGCTATAATATAAGATGTTTAAGTATTTTCAAAAAATTAAGAATAGTTATTGGCATTTATATATTTTGAGTTTGTCTTCACATGAAGGTTTCTATATATGTCAAAAGATAATAAACCTAAATGTGGTAACAGAAAGAAATAACAGGCTATTCACAAAAAAGACATATTTAAATAATTATATCATTTCAATAATATATATATATAGATATATATATATCTTTAAAATGTTTAATATTAGGTTGCACACAAATTCAAAAAAATTTTAAATTTAAAAGTTATTTTTTAATTACCTCTAATCTTTGTTTTTTGAGGATTTTAATGTTTAACTTCACTTAAATTCAAAATTTATTTTGAATTAATTTAATTTTTTTATTTTATAAGTGTTTTATTTGTTGAGTTTCATTTAATTCAAAATTAACTTTAATTTTAAATTTTTTGATTAATTTTATTCTTTTGGTAAGTAAGCTTAACTTTGAATTAAGAAAAAGAAAACATACATGATTAAGAAAGGCATACCCTCCTATATATAAGAACTTATTTTTTTTCTTTAGTTATCAATTAATTTAAGTAATTTTATGTTATATAAGCCTATTCAACTAAATTAGAAGAGTTTAGTTTTAGAGAGAGTGGGAGGAGGAGGAGGAGGAGGAGAGAGAGGGTAAGGCAGATTGATTTGTCCACAGAATAAATTGCATTGAAATTTAAATGACAATTTTGATTTTAAAATTAAGTATTTTATCTTTAAAATTTCTTTTATAAGCACCGGACTAAACTTATGATAAAATGGCTGGATTGTACATAGGTTCTGATTAATACATAAATGCAATGGTTTTACTAATTTTTTAGTAGAGTTAAATAAATCAAGTCGAGTAAAATATTGAGATATTTAAGTTTGTTTAAATATATATCTGACCCACTCGAGCTTGAGCATGAACAACTTATTAAATACTTAATTTATTTATAGTCTTATTTAAAAGTTACTTGATGCTTGGTTTTAATAAAATTGGAATTTTTATTCTTCCAACATTAATGGAGTTATAAATTAGAAATTACTAGTCCTAATTTTTATATTTTTAAATACATAGATGTTAACATTAAAATTATCTATACAAAGATTTTTTTAAAATGCCGTTCTATTACAACTAAATTTTTTTTCTTTTGTAATTACTCTAGTTCGCCATCCTCACTTCACCCTAACTCGGTCGAACTCTGTCTCCAATATTCTCACGTGATTTCGCCATCTCTTAACCCAATCTAACTGCCTTACTCTACATGAAAAGGAGAGGCCTTCCCTTACCCTAACCTAGCTGTCTTACTCTCCACGAAAAGAAGAGGATGACATAACAACTCGGTGACATTGAGACTGAGAACTATTGGATTATACATTCACGTTTTTTTAATTCAAATAAAAATATAAATACATTTGAACCGTTAAATTTTAATACAATAATTCTCGACCACAAGTGACCGAACTGACAAAACTTGTTATATTCCCAACCATAAGTCACCTACCACACGTTGCATAACCAAATTTTGCATCCATCATTATTTGATTATTAAAAAAAATCCAAAAACCATGAAATTGAATTACTTAAATAACTTTCCAAGTCATTGTTGTCATTTCATTGTAGGGGGAATGGATAAGATAACACATTATTCATTGTGTATGTATATGTGTTACAACTATCCAACCACATAACAAAGCTAAGTCTCTCACATTACCAAGACAATATTGGCTTTCTAAGGAGCTAGTGGTTCACCCTTTCCCTCACAAGCAAAGATTATTTGGTCGGAGCCTGCAATGCATAGTACATAAAATCCCACAACATTAGTTCTCTATTCTTGCATGTATCTATCTGAAATAAAGCTAGAAATTAACCAAAAAGCAATGAAGTTTTTCATCAGGCACAGGAATATTTGCAGAGATTTGTGACACTTACGCGAGAGAGAGAGAGAGAACCATATTTCATTTGGTCAATTTCTTCTCCCTCTATTTCTCTTCGAACGCTTCTTTAACTTATTTCCAATTTTGATTTGTTCAGCACGTTTAATGAGCCTCCTCACAAGCCATCGAGGTCTACCAGTTGAAAACATTAGATATCCCATGACAAGTCCAGACACTAGTCCACAACCATAACAGGATAATATGACTTCCCAAACAAATCCATCATCCTCTTCTTCTTCTTGGACCACCGGGGTTGGTAATGGTGGCTGTGGTGCCATAAAATTGCTACATGGATTTGACAATGAAGGTCCACATAATCCCGAGTTTCCAATGTACGAATCGTTAGAAAATGTATCAAACTGGTTGCCTCGAGGAATGCTTCCTATCAGTTGGTTGTGAGAAAGGTTTAGGACTTCAAGAAAGATCAAATTCGTCATCAATTGCTGAGGGATCTTCCCAGTGAGCTTGTTCGAGGAGAGATCTAGCCATTCTAACTTTGTCAGATTCCCAAGTGATGCCGGTATGTGACCCGTCAGCCTATTGTGAGATAAGTTAAGCCCTCGAATTGAATTTAGCATTCCAATGATCTCTTGAATCTCGCCATCAAATTCGTTGCTTGACAAATCAATGGCTACAAAAATGGTGAGGACTTTCTCCATTTTAACAGTTGATCCTTTGACTGTTATAGTCAAAGAATTTTGGTAATATCCTGTAAGCCCCATACATCGCAATTTGTGTTCAGTCTCGTTGATATTCGCCATGGCCTTGAATTTCTTGAAATATTGTTTTGGCAATGAGCCCATGAAATGGTTGTGCGACACATCAATGACTCGCAACTTGGGAAATGGAATTTTGGTTTTGGATGTTCCCACGAATCTGTGGAATCTATTAGATCGCAAAACCCACGAATCTGTGGAATCTATTAGATCGCAAAACCAACACTTGCAATTCCGGCAGGGAGTCCAACCAATGCGGAAAGTTGCGGGTGAAATTGTTATTTCCAAGGTCCAACATTTCCAAAATATTGCAATTGACCAAAGATTTTGGAATTGGCCCCTCAAGTCGATTATCATTAAGATTGATGGTCTCCAAAGAGTTTCCCTCTGGAAAAGTGTTAGGAATGGTGCCAGAGAAGCTATTATTCCCCAAATCCAGTACCGCAAAGTTTCCCAAACATGGTGGAAGAGCACCACTGAATCTGTTGCTTGACAAATCCAGAAAACTCATACTCGTGTTCACCTGGCAGGGCATGTCCATCTTAAAATTTCCACTCAAGTTATTTGATGAGAGCGCGAGAAGTTCAAGTTCCTGCATTTTAAAGATTGATTTGGGAAGCCTACCATGTAGGTTGTTATGGCTCAACCGAATGTATTGCAGTGAGCTACAGGAGTTCTGGAACTCACTTATATGGCCAGTCAATTTGTTGTAGCTGAGATCCAAGCCAATTAATGATGGTAAATCAAAGATACAAGATGGAATTGTACCATTGATTATGTTGTGATCCAACATCAACCATCCTAGGCTTGGAAGTCCAGTTATTTGTGATGGAAGAGGACCTGTCAAACAATTATTTGAGACATCTAACTGAGAAAGGTTTCTTAGCAGAGTAGACCCCAACTCGGTTATATTGCCAGTGAATTTATTGTGGCCGAGATCCAAGTACTCCAATGCTGGCAATGCAAAAGTCCAGGATGGAATTTCGCCACTGAATGAGTTTTGAGCTACGCTGAACTGTCTTAGCTTTGCAAGTCCAAATACTTGCAAAGGAAGAGGACCTGTGAGAAGGTTGCAAGAGATGTCGAAGAGAACGAGATTTGGAAGTTGTGCAGATGAAGGAAGACGACCCGATAGCTGATTATTCGACATAGCTAAATGAACAAGGTTTTTAAGGTTGAAAATTGAAGATGGGATTCTACCACTGAAATTGTTGTATGAAAGATCCAAGGTGGTCATTTGTGTGAGATTCCCAAGCCCTGTAGGGAGAGATCCGTAGAATTTGCAAAGATGGGCATCAAATTCCTTCAAGGATTTGAGATTATCAAATGACTCCGGTAGTGCTCCAGAAAGAAGGGTGCCTGACAGGTGTAAATATTGGAGAGGACTACTCGAGTTTAACAAGTAGTTGGGAAAATAACCTGTGAGAGCGACATTTCCATCCACATCCAAGCTCTCCAGGTATGGTAGGTTGAATATTCCATCAGGGAATTTTCCATTCAATTCACACGATGGCATTCGGAGGCTTTTTAAAGAAGTTAGATTGACCAAGAAACTCAGGGAGTTCACCGAAGATAAATCAACGCCAAGAAGATTAAGTTCACTCAATTTGGTTAAGTTTTGAGCGAGTAATTCAAACGCATCTGGCTCTTTGAATCTCATAAGGAAATTGAATGACAGATCGAGCGAAACCAATTGGGTAAGGAAGGAGAGTTGTTGTAATGGGACATCATAGGAAAAAGAAGAGTCAGAGAGGTTAAGGTGTGTCAATCTGGTGAACCCACTAACTTCAAATGGGATGGGAGAATTGTTGAAGTCATTGGAAGCGAGGTTGAGCCTTTGGAGGTGAGGGAAGGAGTGGAAGAAGGATAGGGTGTTGTTTGGATGGAGGATGGGGCCATGAAGCCCACAGCAACTGAGGTCGATACCAATCACTTGACCAGTCTTATTGTCACACTCAACCCCGTCCCACAAGCAACAATCAGTGCCTTCCTTCCATGACACCACCTTCGAGGGGATGTTGATTGGAACACAAGAATCAAAATCACCATAGGTGTCGAAGTGTCTTACGAATTGAAGCAATGCAGAGCTTTGCTCTTGAGTGCACAATTGGGCAATATGCGAATTACAAGTGATGAGGAAGAAAAAGAGGAGGAGGAGGTTGAAGATGAGTACTTGATTGACAGAGAGCAATAATTGGATAGAACTCATATTTTGTGTTTGAGTTTTTTTTTTTAGGGGGGGTCGAAAAAGGCTTGTACTAACTTCTTTCAGTGGGGGAGAAGATCAAAACCTAACGTTTTATAGCCCAATGTCATTGAAGAAATTATTATTGCATTCATATGCTTCAACAATGCGGTTTGAATTTTTATGGCCAAAATCAATTTGAGCTTCAAATTTTTTCAGAAACTTCAAAAGTTGTTAACTTTTTTTTTCTAATCAAATTTCATTACGTGTCACTTTTTACACAAACTTTTGATTTATTTTCAAATCTTTTTGGAACTCCAAACGCCGCCCTCATCTATGCTAGACTAACTGTAGTGTTGTCAAACCACTCAAGACTCATGATTTATGAGAACTCTGAATTTGTAAAACCAGTAAACTTTTGAAACACTTCCATGTGCAGTGAACTCACTACACTAGTCGTCCAATAGCAAAGTCGACTCTCCACCATCTTTCAGAGTCAAGCTCAACAGCAGAAGGCAGAGACTGGCGCAAATTTCGGTTCATATTTATTTTACTTTTTTTATTTTTAGAAATTTTTTAGGAGGGATACTTCTTTTGGAAGGATAATTTTTTTTTTTTAGCAATAATTTAGGGGAGATAATATTTTTATTTCACATGCTAAAATGTTCATTCCTAAATACCAATTTAGGAGGGAAATTTTATTTTTTTATTTCAGGTGATGAAATTTTTTATATTTAGGAAGCATAATTTTTGTTACATTAACAGGGACATTTTTTTTTTATTAGGGGGGATAATTTAATTTGGTAAGATCTTTTTTCATTAATTAGAGATAAATTTTTGGACAATGTTAATTTCATGCATTTCCATTTATTTTTTCTTTTTTTTTTTTAATTGTAAAAATGTCTGAAGTTGTCGTAGGAATAAATGACTTTAATATTGTCACAGGAAGTGGCTGTTTGAATCAATATTGGGAAATTAAATTTTCTCCTTGAAGAATTGAATTGAGGGCCTCGTCCATTTAGCGAGTGCCTTGGACAATAATCACTAACCCAGAATGGCAATTGACTTTCAACACAACGTATACTAGCAACTTACTACACATAGCATCTCTTATTTTTATGCATAAAAGAAAAGGAATTCAACAGGTTACTCTCTCTCTCTCTCTTCAGTTAGCATCTCTTATTTTCATCCTGCAAATTTAAAAAAAAAAAAAAAAACTGTATTCCCTCATAAATTTTGATTTCTCTAAAGTGTTTCCAGGATTTTTTTTTTTTTTTTTTTTTTTGATAAAATTTTTCAAATTAGTAGGCATTACCCTCAACAAAAAAAAAAAAAAAAAAAAACTAAAAACTTTTAAAAGATGTTTTTAATAATTTTAAAACTAAATATATATATATTGTTTTTTTTTTTTTTTGGTTTTTGCATGCTAATATGTCATTCAATTATATATCTATATTTTATTTGTTTTGTTGTTAATTTTTAAATATATCCACTAAACACATTGTTTAATGATAAATTAATTCTCCAAGGACTTTCTAACAGTAATCTTAACCAATACAAAACATACATAATGTGCTGAGTCTTGATGAGGCACTTGAGTGGTGGCTGGAATTAATTGTCCTTGAAAAGACTTGGTGAGGCTAGGGTTTGGTCCAAATCAGGTGTTGAGTGTGGGTAATTTAACAATTGGAGAGTTTCAAACTTGGCTCCGATCCAAAAATACTCGATTGCCAGGACCCAAGTGGCTGACCCACCCAAAAATACTCCATTACCAAGACCCAAGTGGTTTAGTGGTATTTGGTTTGGAAGTTCAATTATTCGTGAAGGAAGAGGAATTGGTAAATTACAATTCTCTTCTAACTTGTTTGACTAGGAGAGGAGCGGAGCAGAGTCGAAGTTTTTTTTTTTTTCCTTTTTTTTTGTTTTTTTGCCTTATTTGAATAACTAGTAAAATTAGTAAATTTCACCTCTATTTCTTTTCATTTTTCGGAAACCTACAGTACAAATTTAGGCGCAGTCAGACTTAAGTATAAAACTATAATTTTTTAACTTACCCAAATTAGAATTAAATTAAAATTTACTTGCTGATAAAAACATGACAGAAATATTTTTTTTAACCATTTAAAAAACTCATTATGAATTTGGGACTAAAACTAGCTTTACAAACGATTTGAGCCAAAGTGTTAGGGTGTTCAAAATTGTTTACTAAGATTTTTTTAGCAAAACTTTTATCGGGCTCAAAATTTTACTTTCAAGCTTGACTCAATAATGTATGGACAAACTTTAGCTAGATTTGATTATAAGATATAAGCCTGCCACGAGTTTATATCAAACCTACTTGTGAGTTTTTATTATTTACAATATTTTTGTTGATAAATTTTTTGACGAGTATGCTCGTGTCACTATTAATGAACAAGTTTAATAAATAAACAAGCTTCTTTTTATAACTTATATTAACAAGTTTTAAATTAATGTATTTAATCTTTGACTTTTTCACATTTTTTCATGAATAATAAAGACAAGTTAGTGTGAACTTGTTAACAAATGTTTAAATAAAATTGTTCATAAATTATAAACGAGTTTGATCACAAATATTTAAATAAGATTATTCACGAGTAACTCATTTCTGCATAATGTGCAATTTATTTCTGTACAAGAGTTAATATTAGGTGCAACTTCTTTCAAAGACGCGTTTTGCTTAGGCCATGTGTATACACATTCATCCAGTAAGATAAATAGATTTATGGGAAATAAGTTGCACCAATCAATTGTACCGAACTCATAATCAATTACACTTGACATTAACTCTTTTATATAAATTAATGAGTTGTATTCTGTACATAATCAATTATACTTGATGTAGAATCAGTTGTACGCGAACAGAATTTTAAGTAAAAAAAAATATTATTTCCTATATTGAGCTAAAGACCTAGAAAGCCCCATTTCAATAAGGATTACCCTATTAAAGTTTATTCTTTTTCTTTCACTTTTTTTAGGTCAAAAAATATGCATTTTCTAATTTGTTCTAGGTCTATTTTTCAATATGATTCTTCCTATTAAGATTTATCTATTTTTTTCTTTTTTACTGGGACTTTTTCTTTTCTTTAATTTAATAAAGACGTTGCTTGAGTTGGATTTGGTTCAAGTGCTCCATTCTCTTGTCCATCAATCTCAAATTGAAGAGAACCCTGGCTTCTTTTTTTCAAATGTGTGTGTGCGTGTGTGTGTGTGTGTGAATAATTAGCATTTCAGGTAAGGGAAGAGAATTAAAGAAATATTACAAGATTAAATACTTAATGGTTTTTTATGATTTTTTTAACTGAAAACTAAAAGTTAATGGTTTTTGAGTTTAAATTTTTAAAGTTCTTTGTCTGAGCTTTAGAAATTGTGCTAATTGAAATTGAACTATTATATTATTTTCTAAAATATACTAGATATTTAATACTCAGTATTTTATTTTGACTATTTATTTGAGATTCTAAGCCAATTAAATATTTGAACCTAAAGTTGAGTCTAAATGATTGGGTTTGTTTTATTTTTCCTAGGTCGAGTTTGGTCTGGAACTGTATTAGATTGGACAACTAGACTAATAAGCTGCCTAGCCTTTTTCCTTTTCTTCTTTTTTTTTCTTCCTTATTTTTCTTTCTTTTCTCCAAATGGTTATCTACCCTTCCAAACAAACCGTAGGAGAGAGAGAAGAAAGAAAGGAGAAGAGAGAGAGAGCGAGGAGAGAGAAAGTGAGTTTCGAGGAGGAAGACTGACGAATCAAGGTAGTATTAGATGCCATGATCGCCATGATGGTGACTATTCTTAATGATTTGGCTCAAGATAAGAGAAATAAGTTTTGGAAGCTTAGAAGTCAAACCTAATTTTCCCCATTTTTCTTTTTCTTTCTTTAGATTTGAAGTAGGTGAGACTTATACACATATTTATATGTGTTGTTAGTATTATTGTGATATATTATTTGCATGATTTAGTTAAGTAATGGCTGATTTGTGGAGATATGTATATATGTGTATACAGTTGTATAAATATATGCATAT
Source organism: Vitellaria paradoxa (assembly GCA_019916065.1). Classification (NCBI taxonomy): domain Eukaryota; kingdom Viridiplantae; phylum Streptophyta; class Magnoliopsida; order Ericales; family Sapotaceae; genus Vitellaria; species Vitellaria paradoxa. The sequence continues at coordinate 15,075,860 of CM034235.1, read as the reverse complement.
ATATGTTAAAATCTTGCATTTTTTGAGTTATTGTTGAGATAAATGTTAGATAAATATGTATTTGAGATGTTTACATGTTGATATGTAATTTATTGTTGAATTTATGGCTTGAATGGAGAACTTAGATATTTGTTGTTTGGGGTTTCTAAGCTGAAGATGGAACCAAAATGGATTCTGGGCACTGTCGTGTGCACAAAGGTTTGGACAGCTCGACTAAAAGTCCTATCCTAACGAGGGTCCAAATGACAGAAGTTTAGCTATCCAAAAATTGTAAGTTTTGGGTTTTAAAAATATAAAATGACCATTAGTTATTGATTTTAAATGATTGAAGGGACCCTAATCATCCTCAAGCCTAATAGGAATGTATTTTTATATTGAGATAATATTTATTTACATGATTAAATATATCATGTGTATTGGGCTGGGGTTACATCATTCGATTTGATATTATGATTACTAATTGGCCGTGAGTGCTATATTGATACTATTAATGTACTGATACACGAGTTATATATATAGATGAGATCCTTAATTTTGAGAAAAATTATTAGATGAGATTTTAAAAATATTGAATGATCCCCGGTCAATGTATATTACTAAAGCTTAGTCATTGGAGTTGTGACGTTAACATTAAGATATTATTATAAGATCTCCTCTGAATAGCAGCCGAACTCTGTTTGAGCTAAGCAAATACTTGACTAGGAGTGTAATTTTGTTTCTTAGAAGAAAAGTCAAGGTGTATAACTTAGTTCTCCTAAATGTTACACCCGTGGGGGTATAACTCGATTCCCCACACATTATATATTAAGATATAAATTCGTTGTATGCGTAAAAGGTACAGTTGGTGACTCTACATGCTTTACTAAGTGTCACCCGTCTTAGAATAAAGTTGGAGGTATATAGAGATTAGAGAATATGTATTGGTATTACATTTCATCATTACCCACTACATGAGATTATAAAAATTATTATTATGTGTTGATATACTGAGATTGTTAATTATAATGATGTTTAATGTGTGATTTGTTGATAATGAGTTGGGCTGTGAACATTGAATAATAAATTAAAAACTATGATGAGCTGATTCTCAAGTTGGGATACGTAGGAAGTTTAGGTTTCAGTAATCTAAGTTTGGTTTTAACTATGAATAATAGTATTTATGTTTATTCTTCTTAACTGATAGTTAGACTATTAGTATTATAAATTATATAACTTAGAGTGTGAGTCTAATGCTTACATTTATGATATCATGATGTTAAGAGATATAAACATGATAACAGTATATATTTTAACCGTGCAGACCTTGGATGCTATCATTAATGAGGACAAATAATAAAGTGGATTATATTATTGTTTAATTGATTGTAATATACTTAAATATTATTTTTATATCGGAATAAGGGATGATTTTAGATATTTCGATAATTATTATTCATTAAGAATTGACATTGGATTGGATTTTCATTTATTTTATTTAATTCTCATATATCTACACCATTCGTCCTGGACTACGAAATTAGAGGCGTGACAAGCTGCACCAAGATGGTAGTCTATGCTTTGTTGCAAACTAGCTAAAATCTTATGCTTGGTTAAAATCAATTTTTTTCTATTTAATTTTTTTTCGTTGTATATGCATTTCTTACACCAAATTTGAATTTATTTTTTATTTGATAGTTTAGGTATATTATTTACATCCATGAAAAATACAAACAATTACTTCAAAATAGAAAAATTTATGAATGTATAAATAAAAAATAATTTTTTTTTAGAAAATGTAGTTTTCTAACCCATACATGGTTTTTTTTATTTTTTTTGTAATTTTTTGACAAATGCAAGTAACATGTTGGGCCAAGGTCAGCAAAATCCATCCTTAACCCTCCCCATCGACCCTATATATTTTTTCAATATTTTTAAAACATTTTTAAATAAATTAAGAAAAATTATGGGAGGGGAGAGAGAGGGGGTGGGGTGGGCCGGGAGTCCTACAACTTAACCTCGCCTGGCCCAATAAAAGGAAGGAAAAAAATTGCAGCCTGCAAGTATGCAACAAGAGAGAGAGAGAGAGAGAGAGAGAGAGAGAGGTGAGTGGGGTGGGAGCCTTACAACTTAACCTCATGGGTCTTCGCCCAAGAAAAGAAAAGAAAAAATTATTTGCAGCCTAAAAGTATACAGCAAGAGAGGGGGTTAGGTGGGATGGGGGCCACAAGGAAAAAAATGCAAAGAAAGGCTAAGTCAAGAGAAGGGAAAGGATAAGTGGGGGTCGATTGGGCCGGCACCGCCACAGGTTGGGGCACGGGCCGAGTCAGGGTGGCCTAAGCCCCGACCCAAGTAAGGCGCGGCAAGGTGTCGGGGCATACGAACAATCGAGACAAGTCGGGTCAGGCCGGAGGCGACTTAACCCATTTACATCTCTAATTCCCTCAGTCTTTTTTCTATTCTCATTAACAAAATATTTACTTCACTTTTTCTTTTGCATACAAAATCATTAGAGACATGTAATTTTAATATACGTGAAATGAATTCGTGGATTCCAGACCCACTTGGTTATTAATTTTCTTTTTTTTTTTTTTAATTTAGGGTGTCCGACTCAATTTACGTGCATCTCAACTAATCCTTAGGAAAGTACACGATCAAGTAAACTCTCCAGTGGCTTTAAGGTAACTCGAACTAATGACCTTCAAAGAGTAAATCCAAGGTTTTACATATTAATTTTGTATGATAGTAAAATTTACATATTTCAAATGCATTATAAATTAAATTAAAGAACACTAAGAAAATGCCTAAATAATTAGGTTTGGGAGTAATTATTTTTTAAATTTTAACTATTGCGTAGATTATACTCTTTTTATAAAACATAACATATAATTAAAAATAACAGCTTTAATTTAAATTATTTTTATAAAATCAATCAAAAAATTATTACTAGATCCTGTGATACTCTAAATAAAATATCATCTTCTCATCTTTTTAATACTAGAAGTGTACACACTACACAATGTGTATGATTTTCATTAAATTTTTTATTTTAAATAAAATAAAAACATATAAAAAAATGTATTTGTGTAATTCAATTAGGGATACAAAAATAAAATAATGTAGTAATTAAATTTTTAAAATTTATAAAATGACTTAATTAAGGTAATATTTAAAAATTATTTGATTTAACATTTAAATTTAATAGAAGGTCAAAGGGTATATTTGAAAACTAAAATTTTCGCTAAAATTCAAGTTTCATTAATTCTTTTTAACTTCACTAGTACCTAGTGTTTATTTTATAGTACTATAGCTAGATATAGGCATGGATAGATTATACAATTCCTTCAAAAGGAAAGTAAAATGTGCAATTTCGTGGAAAGAGGAGGCCGAGGAATACCCAAAGCCATGGACCAATCATCCTTGTATTATAATTACAAAATAAATAAATAAAATGCGGATGAAAAACGAAAAATGCTGATCTGATCCCACTTGTATTCATCTATTAGGTCACATATGAATTAATTATTGAAACATAAAAAATACACTAAAAATGACTGGAGGGAACGAGGAATAAACCTTTGATGGATTCCTTCCGAAGATTCCTTCCTGATGCTTCTCTGATTTCCGTGTCGGCACGATCTTCCCGGCTGCACCCGCACACCCCTAAAGGAGCCGAAGTTGAACTCAAACGATATCGTTCGAGGGTTAGAACTCTCTATTCATCCCCAACTGCAAAACCCTCTCTCTGTCTAGAAGAAATAAAAAAACAAAACATTTTCATTTGTCGCAACCCAATATTTGACCAAAAGTTCATAAATGCAAATTATAATTGACTCTTTTTTTTGAACTTTTTATTAAGTGTGCGATTTGAGTGACAAAAAATCAGATAAAATGAGGGGTTCAATGGGCTGCAGTGAAAAAATCCACTTCAGAAACTGTAATGAAAAATGAAGAGTTGAGATCTTCTGTCTTTAATCCAATGGTTCTAATTTAATAAATTAAAATTATTTTTTAACAAAATAGAATTTAAAAAATTTGATTGGAGCATAATCAATACAGAATGTGAAAAGTCATATATCATTAAAATACAGCCCTTCATTTTTCAATTTTTTCACTGCATCTCCTTGAACCCATAAAATGAGATAGTTTATATGATAAAATAAAAAGTAAATAATTTTTTAAAATTTTATAAAATTTTTAATAATTTTTAATAAACGGAACACACCGTAATAAGGGCGCACGAGATGTGCTGCCATAAATAACACAATAACTGGCAGATCACCTGAGACAAAATTTGAAAGCGGCAATTATTTTTTTATGTCAGATTTTAAACAATTATCTTTGCATTTCTTATACTTTAAACTAAAGTAAATAACGTTAAATTTTTAATTAAAAAATAATTATACTCATTAAAAATTAAACAAAATCAGATATATAAATGTAAATAATTTTGACCTATAAGAGATATTAATGAAAGTTTTAAAATTATTAAGAGGTAAAATTGTTATATTTTATAGATTTTTAAAATTCAAATGATATAATTGATTTTCACTTTAAATGTAGAGGTAAAAAAATAATTATTTTAATTTAAAAATAGAATCAACTCATCACACAATATTAAAGAATGAAATGGGCACGATGTTAAAATTCTTAGCCTTAAGATTAAAATTGCAAATCAAATATTTATAGAAAAAAAAATCTTATTTGATATGTTGCAAAACACTTTTGTGAATAATAATAATAATAACAATAATAATAATAATAACTATACCATCATAACAAATTCTTTATTTAAAAAAAAAAAGCATCTTAACGCTAAGCACCAATGAAAATTTACTTATTTTAAGTTCTTAATATTAAAATTTAGTAGCATAAGATGTAATTACTATAATTTAACACTCACTTTGCTACGCTTGTTATAATATCTAAAATCACCCCCAATAAATGTGACTCTTGGCGTACTAAAAAAAATTAATAAAATCTAGACTAATAAAAAATTACCATTTCGTGATGTCACTTAAATTAAAAAATTAAAATTAAAAACGTAGCTCAACTATACTAATTTTTAGTTTTTATTGACAACAAATCCTTAACACTTTGCAATATGAAAAAAATAATAATAATGTGAAAATCTAATTTATACCATCATTTTTCATATATTTTTCAAAAAGCAATACTATACTAAAGAAGATAATATGAATAATGTGAAAGAATTGTCAATCAATTACCTCAAAATAGTTAACCCATTAAAGAATTTTAATCACAATATTATCATTACTATATCATTTTGATTGAAAGAATTTTATGGTAGAATGCCTTTTCCAATTTTCAAATTTCAATTTGAATTCATATCAAAGATACCAAAAATATTCTCAAAATAAAAAGAGTAACAACATTAGACTAACTTCAAAACACTAGATGCATCACAAACATAGTCTACATAGATGTGTTTTGAAAATAAAAACAATTAAAACTATGTTTAGAAAATGAATTTGTGAAGGAGAAAAAAAAGTAAAAATGCAAAATGAATTTAAAATATCATATTTATTTTTTACAGAGTTAAAAAAATGAGACTAAAATGAATAAATACTCATCAACAAAATTTAATTTTTACTTGATTTAGCATATAAAAATTACACAAATTATAAATTCTATTTTCCCTTCATTTTTCCTTTCCCTCGAATCTCATAACATGGATGTATTTTCAAATTAGGCCACTTATACATTCCGAGCTGGTTCACAGACAAGAAATGTTTAAGCAAAGATTCAGTCATAGTTCAAATTTTTATACATTTTTGGAAGAGCAAGTTGTAAGGGAGGCTAGACCATGAAAATGTAATTTCAAGTTCACTCTTACAGCAACGTAGCAGTCTTTGTCATCAAGGGGTACCTAGGTGACTAACGCTTTGTTTGGTTGATGAAGAAAGGAAGAGGAAATGAAGGGAAAGGGAGAAGAAAGTGGAGATTAAAAAACAAAAAAAAAAAAAAAAGTTGGATTTCTTTTTATCATTCTCTCCAATTTCTTATCATATCCAACAACCAAAAAAGAGGGGGAAATTTTTTATTTACCCTTCCTCTTCCACTTCTTGTTCTCCCCAAACCAAAGAGTTAGAGAAATTGGCTATTTTGTTAACAGCTTAGGTACAAATCAACTACAAAAGATGCCTCTCCCTTAGCCTTGAAAGATAAGAAACACAGTTAGAACCAAAGTCATCATACTTCACCTTTCTTCTACCTGCATTACATTCAAATTATATATATAGGTTAAATTTTTTAGGACCAACCATAACTATAAATTTTTTGCACAGGATTAATTCACACTGTTAAAAAAGTGATTGATGTTGTCATGTGTATTGTTTGAACACAATGATACTTGTAACGTGGATCATTTCAATACATGAAACAAAAATGAAAACGTGATACGCTTGTACTCTAAAATATTGTACGATGAGGAATGTCGCCAACTTATCATATTATTAAATATTTTGATATATAAAAGTAACTTATGTAAAATAATAATAAAAAATAAAACTAGTGTAGATATTCATAAAACTAAGTGCAGTTTCCATCTCAATCAGATTTATACATATTATCTTTTCATAAAAGTTCTAAATTAGTAGTTATTGTCACACAATTTGTTATCAATTCACTATTTAGGTCTTTTCCAATGAAAATATAATATAAGTATTAATCTATTCAGAAAGTTAGTGTACCACGTTTCAAAATTGTAACAAAACATGGTTAACAAGACTAGTAGCGATTTCTGATTACTATGGTTTGAAGAGAGAGCCAAAAGATTATAGTTTCTGATGGCAAGAGTCCAAATACACACAAGAATCTGGGATTTGTTTTTGTTAAATTATTACCTACCAACTTATGCAAAAGTTCAAAATGTTGAGCTAATATTAAAAAAAAAAAAGGGCGATGTTCAAAGAAGCTTCATTAATTGAAGAATGCTCTGCAACACTAAACACTGCAAGCCATTATGTGCATGCCAGAATTTATATATTCAGCATGCCACAATGTTAGTTCCAATGGCCAAACGGGAGACAAGAAAATCACCTTTGCTTTAATCAGATATATTTCTCCTAGCAGATGCAGAAACATCACCTTGACCTTTTATGGTGGATTTTTTGGATTTTTTGGCTTTTGACTTAGATTTGCCTACAAGGACGATAAATTTCTCAGATATTTTACATATGAGCCACAAGTAAGCATATCTCTATTATAAAAAATCCTTGGAGATTAATCTACCTGTTAGATGAACTTTAGGAGATTGAACTTCATTTTCACATGTTTCAAGTTCTGTCACCTCACTGGAAGGCAGAGAATGTTCATCCAAATCAACTTTGGACTCCAAGACATCATGCGAGGACTGGGCCATCCCTTCCATAAATGAATCAGTAACTTCTGCATCTGTTCCATCTTTTCAAGAAATCAATATTATTAACCAATACCAGCAACAGAACATCAAGAGCACAAAACACATTTTGGGATGCAAACCATCTGTACGTTTACTCATCCAACTTTTAAAAACATTAATACAGTATGGAGAGTTTTATCAAGACAGAAACAGCCAGTGAATTCTGAAAGACCTTCAAAAAATGCTGCAAATTCAGTTTCCGTTCAGAAATAGCCAATCCTGCCCACGCCACAAATTTATAGCATTGTGAAGAACTGCAGATAAGATTTTTATCTATTCTATAACGTTCACAAAGTAGTTCGCTGATAGAGGCTTGATAGAAGGTCATACTTTATAGCTAGATGTTAGTTCCTATTAGATTGTGTATATCAGTCAGCAAGCTGTAACATAGAAGAATATTGATTGTGGCTGTATCATAACACCAACTATTATATGGAATGATGCATGGATAGCATAGAATGCATATATTTGGGATACTTATGAAACTGCCCAGATTGGCATTCGTCAGCACAAGAAAAAATAATATGAACCCATCATTATTCATTTGACATAAGTCTAGCGCTAGAGAATTCCTGGGTTTCAAGAAGCACAAGGTCAAGTGATTTGGACTTCAACACCTACTATCCATCTCTAAAGAGATCTGCCCAGATTGGCAATCGTCGGCACAAGAAATAAGAATGCATACCACAATTATTCAATTGATACAAGTCTAGCATTACATAATTCCCTGGCTTCAAGAAGTACAAACTCAAGTGATGTGGACGTCAGAACCTACAATGCATCTCTACAGAGATCTGCCAAACCTGTCTTCATTAACCTCGTGTTATTTCTTGTCTTTTTCTTAGGCACTATAATCAAATAATCATATGTTGCATCAATTAAGTTAAATGACGGCAAAATAGTTATAAATTAATTTTATATGAAAATTATTTGATGTAGGATTGCAGAAAGGAAGAAAGAATCAAAGGAGGAGGAAGAGGAGGAGAAGGGCAGCAGCTGTAGGGGAAGAAACAATGATCAAAATATCATTAAATCAAATAATGTTCTGTTAACTCTAATTAAGGTTTAAATAAAAAAATTCATGGGTCTAACACAAACACCTAAAATAAAATAAACCTAATACTAAAATAACCCAAAAACAAATGGGTCCAAATAACCTCTACTAATATAAACTCATTATTAATAAAACTCAAAACAAATGGGTCCAACTAATAAATAATAATAATAAAAATAAATAAATTTGTAAACTGATGTCCTCATCACCTCTCCTGAACTGAGAAGAACTCGACTCTGTCGAGTTGAAAACTTGGTACTATTATTAGGTTACATTTTCCATTTGACAAGACACCTTCAAAATTAAAGAAAAACAAAGTCCTCAATATTGAACACAGATAGACACCGCTGAAAAAGCGAAGGAAGTAGAACTGGCATGAAAACATCACCATAACCTACAGACAATATTTGAGGTCCAAAGATGCCTTGACAAGGTAACAAGTTCTTCACATGAAAAATTATGACAAAACTCATATCACTTGGCATGTAAAAATAATTGCATTGGATACAAGATCACAAATGATATAAAATGATTCAATATCTTTGGCATGCAAATTTTGGCAAGACGATATGGGATAGTAAACAGGTAATGCATAAGTCATTATTGAGTTACATCCATTAAAGTCAATATTCCCATCAAGAACATCAATAGGAAATTTATAATAATTATTACTCAATCTAATTTTTCATTTAATATCAGCATTATCGAAGAAAGATAGAATACATGGTTGAGAATAAATGACGAGTGATGATGCAATTAAACTTGTCAAATTAGAATCCCTCAAAGACGAACGAATGGAATAAGACTCAATGATATCGACAGAATAGTCGTAAGACATGCTACTTATAACTTGTAAGAAAAATTGTTTAATGTATGCAAGAACGTTTCTATTATATACTAGCAGAGAGGACACGTGCAATTGAATATCTCACGGAAGAACAACTTGGACATAGACTCAAAGAACTCCCAATTGATGAGGTCAATAAATAAAGCTCTTGAGATGTTTAAATAATATCCCCTAAACAAGTAACCATCACCATGATAAAGTCTATGTAATCTTGACAATCATTATTCATAATATCCTCAAATAAATCAACAAAATCAAGATAAGATGATGGTGGAACCAATTCAACCACTTCAGACATATTTTGAGGATTTGGTAACTTGTCATGATCAAATATCAAAAAAGGAGAATTAATAAGAGAATCCCAAGTGTCAACAGAAACAATAGGGGCGCTAGGTTTAGGAGATGGACGTTGTAACTCAATGGTTTGTATTGGGTACTTTGACTCCAACGTAGACTCATAAGACCCAAATTCATAATATTTTTCAATCTCTAAAACTTTGAAATAAGCTTCATTTAATGCCTTATGAGTGTATCGCTGAACTACCTCACGGACGCAAAGCCTTAGCCCAAGGACAAATCTACTAATGGCACAAGACTCATTTCAAAAGTTAGACCACTTCTTAAGAGTTTTAAATTGATCAAAATACTTATCAACAGAAGAATCTTCTTATTTAAGATGCATTAACTGAGACCATGCCTTATTTATAAAACTTTTAAGAACAAATCGATCGCTTAAAATTTGTTTCATCAAGGCCCATCAAGTAACAGGTCTATGGTATAATTCGACTGTTTACCAATACTCTCTAGCATAATTAGTCAATTTTGTTTTGACCAGATGAATACATTGGTCATCAGACAGGTCGTTATAATAAAAAATGTAGTCAATATCATCTACTCAATCAAGAAACTCATGAGGATTGATGTGCCGCTAAAATAAAGAGGATCTTTGACATAAGTTAATGAATAGAACGAAGTCATACTTTATTACTCCAATATGATTGGTTTTTAAAATTCACTAGGTATTGGCCGTGCCAATGGCACGAAAGCATAATTTGACTTGTTTAATTAAAGTTTGGAAGAATATGAAAAATAAATTAATTAATTAAAGTTAAAAAACAAAAATATATGTAGTATATATTATTGCATTATTTTAATAAATAATAAAAATTAATTAATTAATTAAAGTTAAAAAAATAAAAATATTACCTTTTTCATTCATTTTTTTATCTAAATAGATAATTTTTACTTAAATAGATATAAATTTTTAATTTTTTAAACGCGATTAATATATTTAAAAATTATAACTTTTAAAAAAATAATTTTTAGTAAAAATAGGAGAAAAAAAGCTTAAAAAATTTTAAGACTAAATTAGGCGATGGGTGTTCATGCTTTGCATGGGCATTCGCTAGTAAATACCTGTGCAAAGCACGGATCACTTATCTTTTCATTTGGTTATAAGATTTTTTTTTTTTAAATTTGTAATTTTTAAGTATACTAACTTTTAATGAATTTTTTAATTTTTTTATGAATGTAATTAACACGTCTAAAATTTAAAGTATATTTTTCATATAAAGTAATTGAAAAAATAACTAAAATGGGGAGGAAAAGAAAAATAATTCATATAAAATAATTTTGTAATCACATTTTAAAAAAAAATTTATAAAAAAAATATGTGAAAAGAAACAAGGTGGAGAGAAAAAAATAATTCTAACCATTAAATAAATTCAATGATTAAAAATATGCCAAATTCAAAGTGAATGTGATGCGGAACAACAATTGAAAGTAAAGGAAGAATAGAGAGAAAGCAAGAGAAAGAAGAAAGTAGAGAAGAAGAGAAGAAGAATTAGAAGAAAAGAGGGGAAAGAAAAACCAGCCACCAATATTATTCCATCAATCCATACCCCTTCTGTTAACCCTAATTAGGGTTTAAATAGAAAACATCATGGGCCTAACACAAAAGGCCTAAAATAAAATAAACCGATACTAAAATAGCCCAAAAACAAATGAGTCCAAATAACCTCTAATAATATAAACTCATTATTAATAAAGTCCAAAACAAATGGGCCCAAATAATAAATAACATAATAATAATAATAATAATAATAATAATAATAATAAAAGAAATAAAAATCTAGATGATGTCCTCATCAACTCTCCCGGACTGAGAAGAACTCGACTCCGTCGAGTTGAAAACTTAGCACTATTGTCATGTCGCATTTTCCACTTGACAAGACATCTTTGGAGTTGGAGGAAAATGAGATCCTCAACATCGAACATAGATAGGCAACGCTGAAGAGGTGGAGGAACTGGAACCGGTATAAAAATATCTCCATAACCTGCAGACAATATTTGAGGCCCAAAGATGCCTCCACAAGATAACAAGTTCTCCACATGCCAAATTACGACGAAACTCATATCACATAGCAAAGTGAAAAAAATTGCATTGGGATTAGGATCACAAAAGATATAGAATGGCTCGATATTTTCGGCATGCAAATTTTGGCAAGACGATATGAGGTAGTAAGTATGCAATGCATAAGTCATCATTAAGTTACATCCATTAAATTCTTTATTCTCATCAATAACATAAGTAGGAAATTTATAATAATTATTACTCAACCCAATTTTCCAATTAATATCAGCATTATCAAAAAAGGGTGGAATACATGGTTGAGAGAAAATGACAAGGGAGGATGCAAATGGACTTGTCAAATTAGAATCTCTTAAAGAAGAATAAGTTGCTGGAAACTCAATGAGATCAATAGAATAGCGGTAAGAGATGCTACGCATAACTTGTAAGAGAAATTGTTCAATATATACAAGAATGCCTCTGTTATACACTAGAAGTGAGGAGGATTCATGCAACTGAGTAATCTCACTGAAGAACAACTTGGACATAGACTCAAAGAACTCCCAACTAATGAAGTCACTAAGTAAAACTCTTAAGATGCTTAAATGATATCTCCTGAAAAAATAACCATCACTAATGATAAAGTCTATGTAATCTTGACGATCATTATTCATGATGTCCTCAAATAAATCAACAAAATCAAGGTAAGATGACGGTGGAACTAATTCAACTACTTTAGACACATTTTGAGGATTTGGTAACTCAATATGATCAAGTGTCAAAAGAGGAGAATTAATAAGAGAATCAGAAGTATCAACAGAAACAGTAGGGGCGCCAGGTTTAGGAGATGGATGTTGTAACTCAATAGTTTGTATAGGGCACTTTGACTCTGACATAGACTCATAAGACTCAGACTTATAATATTTTTCAATTTCTAAAGCTTTGGAATAAGCTTCATTTAACGTCTTATGAGTATATCGCTGAATTACCTCACGGATGCAAGGCCTTAGCCCAAGAACAAATCTACTGATGGCACAAGGCTTATTTTGAAAGTTAGACCACTTCCTAAGAGTTTTAAATTGATCAAAATAGTCATCAATAGAAGAATCCTCCTGTTTAAGACGCATTAACTGAGACCATGCCTTATCTATAAAATTTTTAGGAACAAATTGATCACTCAAAATTTGTTTCATCAAAGCCCATTGAGTAACATGTCTATGGTATAACTCAACTGTTTGCCAATACTCTCTAGCATAATTGGTCAATCTTGTTTTGGCCAGATGAATACATTGGTCATCAGATAGGTCGTGATAGTTAAAAATGTATTCGATATCATCTACCCAGTCAAGAAACTCAGGAGGATCGATAGTGCCACTAAAATAGGGAGGATCTTTGACGTAAGTTTGATGAATAGAATGAAGTCCTACTTTATTATTCCAATATGATTGGTTTTCCAAATTCATTGCAAAAGAGCAGAAGTAATTTTTTTTTTTTTTTTTAATGCTGATATTAAAGAAAATTGAAAAAGAAAGTAATAAAAATATAAAATCCTAATATGCTTAAAATAGGAATAACAAATCTAATAAATGAAACTCAACAAATAATTTAGGCAAGCAATAGGTGAGTGATTTTTTTTTTTTTTTTTTTTTTTTTTTTTTTAAGATGGGCAACAATTAACTAAATTCAAAAGGGAAATAGGAAGTAGAATAAATGAAAAAAATAGGCAAGGTTCAAGTTCAAATTTATGCAATTCATGCTGTCATATGATATAAGTATTTATCATAATTAACAATGAGAGAATTGTATCTAATCCAAACCTTTGCTTCAAACTATATAAAGTGTTCACTTTTGAAACATCCGAATAAGTAGTCGGCTGTCTTGTTGCTTAAAATTTGCCAAAATAGATTGACAGAGTATTCTGGAATTCATCGAAAGTCGCCAGAGGTTCGCCGGAAGTCGCCGGAGGTTCGCCGAAAAAAACTGCCGGAGGTCGTTGGAGGTCACCGGGGTCACTTGGGAGTTCACTAGAGGCAGGTGGTGTTGCTGGACTTCGCCGGAAAAATCGCCGGCCGGTCGCCGGAAAAGTCGCCGGAGGTTGTTGGGGTCACCGATGAGTTCGCCGGAGATAGGTGATTCCGGTGGTGTAGGTCGCCGGAGCTGGATGTAGCCGGAAATACACGAAAGCGTATACGAAGGTCTTGAGAGTAACGACGCGTACGCGTACGCGTACGCGTATGGCGGCGGCGGCGACAGCGGCTAGGGTTTTTTTTTTTCTCACGGCTGAAAACGGTGATTTGATTTTTTTTTTTTTTTTTTTTTGCACTAGGGATTCGCTCTGATACCAAGTTGATGCGGAACAACAATTGAAAGTAAAGGAAGAATAGAGAGAAAGCAAGAGAAAGAAGAAGTAGAGAAGAAGAGAAGAAGAATTAGAAGAAAAGAGGGGAAAGAAAAACCAGCCACCAATATTATTCCATCAATCCATACCCCTTCTGTTAACCCTAATTAGGGTTTAAATAGAAAACATCATGGGCCTAACACAAAAGGCCTAAAATAAAATAAACCGATACTAAAATAGCCCAAAAACAAATGGGTCCAAATAACCTCTAATAATATAAACTCATTATTAATAAAACCCAAAACAAATGGGCCCAAATAATAAATAACATAATAATAATAATAATAATAATAAAAGAAATAAAAATCTAGATGATGTCCTCATCAGAATGTATTTAAAATTAATTATTCTTATTTATTTACTACTTATTTAAAATCTATCAATTGAATGTATCAAAGTGAATGTATCAACGATTTTCGCCTGGCACCCACTCCTTATCTCGGGAAAAAAAAAATACCATTCTACTCAGCATCCGCCTCTCCATATGTCACATACACAACGGTTAAATCAACAAAATAAATCAAAAGAATATTACTTTTAAAAACATTTCTAAAAAAATCTAAAGTGGAAAGGAAAATAAGAAAGTATTTTTTTTATGTAAAGCCACCGAAAAGATAACAAACGGTTGAAATATACTAAATTTAAGAATAAATATGCTAATTATTTAATTTACCTTAAAAAATAACGAAAAAATTTTATTTTTATTTTTTATAGTAAAAATATATATTATTTACTTTTTATAGTAAAAATATATTATTTATTTTTATAGCATTAAATTAATTAAAATTTACTTTTTCAATAAATAGGAGACACCCCCGCCCCATGTCACGTACACAACTATCAAATCAACAAAATAAATCAAAAGAATATTATTTTTAATTTTTAATAATTTAAGTACATTAAAATTAAATTTTAAATATTATTTTTTTAAATAAAAAATCTTAGTTAACTTTGTCTAATATTTATTAAAAAATGGAGAGAAAAATAAGAGTGTATTTTTATATAAAGAGGTCAAAAAAACAACTAAAGTGAAAAGAAAAAAATAATTCAACAGTTAAAAAATTTAATTATTATTTATTTTAAATTTTTTAAAATATATTATTATTTATTATATAATAAATTAATTATTCTAATTTATGTGTACCAATTTATATACCAAATTGAGTTATGCTAGACCGCCCCTTGGGAAAAAAAAAAGGAATGTCAATGGCCCCCAACCCTCCCCCCCTCTCTCTCTCTCGTCTAGACCGCCTCTCGGGAAAGAAAAAAAAAAAGAAAAATGTCAGTGGCCCCCCAACCCTCTCCTATCTCTCTCGTCATTCACCCCCCAACCGTTACTCCCACGCTCTCTCTCTCCCTCAACCGCCCCCTCTCTCCCTCACTCTCTCTCTCTCCCCCCATCAAGTGCCACACACACACATGTCGCATCAAAAGACTGAGCTTCCTTGTAATACAAATGGTAAAAAGACATAAGCAATTTTTTTTTTAATGCTGATATTAAAGAAAACTAAAAAAAGAGTAATAAAAATATAAAATCCTAATATGTTTAAAATAAGAATGACGAATCTAATAAATGGAACTCAACAACTAATTTAGGCAAGCAATTGGTGAGTGATTTTTTTTTTTTAAGGTGGGCAACAATTAACTAAATTTAAAAGGGAACTAGGAACTAGGATAAATGAAACAAATAGGCAAGGTTTAAGTTCAAATTTATGCAATTCACACTGCCATATGATATAAGCATTTATCATAATTAACAATGAGAAAATTATACCTTAATCCAAACCTTTGCTCTAAACTATGTGAAGTGCCCATTTTTGAAACATCCAAACAAGTAGTCAGCTGTCTCGTCGGCTCAAAATATGCAAAAATATGGTCTAAAAAGTTTTGGACAGCTTCTGGATGTTGCCGGAAAGTCACCGAAGTTTTGCCGAAGCACAAGTCCGATCGTCGGAATGTGGCGGTTCCAACGGTGTATTCTGGATTTCATCAGAGTTCGCCGAAAAATCATTGGAGATCGCCGACCGATCACTAGAAAAGTCACCAGAGTACCGGTGAGTTCGCCGGAGATAGGTGGTGTCGTTGGTGGGGTTCGCCGAAATTAAATATTGCTAGAAACGCACAAAAACTTACTCGAATGGCTTGAGGGCGCGTAGGGCAACGACGACTGTTGGTTTTTTTTTTTTAACTAGAATAGTGATAAGAGTTTAAGAAAATTTGTAAGATCGTTTGTTCTGATACTAAAGTTGATGTAGGATTGTAGAGAAGAAGAAAGAATCAAAGAAGAAGAAGGAGGAGGAGGAGGAGGAGAAGGAGGAAGAGGAGGAGAAGGAGAGCAGCAACTGTAGGAGAAGAAACAGCGATCAAGATATTATTCAATTTAATAATGTTCAATTAATCCTAATCAGGGTTTAAATAAAAAAATTCATGAGCCTAACACAAAGACCTAAAATAAAATAAACTTAATACTAAAATAACTCAAAAACAATTGGGTCCAAATAACATCTAATAATATAAACTCATTATTAATAAAGTCCAAAACAAATTGGTCCAAATAATAAACAATAATAATAAAAAGAAATAAATTCGTAAACTGATGTCCTCTTCATTATTGTTCTTATATATTCTTTTTCATAAAAACAAATGTTATCTACAACATTCTCACTTAAATTTCTAAAACCCAATATGCCTGTATAATCTTTAAAACTTCTAAGAAAAGAGGACAAGAAAAAGAAGGAAGGAGGGGCAAAGAACAGCTTCAGAAAATATGATTGAAAAGTTCTTTAGCTGTGTCATTCAAATTGCAAACCATGAATAGAATAGGGTAATTACTTCTCATACAAATCTAGTTCTTTAGCTCTGTCATTCAAATTGCACATACCATGAATAGAATAGAGTAATTACTTCTAATACAAATCTACCAATCACTCACTGCAATGGACCCATTGATCATGTAACTATCAAAAAGAACAATAGCAGAATACATACGTTTAGGAAGCATGAACACTTTTAGGAAATAACAGTGCCCATGTCTCACACAGACACTAATCAAATACTCCCTTGAAGATTGAATACCCATCTAAATGTGTTATATTATTTTTCAACTAGACAATCTTTGAATTCTTGGAAGAGGTGTATTCATTACATATACATAAGAATGTTTTAAATTCAAAGGTGAAAAAAATAAAAAAATAAAAAACTCAAAAGCAAACAATAAATTATAATAATATGGATTGATACCTACTAATCCAATGTTCTTGTTCAGTATTTTATTAGAATTGGCAATCTATAGTCAAAGTAAAGTTCTACTCCATGCAAACTTAGACGTAGACTAAGGTGTCAAAGTTTGAGATTAGAACGCACTATGTTTCAGCCCTCAGAATATATATGAAAACTATTATTATGCGAAAATGGCACTAGAAGCACGCAAGAAGAGCGTTGAAACATCACTCTGATTCGTGGAATAACACAGAGAGGCATGTTTCAGGGTTTATGCCTTGTGAGAAGATTGCAAGAATATTGCAGGTAACTTGCTAGAAGCCCACAAGAATACCTACTCCGACAAGCTCTACCCTGGCAGTTTGCAAAATTGCATTTTGAAACCCTGACTCGTTTAGGCTTTCGTGCCCTTTATATTTTAGGACGTCATTAGGGTTTCCAATGGAGAGAAATAACTTTAGAGATCAAAAAGAATTTAAGTGTTAAAGCTTTCTCTCATCCCTTAGTCACCGAAAAGTTCATTCATTCTGTGCATGTGATTCAATGCAGTTCGAATCTTGAGTAATGTGGATTCAGGGTGTTGCCGAGGATCTGGTGCATCTTCGAGAATTCGCAGAGGTATCTTTCACTTGCAGATTGGTGAATCGAGAGGTCGAACAAAAGGTCAACAACATAGAGTCATGGATTCAGGTCTATTGAGATGTTGTGCTTTATAACCAAGATTGCTCTCTAGTGAAGGATTCCAGATTTTTTCTTGGTTTGGGTTTTCCTTAATAAACTTGTGACTTCCTAGTTACTGCTTTATTATTGTGATTGCAATTAATTGGGTGGATTGTTTGGATTATCTAGAGTACGAAATTTCATTTTTTTATACGTTTAGAAGAACAATTGGATTGGTAGTGGCAAGAACCCAAGATTATCTTATAATTTTACAAGCAAAAAGTATAAAAGATTTTTCTCGCATTCCCAAAAGCACCTCAAGGGATACGAATGCAAGATAGTTGTAACAAAACTAATTGTAAACAAGGTCATCCAGGCAATTTTCATACCAACGACCAAGGAGCTGAGCAACACTACAAAGAAGGAGCTGAGCAACACTGAAAACCTATAATTACACCATGAAAAAAGTAAATCTACAGACCTAACACCCTTATAGCACAGTAAGCCTACGATTATCCTAATAATGTGGAACATCCTTTAACTATTTTAAATATGCATTGTTGACTAAACATAGAACACTCCCCCAGCTGGCAATAAAATGATCTCAGACACAACAAAGGACAAACAATGGTTGTACTAAACTTTTATCACGTATTTTCATCTAAATAAGCGAGAAGATTTCAGGATGACAAGTAACTATGAGCAACTATATAATATCAACAACAAAATAAAAAATAATTCTTATCGTTGTCATCTAGAGAGGCCAAAAAATAAAATAGATAACAAAATCAAAAATAAGAAGAAACAGAGAGAGAGAGAGAGAGAAAGACTCAAATGAAGAAATTGATTCTAGTATTTGTTCACCTACCTTCAACAATTTCAGATTTTGAGCTGTCCTCTCCATTTTCAGCAGCCACAAAATTTTCTATGCTGCTTAGTTTTTGTTGATGAGTTTGCGCATTTTTGGCAGTATGTTCTTGCTCCTTCTTCTCGATGTGAAACTTGACAAGCTTCTCCTCAAACTCCTCAATACAAGACTTTAATTCTAGTTTGGCAAACTTCTTGGCCTAATTTAAAACGATGTGAAAAAGATATTGTCAATATATTAAATTTATACCACTAATTGACAAAATCGCCAAAAACTGTGTATTATGAATTTGCTAATGCAGAAGTAACTAATAATTCAATACCTTGTTAACAATA
Organism: Vitellaria paradoxa; assembly: GCA_019916065.1. Taxonomy (NCBI): domain Eukaryota; kingdom Viridiplantae; phylum Streptophyta; class Magnoliopsida; order Ericales; family Sapotaceae; genus Vitellaria; species Vitellaria paradoxa. The sequence goes on along the minus strand of CM034235.1, from coordinate 15,056,730 downwards.
TTCCTGAAATTATCCATCACAGAATCCTCTGATAGGACATGTTCATATGTTTTAAATGACTCCATCAGCTTCTTCATGCCCTTTTCAGTGAACGTCAACTGAGAGAGGCAATAAGATATATATTCCCATTGCCTACTATCTGAATCAAAAAATAATCCCAAAGGTGTCAAGAACTATTTTTAAGCATCATTATTAGACTCAGAAAAAATATATATAAATTAAACAAACCTCTCTTGGTGTAAAGACAATCTAGAAAAGATGAAAAAGTAAAACAGACACAGAATAAACGTGGATCTTTGGGAAATAAAAGTTAATAATTTTAGTCAAAAAATGAAAGCAGCTTCCTACATCCATGCAAGCTGCTAAATTAAAAGATGTTTTGAAACAATGAGGCGGCAAAACAGTAGAGAACCAGCGGCTGCCCTCGTAAAAATGTGCACAAGCCTCTCTCCCCAATACAAAATTATATGGGAGCCATGTCTTGGAAAAAAATTTATATATATTTTTCAAGAACAAAATGCATCTATGGTCACGAGATTTAGAATCTCAAGGATAAATTTGATTAGGTCATTCCATTTAAATGTGATAGCATTGATGTCAATGGCAACAAAAAGAGGATGTCATGCCATCACATAAAGGTAGAACTACAAGAGTCCACTGTCAAACTTTGTCATATTGTAAAAACCAGAACTCCCAAACACCAATACTTTTCCTTTCGAGAACTAAATGTTGCCAAGTCCATCATTGAATCATACTTTGCAATTCTTGTCAAGTGTGCAAGATACAAAAATGATGCAAATCACAATATTATTTTATTTATTGAGATTTCATTTTAGGTTTTATTTTGAGTAAGATTTTGTTAGAGATCTTAGTAAGATTTTGTTAGAGATCTTACAAGATTTGACTGAGAGAGATTTCTCTTTAATTTGATTTCCTTAGAGATTTGATTTTTGAGTTATTTAGAGTAATGATAGGGTAATAGGGTCTGGTTAGCTTATATAAAGGTTGATGAGGTTAATGATGATAATGGCTGACGTGCCCTTCTTCTTCTCCCTTCTTTCTTCCCTTGCTTGATGCTTCTTCACTCTTTCTTCTCTATGGCTTTAATTCTAATTCCGCCTCAAAAACTGATGGCATATTTATAATAATTCAATCCAGGAGATATATTTATGTAAATAGAAAGCATCCAATGGAGATTATGATAAGGGAAGACAGCTTTCAATCCCAAACACATTCATAGTGTGCATAGATGACTAGCATGAATGGGTGCATGTGCATGTGACCTAATATGAGGACCAATTGTAATTTGATCGTGCCTCACCTGCTTATCTGAATAATGCATATCAAAAATTTGAGGTTTAACTTCCACAAAGCAGTCAAAAAGCATTGCTTAAACATCTGTAACCTAGACCATCTTATACTATTCTCCCAATTTGTGACATCACACTCGATCACAATAGATTTACTTCAAGTACATATAGAAGTTCAATAAAAAGCATAACTGTTGACGTTTTGATTTTATTTGGTTAAAACTTAGACCAACTACCAAGTCATATGCTAAAATTTGACACAATAGAAAGGGTATCAGACTAGATTTTAACTTATAAATAGGCATACCTGTAACCCCACTAAATCTATTGCATAGCTTCTCAACAAGAGCTTCCATTTGTTTGTCCTTGAAAAGATTTAAAAGAAATTATGTAAATTTATTATAAAAAAAAAAAAAAAATTGTCACTAAAACTAAGTTAAACACACATACCTTTTTGATGGAACCAATTAAAAACTGCATGATGTTGCAGAAAGATTCTCTCTTCAAGTTCTCTATGGATAATCTTCCAAGAATATCCGGTAGTAGGTTATATATTGGATTATTTCCTGTAGGCATGCAACATCTTAAAATCCATTTCATGCTCAGAATTACAAACACAAAACACATGTTAATCTTTAGTACAGACTTTGCAAGAGGCCACCATTCACCTTTCTTAGATAACTCGTGAAAGAAAAGTTTGACAAGATTTGAAATCCTTTCATCTTCATCTTCTAAGCACATTGCCATTTCATTAATGTAACCTTTTACCTATTTAGCAATGGTAATCATCAGACCTAAAATGATCAACAATGAAAAAACCTAAAGAACAAAGAGTCATTAGCGAGCCTTCCAAACCTTCATCATGTCATTTAAAATGAGATGAGAAAGAACCAAGACAGCATTCTTCCTAACGGAAACTGAAGTGTCCCGTAGCCGCGAATATATATTCTCGGTCCATGGTTCCAACAAATTAGGAAATCGAACTGCCAGATCTCCAAGAGCAATAGTGCAATTGGAACGAACAGTTTCCGATGGTGCACTTTCCACAACAGTGAAGAGAAGCTGGAGGTTTGCATTGCTAGAAACCAATACAAAGGTAGATGTCACTTTTGGTTACACAAAGACACAAGCACATACGCCCACACATACACACACAAACACATATATATAGAGAGAGTGATCTTACCAAAAATCTGCATCAATAACCATAAATCGACATAAAGCAAGCATTCCAGATGCCTGTAATTCAGGATACTAGAGAAAATACAGGAAACACATTAGTTTGTTAAACAAATTTTGGACAAAATATAAATATAGTAATCAGATAAATAGTAAAATGGTATGGAGGAACTTTGAAAAAATATCCAATTTGCTTACAAAAATTAAAATGAATGTTTTCCTTTTTGTAATAATGACAACTGAAATCAATACATCTTGCACTCTGCATTCCTTCAATTCGTTTAGTGACTCGATAACAGTGAATGCATCTTTCGACCATTCAAATCTTTTGAGAACAATAAGCAATGACGTCATTTACATTGGCAATCAAAATCTCCTTTATGTATATAATGACCATATAGAAGGAATTGAACCAATCACCTTCTGCATCAAACTAAAATTTCTACAAAGTTTTGACAGGAACGGTGCACAATGTCCAATCAAGTTCTTCTCAGTATAACCCCCAGAAATAATTTCTTTCTCAGCTCTTTCTGAAAGGGTATCAAGTACGGCATCTTCAGAGGCGGCAACGCCTAACTCTGCATTAATTCCATTGTCCTTCAAAACCGTAAGGAAGCAATACATTAGAGAAAAAATTTATATCAAGGTAAAAAATTATTTAAAAAAATAACAAATAACAAATAGCAGTGCTATATGTTCGTGGATAAAGTAACACTGAAAGCATATATACCTCTGCTGTACAATTACTATGATCTTTCTGGCTATGAGCATTCAGTTTTTCTTTCTTTGATTTCTCTCTTTGGATCTTCCGCACACAAGATTCAATATATACCAATTGGTTCATGGCAACTTGGCTCACAACAAAAAAATATCTACTAAGTTTTGTAACTTGAATTGTGGTAAGAACATTGGTATTACCACTATTAATGACATTTTGCAACTCGTCTACTTCAGAACATTTGAATACAGAATTAAGAGATTTCATCACCAGATCAGCAGCTAAGGTTTCAGGAGTCGGATGAATTGCATATATAGCAGCTATTGCTTTATCAGCAGCGGCATACCATATGTTTTCTGGAAGCCAGAAGCCGATGAGTAAACTTTCTAAAATACTAAATACTCGGCTGCCACTAATGGACAACAATTTTTTCTTGTCCTCCTCAGACAATCTCTGAAGAGCAAGGCATGCTGTTCTAGCAAGCAAAGGTTCCACTTTTGCCCAACGACCAAAACCAATATCAACAATGTCTTGTAAGTGGGAACCAAGAATCCCAGTAGAAGATTTTGCTGCCATGCACAAAACAGACAAGGCTCCCCGGCTTTGCTCAGCAGTGGTTCCACTAATGTTAAAGCAAAAGAAATCCCAGAATGCTGATATCTGCAAAAACAAAAAAAATATGACAAAGGATTTTACTCATCACAACAAAGGGAAAAAGAAAAGGAAAGAAAGAGAAAGACTATAATATAAATTATGATTCAGACTTATAAAAAATGATAAGCAGATCCATTCTGATCAGAGGCCGCAAATGTTCTCAAAACAAAAGTTACCCAATCCTTAACTGTTGCTCTCACACTAGCACCACAAAGACAGTTATTGATTTCAAGCCTATCTTCAGAGACATCATGCAATCAAGTTTCATCTAAAATTCATATTTATTTTTATTTCTGCAGTAGTGTGATGACGATGGTGTGTGCTGTCCCAAGTTGGACTTTCACACAAGGGATCTTATCAATATAAATAGGAATGAGGAACCCAATTGACAAGTACTTGTGTAGCCCTTCTGTGTGAATCCATGTGGTTGTTAACTTAATACCATTAGAGTTGACCTACGTACAGTAACATGTAAGGTCAAGGGCACTACAATGAGGGCTTTGCTTATGGAGCAAATAAGCCTACTTGTGGGGCCATGATCTAGCAAGAAACAATTCTAGATTGATTGTGGTCCCTCACGAAGATGTGAGGGTATAAATGAGGTCATGAGACTCGCGATGACCCCAACCGCATTGAGGTGCTGTTCCAAATTGGAAATTTGTGAAGGATTTTGAACATATAAATAGGAACAAGAAACCTAATTAGCAACTCCTTGGCTAACTACTTCAGATGAGTTCCCTGGTTGCCACTTCATCTAAAACCCATATGAACCTTTAGCTTTAGGTTTCAACATGGTAGACTTCATCATGAGTTCTCTCTATTTTATTTGTCCATGTCATTGTTAAAATATCAAACAGTACTGTTGTATACCCTAAAAAGCACTGATATAGATAGAGGGCACATGCATCAATGCATTGATGCAACAATTTTCAAATTTTTAGGACAACAGGACAGGGAAATATTTTTAGTTTTATATGTATATATGAATATAATATTTATCTTTTTCCAGCTTTAAATACACAAACAGACACAAACAGAATTGGAATGAAAAAAAAAATCATAATTGAGATTGCAAGAGCAAAGTATATCTGTATATGTTATTGATTTACTTGCCAAAAAATGAATGTGTTATTCATATTGAGTAAAAAACATTCCATTTTTTAGAGCATCTATGACTATGTAATATTGGGGCAATTGGTATATGTACTAACTACCAAAGACATGGGATCCAATTCAATCTTCATCCAGAATGAAGGGGTTTGCCGATTGCTTGCCCCCTGTTCTGTAATTTATCATAACTGGGTCCCAACAAAGACACAGAAGATAAAAAAAAAATAAGTTTCAATAGACGTAAGCAGTATCTACGGTTGCAAACAATCCAAACCTTTACAAATAGCTCAAGTTCAGCACTTTTGGGGCTCATTGAGACGCATGCAGTACAGACTACAGAGAAGAATTGAACTAGAGCTTGAGCTTAGCATACAAATTCATCACTTAAATTAGCTCTTGGACCTTTCATGGCTCAACTTGCACGGTTACTGACAATGTCACCTGCTTTAGTAATAGGAAGGTTCAAGTGCTTCAGAGGTTGACATCCAATTGATCCGAACCAAAGTGTCTAGAGACTAAAATACTTTCTAATGATAAAAACGATCTGTTTCAAAAGCTCAGGTTATATGTATAATACATTTATCACTTACTTCCTTCCAAACCAAAGGAAAATTTATGTCATCTTCGTATAAAAAATTTTAATCCCTGCCTTCCCTTATTCATGAGTCAAAGAAAGATGAAAGGATTTCAATATGGTTTATTTTCCCTTTAAATTTGATTCCATAGATCATGTTTTGTTCTTCTTTCTTCTATTCTCATAAATTGCATCAAAATTTTCCTTTCCTATACCCTTCTTCCTCAGTTGATTTGAACCAAGATCTGGGATTCATCCTCTTCTATTTTTTACATGGAAATTTTCAACTCAGTCAAGCTCCAATCAACTCAGGCTCAACCTAACTGACTTAAGCAGAGCTCAAACAGCTCAATAATTGGTTCGACTCAATTCAGATTATTTGCAATAGTAGTATTAGAAGATATTCGTATTATTAGTATTATTAGGCGAATATTGAGTTTTCCTTTTTTTTGTGTTGACAGCCGTAATTGGTTGTATTTCCTTTTCCCTTAAATTTATTTCCTTCTAAGATTGTAACACTTAATTATAAATAAGAATGCTTGGAGAGGGGAGAAATATACTCCTCAATTCTTTTATTGAGATTCTAACATGGTATCAGAGTAGAGAAAATAAAAACAAAAAAAAGAGAGAGTTACAGAAAAAGAAGAGAGAGAAAGAGCCAAAGCACTGCTGTCTGCCGCCGGTGAACTCTCCGACGACCGACGTCACCGGCCGACCATACCTTCGAGCTCGCCAGTGGCCGGCGAGCAAAACCCTAGAAGGCCGGTTGCCTGACAAAGCCGCGGTTGGGCTCACGCGCCGCCGGAGACACTGCGTCAACCCTCACACGCCGGCGCGTGTCCCACCGGTTGACTTCCGGCTTCTTCGACGGTGGTCGCCCGGCTTCCGCGGATGTGATGGTGGTGTGATTGCTCGGTAATATCCTCACCTGATGGCCCCGTTTGTTTCGTCCGAAGACTGGTCCTTCGCCCGCTGCTCGTCTTTCGCCTGCTGTTCTTCTCGCTGACTCTTTCTGGTTCGTTGTTTCACTGGATGTTCCCTTTAATTGGTAGATGATTTTTAGTTTCTTTGCTGGTTGATGGAATGCCGATTGCCCGCTGTTCGTCCTTCGACTGCTGTTCTTCTCGCTGATCATTCTATGGTTCGTTGTTTCGCTGGATGTTCCCTTTAATTGGTAGATGATTTTTGGTTTCTTTGCTGGTTGATGAATTGCCGATTTTACTGTTGGTTTGCTGCCCTGGTTGGTTTCCTTTAATTTAGCGAAAGTGGATTCCTGTTTTTTTTTTTTTTTAGCTGCGTGCCTTTGCTGGTTCTCCTTAATTGGTGGGTGTTATGGCAAAATCAGAAGATCAAATCTTCAATCAAACTGTTTTTCTCAAAGCCGATGATGTTCCTCGCTCTATTACACCCAAGAAATTAAATGGGGACAATTATTTGGGTTGGTCACATGCAGTTAAAACCTTTCTCCGGGGTAAGAACAAACTGAAATATCTTACTGATGACGCACCTCCCTCGACTAATCCTACATATAATATTTGGATGAGTGAAGATGCAATCGTCATGGGACTCCTATGGCATAGTTTAGAGGACTCTGTTGCCACTACGGTTGAATTTTGTGATTCCTCTAAACGAATATGGGAATGCCTTGCTGAATCCTACTCTCAAAAGAGCAATGTTTCTCGGGTTTATGAGTTATACGAGCAGATGTTCTCAGCTAAACAAGGTGACAGATCTCTATTTGAATATTATAGTCATTTAAAAAGTTTATGGGAACAATTGTTGCAATATCGTCCCTTTAGTACAGACTTACTGCAGCAGAAGAAATATTAGGAGGAGTTTATGATAGCTAACTTTTTATCTGGCCTCAATCCTGACCTCCGAGGATTCAAGGATCAGATTTTAGCAAGTGAGACATTGCCCACTGCAGCTAGTGCTTACTCCCGTATCCAGCGATCCTCATTGGGAAATCGTTCCACCAATCCTGAGAATACAACTTTACCTGTAGATTCTTCTGCTTTAGTTAGCCAGCACAGTCGTGGGGGGGTCTTCTCGTGGCCCCCGTGGTGGACGGAACAATCGTGGTGGGTCTAGAGGTGGAGGACGATCTTCTGGAAATAAGGGTGAACGCAAGTGTACTTTTTGTGGTGGAACAAACCATACAGAACCCTATTGTTGGAAGAAGTATGGTAAACCAGAGCAGGCACATCACGTCAATGATCATGGTTCTACACAGCCTTCAGTGCCTCCAACTAGTATTCCCACGTCTGATTCTCAGGAGACATATACTCTGAGTTCCTCTCAGCTCAAAGAGCTCATCCAGTCGTTACGTGTTTCTACTCCCTCTACCTCCACTGCTATTTTGGCAAACTCAGGTAACCCTGCTCTTGTGGCCTCTACCTCTTTCCCCTGGATTATTGATTCAGGAGCCAGTTCACATATGTCTGGTAATTCTTCTTTATTCTCTGATCTTCATCCTCTTAATCATAATATAATGTTAGCCGATGGATCATCTCGTCCTGTGTCTGGCAGAGGGACTCTCCGTCCCTTTTCATCACTTAATTTAGAGTCTAGCCTTTATGTTCCTCAATTCCCTTTTAATTTACTTTCTATAAGTCAATTAACTAAACTATTAAATTGTTCAATAACTTTTTTTTCAAATTCTTGTGTCTTTCAGGATCTCAAAACGAAGAAGACGATTGGTTCGGGGCATGAGAAGGATGGACTTTACTATCTTGATCGTGATTCCTCTCCAGCACATTCACCTTCTATTGCTCTCCGCACTTCTGTCTCTCCCCTTCAGTGGCATCATCGTCTAGGTCATCCGTCTTTGGCACGATTAAAACTCATTGTGCCAAATTTGAGTCATGTGTCTGTTTTAAACTGTGAGGCTTGTCAATTTGGCAAACATCACCGTAGTACCTTTTCTAGTCGTAGTAATAATCGTGAGTCTGAGTCATTTGCTGTCATTCATACTGATGTTTGGGGACCTTCCCGAGTTAAGAGTATTAATGGATTCTTTTATTTCGTTCTTTTTATTGATAATTTTTCTCGTATGACTTGGCTTCTTTTAATGAAACAAAGAACTGATTTACTTTCTATTATTTCTCGTTTCTATAATGAAATTTTCACTCAATTTGATAAGAAAATCAAAATCTTTAGATCTGATAATGCCTTGAAATATGTTCAATCTGTCATCAATCAATTTTGTTTTGAAAAGGGAATTATTCATCAAACAACATGTCCTCACACCTCTCAACAAAACGGTGTTGCTGAGCGTAAACACCGTCATGTGTTAGATGTTGCTCGCACCTTAATGTTTCAGATGAATGTCCCCAAAATTTTCTGGGCCGACGCTGTTCTTACCGCATGTTACCTGATTAACAGAGTACCTACACCTGTCCTGTCTAACCAATCTCCTTTTTCAATTCTCTATCCCAATAGGTCTCCCTTTTCGTTTCCCCCTCGTGTTTTTGGTTGTACTGCCTTTGTCCATATCCTTGATCCTGGACTTGATAAACTATCTCCTCGTTCTCGTAAGTGTATCTTTTTGGGGGTACTCTCGCACACAAAAAGGCTATCGCTGCTATCATCCTGATTCTCGCCGTTCTTTTGTCAGTGCTGATGTCACCTTCTTTGAATCCATAGCTTTCTTCTCTTCTAATGGTGATACTTTGTCCTCTGACCTTATTTCTCGTGAGGGGGCGTCAACTCCTACTCTTCCTGCTCCCATCTCTTCCATATATGTCCCTTTGCCTCCACCATCATCCCTTGAGTCCACCCCTACATCCACCCCACATCCCCCGGAGACCTCTCCTGTGACTCCTATTATTCCCTCTATTCCTCCTTTACCACAGGTGTATCAGCGCGATCGTGATAGGAGGGTGATCTTTCCATCTCCGGCTGAGTCTGCTTCTTCGTCTGAGGATCCTGCTTCCCCGTCTGATCTGCCAATTGCATTACGGAAAGGTACACGAACTTGCACTCGCCATCCTCTTGCTAATCATGTGTCATATCATCGTATTTCACCATCTCTTTTCTCGTTTGTTTGTGCCTTGTCGTCTGTGTCTGTTCCATCATCCTATATGCAGGCATTATCCATTCCGGGGTGGAAACATGCTATGGATGACGAGATGAATGCTCTTCATTTGAACCAGACGTGAGAACTCACTTCTCTGCCTCCTGGTAAGAAGACTGTTGGCTGTCGTTGGGTTTACACGGTTAAGTATCTTCCCGATGGATCTGTTGAACGCCTTAAGGCTCGATTGGTAGCCAAAGGGTAAACTCAAACTTATGGTGTGGACTATACTGAGACATTTTCTCCTGTGGCTCGCCTGAACTCTGTTCGCATCCTCCTTGCAGTAGCAGTTAGTCGTCGTTGGCCGTTGCATCAGCTTGACATTAAAAATGCCTTTCTTCATGGTCAGCTTCAGGAAGAGGTCTATATGGATCAACCCCCTGGTTATTCCACTCCAGGTAATGAGCATTTGGTATGTCGCTTGCGACGTGCTCTTTATGGGTTGAAACAATCTCCTAGAGCATGGTTTGATCGTTTTAGCTCTGTTCTTATTGAAGTTGGCTTCTCCCGTTCTTCTGCTGATCATTCTGTCTTTACTCGTCATACTTCTTCTGGCACTATCATTGTGATTGTATATGTTGATGATATTATTCTCTCTGGCGATGATGCATCTGGTATTATGGCTTTAAAACAACATCTCGCTACTCAGTTTCATACAAAGGATCTTGGAGGACTTCGATATTTTTTGGGTCTGGAAATTTCTCGTTCTGCTCAGGGGATTTCTCTTTGTCAACGCAAGTATGTCCTCGACTTACTCTCTGAGACTGGTTTATTGGGTGCTCGTCCTGCAGAAACCCCTACGGATTCTTCTACTATATTGGATACAACTTCTGGTGAATCTTTTTTTGACGTCAGTCGTTATCGTCGTTTGGTGGGTAAGCTTATTTATCTTACAGTCACTCGTCCTGATATCACTTATGCTGTGGGGGTTGTCAGCCAATTTATGCATGCTCCTCGTACTCCTCACTTTGAAGCTGTTTGTCGCATCTTGCGCTACCTAAAACAATCCCCTGGTCGTGGCCTTCTTTATCGCCCATCTTCCTCACTCGCTGTCACTGGTTATAGTGATGCTGATTGGGCTGGGAGTCGTACTGATCGTCGTTCGACATCTGGCTATTGCACCTTTGTTGGGGACAATTTAGTTATTTGGCGTAGTAAGAAGCAGCATGTTGTTGCTCGTTCAAGTGCCGAAGCTGAATATCGTGCTATGGCCCATACTGCTTCTGAAATGCTTTGGGTCCGCTCTCTTCTATGTGACTTTGGGATTGATGTTCCTTTGCCTATGCCTATGCATTGTGATAATCAGGCTGCCATCTTCATTGCCAACAATCCCGTATTTCATGAACGCACTAAACATATCGAAGTTGATTGTCACTTCATTCGTGACTTATTACTGCGCCGTCAACTGAGTACTCCTTTTGTTCGATCGTCATCACAACTGGCTGATCTTCTCACTAAGCCGCTTCCTCGTCCTGCCTTTCAATCTCTATCTTCCAAGCTGGGCATTTTTGACATGTATGCTCCAGCTTGAGGGGGCGTATTAGAAGATATTCGTATTATTAGTATTATTAGGCGAATATTGAGTTTTCCTTTTTTTTGTGTTGATAGCCGTAATTGGTTGTATTTCCTTTTCCCTTAAATTTATTTCCTTCTAAGATTGTAACACTTAATTATAAATAAGAATGCTTGGAGAGGGGAGAAATATACTCCTCAATTCTTTTATTGAGATTCTAACAAGTAGGTTTATCTTGGTTAAACCTTTCAGGAAAAAAAAATATCTTGGTTAAGCCCCAAGCATGCATGAATAGTGGAGTAAAAATTTAGTTCTTTGTGCACCCAAGATCTAAACTTGCTTTTCACCTAACTTATGAGTTCAAGTAGAATATTGAAAAATGAGGAAAGGTGCATACCGTGCTTGTAGTTATATCACCTTTGCATACCAAAGCACCAACTATGAACTCCAGAGCTGCAAGATCTCCAATGTTTGAGTCTACAGCAAGATCAATAAGATTTTTAGCAGTTTCCATAGGGTTCTTCCTTATATATATTGTAATGAATGCATTCTCCACAGCTTCATAAATGGATTTGTCCTGTGAAAATACCTATATGCAGCCAGCAAAGAAGCACAATACATTATTCACATGAAATATCTAACAATCAAGAGAATAAGCAAATAACTGAAGAAAAACCAATGTCATTTTCATACTGTAAAGTTGGATTATGGCTGAACTCCCAATGCATGATCAAAACTGAAGCCTTACCAGTGGCAAAATCTTGCGAAGGCAGGCTTCTGAGCCATCAATTTGAAATTGCTTGCACCTCATTAATAATAGAATTGTGTTTTCTACATCAGTTGCAGAAGATGAAGCCATCAATTGAACAAGGGTTGGCATTGTCGCAGATATACACTTCGAAAATCTCAAGCCTGCCTCTAGTGATGCAACCAAGGTCCTGGTTTGCTCCAAATTCCCAAGATCTGGCACCGAACTATCCTTCTGGCTAAGGTCATCTTCTATATGAGGCAAGCAACTATCAGTTAAACTCTCCTGCTGCTCTTTAGACGCCACTTTAGCGTCTCCATTAGCAACCTCACCTTCTCCATTGCAAGTATTACTCTCTAATGATATTCCATCCAATACAGTCTCCAAAGCAGCATCTGGTTCAAGCTCATTTAACTTCTTCTTATACTGCTCCAAGGTTGCTTCAAAAGAAGCTATTCGAAGTTGTGGACCGAAAGGATTATGCTGCAACATCATTATAAGTAGATTTAGTGCAGATTTTCTAACAATTGCAGTCTTGTCCTCCAACCTTCCAGCAGCTACTGCTGCAACCTCATTCCACAAGCCAATGGATATGGAATGTTCTTCACATAATTCAGCCCAAACTTGAAGAACCCGACTCCTAGTGTAAGCCGAAACATCTCGGCACCGTTCCACCAAGATATCCAACATTGCTTGCTTAGTTCGAAGGCGAATGGATTTGGAGCTCACTTCGCCCTCAACATCCTTAAATGCCTTCATAACCAACTTCCCCAGCACCCCAACAAGAGCATTCCTTATCTTATAAGATTCTCCACCGAAGTGTGGGACCAAAACGCCGATATTAGTTGAAATCAACTTTGGCATCCTGTCAGCAAGCTCCACTAGAAAACGTCCAATATTTTCAGCTCCGACTGTGTCCTTCACATAGTCTTTTGCGTTAGCCTTTCCAATCTCTCTAACAAGGGAGATGGCCAAGCTACCATCAGCATACTTTTTCTCAGCTCCAACAGCCGCATCGGCCAAGTGGGTGATCACAAAGTCAAATTTGTGAATGAGGTGCAAAATTGAAGCGCATGATTGTTCTGTGTAGTGGTATTTGGTGGCACAGGTCCCAATTATACGACATAAAGCATCTTTTGCTTCCGAGTCCTTTAAAAGTGTCACATTCTCAAACAGAGAGAATGCATTTCTACAATAACCCAATCACCAAAGTTGAATTAAACTTTAATGAAAAAGAAACATATAAAATATATAATCCAAAACTAATGGAAATAAATTATTCAACTCACTTCACAATGAAAGACAAATAATTTTCATCTGGATCTGATGATCCAAACAGCAAGAATAAGTTGATCTCTAATGAATTAGCAATCAAGTTCAGTATCCGACCCCTCTGTGGTTCCCAATTCCATGAATTTGTGGGCTGTTTCTTCCGACTACTTGCCACCACCTAAAATAATAAACCAATCACCTACTATCACTAAAAATTCAGCCACAGCAGCAGCAAAATCAAACCTCGTGTAGACATGAAGAACTCAGGATTACCCAGCAACCACTTAAAAAAAAATAATAATAAATAAATCACCATTGGCAAGCGCATTAGCAAGTGGATACGCACATAGAATAGAGAGAGAGAGAGAGAGAGAGAGAGAGAGAGATTACCTTGGAACTGTTGTTGGAACTAATATTAGATTCCTGAATGAGGACAATATGGATGAGGAAAAATGTGTAAATCTTGAATGCATTACGATGTGAAGCGACCCGATCAAGTACAGAAGCCCCGTCGTCGTCCGGAGCTTGACACGCCCTGGAAAGCGAGTCCACATTTGGAAGCAGAACACTGAGGTTGGACCGAAGACTGTCAACGAGATTGAACTTACAAGCCGAAGTGAGACTCGCAAAGCCCTTAATCAGCGAGTAAACGCGATCAAACACGTCTTGCTCTTCTATGCAGAAGATCTCTTTGTCCGAGAGATCGAACGACACACCTGTTTGGATTGAAATAATAAAGGCGTGGTGAGAAATTTGGATATTTTGGGAACTTTGGGAAGTTTGCGAGTGGCAAAACTGACCTTTGACGAATTCTTCGAGTTCTGAGGGGCGGAGGGACTCGACGGCGGTAGTGTTCTGCGCGGAGAGACGGCCGTCGTCGTAGTCTTCTTCGAGCGCGTGGAGATTTGGGGGGAAGATGAACTGTGGAGCCATGAAGAGAGAGGAAGTAAAAAAAAATTAGAGAGACAAACAGAAGCAGAGAAGGGAGGAGTTTCCGTGCTTTGGTTTCAGAGGGAGGGAGGGAGGGAATTCGAATTCGAAATCCAAACGACAGTAAGGCTGCGTTTGATTAAAAAAAATACTAGTGGCTTTTTTTTTTTTTTTTCCTTTTGTAGTTTCTTTTCGTTTTATATAATTTTTTTCACTAAAATTTATTTTTTTCTTAAAACTATAACTTTTAAGTGTGTTACTCGCATTCAAAACAAAAAAATCAAAAAATTTACATCTATTTAAATAAAAAGTAACAAAAAAATTTTGATTTTTTTATTTTTTGTAATGCTTATTCAAACGGACATGATTTTTTTAATTTCTTTTTTGAATGAGATTAACAATTTTAAAAGTTATAACTTTTTAATAATGCTTAGCATTAAACAAGAACGTACTGTATTCAAGGCTCAATTAAATATCATATGATTTACATAATTTTTACCTTAACATGTTCTACACATGTATATGTAAAAACCTAAGCAAAAAGAGGTAAAATAACTCAAGCAGAAAAATCTAAAGGTAGTCGCAGCCTGCTTGCGTGCAGCTCATCCTATCAAGCTACCCGCTTTTGGATCCCAACAGTAGGGGTCATAGGCAACTTGTACCCTCGGGCCTCGACTGATTTGAGTTCTAAAGTCTATGTATCGTCTTCCTCGACCATTCTCGACCAAATCCAACCAACTTGGGTCAAATATTCATCAATACAAATATGTATATGTATCAAAATATCACCACAATAAATTTTATAAATTTTATTTCAGTTATGTCTCAATAAAAGGCCATAATCTGGCATATATGTGCATATATATACACATTTATGTACATATGTACTCAAATCTCCAAAACTCAACAATAATTAATAAATAATATGTCAAAATCTTTCTAACAACAATTATAACACAAATCTCAATCCCACCTATCTCAAATTTGAAGAGAAAATAAGAAATGAGAAGATTTGGATTTTGGCTCAAGAACTTTTGATGTCAATTCCTCCCACTTTGAGCAGAACCCGAAAAACAGACATCGTTGTGATGTTCATGGCGACGAATATTACCTTGATCTGTCAGTCTTCCTCACTAAACCCTTCTCTCTCTCTACTGCATAAGTAGAAAAGAAAATAAAAATAAGAAAGAAAAGTAGAAAGAAGAAAGAAAGAAAAAGAAAGCTAGGCCTTTGGCTCAGTTTTCTAACCCAATATCACTATGGGCTAAACCCAGTCCAAAAAAGTTAAAATAAACCTAGCTAAATAGATCAAATCTCAGTCTAAATATTTTATCGACCAAAAATAACACATAAATGACTAAAAATAAATATTAGGTGTTGCATAAAATATTATTTAAAATTATAAAAAATTCAAAAGATCGTAGTTAAACAAAAATATTTAAAAAGACAAAGTACAAAAACCACTTCTATATTTTATCCTTAGTTTCACTTTGGTCCCACTAGTTTCAATTGTGATGTTAAATTCTCACACTTTCATTCAGGTAGCAATGTAGTTCTTCCATATACTGCCCGTTAATTGCAATCGATAGGACAAGAGTAAAACCGTCATCTCGCTAATTTTTTTTTCTATAATTTCTTTCACTGTTCTTCATTTCCTAACAACGCTATTGGACCCAAGCTCGCCGGCTTCTCTCCTTCAATCTTATAAGGTTGGATTTAATTTTCTAGTGACATAGTACCCTCATGGCTGCTGCTGAAGTATTCCTAGATTCGTCGCCTAACATTTTGAATGATGTGGATGTAACTTCTGACTATTTTTTGACCGTTTTCGATCATCCCATAGTAAGTCCAGCACCCTCTTATGTGAATATTGGTTTTGGCTGTCTCTTTTCCTTCTCTAACTGTAACTTAAGCGAACCTTAACACCATTCGTGTCACTGGTAAAGAAACTAGGGATCCTCTTGGAATGGTTCATACCCATTCGAATCAAGATGAAATTCATTTCATTTTGCTGATTTCAAACAAATTTTTTCAATGATTTATGCTAAAGTCGAAAAAATGCTCCCTATTTTTGTTCAATTGGTATTAAAAAATAATATCTAATTTGCTGGTGTTATTCCAGTGAATTCCTGAGTGGATTTAGCTCCCAAAAACTCTCCAACCGGCCTCTAAAGCTTCGACCTTTTTCCTCACTTTTTTTGGCAGTTTTGACAACTTTAGCGAGCTTTGCTTAAGCAATTGGTCCAACTTTCGGTGCCGATGCTGCCATAGCATCTATCCAACAGTTTCATAGTTTTTCAGCTGCCATCCTATTTCCCTCAAACCTTAATTCTATGGGGAAATGATGATTTTACCTTTATCTCAATGATTGCAATTAACAGGCAGTAGTCAAAATGATTACATTGGTTTTTGATCGAAAATGTGGAGATTTGACAGTTATAATTGAAACTAGTAGGACCAAAGTGAAACTCAGGGTAAAGTGTAGAAGTGATTTTTGTACTTTACCTATTTAAAATTAATAATTATATCCAAACAAATAAATTTAAAATTATAAAATAAATTTGTACATATTTAAATAAATATGTTTAAATAAATCCATACAATTTATATTTAATAAAATCATGAAATCATTAGTTATTGTCTAGAGTCAAATTTCTAAAAGTATCATTAAAAATTTAATTTTAATATTACTACTTTCCAAATTAAACATAATATTATTTAATAAATTACAAATGCATTCTAGACATTTTTTAATAATAATTAATTTTTTTATTTCAATCGATAGCAAACATTTTATACTAAAAAAATTGACTAAGATTAACTTTTTTATAATTTACAAAATGCTCCAATTAAAATTTTTTCCAATTAGCTTAAACACTAAACTTATTTTGAGCTAACTTTTTTGCTTAAAAATTAGTACCAAATAAGCTTTTAGTATAAATAGATTAATGAGAAAATGAGGATGTTTGGAGTGAAAAAAAGTTATAGTATAAATTAATAAAAGTTGTAATCTCATAATTTATACAATGAATAAAAAATTTAAATTTTACAAAAATTTGTAAAGATTTATTTTCTATTGTAAAACTCTAAACAGCCCCAATAATATTTTGAAGTTAGAGCATCAACAATAACTTCCCTTGTAAATTCTCTAAAATAATCTAAAAAATATTATTTCAATCTTATAGTTAACTTTACAACACCTTTCGTAAACTGTTTTCTACTACATTTAAATATTTATTTTCAAATATTTTTTTATTAATAAAATAAAAGATACATAATATGTAGAATATTTAATAAATAAAATAAAAAACGATATTTGGCATTAAAAGAATTTTAAATAACAATTGTAGTCCATTTAGATGGAGTGAAATGAGATAAAAATAAGAGAAAAGAAAAATTTGTAATCACTTGTTTTGCGAGTTTTTGTAAGAAAGAAAAATGAGTGTTAAAATTTAAAAAATTTAATCCTCTCAAAAGTGGACGGAAATAAAGAGAAAAAAAAGTGAATTAATGAAACTTTAAAAATAATATATTTTCTCATAAAATAAAGAACAATAAATACAAAATTACAAATAGAATTTTAACAATTTCATCCTTAAAAAATGAGCGAAAATGGAGACAAGAGAAAGGTAAATTAATGAAACTATAAAAATTACATATTTACCAATAAAATAAAGAATAAGAAAAATAAAATTACAAATATATTCTAGTGCTAAATAAAGTGGCAATCCTCCAATTCTTCAAAGAATTTATGGTAAAATAACAATATATTTTATTTTCTTTCTATTTATTCTCAACTCACAAAATAAAGAGAAAAAAAAGTTATTACTATTTATTTCTTAAACTCATAAACAAATAAAAATAAGATATTATTATTTTTTATTTTCTTTCTTAATTTTTTTTCCTTTTCTTTTCTAAACTCACAAACGGAGCTTTACTGGGCATGGTAGCTATTCCTCAAAATAGGAGTCCCCGGAATTTGATAGAATAAAAAAAAAAAAGAAAAAGATAGAAATCCTATTTTCCTACTCTTACCCCCCAAGAAAAGGATTTCGTGTGATTAGATGACGCCCATGGTAATCAACTAGCCAATTTAGGTTTTATTTTATTTTTTTCTCAATTTTTTTATCCCCCCTCAAAAAAAAAAAAAAAAAACAGTTAAGCTACTATTTTTATTGAAATATTAATTTTAAAATATTTTTTTATTATTAAAATAAATAAAAATATTTAGGACCTTTTAGTAACGTTACATTTTTCTGTTTACATTTATATATTTATATATTTATGTTTTCTATTTTTTTGTTTTTGATTGTCATTTTCTTTTTCTAAAATAAAAACTGAAACTGCGTTTGAAAATATAATTTTGTTTTTAATTATTAATTTTTTATTTTCATAAAATATTTAATTTTATTATTTTTTCAAAAATTAATTGAAAATAATATATATATTTTACATTATTTTAATTTAATTATATTATTTATTGAAAACAATTGAATAAAATATAAATATTATATCATTTAATCTAGTAAATATAAAATATATTAATTATAATTTAATTATATTATTTACTAAAAATATTTAATAAAATATATTTTATAATAATTTAAATAATTAAATTATGATATTTATTTAAAATAATTTAACAAAATATACTTAATATTATTTAAATTAATTATTTTAAATTACTAATTAAATTAAAAGAAATTAAATACTTTAATTATACTATTTATTAAAAATAATTTAATAAAACATATTTATATTAATTAAATTAATAAATTTTATTATTAAAAATAATAATATATATTTCTTATTAATTGGATTGTCTAATTTAATTTAATTATTTATTAGAAATAAATTAATAATAGATATTACATATTAATTTAATTAATTTAATTCAATTATATTATTTATTAAAGATAATTTTACTTTAATAAAATATTTGAAGAATATAATTTATTTTAATATGATAAATTAATTTAATTTAATTATTATATTTTTTAAAAATAATTTAATAAGATATATTTAATATTATTTAAATTAATAATTTTAAATTAAATTAAATTAAATAATTAAATAATAATATTTATTAAAAATAATTTAATAAAATTTTTTTATATTAATTATATTATTTATTAAATTAAATTAATATATTTTATTTTATTATTTATTTAAAATAATAATATATGTTTCTTATTGATTATATTAACTAATTTAATTTAATTATTTATTAGAAATAAATTAATAATAGATATTACATACTAATTTAATTAATTTAATTATATTATTTATTAAAAATAATTTCAGTTTAATAAAATATTTGAATAAAATAATTTATTTTAATATGATATAACAAAAATGTATAAAATATTAGAATTGACAAAATGTTTACAGCAGAAAAAAATAGAATGAAAACAATTTTTTTTGTTTACGTTTTTTTGTTTTAAGTTTTCATTTTTTTAAAAACAAAAAAACGTGAACAGATTTAACAAATATATTTCTGTTGCTAATTTACAAAAATTTGAAAACATAAATAGAAAAATAGAAAACAAAAACGTTAACAAACGAGGTCTTAGTGTTCATTTAGGGTGCTAAATTTGTCAAAAAAAATTCAAAATTATTTAATTTTTTAACTTTTCTCACACTAAAAATCTCTTGTTTTTTTAATTTTTTGCACTTTTTAAAAAATACGCAAATCTCATTAATTTAAAAATTTACGTAACATTAATTTATTTTTACCAAAATTTAGCACTCTGAACATCTAATCATACTCTTAGTTAATGAGGTAAGAAAGACAAATTAAAGAACCACTGCAGTGGTACGGTATCTAAATCTCAGGCTGCGTTTGAGGAGAAAGAGCTAATTTATTTATTGGTTATTTAGTTTATTTACTTGTTTGTAAAATGATCAAATTTACTTTCTTATATTTTAATTTTTTTTAAATCTTTAAGGATAAAAATATTTATTTAACCAAAACTAAAATGTCACTTAAAAAAAGTTACCTTTTTTTTCTCTTTCCAAATATAAAAATGACTGATTTATTTTTAGTTAGCTAAAAAATAACTAAAAATAAGTCAACTATTTTCTTTCTCAAACTAAGTCTCAAAGTACAAGTCAAAAGAAAATCTGATTAAAGGCCTAAAAAAATAAAATAAAATAAAATAAACCTGTAATAATAAATGCCCTTAATTACTATTTAACTGTCCAATTTAGATCAATGTTCTTTTATTTTCTTTCATAATTTGTCTTTAATTGTCCCCCCTTCCAAAAACATAATAATAATAATAATTAAATAAATAAAATTACACAACTAAAAATTATAAGCTGGATATTTGAGAAAAAAATAAAAAAATAATAAAATTTAAATTGTTAAATATTTGACATATTTTACAAAAAGTGTAAAAAAAATTGATAAAATTCAAAAAAATTGGTAAAATTTTAAAAAATTGAAAAATTTAGTGTAGAAAAATTAGAAAAATTAAGGGCTCATTTGGTTTGTTTTTTATTTTTTGTTTTCTATTTTCTGTTTTAAACTCATTTTTTATTTTACGCTTTCAAAGATAAGAAAAAAATTCAAAATGCATTTGCTCATTTGTGTTTTCAAAATTTGTTTTAAAAAACAAAAAATATATTTACATATAAAATAAAAAATAACAAAAAGTCATTTTTAACATTTTTAATCCAAAATAAGAAAATTTTCAAAATAATGAAAATATAATATGTTTTATTTCTTTATTTTAAGATTTTTAAAATATAAAATAAAAACAGAAAATAAAAAATAAATCAAATATCACATAAAAACTTAAATTTTTTTTTTTTTTACCAAATTTGATATTCTAAACGTACACTAAATCAAGAAAATCTAACGTGGAAAGATTTGATTAAAAATTATAGTTTAAAAATGGGTAAAAACTAAATGCTTTAAACCTAAGCTTATAAAGCGATCCACTTCCAAATAAAAGCCCAAAAGGGTGATTTACCAGACTTCTCTCATTCCTGTAGTGGGTGCGTCGGAGCTGTATTGTTTTCGAGCTGAGTGCCAAAACCTCGAAAAGTGCCGGCAAATCCAATTACTCCTCAATCATTCCTTGGAGGATTTCCAAACAAGGTAACCCACGAAATTATCTGTTTCCGTCAAGAAATATATATGTATATGTATTTATGTTTGTATATTCCATTTGTATGTATTGGTATCGTGAAAATTCAGCCTTGATCCTCAAATGGGTTTTCTTTGAATGAGAAAGGGGAACTGGGTTTTGATTAATTTCTCAATCTGATTAACCAATTTGAAGATTGGGAAAAGAAGAGGGAGAAAATATATACGTATTTTGTATATACCATTTGTATGTATGTATGTTGTGAAAATTTAGCCTTGATGCTCAAATGGGTTTTATTTGAATCAGAAAAGGGGAACCGGGTCTTGATTATTTTCTCAATCTGATTAAGCAATTTGAAGATTGGGAGAGGAAGAAGTAGGCCATGGCAGTGCCATGGGGTATGACCTTTTGGATGGCAAGGATGGTGTGGCTGGCTCTGACTGGGTGGATCACATCCTGCTTGACTGTGGCAGATGAGATTGCTAGCTCTCTTCGAAGCGGTGATTTAGGGCCTTTTCATGTTGGTTGATTGAAGAATTTTTGCAGTTAATTTACTCATGCTCTGGTTTGTGACTCTGAATTCCCTTGTTTAGAGTGTGATTTTTGTTTTCTTTTTCTCCAACCAAAATTCAATCCACCAGTTTCTGTATTTATCTTATCTGACTAGTTTAAGTGCCTCAATGACTTGAGTTTCAGTTCTGTGGATAAGTAATGTTAGTAAATTGGGCATTAATGCATGCTTTTCGTTCGAATAGTGGATATTTTTCAAATGGGTATGAAATTCGTCTTTGGTTTAAGTTTTATGAAGTTGTAGTATCATTTTCCTGATAATTTTTGAAGATTCTGGTTGATGCAATTTTTTGAAACCTTTGTTGGTTTGTGTTATCAAGTCTATCTGTACAGGTACCGTATGATATATTAGGGATGTACATCGGAAGCTTGATTGAATTAGTGTTAGGATAGATAATTCATGCAGACTATATTATTTTTATTGTTGCTGTGTTCTTTTGGATTTGTTTTTTTATGACTTCATTTGGAGGCATGGACAAAGGTGAGGAGGTCTGAGGCGGCCACTGTATGTATAAATCACTGAGAAGTTCCATCTATTTTTAGAGTATGCAACCCCCAGATTCTTAGACTATTATGTATGAATCATTGAGAAGTTCACTACAAATTCAATTATTGATGGATTTCGTGACATGAAAAATCGTCCAGTGCCATTGCAATTGTTAAATCAATAGGTGTGTATAAGAAACTAAATTGTTTGCGGATGTTGGTGTAATGTGTTGTCGTTATCTGTTAATTTGGTTATATTAATGCATTTTTGTTTACCAAATGTAAGTTACTGTTTTAGTTTTAATTTTTTCTAGACCTAAATTTGGCCCCACTTGAAAGAAAATCCTGACATGTTTGGAGGGATATAATTTATCTAGATGCAGGGATATTTTGGAAAGCCCATGATAATCACTGAAAGTCGGCATGTAATTGGCAATAATCACTTTTACAAAAGAATGGGTAAAGTGAATAACTTGTACTGAATTTGTTGACACATTAATCTTCCGTGAACTTGCATGTATCATTTCCACTTCTCAGCCATTTGAGGTTTAACCTGAATCCAAACTTTTAAACTTTGAGGTGCCTAAACTCCTACTGGGGTGGGCGGGTTAATTTGTGTTAATGCATGAAGGATATGTTACATTTGGGATTAACGAAACAAGTAGTTTTGGAATTGACTGAATCTTATTTCGTGAAGTTATCCCAACTGTCAATCTGGTGGAGTATTACTAATGCTTCTGATTCAAAACTCCTGCCTCATTTTTCTAACCTTATGCTTCGAGGAGATTTAACTGTTCCACAAGTCTCTAGGAGAGTTCATATCAGATCTGGTTTAAACCGTGTCCTTTACCATGAAATCATGGATAGTTTTCATTTAACGGAAGTTACCTTCTGCTGGTCTGCCAAACAGGCTTTCTTATATCATTTTTTACCCTGTAATTGGTAGCCTGTGGCTGCCTTAAATGTGTGAAGAGCATGCCCAATGTGCATGAAATCTGTAATTGCTTTAATCCTGTTTAGATTATCATAAGAGACGACTTACATGGTTTTAAATCATTGTGATTTTTTTTCCTTTGAGCTGAATCTGATGTTCATATTAGTTTAAATATTTTGAACTGTGAATCTACTTGTAGACATATGCATTTAGATTGATCAATGGCATGGGAAATTTTATGAATACTCAATACACCCATGTAAAGCCTAAGTCCCGAATAGCTTAGCTTTCATAAAAGCCAACCTAGTGCACAAGCTCCCGCATTGTGGGATAGGCGGTCTTTTCTTTGCAAGCAAAGGGAGTAATTGAATGTATTTTTTTTTCCCTTGTTGAAATGGTGGTAATGTTTACATAGTATGCCCTGGCTAAAATAGATTTAAACTTATTAATTATCAATGGTGCATCAATAGATCATAGTTGTAGTCCCTTACTGAGTTTCATTTCTTAACAAACGTGTGTGCGAGCACATGGACGCTCACACTTATCTTTGTTCATTATCATAGGTAGCGACTTATTGATCAATTTAAAATCCGAACACAGTTTGTTTAGACTATTTGCAGCAAAACCAGATTATGTCATTTCAAATTATTTTGTTAGGCGATGGGAAACCAATTGGGTGAAGAAAATAATGATGCAGGTAGGACCATTTTATAGATGATGGAAACAAAAACCAAAGAAGGGATGTATGAATGTATAACGTATGGTTCCTTTGTTCTCGTAGAAAAAATAAAATCAAACATTATGAGATGAGGGAGTAGGGATGGAAAGGAAACAAGCCGATCTCGAATAAATTAAAACTCAGCTTGAGTTATTATATTGAGCTCGAGCTCAATTTAAACTTTTATGTAGTCTCGAGCTCGGATCAATAAAAAGGAATTTAAGCTTGAGACCGATACACAAATAATTCAATTAAATTAAAACGATATCGTTTTAGTATACGATATAAAAAATAAAATATTGTAAAAAATATTATTAAAAATATAAAAATATTATAAAAATATATATATTATTTTATCAAGTCTGCTCGTGAGCTTTCAAGCGAGCTGTTTGAGGCTCTAGCTCAAGCTCGATTTTAAATGAGCCACAAATTAAACTTAATTCGAGCTCATTTTAATCACAAATCAAGCTTGAGCGGAGCTATTTTCGAGCCAAGTTCGAATAGTTCGAAAAAAGCTTGGTTTATTTTCACCCCTACGAGGAGAAAGGTGTCTGATGGTGTACTGGGTGAAGTATTTAATTGCGACCCTGATCTGTAATGTCCTTATTTGAGGAGTTGAACGAGCAAATCCAAGAGGAATGATAGGAAAATGCTGAAATTACAATGAGCTTCCAAAAGTATGCAAGAATAGAGATGGAGGGATTCCAATCGGTTTGCTCGTGCTTATTAGCTTACTTTGCATACATTTGTATAATGGTCCTGTAGTGATATGATATTGCAGTTTCTCTGAATCTCTGTCAAACAACTAAATTATTATTTCTAATTAATATCTGAGTGAAGTCCATTTATTTTCTTCCTGCTAAGTCCCTATCCTTTGTCCCTTATCTATTGGTTTTATTAATTAATTCTGTTTGTTGGTCTCATCTTTTCAGTTAAGTTAGTTGGGACATCATCTCCTTCATTTATGAAATCGAGTTAAAGTTTGTCGTCTCTCTCAAATCAATTGCACGATTGGTTTGGTTCTAATTATCTCTATACTAGTTGTTTGGAAAAAGTCTTTGGTTGTAGGATATGATCTCTGGCTTCTTTTGTTGCAATTCCTTTCTCTTTCCGTTGGTTTTCTTCAAGTCTCAACTTTCAAACCAGCGTATTTGGTCGTATTATGCATTGTTTGTGCCAAACATTGCATGCTTATATTTATTTGTATTGGCTCAACACTATGATGTGTTGTTACAAATATTTTATGTTCTCTTTAACTCTCTCTCTCTCTCTCACACACACACACACACACTCACACACTCTCTCTCTCTCTCAATTTTTTAAAATTAAAAATTTTTTTAAAAGTTTAAAAATGAAAAATTTACGTATGGATGATCGCAAGTTTTCTTATTTTCAAACATTTTTTTAAAATCTGAATAACATGTTAAAAGGTTAAATAAACGGAGTAATTATTTTTTTAAATCTCTTGAAAATTTAAATTTTTTACTCACTGCACAAAATACGAGACTACTATTTTTATAAATTTAAATGAATTTAAACAACTCTAAATATCTCAAAACAAATAAGTAGTTAAAATAAATTAATTTATTTTGAGAATGACAGGTTGGGCGGGTAGGTGGTGGGCTTCAGTGATGGTCTACTAGAGTTGAACATGACCGGGGGCCGGAGCCAAGGTCTAAATTTGGCTTATCAACACTAGATTATGATTTTTTTAGCTAATTAACATTGAGTTTTGTTACCGACTTCTTGTCAGTTTGCTGGAATGCTTTGTTCTAATAGAAAAATGCAAAAAAGAACGACTTCGAGGGAAGCTTTACTTGCGAGTCATATATGATTTTGAAAACCACTTGGGTGGTGCTCCTATTTGTAAAATAACATTTTGAAACGATTTTTGAGTGAAAGAAAGATTAACCCAAACTTTGACAACTAGAATGACTTCGAGTCATCTATACTAGATAAAATATTAGGAGTAGTAGGTGAAATCTCCAATTCAGTGAAATTTCAAATTTTAGTGATGGTTTTTGTTTTTTTCTTTTCATTAATACCCATCAACTTCCCATTACTATTCGTAAAAGACTTAATTTTGTAAATAAGTCAAGTGTTTATTTTAATTTTGCAGATAAAAAATTAAAATATTCTTTATAATATATTTATTTTTGGATAGAAAACATGTAGGTAGTGTTTGGAGTGATAAAAAATAAGAAATAACGTAGTTTGGTTAATTTTGACGCAATAATCCGTTAGAACGGTTTTACCAAATTGTTCTAATGGATTCAAAAAATAACACCCATTTTTTAAGAATCGTGGGAATAATCTTCCAAATCCGTTCTCACGGATTCAAAAAAATTCGTAAAAAATAACAATAATAGTACTTGTTTGAAAGTTTTCGACTAAAAGAATATGATTGTCAAAAAAAATTTTCGCATTCGGTTAACCTTTTTCTGAAGTTTTAATTTTTTTTATTTGTTGGAACTCCAAACGCTACTGTATTGTGCTATATTTTACGTTGATTTAAATTTTCCAGTTTAACATTATTTTTACACTTTTCAGCATGATAAAATTAACAAATTTTTGCAATATTAATCATAATACTTGGATAATGGTTGTGTCATTACTGAAAATGGTATTTGAGACAATTCGATTTATTCAATATCACATGCTAAGTATCATTTTTACGAACATATTATTAAACCCTTGCTCGGAAATTTTACATCTTATTGTCATTATGCTTTATTAGTATATTTATAGTAGTAGATAGTTTGAAAAAATCTATAATAATTTAGTATAATTTAAAAAAAAATTATTGAATATCATTTTTAATTAGTAAAAGCTCAATCCCTTCATTTGTTTATTTATTTATTTTTGAGTCCTAAATGTCCACTTAGATATAATTTTTTAGCCTTGTATCCCAACATCATATTATAAATTCTCCAATAATAAAAATTTTGAGTCTGGTGCTGGTCTTAGTCGTATTGTTGAATTCAAATTTGTAGTATCAACATCAAAGGTCAGTGCATGTCAATTTATATTCTTATTTTTCCCCAAAAATTCAAAAAAAAAAAAAAAGAGAAATTAAACCTTGCTTTCTGAGTGTGAAACCTTGCTTTCTGAGTGTGAAAGACTTTATAAAAGGGTAGAGACTAGAAACAAAGACTTCCTTTCTTTGTTCAAAATTTCATTTTCAAAAACAGCTTCATGCAAATTAGAAATAGACTGGAGACGGAAATATCAGGACAAAGAAAAGTAACTACTTACCTAGTTCTCGTTATGTTCTTCCTTTGAAATGTGTGTGTGTGTGTGTATAGGATCAACGCATATAAATAACAAATATTTAATTAATACTTTTATAACCATGTACTTTTAATTTAATTTAAAGGGTATGTATATAAATTTTTAAAATTATATAAAAAGAATTTAATCAAGGGCAGATTGAAAATTTTTACGAAAGAATATAAGTATCCAGGAAAATTATATTTAGACATTAATTCGATGAAAAAGTTTAATCGTTCAACTAACTCTTTTAGTCCTGAGTTTTATTAGGGACGTCCTCAGTTATTAAAAAAAATTATTATTAAATTTTTTTGCAAGCAAAGGGAGTAACTGAATGTATTCTTTTTTCCCTTGTTGAAATGGTAGTAATGTTCACATAGTATGCCATGGCTAAAATAGGTATAAACTTATTAATTATCAACGGTGCATAACTAGATCATAGCTGTAGTCCCTTTCTGAATTTCATTTCTTAACAAACGTGTTTGCGAGCACATATAGACACTCAACACTTATCTGTGTTCTTCACCCTAGGTAGCGACTTATTGATTAATTTAAATTCCGAATACAGTTTGTTTAGACTACTTGCAGCAAAACCAGATTACGTCATTTCAAATTATTTTGTTAGGTGACGGGAAGACAATTGGGTGAAGAAAATAATGATGCAGGTAGGCCCATTATATAGATGATGGAAACAAAAACCAAAGAAGAGATGTATGAATGTATAATGTATGGTTCCTTTGGTCTTGTAGAAAAAATAAAATCAAACATTATGAGACGAGGGTTTAGGGATGGAAAGGAAACAAGCCGAGTTAAGTCGAGTTCGAATAAGTTAAAACTCAGCTTGAGCTATTTATACAGAGTTCGAACCTGATTTAAACTTTTATATAGTTTCGAACTCAGATCGATAAAAAAGAATTTAAACTCAAGATCGACTCGCAAATAGTTCAATTAAATTAAAATAATATTATTTTAGAATAAACTATAACACATAAAATATTATAAAAAATTATTAAAAATATAGAAATATTATAAAAAATATATATTATATTCTCAAGCGGGCTCGTAAGCTTTTAAGCGAGTTGTTCGCTCAATTCTAAACCCAAATCAAACTTAATTTGAGTTGCTGAGCTTTTTTCAAAGCAAGTTCAAATTGTTCGAAAAAAAGCTTACTTCATTTCCACCTCTACGAGGGAGAAAGATGTCTGATGGTGTATTGGGTGAAGTATTTAATTGCGACCCTGATCTATAATGTCCTTATTTGAGGAGTTGAACGAGCAAATCCAAGGGGAATGATAGGAAAATGCTGAAATTACAGTGAGCTTCCAAAAGTATGCAAGAATAGGGATAGAGGGATTCCAATCGGTTTGCTATTGCTTATTAGCTTACTTTGCATACATTTGTATAATGGTCCTGTAGTGATATGATATTGCAGTTTCTCTGAACCTCTGTCAAACAACTAAATTATTATTTCTAATTAATATCTGAATGAAGTCCATTTATTTTCTTCCTGCTAAATCCCTATCCTTTGTCC
Source organism: Vitellaria paradoxa (assembly GCA_019916065.1). Classification (NCBI taxonomy): domain Eukaryota; kingdom Viridiplantae; phylum Streptophyta; class Magnoliopsida; order Ericales; family Sapotaceae; genus Vitellaria; species Vitellaria paradoxa. The sequence goes on along the minus strand of CM034235.1, from coordinate 15,028,044 downwards.
CTTATCTATTGGTTTTATTAATTAATTCTGTTCGTTGGTCTCATCTTTTCAGTTAAGTTAGTTGGGACATCATCTCCTTCATTTATGAAATCGAGTTAAAGTTTGTCGTCTCTCTCAAATCAATTGCATGATTGGTTTGGTTCTAATTATCTCTATGCTAGTTGTTTGGAAAAAGTTTATGGTTGTAGGATATGATCTCTGGCTTCTTTTGTTGCAATTCCTTTCTCTTTCTGTTGGTTTTCTTCAAGTCTCAACTTTCAAACTAGCGTATTTGGTCATATTATGCATTGTTTGTGTCAAACATTGTATGCTTATATTTATTTGTATTGGCTCAACACTATGATGTATTGTTACAAACATTTTATGTTCTCTTTAACACACACTCTCTCTCTCTCTCACACACACACTCACACACACTCTCTCTCTCTCTCAATTTTTTAAAATTAAAAATTTTTTTAAAAGTTTAAAAATGAAAAATTTACGTTTGTATAAATGTAAATTTTCTTATTTTCAAACATTTTTTTAAAATTTGAATAAATGTTAAAAGGGCCAATAAAGGCTCCGTTTTGTAGTAACGACACTATGATGTATTGTTACAAACCTTTTATGTTCTCTTTAACTAACACATAAACGCGCACACACTCTCTCTCCTCCCCCTTCAATTTTTAAAAATTAAAAATTTTTAAAAATTTTAAAAATAAAAAATTTATGTATAGATAATCGTGAATTTTCTTTTTTCGAACATTTTTTGAATCTAAATAACATGTTAAAAGATCAAATAAAGGCTCCGTTTTGAATTAATTTTTTTTTCTTTAAATCTCTTGAAAATTTAAATTTTTTACTTACTGCACAAAATATACAAAATATGAGACTACAATTTTTATAAATTTAAATAAATTTAAACAAATCTAAGCATCTCAAAACAAATAAGTAGTTAAAATAAATTAATTTATTTTGAGAATGGCAGGTTGGGCGGGTAGGTGGTGGGCTTCAGTGATGGTCTACTACAGTTGAACATGACCGGGGGCCGGGGCCAAGGTCTAAATTTGGCTTATCAACACTAGATTAGCATTTTTTTAGCTAATTAACATTGAGTTTTGTTATCGATTTCTTGTCAGTTTGCCGGAATGCTTTGTTCTAATAGAAAATTGCAAAAAGGAAGGACTTCAAGGGAAGCTTTACTTGCGAGTCATGTATGATTTTGAAAACCACTTGGATAGAGCTCCCATTTGTAAAATAACATTTTGAAACGATTTTTGAGTGAAAGAAAGGTTAACCCAAACTTTGACAACTAGAATGACTTCGAGTCATCTATACTAGATAAAATATTAGGAGTAGTAGGTGAAATCTCCAATTAAATGAATTTTCGAATTTAGTGATGGTTTTTGTTTTTTTTCTTTTCATTAATACCCATCAACTTCTCATTACTATTAATAAAAGACTTAATTTTGCAAACAAGTCAAGTGTCTTCCTTAATTTTTTAAATAAAATATTCTTTATAATATATATATATATATATATATATATTTGGATAAAAAATATGTATTATACTATATTTTACGTTTGATCTAAATTTTCCAATTTAGCATTCTTTTTACACTTGTTAGCATGATAAAATTAACAAATTTGTGCAATATTAATCATAATACTTGGATAACGGTTGCTTCATTATTGAAAATGGTATTTGAGACAATTCGATTTATTAAATATCACATGCTAAATATCATTTTTACAAATATATTATTAAACCCTTGCTCCGACCTGAAATTTTACATCTGATTGTTATTATGCTTTATTAGTCAATTTATATTAGTCGATAGTTTAGAAAAATCTTTAATAATTTCGTATAATTTTAAAAAAAATTATTGAATATCATTTTTAATTAGTAAAAGCTCAATCCCTTTATTTGTTTATTTATTTATTTTTGAGTCCTAAATGTCCACTTAGATATAATTTTTTAGCCTAGCTTGTACCCCAACATCATATTATAAATTCGCCAATAAAAATTTTGAGTCCGATGCTGGTCTTAGTCGTATTGTTGAATTCAAATTTGTAGTATCAACATCAAATGTCAGTGCATGTGAATTTATATTCTTATTTTTCCCAAAAAATTCAAAAAAAAAAGAAAAAATTAAACCTTGCTTTCTCAGTGTGAAAGACTTTATAAAAGGGTAGAGACTAGAAACAAAGACTTCCTTTCTTCATTCAAAATTTCGTTTTTGAAAACGACTCCATGCAAATTAGAAATAGACTAGAGATGGAAATATCAGGACAACGAAAAGTAACTGCTTACGTATTCCTCATTACATTCTTCTTTTAAAATATGTGTGTGTGCGTTTGTGTGTGTAAGATCAACGTATATAAATAACAAACATTTAATTAATACTTTTATAACCGTGTACTTTTAGTTTAATTTAAAGGATATGTATATAAATTTTCAAAATTATATAAAAAGAATATAGTCAGGAGCAGATTCATAACTTTTATGAAGGAGTATAAGTATCCAAGAAAATTATATTTGGACATTAAATTTAACAGTTTAACTAATCTTTTTAGTCCCGAGTTTTATTAGGAATGTCCCCAGTTACTATAAAAAAAAAAAAAGAAATATCAAATTTATTGATTATAGAATTTATTATGTTATATAATATATTGATTAATATTATGTACAAAATTATTCAAATAGTGTAGTGGAAGACTACACTTTATTTCACAAAAAAAATATTTGGATTTACGTCTTGCAAACTTCTTTTTATATTTTTTTTACGTTAAAAAATTTCAAGTTAATTTTTTTTAATAAGACCAAAATATCATAATTTTAAATTAATTCAATTTTTTAATATAGAAAAATATCAAAAGTACTGCATGTGACAATTTCACATTCAAATAAGGGGGTAACTTGCCTCCTTTGTCTTCATGTGTTGCACCGCTTTTAATATAAAATAAAAATTAGTGTTACAAACCAACTAAAAATACAAATTCAAAATAATATGCGCATCAAAGAAAGTTATCTCCGACCGTTATGCTGATAGTTTAAATTAGTGTTCCCAAATGCAGAATTGTAAGAAATAATAACATGATAATTGAGGTCGATTCACAAAGATAGAGCCAAAGATCAATTGTGTTTATTTCCAAATTTTAAAATGATTTTATTTTGAAAATTTTTGAATAAAATTTTGAGTTTTCAAATTATGAAGAAAAAAACTTAAATTTCGGGCTTCCACTTTAGTTTTAATAAATATGCAGTTTTTATTTTTCAGTACCATTATATAACTCAATTGAATGATCGCAAATACTAAAAGTTCAATGGAAATATTTTTAATAAAACAAATTTTAACATTTTTGAGGTAAAGAAAGTGAATTTAAGTATTTAAAGAATGTAGGGAATTTAAGCATTAATAATGTTAAAGTATAGTTCTTTGTCTATAATGAAACAAGAAAGATCCTAAGTATACATATGTCACATCTATCTAACAAAAATTTAAATGTGAATTACACCTATTTCTCTTAATATTTGTGTAATTATATTTACGCTCTTAACATTTAAAAATTATATTTACCTTCTTATTTTGAGACGTTGTTAACATTGACACTTTTACGTTATTATTCGGGTAAAACCGAAATAAAAAAAAATCATCCATTCACATTATGGACGTGCCGTATTTTTTATAGTATTTATTTAACGATTGCTAATGCAACGCATTAAGACTTAACCATAGATATAAAAATTTTATTATTACATTTAAAAATAGAGGGATAAAAGTAAAATTTGGTGTATTAAAATGAAATTTATCAAAAAAAAAAAAAGTAATAGTTTAGTATTTTCTTCCAAATATGTTGAATGAATTTAATAACTAACTAGAATTCATCCATTGCCTAGCATGGGGAAAAAAAAAAAAGCTCATCATTTGAGAATCAAAGTTAAAATTTCTTTTAAGGTAATTATTGAGAATCAATAAATATATATATTATATTTTGAAGGGGTCTAGAGGCACCATCAGTCTGATACGATTAATGTCAAGGATTTACAATACATTAATTTTAGTTTCCCTAATTATATAAAATGGATAGCATATTGCCTGAATATATAATGTTATTAATAGTTTTATTAATTAATTCTGTTTGTTGGTCTCATCTTTTGAGTTCATCTCCTTCATTTATGAAATTGAGTTAAAGTTTGTCGTCTCTCAAATCATTTATGGGATTGTTGTAGCCTTGCAGGATGGCACCGGAGCATGAGCACAAGTAATCTGTAAAATTGACAAATTTATTACTGTCATATCATTTTAATCACTCTTTCATTAATGGTTATATAGTATTGAAAGAAATTACCGTTGGATCAAAAATTATTTCAAGAAAATAAAATAAAATGAGGAATCCTATAGATAACATGTCACTTTAAAATATTAAACAAATTATGTACTTCATACGATAGGAGACTACAAAGTGTTTGATTTATCAAAAAAAAATTTTATTTTCATCAATTTTTTTAAATTTGTTTCTATCAAATTTTGTCAGTTGTTACTTTTATATTAAAATTTTATTTATTTATTTTTTGTCAGTCATTCAAACACCATCTAGAAGGGGTGCATGTTAGTTAAGTGGGTACAAGGTCTACTAGAGTTGAACATGACCGGGGCCAAAGTCTAAATTTGGCTTATCAACATTAGATTAGCATTTTTTAAGCTAATTAACATTGAGTTTGGTTATCGACTTCTTGTCAGTTTGTTGGAATGCTTTGTTCTAATATAAAAATGCAAAAAGGAAGGACTTCAAGGGAAGCTTTACTTGCGAGTCATGTATGATTTTGAAAACCACTTGGATAGTGCTCCTATTTGTAGAGTAACATTTTGAAACGATTTTTGTGTGAAAGAAGATTAACCCAAACTTTGACAACTAAAATGACTTCGAGTCATCTATAGTAGATAAAATATTAAGAGTAGTTGGTGAAATCTCCAATTCAATGAAATTTCAAATTTTAGTGATGGTTTTTGTTTTTGTTTTTTTTTTTTCATTAGTACCCATCAACTTTCCATTACTATTAATAAAAGACTTAATTTTGTAAATAAGTCAAGTGTCTTCCTTAATTTTGTAAATAAAATATTCTTCATAATATATATATATATATATATATATATATTTTGGATAAAAAAATGTATTATACTATGTTTTACGTTAATCTAAATTTTCTAGTTTAACATTCTTTCTACACTTTTCAGCACGATAAAATTAGCAAATTTTTGCAATATTAATCATAATACTTGGATAATGGTTGTTTCATTGCTAAAAATGGTATTTGAGAGAATTCAATTTATTAAATATCACATGCTAAATATCATTTTTACAAACATATTATTAAACTCTTGCTCAGAAATTTTACATCTCATTGTCATTATGCTTTATTAGTCTATTTATAGTAGTACATAGTTTGGAAAATTTTTTAATGATTTAGTATAATTTAAAAAAAAAATTATTGAATATTATTTTTAATTAGTAAAAGTTCAATCCCTTCATTTATTTATTTATTAAATTTTGAGTCCTAAATGTCCACTTAGATATAATTTTTTAACCTCGTACCCCAACATCATATTATAAATTCGCCAACAACAAAAATTTTGAGTCTGGCTCTGGTCTTAGTCGTATTGTTGAATTCAAATTTATAATATCAACATCAAAGGTCCGTGCATGTCAATTTATATTCTTATTTTTAAAATTAAAAAGAAAGAAGAAATTAAACTTTGCTTTCTCTGTGTGAAAGACTTTATAAAAGGGTAGAGACTAGAAACAAAGACTTCCTTTCTTCGTTCAAAATTTCGTTTTCAAAAATGACTCCATGCAAATTAGAAATAGACTAGAGACGGAAATATCGAGACAACGAAAAGTAACTGTTTACCTATTCCTCGTTACGTTCTTCTTTTGAAATATGTGTGTGTAAGATCAACGTATATAAATAACAAACATTTAATTAATACTTTTATAACCATGTACTTTTAGTTTAATTTAAAAGATATGTATATAAATTTTCAAAATTATATAAAAAGAATATAACTAGGAGCAGATTCAGATCTTTCACGAAAGAGTATAAGTATCCAAGAAAATTATATTTGGATATTAGATAGGTAAAAAAGTTTAATAGTTCAACTAATCTTTTTAGTCCCAAGTTTTATTAGGAATGTCCCCAATTACCAAAAAAAAAATTATCAAATTTATTGATTATAGAATTTATTATGTTATATAATATATTGATTAATATTATATACAAAATTATTCAAATAATGTAGTGGAAGACTACACTTTATTTCACAAAAAAATATTTGGATATACGTCTTGCAAATTTCTTTTTTTTATGTTAAAAAATTTCAAGTTAATTTTTTTAATAAGGCCAAAATATCTTAGTTTTGAATTAATTTAATTTTTTAATATAGAAAAAAATATCAAAAGTATTATGATAATTTCACATTCAAAATAAGGGGGTTACTTGCCTCCTTTGTCTTCGTGTGTTGCACCGCTTTTAATACAAAATAAAAACTAATGTTACAAACCAACTAAAAATACAAATTTGAAACAATATGCACATCAAAGAAAGTAATCTCTGACTATTATACTGATAGTTTAAATTAGTGTTCCCAAATGCAGAATCGTAAGAAATAATAACACGGTAAATTTGAGGTCGATTCACAAAGATAGAGGAAAAGATGAATTATGTTTATTTCCAAATTTTAAAATAATTTTATTTTGAAAAATTTTGAATACAAATTTGAGTTTTCAAATTAAGAAGAAAAAAACTTAAATTTTGGGCTTCTACTTTAGTTTTAATAAATATGTAGTTTTTATTTTTCAGTATTATTACATAACTCAATATTCGATTACAAATACTAAAAGTTCAATGGAAATATTTTTAATAAAACAAATTTTAACATTTTTGAGGTAAAGAAAATAAATTTGAAATGTCCAATTTTTTTTTTTTGAGGCAATTATTGAGAATCAAAGTTAAAATTTCTTTTAAGATAATATATATTATATTTTGAAGGGGTCTAGAGGCACCCTCACTTTGATACGATTAATGCCAAGGATTTACAGTAAGTTAATTTTAGTTTCCCTAATTATATAAAATGGATAGCGATATTGTCTGAATATATAATGTTATTAATAGAGCACGATTAATACAAAATTTATATTTTGACTATTTTAACCTTTCAAATTAAATGATGCAAATGACATTATTTATTTTACTCAAAATACCCCACGCACTACTTTTAAACTCCCAAATTCAACCAAACATATTTCCTTTGAAATTCTCAAGGTACTCATCATTATTTTTTCAAATGGTTAAATTTCATGGAATAATCACTGGTAAAAGAATTTATTAACTTCAACAATATGCCTGAATGGTTAAATCTGCTAATTTTTTATTTTAATGTAATTATTTTTCTTAGAAATGAAGAAAAAACTTGATAGAATTCTAAAGTAATGAAAACCAGGAAATGAAGAAACTTTTACTAATTATTAACTGATTTTTCTTATTCTCAATTAGATATAAAAATTAATATTAATTTTTAATAAAAAATTTTTGACAAATTAATTGTCAATTAACTTTTCTTACTCTCAATAATGATTGTATGTTTCTTTCTTTCTTTAATCATGTTTTTATTTCCCTTACCTTTTCTTTTTTCTCACTAAATCATATCTCCAAACACACCTTAAGGAAATATTTTACTTTATTCAAATTAGATAATAACAAAATTAAAAAAATACGAGAAAAGAAGGAATTGAAATTTGAATGAAGAAATAATAAAAAATGAGGAATAATAGAAATTAATGAACTATAATACCAGATTATTGATCTTCATTATGTCAAAAGCGATCACTTTTCATCATTTCTTCATTCAAATTTCAATCCTTTTTTCTCATTTGTTTATTTTTTATTATTTTAATGTGAATAAAGTATGTTTCCTTAAATGTGTTGGGAGAGATGATAAGGTAAAGAAAATGGAAAAACATAATTGACAAAAAAGAAGTCAGGTAATAATTAATTTGTCAAATATTTTGATTACAAAATTAAATATTAATTTTTACATCTAATTGAGAAAAAGGAAAGTAAGCTAATAATTAGTAAAAGTTTTTTTTTTATTTGATGCTATTCATTACTTTGGGATTTTACCAAATTTTTACTTTATTTTTTAAGAAAAATAATTATATTAAAATAAGAAATTATCAAATTTAGCCACTCATATGTATTATTTAAGTTACTAAATTTTTTTACGAGTGATTATTCCATGAAACTCAACAATTTGGAAAAATAATGATGGGTCTCTTGAAAATTTCAAATGTTAATTTGACGAATTTGAGAGTTTAGAGATAGTACATGGAATATTCTGGATAAAACAAATAAAATAATTAGTATCTTTTAATTTAAAAGAGTAAAATTCTCAAAATATAAAATTTGCACTAGTAGTGCTCTAGCAATAATATTAGATACTCTGGCAGTATCAGCACCCAATAAAATATATATAATAATGTTCTTTATATATATATATTAATTTTAGTTTCCCTAACTTATAAAATGTTACATATATATATATATATATATATATATATATATTAATGGAAAACACTACAAAATGGGTAGTTGAACTTTTGTTAATTAGTGGAGATACTTGTAGAAAAGAGTCAAACTTAAGTTGCATTCTTCGTGTGAATCCAGAAAAAATTGATGTACTTTTTGAAAAATAAAGATCGACTTTAAGAAAAACAAAGATTAATGAGGATTAAAAATATTTGGAATGCTTTAGGGAAAGAATAATGACTAGAGATAAAGATACGACGCGGACAGAAGTTAGAATAAAAATGTTTTAAGTTTAGACTAAAAATATTTGAAGGGCCACCAAACATTTAAATATTTCATTAAAAAGCCCCTTGAACGTATGTAGTATGTTTACTTTTTTCTATCAATTCCCATCCTGAATTCATTATTTTATTAGTTAGAATTCTAAACACATCTCATTTCTTATCCATCTAAAAAAATTAGTTAAATATTCGTTTAAAAATTATTTTTTTTTAAAACAATTGATGTTTTCTATATAATACTCAACAAATATATTTGTGAATATATATTTAGATTTTTTTATTAACAAGATATTTCACTATTACAAGAATGCGCAAACATTGCAGTTTTTAGATGTGATATTTTATTTTATATCTCATAATCACAAAAGTGTGATTAATTCAGATAAAATTGTAAATCGCTTCTTTTCGATCACAGTGATCAAAAAATTATAACAACCACGTAAAAAATTCGCTACTTCGCTAACCGTATTGCGTGTTAGCATCTGTATTGTGTGCTTTTTACAACCGTGCTTCTTACAACAAAAAGTCGCAGCATCCATGTTAGCATCCATATTGCGTCCTAATCTTGCAACCGTGCTTCTTACGATCTCATGCTTATAAATTATGTTCATGTTCTCGTAAGAATAATCACCTAAAATATCTTTTTCTTCTTCACCTATAAACATCCTGTTCAATAAAAAGAAGAAAAAAACTCAAAAGTAATCAGTCAGGCTATGGAGAGGAGCTCAATAGCATTCTGGTCCTTACCTCTTTATATGCTTTGTGCTATCCTGTTGTGCTTTGGTGCTAACTTACCAACTGCAGCAGTGCCCAGCTCTGTGGATTCCATGTCAGGAAACGAGACAGACCGACTCGCCTTGCTAGCATTCAAGGCCAAAATAACCAGCGATCCCTTCCAGGTTCTGAGCTTGTGGAATGAATCCATTCACTTCTGCAGGTGGCGTGGCGTTACCTGTGGCCACCTTCCCCAGAGAAGGGTCAGGCAGTTGAATCTGGAAGACAGTGGCCTCTCAGGTTCGATATCTGCTTACATAGGAAATCTAAGCTTTCTAAGAGTACTGCATCTCCAGAACAACAATTTCACTGGTGCAATCCCACGAGAGCTAGGTCGCTTGTCCAGGCTCGAGTATTTATATCTTAGCAACAATTCAATCGCAAGTGAAATCCCTGCAAATCTATCTCGTTGCTCAAATCTTGTTGCTCTCAATCTTAGTAACAACCAGCTGGCGGGGAAAATCCCCGTGGAGCTTGGCGCCTTGTCAAAGCTCCAAATTTTGATCCTCACCAGAAACCAGTTGACAGGAGGTATACCCGACTCTCTAGGGAACTTATCTTCCCTTTGGGAATTTGATACATTGTATAATAGTTTAGAAGGGAGTATTCCTGACTCTCTGGGCCAATTAATCCGACTAGAAATACTTTTTTTGGGTGAAAATAACTTCTCTGGAACCATTCCTTCTTCAATATTCAATATCTCTTCTCTTGCTTATATTGACATGACCACCAACAATGTTAGTGGGTCTTTTCCCTTGGGCTTAGGCAACACTCTTCCCGGTCTTTGCTTTTTTATTATTGCCCACAACAAATTGACTGGATCCATTCCAGCTTCACTGTCCAATGCTTCAAATCTAGGGGCTTTTGACATTTCATATAACAGACTTACTGGAAGGGTGCCATCGTTGACAAATCTGCATAGTCTTCGCAAGTTTGTAACCTCCTCCAATCCTCTTGGAAGTGGAGATCCCGAAGACTTGACCTTTGTCTCCTCTCTGAGCAACACCACTGGTTTGGAATTGTTGGCTATAGGCGACAATGGTTTTGGAGGGGTGCTTCCTCAAAACATCTTCAACCTTTCTACGCTCAGAATATTGTACCTCGCTTCCAACCGGATATCCGGACGTTTTCCTAGCCTGATAGGAAATCTTGTCAACCTAGAATGGTTATCAACGGCTGAAAACCAATTAACAGGTAACATTCCCACTGATGTTGGAAAGCTTGGAAACCTACATAAACTGAACCTGTTTGGAAACAACTTCTCCGGAGAAATTCCATCATCCTTAGGCAATTTAAGTCAGTTGATTACACTGTTTTTAGGAGATAATAATCTCCAGGGAACTATTCCTCCAAGCCTTGGCAATTGCCAAAATTTGGAGGCATTGAGTCTTGCGGAAAACAACCTTACGGGTACCATACCTCCTCAAATTGTTAGCCTTTCGTCCTTGACAATATTTTTGGACATGTCTGCAAACCATTTGACAGGTTCCCTTCCCATAGAAGTTGGAAATTTGGAAAATCTCGGTGAACTATATGTTGCGGACAACATGTTAACTGGTAGAATTCCTAGTACTCTAAGTAAATGCGTGCTGTTGGAGATCCTATTTATGCAGGGAAACTTCTTCCAAGGAAACATTCCTTTGTCCTTGAGTTCTTTGAGAGGTGTTCAGAAGTTGGATCTTTCTCGCAACCACCTGTCAGGTAAAATTCCAGAATATCTAGGGCAATTTCGGCTATTAGAAGAGCTGAATCTGTCTTTTAATGACTTTGAGGGAGCAGTACCAGAGGAAGGCGTCTTCAAGAATTCAACTGCAGCATCAATCGCAGGGAATAGTAGGCTCTGCGGAGGTGTACGAGAAATTCAGCTGCCTCCGTGTAGTTTTAAATATCCCAAAAAGACCAACTTTGCTCTAACTTTGAAGTTAACAATCCCTGTAGTCGTGACTTTTGGACTGATCATGCTGTGCTTTATAGTTCTTTGTTGCAATAAGAGGACGAGGACAAGTACGAACCCTCCTTCAAATTCTCCAGAAAGTTGGTTCCCAAAAGTATCTTATCAGAGTCTGTTAAAAGCCACTGATGGATTCTCAGCTGCCAATTTGATCGGTAGAGGTAGCTATGGATCTGTATACAGGGGAACAACCCTTCATACGGATAGAAGGAATAGGATTCATGTTGCAGTGAAGGTGTTCGACCTTATGCGTAAAGGAGCTAACAAGAGCTTCACAGCCGAGTGCGAGGCCTTGAAGAACATCAGGCATCGGAATATCGTTAATCCATTAACAGTGTGTTCGGGTCACGATTTCAAGGGAAATGACTTCAAGGCTTTGGTTTACGAGTTCATGCTAAATGGGAACCTGGAGGAGTGGTTGCATCGAAATCCAAACGAAGACTTCTCGTCCACCAGGAAGTTAAGCCTCCGTCAGAGATTAAATATTGCCATTGACATTGGCTCGGCTCTGGATTATCTTCATCATCATTGCGAAACAACAATAGTACACTGTGATCTGAAGCCAAGCAATGTTCTGTTGGACAGTGAAATGACTGGACATCTTACAGACTTTGGTTTGGCAACATTCCTTGCAACTAATGACTTTTCTGAGGTTTCTAGCTGCAGTTCTATTGGACTTAGAGGATCTGTTGGTTATGCCGCTCCTGGTAAAAGTACCCTTCCTCTAATTTATTCCCTTCTTCAATCCAGTTTAAGTTCTCCAAAAAGACCAGTTCACTGTTGTGTCTGAGTGTAATATATAAATATATATATATATATATATATATATATATTGATGTATACAATTAAGGGATGAATATGTGAATCTGTATTGTAGAATATGCTATAGGAAGTGAAGCAACCAGATCGGGGGATGTGTACAGCTATGGTATCCTCTTGTTGGAGATGTTTACAGGGAAGAGACCGACGGCTCAGATGTTCGATGACGGTTTGAACCTACATAGCTTTGTGAAGAAGACTGCATTGCAAGGCCGAGTTGCAGAAATTGCGGATCCAGCAGTGCTTGTCCTCGAGCCTGGAAGAAGAGACCAAGAGAAGAGGCCAAGAAGAAGCAGCAGCAGCAGCAAAACTAGGGGCAGCAATCAGAGTCGGATGATGATTGAGGAGTGCTTGGTTTCAATATTTAGAATCGGGGTGAATTGTTCAGAGGATTTGCCCACTGCAAGGCTTGACATGAGCACTGTTGTTGCAGAGTTGCATGCTGTTAAGGACAAGCTTTGTCACTTTTTAGGCCAAGAGGGAGTTTGGAGTGAAAAAGCTAGTATGGATCGCTAAAAGTTACAGCCTAATAATTCCTGCGGTGTATAAAAAATTTAAATTTTATAGAAATTTATTGTTGTTTATAGAGCTCCAAACGGAACACAAAAAAATTTGAATTTTCATTTTTTGGCTTATATGTTCTTTTTCTTTTTTTTCTTTTTTGGAATTTGACTTTTTTTTGGATATTTTTTGGACATGTTATTAGTACTAGGACTAATACACTTGCGTTGTCCGTGTATATTTGTGTTTTTATAAATTTAAGGAGGTGTTTGATTGGACAAAATTAATCAAAATTTATTAATTTTAACCAAATTTTTTATTTTTTTCAATTAAATTTCGTCAAATATCACTTTACATAAAATCTTGTACTTTGGCTGTATTTTTTGACCAACCAAAAACTCTTGTTAAATTTACAAAAGAAGTTAACAATTAAAAATAGATAACACAACATTGTGATAAATCATAATCTTTGTTGCAAGTAGAAAAACTACCCCGAATATAAGAAAAACCAACGCAAACTGAAATTGCATACAAGATTTGGGGGTTTAGAAGGGTAAAAGTAATTGATTTATCAGTGGCCTTGTGATTCCAGCCAGCCACGTATACCCAATGCTCCTTCTGCACAGCCCACGCCAAAACTTCAATTGGCATTCCTTTGAATCCCGCAAATCAATTATGTCAGGTAAGTTAACTCAGCACAAAGACAGTGATGTTTCCTCAACATTTGAGACATAGACTCACTCCAGTACAGTAGTGGCAGTTCGGTAGAAGTGAAAACCGAGACATCTGCAGTGGCTCTCATGGCAGTCTTCTCAAGCACCTCTAAGCAAAACAATGCTGGTAATAATGCAGCCTCCTCACACAATTTTGGGCATGCTTCTGGTACGTGGAAGTCCGCAGGCGTTATCCCGTACTGGGGTGCGCACAAGACGAAGCACGCTCCAGGACCCTAGCCGGCAAAGGCCCCTGGAGAGTTAACCAACCTAGGCAAGCCCTGGCTGACCGGCACGACCGAGAGGAGGCCATTAGGCACCTGCTATTACAGCGGTAACCCACCCCCCGTGGGGGAGTCGAACCCGGAATCTCGAGAGACCCAAGCTCTAAGGCGAGCCCGACTTCTACTCGGCCAACCCGAAGGGGCAATTTTGGGCATGCTTTGCTTGACAAATGGGATACGAACCCTCGCTGGCAATTGGAAATTTGGCTCAAGGGTAAATTTTAAAATCTTTTATTTTAAAGCGAAAAGCTCCTTACCTGTCCGCGGAATAAATTCTCGCCGATCCTTAGTTTTGACCCATCAAAGAGGAACACCCAGAAGACCCAAATCCATTTATCATTTACTCAAAAATAACAAAAGTCGCGAGACAACTTTGGTTGTCTGGACACAAATTTTTACAATACAAGAATCTAGACAGTAAGAATAGGATTTTACCGAACGTTAACTCGTACAAAAAATTATCATCTTCACTGGATTCACGGTGTGGTCACACGTGTTATCATCTTTTGACCAGATTTATGGTGAGGTTAAGTGTGTAAATGGAATTAGTCATGAACTCAAAAAATGCAGCAAAGGAAGAGATCAATGCCTTCAAAGTAACTAAGGGATTCCGTTTGAAGTGACCAAAAAAAGATAAAAAAATTTTGAGTTATTTACTTTTTATCTTCTTGTACAAATTATGAATTTACAAGTTATCTTACTTTATCTTATTTTATCTTATTTTTTAATACTATAAAGGCATCCTAAATAGTGACAAGAGGCTGCGCTTGATCAATTAAGCCATCACTACTTAGGCCCCGTTTGGTATAAAATAAAACTCTAAAAAATTCTATAAATTTCCAATAACCTCTCTATCTTTAATTTTCCCACCATCACTAATTTTAAAAAATTCTAATATTTCGCTAAAAAAATTTTCTTGAAAGTAGGTTAACTAAATGTGTAAATTTTTTATACAATCATATTATTCGTGTCGAAAACTTTCAAACGAGTACCATTGTCACTATTTTTTGTGAATTTTTTGAATCCTTGGGAGTGGATTTTGAAAACTGTTCCCACGATTTGCGATTTTTTCAAAAAAAAAAAAAGATGTCAAAATTAACCCAAATCACATTTTATCTCAATTTATCTTATTTTTTCTTACTCCAAACAGAAACCATAAAAAAAGCCCATCTCTTTAAAATATTATAAAATCTGGAAATAGGGAAAAGTTAGGTCAGTGATCCCAACTTTACATCATCTAACTCATTTAGACTCCGTTTGGAATGGCAAAAAATTCTGAAAAAACGATTGAAAATACTGAAAAATTATAAAAATTATTTACTTTTTACTTTTTATCTCATTGCACGAAGTACAAACCCATAATTTATCTCATTTTATCTCACTTTTTGTCATTCCAAACTCACCCTTAATTATGTAAATACAACTTAGAAAAAAAAGAAAATAAAACTGATAAATGGAACAACAATCAGGTGCTATCACAAATCCAGATTAATTGCCAAGCAACTTTAGAAGATCCTCTTAGCATATAAAACAAATAGCCCCTTACAAGAACAAATCAAATGCTATAATTGATTGCAGTTAAAACATGAGAAAATGGATATTTAGTAGAATTAAGATTCCACTGCTTCTCAATTACCAATATGCACATATACATTGATACAGATGTAGTCACGTATTTACACATATAAATAAATATTGTAATTTGTAAGCCATTAAGCGTAAACTTGATTTTGGAAAATAGATGGTAAAATGGTGATTGGGAAATTACTTGTCTATATATTACCAAAACCCAATTTTAAATTTTAACCTACCAGGCTAAGATCATACAGGATATGGAAAATTTTGTGGACCGGACAACAAGAGACCATACAATGCCAACAATGAGGCATACAATGCCAACAATGAGGCAGATAATGGAACTGTCATTGCAATGTGTGGATGCACCAGGTATGAGAAGACCTACAATGGAGATTGTCGTTGAAGAACTACAGAGGATTCAAGAGAGAGAAATTGTTCATTTGCGGCAGTATTCTGGTCTGAGCCAAAAGATCTTAGGATTGTCAGTGGGGAGCTCTTCAAATAAAGCCCCTCCCTGATGCAGCAATACTCAAAATCTTCTTTTATCACATATTTTTATTGAATTCATTTGTTTAATAATTACTAAAATTGGAATGAAAATAATTATTTCTAAGCGAATAGAAAGCGGAGAGTGTTTTTTTGGAGCGGGTCCGACCTCTCAAGAAATTGTTTTTTTTTTTTTTTTTTAAGGTAACCACTTCAATTGTAAGCTTGTAAACCCATTTTAGAACAGACCAAGAAATTTATCCGAGGTGTTCCGAGCTTCCTACACTGCAAAAATGTTTCTCGAATTTCTGCAGACTTGAAGGGTTATTTTTTTTTTTCCTTTTCAGCGCTTTTTATAGGCTTACTTATGCCTAATGTTCTAAAGAAAAAAATTTAAAATAAAATATAACTTTATTAAGAAGCCATCAAGGAGATGCGACGCATGTATATAAATAATCTCCAAAACCTATATGCACAAAGGTGATGCCTAATGTTCAAAATTGAACAACAAATCAATATGTCATCTATGCATATGTCATGTGTCACTGAACTATACATACGCAAACAATTCAGCAAACAAACAAACTACAATCCCTTCAACACGAAGACTTGCACTCAAATGCACAATTCTCATGAGTAACACTAATACCATAAAAAATTAAAAAAAAAAAATTAGCAGTAAAAAATATGAAATACAAACACAGATGTGAGGTGCCAGAAAAACCCTAGAAGAAAATAAGCACTTCAAGGAAAAACTCACAAAAATGTAATTACAACGACAGTTGCAGAAGATAAGAGGTCTAGTAAGGTAAATGCAAAGGATTTGAGCTGGGAATTTAGGAGAAGGATAGAATTAAATTTGTCTTAAAAAAAAAAAAAAGAGGGGTATAAAAGCCTAAAAAAATTTTTACAAACTTTTTAATAGTAGTATAGATATAGATATAGACATAGATATGGATTAATACAAAAATTACAAAAATAAATTATCATAGGACAAAAACAAAAAAAATAAAATAGAATTTGGCATCCCTCTCTTTTACCCAAAAAAAAAAAAAAAAACATTAATTGCAACTCTGGGTGACTTAAATGATAAAAACTCTTGGGTCCCGTCATCATTAATTCGAGTATCCTCAAGATTACTAGAGATTTATCTGGTCGTTCACTTGAAAGTTCTTATAAATTAGTTAAGAAGTGTCTATCATATAAAAAAAATGACATAATTGCCTTGGGAACATATAATACTGGCATGCTGCAATATGAGATAGTGCACCTTTATACATGAGGTGTGGAAACGAATCGAACTATTCACGAGTTATTTGAGCTCGGTTCAAGTTTGATTTATGACTAAAACGAATTCAAATCAAATTTGATTTGTGACTTGTTTAGATTTGAGTTGAGCTTGATTTTAGAAGAGGTTAACTCGAAAATTTGCGAGTCGGCTCAATAAAATAATATATATATTTAATAATATTTTTATATTTTTGTTATATTTTAAACTAAAATAATATCATTTTGGTTTAATCAAGATATTCGCAAGTCAAACTCGAGTTCAAATTTTTTTTTTTCAAGTCGAGTTTCGTATATATAAAGCTCGAGTAAGTTAAAATTTAGCTCGCCACCCCTATTTGTACTTAGGATTCAAATTTAGCTGCCCTGTTTGTGGAAAATATAGATAGGGTATTGAATATTGGTCAAGAAAAGTCTTTGAGTTACTATCTAATTTACATCATTGCACTTTTCTCAAGAACTTCTACGTACAGCTAATATTAATATGTCACCAAAATCCTGTAAAATATATATATATATATATATATATTAGTGATATAATTCGTACGATACATAGATTTATCATATTATATGATTAAGTTAAGAATATTATCATATATTAATATTATACGATTAAGTTAAGGAAATTATCACATGTTAAAACAGTTAAGTTATAAAAATATATTGAAAAGTAATATATGTTATTGTTTTTGTAAATTCAATCAAATAACTAGTGAACATAAAATAAATAAAAATATTAATATCATTAATAGCATCGATTCGATTGAATTCGAATTTTAATAAATAAAAATAAAAATGATTAAAAAATAACAACACTTACTTGTATAATCAAATAATTTTTATAATTATTATATCTACTCTTCCTATCACAACGTATATATATCAAAGTTGAAAATATAAACAAAATTCAATTAATAATTTTTTAACTTAATATTTATTTAATTTGTGGGGAGTCATTTTTATGGAAACTAATAAGATAAGAGTTCTGTTATAATTGGATTGCGGTTTCAATGATTAATGTATTCATTAGGAGCTAATATGTAATTAAAGCAATTTTTGTTACCTTGGAAAAAGGAAACTCTAAAAACCGTTTCTTAAAGAGGTTGTTTAGTTTAACAAAAAATGTCAAAAATTATAAAAAATTATTAATTTTTTTCAATCAAATTTCGTTAAATATCGCTTTTATATTAATTTTTTTTATACTTTTATTTATTTGTTTATTTATATATATATATATATATTTTTTGCCATCCAAACCTCTCCGAGAGGGTGGCTGTCTCTGTATAAGAACCAGAAAAGAGGGCCCAGCTAGCTAACCTATTCTACTCCTAACATGCTGCTCGTCTAGAGAGACAAAGGAGGAGTATTTTTGGTCTCGAGTCCCACTACTTTGTCTTTGATCTTAGTGTGATCAAGGAATAAGGCTTCTAGGCTTTATTTGAAAATCAAGGATCAAGCTTTCAAGTTGTGTGGCCAAACCGTGAAGATTCTTATTTTATGCATTAATGAAACATCATGAGATAAAAATTTTCGAAATCATTTTTATCGTTGCCATTTTTGTTCTAGATCCTTCACGTGTATCATTGTTATTATGTATATGTATATATATATAGAATATATAAATAATACCAAACTAAATCAAATCAAATCAAGTTTTTTTTTCGTACGAGATGGGATCAGTTATATGAATATAACGACGCCAATCAAATATATTTAATGTTATCGCATAAGCCTAAAACATACAAAACCTGAAAACCGCATTGATGGAACTAATGGTGAATTCACAAAGAAGCGGTATACATGTTGCCTTCTTTACATGTACAGCTAGCATCTACAGACCTATAAAGAAGCAAATTATTGAGCAACTAAGTTCCAACTTCCACATGCATCTTCAGAAGTGGGTCAGTTAAGTGCAGTAGTGGTCTGCAGAGGTGGACCTAAAATGAATCAGCGGTGGTCCTGCAACTAATTAATTTAATATGTCGATTTCAATATGCTCCTTGTGGGTGGTGCATATGTATGTATACACAAATTCTCTTAACTTTTACTTCGATTATATTTTATTTTATATTGACAGATCGAACTCGAATTCGCAAAATCGAGACTGGTTTTGATCGAATTCTTGAATTTGTTCTTCAAATTAGAAACGAGTTCACTTTTTATTCATTATTTGAAAAACACAAGTAATATTATAATAATTAAAATATACTAAAATAATTTGTTGATGAATATATATGATAATTATGTATTAAATTATTTTACAAACAATTATGCACAAAAGAATATAACTTTATCATATACAAACATAAATAATTCAATATATGTTCTATCTTTAGTATCATTATATACAAAATTTGTTTAAAATATACATTTAATTTAAATATTTTTTAATAAAACAGGCTGACAACGTTTTTCATTTTTATTCTCCTACTTCACCCCAAGTAGAAATACTGAGGTAAATATATATATATATATATATATATATATATATATATATATTAAGATCATGGAATAGATAAATGGATAGAGCTCGTCCACTCATAGAATTTCTTATGGGTTCAACTCTAAATTCATCCACCCATAAAATTTTTTGTGGGTTGAACTTTGAATTATTATAAAATATAATGTTTGAATATTCTTTAAAAAAAAATAATTATGAAATGTAATTTATTTTTATTTTTATTTTTTCAATTGAGGTGTCTCTATCAAACTTATTTTACGAGATGTAAATATTAATTTGCAGCTCTTCTACGATTCCACCCATTAAGGTAAGAACAAATAACAAATAACTACCTAGTACTATGGGTTTGTAACAAATTTTGTATAAATTCATAGTTTAAAAAATAAACTGAGTGTAAAAGACACACACTATATAAATTAAAATTGAGTTAATCTAATAAATTATAACTTGTCCCATATGATTTATTAGTCATTCATGGGTACAATTTATGCACATTATATAGTGCTAATATATATAAAGCTTACACCTATCTGATGCAGCAATGAAGCATTTGATTGAATTTCATTTCTAAGTACAACAGATCAACGTTCTTAAATTCAAAAAATATACTTTTAAATTAATAAGAACACTTGTACAACAACAAAAATTCTAAAATCTCAATAGAAAGTAATAGTCAAATGTATAAAATTCCAAATTAAAAGGCAATATTTATAGAGAAATAAGAAAAACCTAAACTAACTTTGATCCCTATTGAGTTTTCTTAATTAGAATAGGAAATTATTTTTTAATTCTTTTCTTAAATTGGAATAGAAAGAAAAGACCCATTAATTGTGAAAACCTTATATTAAGCTGTTAAATTTACTTGAATCAAAAATAATATATATATACACACAGGTCAAAATTATTCACAATTAATTAGAATTATTTTCGCTAAAATGAGTCTTAAGTCATTTGAACTATTTTTTGCCAGAAATATAATTTAACATTTTTACTTGTTTAAGTTTAAATAAGAATTAATGTCGTTTACACGATAGATAATAAATATAAAATCTTCATGAATTTTAATAATCTCTTGATCTCTTCCTGCATTCGAGCATCTTCTCAGATCAACATATATATTAAATTTTGAAAAAAGTTCTTGTATTTTATCTAATATTAAAAAAAAATTGTTTGTGGCATTTACCCTTTATGGAGTAGTAAAAAATTGGGCTACAATAGAAGACTAGTACTATTCATTTCAAACCAAACTAGGGTGATTAGACAATGCACTTCTAACTAGCACGAGTTAACAAATTTGCAATAAAAATTAACTAACAAAGTTTCCGATTCACTTTTTACTTTTGTTGCTTTCATTGTGGACAAATCAAATTAAGATTAGCACAAAGTGTTGTCTTTATCACCGAAGACAGAGCAAGTAATTTTCCATAAGAAGTCAAAAAAGGGTTATAGAGAGAATTTGAAGTGGCAAACCAAGCATGTGCGTTCATTAGGACGTCAATTATGAGAATCTGACCTTTCACCCACCATGAAAAATAACTAAAATGAGGTGAAGCATGCCGACATTTATCATTTAAAAATAATAAATTTATATAATTATCTTTATAAAAATTATACCGTTGTAATTTCAATTTTAAGTATTTTGGTTGTCAAATAATTGAAATTTTTGACATTTTTTTTTCACGTTTGATTGTCAACTCGAAAATTTTTAGAAGTTATTAAATGTTTCTCTATTTTTTTTTATTAAACAACTAAAAGTTACTAAAAATTTCTCTAATTTTTTTCCAAATAACTAAAAATTGTTGGAAGTTTCTAATTTTTGTCAAACATACAAAAAGTTTCAATTAATAAATGTTGTTAAAAATTACTAAAAGTCACATTTTTTTTTTGATTGGGCAATTAAACGTATTTTTTGTTTAAATCAAGGATTTATTAAATGAAAATAAAAGATATGTGGATTGAAACCACTATTCATATTTAGTCTGTAATAAAAAATGAAAAAGAAAAATATAGAATTTAAAAAAATATATTAAATTAAAAATTAATTTATTAATAATGATCTTTTATTTTCTTCTTTTTAATATATTTAAGTATAAAAAATCATGTATTTAGTGATAGTGTGGTTACCAATCGAGCAAGATCTTCCAACTTATTCATTCCATGATCCGAGCCGACCGAGCGAGATAGACCTTGATCGGGGCCGAACGACTATTACATTAAAGACAAGATAACTTACATTACAAGTCACATATACAACCATCACTTAACATATTCCGAGATATGCACTTGTAAAGGTGCCACCACTTTCAAACGATTTTAGTTAACTAACTAAGGAATCAATCTAAGAATCTACATTACATGCGACACTATCGGATTAGATGGAAAGGTGTGATAATATGTGGCACATACATGCCCATTGTAAGTGAGACCCTGTATCTCTATTTATTCTAGCATTTCACAAATATTCAGGTACAATATTTTTTACTTTATTAAAACTTTACCAAAATATTTTTTCTCAACTCTTCAACTAACTTAAGCATTAAAAACTCTCTGACAAACACCATGCGATGTATTTAGCTAATCACGGACTTGGATTGAACTTTCAGAATAAACGAATTTAGTGAATCATCATTTAGTATTTTTTTTCTCATTTTTTTTGCACTCTAAATTTGCAATCTGAACGCGTGATGTATGTATTATTTTAGTACAATAGTATATTCCAAATAAGAGTGTTGCAAAAATATCACCTCCTGTTATAGTTTGTTCGAGCAAAATATAGATAATGCCATGACTAAAAATAAGAGAAACGCGAATAACCTAAGGTGAGGGGGACCACCACTGCTTACTCTACCATTACCAATGAAGAACTTACTCTACCATTACCAATGAAGAACAAGCGTAATAGCGACAGGCCACATGAAATAATTAGATGACAAATTTACGTAGGGTTGTTAGGTCTAATTTGAAATTCTATAAAATTTTATAAATTTGTATAAAATTAAAATTTTTTACTTATTGTACGAATTACAAAATTGTAACTTTTATAAACTTATACTAATTTTTACAATTTAAACACCTCCTGTATAGGTTGTTTGGTGTGGTTGGATAGACTGGGGGAAAGAAAAAAGTTTTGTTCAAAATCTATCAACCTTTTTTCCCCCCTAACCAGTGGGAAATTTTCTTAGCCTTTGCTTGGGAGAATATTGACTTGAGATGGGAGGGGATGAGGTGGGACAAGAGGAAAAGAGAAAGGAAAGTAAAGAAAAAAAGGAGGAAGGGAAGAGATGGAAATGAATATTAGCCTGTGTTTGGTTTACTTTTTTTTTTTAAATTTACGAAAATCTCTAAAAGTTATTTACTTTTTATTTTACTATACAAATTATAAAATCACAATTCATCTAACTTTATCTCACTTTTTATCACTCCAGATGCACCTTTAATATATATATATATATATATATATATATATATATGTATGTATGTATATTGGGAGATGAGAAAGTGAATGGAGGGCAAGGTAAATACTATATATAGTTAAAAATACTTTTATATTTTTTAAAATATATTTATTTATGATACACTTTTGTGAGAATGGTAAAAAGTAATAGGGTGGAGATATTTACACTCTTTCATTAGCTTCACCCGTCCATAATACCTTTAATGAAAACGAATAATGTGGAGTGAGAGAAACAAATAAAAGAATGTATTTATAATTATCTAAAGTAATAAAGTTAATATAGAGAAATCACACTTTAAAATTTTTTTTACACACATTTCCTCTCAACTCAGGGAGAAATAAAGTTGGTTAATAGAGACGAATCGATGCAAATGAATTATCTCCATTTACTTCTATTCTTTCTCATTCACTTTCTCGCAAACAAATGTAATTATTTTTCACCTCCTCTTAGGCGTTGTTTGGCCAACCAAATTTGACCATAAATCAATCAACTTTTGCTTCTTGGTTGTTTGGTAAATACCAATTTTTATTATTTTTTTACTCAACTACACTAATTTGCTGAATTTAAAAGTTACTAAAATTTTTATCAAATATGCAAAAAGTTTTCAAAAATTATACCAAACACCCAAAGTTCATAGACTTGTAGTAAAAAAATAAAAAATTATATTTTTCCATTTAAATTACCATCCTTCATTTTGGTTCCGCTAAAAATGTCTAAGAGATGTTTACTTTTCTTTCTTTATATTTTCTTTTTGAAGAATATACTCCCATGGATTTATTTATTAATTTATTTACATGCTTTATATGTATTTATTGCTACTATCTATTATTATTCTTGTAGACTTCTTTGCTACTTCTAGATTTGGGTTTTTTGTGAAATATACAGGGAAGATTTTATTTTTATTATTTTTTTTAGCGAGGAATTTTTTTTTAAATAAAGTCATATTGAATTCGTTTACATCCGTCTGGACAACAAAATAACAAAAAAGTTTAGTTTTTGCTCATTTAATTTTTATTTAAATAGACGTAAATTTTTTAATTTTTTTTTTACGAATGCGATTAATATGTTTAAAAAGTGTATTTTTTAAAAAATTTAAATTTTAATATAAATTATATAAAATAAAAAATAAAAACTAACAAAAAGAAAATTAAAAGCTAAAATGTAACCAAAGGCAGCCACGTGAATCACACTACAAAATTCACAACTCCAACAAATAGAGGTAAAGCTTACCTGGGCGGCAGACCTTGACAGAAGAAGGAACTTCTATGAGATTTCAAGTTCGCAATTCCCCTAAAATTGAGGGTTAAAAATTAGATTTTATACACTGTTAGCTTGAACCTAGCTAAGCAAGAACTGACAATTAAACGAGTGCGTTGGCGATGCCTTGGGCCACATCGTAGCAAAAGTTTGACATTTTTATAAATTTGGCTAATCATTTCTCTGGCTAAAGACAATGATGGAGTAAATTCAATTTGCAATATTTTAATATTTAATTCAATTAAATTTTCAAAATTGATGTCTTCATCATTCGAGACAAAGTCACCAACTGGCTGATGGCCTCAACTGAGGTGTGAAAGCAACCAAAAAAAAAAAAAAATGAGAGAAAAAAAATATTTTAAGATTATGAAATTCGAGAAAGATAAATACCCACAAAATATACTGAAAAAAAATTTTTTTGAACCCAACAAACTATTAAATTGGATTTTCAAAAAATATTTCAAACGAAATGTTAGGGAAAAATATTTTTTAAAGTAAAAATATTTAAACTAATTTATAGTAATTTTTAACCATGTTTAGCAACTTTTTACCAATTTTTAGTAATTTTCACTAAAAATTACCAAAAATAAAAAAATTAAAGATAAAAATAATGAGTAATTAAAGAACATTTAAAAAAGATAAAAATAGAAAAAATATAAAACTCTTTAATTATGCTTTATTTATAATATTTTTCTTTATATTACATTGTAGTGATATAAAGTTAGAGCAAATTTTGAGTTTCATTAACTACCTTTATTCTTCCATTATTATTTCTAGTCTTGTTTAGCTTTAGTTTGGGAGAAAAAATTGATTTTTTTTTTTTTGGTAACTGGGGTGCGTTTGGATTGCAAAATGTGAGATAATAAAAAAAGTGAAATAATTTGTGAGTTCGTAATTCATGCAGTAAGATAAACAATGAATAATTTTTAAAAATTTTTAGAAATTTTTAATAATTTTTACCAAACTAAATGCAGCTTGAATATTAAAAAAATAATTTTTTTAATGTTTGTGAAAGGAAAACAAAATTAACTTTTGGCTAATAATTTTTTAGTTTTTTATTAATTTGATATATTTATCTTTTATAATTTACAAAATTTTTAAAATATAAGAAGGTGGTTTTAATTTTTTAAAAAAGACAAAATAATTTAGTAGTTACTATTCTGAAAGTAGCCTTAATTTTTTTTTTTACTTGTTTTTTGGTAACAAAAAAAAAAAAAAAACATATCTCAAGCCGAAAGCATTGGCGGGGACTCACAGAAATAACAGCTAAAAAATTGCTGGAAGAAAGGAACCGCGTACTCGAAATGTACAGTGCATTAATTGCCATCTCTCCCTCCAATATCTGCTCTGCTCTCATCCTCTCTCTCTTCTCTTTTTCTCTCTACCAACGGTTCTTTATCTCTTCTTTTTTCCTTCCAATCCAAGCCGCCAAAGGCCACTCAATCCACACCCACGGCCATCTCTCTCTGATTACAACAAAAAAATCCCTCAAAAAGCTCTTTTGAAGCGAAAGCAAAAGGTATGAGAGATACAGATAGATAGAGATATAGAGAGAGAGAGAGAGAAAAAGGTATTCTTAGAGAGAGATAGAAAGAAAGAGTGCAAATAATCGTTGTCTGCGATAGCTCTCTCCCTATATCCACTCATGGGTTGCTCTGCTTCTCGCTCTCATCAGCAGACCCTCCTCCCCACAACAGCCAACACCACCACCACCGAAGAACAACCACAACACTGTAATTCATCTTCTTCGCGGTCCTCATCTCGCCATTCCGATCCCAATTCGACCCCAATCACTCGAACTCTCTCCCTCCCTTCCCCTCTCGTTCACCACCCACCTCTCTGCAAAGGCGACGCTAGCCATTTGGTCTCCCTCACCTCCACCACCTATGGCTCTCTCGTCCTCATCGACCGGATTCCGAACCCTAGCTCTATTCCCAATTTGACCTCTGAGGATCGCTTCAACCGCTCATCATCATCACCACCGCCGACCCGCCACACCAAATCGCGAGCCCTAGCTGACCCAAAAGAGCCATCTTCACCGGACTCTGTCATCAACACATGGGAGCTCATGGAGGGTCTCGACGAAATCGACTTCGATTTCATTCAGAAGCCAATTGAGTCCCCGAAAAAACCCAATTTGAATCACTTCGTGGATTGTGATAATCATCGGTCTGTCGAGAAACTCTCCGATTCGTTGTTCGACTCACTGAGTTCTTTCGAAATTGTGGAACGTCCGAAGTCGAAGCCCTTGTGGAAGCATTTGTCGGAGGAGTCGTTGCTGGCGAGGATGGACCCGAATGTGGCTGCGAGTTACAGGAAAGCATTGTCTTCGAAGCAATTGGGGTGTAGAGATACAAAGCCCAAAGCAATTTCTCCACTTGTTGTGCCTAGTTCTGTGAGTTCATCATCATCATCATCATCATCATCCAATAGTAATCAATTCTATTTACCTGGGACTGAAGATAGAATTGTTCTGTATTACACTAGTTTACGTGGGATTCGGAGGACTTACGAGGACTGTTGTGCAGTTAAAATGATTTTCAGGGGCTTTAGGGTGTGTGTAGATGAAAGGGACATTTCTATGGATTCAGCTTATAGAAATGAATTGCAGAGTGTTTTGGGAGGAAAGTTGTTGACTCTGCCACGAGTGTTTGTTCGAGGGAAGTATGTTGGGGGTGTAGATGAAATCAAGCAGCTTCACGAGGCTGGGGAATTGGCCACGCTTTTGGAAGGTTTTCCGGCTCGGGATGTGGGGTTCGTTTGCAAAAGTTGTGGGGATGCGAGGTTTGTGCCGTGCCTGAATTGTAGTGGGAGTAGGAAGGTTTTCGAGGAGGAAGAGGGGAGATTGAGGAGGTGCTCTGACTGCAATGAGAATGGATTGATTCGATGCCCGAGTTGCTGCTCTTGAGTGCTCAAGCCGATTAGAAAATCGCGTTTAATGGTAATTTTCATGAAAATTTCTCCCAAAAAAAAAGAAATGCTAGTTATGAATTGAATGACTAATCTGTTTTAGGGTTCTCTTTGCTTATCTGGGTAGGCAGTTTAGTTTATTCTCTCTCTGAACAAACTTGGGATGATAAATAAAGTTATTTGCTTGTTCCCTATTCAATGTTGAGAAATTGTAAAGCTTACACATTTGTGTTGGCTGTGTATTTTTTTTTCTTGGGGGAATGAATGTAAAGCTTGCTTATGTGGGTTTTATGATTTTGACTGGAATAGATTTGTTTGGTGGATTAATTTAACGAAGATAGAGTACATTTTCGGGTATTTTGCAGTTTGAATGCTTTTGGATTTGCACTATCTCTTTTTCCATGATTCATTGCTCTGCCATGGTATTGAATTGTATGCATTAGAAATTTGACTTTCAATTATCTTGATTGTGATTGAGAGAAGCTGTTAACATTTCTTCTTTTGCATATTTTTCTATTAGAACATCAAGAGCTATGAAAGTCTTTGAAGGTTGAAGGACCTTTAGCGGTGATTTTCTTGTTAGTGAATATTAAGAGGAAAACTGGAATATGATAACAGAGACACGGCAGCTAGTAGTTCTTGGGAGAATGACTTTGGCTGAACTCTACTGTGAAGAACAAACTTGTAGAACCACTTTTATGCATGTAAACTGAAGGTTGGCAGTTTCTTAATATCCTTATTTTCTTTAATAAAATTGTCTTTATTTATTGAAAATAATAATAATAATGCTTGTAAACTACATCCATCTTTGGATAAGTTTTTCTAAAGTAAACCAAGAGTTCAGAAACTGTTTTCTTGGAAAAATTTTGAGAAAGAAAGGTCAAAATTACCTGAAAGAAAAATTCATAATCACCTCAATTTTTATTGGTCCTGTGAAAAATTGTTTAGTTAGTTTCTTGACTGAAGTACTTATATTTTACTTTCATTATTATTATTATTTGATACAAGAAGTATCCCCACCTTCTGTGAGAACTGATCTCCTAAACCTCCTAACCATCCGAGAAGAACTTGGAGCCAGGTAAAAACTAAGGGGCTCAAATGGTGACCTCTACTTTAATTGGGGGGCGTTTGGAGCTCCAAAAAAACAACAAAAAATGTAATTTGGGTAACTTTTTGACGTTTGGAGCTCAGTCACTAAACTAAGTTTTTTGGAGATGAATAGTTCCATTCGAATGGATTTTTGTCCGTTCAAACGAATTTCGGTAAAAAATTTTTAACTTTTGTCTCAGAATTTTTTGAAAAGTATAGAATGTTTATTGGGATTTGTGGAAAAGTTATTGGAATTTCTAGAAAACTTTATTGGGATTTGTAAAAATTTGTTGGTATTTATAGATATATAAAAATTTATATAAATTCACGTAGTTTGAGGTGAAAAATTTTTGTTTAGAATTGTAGAGTTTTTTTTTTTAAGTTTTTAAGAGTTTCTTTTTATTTTTTTGGGGCCTTTTTTTGGTGCTCCAGAAGATCATATCTTTGAATAGTCCCGTGTAACCGTGTGGGCTGTTTTACCTGCATTATATTGTAATATTTGGCCATAGAAAGCTTATTTGTGAACTGTGTCACAAATAATAGTGCAACTAATATGGATTTGCTTGTCTGCTTTTTTAGGCAGAATTTGCATTGCATGTTTCACCAGTTGAAGGTGCAAATTTGTAGCTTATTTCCATGGTCCAAAGAAGAAACTTGGCTGCTATCTGTGAAAGCAAGCATGACTGTATGTGAAGCATTCAGGCAGCCAATATGGCTGTTGCTCAGGCAGTATGCTGGTTGCTTCTGTAAACCTCGTTTAGTGTAGTATTTATGAATCTGTACTAAAATGTTGAGCCTGGACTTGTTTCTTGCGCATGTTATTTTCGAACTTTCCTAAGTTGCTTTGCCCAGAGCTGCTCTAGTTACTTGAGCATGTTGTCGTCGTCATCATCATCATATCATGTGTCAATAAGTTTGGCAACGCAAATTAAGGTTGACCTTTTTTTTCCTGCTTTTTTCTTTGGCCAAATTGTGATTTTTTTTTTTTTGGGAAAATATTAATGCTAGAGCAATTTTTATTTTAGGGTGCGCTTGGCAGCCAAAAGAAAGAGAGAGAGAGAGAGGGATTTTTAGCAACTTTTGTTTTTTAAGCTTGTGACATATCAAAAAGTTGCTAAAAATTTATGAATTTTTTTAATTTTTAATTAAATAACCAAAATTTCTTAAAATTTTTTTAAAAATTTCTTTTAACTTTTACCAAACAATTGAGTCTGTACAAGCAATTTGGTGTTGCATTGCAGTCTTCCTGCCAAACTATGCGGGTTCAAACGCTCAGCGAACGTCCGATCAGTTGGTTTATTGCCGTGGACATCTCCAACAAGAGGATATATTGTTTGGAAGCAATTTACCTATATTTACTAGTAAAATAACAATTTCTATTATAATCTTGGAAGAGTAGTAAATTTCATTCTAACAATAAAAGAGTGCGAATTTAGAGCCTGTTTGTAGTTTTACAAAATTGTATAAATTTTAATAAAATGAAAATTTTATAAATTTATATTAACTTTTACAATTGTAAATATCTCAAATTTACTAGAACTTTGAATCAAAGCAAACTCCAGAGTTTTAAGGAGGAACTTTTGAAATACAAATTCTCATACAACTAGAAAACCCTGAAAGCAATGGAAACCTACCGTTCCAAAGCTTCACACCTAATTAAAATTCATGTAAAATTCTTATTGTGTATGATACATATTTTTTTAACCATTATGGGAGTGTTTAGTTTATCAAAACTTATCAAAATTTATCAAGTTTTATTAACTGTTTGTACTTTCTTTCAATTAAATTTCGTAACATATTATTTTTACGTTAGTTTTTTATACTTTTGTTATATTTTTTTGCCATCTAAATGCCATTTATATGTGTTCTCAAAGGTAGCTGTGATATTGCTAATAAGTGTTTCAATTGTGGGGTTGGGATTAAAATCCTTGTCCATATTTTTTTTGGAATTTGATTTGGTTAAAATAATATGGTTTGGATTGAGATTGAGTTTAAAAGTATAGGATAGAGAGAGTTGAATATAAATCAATTGATTACAAAGTGGGTTATTATGCGTGGGAAAAAAGTATTGTTACATCTTAATTTCCACGACCCAAAGTATGAAATAACATGCGCGTAAAACACACAATAATTATATAAACATGTACTCAATCATAGGCATACAACTAGACTAAAATAAAATTAAAATAGTGAAAAGAATAAGGGTATGTTTTGAGTTGTATAAAAGTATATAAAATAAAATAAAATTATAAAAATAAATGTTTCGTAATTTGTGTAGTGAGCGAAGAATTTAAATTTTACTATCTCGTAATTCGTATTTGTAGAGATTTATAAGATTTTATTTTATTTTATTTGCCACTAAACGGAGCCTAAATATATAAAACTTTGAGCATCGGCCAAGAACTAATGCTCCAAAATAATAGTTATAAACAGGGCACAATTAAGGTCGTATAAATCAATTGAAATGTATCAAATTAAAAATACAATAATCCTCACTTTTGAGGTCAAAAATAAATACATGGTCTCAAAATTTGTGACTATATGATAAAAGAAAATATTAGAAGTCTACTTTCCTCGACTAAAAGTCATGATCTGAAAATTTACCACAGAACCTATAGAGAAAATTATGGAAGAGTGAATATAAATCCGTTTGCGTCCATTCTTAAAAGCACAATAATATCATTATACTACTAAGTGAGTGCTAATTCATATCAATTAATGAACATCAACTAAAAATGTTTCATACACATCACTAGTGTAAATTTCCTCATCTCATCTCATCTAATCAATTTAATATTATTCAATATCTCATAACTATATTAACAATACCAAAAACAATATACATGGGTTAGGTACTCTACTAAGTAAATTTATGACCACAACATTCTACTTTAAACACACAATCAATTTCTGCTTTCTATATGCCTAAAAAGTGAAGTACGTGATTTTGTGCCTGCCACTTAAGTTAACAATCAAGAGTAAATTATACACTAATTAGCGTATACTTACTTCCTTAAATGGTACATCACAATTTAATTTTTAAAAAATAAAAATTGTTATCATACCGTAAATTGTACGAGTATTTCTTATATATCTTTATATAATCTTATTTGTATACTTATACTAAAACTTATGAGATTTACGGGGTCGATAGATGTCCTTTTATTTTGTTTATTTGTGTTTTTTGTCGTTGTGTGTTATGTTTTTGTTTTTTGTTTGAAGTGCTTTTGATAAATTTACGGTAGATCATTTGAATATTTGATGTTTTTTTTTAAGTATTTTAACATTTAATGTTATTTTTACATTAAAAATTTTTATTTTTTTTATTTAGAGAATCGGCACGTGTTTCAATTTTTTTCACTTTTTATAATTTTATAGTAGATCATTTTGCTATTTTGAAAATATTTGAAAATTTTTCTTCTTAAATGTTTGAACATTAATGTTATTTTTACATTAAAACACAATAAATTATTAGTGATCTAACAGTGTAATGTACTTTTATTTATTTATTTTTAAATTAGAATGGGTATTCCATTGATGACGTAGTTGACTCAAACTTTGTTTTTTCTTTTTCTTTTGTAAATTATTAATACATTAAATATCATATGATCTCAAATCTAAGTCATAATTGTATTAACTTATTTTTTTGTAAGAAAAGTTTACTATCACTGTAATACTATCAATACATCTATTTTTAATTATTATTATTATTATATAAATATGATTAGAATATTTTTTATAATTATTATAATTTATTTACAAATACAACATAGGATCTATTTGAAACTTTATAAATTGCAATCAATCATTATAAATTTTTATAAAATTCAAAATTTTTATATATTACATGAATTACGAGAATGTAACTTTTACTAGTTTATATTAACTTTTTTCACTCCAAACATCCCCATAATTTAAATTCAAGAAAATTAAAATATATCACACCCGGTGATTGAATTGGTCCTCTCCAGTAAGGAGGCATCTGGTAATAAAAAATTAAAATTTTTTACAACTTTCATTTAGGTGTTGATGTGTGTCATTTTTAGTAAAAATTGTGTGTTTGATAAAAATTGTAAAAGTTGAAAAAAAGGTTAAAGGAATTGGTAAAAATTAGGGAAAATAAAAAAATTACTAAATTTTAGTGAAAAAATAAAGAAATAAAAGAATATTAAAAAAATTTAAAATTTGATAAAAAATTGGAGAATGTTGGGTTTGTCAAACCAACTCCAATAAGATATCATTTTGAAAGTTTAAATTTTAATAATTTTTTTATATTTTTATCAATAAGTATTAATTATAATTTTTAATACGTTCGGTGAAATAAATAATAATTTTTAATAATTTAAGTAACTTTGTACAACCTTTAAATATTTAGTAAAATTTTTGATAATTTTTGATAACTTTAAATTAAACAAATTAACTCGAATACCTAATAAATTTTGATAATTTTTCGTTAAAAATTGAGTTGCCTAGCGGTTATAAAAGCGTACTCCCTCTCCAAGGCCGCTTGGGACTCGACCTTCTTCTGTCTGAGCTTGGATTCTTGACAGGGAAACTGGAGAGAGGCATGGACGGAGATGGGCTGGATTTGAATGGGGAGCCTTATGGCCGGTGTCTGAGCAGCTTCGTCGACGATGGTAGCACAGAGAGTCACAGATACTACCTCTCCCGGAAAACTGTGCTGGAGATGCTCAGAGACAGAGGCTATGCTGTCCCCCACTCCGAAATCGAACTCTCTCTTCAGGACTTCCGCTCCATTCACACCCAAAGGCCCGACGTCGATCGGCTTCGCATCTCCGCTTCTCTCCGCTCCGATCCCTCCAACAAGGTCCCCCGATTTAATTTGCAAAACCCTTTCTTTGCTCTCCCAGAAATTTTGAGAGAGAGAGAGGGGAAAAAAAGTTTTGAGTGTATTGTTTTGCTTAGTGTTTGTTTTCTGACGGATAAGGGAGGTGTTTGATTGAGAAAATTGATATCCTTTTGTTTGGTTGCCGAGAAAAAGAAAAATTTTGAATTCCATTGTTTGGTTTTGTGTCTCTATTTGGCAGCTTAAATAAGTGATGTAGTTGTCCGAGTTTCAG
Organism: Vitellaria paradoxa; assembly: GCA_019916065.1. NCBI lineage: Eukaryota > Viridiplantae > Streptophyta > Magnoliopsida > Ericales > Sapotaceae > Vitellaria > Vitellaria paradoxa. The sequence goes on along the minus strand of CM034235.1, from coordinate 14,994,551 downwards.
GTGGGTTGCATGGTTTCTCTGCCTTAGTTCTAAATTCCTGCAAAAATTCTTCCTTTCCCTTGCAACCAAATAGCATTTACAGTTTCCCTTATTGGTTTTCTGAATCTCTGATTGTCTGGTGATTGTTGTATTATATGTGCATTTTACTGTTTTGGGTAGCAGAAATCTAGTGCTGCATATTCATTAGGGCTCTATTGCTAGTAATTTTTTTTAGATTGAGGAATTCTCTTCCACGAAACTAGTGGAAAACTACTTGCAATTATTATTTTTCTTTATCAGCAGCCAAACTTTCAGTAGATTTTTCCTCCTCACAAACCAGAATCTAAAAGTTCATTCTGTTGATTGTTGTTTGGGTCTTTTGTCATGTTTGAACTAGGTATCGTTAACTCAATTTGTGTTTCAACACGTGAACAAAGTCTTTTCCCCATCTATTTCTCTCTGATGATTGAAGTTCTTATTTTTGACATATTATATATCCTCTTTCTATTAGTTCTTCTATTTGCTCAAATCATGCGGGTCATCAGGTTATTTATCACACTATGAACTCACTTTACTTTCAGCTTCGTATTTACCGGATTCGGGCTTCAGCTTGCAACATTGAGTGATTGTACTAGCACACTTTTAGTTTCATCTTAGAAGCTCTGTCGTTTGTGATAAATCCTCACTCGTTTTGTTCCATTATATTCCTAGTGCACTTAAGATTGTTCTATGATTAGGTTCTTAAGATAATAACAGCAGAACCATCCATTCCCACCTCTCCTTGCAGCCCACTGAAGGCTCTCTTTAATTTGAATTTTTTTTTTTTTTTGGCTGTTTAGGAAGCTTTGTTGTGTTATTGTCATTTAACCCATGCTGGAGGTAGAGATGAGAAAATTGTGGTGGAGAATTTGCATTCAATTTTTGTTTTCAAGTTGTCATGACAGACATTCTTATTGTCTTGATTTGCCGTTTAGAGGTGTTGTGCGGTTTCCCATACTGTCATTTAGTACATTTGGGTGGTAGTTTTATACTGTCATAAGATAATCAATATGTATAATTTTTTTGTGTCATACCATGTGACTTTGAATCTTACATACATATAATATACACCATACAATACATAAAGTAAATAGTGTGATGATTGGGAAAACAATTATTTCAAGTGTATACCAAGATTATGGGAAACATCTTCCTTGCTCATCAATACGCATAAAGGTTCTCACTTCTCTTTATGGTGATAGGTGTTTTTGGGGACTCATAACTGTGCATTGTATAGACTATATATTGTGTACATGTATATATGTGAACTCGTGTGACTTAAGACACAGGGGATAGCAGATAGTATTAGACACGATTTATATATTTGTTTCTGATGTTATGCGTTATTAATTGAGAGAATTCTTCTCTCATTCAAGGTATTGAATTATTTCATCATTTTGGTTGCAGATTCTTGTCATTTTCTGCGGACCATCTGTGGTAAAAGTAAATGTCATTCGCAGTATTGCAGCGCAGATAATCAACAAAGACAGTCTGAGTCGGCTGATCCTTATAGTGGAAAATCAAATCACAAATCAAGCTCTTAAAGCTGTGGATCTTTTCTCCTTCAAAGTTGAAATATTCAGAGTGGGTTTTGTGATATATCTAAGTTTTGCATTTCTTTTCATTCTTTACAGTATCAGTAATAAGCAGGGTTACGGACATGAAACATAGATAATGGCATGACATTGCAGGCTAATATGGAAATTTAAATAGAAATTAAAAAAACATGACACAATATGGACATGGCAATAAATAAATGTATTTTATTATATGTACATGAAAATAGTAACTATTATTCATTTTTTATATTCTATGTATATGTAAAAAATAGTAAAAATTACTTTTTTTCATTTTTTTATGTACATGTATACATAAAAAATAGTAAAAATTACTTTTTCACTATAAATATTGAAGAGAAGGATGAACAAGTCTTTATCTATTTTAGAAAGCTCTATTTACTTGCCTATTAATCTAATTTACAAAATGATGCTTCTGTAAAGCTGCCACTTTTTCAATTGTTTTGATGCTATAGCTCTCTGTCTTTAGATTACCGACTTGCTTGTTAATATTACAAAGCATTCGCTAAAGCCAAAGCATCGGGTGCTTACTCGTGAAGAGAAACAGAGGCTCTTGAAGAAGTATAATTTGGAAGAAAAACAGGTTAGTTATTAAATTTTGTAAAACTTTTGCTAGTTAAACTGAAAAGGCTAAAAAAGATGTTGCCACCTGGGAAAAGTCATTTGCGGCTTTAGTTGTTAAGCACTTGAATTCTCATTGTGGTTTCAATTGAAACTTTTTATTTTATAAAAAAAATGACATACTTTTTAGCATGGAAATTGGGCAAAAAGTAATATTGATATTCCCTGGGTGATGTAAAGGGCAGTTGCTGATGCTTAAAGGCTTGGCAACCCCCCCCCCCCAAAAAAAAAAAAAAATCAATTATTCATGACAGATGTCTTGTAGCTGTTTCTTGAAGCGTCTGATTGACTACTGTTCATACTCCTTAGATGGGAAACCTCTTAGGCCACGTTTGTTGGCTGGACATGATCGAGGGATAGGGAGATGTTATCCGTGGGCCCCACAAATGAAATGTTTGATTTGTAATTCTTTGGGCTAATTAAAAAACCGAAGGGGGGTGGGTATTATTTATACCTTACCTCCGGATTTGTTTTCCACCAAGATCTAAAGGTTCAAAATTATTTTTTGTGACATCATATGTCAAATTATATCTTTTATCCCACTTTGTATCCCACCAACCAAACACTAAAAAAATAATCCCACATAAAAAAATTAGTTCCATATTATATCCAATCTCATATATTATCCCATAGTATTACTTATACCCCATCATCTAATTTCTCAAATCAAACATACCTTAGTATATGTTGGTTTGAGGAACGTGGGGCCCAAGGATTTATACATCCATGGGACCCCACAAAAGTTTTGTTTGGGGAAAAAATTGAGGAGAGGGAAACCAGAGGGATTACTAATCCCCAAAACCATGGGGTATGCAATACTACCCTGGCATTGCATATCCAGACTGTCCAGGTTAAATCTTCTTCCAGTCTGATGGCATATCCCATTCCTTATCCTATCTTGAAGAAACATGGTATAAATAATCCAATACAAAAATTTAATTCCATGGTATGTACAATCCTTTGTGTAATCCCATGGTAATATGGTAACTTATTCCCCAATTCCATCCTTGTAAATAAATGTATTCTTAGTGTTCTAAACAGAGCATCCAAATCAAGTTTATACATTTACAGTTTAATGTACCTTCTCCATTGTCCACCGTCCACAGAATAAATGCTAACGTATCAGAGAAATGTTCTCCAACCTGGACATTGATTTGATGAAAGTGGGAAACGAAAGAACTCGACATGGCGTAATTGAGGAATAACCAAAAAAATCTTTTTATTGGCTATTAAATAAATACTTCAAAAACAACAATAGAGTTTCAGGCTTCTCTCCACCAGAAAGGCTGGAAATACCATGCCCAAAGGTGATGGTCCTAACCTGATTTGCTCAAGAATAGTCAAAGCACCCATATAAACACAAGAACTTTAAGAGCAAATGCTTTATCCAAAGTTTTTGATCCATGTAAGTATATATCTTTATGAATTCTTGCATCAGCCCGTAGAAATTGAAAGCCAAACTTCTTTTCATGCTATCACTGTAACCTGATGCTTTTACATACTGGGGGCGTTTAGAGCTCCAAAAGTTAATAAAAAATGTTATTTGGGTAACTTTTTGGCATTTAGAGTGTAAACAACAAATTACAGAAGTTAGAGATGAATAGTTTTGTTCAAATAGATTTTGGTAGAAATTTTTTAGCTTTTCTATTGAAACTTTTTGAAAATTGTAGAAACTTTATTGGGATTAGTAGAAAAGTTATTGGAATTCGGAAAAACTTTATTGGGATTTGTAGAAATTTGTTGGTATTTGTAGATATATATAAATTTATAAAGATTTATATATATTCATGTAGTTCAAGGTGAAAAAATTGTGTCATAGAATTGTAGAATTTTTCAGTGTTTTTGGTCTTTTGTCGGTGCTCCAAACGGCTCCATAAGAAGGATCAATCTGATAAATGTTCATATTTAGACACATTTGGAATTCACCATTTATTTTTCTAGATTGATAAGAGCCCATTTTTTTTTTTTTTTTTAATTTACACATGCCTGCCTGCTTACAGACTAAAAGAATGAGTTTGATTGACCTCATTTTGTTTTTTGTTTTGTTTTGTTTTTTTTTAATTACTTTTTTTTTTCTCGGTCTTGTCCCCAGCTGCCTCGAATGCTTCAAAAAGATGCAATTGCAAGATACTATGGGCTAGAGAAGGGGCAAGTGGTGAAAGTTACTTACGGTGGTGAGATGACTGAATCTCATGTCACATACCGTTGTGTTTGGTGATGCTTCTGCTTCTTGATTGTTTTGTTTATCATCTCATCTGTTTATCCATTTGAAAAATGGTTGGACTGTTCTGTCTACTGCATTCCGATGACACTTTTTTAACTCATGGTAAAAAGCAATGGATGGTAAGTTAATGCTGAAAGAGTAATGCTTTTACTTGGGAAATTTCTGAGTTGTTGGACATCTGTGTGGATTTGCATTAGCTAAATGGTTTATGATTTTGCCCGGCAATGGTGGTGGTTTATGGATGGGTATTTTACAATGATGGAATGGACAAATAATGAAATATAAATGTAGGGTTGCAAATGAATCGAGCCGTGTAGCTGTGTGGTTGAATTAGGATCGTTGTATTTAATGAGCTTAAGGCCTCGTTTGATAATATTTATATTTTCTGTTTCTGTTCATAGATTTTAAAAATTGGCGATGAAAATGTATTTGTTAAAATTGTTTTTGTTTGTTTGTTAAAGAAATTGTGTTTTGGCTTAAAAAAAAAAACTTAAAAAAAAATGAAATAAGAAATTCCTGAGGTTGTGAAAATAAGCTCATTCGATCGGAGAATGCCGTGATGAACAAAAACCAGGTTTCCCATCTGAACATGCACAGAAAAGAAAAAGAGTTTCTGCCATTCGAAGATGCACAAAAGAACAAATCGAACCAATACCGTCGTAAATATATCAGTTAAAGTTATGATAAGTGCATTTCACTTTAATTTATCCACGCTCTAAAGTGCATTTAGAATTGACGATTTAGTCATGAATTTTTGACAAACTAATCGTTAAGCCATCAATCTTTCATATATTTTTTTATTAGGATAAAATTTAGGGTGGTGATAATGGCAAGGTAACCTTTGTTAATGGTAGAACATGTTTCATGCACTTTTGATATATTGACAGTTTTACCTTTAGTTATATGAGAAATTTAATAACCCCAAGGGGTTAGATGGGATGGTCTTGGACTGGGACTTAGGGGCTTACCACCCCAAGGTCTCAAGTTCAAGTCTCCTCTCTAGCAAAAACTTGGGGCCAGCCTCCCGGGCGCAAAGCGTAGTAAAGGTTGGTAGAACGGGCCTCCTTGGCTGGACGAACCGTATCCAGTTCTTGGGTGTGGGTCCGACTCCCCGCCGCTACGCGAGTTCGCGATTGACCGCTATACATGTTGAGGGGCCGGTATGTGTGGCACAAACCAAAAGAGATTCACTCTCTAGGGGTTTGACCTAGGGAGTGAATCTCTCGAGGTTAAATCCTTTTTTTTTTATATGAGAAATTTAATGTGATATTTATTATTTATTTAATGAAACAACTTTTAAGTTACCATTTATTTTCATCTATGCACTTTCTTATAAAACTAAATCATTTTTTTTTTTGTTTTTAAAAAAAATTAATATAATAATAGTAATCAAAATGTAAAAATCATGAGTAATTTGAAAAATTAATTTTAAAATTTAAATAAATTTATTTTTTAGTCATAAAATTTACTTTAATAATAAATTTTACTTATTGATTTAGTAATTAATAAAGTTTGGATAAGTAATTTTAGAATTTGAATTTTTTAAATCTATATTCTAGTCTTAAAAATTTGATACACCGAATTTTATTAATTGATTTATTAATTAATGAAAAAATGAGTAGTTTAGATACTTAGTTCTAAAACTGAATTTTGTATATTTATTTTTTAGTTATAAAAATTAATTAAATAAAAAGTTTTACTGAGCAACGAAAATATTAGTTTAGATAATTAGTCCGTTAAATATTAAATTAAATCAATTTTCATGACTAAAAAATAAATACAAAAATTTTAAGTTTTAGAGTTAATTATCTAAACTAATATTTCTGTTAATTAGTAAAATCGTTACGAAAACAATTTTCATGACTAAAAGGTAAATACATAGTATTTAAATTTTAGAACTAATTGTTCAAACTCTTGTATTTCTGTTAATCAATTAGTAAAATTTATTATTAAATCAAATTTCAAAACTAATGTTTCTATTAATTAGAAATTTTTTGATTAAATCAATTTTCATGACTAAAATAGAAATATATGAAATTTAAATTTTAAAATTAATTATTCAAACTATTCATGTTTCGTAAATTAATTAGTAAAATTTATTATTAAACTAATTTTGTAACTGAAAAAATATATAAAACTCAGTTTTAATAACTAATTATTTAAATTAATGTTTCATTATTTAGTAAAATTCTTTATTAAATTATTTTTCATGATTAAAAAATAAATATATAAAATTTAATTTTTGAAATAATTATCTAAATTGCTCTTTTTTTTTTTGGTAATTCTAAACTACTCTTTTTTTTTCTTTAATTAGTAAATCAAATAATAAAATTTGTTATATCAAAATTTCAAGACTAAGAGATAAATATAAAAAATTTAATTTTTTAAACTCTATTAATTACTAAATCAATAAGTATTTATTATTAAAGCAAATGTTATGACTAAAAAATAAATCTATAAAATTCAATTTTTAGAATCAATTATTTAAATTACTCATGCTTTTGCATTTGACTACTTTTAGTATATGAGGTGGCATTTGGTTTATTTTTCTATTTTCTATTTTTGTTTTATATGTTAAAAATCTCAAAACAAGTAAACTGAAAAATGCTTTATTTTTTTATTTTGAGATTTTTTTTATTTTGGGTTAAAAACTCTCAAAACGAATTTTTGTTATTTTTCATTTCATGTGTAAACTCATTTTTTATTTTCTAAAATAAAATTTGAAAACACAAGTAATCAAATAAGTTTTAAACTGTTTTCCTTATTTTCAAAAGTACAAAACAAAATAAAAAATGAGCTCAAAACATAAAATAAAAAATAAAAATAGTAAACAACAAAAAAAACCAAATGACACTCTAATATTTAAAAAAAAACATAGGATCTAATTTTATAAGAAAGTAGAGAAATAGAAATAAATGATAACTTAAAAGTTGGTTCATTTAATAGATAATAAATATTACATTTAATTCCTCATATGGCTAAATAAGGGTAAAATTGTCAACATATAAAAATTACATTAAATGTGCTCTGGTATTAATAAACTTTGCTCTGACGTTATCATCACCCAAAATTTATGCTTACTTTTTTTCAAATTTTGTGTAATTACACTTACCATGATTCTATATTTAAAAATTATACTTACCTCATTTTTTTTGAAACTTAATTGAAAATGTCAATATAATTAAAGTTTTAGATTTATTTTATCCGTCTATCACATATCGTTAGTTTTTTTACAAATTTTTTCAAAATTTTTTGTTTTTTATTTATTTTTGGGATTTTTTGTTAAAAAAAACTAAAGAATATGTGAGAGGGGGAGATAATATAGGGAAGATACTTAAAATTTCGGTTAATTTAAAATTTTTTGTTAAATTTTAACAATTGATTTAACGAATGGGTAAATGTTAATAATATTTTAAAATAAATAAAATAAATATAACTTTTAAAAGTTAAAATATTATAAATGTAATTATTCAAATATTAAGAAGAAATAAATGTAATTCACCATTTTTATGATTGTTTTAAAACTTTTCACTTTTGACATACTTGTAATTCAAGTCCAGCGCCTTATTTTGTTCCCTTTTGTATATCCACGAATGGGATCCTTTGATCGTATGTTTGGCGGACGTATAGAATCGCAAGTAGATTGTTTGGATGATCCAGAAGATCACCAATATAAATAGCTCTTGAAGAACTAATTCCTCTTTTTGATTCAATTCGTGTTCTTGATTCTATATTGCTTTATTTTTTTCAATAGTTTACGAAATTTAAGGGTGCGTTTGGAGTCTCAACTACATCCAAAAGTTTTTAAAAGTGTATTTTGAAATTATTGCGTAATGATTGTTGAATGTTTATATTTGATTTGATATAAAATTGTTAAAAAGTATATAAAGTGACACGTGTTAAAATTTTAGTAAAAGATTTTAAAAAATTTTGGAGTTTTGTGTATTTTTTTTGTACACGTGTCAGATCATTTTTATTTAAAATTTGGCAAAATCCGTTGGAACGGAGCATATGTGGTGCGTTCCAATCGCATTTCAAAATTTTGGCAGACCGTGTCAATGGTAACTGTGTCAACTTTTGGGTTTTTTTAAGTTTTTTTGAGACTCCAAACGAAACCTTAACCAAACAAGCACTCTCACTTGTGTTAACCGCCTTTTGCTTAATGTCATGCCTAAAATTTCACACCCTCCAAATGAAAAAGAAAATAAAATTACTATTTTACGTATTTTTTATGTTTAATTAAGTAAGAATTATTTTTTTATCAATATTTATTTATTTTAGTTTTATTTTTCTAATTCAACCAAAAAAAAGTAAATTTAATTTTTTTTATTTCATTTTACAATCTTACCATTTTCTTTAACTGTTTCTTGTTCTCTACGAATTCATATTCCAAGCATAGCATAACTTTTTTTAATTTAGCAAGATTAAATTGCATTTACTATTCAAAAATTTGACCTAAAAATAGACAAAACTTTCTAATTTAATTCTCGCGCCATCTATTTGCTCTCTATGTTTGGTATTCTTAACTTATTTCATCTCTGATGGTCTTGTTCAAAAATATTTTTGGTCTTTTAAGATTTTTTTCCACCAAAATTGACTTTTCTTTTTTCTTTTTTTAGTAGTTTTTTAATATAGTATTCACATTTCAAAAATATAAATAAAAATAAACATCTTAAAGTAAAAAAATTTACGTGCAAGCAAATTGAGTCAACTTTTTTCGAGACCAATTTATATACAATAAGTTGGGAATATAGAACACATTGGCATTTATATCCAGTAAAATTAAATTGACTTGTTGACACTTGCGATGACTCAAAATGGCATGGCTTTTAATAATTTTGAAATGGATTTACTAGGTAACATATTTATTTAATTTTAATATGTTAAAATAAAGGAATGAATTTACGCGAACTTTAGTTCAAATCACAAAGAGTACCGAAAAAAATAAAATAAATAAATAAAAAATTAGAAAGTAACAGAGTGATTTTCACCTCAAGTATAAAAGGTCAAAAAATAATTATTCCTTATTTAAATAAAGTATAAAACAATTTGTAATATTATATTCTTATAAGAATAATACAATTACTCATTGATATATTTCAAAATTAATTAAATAAATTATGCTTAAGTATCTATCAATTTTTTTATTTACTTGTTAGTGTTATACTTTTTTTATTTTTTTATAGTAATTCATTGTAATTTTTAGTCAGTAGTCAAGTAAATTTATTTTATTTTTACATTATTCCTCTTACTTTGAAAATTAATTAAGAGTGATAAACGAAACTCAAAATAATGATTTTTTTTTATGAATTTAAATTGCCTAGAAGAAAAAAATTTACGTTAAACTTTATTTTATATACTAATTTTATACGGAAGGGTTTGAATTTACAAAACTTAAATGAAAAAAAGAAATTGACATATCAATATTATATTAGTCTTGTGATATTGATTTGGTACTGTTAAATTTTAATTTAACCGGTGTGTTTATATTATTTTAATTTAAAAAAATATTTGGACCGCTAAATAGTTTAATTCTGACTACGAGTCATGAAGTTGGTATCTAGACCCAATTTAAATTGCAAAGAATATTTAGGTAAAACTTTTTATTGATTTGGTTTGGATTCGGATCATTTCATTTGTAATCGGATTCGGGTACCAATTTACATCCTCCCCCAGGGGGGCTTTACAGGGGAGGGATTTCAGAGAGAGAGAGAGAGAGAGAGAGAGGAGAAGTGAAGAAACAATGGTACAGAAGAAGGGAGCGAGTAAAGTTTCTGAAGATGCAGAAGTGGAGTTGGCTCATGTCCCGTTGCAGGCCATCCTATTGGCTGATAGCTTCGCTCAGAAGTTCCGCCCCATCACACTTGAGCGCCCCAAAGTATCCTCTTCTCTCTCTTTCTCTTTGCCTATTTTTTTTTTTTTTTTCATACATATAATTATATGTGCGCATGACTTTCTATGTGTGTGTATATATAGAGGTGTATTGTATATGTCTGTCTGTGACTTGTGAGTCGGTGGAGTTGAGTTCTGATGTTAATTGTTTTGCTTTCAAATTTTTCGTTTTAAGTATTGATGTAGTTTTCACTGCCCTCTGGCTCTGATGCCCCTTGTGGGTAGAGATACATACCTACATATGCAATGGGGAGAGTGATATACGTAAGCATGTATTTTGATAGGGAATTCAATTTTACAAAATAAAGGAACATACAGTAGAAGGGGACGAGAAGTCCATAGATCAAAAGTTACAAGACGGAAAACCCAAAAAAAAAAAAAAAAAAAAAAAATGAAGGAAAAGGAACTGAGAAAAGGAAGGGATAATAACCACATAGCGTGAAAAGCTTGCTCCATGTGGAACCTGTTGAAGCAAAACATTAAATAAAAATATGGTTCCTTCCAGTTTAGCTTTGTCAGGAATAGGCCGAAGATGCTGAAGCCCAAAAGGATGCTAATAATCTGATCTTGTCCCAAGCATTGTCAGTGCTATTGAATTTGCCATAAAATATTGTTGATTTCCTTCCTAGCCAAATGCCCCATATAATAGAAAGCACGGCACAATGCCATAAAGGTTTAGCTTTTTTCCAACTTACACATGTATTCATGCACGCACTTGTTGATTTTGTGAGAATCATTAAGTCCTGAATAATTTTTACTGGCCTTTAAAACGTATCTGGCATTTTGGTGACAATTCGTTGAAATTTAGAGCCATAAAACAATCCCGAAAATGTTTGTTGGGCTTTTGGTCTTTAACTTTCAGCGGTTAACCATGGGAACTTTATGTGGCTTTCTGAAGTAGCTTGGTCGTGCATATCATTTGCGTGGGCCAGTAGATATGGAACTATCAACGTGGTTTGAAGTGGTCAGTTATTTTTTATTTTTTCTTTTATCATTCATATGTTTGCAAATAATCATTTTTTCCTTAAGTTTTGGAGGGTAAAGCTATCATGGTTTCTTCATTCTGATATTTTTTACCATTTGTTTGTTTGTTTTTTTTTGGGGTCTATTTTTTTTTTTTTCTTTCAAATGTTGATGTTTCAGTTACCTTGAAGATAAGTAACAAATTACTTTTTTTTTTGGTTTCTTTTTTACCCATAAAAAAGTAATTGATCCCCTCTGCTTGAGCATCCTTTTTTGGGAAAAACAAATGTGCGTATTAGTGTATTTGCTTGGTCTTTGTGTCTGCATTGGCAATTAAAAGAACTTGCACGAGCATGTTTCATCTGATTACCTCCCCCCCCCCTCTTCTTTTGTTTTTGTGTGTTTTGTGTGTGTGTTGGGGGGGGTGTCGTATACTAGACATTGGAGTGTGCAATTAAGGATGTGTAGTTGTGACTTTATTTTAACTAGGGGTGGTGGCACACACTACATGTATGTAATGTGTCTTCTCCTCTATTTTTGTGTTTAATCATCTTCTCCTCTGTCATTTTTCATCCATTTCTAATCTTTCATCATTTAATTTTTTTTCCCCTCCTTTGCCCCTGCTTATCTTCTTCCTCTTCTAAGAATTAGTGGGACGTTATGATAGAAAACTTGATTTAGTGGAAAGTTATGAAAAAATGTTAGGTGGTTAGTGGAATACCTATCAAAAAAGTTAAAAAAAATGTTAGTGGGAGTTAAATGGGTAATTTTGGAAAGAAAATTGTGATGCAATTTCTTTGGAGGGAGACACTAAAATGTGTTCTCTCTTTATATATTAGTATAGATGTTGTAGTTCACGTGCAAAAAAGTTTATCAATCTTGTGATGCCAACTCTTGTATTACTTATATATATGGGTTGATTAGATTGGCATGTGTTACTAGGATGCATTCTTCTGGACTCATTTTGTTCCTGCTGACGGTAATATTTTCTTATAATGCCAATTCTTTGTTGACACCATTTTTGCTGTTGAAGGTACTATTACCATTGGTCAACATCCCTATGATCGATTACACTTTGGCATGGCTAGAATCAGCTGGGGTTGAAGAAGTTCATGTGTTTTGTTGCGCTCATTCTAGGCAAGTGATTGATTATTTAAATAATTCCAAGTGGGTTGGTCAACCAAACTTTCAATGAAGACAATAGAATCTCACAATTGTGTTAGCGCCGGAGATGCATTGCGTTTGATTTATGAGCAGAATGTGGTATGTCAACATCTTTCCTATATTTTTCATATTCATTTTTTTGTAATTTGTATTCTTGTAATTTATCAGTGGAAGCGTTCTAGAGTGACAAAAAGTGAGATAATTTAATATAATTTATGGGTTCGTTAATTCGTGCAGTGAGATAAAAAGTGAGATAAAAAGTATATAATTTTTAGAGGGTTTTTAGAGATTTTCAGCGTTTTAGACCAATGTTGGTTTAAAAATTCTCTCAATAACTAAGCATAGGTTTCTTCTCTTTATTTTTGTGGTTTTAATGTTCAAGTTGTGTAATTTATCCCAAAAAAAAAAAAAAAAAAAAAAGAAAGGAAGAAAAAAAAGAAAGATAGAAGGGAAGAAAGTTCAAGCCGTGATATACTTCTTTAAGTCTTATGATATTGAGGACTAAGAAAGGATGTGCTGGATGGGGTTAGAAAATGGGGTTCAGACCCTTTTGTTCTTTTTGGCTGCTTAATACTACTTTGAGGTATTATAGCTTCGGTTTTAGGAGATTCTGGTTCAAGTCTTGTTCTCTTATTATCGTGTTTGTTCCCCCACTTTTTCTTGTGCAATCTATTCTATTTTAGTCTCTGCACTTGTTTGGTTTGATTGCCCCTCTTTGGTCCATGTGCAAAACATTGTCCTGCGTGAGGGGAGTGTTAAATTAGCTTTATATACATTATTGGATTCATTTCCTAACACAATTAAGCTTTTGAAACAATTGGTGATTTAATAAATACATTAGGTGCAGTTATAGTGTGTCTTGATGTGCCTTTTTTTATTTTAATTAAATTTATTTTTAACTTATTTTATATTAATGCATCTCATCTGTCCTTTTTTACTTTGAAGATACATGGAGATTTTGTCCTTATAAGTGGTGATACATTAAGCAACATGTCGCTTACACAAGCACTCGAAGAACATAAGGAGAGGAGGAAAAAGATAGCAATGCTGTAATGACTATGATTATTAAGAAGTCAAGCCTGCACAACTTACTCACCAATCTCGGCTTGGTACTGATGAGCTGATCATGGCCATTGATCCTTATACAAAGCAGCTTTTATATTATGAGGATAAGGCTGACCATTTAAAAGGGATGATATCTCTTGATAAGACGATACTTGCGGATAATCCTTCTATTTCTCTACATAATGACAAGCAGGTATTTCTTTTTAATCTTTCCTTTTCTGGTTTTGGTTATAATCACCTACTTTTATGTTAGTGATGAGTTCTGCCTCCTTGTGCTTTGAGTGCTTAACTATTTAACTAAGTTGGTTATTCAAACTATTGATTAGGCACAATGTCTTTTGGATTCCTAAGGGTGTGGCTTATTCTTCCACTGTGTTTTCATTAACTTGTAGTTAGTTTTGGTCCCCTCCTAAAAACCAAAAGAGAAAAAAGAAGAGAGAAGCAAAGAAAGAAATAGCTATTATAACCTTGATCCCCTATAAGTCGGGACTGTGGATTTGGAATAAAAGGACTAGTCTTATTAATTCGATTGTTAGTCTTTTACTATATCACGATTAAGTTTCTCTCTAAAGCGTGTAAACCGTGTCATTAAATTTGTGACCAACGTTATTTTTGGGAAGACAAAGATAGCAAGTGTGCAAGGAGATTTCAATTGGGTTTTTACGAGGGCGCATGGTCCAATCAGTGTAGAGACAGATGGTTGTTTGGATGAATTGGCTTGGGCAGCATTCAGATTGAAGTTGCCCTCGGTATGTGCGTGGGGATTTTAATATTATTAGATATCCAAATGAGAGGTTGGGTTCATTTAAGTTTCTGGGGCTATGAGAGCTTTCTTTGATGTGATAGAAGAGTTAGGGTTAATGATTTATCGTTGTGATAAATTCTAGATGGGATTGTGATGGCTTTCTTCAAGTGCTATTGGCTAGGAAGTGGTTTTGGTGGTGTGTGTCCATTGTGAGGTTCTATCTTTCATTTAATGGGTCTCCTGTTGGTTTTTTTTAATTCTTCAAGGGGACTTCAACAAGGAAATCCACTTTCTCCTTTTTTGTTTATTATAGTGATGGGTGCTTTCAGTAGACTGGCTAGAAAGGCAGATGAAGGTTTTTTCTGTTGGGGGTGGTGGGATGGGGGTAGGGGCACGGTAGAATGGAGGTTTCTTATTTCTTATTTGTATATGACTTCATCATTTTCTGTTGGGCAAATCCTTTGTCGTTGGGGCATTTAAGACGTGTTTCTACTTTGCTTTGAAGAAGTGTTGAATTTGAAAGTAAATTTAAGGAAATTTGAGTTGATACTAGTAATGAGATTGAGAATTTAGAGGAGTTAGTTGTTGTTATGAGGTGCATAAATGCATCTTTTCCCTCTATTTATTTGGACTAGTTATGAACAACAAAGTTTATAAGAGCATGTGTAGCAGAATAGGTAAATAGGCATTTTATGTATTTTTGCTAACAAATATGAAAAAAACCATCTGCACCAGACTCTCCCAAAGCCACAGCTATTTTTGCTCTTGTTACATTAACTCTTCATTTCTACCGAGTTACTGTTCACAGTTAACAATGTTTATTATTTGTTGAAGAAGACAATGGCCCTTATATTGAAGAAAACAATGGGCTCCAATTTTGGAAAATTAATTTTTTAATAGACAATTGGTAAAATGTCTAGCATTGGTATGGTTTGAAAAGGAAATGTACTAACTAAACCTAAAATGTGTACTGTTTACTAGATAATTTGGCTATCTATTGGTGCACTTGCTCTAACCCTACTTAGGAGAAACACTACTTGGTATCTCCAATCCGATGTGGGATAAATAAATGTAGTTTAGTAGTGCATTATTTATACTAATGTAATGCTATAACATTATGTTAATATGGTTATGGCGATGTGGGATAAATAAATATATAACATTATGTTAATATGGTTATGGAGATGTGGGATAAATAAATATAGTTTAGTTGTGCTTTATTTAATACTAATTTAATGTTGTAACATTAAGTAATGCGGTTTTGTCAATAACTTTTTGATTCATTAAATTTAATGATGTGATAGTTCAAATATTAATTTTTTTATTATGGATGTCATAGTTTAAGCACATTTAAACTTGTACACAAGTGAATTTGAGATGTTACGCAAACAAATGACAATAGAAAAAAATACATAAATTAGTCATTTTTTTTTGAAAAAGATAAGTAAGAAATTATTACTTCAAAAGCATAAATGAGCATCAGGATGATGCTAACAGTACAATAAACTATATGATACTACCCAAACCAGTGATTAGCGCAAATCATCAAGAAAATTAAAAAGGAGCATAAATCAAGGTCCCTTCCCTCTCTATCCCAGCCATACAGACAGCTTAGAAATAAACTCTTAATCCTCGAAGTAGTCTTCTTATCATCTTCAAGTATCCTCCTATTGCGCTCTTTCCAAATTATCCAAAAAAGACATAATGGAGCCAAGTTCCAAGTGTGTTTCTTCCTGTTAGCCAAAGATGACCCCACCAAAGCAAAAGAAAACTCCTAATACATAAATTAGTCATTACGTCAAGGAAGAATACAAAATAAAAAGAGTGGCATCAAAACAAGTTAATCCAAGCTTAAAAGAGCTGAGCCTAACTTTGTTTAAGCTTAACTTATTTATTTACTAACAAGGGTGTAAATGAGCAGCTGGGCTTTGTCGCACTCAGGCTTGGCTTGGCTCGGCTTGGCTTGGCTCGTCTCATATTTGTCGAGCTCGAGCTTAGTAAGGCTTGAAAGTTAAGCCCAAGCTTGACTCGTTAAGAAATATTGAGGCTCCGGCTCGGCTCATAAAGCTTATTTATATTGAATATCTAAAAAATCAAATAGTTTATCTGATATTATCAAATCGTTATTTTATTAATAATAATCTCTGTTATAAGAAATAATTGATATTTATAATAAATCAAAATTTTAAGTTCTAAAATATTTGATAATTGATTAGGAGTTTTACACAACTTGAGAAAGCCTGAAATGTTCCGCGTTTCTAGCAAAATAAATGACTCCCAAAATCAAATCAATTGCTAAATGCTAACAAAATCTTTAAATAAACTATTTATAAAATTTATTTATATTAGTGTATTATATATAATATATTTATGTTTTTATATATACTAATATTATAGACTGTATAAGTAGGCTTTGGAGCCGAGCTTCCTTGAGCTAAAGCTTGGCTCGTTAATAAATAGGGCTGAAAGAAGGTTCAAGCTCTGCTCATTATTAAAATGGTTGAGCTTGAGCCGAGCCCTTAACGGGCTGCTTGTGAGTAGCTTATGAAGGGGTCGGCTTGTTGACACCCCTTTTACTAAATAAATTTAATATTTTTGTTTTAAGTTAGTTGATTTACTAATTGAACAACATAAATGAGCTTTAAGGAAAGTTGAGCTTGAGTTGTTTTATGAACAACTCATTTCACTTATAGCCCTATTAGTGGTTGTTTAAAAGTAAAGATGGCAAAGCCATATGTTTTGAAAGACTATGTAATTGAGATGAACTTCACGCACAAGAATTCAGTGCGTGTGTGGATTTATATACATGGAATAGTGACTACACATCTTACATTGGTGGCTATTCGGTTGACCAAGTGTCTATATCCAATCTCTATAATTAGTGTACATAAATACTACATTAATATATTAATGCTACATTAACATCCCCCTCAAGCTGGAGTATATATATTATATGTTTCGAACTTGTTACAAATATATCTCACTTTAGCTCCTTTTAAAGTTTTAGTAAATAAATTAGCTAATTGATCTTCGGACTTTACATGACTTGTTTTGATGATATTCTGTAAAATTTTTTCTTTGACAAAATTATAATCAACTTCGATATGTTTGGTTTACTCATGAAACATTGGGTGGGAAGCAATGTGGACATCAGCTTGATTATCATAAAACAAGTCCATGGGCTGGGATCCAAGAACCTCTAATTTTGTCAACATATGACGTATCCAGACCAATTTACAAGAAGTATGTGCCATAGCCCTATATTCTAATTCTGCACTTGATCTTGCCACCATTGTTTGCTTTTTACTTTTTCATGATGCTAAGTTTCCTCCCACAAAGATATAGTACCCAGTATTTGATCATCTATCTGTTAACGAACCAGTCTAATCTGTATCTGTATAACTTTGAACAAGTGTATGACCATTATCTCGATATAATAAATCACATCCTGGTGCACTTTTTAGATATCTCAGAATACGAATAATACATCCCAATTACTAGACCGAGGTGCATCAAGAAATTGACTCACTACACTTATAGCAAATGAGATATTTGGCTGTGTGTCTATCAGATAATTAAGCTTCCCAATTAATTTGCGATATCGACCAGGATCTTCCAATAATTCTCCCTTATCTGCCCAAAGTTTTGTATTAGGATCTATTAGAGTATCAATTGGTTTTGCTCCTAACATGCCAGTTTCAAACAGCAGATCAAGAATGTATTTTCTCTGAGAAAGGGCAATACCCTCGTGTGATCTTGCAATCTCAATGCCCAAGAAGTACTTTACTGAACCCAAATCCTTGGTGTTGAGCTTAGTTTAAAGGAAATCTTCAGATCATGAATTCCTTGTGTGTTATCACTTGTGATTACAATATCGTTCACATAAACCAGCAATCATATCTTTCTCTGAGAGGAATGACGGTAAAAAACAGATTGATCAACACTGCAACGTATCAATTCAAATTCTATCATCACATTACTAAACCTGCCAAACCATGTGCGAGGGGATTGCTTTAGGCCATTCACTGGCTTTTTCAATTTGCAGACTAGTCCAAACTCCCCCTGAGCAATAAAGCCAGTAGGTTGCTCCATATACACCTCTTTGGTAAGATCACCATGTAGGGAGGAATTTTTAATATCGAGTTGGTGAAGAGATTAGTGAAAAGTGGCTGCAAGAGAAATGAGAAGACGCACTGATATGATCTTGGCCACAGGAGAGAAAGTCTTTGAAAAACTAAGGCCATAAACTTGAGTGTATCCCTTGGCAACGAGCCTTGCTTTCAATCGATCAAGTAAATTATCAATGTGAACTTTGACTTTTATACCCAACGACAACCAATTGATGACTTCCTAGGAGGGAGAGTGACCAAATTTCAGGTATCCTTGGCTCGAAGAGCTGACATTTCTTCTTCCATGACATTACTCCACTTAGAATGAGATAGTGCTTCAGACACAGAGTTAGGAATAGAAATAGTAGACAAAGAAGAAACAAAAGTATGATATGATGGAGACAAGACTGTATAGGAAACAAAGTTAGATATAGGATAGAAAGTACGAGCTCGTCTACCTTTCCAAAGAGCAACCAGAAGATCAAGATCACAAAGCTCTGGCTTAGAAGGAGGATCTGAAGACTAGATAGGAGAAGATGGAGTGCTTGAAGTATCAGGGAGAGACTCTATAATTGTCTGCCGTCTGATATAAACTTGCAGATAAGGACGAGAAAGACGAAAGGGGAAATTACAAGGAAAGGGAGACTCTTATGTACATCAAAAACAGAAAAATCATTAGAAAAGAAAGGGGTATTCTCAAAGAATGAAACATCAGCGCATATGAAATATCGATTGAGAGGACTATGACGGTGATATCCTTTTTGTACTTGGGAATGTCCCAAAAGACAGATTTAAGGGCATAAGGATCAAGTTTATCAGTCCCATTGTCAAGTTGATAGACAAATGCAACATACCTAAAAATTCATGGAGGAAGAGGAAATAGCGGTGTTGCGGAAATAATACAGAGCAAGGGGAACATCCCTTTAGAATAGAAAATGGCATTCTATTGATTAAGTAACATGTTGTAAGAATAGCATCCCCCCAGAAGATCTTTGGAACCTTCATGTGAAATATTAAACAATTAGCTGTGTCAATCAAATGTAAATTCTTCCTCTTAGCAACTCCATTCTGTTGTGGGGTGTGAGGACAAGATGACTGATGAAGCATGCTAAATGATGTCATAAAATCAGTGAAAGGCTTAGAAAAGTATTCTTTGGCATTGTCACTGCGAATAATTTTAATAGACACATCAAACTGAGTTTTTGTTTCAAGACAAAAGGATTGAAAGATAGACAATAACTCAGAATGGTCTTTCATTAAATAAACCCATGTAAGCCTTGAAAAATCATCAATAAACGTAACAAATACTTAAACTCCAATTTTGACATAACTTTACTAGGTCCCCCATGCATTAGAGTGGACTAAATGAAAAGGACTCAAGGACCTGTTATCGACTCTAGGACTGAAGGAAGTACGGTGATGCTTTCCTAACTGACAAGACTCGCAATCTAAGGATTGTAGTTGACTCAAACTTGGAATCATAAATTGCAACCTTTCAAAAGATGGATGACCCAAACGACAATGAATTTTAATCAGAGAGGCGGTTGCAGAACAATCAATAGATGAAAGAGCAGATGAACTAGCCAGATAGTAATTACCAAAAAAAAAAAAAAAAAAAATTAGCCAGATGGTAGAGTCCCTGAGCTTTATGCCCTTCTCCAATCTTCTTCCTTGTCTTTAAATACTGAATACTCACAGAATCAGGAAAGAAAGTTATTGAGCAATTCAATTGTCTAGTGAGTTTACTGACAGATCGAAAATTGAAAGACAAGGATGGAACATATAACACTGAAAATAAGAACAAATAAGAAGATGGACAGATTTTACCGATACTCTTTACTGGATTAGATGAATCATTAGATGTAGTGACGGTGGAGATGGGAGAGCACTAAATATTAGAAAGCAACAAAGGGGTACCGGACATATGGTCTAAAGCATCAGAATCAATAATCCAAGATATATGTGAAGAGGTGGACGCACAAGTAGTGAGATTTCCTTGATGTGCTAAAGAAATTGTTGGAAAAATGCCTGATGAGCCGTTTGATACTAGAGAAATTTGATATATTTTTTCTTGAAAGAGTCACAGTTGATGATTCACTTGTGTTGAGTTTATCTAAGGAGGTAGGAATATCAGATGAAGTTACATGAATCATATGGGCTAGCTTCCAATGGAGATCCCAGCAATTTTCTCAAACGTGCCCAACACGGCCACAATTAGTGCATTTAGGTCTAGTACCACGATGTCCTTGATCGCGGCCATGACCTCCACGGCCACGTTCACCAGATTGAGATGGAGGTGGATAAACAGGTCTTTTATTGTTTAAGGAAATCTGACTGATTAGGGCAGAACGGGCAGAATTTGAAGTGGTGGATGAATCCTTAGAAACAGCCCTCATAACCCTTGAATAAGTTTCTGCAAATGAGGGAAGAGTGGCTCCACTGAGAATATGGACTTTGATTGGCTCAAACTTAGAATCTAAGCCGGCAAGAAAACGAAGTAACACCATTTGTTCTTTTTGTTTCTGCATAACGTTGATATCTATGGATAATGGTTGTAAAGAGTTCAATTTCTCATGGACACCCTTAAGAGAAGCGAAGTATTCTATAACTAGTCTGCCGGAATATTAGAGCTGAAAGAATTCCAGCGATAGCTCATATGTCCAAGTGAGATCACTAGAGAATAGTAGACAAATATATTCCCATATATCTTTACATATGTCAGGATGAGTACACATGTTAGCGATATTGGGCTCCACGGAATTCCACGATAAACTAACAAGGTGAGCATCTTCTTGGACCCAAGCATCAAACTTAGGATCAGCTTCAGGAGGTCTAGATTCAGTCAAATGCTTCTGTTTACCATACTTGGTTAACACCATCTTAATGACTTTGGACTACTGAATGTAATTCGTTCCATTCAAATTTTTAGTTGTTAATTGTTGAGGTATAGGAACGGAACCACCTATCATTATCTATTCAAAGGATGTCCCAGTAGCCATTTCAAGTTAGCAAATAGTAGCTTGAACAGTGACAAACCAAAAGCCTGAGGAACAGTGACAAATCAAGGGGGGAGAGAGAGAGACAAAAAGTTGTTCAATCACCGAACCAAATATACTGGTGGAGTCGCCAGAAGGAGGAGAGAGATCTGCAAAGAAGGTCGGAGGTCTAGAAATGTGTCACGCATCGTTAATTGCGGCTTCCGTGGAGGCGTGTGAGGCCCACGCGTAGACTTATGGGTGGCACGTGGAGGTGCGTGGGGAATTTTTCAGTGATGCCACTCCTCCGACAGTGGTCGCCTCCCTCCGACGATCATATAGTACTATATGGGGGGTTGAATGAGCAATAGGTTGATGACCTATGCTTGATAGAGATGATGAGCCCTTGTTCCGTCTTCAACGTGACGGCAGACTTTGAACAGTGTTCAGTCACTGTTTTGTTCAAAACACACACACATATGAACTATCGACGCTCTGATACCGTGAAAGATTATGTAATTGAGATAAACTTCACAAACAAGAACTCAGTGTGTGTGTGGATTTGTATACATGGAAAAGTGATTGTGCATCTTACATTGGTGACTATTCGGGTTACCAAGTGTCTAGATACAATCTCTATTATTAGTGTACATAATACTATATTAATATATTAAAGCTACATTAACATGTTCCATGAACTAGATTTCCTTCTTTAGGTTCCCTGAACTAGATTTCCTTCTTTAGGTTGAAAGGCATACGGAGTTCTCAGTGAGACGGATCATTTGGTATATGTGAACACATGCCTTTTCAATGCTTGTTAAAATGTGTGAAGGTATCTTTACTTTGCTAGTGTGATATCACAAAATATAATTCTCCGTTTGCATTATGGGCAAGTCTTTTTGTGTTTTTATATGTGAAAGTAGGAGGCCTAGTGAAGCCTAAATTATGTGATATACTTCTCCAATAGTCTTCTGCTTTGTGAGGGAGGCTTTTGTGCTTCTTTTTATGTGAAGCAAGGAGAGTAGGCTTGGTGAAGCAATTTCCAGCAGGAATATAAAGAGATTGGTTTTTAGTCTGTAGATTGTGCATTACTATATTGGTTCCCAGCACTAGCAGTTTAGTATTATTGGGTGGTTGTTAATTGTATCTGCTATTGAAGAGGCATCAAGCTTGATTGTTAATCTTAGCAAGCTAGTTCTTATTCAAGAGCAAGACAGTTCCAATATTTTAATTTAATGCAGATCATTACAATTGAACTTTTTTTATTTCAATTTGGTATCTAAGTTGTGGTCTAAAGAATATCGTGTCCCGTCTTAATGCATCAGCACTTGATGCTGAAGAAATATACTCTCATGCCTAACCTCGGTTATTGTGTAACTGCTTGAATGGTCGAAGCAGATCTGCATTGAATCCGATTCAGTCCCCAATTGACCAGATTGTACCGCCTGATTTATCCATGTTAAAGTTCTTAAGGCTTCTAAAATTTGCTTCTAACTTCTATATCTGGTTATTGTCGTGTGGCTGGATGAGTTGCCTATGCAGATACCTTCAAATTGTTGGTTGCTTGTATGTGCAGGGTCTGAGCTGACCTTGAGACAGCCTTGTTAATTATTGGACCTGGCCAAGTGGAATCTTGTCTTGGCCAATTAACTTATCGCTAATCAAATTTTTTGTTGCTCAACTGTTTTGGTAGTACTTATTTTCTTTACACCCCCCCCCCCCCCAAAAAAAAAAATCCATTGATAAGCTCCCAGCTATGAGTAATTTACTGTCATCTTATTCTTGTCACCTGGTTGATGGTAATTTAGCATCTCCTGATCATTATTGTACTAAAAAACACTTGCCTCCTAATAAGTGGAAATGCTTTTTGCAGGATTGCTACGTTGATATCTGTTCTCCGGAAGTTCTGAGTCTTTTTACTGACAATTTTGATTATCAACATCTGCGTCGTCATTTTGTCAAGGGATTGCTCGTTGATGATGTACGTGTTGCATATTGTAAATCTTTTAGATTACTTAAAGAAACATTTTTCTTTTATGATTATCACTCAACTCAAAAACTTTGCCCTGATTATTTAGTATTGTCTGTCGTAATGCTATTTCTATCAGTGCTACGGGGATTTACTTTATCGAAAAAAGAGCAGTGCTACAGGCGGATGTGGGTGCCAGTCTCCTGTGCCCTTGTGCTGCCATGTTTTGATGTGACATTATGCAGGCATGGGTGTTCGTCACCCGTATGCATTCACAAATGTGTGTGTGCACGCACGAACACACCTACATATACCATTTACTATTTCAAAAGTAACCTAGTCCAGCAAATTCTAGATTTTTTAAGTTATAGTTTGACTTACTGTGGCTCATGTAACTTGATTTGCATGGTTACTTAATTACCCATTACTTGGTGTGTTTGGAACTTGAATTTGTGGAGGGAAATTCTTTTTTTTTTTTTTTTTTTTTTTTTTCGTTTGTTGATCAGACACATGAGAAAAAGTGAATAGATATTAGTCCAAAAAATCTAATTTTTTATTTGATTAGTCATAAAATAAGTACATATAAATAAATTTATTTTCCTTTCTATTTTTACCCTTAAAAAAATTTGTGATCCAAACACAGTGTAGGTTTCATTGAATTTTCTTTTTAAACTTCATATGGCAGCACACTTTTCTCTTATTTTCTCTTCTCACGCAATCCCATAATCCAAATACATAAGTAGACAATCCTTCCAGTATATGTGTGTGTGAACTCTAGTCTATTTCTGTTTTCATGAACTTGCATTTGATTATAAGAATTGAATGAGTCTGGCTCTTTTGGTTTTTATTTTCAAATTATTTAATGTCACGTTCCTTTTAGCAATTGAATAAAATGGTATCTTATTAAGCTCTATGTAACATTACATAATTTCTCGTCTTTTTTGATGAATTTGCAAATGAATGAATTCTTCATTTGGCTTTCCTATTATTGTTCTTTTTCAGTTATCCTTTGAAAATTGTGTTTGAATTCTCTTCCTTTTGGTTTCCTAAGCGGATTTAATCACACATATGAGAAAATCTTATAAAGGAAAGTGATACATGAACAATGGTTTACTGTTGTAAATAATTATGACTTATAAAAAACACACCCTTTTGTACAGTATAGTCTTACCATTCATGAATATATATCCTTTTGAAAGATTCTATGAGGAGACTCCCAAAAAATTCCCATACCTATGCTGAAAGAATTTAGGATTGAGTTACGGCAAAAGATTTAAAGATGAATGGGTAGATTGATAGAGTGGTTTGGTCATGTTTTTTGTTAGCTAAAGGATGGTTTACACTGATTACCAAGATAATTTTGTGAAAACACGAGGTGCTAGCAGTTGTTTTCTGGGCATCTGTGTTGGGCTTGTATGAGTCTGAGGTTGATTCTGAGACAAAGTGCCTGAAAAGACATTCTTTCTGGATGGTTTTTATTTGGTGGCTGAAGCTTGTTTTTTTTAGGTGGAGTAAAATCTGTCTTATCTTTTCATATCCAAGGACTACTACATCATTCATGCCTTTGGATTTGAGAAATATTCAAGGCATTGCATATTTCATCCATATATGATCTTCCAGTTTGTCTGAGTGAGTTGTAGCTGGACTTGGGCTGATAACTTTGACCAAAGCCCTGCCTTCAATGGTGGTCTCTCCACATTAAAATTCTTTCCTATGAATTCAAAGATGGACATGAGTGTCGACCCCCAAGTGTTGAAGGAGTGTTCAATTCAAAAACTCATTAAAATAATAAGACTTGCTTGAAGAGTGTTTGACAATCATGGGAGTGTATGATGAGTTTCAGTGTTAGATATGGACAAGACACTGTTAGAAATGTTTGCAGTTCTTAGCTTCTGGTTACTAATCAATCAACGAGAGAGTTAGGTGGCTTCAATTGAGTCAAAAGACTAGTTTTTTTTTTTCCCTTTCTCTCCTCCTCCTCCTCTAATAGGAAACCATCCCCCATTTTTGTGTTTCAAGAAACCCAACTTAGCACCTGCTCAAAGGCACCTGTCCACTATCAAATGCCATCATGCCAGGCCTCTAAACAATCACTTAGCCACAAAAGAATCACACCATCCATCAAGATATGATTGAACCCAACATCGAGGCTGCAAATTGTATTTTCATTGCACTTCCTTTTGCAGGTTGTGTTCAGAAAGCTAGAATTTTAGTTCTTTACAAACAACAAGGCCCAAGTGCCATGGATTAACAAGACAACAGTCACTAAAGTTGGCTACACATGCCAGATGGCCATGGACTTGAGCCACCTTTGGTGCGCAGTAGCAAATTGGTACCAATTTTGATATAAGAAATTTAGTTGTATATTGAAAAACTTTCATAATATAAGGCCAAATATAGGCCAAAAAGAAAATCCTACCAATGGAATCAAGAATTCATAAAGTTTACAATATTTTCTGTTTCAGAATTTATATATTTTCAAGACCTTAACGTCTTTATTTATTGATTATTTCAATTTTTATAATGGAAGTGAAAGTTCTTTTTATGGTATCTGTTTTTAAAATTTTTAACACTTCAATGCATCTACATCAACTTGGTCATTTTAAAAATTTCAAAGTATTCCTCCAAGAAGATCACCTACATGGTTACTGGTGGTACATAGCGGGAACTTCCTAATATTGTTGACATGCAAGCATCTTGGGAGAGTGCAATTTCATGCTTTCAACCTTGACACTTCGAGTTAATTTATCCTAAGAAAATCAGAAGTTAAACAAGGATTCTTTTCAATTTTGTAAAATCCCTTAATCCTGCTCTTTCACCTCCCTCTCTCTCTTCCCCACAAAAGGGGGGGGGGTAAAATCACTTCTTCCTCTTTGTTGTTATAGTTGAGCTTTTCGATGCACCTCTCTTCGTTTTAATTGAAGTTAAAATTTATCTTCTAGCAAGTAAACTAACTTCTTTCCATGTTTTATTAGTACTATTCTATTGGACAACTTAATTTTTGTTAATAGCGAACTCAATTTTTTTTTAATTCATTTTCAAATTTTTTCTCTCAATGATATATGTCGATTTTCCTTCTATGTTTTCAGATAATGGGTTACAAAATTTTCACCCATGAAATTCACTCAAATTATGCGGCTAGAATTGATAACTTCCGAAGCTATGACACTATTAGCAAAGATATTATTCAAAGATGGACATACCCATTTGTGCCAGATGTCCATTTTTCTGGGAACAGTGCAGCAAGACTTGAAAGACAGGGTATGTACCGTTCATCAGGTGAGGAATCATAAAAGTGATTTAACTACTTGTGCTTCCTTGTAGTAAATGCGTAGTTCTCTTATCTTTGTTCAATTTACACTATATTACCGGAAATGTGATTTATTGTAGTGCTGTAGCATTTTTAGGTGTCTTACTAACAAAATGACAATGATTTATTTATTGCATGCCTAATGTTTCTAGGGCAAGCTATGTCTCTTTTTCTCAATAAGCTGAAGTAATGTTCTCAATTGAGTTTGTTTCTATATTTGGCATTTATTTATCTGTCTTGTGCTTAATTTATCTGCTTAGAAAGCTAAATGAAATGGAATCAAGATTCCTTATACAGTACATTGGGGATTTCTGAAGGTGCAAAATGCATTTTCAGTCTAGTTTGTGCTTTTCTATTAAGCAAGCCTGAAAAATTGACCGATTTATATGGATGGTTCATGTCCTTGTGAACATCAGCAATCTAGGCCAAGCAATTTGTTGGCTTCCCCCCATTTCAATTGGCTTAGTATTCCATTTGTTTTTATTGGTTTACAATATGTTTTTGTTTAATTTATTTGTAGAGGAACATCTAATGAACTAAGGACCTATCTATTGTTGTATACTTGTATCATTGAATTCGAATATGCATTAGCACCTTAATTTCAAGTCACTGGACACTGCAGAATTAACAAGCAAATGTTTGTTGGGTACCTTGGTGCTTGTGCTGATGAGATGGTATCTTGAGTAAATGGATAGGATATATTTATTTCGATAATTCTTTCCATCACAGGTCTTTTTTTTTTCCCCTTTTTTTCATGGTTTAATAGATGGAAGCATTTATTCCAATTGCTATGTTGGTGTTTGAAAGTGCTTGGACTTGAGTGAATGATGCAGTATACTTATGACCCTGGCTCCGAATTTTATTTTAAAGTAAATGTTGCACCTTTTGAATTCTGTAATGGCTTGGTTGATTTGATGTTGTTTAACCAATAGTTGGGATCGCACTCGAATGATGCCTGATATTGAAGAGAGTTTAGTGAATAGTTAGGATAACGCTAAGAGTGATGCCCGATATATAAAAGAGAGCGTATTTGCGTAGTATACAAAAATTATGCACAAAATTATTAAGGTGGGATATTTGTGAGCTTTATTGTCCATAGCATGAGATGATTAAAGTTAATATGTGCATTCTAAAATCTTTTAATATCTATAAGGAAGCATTTAATGCTTGCTGCAATGTATCATAGCGAAATGACAATGGTAAATTAGCTGTTTTGAAATTGTCTTTGGACTAGAGTTAAGTACTTTCCAGTAGCCTGGGCCATTATTTGATGTAGTGGTGGAAGCTTGGTTTAACTTTTGGCCTTTGTTTGGGAGAGTAGGAGGGAAAGAGAATGGAGGGGAATGCCAAGAATAAGGATTAAATTGAATGGATTAATCACTGTAGGGTATCACTGAATCTAATTATTTGCATGAACTTAACAATTTTAGGAAACTTGAAATTACAATCAGTCTCATCTTCTATTCTAAGAAGGAATTAATCTACACCTATTTCTATATTTACAATATCTCTGATACTCTCCCTCAAGTTGGAACGTGTGATTCGTTCCAAGCTTGTTACAGGTGCACCTAATCCAAAGACCCCCCAAGTGCTTTAGTGAATAAATGTGCAAGCTGGTCTTCTGACTTAACATGTCTGGTCTTGATGAGATTATGTAATAGTTTCTCTTTGACAAAATGACAATTTACTTCGATATGCTTGGTTTTTTTATAGAATACTGGATTAGAAACAATGTGTACTACAGCCTGATTATCACACAATGGTTTTATAAGCTGTAAATGATGAACTCCCAATTCTTTCAATATATTTTATTTCTAGATTAATTCATATGAAGTGTGAGCCATAGTTTTGTTTCTGATTTGACACTGGACCTAACAACTATAATTTGCTTCTTATTTTTCCATGACACTAAATTTCCTCTAACAAAGACGTAATAACCAATGGAGCATTTATTTGATGGTGATCCTGTCCAATTTGCATCTGTATAGTCTTGAATGGAAGTACGGTACTCCTTTTAGATATCTCAAAACTCTAGTAACTGCATTCTAGTGAAAAGTTCTAGGAAATTCTAGGAATTGGCTAATCACAATGATGGGGAATGAAATGTCTGGCGTTGTCACTGTCATATAATTCAGGTTTCCCACTAATCTCCAATATTGACTGGGATTTTTTAACAAATCATCCTTATCTACAATGAGTTTTATATTACTGTCCATCAGAGTATGAAACTATTTAGAGCTCAACATGCCTTTCTTATACAATAAGTTTAAAACATACTTCCCCTGGGATAAAATAATAGCTTTGCGAGATCTGGTTACCTCAATACTTAGAAATACTTCAATGGCCCCAAATTGAGTAGCTGAATAGCATCATTTCATCAATCCTCAGTCGTGGGCACGCAAGATCATGTTTTGTGCGCATGAGAAGGTCCACCAGCAACTGTATGCTATAAAATAGGAGGTGGTGCGCACGGAAAGCCAAGATCGAAGTCGTGCACATAGGGAGGGTTGTATTCCATAAGATAGTCTCGTGCGCAGGGAAACTAATCAGACAAGTTGTGTGCATGAGGGCTCCTCTCTCGTGAGCATGTGGTGCCACAACCTAGGTTGTGCGCACGGCCTCCGAACAGGTGTGCACGCGACAAACATCTTGCAACAGCAGTTTGTCATGCTCTGTTTTTGGGCTTCTTTTGTGATCGGGGGAAAATATAATAAAGTCAATTTATCATCATAAATGAAACTATGTTATGGATTGTAATTGGGCACTATTAGTGGGAATTTTATTTTATTTTTGTAATAAATAAATAAAGAATTTTGTTAATTAAAACGGAGGAAAAAATGAAGGTATCAATAGAATGCCATTACAAGAACCATCCTATTCATGACAATGCTAATAAAAGAATCGCAATTGTGACAAAAACTTCTAATTCTGTAGAAAAGCAATTCTATGTATTCTCAGCTATACAATTGTGACAAAAAAAAAAAAAAAAAAAAATCTGTAGAAAAGCAATTCTATGTATTATCAGCCATACAATTGTGACCCAAAAAAAAAAAAAAATTTCTAATTTTCTATAAAAGCAATTTTATTTCTTGGAAGATTATGCAGTTCGTCTCACTCACACCGACCAAATTAGGCAAAAGATGGCTGTCTTCCAAGCCTTTCTTTGTCTGATTTCTCAACTTATCACCCCATCAAGAGCAAAACAAACCCTCTGGGTCCTTAAGGAAGACCCTTTGAACCTTGAATCTAGAGAGCAATATGACCCATAGTACTCTTGTCCATCCACAGTGGGTCAATTCATGGTCAATTGATTCCTCCTTGCAACTCCTCCTTGCCTCTTGCACCAACACCATTAGGGGGAGTTTTATTGTCACTTAGAGATGGAAATTCTTCCAGAACTTCCTTAAAGCATATGGTAAAAGGAGATGGTGGGTTTCTGGATTGAGCAGAATTTGGAATATTGCTTCTCCTAGTTCGGCCAATTAAGAAAATGCTTATTAATTGTAAATAAAATCCAATTATTTGCTAAATTTTCTGATTTTGTGAAATTTTACTTTATTGATGAAGGTTTTTATTGTAATGATGTAAATATATTCTGAATAAAAATTGCCTAATTCATTTTTGGTCTCTTAATTGTCGCTAATTGTATCTGAGCAACAATGTTCACCATGTCTTTGTGGCATCACCTTGCTTATGAATTGAGAAACTGATCCTAGTTCTCGAAAAGCATTTATTTACAGTTTTCTTGAAATTTGATTTATTTCAGGGATAGTGCAGTCACGTTCTGCACAAATTGGTCCTTTTACTGTAATTGGAAATGGCACTACTATTGGGAACAACACAAAAATTTCAAATTCAGTTGTGGGGGAAGGGTGTAATATTGGATCAGATGTTTCGATAGAGGGTTCCTACATATGGCATAATGTCACCATTGAAGATGGCTGTACGCTTAGGCATGCCATAGTGTGTGATGGTGTGATAATGAAGTCTGGTGCAAGTTTGGAACCTGGTGTAGTTTTGTCTTTCAAGGTATGTGTAATTATATGCCTTATTATCTTTCTGAATACCCAATATTCCTTTATCATGTTTCTAATTCTATTTGGTAAAATGTAAAAATTACGTTGAAAAATAATCAATCGTTAATTTATTTTCTTAAAAAAGTTCATCATTCCACACAAGTATGTTATTCAGACCAGACTAAAGATATATCCGAATCATAAAAAATATTGTAATGGATTTAATAGGCTTATTTTAATGTTCCATTGAAGATTACTCTGTGTGAGTCAAAAATTTCTCTGTGGGTAGATTGACCTTACCTATGATTTTAGCACAAATAGAAATGAATTTAGATTGTATTTGCAGTCTAATAGCACCAGTGATGTTTGGATATTGAGAATTGACAAAGTGAAGATACCATTGGGCCTCTCATTGAACTAAAGTATCGTTATCCCTTTTTTACCAAGCCTATTTCCATGCCTTGTAGCTCTCAAGCTGCACAAGTCTTGAGTTGAAATTGATATGACCCTTGTTACCTGGATTTATGAAACCCCTCAGACTACAATTTTTAGGAAGCATACATAAATCCTGTTTGGCAAAATTTATGTGCATTTAAAGTCCTTTTATAGGAAGTGATCCAAAGAAGATGCTGTCCTTGAATCTTAGTAGTGGTCCAAAACTTTCGCATTTTGGCACTTATCACCCTAGGACTCCAGAGAGGGGGGGGAATCAAAAGTTGTAATTGGTCTATTTCTATGACTCAATCATACAAGCTGATGTAGCACACACTCTCGTACGGCTTGTGAGCACAAAATTAGTACTATACAACATCAAAAGGCTCTAGTTTTGGATATTTTATGTGGCCCAAACTCGGATAAATCATTTAGAGTTTTGGATTTAAACCTTGTGACAAAGGGGCAAAGCTTTTCCAAGGACTGGACTGGACTAATAAAAGATTAAGGGATGAGATGAAGAACCAAACCAACCAAACCAAACCAAGCATTTTCTCACTAGATGGGGTCGGCTATATGGATTTGACGACGCCAATTAAATCTATTTAGAGCCATGACTTACAGGTAGGCAAGGTCATGTTTAATAGTTTTTTTCCAACTTCTCTTGGGTCTTCCTCTTCCTCTCCTACTCCTGGCAATCTCTATGATTTCACACCTTCGAACAAGTGCCTCTGTTGGACGCCGTCTAACATGGCCGAACTATCTTAATCGATTTTCTCTTATTGTGACAAAGGGGCAAAGCTTTTCCAAGGAAAGGACTGGACTAATAAAAGATTAAGGCATGAGATGAAGAAAAGAACCTAAAATCAGTTATCTTTCTAGTCCCTATAATGAAAGTTTGGACCCTTTTTAGGAATAAGTTGATGGAAAACTAGTAAATTTCTCTTGATCAGTCAAGATTTGGAAGTGTTTAAAATTAGAGAAAAAACAAACTAGCAAAGGCTAGACTAGTCAAAGACAATGTAGTCAGGTCAATGAATTCAGTGAATTTATTGAGGTGTTTGCTATAAACGGATAGAATGCCTTGTGAGTGATGATCAAAATATCATAAAGGATGTAGTAATAGTGGTGTTTAGAAAGTTTCATGTTAGCTGGCAGTTTGTCAAAAGTATCAATGGTACATTCATTGCTCTGATTCTGAAGAAAGAATGGGTGGAAGACATTAGGGATTTTGGGCCAATCCGTTTGGTTGGAGGACTGTACAAGCTCTTAACAAAAGTGTTGGCCATGAGATTGAAGAAAGTCATAGGGAGTCTTGTCTCCCATAGCCAGCAATGCATTCGTGGAAGGGCGACAAATCTTGGATGCATCTTTGATGTCAAATGAGCTGGTGGACGCTAGAATTAGAAGTGGTCTCTTGGGTCTCTTATGTAAACTGGACATTGCTAAAGCATATGATCATATTATTTGGGACTTCTTGTTGTAAATGTTAAAGCGGATGGGATTTAGGGTGAAATTATAGGAAATGGATCAGTTAGTGCATCTCCATGGTGAAGCATTAAATCATCATCAACGGTAAATCGGAAGACAGCTTCAATTCTTCTAGGGGGTTGAGGCAAGGAGACCCTTTGTCCCTTTTCCTTTTTATCCTAGTTATGGATGCTATGAGCAAGATGTTTGATAAGGCAATTTGAGCAGAAGTCCCTGGAGGGTTCAAGGTAGGTGAGTAGGATAATGATTGGTTTGGGGTTTCCCATCTTCTCTCTGTAGATTACACTTGTCATCTTTTGTGGTGTAGATCCTACGTAGATAGGGCATTTGCGATGTATCCTGCTATGTTTTGAAGCTATGTTAGGGCTCAGGATTAATTTGGCAAGATTAGTATTAATCCTAGTTGGAGAGATGCAAGTGGTGGCGATCCTGTCAAACACCTTGGGCTACGATATTGGTAAGCTTCCTTCAAAGTACTTGGGTTTGCCTTTGGGATTTTCGTACAAGGCAACCAGACTATGAGTTGGCATAATTGATATATTCATAGGGAGATCATGGGGTGCAAGAAAGAGTATTTGTCAAAGGGCAGAAGGAATGAGATGGCATAATTGATATATTCGTAGGGAGATCATGGGGTGCAAGAAAGAGTATTTGTCAACAGGAGGAAGGATGACATTGATGAAAAGTGTCTTGGCTAATATTCCCATCTACTGCCTTTCTCTCCTCAAGATGCCGGTCTTTGTACAAAGAAGCTGGAAGAAACTTAAAGGAAGTTCCTTTTTTTTTGGGGGGGGGGGGGAGGGGTTTGGGGAGATGAATTTATATATCACATTTTTAATTGGGAGTCCATTGGTTAGCCATTCAAGATGGGAGGATTGGGGATTAGATGCTTCAATTGGCTTAATGAGGCCCTGTTGGGGAAATGGTTTTGGAGATTTGCAAGTGAAAGACAAGCCCTGTGGAGCCAACTAGTTGCAACAAAGTTTGGGATTAATAATGGAGAGTGGTCAACAAGGTGGTCAGACTGACACATGGTACAAGTCTCTGGAAAGGCATTAGACAAGGTTGGACAAAGTTTCAGTGGCACATCGCTTTTGTGGTGAGTATCGAAAACCATTTAAGCTTTTGGAATGACCCATGGTTAGAGGGAGATGTCTTTGATAAGATTTCCTAGAGATTTACGCGATTGCAATCAACAGAGAAGGAATCACAAATTTCTATCCTAGGAATGAAGTTGTGGGGGTATGGAATGTGGTTTTGTGGAGAATCATTTTTGATTAGGAAATAAATAGCCTTACTTGGATGATTAGTTGCTTATACTCCAATTTTGCAGTTGGGGAGGACATGTTGAAGTAGTTGGGATCCAAGCAGGGGATTTTTGCTGTTAAACAAATTTACCATGTGTTGGAAGGCGACAAGGTGGATAACTTCCCTTGGAAATGCATTTGGCGAATGAGGGCTCCTTCCATGGTAGCATTCTTCGTTTGGTGTGTGGCTCATGGCAAGATTCTGGCTATTGACAATCTTAAAAGGAGAGGCTTTTCCTTGGTAAACTGATGTTATCTACGTCAGGGGGATGAGTCAATCAATCATTTGTTTGTACACTATTCTTGGCTTGAGGAGATCTGGGAGTTGGCTTTGACATGTTTTTGCATCTAGTGAGTATTCTCGAGTAAGGTGGGTCAGGTTCTATAATCATGGTGGGGAGGTAAAGTTAGAAGGAGTAGGAGGAAGAATTGGAGAATTATTCTTGCATGCATTTTCTAGATTACATAAGGGGAGAGGAACAGAAGATGCTTCCATGATGATGAATCCTGTTGTATAGAGCTAAGAGTGCATTTTTATCAAATTTGTACAGTTGGTTAGCGAGAGGAGTAGAACCGGATCTAAACAACTTTCTTTTTTTTCATAGAGAACATGATGAGCTGACTGTTATATTTCTAGTATAGCTTTTGTACACAGGCCACACCCCCTTGATGCGATTTTCAATACAATTTCCTCATCTAAAATTGTACCTTTAGAATTCCATCTCATGTTGTGGTGTAGAACCGAGTTTCATGTTGCAAGACTCTGAGAGAGTGATTTGAGGGTAGATAAATATGAATGAAGGTATTATAAAACAATTTAGCTTTGAATTGGATTCATTTTTAACAAAGTTAGGCTCTGTACTTATTTATCAAACTAAGGCTTCAACTCTCTTTTGTTATATAATATAAATCTACTATTTAAGGTAAATCTGGTTGTGTATGGTTTGCCTGAGTACTTGTGCTGATGCTTAAGCCTCCATTTTATTTTTTCTTTGGGATATTAGAAGGTTGTGCTAAAATTCATCTCTTTAATATTTCCTTGAGTAATTTAACTGTTCTAACCTAATTTAAGATACATAGTTCAAATTTGTGCTCTTTTTCCCAACCTTAGTTTTATTAAGTATCCCTTGATCTCCTGGCCTTCAGGTTGTAGTTGGACAACAATTTGTTGTTCCTGCTTACTCAAAAGTATCATTACTTCAACAGCCAACCAAGCAAGATAGTGACGAGGAGCTGGAATATGCTGATGATAGCAGTGGGATTGTCGACAATCCATGTATTTTTCTAATTCTGGGATCTTTTCTATCACTTATGTAAAATCTTATTGATTTTTAAATGTAAGAGCATGGCATGAAATATTTTTTTAATACAATGGTCATCAGTTTGAGTCTCCTTAAGGCCACCAGAGGCTTACTTGCCTGTTAACATCAGGGCCAGGGATTAGTCAAGGTGTGTGCTAACTGGTTTGGACACCTGAAGTTATTAAAAAAATATATATGTAGTTCTAATATGGCTGGACAATCTAGTTTACCAACCGCAACTTTTTAGATCTGTTCGGCAAAGTAGTGGTTTGGCGAGTGACAAATAGGTTTGACGAGTGACAAATAATTTTGACGCAAAGACATATAATCAGTGCTTACATATTAGTCAATCCATTCCCATCTACCAGAGGAAAATAATTGCCCAAATCCAAAACATTTTCTGATTTCTTTATTCTTGTTTTTGGTTAAGATATGGCACTACAGGCTACAAGTTGATAGCATTACATGAGCTGATACTTATATTGTGTTTAGAATTTTACATGATGATCACAAGATTCACTACTTAGTTTCATCTTCTTTGTGGCATCGATTATTTAGCAGATCCACTGAAATGAGTTTGAGTGTTGGAAACTTGTGATGTTTGTTTTCCAAATGCTTAAAAAAATTTCATTTTAGTCCATAATTTCTCATGGATGCATCAAGTGCCAAAACAAGTGAGCCAAATGGCTAGGCAAGTGTTGGCATTATCATCCATCAGTGGCCAACCAGAGGACATATACGTTATACTTTGTCCTGCAATGTCAAGGGGTGTGCAACAGGTTGGATCCCTGGTTGGTTGGTTGGTCGCTCCAATAATTTTTTTTGAGGTTTTCAACCTACCTATTAACATGTTATTTGGGGAACATGTTAACGTTTGGTGGGTTGGGTAACATGTTACTTGTTTACGTTTTTCAATTTTAAATTTTATCAGGTTAATGGGTTAATTTTAAATATCTTTTTAACTTCTCTAAATTTAATGGCTCACCTGCTTACCCAGTTGGCAATACCCACAACCCATGGGGTTATGTTTTTTTAATGGGCTGGGTCATACTCGTTCCGTTTATAGAACCACATGTCTTAACATTAAACACCAGGAAATGGGTTGTTTGCACATCCCTAGTTATGTTGATGCCTTAAACTTTGTTGAACCCTGTAATGTGAGGTGTATAGCTAACATCATGTCTGACTTATTGATTGCCACAAATTTTTACAGTAATTTAGCATTTTAATAAGTTGTTATTAAATCTTCCCTAACTCCTAATATGGGATACTAGTTAATATCTCTATCCCCATATTTTTTCAGTTAATATGTAGATATCTCGCTTTACCTTTTTTTTTTCCCCTCTTTGTTCACAATAGGGGTTTTACCTTGGAGATCAGAAGGCAGTATCTTGTAACTAGAAAAGTTGCAAAGTTCGTTATATTTAGAACACCGACCTTCAAATTTTTATGGTTACTATATAAAACTAGAACTTGTTGCTTTTAGGCATAATGCCCATTGGGCTTCATTTCCCTAATAAAGAGACTCGAGGTCGAGTCTTATTAAGTTACGTATAAAAGGAGTGTGCAGGTATGGATACGTCATACATGCACATATACAGTTTATTCATTACCATGATATATGTTTTATCAGTTTGGTATAACCCTTACTGTAAATTGTCTGGCTTGCAGCAATTGCTAGTGCATCAAATAATTTGAGTGGTGAATTAACATCGGAATTATCTGAGGCACGGCACTGCCTGACATCTGAGGTAACTTTTCTTTTGTTTTCATTGTTCTTAAACTTCTTATCTTCTAACTAATATTCTGCATAATATGTCTATTTCTGTTTCAATTCATTTCTCTGGGACTTTACAAATTCATGCCTGATTTGAATAAAGGAGGTAGTACTCATTGAATTTCATATATGTATACCTAGTATATAATATAGAGACAATAAAGTTGGCAGTGGCTTTTGTTGTTTTGTTGCAACAGACTAGTGGGTGACCTTTCTAACAGTTTGTTTAACCAGTGTCACTGGTGAAGTGAAGATCCTAGTGTTGTCTAAAGGCAAACACACTGCACCCCTCTACTTGTTGACTCACATGATAAGACTTGACTATCTTAACAACAAGGACACATGACTAACAAATGACCCTAGAGGTTAATGAGGAAGGATGCTGATAGAAGTCCATCACAGTGGACATAAATAAATGGTGGGGAGGGCAGTGGAGGGGGTTTTATTGAGGGTTTTGGTGTAGTGAGACAAGAGAGGATGGAGGTTTCTTATTTGTTATTTGTAAATGATTCCATTGTGTTCTATGGAGCAGATCTATTGCAGTTAGGCCATTTGAGGTGTGTTTTGTTGTGTGTTGAAGTCGGAACTAGGTTAAAGGTTAATTTAAGGAAGTCAGAAATTATTCCCGTTGCTGAGGTGCAGGATTTAGAGGTTTTGACGACTATTTTGGGGTATTGAAATGGTCTCTTCCTTCAACATATCTTGGCTTACCTATGGAGCTTTTTTTTGTTTTTGGGGGGGGGGGGGGGAAGACTCTGAATGGTGTGATTGAAAGATTTGAAAAAATGTTGTCTGGATGGAAGGAGATTTACTCATCAAAAGGGGCTTAGGTTAGTTTGATTGAAAGTGCACTATTGTGCTTACCAACTTATTTTATGTCATCGTGCATTGTTCCAGTCCAGTAGTGAGAAGGAGAAACTTCAAGGAGATTTTTTATGGGTAGGAATTGGGGAGAAGTTTTAAGTATCATCTTGTTGATTGGAATTTGGTTTGTTTAGCCATAAAGGCTGGAGGGGTAGGGATTAGGATGTTGAAGGTGTTCAATGATACATTATTGGTAAGTGGCTTTGGTGCTTTGCTTGATAGAGGGATAATTTGTGGAGGAAGATGGTGTCTACTAAGTTGGGGACTCTATGAGGAGCATGGTGCTCTTCCAGTGGTTCAGGTCTATGGTTCTAATTTGCAGAAAGGAATTTGGAAAAGGTGGAGCTTATTTATGATGTTTTTGTTTTCGAAGTATAATGGGTGAGGACTCAGTCTTGGTATGATGCCTGGCTTGGTGGGAGTAAGTTGAAGGTTGTTTTTCTGAAGCTATATGGTTTGGCAGTTAATAAGGAAGCTTCTGCTGCATCTCATTACTCTGTGGGTGAAGGTAATAGGGTGGGGTTGTATTTTGCACAAGAGTCTTTGTGATGCAGATATTGTACAATTATAAAGTTTGGGAAGGGAAAGATGAAGTCAGATTGGGTTTGACCAAATTGGGATTATTTGATGTGATATCTTTTTTATACAGCTTTAATAGGTTGCAGGGAGGAAAACTTTGCATGGAAGAATATATAGAGGATTGGCACTCCCAAAGGTTGCATTTTTTATTTGGTGTATGGTTTGCAGAAAGATTCTTACAATTGATAATCTTGTTGCGTGTGGAAAGATTATAGTCCATTGGTGTAGCTTATGCAAGAGGGATTGGGAGTTTGACGATCATCTTTTTGGGACTTGATTCTTTCTAGTGTTCGCATTGAATGGGTGGTTTCAAAATAGTGCAAGACAAATGCTGAAGCAATGGTGGGGTTTTAAAGGCATGGATGTTGGTGCCTTTTAGCATTGCATGGTTAGTTTCGATGGAGAGAAATAGGACAACTTTTCAAGGAACTGAAATGTCATCACATAGGTTAAAAGGAATTTTGATGTCTTTCTATAGGTGGACCTTGGATGGTATGGATCCGAATATAGATTGTTTTTCTTTCTTTAAATGACGGGGTCTATTGGAAGTTTTGTATTGGGTGGTATCCCCTTGATGCCTTTCTTTTAATAATACATTTATTTAATTATCAATATATATATATATATATAGAAAATATTTCTGACAGCGCATCAAAGCTTCTGAATGACCAAAACGATATGTAATTGATAGATCTGGCCTTACTTTACTGGATCTGATGTGTAATTGATCACTGAGGGTGCAATTTGATGCTAAGTTTTATTTTCTTACATCGACTCAACTAAGCCTAGTCCAAACTAGTTTTTTCTTCTTTTCTTTCTTTCCTTTTCTCCCCCTAATACTAGTCCTTATTACTCAGGTTGGTGCTGGTGGAGTTGGTTACATATGGTCAGTTGGTGAAGGAGGCTATGAGGAAGAATTGAGACAGTCAGTTGCACCTATTCCTGTGGATAAACTTGTTGAGGTTGTACAAGCTGCAAATGATGACCTTGAGCTGTCTGCCCAAGATGGTAACCTTTTGCCTCCTTCAGGAGAGCTGCAACCTGACTCGAACAGTATAGATTCTGAAGATATTATTGAGGATATGAGAGCTGACTCTATCTACTTTGAAAAGGAGGTATGGTTAGATTAATATGTTGATGATGGATACATCTTTTATTTGAATTAAACTTCCATTTCTTAATTTCTTTTGCTTGTAGGTTGAAGCAACTTTTCTGAGGGCTGTTCACGAAAATATTAAAGAAGACCATATTATATTAGAAGTGAACTCACTGCGGTATGTAATATTCATTATTTACATCAAACTGAGATGGGGGTGTGATATACATTAGCTGTATAGGACGGAGACATATAAATATGTCCATTTAATTGAGCATAGAATTTAAACTTCCTTTTTGGCGTTTGGTAAAACAGTGGATGACTCTTATTCTCTAAAATTCAATTTATATGCCTCCTGCTGTGACGTTATATATCAATAATTTTCGTTGCCCCCACCAATCTCTAGTTCAGTTTTTTTTTTTTTTTGTGTGTGTGTGTGGTTCGTTTTCTCCATTTTGCCCCTCAGTTCAAAAGCTGCAAATGGAGACATCCCCATTTTTTCTCTCAGTCTTGCAAATCTCTATCTTTCTTCCCTCTAAACACGATATGTGTGTTCTCTTTCATTTTTGTTACATTTATTGTGATTTAGCAAGTAAGGTGAAGTATCCTTGTACATAAAAAGTTAAATGAGACAAAGTGATAATGATTAATAAGCACCAAGATGACATGAAGGACTTTATGTGCCTTCTTACTAATAAATCCAGGCTATCTTCGATTAATGGGATCAGTCAATTTAATATAACTTTTTGAGGTTTGAGAACAAATTTAGAATTTACTTCCTCTGCTTGAAAGTAATACCCTTGCATAACTGAGCTACCTCAATATCCAAGTGATACTTCAATGGACCAAAATCTTCAGTGTTGAACAAACCTTGGACTTACTCTGGTGGAATGTGTTTATATCAATGTTGCCATGTGGTAGGGAATTGGACTGATAATCCCATTCGCCCAAAAAACCGATATTTGTTTTTTTGGGTGCTGGATCTGGATAGTATATCCTAAAAATGGATGATATACAATATCACCCTCATATAGTATTGTTTATCTCTTTTCTCTAGGTTTGTTTTCTACCAAACAAAAGTTCCAAAATTATTTGTTGTTAAAGCTCCCATCGAATCACATATCTCAGATATCCCATTTCATATCCCACCAGCGAAATACCAACAAAATTAATCCCATGTTGTATCTAATCCTATTTACTGTTCTATAGTATTACTTATCTCCTATCATTCTATCCCCCAATTTAACGTAATCTATGAGTCGTATCCTTGCATGAGTGGAATGACGATAGAATATTATATCATCACCACCACAACAAGCCAGACCAAATTCCATAGCCATATTGCTGAATTTGCCAAACCATGCTTGAGGCGACTGTTTCAGGCCATTATAATGATTTCTTGCCCTTGCGTACTAATCCAAACGCCACATGAGCAACAAAACCGAAGAGATAAATTTTTACATGGAGAATCTTCTTCCTTCACATCAATATTGTGGAATGCATTATTGACATTAAGTTAATGAAGAGACCAGTGATAGATAGCAGTCAAAGAAATTAGAAGATGAAAGGAGGTAATTTTAGGAACATGAGAGAAAGTGTTAGAGAAATTCAATGCATGAATCTATGTATACCCTTTTGCAACTTAATGAACTTTTAATCTGTCTACAGAAGCATTAGTGTGCACCATGACCTAATTTGAATTGGCCATTTAAAATTAGCACCATTTGAGAGGCTAAATACCAAAAATAAGTTAAGGGTTTTTTAGTTTAATGATTAATTGTAATTAAAAATGAGAAGAAGTAAAGGCCAAAACATAAATAAATAAATAGAGTTTAAGGTATTTGATTAATTAGAGAAAAGAAATGAGAAAACTGCAGTGTGGGAGGCTTATAACTTTTGTTGATACTATGCTAGTGTCACAGTAGGGGGCAAGCCTTTTTGTAAGCATTCTCTTAATGCTTTTTATAAACGATTTTTATTCATAAAAAAAAAAGGAAAATAAATGAGAAAAATGTGAGTCTACTATGTATAGTGTGTGTGTGTGTGTGTGTGTGTGTGTGTGTGTGAGAGAGAGAGAGAGAGAGAGAGAGAGAGAGAGAGAAGGTGTTGATGAAACACCAGTAGAAGCATGTTGGAATGTAAACTGGGGTAAAGTTAGAGATGGAGGAACTTGAATTGCATTTCTATTTCCTTTAACTAACTAATTTTTTTTTGAAATGTGCTATGTTGTAGCTTATAATTATTGATTGCCTAAATTTATTTTTATTAGTGTATTTGATTAATGACTTATTTTTAATCGATTTACATTTTGGAGCTATAACGATAGTTATTAGCACTACGTAAAAACATTCCTCATAAAGTAGCTGTTAATATGTGAAGGAAACTCTGTTATAGCCATTTGTGTAGGTTCAATGTACTCTACGGATAGATGATTTAGACCTAGTGTGTTGTTTATACTATAGATATGGAAATAACAAAAATCAACATATTAAGCAATAGAAATTGTAAAATTTGGATAAGATGGGGTCGTGATTCTGACAACTGTGATGTTGCCTTCACACTGGAGGTTGATATGAACAGAGGGACAACCTGATAACATGAGCAGGCCTACCAATGGAACCAAACACTCAACTAAGCTTGGCAAAGCCTTTAATCCAATTACTTGGTGTTTAAAATTGTTTGTCTTCATGTATCTCTGTCTACTCTGTATTTTATTTCAAATCATAGATCATCATGTCTTTTTTCCTTTCTAAAGCCCCCTTCTTGTCTTAATAACTCAAATTAAATCATTCCTTCTTACCAGTGCAGCTGATGGTCAATGCTCTTGACCCACAAGCAAATATTTGTTGCCTTGCCTTCACCTAGTGAAGTGAAAAATATTTCTCCTTTTATCAAAATATTAATGTCAAAATATTAACGTATTGGGTTTCTTTTCCAGTTTTTCACTCAACTTTTTTGGATATCGTTACTGACATGATGCTTCTGCATGTAATTAATGAGGATTTATAATTCAGCAACATTCTGACATATCATTTGTTGCCTATCTTGTGCATCAGGTTGTCATACAATAAGACTGCTGTGGACTGTGCCAGTGCGTTATTTTATTCAATGATGAAATTGGCATTAGAAACTCCACATAGTTCAACCAGTAAATACTTCTACACCTTTCTTTCTTTATCCTCGATATTGTTCTTTTTGCTTGATCATTTTCTTCTTTTGCATGTTGTGTTAGAGAAAAATAGTGCCCTCCATTAACTGTTAGATGTGATTATGAAGTCTGATGTCAGTGTCTGCAGGTGGTTGTTTTGGATAGCATCATGAATATAGCTCTGTTTGTGCATGTTTGTTAAAACATTTTGGTATCTCAATAGAATTCGAAAATTGTGTAGGTTTGCAGAAATGATAGTGCTAGTTTGTTTCATTTATGGTTGACCAATTGGTGGAGAAGCTGAAGTTTGAGTGTCTTCCTTGTAAATTAGTGAGGTTGTGTGGCTTTTTGATTTTCTTCCCTGTGCTTGGATTTAGTATGCATATGCATGTATTTTTTAATTGGTTTTAAATCAATTCTTGTGATTACATTTAATAATTTGATTCAATATCTGGAAGTGCTTTGCATTTTACAACAATTCAAATTGAAGAATGTGTTATTGTTTTGTCCACATATAAATTAATTTATGTTAATCTCTTCCACTTGTGGAGACCAAAGTTACCAGAAATTGCTACAACGCTGCAACTGTGAACCATGTTTTGGTACATATTCCTTTATGTGGTACACTTATGTACCAATACACTAAATTTGATGCTCTGAAAATGATTATACCCATATTATATTTTCATTAAAAAACCTCTTAAAATAGTGAATTGATGATAAATTGTGTGACAATAAGTTCAATTTAAGCTTTTATGAAAGGCTAATGAGCAAACTTAATGTGCGGTTAGTTTCATGAATATCTACACTGTTTTATTTTCCTGATTAATTTTTTTTAAATAAGTTATTTTTATAGACCAAAACGTTTTAATAATATGACAACTATCTATATATATATTTGATAAGTAATAACATGATGACTATATGAGAAGCTTCTCTCCTATCGTACTATATTTTGGAGTACAAGCGTATCACATTTCTATTTTTGTTCCAAAGACTGAAATGATCCACCTTTCAGGTAACATTGGTAAAGGCCTAACAAAGAGAGAGAAAAAGTCTATGCATGTTCAGTTCTGGTTTATAAGGGCTCTTATTACCAAAGGTTCTTTTGTCTTATATTTCTTCTTCAATCTGATTGTTTTAGCATTTTAGGCTTTCATTTGTGTTTCCACCTATTTGAATTTCTCATTATTCTGAGTAAATCTTGGTTTCCACATACAATATTTCCTTGCCCACCTTCTATTTTGAGCACTTAGTTTCTCAGCCACTTAATATTTTTCATGTAGTATATGTGAAGTCTTTGGTAAATTAACTTACCAACTATTTTATTGTATGATATGGGGGATATCACAGACTAAGCAAGCTACTAATTGAGTACACATTTTTTTTTTCCGCACTACTAGAACTTCCTATATTGAAATTTTGTGCCTTGTATTATTTTCTTATTTCATGATAATATAATTTGTTCCCTTTTCCGTGATATTGATGCCCTAACCTTAGTTCTTTTCATACATTTTTGAGACACTTGGACCTGCTGGCTACATTTTCTATCTGTTTTCTTTCTTTTCATATTTTCTTTATGTGTGTACATGGAGCCACCAAGGCATGTGGTGGGCCATCTTGGAACCATCTCGTAGCTGCGTCATCTCCAATGCCAATGCCATGTGAAACTCCTGTAACGACACCTCACTGTCGTGTGACTATGGCTACTGTATTTGGTATTTCTGCCACA
The DNA here is from genome assembly GCA_019916065.1 of Vitellaria paradoxa. Taxonomy (NCBI): domain Eukaryota; kingdom Viridiplantae; phylum Streptophyta; class Magnoliopsida; order Ericales; family Sapotaceae; genus Vitellaria; species Vitellaria paradoxa. The sequence continues at coordinate 14,950,176 of CM034235.1, read as the reverse complement.
GGTCATTGGATGTCTTTAGGCTTTTCCTTGGCTCCATAGAGACGTCTCCCACCCAAACACATCCATTGGCACTTGGCCTATAGGTTAGAGCAATTGCATTGATGCATCTGAGGGAATCATTACCCAAGTGCAATCTTTTCCATACAGTGCCTAGGAACTGCAGCAAAGCCCCTTGGCACAGGGTTGCAGGCTGAAAGACCGGGCTAGCATGCTATCTTTTTTTTTTCCTCTTCGTGTCTGCATGGAGAACATGTTGCAGAATACAATAACCACAAGGCAACTTAGCTCCAAACTCCATCCCACGAACTCAAATTCTGAAGCTAATGAAGTGTGCTCGACCATGATGCAACCAAGGTGCTAGTAAATGCAATTAGTCCCACCAGAGTGCATCCCCCATGTGATTGACCTTCTAGTTTTCACTCAGCTCTCTTGTGTGAGCTTTTATTCTTCAGCAAGGGCCGACAGTCTTTACACACACCTTATATCGCAGAACCTTACAAATGCACTCTCTGTCTCCATATATTGTCCATGTTTTTATTGGCTAAACAACCAAACACAGTTCTCCATCTTGTCCTCAATTGGTGAGCTTTTGACCAACTTCATTGAATTCTCCTTTTTGTTCTGCACATCCATGTTGACACTTCCTATTTTGTGATTTTTGTATGTTTTGCTGGTAAGCATGGCTTCCAACCAGCTCAGCAGCAACTTTTTGTGTTATAGTTTATATATTCTTTATTATTTATTTCTTCTTCATTTTTTTTTTTGGGGGGGGGGCCTTATCTCTGTTCATATGTATCTCAATAATTGTTCTTTTTATGTTTTCCCACAGGTGAATTACTTAAGAACACTACAAATGTAATTTCCACATGGCACAAGCTTCTAAAGGATTACTTGCCTACCCTAGATGAGGAGGTTCGTATTTGTTGATCGTCTTTTTTCTTTCTGACTTGTCATTCCTTTAATCACTAAGATTTGGCATTTTGAACTAGATTTTCAAACTGGAGAATACATCAGAAGCACCTCGTGTCATAACCTCCATAACTATTTTTTGCATTTTTTGTACTTCATATCCATTTTACATATAAACCTTTTGCTAGGAAAATGACACTGACTTGAAATTCTATTATTGATTCATATTCTTAATTCATAATCATAATATTGCATTCTTCTCATCAGGATTCTTTTCTACATTGCCTTTAGTATAAGCTTACTAGATGCAAAAAGTTTAAAACTTTGTTAAAATATTCTTTGATTAGCATTTTGTAAATGTAACTGTTCTCAATAAGCAATGCCAGCTATTATCACCATTTCCTCCTCCATTCTCCTGGTCTACAAAAGATGCCATCCTTTCTTTGTTGTTCCCCTCAACTTTTCCGCCTACTACTGCCACATCACTAATAACCTAGGTAGGATGGGCACACTAACTAGGATACTGTAATTGTTAATGCATATTACTTTGCAGTTAGTTTACAACTTTCTGTTCACATTTCTTTGCCAACATGTAAACTGTGGGTAAAAATCCTTGCTCTTTTGGTATTGTTAAATATAAACGTATTTGCATGGTAAGAATTAAGGAAATAGTTATCATTTTTGCGTGTGCTAGAATATATATAACCAAATCAAACCAAACCAAGCCTTTTCCCACTAGGTGGGGTCGGCTATATGGATTTGTCGACGCCAATTAGATCTGTTTAGGGGCATGTCCTCCGATAAATCTAGGTAGGTCAGGTCATGTTTAATGGTTTCTTTCCAGCTTCTCTTGGGTCTTTCTCTACCTCTCCTACTCGTAGCAATCTCCATACTTTCACACCTTCTAACAGGTGCCTCTGCTGGACGCCTTCTAACATGGCCAAACCATCTTAATCGGTTTTCTCTCATTTTATCTTCAATCGGTACTATTTCTACTTTGCCCCTAATCTCCTCGTTCCTAATCCTATCTTTCCTTGTAATCCCGCACATCCACCTTAGCATCCTCATCTCCGCAACTGCCATTTTCTGACCATGATTATGCTTTACTGCCAAATACTCTGATCCATATAGCAGCGCTGGTCTAACCGCTACCTTATAATACTTTCCTTTCACCTTGAGGGGGATTTTTCGGTCGCACAAAACCCCCGAAGCACTCCTCTATTTGGTCCACCCAGCTTGAATCCTGTGACTTACATCAGTATCAATCCTTCCATCTTGTTGCATCATAGATCCAAGGTACCTAAATTTATCTTTCTCTACAATCTTTTGTGTGCCTAAACTTACTTCTATACTACCCGTTATTCTATTTTGACTAAAGTTACATTCCATATATTCCGTCTTGCATCGCCTTAGCCTAAACCCTTGTGTCTCTAACGTATCCCGCCACAATTCTAGCTTAGCATTCACTCATTCTCTCGTCTCATCTACTAAAACAATATCACCTACAAATAGCATACACCATGGCACCTCATCCTGAATATATCTTGTAATCTCATCCATAACTAAAGCAAACAAGTACGGGTTTAATGCTGAGCCTTGATGTAAACCAATCGTGATAGGGAACTCATTAGTCTCTCCACCAGTCGTCCGTATGGATGTCATGGCTCTATCATACCTTTATCGCCTCAATATATGCGACACACGCTCCTTTCTTTTCCAATACTCTCCATAGAATCTTCCTAGGAACCCGATCATATGCCTTCTCTAAATCAATGAACACCATATGTAAATCTTTTTGACCTTCTCTATACTGTTCCATTAACCTCTTCAAGAGAAACATAGCCTCCATAGTTGATCTTTCAGGCATGAAACCAAATTGGTTCTCTGAAACGTTTGTTGTCCTACTTAGTCTTCTCTCAATAACTCTCTCCCATAATTTCATCGTATGGCTCATCAATTTAATCCCGCGGTAGTTCGCACAGTTCTGAATATCTCCTTTGTTCTTGTATATGGGTGTGCTAGAATATATATATATATATATATATATTTATTTATTTGTGATCCTGCCATTTCATGTAATGATTTTTTTTTTTCTTTTTTTCGTGGAATATTGTGTTGATGGTGTGTTCACCATCCCCTATGCCCATGCTTTTCAGCATGTCTGCTCTTGGTTGTCTGAACGAAGCTGTAATTCACTTCATTGCTTTGTTAAATAAATTACCCAATATTGTCCTTCATATTTCTGTTCTTTTGGAAAACAAATAATAATGCTTTGTTTTGTAATTCGTACATTGTGTTTTGGTTTTGATTTGTATTGGACTTCATGCTGAAGCTTTAGATTTGGCCTGTTTTAAGAGTACCATTTGCCTTTGTTCATTTTTATTATTTTTTAATTTTTCTGTAAAAAAAACTTGGACCCTTAATCTATAATGCTATATGTTAAGCAGCAGTTCTGATGTCTAAGCTAATCCTTTCTTCCTTTGATGTTCCAATAACAATATATACTGGCATAATTGCAGATTGAAGTGATACTGAAACTTGAAGAAATGTGCTTGGAATCTGCTAAAGAATTTTCTTCTTTATTTGTACAGGTATTACTTCTCACTGGATATTGATTATCTAGTAAAATGCTTGATGGCCCTGAATAACATACTATATTATGTAAATGTATTGTTGTGAAAATTCTTTCATAATACTTACCTGATTATGTACTTCTGTATTGTACTTTTAACCGTGGGGTTCGTGTCTGCTTGCAAATCAATTGAAAAGGTTGTGTATGGTGTGCACAGTTCAGCTTCAGATTAAGGGGATGAGTAAACCTAAATCTCTGTCTCAACCAAATGTTTTGACTTTGACCTTGCATAGCTACAATTCTTCTCATTAATTTTTTTGTTATTTTGTTTTTATTTTATTAATATATTTCTCCCCACTTTCCAATAAAACTTTTGAAAGTAACCCTCAAGTCTTATGGTTAGTAGAAAGGTAATATGCAACGACATAAACTTCCCAGTCAGGATTCACAGAAAATAGGGAAATGCACATAAAATTTGAATTATATCAGAACTGTATGTTTTCAAGTAAGCTTAATGCTCAGATGGGGGGCAGCAGCTATGACCTTGGATAGAAGATTATTTGTTTATTTATTTATTTTTACCTTAGAAAAATGCATATGAACATCCAACCTAGCTTATTTCATCAACATTGGTGCACTTTTTTACTTCTGGTGCCATGTTCATAGGCTTTTTTTTTTTTTTTTTGGCACATTTTTTCAAGATAGCTACAACACGCACTTTAAGAAAATGTAGTAGTTGAATTACCAATAGAAAGGGAAGACAGTGTCCATGTGTTTCAAATGCAGGGTTTATTGTCATGGAAAGAAGCTAATGTTCTCTAATTTGAGCAATTCAAGTAGGTAAAGTTATAGCACTGTATTTAATGTGTTACTGGAAGTCCTACAGTCGGAGATAAGGTTGGCCATGTAATCTGTTTCTCACTCGTATTATTAAAACCAAATTTCAAAGATAGGATTGATTGTGTTGTTTTTTGTGTCATATCATCTTATTAGCATTTATTATTGTACACGTCTCCAACTGTGCTACCAAGATTGCCTTAAAATGGTTTTAATTTAAATACTTTGAACAATAAGTTGTGTTTCTTACGTGCAGCAAAATCTTTTGAGCATCGCATCAAAACTGAATTTAAAGAACATTTGCTATTTTTAGGATGGCTCTCAGTTTTCGTTACTTATCCTTACTCAATAGCGGATCATGTAAAAAAAAAAATGAATGAATGGAATGCATTTAATCCTTAGGGTAGTGTATATTTATGCTTGTAGAACCATATCTTATATAATAAGGAAAGACTCAATCTAGCCTATTTCTATATTTATACGATCTCGTATCTCGAATACTCCTTCTCAGGATAGAGCTTATATATCATACGTTCTAAGATTGTTACAAATATATCTAACTTGAGATCCTCACAGAGCTTTTACTGAATAAATTAGCAAGATGATCTTTAGACTTGACAACCAATTTTAATGGTATTCTGCATAATCTCTCTATAAAAATGACAATCTACTTCAATGTGTTTGATTCTTTCATGGAACACTGACTGGAAGCAATATGGACCACAACCTGATTATCGCATAATTGCTTCATCGGTTGTGAATGGTGAACTCCTAATTTCTCCATCATATGTTATATCCAAATTAACTCACATAAGGTGTGAGCTGTAGCACTATACTTTGACCCTGCACTGGACCTTGCGACTACTGTCTTATTCTTGCTCTTCTATAACAATAGGTTACCTCCAACGAAAATGAAATAATAAGTAGTAAGGCACTTATTTGATGGTAATCCTGCTTGATCTGTATCTGTATAACCCCGTATTGAAGTGTGTCCATGATCCTATATAACAAATATCTTTCAAATGCTCCCTTTAAATATATTCGAATTTAAACAACTGCATCCCAATAACGGGTACGAGGTCAAAAACAGACTAATTACACTTGTGGCAAAAGAAATGCACTGCCTCATCACCGTCAAATAGTTTTAACTTTCCAACTTATTGCCTGACGAACTAGAATCCTCTAATAAGTTACCCTTATCTGTAAGGAGCTTTGTATTGGGATTCATTGATGTGTCCACAAGTTTTCAGCCTATCATACCTGTCTTAAATAGTAAGTTTAGAACATACTTTCTCTGTGAGAGAACAATATCCTTGTGTCATTTGACTATCTATATACTTAAGAAATACTTCTGTGGCTCCAAATATTTGGTGTTGATCTTACTCTCAAGGAATGAGGTCAGGTCAGTGATGTCCTATGTATAATTTTATATGATAACAATGTCATCTACATATACTAAGAGTGAATTCTTTCCATGAGGGAAGTGTTGATAGAAGACAAAATGCTTGACTTCACATTGAGTTAGGCCAAACTCCATATAGCCATATTGTCAATAATGTTGATGTTAGGCTTTTACCTATTTGTGTGTGCCTCAATGTGCGTGACGAGTTTGTCGTGGGTGAGAGAGAGAGAGAGAGAGAGAGAGAGAGAGAGAGAGAGTTGTTTTTGTCTATCTTTATGTATGACAATCGGCCTTTATGAGCATTGGAAAGCTTGGTTTAGAGTTACGTATTCTTTAATGGAGATTGTCTGATGAAAATACTTCATCCCCTTTAAGACAACCAATTAAAAACAGAGGCTGTTGTGGTTGACGAAAGGTTGGGTGCATCAGTGGCAGGAAACCGAATGGAATGGAAAATTTGTTTCCTCTGGGCAAGATGTACATGTATGAGTGATGAAAATCATTTCATGTCTTGCATTTTCTTTTAATGTTCTAAAATGTGCAGTGATCATCCTTCTTAATTCATCTTTTTCCTTGACTGATTTGACCATCACAACATCATAGATTTTGCATCTTCTGTATGACAAAGACATTTTGCAAGAAGATGCTATTCTGAAGTGGGCCTCTGAAAAACAAGGGGCAGATGAGTCTGATAAAGTTTTCCTTAAGCAGTCAGAAAAATTCATCCAAGTAAGTCTTGCTGTTGTTTTTCTTTTTTTGTTTTGTTTTGTTTTGTTTTTTTTTTTTTTGTTTTTGGTTTTTTGGTTTTTTGTTTTTTGATTTTTTTTGGGGGTAAATAGCTATTATGTTCATTAAATATCATGTCATTCTAGGTTAATCCCTTTGTCCCTGATTCTCTAGGTTCGTTCTGTTTATCATGTATTTTGAATTGTAACGCTTGCAAATTTGTCTCTGGAATTTGTGTGCAGTGGCTAAATGAGGCTTCTGAGGAAGAAGAATGACAAGATCCACAGATTGGTTCCCTATTACAAGATGAAAATGTTCTGGAGACATCGTCAATTTGTACTGTCGTCTCCTAGGGCACCATATGTCTTGCGGTTTAAAGGTTGTCGTGTTTATTGATTTGCCTCACCGTTTCTTTTTTCTACCCTGGAAACAGTTTCGAAACACCAACTAGTTATCCTTAGAAATCCCTTTGTTGAATTTATTTTTTGCGCGTGCGTGGTTATTAGAGAGAGAGAGAGAGAGAGAGAGAGAGAGAGAGATTACCAGGGTCACCTAACTGAGGTGGGACACAAATGTTTTTTTTTTTCTGATCATTAATATTTGAAATCCTGTAATACTATGTTCTCAGTGACAATGAGGAGGTCTTAATTCATTTGGTTTTATGTTCTCTTTAAAATAAATAAATAAATGAAATAAGAAAATCAAAATCAAAATGAAAATCCAACTGGGTTACTTAAATCTAACATTTAAAATGTACATTTAGGCTATTTGATTTGGAAACCGTCTTAGCTAGGTCGGTATGATGGTGTGATATCGACCGTGGTTCTTGGCAGTGCTGGCACTAGAGATTTTAGGGTTTCTCTTCAATCTCTACGTATGTCACTTGATCCTCAGAAACTGCACTCTTCGTTTCACAATCAAATATTTTTTTCTTCGATATCTCCAAAAATGAGTTATTTGTTATTCTGAAATTTATACGATGACTACGTCTGCACCTTTACTGGTGCTTACTTCAGTAGCCTGATCAAAGCCCTTATTCGGCTGTAGTAAGAGGATTACTGAAGTCGTTTCAGTGCTTCCAAAATGTCACTCTGTCAGTTATTTTTTATCCAAAACGATGTCGTTTCACTTTGAGTTTCATATTCAAATGTATAAGCTCATATTCGAATATGGAGACTTAAGTGAAACTGCATTGTTTTGGATAAAAAATAATCGAAACGATGTCGTTTTGGGGTGCTGCAGCGGCTGCAGTAACCCCTCTACTGTAGGCCCCCCTTCTCCCCCTTCTGTCTCGGTCGCACTAGAACCCAGTAGCCAACCGGTTTGGACGGCTTGCTGGTTGAACTGAGTTTCAACCCGAAGAACAACACAATCATTCGACTCTAAACTCGTCACATGTATAAGAACGCAATTGTAATAAATCTAGATATATAAACTCAACAACGGCTCTCTTTTCTCCACGTCATGATAATCGCATTTTGTTAAATTTCAAGTTGCACGAATAATAGACAATGCAATGGTAACGTCTATATGTATCGTGTGTTTCAATTTAAGGATGTATTGAGTTATCCTTTCTATTATCATATAGATATATATAATGTAATAGTTCGTATCCAATGCCGGAGCTCATGAACACTTCAGACACCAATCGGTGATTATTGATCACTTGAAATTATTGATGCAAATGTAGGTACTATGCTTACTAATCATAGCCTTTTAATTCAGATTTCACACTTTGCCAATTCTGAGATGAATAGGAAACTTGACAGCCCTCTGTTCATCTCCATCTTCATTCCAAAGCATATTTAAATTTATTAACCACATCATCGGTCAAGATCTCCACACCTTTCTCGTGTGCCGCCTGATACGCTAACCGTGATAGAATATATGCAAGGTAGACATCCAAATCCATCAATTGTAAGCATAATAAATATTACACGTATGTGAATATAGGAATATCGACAAAATAAATTAATGTAGAAAACATATTGCACCATATTTGAAACGTGGAGGCTCCGTTTAGAGTTCCAAAATTTTTCAAAAAACTTAAGTTTTTAACTTTCTCTAAACAAATTTAGTTACGTGTCACTTTTATATCATTTTAACACTAATTTTAGGGTTTAATCTTCCTTGTGGTAGTTGTTAATGGGAAATTGTCTGTATATTGTGAAGAGAGGGAATATAACCATTATATATATAGGTTAATATCTAACTTCACTGGACCCTCTAATAAAAGGCTTATAAAGGGTTTAACAATTAGTTTACACTAATCATCTAACTTCATTGTGAACATAAGCCCAACTGAATATATCACTTCAAGCGGATCTTATCACGAACATCTCATCTTTAACTTAGTTTTAACTCGTATTTAACAAAAGTAAAATTAATTAATATATACTGTTGGAACCCAGCAAAAGACACCCATTGGAATATCAAAATGCAATAAAAGAACTCCAATTCGGGCTGGAGACAAAGCCACAATTACAATCACAAATCCCCCCTATTCTACTGTCACAAAGACTTATTTATAATAAGTAATCCATCGGCTACTTGGACTCCTAAACAAACGCACCAACTCCCTCCCTAAACTCTAGCAACTTCTTCCTAAACTCTAGCAACGTTCACCTATCAAATATGGACTCCCAACAATAAACCCACGTTCACATCCTTCCAGTAAACCCATTTCTAATCTCCACTTCTACTGCTTCCTGACTTGGTCTTCCTATTTCCTCGGCCAGCATACCCAAATAGTGTGGGTTCGGTTTCCTGATTCTTCGAGACCCATCATGCGCTGTCCCTGGTACCTTGACCTTGTCCTCAAGGTCAAAATCTGGAAATTGATTTTGCATCAATTCAACTGATTCCCAGGTGGCTTCTTCCTCAGACAGGTTCTTCCATTGTACTAATACTTCAGTTGCAATTTTGGTTCCTTGTTTTACCCAACGAACATCCTTGATAGTCTTTGTCTCTAGCACCAGATACCCTTCGTCTGAAACTGGAGGAGCTGTGCATTGCGAGACTTCACCCTTTCCAATATATCTCTTGAGGCATGAAATGTGGAATACCGGATGAATCTTGGACTCTTCTGGTAGCTTTAGCTTATACGCCACCGCTCCTATTTTCTCCATAACCTGATAAGGACCAAAGTATTTTTTAGCAAGCTTTTGGTTTGCTCGCTTAAATATTGACCGTTGTCTGAATGGTTGCAATCTAAGAAAAACCCAGTCATTCTTTTCAAATGAGTCATCCCTTCTATTAGCGTCTTCTTGCTACTTCATTTGGTTCTTAGCTCTTTCCAAATTTTGCTTCAAATATCTCAGCAACTCATCCCTATCACAAAGCTTAAGTTTTTCCTCAAATCTGGAACATGCCTAACATCACCCAAGGTTCTCACCACACCATCAAACATTCTGATTTTAATTGTCTCTATTCCTATGACTTTGCAAGATGCATTATTACCCATAAAAACAGTACCACAATTCACTGACCTGTAGGTGTCAAACCATTCTCTGTTAGAAGACATATGATAAGAGCATGCTGAATCCAGAATCCATGAGTCTGACAGATAATCCACTTGGACTGAAATCGAAAGCATATCGCCATCTTCTTCTGAATTCTGCTGTGCGACATTCATAGAATTCAACGATCCATCTTTATTTTCCTTTGCCTTTCCCTGTTTCTTCTTCCAGTTGTACTCTTTTTAGGGCAGTCCTTCTTCATGTGTCCCGGTTTATGCCACTTGTAACACTTGTATGCAAACCCTTCGCTGAACTGCCCCATCGACTTAGATCTCCCACGGCCTCCATCTACTTTACCCTTCTCCTTCTTTCTTCCACGATTCTCGTACCCTTTTGCCACTAGTCCTTCACCTTGAGATAAATCAACCTGTTGCTTGCTTGGTTATACGCCAGAAGGGCTGCTGTGACTTTCTCTAGTTCTAGGGTTTTTTTCCCCCAAAGTAGAGTAGTAACGAGTGTGTCGAGAGAAGATGATAACGAGGATAGCAACATCAAAGCCTAGTCTTCATCCTTGAATTTCACATCAATTCTTAGCAGATCGCTAACAAGCTGATTGAATGTATTAATATACTGAATTAGATCAGAACCCTTGGCCATCTTTAGTCTAAATAACTTCTACTTTAAAAACAGTTTATTTGTCAAAGACTTTGACATATATCTGCTCTCCAGTTTAGCCCAAACACTGGCAGGCGAGTCATCACCAATCATATGATACATAACTTTGTCTGCAAGACACAGGTGAATTGTGCTCATTGCCTTCATCTGCAGTTCTTCCCAGTCATCATTCGACATCGCCTCTGGTTTCTTCTTAGCCCCGTTCAATGCCTTCACCAAACCCCGCTATATTAACAGATCTTTTACCCGCTGTTGCTATAGTCCGAAATTCCCAGTCCCGTCGAACTTTTCTACATCGAACTTTGTAACAAACGAACTTCCCACCATCGTTCTTCGTGTGATTTAACCCAGCTCTAATACCACTTTGTTGGATTGATTCACACACACACACACACGATATATGGAATAAAACAATAAAGAGATCAATATACAGATTTACGTGGTTCCCCATAATTTGGGTACGTCCACAGGAGCATACAAGAGTTCTTTCTAATTGATCATAGGGTTACATAGAGAATATTTATAGCCACCTTTACTCCTAACCCTAATAGAATTACATGGTCTGATTCCCAAAATACCCTTAATTACACTGTATCGTACCGCGGGGGGTGTTACCCCTCGGACTCCCCCAAACCTTCGAGCCTACGGCCCAGCCCATTACATGTTGAATCCGAGATGAGGGCGGATGCTCCGCTTCGTTTCGTTCCGCTCAGTCACTTCGCTTCCCTCACTCTACTCCATTCCGCTTCAAATCTGCCCCTTCTTCGTAGCACTTGGTTCCTCTTCATATGAGTCACAAGTCCCAACAAATAAGAACGTTCACGTGAATAAATAAAATCAATCCTTTATTTAATTATTAAAGTTATAGAAAGTAATACCTAGCTTTGATTTATGTTTTCTTCCTAGCTAATTAAAGCATGATTTAGTTACTTTTGTCTATACTTAACTAATTAATTATTGCAGTAGGTATCTATTAGTACACTGTTGGAATATGTGTATGAGATTGACAACTATATAACCATTAATGTTACATGTAAAATACACCGGTGACTTTATAAAATATGTATGTATGAGAAATTACAAGATTAATTAAATTTTGCTAGTATAATTTAATTGCACAGTATAATTATTCTTCTCAACATGGGGGAAAAAATCTCTAGTCTTTGTATTGGAAACCAATCCAAATTTTTTGACAATATAATTTAGGGGGTGTTTGGTTGACAAAAAATGGGGGTAAAAGTACAATAAAAGTAGAAATATGTGACATAAATGTGAAATGTGAAAAATTTTGATTGGAGGAAAGTATAAAAAATAGTTAAAGTTAGTGAGTTTTGATGGTTTTTTGTAGTGCCAAACAGGGCCTCAATTACAAAGGTTTAGTGCAACAATTACATTAACTGAATCTCATAATTCTATTGTTTAAACAGTTTACTTATTTTTGTTATGTGCTACTCTAAGTAGAAGAATCAATCACTTACTTTACAACAAATCAATGTCATGCAACATATTTTTTCCTTTTTTGAGAGAGAGAGAGTCTTTAATTTGAAACTAGTTCTCTTTCTATAAGATTATAGGTCTAATAGAAATCAAACAACAGGGAACTTCCTATAACAATTTTACTTCCTTAATTATTGTATTGCCATTCTACTAGCTAGATTGTGTATTCTTAGTTCTTACAATGGTATGTGGATGTAGAGATGATAGAATTTATAATGAAGAGATCAATAGTAGCTAACAACGTCAACAATGATCTGAAAGATATTGTAGTTCAAGACAGTAGCCCTGCAAAGTGCTCCAATGAGTGGTTAAGCTCCATACTAATAGGAGGACACAATTCATCCACAAAAAACACAATTCCAACAAAACACAAAATTTAGAAAGTCTCTCAGCTGCTTCGAGAGATTGATCATTCTAGCCGAAAATGCTACCATCCACAAGTGTAGGGAAGAAACTGGGAACGATTAAGTTACGGAGGATTACCAGAAGTGTTATCGATATCTTATATTTTATAGTTAAAAGTTTTTAAATAAATTTTGAATGTGAATATTTGCCCTTTATTAAAAATTCAATGTGGCCACGTTTATTTTTCAATTAAAGACCTAATTTCATAAATATTTTGAACTCCCCTTCATCTGACATTTATGGTATTTTCGTCCATGCCACATGTTAAAATATGAAGAATAAGAAAGAAAATTCTGAGGGGAATAATTGAATTCACTGTGTTCATGTGTAGCATATGTATATATATATAGGCTTATGAGTTTTCTAAACACAAATTACCTAAATAAGGTAATGAAATATGCTATGATATACATAAGGTAAATAGATATTGAAGAATAATATATTTACATTAGAATATTTCTAACATGCCCCCGCAAACTCAAGGAAGTATAGAAGAAACCAACTTGAGTTTGGAAACTAATTCATAAAATCTTCCAGGTGGTAATGCTTTAGTGAATAGATCAGTAATCTGCGCAGCAGAAGTCACATGAACAAGTTGTGTGGTACCTTGCACCACATGTTGACGCACAAAATGACAATCAATCTCAATGTATTTGGTGCGATCATGGAAAACATCATTAAGTAGACTCGCCCAATTAATAAATAGTAACATGAAACAATTTTGTGAGTCTATGAAAAAGATAAGGATAAAGAAACAATTGATTTATTAAGGCAATTATTTAATGATGATGGCCAAAAATTGTAATAATATTCTGTTAAGAAAATTTTTTACTTCGTTTAGGTATTTGTAAAAAAAATCATATTTAGATATCAAATTTTTTTTTTTATTTAGGATTCATTTTATAATATTTATTTATATTTCTAAATATCCTTTATAATATATTATTTAGCTTAGTGTTGAAGTTAAGAAATTTTCTAGAGTTAATAGTTATTTTATTTCCTAATTTTTATATTATTTTGTTTATCAGTTTCAGTTCTAAATTTTTTATTTAAGACTTTGTAAGCCTTTATAACTTATAAGACTTTAATTAATAGAAAATCATTAAAGAAGTTTTTCTCCGCAATAAATTTGTGTGTAATTTTTTGGATAATCTTAGACTAAACAGAAAATTACAATCCATTTGCTCAACTTTTCTTCTTCGTCTGCCTCCCCCTGCATAAACTAATAACTGTGCCATTGGATTAATCAACCATCGAACTAAGTTAAATCCAAGCGTATAAATGGAAATATTAATTTATCTACTTTGGATATAAGATCGATTGCTTGCTTTATTTTTTTTTTAAATTATAAAAAAATTGTTTCTGATTAATTAAGTAGGTCGGAGTACTTTTGATGGTAAAAATTGGTTCACTCTTGATTTGACCTGAAATAATTAAAAGTTATATTATTATATTTTATGAATTTATATATTATTCTATTTATATTTTTTTTATAAAAGTGTATTTAATTTTAATATTGAGCTATTCATTTTTGTAAAAATTTTTTACTATTTTTATTTAAAAATATAATTTAAAAGACATTAGATTCAGAGTTTCAGTATAAATTCTTGGACTTGACCCAACTCAATGTCTAATAAAATGTTAGTAAATTGGCATGAGTTTGGCCCAGCCAATGCACGCCCGCAATAGCAACCTTGCGTGAATATATTGACGAACTCAAATGAGGCCTACCAAGGGACAATTGCTCCCATTCATTTATAAAATTACACCAAAATTTTATTAATTTTATCATTTTTTTAATAAATTATATTTTTTTAATACTTAACTCTCACTATAATTTTACTTTTACTTCTATTTAGTTTAAAAATATAATTTTATTCTCACTTATTATAAATTCTAAACTTATCGCGGCCGGCATGCATCATATGTACGGTGTACATTCACGAGCCAAGCGCGCTTCCTTAAGAAGCATCTGGCTTTATTTATTAAATAGCAAAAGGAACAAGAAATGGATCATCATACAGAATGCACAACACTGGCAAAAATGAAGATTCTCATGGATGACCCTTTATTATTTTTATTTATTCTTTTATTTCTTCCTTCTAAGCGGAAAAAGAAGATTCTGGCCCACGTGATTTTCATGTCTACAGTTTAATAATTGTTATATATGTTGGAAGCAGAGTTTAATTAGTAGCTTCAACTTTGTCATCTATTAATTTGTTGGCATGGTGTATATATATATAGTTATATATGAACATATTAAAAGACATGGATAAGAACTTTTACCTGAATAAATAAAATTAATCCATTATTTAATTATCGTATTGCTAGAAAGTAAAGGATTTAACCTCGAGAGATTCACTCCCTAGGCCAAATCCCTAGAGAGTGAATCTCTTTTGGTTTGTACCACACATACCGGTCTCTCAACATGTATAGCGGTCAATCGCGAACTCGCGTAGCGGCGGGGAGTCGGACCTACACCCAAGAACTGGATACGGTTCGTCCAGCCAAGGAGGCCCGTCCTACCAACCTTTACTACGCTTTGCGCACGGGAGGCTGGCTCCAAGTTTTTGCTAGAGAGGAGACTTGAACTTGAGACCTTGGGGTGGTAAGCCCCTAAGTCCCAGTCCCAGTCCAAGACCATCCCATCTAACCCATTGGGGTTATTGCTAGAAAGTAATACTAGTTATGATTTGTGATTTCTCCCTTGCTAATTGAAGCATGAATCAGTTTCTTTTTTTCGCTACTCAACTAATTAATGCAGTAGGTATATATTAGTGCACTGTTGGAATGTATGTATTAGAAACATATGCTACTTAACAAATATATAACCATTATTGTAAGGTGCGTGAAATATGCCGGTGACTTTATAACATATGTATGTAGAAGAAATTAAAGGATTAATTAAATTTTGCTAATACAATATAGTTACACAATATAATTGTTCTTCTCAATAGGAAAAAAATCTTGGGTCTTTGTATTTAAAATCAATCCAAATTTCTTTCATAATATATATGATTCAATTACAAAAGTTAACTGTAACAGTTACATAATTCAATCTCATAATTCTATTGTTCAAACACTTTGCAAACTTTTACGATGCACCACTCTAAGTAGAAAAATCAATTATTGACTTTATAACAAGGTAGTCAATGTCATGCAATACATATTTTCCTTTACGATATAGAGACTTTAATCTTCTAGGTATAGCATGATAGTGGAGGATCAGTATGGAGAATTTGACCGACGCTATCGATCAGTCGGGTATCGGGCGACCGAGCTTCTCTTCTGATCGATCGTGTCCAGCCAAATTGCTCACGTCACAATTATGTAACTAACTGTCATTTGATATGTCTCGTGATATCCGCTTACAAATACACTACTTGTTCAATAACGATTTGGATAACTAATTATGGAATATTTACGTGGGGATTCGTGCATACACGTGGCAGAATTTGATTCGATGAGAACTTGGATTTGGTATAGCTCACACATATAGGGTCCATGCAGATTTATCCTCCCTCTATATATGTATACCTCTAGTGCAAGAAATAGGTACAGACACACACCCTTATTAAGTTTTGTTGTTACTCTGCTAAAATACTCTCTCAATCCACTGGTTTGCTAACTTAACCATCGGAGGCTCCTTAGCAGGCACCACACCGGTGTCAAGGTAGGATTTCGGGCACGGGTTGGACCATCCGCGATACTCCCAATGAGCTGCATCATCATAGCACTTTGGTGTTTTAATATTTTACTTGTGCAGAAGACATTCTCTTTCCATAAGATAATATATAAGTCCAATAGAAATCTAAGAATAACAAACATCCTATCACAATTTTACTTAATTACACTATTACCTCTTTGATAGCTAAATTGTGTATCCTTAGTTCTTACAATGGCATGTGGATGTGGGGATGATAAAATTTATAAAGAAGAGATCGTTAGTAGTAGCAAGAATGAACTAACTGCTATTGTGGTTCAAGGTGATAGCTCTATAGGGCAGGTGGACGAATGGCTAAGATCCAAATCATCCACAAACAACCAAATCCCAACAAAACACAAGATTCAAAAAATCCCTCGGATGCTTCAGCAAATTGATGATTCTTACCAGAAATGCTTTGAGCCACAGGTGCAAGGAAGTAATTAGGAACGTCTTGTGGGGGCCATGGCTCCCAATGACTACCAACATCATTACAGATATTTATGTTTTATTGTTAAAAAATTTTAAATAAATTTTGAAAATGGGTATTTGTCCTATGTTAAAAATTCACGGTGTCTACATTTATTTTTTAGGTAGAGGTCTGTTGCTATTGTTAATTCTACAGATATTTTGAACTTCCCTTCATCTGACATCTACTGTTCCGTCCATGCCACAGGTGATCTCCATCGGTCCCTACCACCATGGGAAAAAAGAGCTCAAACCCATGGAGGAAATCAAATTTCGTTTAACGATGGAGTATGTCAAAAATTGCAAATTAGGAGCAAGTGCGGATCTAATATATAAGAGGATTGAAGGATTGGCTGACGAGGCAAGAGAGTGCTATGCTGATGACGATGAGCGCATAAAGCATCGTTTCGACAACAAAGAATTCGCCCTGATGATGTTCCTTGACGGTTGCTTCCTTCTCCAATTCATTTTCTGCAGTATTGATGATGATCAGGACAAGAGGGAAGATAAATTTGAGAAACTCAAGCTGAAAAATCACGACAGAGCTTACATACAAAAGGACTTATTCTTACTGGAGAATCAACTTCCATTTATGGTCCTCAAGGCACTCATGAAGTTTACTAGTTTTGGTAAAAAAGAAGGGCTTCAAAAGATCAAGAAATTCATTCATAACTCAAGGGCTGCTCGTCCTCCTCCGGAATCGCCTGGGGAGAAGTTTGACAATATCATTGTAAAGCTTCGTACTTCCACTGCAAATCTCATTAAACGCAGAAGAAACAGCCCTGTAGGAGGAGCAGAGGAAGCTGACCCTGCTCATCTCCTAGAACTCATGAGGAGGGAAATTATTGACCTCAATGCCTTCAACAAAAGAGAAAAGGAAAGCACTAATTGGTACTCGTATCGTTCAGTACAGGAGCTTAAGACCGCTGGGATCATCTTCCGTCCTATCAGATCAGAACATGTGCTTCTTACGGATGTAAGGTACACTGTTAAGACTAATTGTTAAGCCTTTATTTATTTATTTATTATTAACTCTTACTCTACCTATGCTAGTATGCTACCATTTCCTAAAATAGTTTTTTTTTTTAATTTTTTTAATATTTAATATTGTTCAAATTAGTAGATATTATAATTTTATTTCAATTTTCCTTTACTTGATTATATCGTCTTATTTTTTTTATGTGAAATATATATTATATTGACAGATGATACTTATTTTCTTGTCTTTCAAAAAAAATATTTTTGAATAAAAAGTAATTAAGAAAAATTGGTACATTGGTATCATAAGACCTCAGAAGATTAAAATTCATGGTGGTGAAATTCTAAAAGCATTTTACCATATAAACGCTTACAATTAAACTTTCGGCAAAATTTCAAACAAAAAGTTTTCATTGAAATTAATGAAAAAACGTCGATAAAAGACATGTACTATTTTAGCCCAAAAAAAAAAAGTTTCAAAAAATCCTTTTAATATATGTATATTATATAAATTTATTTGTTGAAGAACACGTTGTCATCTCATCTAAAAGGTCAATTGTTATAGTGATTTTAATATTTATTTATATATTTTTGTGCTTTTAATACATATGAATGTATTAGTCACTATCTTATATAGCTAAATATTCAAACTACTAAAAAGTTGAGTAACTTTATCACTTATATTATTGTTATCCTCTTGTCAATTATCAACCTCTACTTGTTATGGTAATTATGGGTTTTCTTATTACTTGTATTTTTTGTTGTTCTCTCCATAGTTATAAGCCTTTAGTAATTGTTGTGCGGAATATTAGATCAAATTCATACAACACAATAGCAAACAATGGTGAATGAATACAAGAAAATAACACAATAAAGCACAAGTATAGTAATCTAGATTTTCAATATAGAACATCTAATAATAGAGTAAAGAATTACAAGAAGTATGTGAAAAAAACTTTAAAGAACTCTTAGAGAAATCTATCACTTTATTCTTAACTTGTTATCAACCCTCGTCTTCGAAAACTCTAGCCTTACAAACTAATCTTGAGGCTTTCGGTAATTTTATTATTTATTTTTTTATTCTCTCGACAGGTATGAACCTGTATGTATTAGAGCAGCTCTGAGGCTTCCTGTGATGGTCATTGATGATTCAACCAAATCTTTACTGCTCAATTTGGTAGCTTATGAAATGTGTCCAGACACCCCCAATGACTTTGGGGTCACTTCTTATCTGTGGCTTATGGACACGCTGATTGATCACCCGGACGATGTGAAGGAGCTGAGGCGGAGGGGGATTCTCCTC
This sequence comes from Vitellaria paradoxa, assembly GCA_019916065.1. NCBI lineage: Eukaryota > Viridiplantae > Streptophyta > Magnoliopsida > Ericales > Sapotaceae > Vitellaria > Vitellaria paradoxa. The sequence continues at coordinate 14,931,243 of CM034235.1, read as the reverse complement.
AACGTTCTTGCTAGCGATGAACAAGTGGCAAAGCTCTTCAATGAGATAGCATATAATTTGGTGCCTAATCCGAATGCTTATGCGAATGTTAAATCGCAAATCGAGAGGCATTATAAGAGCAAGTTTAAGTTATGGATAACTGAATTCTATCACACCCACTTCACTACCCCCTGGACTGTTCTTGCTTTCATCGGTGCAATTGTCGCCCTCGCCCTCAGCTTTATTCAGAGTTACTATGCCATTAAACCATGTCACTGAATCATTTCATCAAACAGTTGGAGTGATAATTAATTAAAGTTTGCTGCTACTACGCTTTTATGTTTAATTTGATTGGTGATTGTTTCTTCTTACTTTGTTTGGTTGTGTTGCAATAATAAAATAAAAGATAAGAGATGTTTTATTTCCTTTGTTGGATGTAGTTTGTTGCCTTTGCCAATATAAAAATAAGATGTGAAATAATTAGAGATGATGTTGAATTGGTGTTAGTATAATTGCTATTGTGTATTATAGAAAATATACGTTTACGGAAGTATTCATCTTGTATATGCATAGTAAGGTTTGGCTATATACTCCATCAATGGAAGCATTTGGTTTTTCCATGCTAAACTTCCCACGTCAAGGGCGGTTTACCAATAATCAACGTCGCATAAATTAATTGAACAAATTAGAATTGTTCTCATATGGGGTAGAATCAAGTGGAGGTATTCATGTTATTCAAGTTCGACTTAATAATAGCTTGACTCGGACTCTATTCAAATTAAACTCAAACTTTAATTTTGCCTCAATAAAATTTCAAACCAAACTCAAGACTAAAACTGTTCAGTTCAAAAAATATACATTTCTATCTCATTTTACATTTATCTTATATTACCTAATTATATATAAAATTTTAGATTTTTCCTTTTATAATATAAGGCCTACCAACTAATGAAAATTAAGTTGTTGAGCCATGCAAAATTTCTATTATGGGTCTTATATAATAAAAATAATTTTTATTAATTAAAAACAAATCATTCCAAAATGGCTTGGATGATTGTTGGTTTTTTATGATTTTGGAAGTTTGCTAGGCTTCAACTATTAGCAAGTCAATTAAGCTCAAGCTTATTTTCTCTTTATCAAGCTAAACTCCAATTTTTATGAAAGTTTAAATTCAAGCCACTTTATTTTTATTCAAGTCGATCTCAAACAAGTTAAAATTTGACTTAGCTCGATTCTACCTCTAGTCTTAGATATTTAGGCTACAATTAATTATTATAATTTTTTATTTTGAATTTTCAAGAATTTAGGTTGAGTCTTAGTTTAGAAACAAGAAACTGCTATTTTTTTCTCTTTCTTATTTTCATCTTATGTGAATTTTTTCACTGAAATTTGATTTTATATATTATTGGTATTTGAATTTTTACTTTTAAATTTCTTTCCGATGTTTCTTTTCCAAAAAAAAAATAAATAAAAATAAAAGTGATAACATACGTAAAAACTCTCAAACAAAAAAAATATCAAAATCTAATAAAAAAGTCATATAAGATAAAAAGGTAATTAAAAAAAAAAAAGTCTACTGCTATTTGGTTTATCAAACTAACCCTGATATTAATGCATGAAGTATGAAATTTCCCAATATATTTAGATTGATCAGCAATCAATGAACACAATCTCAAATAAACAATCTCAAAGTGCAAAAACATAAAATAGATTTAATACAGAAATTTTACATAGAAAATTATTCCCCGGGGGGGGGAATCAAATTCTTCCACTACAAGTCATACATGGCTCGGTCACAAAAATTCATCTAACAATCCAAGCAATGCTTTATCCTATTAATTGTTGAACTATTTGTTCCATTGACAAGTAGAAGAAAACACTTCGCTGACAGGCAGTAAAACCTCCCCAATCTTCACTGATAGGATAAAAGAAGGAGAAAAGAATTATGTATTAATATTGATGATTGTATGTATGAATACAAGGTTACAAGGTCCCTTATATAAGAGAACAATAATCCTAATACTGATAGGAAATAGTAATCCTAATTATGATAGAATATACAAAATAGAAAATAAGATAGTAATTCTAATTATGATAGGATATACAAAATAAGAAATACATAAATTAAGGAATTACTAAATCTAACAATATACAAAATAAGGAATACATAAATTAAGGAATTATATATATATTAGGAATTATATATATTACTAAATCTAACACCCCCCCTCAAACTCAAGATGGTGGAGCAGAGACCAACTTGAGTTTGGTGATGAGGGCATCAAACCAGCCGGGCAGAAGAGACTTGGTGAAGATATCAGCTATTTGATCAGTTGAAGAAACAGGAGCAAGATGGACGGTACCACAGACCACATGTTGTCGAATGAAGTGACAGTCAATTTCAATATGTTTAGTGCGATCATGAAAAACATCATTGTGTGCAATCAATATGGCACTACGATTGTCGCAATGAAGCACAGTGGCCCCAGAATGATTGACACCCATGTCTTGAAGGAGCCACCGAAGCCAAAGAAGTTCCTGTGTAGTGTTAGCAAGGGCACGGTACTCAGCCTCAGTGCTAGAGCGAGCAACCAGAGTCTGTTTCTTACTACGCCAAGAAATAAGGGAGTCGCCTAAAAAGAAGCAGAAACCGGTGATAGAACGTCGATCCGTAGGGTCTCCAGCCCAATCAGCATCAGAGTAGGCATATAACTGAAGAGATGACTGGCTGGAGAAATGGAGACCATGAAAAAAAGTGCCCTTGACATACCGGAGAATGCGAAGTACAGCAGCATAGTGAGTTGAACGAGGTGCGGACATGAACTGGTTTACAAGATGGACAGCATGAGCAATGTCAGGACGAGTAACAGTAAGATAAATAAGGCTGCCAACGAGCTGTCGATACAGTGTAGCATCAGATAGTGGTTCACCATCAATAGAATTAAGACGAACATTAGCTTCCAAAGGAGTAGAAGCAGTCTTACTATCCGTAAGTCCAGCACGGGTAAGGAGATCAGAAGCATACTTGGCCTGAGTAAGATAATACCCATTAGATCCAGAAGAAACCTCAAGACCAAGAAAGTAGCTCAGTGGGCCAAGGTCTTTCATCTCAAAGTGACGATGAAGAAAGTCCTTGAGCTCAGATATACCATGAACATCATCTCCTGTAAGTATCATATCATCCACATAGAGTAGAAGAATAACAATGCCATGGGTAGACTGGCGAACAAATAAAGCTGACTCATAGGCACTAGCAGAAAAGCCAATAGTACTGATGATAGAACTGAACTTAGCATACCAGGCACGCGGTGCTTGCTTAAGACCATAAAGAGCACGACGAAGCCGACATACCTGTCGACTAGAAGGTGAGAAACCAGGAGGAGGTTGCATATAGATTTCCTCAGTCAGATCACCATTGAGAAATGCATTTTTAACATCCATCTGATATAAGGGCCACTTACGAACCGCAACAACAGCCATAAGACTCCTAACAGAGGTAAGTCTGGCTACAGGAGTAAAGGTCTCCTCATAGTCGATACCATACTCCTGAGTGAAGCCCTTAGCAACTAGACGGGCTTTGTATCGCTCCACAGTACCATCAGATCGAGTCTTGATCTTATAAACCCAACGGCATCCAATGACAGACTTGCCAGAAGGTAGATCAACAAGGTCCCAAGTGTGAGTCTTGTCAAGAGCCTGTAATTCCTCAGCCATAGCTTGCTGCCAAATAGGATTAGAACTTGCCTCGCGATAAGAACGAGGCTTATATTGGGTTAAGACAGTAGAAAAACAGTGATAATCTCGAAGATAAGAAGGAACTTGACTTACCCGAGTAGATCGTTTGACAGAAGAATCATTAGATTGAGAGATAGAAGGTGCAACAGGAGGTGCAGGATAATCAGACGGGGACGCCACGGGATAGACTGTAGCAGGTGGCACAACTTCATTAGGGAGATTATCAAGAACATCAACAGTTTCAGGAACAAAAGATGGAACCACAGCAGGAACATCTACATACTCAGGAAACAGTTCAACAGAAGGATCAGTGAAGTAAGGAGAGGCAGAAGAAGAGGACAACTGGAAGGAAGAAATTGATAATTGGCTGAATGCTTTTTCATATATCTCAAGGTGATATTTATACAAAGTATACACTGCCTATTCTAGGCAATTCAATCAATCTGACAGCTAATCAATTCCTAAATCAATTCTTATCTAAATAAGGAAATCTAAATAAGGAAACAGAATTAATGCAGAATATTCTACAAGCTGTACACGCTAACTCTCCCCATCAAGTTGGTGCATAGATATCACACATGCCCAACTTGGATAGTACTGTATAGAAAGGTCCACTACGAACAGCATGAGTCATCATATCAGCTAGTTGATCTGCACTCTTAATGTAAGGGACCTTTATCCTACCAGAGTCTAGGTTATCTTTGATGTAGTTCCTGTCGAGCTCAACATGCTTAGTCCGGTCGTGTTGCACTGGATTATTTGCGATCTCAATAGCTGCTGTGTTATCACAAAAGAGTGTCATAGGTTTTTTTGAACCAAAACCGAGTTCACTTAGGAGAATCTTCAGCCAGGTAAGCTCTGTGGTTGCATGATGAAGAATACGGTATTCAGCTTCCGCACTAGACAATGAAACCACATTTTGTTTCTTACTTCTCCAAGTCACCAGATTGCCCCCAACAAATGATACATATCCTGATGTAGACTTCCTATCCAATCGAGATCCAGCAAAATCTGAGTCTGTATAACCAACAATGTCCAGATGACCATGCTTGGAGAACATTATACCTTTGCCTGGAGAAGACTTAAGATAAGCCAAGATACGATTCACTGCACTCATGTGTCGGTCACTTGGATTGTGCATGAACTGACTCACAACACTGACTGCATATGATAAGTCAGGTCTAGTGTGAGTTAGATAGATTAATTTCCCCACTAGCCGTTGATATCTTTCTTTGTTCGTTGGAATCTGATCAGGATAGACACTTAAGCCATGATTCATCTTAATGGGAGTATCAACGGGTTGACAAGCTGAGTTTCCAGTTTCAGTTAAGAGGTCCATCGTATACTTCTGTTGAGAGAGAAACAGTCCGTGCTTAGATCGAGACACCTCAATGCCCAAAAAATATTTTAGAACTCCCAAGTCCTTCATTTCAAATTCCTTAGACAAGTAGTTCCGAAGCTTCTCTATTTTACTGGAGTTACTTCCTGTGACAATCATATCATCAACATAAACAATAAGTAGAGTAATATCATCACCATATCTCCTATAAAATAAAGTGTGATCTGCCACAGCTTGCTTGAAACCATACTCCTTCATAGAGTAGCTCAATCTGCCAAACCATGCCCTTGGTGACTGTTTCAAGCCGTACAGTGCCTTCTTCAACTTGCATACCTTATCTCCTTTTGGTGCAAACCCAGGAGGAGGATCCATGTACACTTTTTCTGAAAGATCACCGTGTAGGAAGGCATTCTTCACATCGAATTGCCTTAATGGCCAATCTAGATTGGCTACAAGAGATAATATTACCCTAACAGTATTCATTTTTGCCACAGGAGCAAAGATCTCTTGATAGTCGATTCCATAAGTCTGGGTGTATCATTTGGCAACCAATCTCGCTTTGTACCTGTCAATTGTTCCATCTGACTTGTATTTTACCGAGAAAACCCACTTACATCCTACTGTTTTCTTATCCTTAGGTAAGTCGACCATCTCCCAAGTAGAATTTTTTTGGAGAGCCTTCATTTCGTCTACCATAGCAGACTTCCACTTAGGATCTTCAAGGACTTCCTGAAAATGACTAGGAACAGATACAGAGGATAATTGAAGGGCAAAAGCAAGATGAGTCTTAGATAGACGATGATATGAGATAAAATCAGAAATAGGATAGACAATGTTAGAGGATGATTTCGAGAAACCCAACCTATCAGGTGCTTTATGATCCCGAAGAGGGTATCTCCTACCTTGATCTTCAGTCTGTGAATTCAAGATAGGAGGTTCTGGAATCAAAGGGGGTGAAGAAGAATGTACCTCAGGATCTATCTTAGGACTTGTCTTAGAAGAATCATCCGATGGTATGGTAGTGTCATTGAGAGGAGCACTGAAGCTTGAAGGGGTTATGGCTGCAACATTCTTGTTCTTCCTTGTATATCCGTGCTTGAAGAACAATTCATCTGGTCTCTCCTTTCTTTTCCAGGGTTCAGGCTCAACAGCTATAGGTTCGCCCCCATTTGGAGACTCCTCTGACTCCCCCTGATCATTTTCACACTCCTCCTGACCATTAGCTAGGTCCTCCCCTTGACTTCCTGAAATCCAAAGTTTCTTTTCTTCTAGCCATAGTTTTTCCTCTTCCTTACTGTCAATCTCCCCCTGAAGGGGGACAAAAGTCACATCCCCAGAAAAGTAAGACTCATGTTCGCAAAATTGAACATCCATGGAGATATAGTACTTCCCTGTAGGAGGATGATAGCATTTATAGCCCTTTTAAGAGTTGGAGTAACCAAGGAAGACACATTTAAGAGCACGAGGATCAAGTTTGTCCCGTTGGTGTGGGTTAACATGAACATAACAGACACAACCAAAAACTTTAGGACAAAGATTCAAGGCAAAAGGAATAGAGTGAAACTTGGATAACATACGCAATGGAGTTTGATAGTCAATGACACGAGCAGGCATGTAGTTGATAAGAAAAGAAGCAGTCATGATGGCATCAGCCCAGAAACGTTTTGGAACACGCATAGTAAAGCATAAAGCTTGCGCCACTTCAAGAATATGGCGATTTTTACGTTCTGCTATGCCGTTCTGTTGGGGTGTGTATGTACACGTTGTCTGGTGAAGAATCCCATTTTCTTTGAAAAAATTAGCAAGAGACTGATTAACAAACTCACAACCATTGTCAGAATGGAAGACCTTAACTTGTGTGTTAAACTGTGTGACAATCATTTTTGAAAATTGAGGAATAACTTGTAGTACATCATCCTTAGATTTCAACAAGTACACCCAACTCACTCTAGTACAGTCATCAATAAAAGACACAAAATATCTATGACCTGAAGTTGAGGGAGTAGAGAAAGGACCCCAAGCATCTGTAAAAACACGAGTAAATGGAATCGGACTTTTATTGAAACTTATTTTGAAGGTTACACGATGATTCTTAGCATAAATACATTTTTCACACCGTAAACTAGAGACTGAAACATTTGTAAACAACTTAGGAAATAAACGTTCCAGATAAGGAAATGATGGGTGACCTAAACGACAATGCCATAGAAGAATTTTTTCTCTATCAGATGTCTCCCTTGTTACTTGGAAAACACGGTCCGATTCATATTGTAACTCTCTTGTCCCCTCCAAGTAGTAGAGGCCTCCCTTCTCCTTACCAGTACCAATCGTCATCTTCGTAAGATTGTCCTAAAACACACAGTGAGTAGAATGAAAAGTTACAGAACAATTAAGATGTTTAGTAATCTTGCTAATGGAAAGGAGATTATTAGAAAGGCTGGGTGCAAGTAAAACAGAGGACATGGAGAGTGTAGGAGAAAATGTGATGTTCCCCACTCCCGAAACAGGCATAGGAGTCCCGTTAGCAACCTGAACAGTCTTAACAGTTGAGGGCATTAGAGTGTCAAGTAGGGAAGTATTACTGGTCATATGATCAGTGGCCCCTGAATCAAGAATCCAAGTGTTAGAGGTAACAGAAACAAAGGCTGAGCCAAAAATACCTTCTGGAGAAGATAAACGAGAAACCTGAGACGCAGAGGCAGTAGTAGATGGGGTATCACTAAGAGCAACCTGAGTTGATTTCTTGTTTTTTCTCTCAGCTTGTTTCAGTTTGTACCACTCCGGATAGCCATGTTTCTTCAAGCAAACATCTACCGTGTGTTTGGTGCTATTGCAGTGGGTACAAGGGCGAGAGAAGGAAAATGTTGCTGACCGTGGATTATTCTTCTGGACAACCATTGCAAAAGCCTCAGAATGATCTTCTAATCCCATGGTAACCTGCCTTTGTGCCTCTCGACGGACCTGTGAATATGCTTCCTCTAGACTTGGTAAGGGAGAGGTAGCCAAAATGCGACCACTAACTTGATCAAGATTGTGGTCAAGACCTGCAAGGAATATATAGACCCGATCTTCAGTAGTGCGCTTTCTCAGTTTCTCAATATCCTTCGGACACTCCATATCATTGGGCCTACGATAATCAAGTTCCAAGAATATTGAGTTCAAATCGTTGTAATATTCTACAAGAGGACGACCTCCTTGGCGTGATTGGAATGATTTCTTCATCAGTTCATAGACTTGAGAAGAATCTGAGACATCAAGATAGCTCCTCTTGACTGCATCCCAAACTTCTTTTGCTGTTCCACACTGCACAAAATGTGCCATCAGCCTGTCAGCCATGGAATTAATGAGACAAGACTTAACCAGCGCATCTTCAGCCTCCCATTCATCATAGCTTGGATCGTTCTCTGCAGGTGCAGCCCTCCTTCCTGTGATATATCCCTTCTTCCTCCTGCCAGCAATATGCATCTCCATAATTTGAGACCAAACACGATAATTAGCACCATCCAACTTGATCGAAATTGTTGGAAAAGAAGTCTCGTTAACAGTCACCGTGGATAGCTTCTTACTGTCACGAACATTCACATCTGTTTTCTCAGACATGGTGTAGGAACTAAGAGGAAAGAAAAAAATGAAGAAGAAAGCGGCTAGGGTTTCAGCCAAAAAAGAATAGCAGCGGAAAGAACCTTTTTTATTTAGGCTCTGATACAAATTGATAATTGGCTGAATGCTTTTTCATATATCTCAAGGTGATATTTATACAAAGTATACACTGCCTATTCTAGGCAATTCAATCAATCTGACAGCTAATCAATTCCTAAATCAATTCTTATCTAAATAAGGAAATCTAAATAAGGAAACAGAATTAATGCAGAATATTCTACAAGCTGTACACGCTAACTGAAGACACAGAGGAAAACATCTTATGTTCCCAAAAGACAACATGACGAGAGACATGAAGACGACGAGATAAAGGACCCCAACAACGATAGCCTTTATGTTCAATCCCATACCCTAAGAAGCAACATAGATGAGATCTAGGTTCTAGTTTAGTACGTTCATGTGGCTGCAATAAGACAAAACAGGCACAACCAAAGACACGAAGGGAATGGTAACCTAGAGAAGTACCATATAGATGCTCATAAGGAGTGAGGTTATTAAGAAGTGGAGATGGGACTCTGTTAATAGTGTAGGCAGCTGTGAGAGCAGCTTCACCCCAAAATTTTTCAAGACAACCAGAGAAAATAAAGAGGGTACGAATGGTATCAAGTAGATGACGGTGTTTGCGTTCTGCCCGCCCATTCTGTTGAGAAGTACCAGGACAAGAGCGATGGGAAATGGTGCCTTGGGATCTTAGAAAAGCATGAAAGGAGGTATCATAGTATTCTTGAGCGTTATCTGAGCGAAAGACCTTAATATCATGGGAAAATTGGGTTTTAATCATACGGGCAAAATTATAGTAGGTTTGTTGTAATTGGGATCGATTCTTTAAGAGATAAATCCAAGTAAATCTAGAGAAATCATCCACAAAAATAATAAAATACGAAGAACCTCCCATTATAGGAGTGGGAGAGGGTCCCCAAATATCTGAATGAACTAAATCAAAAGGAGTAGAAGAAATAGAAATACTTTTATTAAAAGGTAAAGCTGGTTGTTTAGCAAGTTGACAAAACTGACAATCAAGATGTTCATTAGGGACATGACCTAATACACCTTTAGACACAATAAAGCGTAAACGACCTAGAGACACATGACCTAAATGAGAATGCCAAATCCTAAAAGATGGAGATGTAGATGTTGCGGAGGTGGTGACAGTAGGGGCAGCAGTATGAGATGAAAGGTGAAGATGCACAAGCTGAAACAGTCGACCATGTCTACGGCCTATCCCAAGAGTCTGTCCCGTCCTCGGATCCTGCACAACACAACCGGTAGAGGAAAATAAAACAATAAGGCCAAAGTCACATAGTTGACCAACAGAAATAAGATTAAGAGAAATTTTAGGAATATAGTAGGTATGGGGGAGTGACAAAGTAGAGGTGGAGACATGCCCAACATGATCAACAGTCATAGAAGAGCCATTAGCAGTATAAATAACAGGAAAAGAAGACTCAGATGACTTAGAAGAAAAAATAGATAAATCAGAAGTCATATGGTTACTGTACCCAGAATCAAAATACCAAGAGGGTATACCTGAAGGAACAGACAGGGTAGTAGAAGGATTACCAGATGCTGACATAATCTGCTGAACAAGAGCAGGAAGATCACTGACATCAATCAGAGTAGGTGAAGCGGAAGCAATAGATGAAGTCTTATCAGTAGCAGCAGCAGTGGACTGGGGACGAGTATCTCGACGAGTAGGATTCTTGGGGCAATCAGACAAATAATGACCAGGACCTTTCTGGCGGCAATGCTTGCAAATCCGAACAGGACAGATAAGTAAGCGATGATCAGTAGCATGACAGAAGGTACATGCATTATGTCGAGAAACAGTGCTTAAGAACTAACCACTAGAAGTGGAGGAACCTCGAGATCCACCGGAGGTTGAGGAAACCCGATAACCACCAGAAGAGCTACGAGCTTTGGAACTAGGTGCCGCAAGAGCAGTGTCTACATGAGTAGTCGAAACAAGACCTAGGCGAGTCTCCTCAAATAAGAGCTCGGAGATAGCCTGCTCTAGTGTAAGGAGAGGACTACGATGAAGAAGAGAGGCTCGAACTGGCTCATACACATCAGAGAGACTCATGAGAAACAAAATCAAATGCTGCTGATCGCGATAAGTGGCAAACAGAACAGAATCAACAGAAGAGACCCACTTAGGTTCAGAAGGAGCCAACTGGTCCCACAAAGAATAAAGCTGAGGCAAGAAGGCACTGATAGACTGTCCAGGCTCCTGTCGCTGTCGACAAAAAGAAGTCAAAAGTTGATACTGATAGGACAGATCAGTAGTGGTGTATCTAGTGGCCAAAAACTTTCAGATGGCCTGCGCAGTGTCAAACCTCCCAAACTGTAAACTGATAGAGAAAATCGAGGTGTTACGGAACCATGTGATGATCTGATGATTCTTGCTATCCCATTCCTCAAGACGTTCAGTGTATGCAGTATCTGTCTCATCAACATTTTTAATAGGTGATACAATTTCGCCAGTGACATAGCGCCAAAGTTTTCGCCCCTTGAGAAAACTAGACATCGCTTGAGACCATGGAATATAATTGGGGCCCTCCAAAGTAATAACAATAGGTTCAGAAACTTCTGAACGATCCATAATAAGATAGCAGAAGTAAAAATAATCTAAATCGTAAAAAAAAATAGCAGAAAATGGTGTAGAGAATAGCAGTTACAGCCGAAACAAAGCCGAAATATACCGATCACAAAATCATATTCAGAGGGGTCGAAATAGTCAGAAACTGGTCTGAACCGGAAGAGAACCGGCCAAAAGATGGCTGAATCGGCTGCAGAAAGAGGGCTGAACTAGATTGTACTGATCTAGCGCGTGAGAGCGCGTGCGGTGGCGGATTGGGCTGATTTTTGTGTAGTTGAATTCGTAATGAAGAGATGAATCCAACGGTATATTGTGGCGGCGAAACAGAGGTACAAGCAATAGTGTAGAGAAGAAAATATCGTTTCTGACAGTGTTCAACACAGAAACTGAGAAGAATTGTTTCTGGTGAATGATGCAGCAGTGCGGAAAAAAAAAGGTGATTATGGGTTTAAACGTAGCTCTGATACCATGATAGAATAAAAGAAAGAGAAAAGAATTATGTATTAATATTGATGATTGTATGTATGAATACAAGGTTACAAGGTCCCTTATATAAGAGAACAATAATCCTAATACTGATAGGAAATAGTAATCCTAATTATGATAGAATATACAAAATAGGAAATAAGATAGTAATCCTAATTATGATAGGATATACAAAATAAGAAATACATAAATTAAGGAATTATTAAATCTAACAATATACAAAATAAGAAAAACATAAATTAAGAAATTATATATATATTAGGAATTATATATATTACTAAATCTAACATTCACAATGCTTTGGGAAGATTATCACTTTCACTGACATACGGTGAGAAATTACAAGCCTTAGAATACCTTCAAAAAACTTCTTACAGAAGTTTGATAAATAAAATCTATCGTGTCTTGATTAAAAGAGGACTTTTTGAAGCTCACACAAAGTATATATTCTTCTCTCTCTTACTTCATAACTATATGAGAAGGTCCCCTTTTCATAAAACTCAATGGTTATCCAATCTTACATAAAATAGGAGAGAATTTTCATGGTTCTCTAGTTTCTTGAATAATAGAACTTCGTATTTTTTTTTTTTAAGTTTTTAATTTTCTTAAATATTATAGAACTTTAATTTTTTAGGTGTTTGCAAGTATAGATCTCAAAATCTCAAATAGAATAAAACTTTAAACACAGTTTTAAAAATTGTAAAGTCATAGATTGAACTTCCCACGGTTCCAAGCGGCTTCCCAAGAACTTCTTGTGAGCTCTCATGATGACCTCAGCACTTTCCCATGAACATACTGTTTACATTCCGTGTTACTCTATGCATTTCTTTGCAAGCATATTACAAGTTCCCGCAAATAGCAATGTTTTTTGCTTTCTGAAACTATAAAATAGTATTGCTTTAACATGTTGTGTTCTTACTTTAAAATCGTGAATCCTATATTTTATGATATCCTATCTAATGTCTAAAAATATAAAATTAAACTCGTCGTTTTATTCACTAATTTATCAATTACAATCTAAACCTAACAATTCCTTATTTGACAATTTCGTAACAAAATCATTACTTCTATAAGTAAAAATTATATTTTTAATATCTTATGAATTTGTATATTATTCTATTTATAATTTATTATAAAAATATCTATTTTAATAATAAACTATTTATTTTTGCAAAATTTTTTAACTATTTTTATTTAAATATATAATTTAAAATACATTAAAAAATAAATAAATTTAAATAGACGAGATAATTTTTTTGGACTCGGCCGGACTCGATGCCCAATAAAATATTGATAAACTGCCCTGAATTCAACCCAACCAATGCACACCCGTAATTGCATCCTTGCATCACATGCATGTAAAATCTACTCCCACGAGCCAAGCGTTTATGCTTAATTAACAAGCATCTGGCTTTATAACTAATTAGCAAGTTAAAGAATAAAGAGAACAGAAGGCACAACTAGCAAAAATGAAGATTCTCATGGATGACCCTTAACTTTTTATCTTTATTCTTTTATTTCTTCCTTCTAAGCGGAAAAAGAAGATTCTGACCATGTGTACAGTTTATTAATGATTGTTATGGTTGGAAGTAGACTTTGATTAGGTGGGTCAACTTTGTCATCTATTAATTAACTGGCATAGTAATATATATTAAAAGATACAAATAAGAACTTTTACCTGAATAAATAAAATCAATCCTTTATTTAATTATCAAATTGCTAGAGCCTAGAAAGTAATATGTACTGGCAATGATTTACGTTTTCTTCCTAGCTAATTGAAGCTTGAATTAGTTACTTTTGTCGCTACTCAACTAATTAATTATTGCAGTTGGTATGCATTAGTACGCTGCTGGAATGTATGCATGAGAATTGAACATATGTTACTTAACACAACATATGAAACGCACCTGTGACTTTATAACGTATGTGTGTATGTAGAAACAATTAAAGAATTAATTAAATTTTGCTAGTGTAATTTTAGTTATACGGTAAAATTGTTCTCAATAAGGAAAAAAAATTTCGGGCCTTCGTATTTAAAACCAATTCAATTTTTTTTCATAATATAACTCAATTACAAAGATTCACTCTAACAGTTATATAATTGAATCTCATAATTCTATTGTTTAAACACTTTGTTTACTTTTACGATGCACCACTCTAAATAGAAGAATTAATCACCGACTCTACAACAAATCAATGTTATACAACACATTTTTGAGAGAGAGAGAGAGAGACTTTAATTTGAAGCTAGTCCTCTTTCTATAAGATGATAGGTCCATTAGAAATCTAAGAATAGAAAACTTCCTATTACAATTTTGCTTTCTTAATTAGCCTATTACCTCTTTGCTGACTAAATTGTGTATCCTTGGTTCTTACAATGGCAGGTGGATCTGGTGATGAGAAACTTTTCAAAAGAGAAATTCCTACTAGCAGCAACAATGAACTAACTAATGTTATAGTTCAAGATAGTAGCTCTGCAGAGCATGTGCCCGAGTGGATAAGATCCATCTCACCCACAAACAATACAACTTCAACGAAGCACAAGATTCAGAAAATCCCTCGGTTTCTTCGACGAACGGATGATTTTTACCAGAAATACTATCATCCACAGGTGCAAGAAAGTAACTAGAAATGTTTTGTGGGGAGCCTTGGCTCCCTACGACTACCAAAATTATTGTAGATATTTTATGTTTTATAGTTAAAAAATTTTAAATAAACTTTGAATGTGGCTACATTTATTTTTTTTAGGCAGAGGTTTGCTGCTACTGTTAATTCCATAAATATTTTGAACCCCACATTCACCTGACATTTATGGTTCCGTTCATGCCACAGGTGATCTCCATTGGTCCCTACCACCATGGGAAAGAAGCGCTCAAACCCATGGAGAAAATAAAAATTCGTTTAACGAGGGAGTTTATTAGTAATTGCAGAGGAACAAGTGCGTATTTAATATATGACACGATTGCAGGATTGGCTGCGGAGGCAAGAAAGTGCTATGCCGATGAGGATGATGATGATGAGGGCTCAGCGCATCACTTGGACGACAAAAAATTCACCCTGCTGATGTTCGTTGACGGTTGCTTCCTTCTCCAATTCATCTTCTGCATGGTTGAGGGAAAGGAGAACGAACTCAAGTTGAAATTTCACGAAAAAAAACACATAGTACCTGACTTGTTCTTACTGGAGAATCAACTTCCCTTTATAGTCCTCAAGGCACTCATGAGCTTTACTAGTTTTGGTGAAACACAAGGGCTTCAAATGATCAAGCAGTTCTGTCGGTGGTTAGGGATTTTTCCTCTTCCTCCTCCGGAATCGTGTCTGGAGAAGTTTGAAAATTTCATTGTAAAGTTTCGAACTTTCATTGCAAATCACATTAAATGCCCAAAAAGCAGCCATGAAGGAGGAGATGCAGGGGAGTATAAAGATGATGAACCTGCTCATATTCTGGAACTCTTTAGGAGGGAATTTATTGACCCCAATGCCTTCGAAACTGGAACAGTAAACCCCCGTGACTTTTGGTACTCGTATCGTTCAGTACAGGAGCTTAAGACTGCTGGGATCGTCTTCCGTCCTAACAGATCAAAACATGTGCTTCGTACGGATGTAAGGTACATTGTTAAGACTACTTAATTTTGTTATAATATTATTTCAATTTTCCTTTTACTTGATTATATCATCTTATTTTTAAAGTGACATGTGTTATATTGTGTTTTTTTAGTTTTTATTTTTATTATTTTTTTTTATCTTTCAAAAAATATTTTTTGAATAAAGACGAATGTTCTTGAAGCTTTTTTGTAATTTTATTGTTTATATTATTTTTTATTCTCTCGACTAGGTTTGAACCTCTAATCGTTGGAGCGGTCCTCAGACTTCCTACGATGACGATTACTTACTCAACCAAGTCTTCACTGCTTAACTTGGTAGCTTATGAAATGTGCCCGGACAGTCCCAATGACTTTGGGTTCTCTTCTTATCTGTGCCTTCTGGACATATTGATTGATCACCCGGACGATGTGAGGGAGCTGAGGCGGAAGGGGATTCTCCTCAACTTTCTTGCCAGCGATGAAGAGGTGGCGAAGCTCTTCAATGAGATGGCGGACAACTTGGTGCATCATCCGTTTGCTTTTGTGAATGTTAAATCACAAATCGAAAAGTATCATAAGAACGAGGTTAAGGTCTGGATAACTGAATTCTTGCAAACCCGCTTCAGTACACCCTGGGCTGCTCTTGCTTTCGTGGTGCCATTGTCGCCCTCGCACTCAGCTTTATTCAGACTTACTATGCCATTAAACCAAGTCACTGAATCATTTCATCAAACCGTTGGAGTGCTAAATCGTTAATGTTTGCTACTACTGCTTTTATGTTTAATTAGGTTTGGTGGTTGTTTCTTCTTAATCTGTTTGCTTCCTTTGGTTGCGTTGTGGTAATGAAAAGATAAGAGATGTTCAACTTCTTTTCTAGGATGTAAGTTTACTAGCTTATTCTCTTTGCCAATAAAAAAAATAATACTGAAATTATTAAATATGATGTTGAATTGATAGAAGTAGAACTTGTTGGCGTAAGTTGTCGTTGGAGAGTTTCTTGGATGAGCTTTGAATGTAAATTTCTTAAATCAAAGGGACCTTTATTCTGTAAAGCCGAAATAGGCAGCAATTCTTCTATTATATCCGTATTCCATCTCTGTAATGATTATAATGAATAAAAATCTAATTTTTTTTCAAATATCGACCCCTTGCTCTTTAATATCACCAACCTTTGAATTATCATTTCCCTCTCCCGCTGGCATCCATGGCAGGGAGCAATGACTTAAACCACTTCGGTGGACCCTTACTTGGATCCGCCCACACCAAATTGACCACCAGAAGGTAGAATGACCGAAGCTTTGACCAAACCTTCGACTCCGATTGTATCATAGTAATAAAATTTGTCAAATTTTTTAAATTTATTTTAATTTTTTAAATAAATGAATTTTGATTATATTTTACATATTTAAAAGAATCATAAATTATTTTTAGTGAATAATCTCTGAATTTGAATTGAAGCTTTCAATTATTTTTAAAAATTTTTAAATGAAGTATGATTTTTGAAGAAGTTACAATATATTTTATTTTCTCTCACTTGCAATTAAGAAAATCTCTTTGAAAATTCATAAGATAATTTAGAGGGCATCTTCAACTTCTCGCTTTTTCCGGTAAATAGCCTTAAATATCAAGAAAACTGTAGCGTACATTGTAAAGTCTTGTGGCAAATCCAATCAAAATCTTAGTTAAATTAGGAATACTATTAAAGTTTCCTAAAATGATGCAAATTGAAGATTTGAAAAATTTTGAACAATTAAGGAGATAAAATGAATCAAGTTGACCAAGATTTTGAAAAATTCTAATTGGTGTGAAGGATTACAAAACCTAATGGGACTCAGACGCAATTTTCTGGAACGTGGATGAAATTCCAGTGTACCTCACAGGCACGGTGCGGGGAGCGCGCGGGTGCGCTGTAAGCCCGCAGGGAGTGCGCGGGTGCGCCAAGCTGATATGACATCTCCTAGAAATTCCAGTAAGGTCCGCAGGCTGGAGGATGGGAGCGCGAAGGATCGAGCTATGAATATTTTATCCGGATTTAATTTCTTATTTTGCCAAACAAGGGCAACTTTGTGTAACCCTATATATATATGTGAAACCAACTCTATAATTAGTGAGGAGTGGGAGAACATATTATAGGGACCTAGAGAAAGAGTCTTTGATTATTGAGAGCTTTCCTGTTCTTTCTCTAAATTCTTCTTGTATTCTCTTTTCACTTTCTGTGTGAGGCAGAAAGCCTGCTTGTAGGGTTTATCGAGTGATTCGAGCAAGAGTGACGAAATGATTCGTGCGAGTGATTCGTAGAGAGTCTGAGTAGAGTCTTGTAACCTGTTGATAGTGGAATTGTAAATAGAGATTTTTCTCCCTGTGATAGGGTTTCCTCGTTATTCTTTTGTATGATTACTTTCACTGTGTGTGCGATTGTGTGGGTTTGGAATTTTCAATTGGTATCAGAGCAGGTCACTCTAAGTTCTTGAGTGAAGATCTTCATTCAAACCAATAGATCCACCATGTGAATGAGGTTCAAGCACCAGACCCCCTTGGTTTGACGGCTCAAACTATTCATACTGGAAGGTACGAATGCAAGCTTTTCTTTTGGGAATTAATTACAAAGTCTGGATGTCAATAGTTAAAGGATGGGAAGAACCGACTCAAGAAGTTGATGGAAGAATCGAACAAAAGTCAATTCAAACATGGACTAAAACTGAGCAAGAGAGTTCGGAGTGGAACTTCAAAGCCTTAAGTGCCATATTTTCTACAGTCTGCCCTAATGAATTCTGCCGTATCTCAAGTTGTACGAGCGCCCGAAAAGCGTGGTTAATTCTGCAAAGTACACATGAAGGGAACGAACAAGTCAAAACCAGCAAGCTTCAAAAACTTACTTCTGAGTTTGAGGGACTAAGGATGAATGAAGACGAAAGGTTTGATGACTTTTATGTCCGGCTCAGTCACATTGTTAATTCCTGTCACAACCTTGGAGAACCTATTCCAGAATACAAAATGGTACGTAAAATTTTACGTTCTCTTCCACGAGTGTTTGATTCTAAAGTCACAGCAATTGAAGAAGTCAGGGATATGAACTCAATGAAAATAGAAGATCTTGTGGGATCCTTGCAAACGTTTGAAGCAAATATAGTGAAACCTCGCAAAGCATCAAAAGGTATTGCTTTAAAGATAGTGGAAGAAGAAAGTAATGAAGAAGAGTTGGATAAAGAAATGGCGCTTGTGGCTAAACGATTCATGAGATACATGAGAAAAAAGGGCTTGTTCAACAAGAATAACAAGAATGAGTTACAATCTCAAGAAAAAGGAAAGAAAATCAAGAAGATTGAATCTGGGGAAGAAAACAAGAAGAACAAGGTCAAGTGTTTTGAGTGTCATGGATATGGACATTTTGCTCAAGACTGTGCAAACAAAAAAATGAAAAAGAAGCAAGTCAAAGTCATGAACGTTACATTAGATGATGAATCCAGTTCAGATGAATCATCTTCATCAGCATCATCAAACGATGAAGGTAATTTTGTTACTTTTATGGCGTCTCACTCTTCGTCTGCAGGAACAGCTTCTGGATCTCAAAGCCACACCGATATATCAAATCATGAAGATGATGACTCTGATGATGAATTCAACAATGATTTGCAAGTGGCCTATGATGCTTTAATTGTCGAATACAGTAAAGTGAAGAAACAAAGACAAGCCCAACATACACGCAACTGTAAACTCCGAAGTGAACGAGATTCCTTGAAGACAGAGAATGAAAAGCTCACAGGTAAAATATCTATTTTGAAATCTGACAAAACTTCTCAGTCTCATAGTGCAGAAAAGTTCAAAGAAAAACTTGAAGAAAAGAATAAAAAGATTGATGAATTGGAAAAACTTGTTGGAGAACTTCAGGATGAGATCAGTAAGCTGAAAGAGAAGATCAAAAGCAATGAGAAGATAATTGAAAGAATGAACTCCAGTTCTCAAAAGCTAGAAGAAATTTGGAGCCAACAACGAACACATGGAGACAAACCAGGCTTAGGCTACACTAGAGAGAAAAGTATAATTGTTTCATCATCATCAGCACCTTCAGTAGTAGCAAAGGTTGTTTCAAAACCTACAGCCAATCCCAAGACCTTCCCAAAGTCTGCAGCACCACCAAAGAAGAGTTTTGAAAAGAATAAACACCATCAGCATCCTCCTCACATAGTGAAAGGTACGCATTTTGCTAGATCCCAATCCCTTGTACCTGTTTGTCACCATTGTGGAATCAAAAGTCATATACGCCCAAACTGTCACAAACTCTATAGTCTTCCTTTAAACTATGTTAAAAAATTTTCAAAAAATCATGGACCTAGAGTTCCTATGAAGAATAGATTTCAAGTATTTTCAGAAGATTCTTACAAAAACTCACGTCCTTTTCAAAAACAAAACAGTCCAACATTTCAAAAAGGTAAAAATTTTAAATTTGTTGAGAACAAAAATTTTCATAAAAGTCAAAAACGTGAGGAGAAACCTATCAAGACAACTGGTCTTAAAACTAGAGCTATTTGGATTAAAAAGTCAGATTTAAATTGTTTTGTTTCACAAAATGCCCTACGCTTCGAGTCTCTAAGAAAATCTGTAGGCATTTGTGCACACCATTGAAATCTAAAAGATAAGTTAGAAGTTCATTGATTTAGTTGAAAATATTTTATGACTTCTATACTGTTACCTATACATTAAATCTTCCAAATTCATCGATTTCAATGAGTTCATAATTTTCACATTCCTTGTAAATTGATACGAAGTGTTTTGGTGAATTTTGTCATAATTTTGAAGTGCTTCCCATTACACTTGACTGTACATGCATATACCTCTTTCTCTTCTTTTCTACGAATCAAGGGTTATTGTTTGATGTGTTTAAAAAATGTTGAGGAGCCTGATATGTGCATATCAAAGTTATGCATCAAAAAAAAAAAAAAAACTTGGAAAGGGCTACAGGTGGGACCAGTGAGAAGCCTTTTAATGACTCGTTGATTGTTAAGGGAATAGCGACCTACCCATAAGCATGTGAAAGCCGCCAAGTGTTTAAAGAAAAAAGGGAGGAAGATTGGCTCTCAATTCATTTGGTACATCAAATTTAACTTTTTGAATCTATGATTTGTTTGAAGGGGAGCCTATATGTGTATTACAATCAAAACCTTACACATGCATAAGCATTTGTCCACATTTATGACTTATTTCACCTCCCGACACAGAATTGACAATTTTCTTGGAAAATCAAAATGTGAATATTTGAATTTATGGATGGTGAGAGATTGATGTACATGCATTGGTATAGTGGAATTAAAATTTTTTTTTACATTTTTTAGTGAATTCTTCTACTGTGTCTTTTTTATTTTGATTGTCTGTGTCCAAATTTGCACTTACACATATTTTCCCGAGAGCCTCATAGGCAAGACGCAGGAGATCCTACCTCACATTATTCTGATGTCACACTTAGAAAAGGTCGTGTCATGTATGCCATACTGATGGGTCTTCGGTTTGATCTTGCCTTATTCATATTTCGTCTTATGTTCATTCGACTTTATGGTTGTACTAGACTTTATATTGTGCTCCTCCTCCTTAATTTTGTGTGCTTGTCATTTCCATATCAAAAATGGGGAGTCAATTCAGGTTATGTATGTGATATGTGAACTTGTTTCGGCTATGGTATGATATATTATGTATTATGTGCTCAGTGATATCATTGATTATTTCTATATCATTATTCCACATGGTGCCTTGATGTGTGTGTTCAGTACGTGCAGAATTTGAGCAGAATTTAAATTTTAACTTAAGTTTTGATATGGAATTGCCAAGGGGGAGATTGAAAAGTCTTGTGGCAAATCTAATCAAAATCTTAGTTAAATTAGGAATGCTATTAAAGTTTCCTAAAGTGATGTAAATTGAAGATTTGAAAAATTCTGAACAATTAAGGAGATAAAATGAATCAAGTTGACCAAGATTTTGAAGAATTCTAATTGGTGTGAAGGATTACAAAACCTAATGGGACTCGGACGCAGTTTTCTAGAACGTGGATGAAATTCCAGTGTACCTCGCAGGCACGGCGTAGGGAGCGCGCGGGTGCGCTGCAAGCCCGCAGGGAGTGCACGGGTGCACCAAGTTGATATGACATCTCCCAGAAATTCCAGTGAGGTCCGCAGGCTGGAGGATGGGAGCGCGAAGGATCGAGTTATGAATATTTTGTCCGGATTTAATTTCCTATTTTGCCAAATTAGGGCAACTTTGTGAAACCAACTCTGTAATTGGTGAGGAGTGGGAGAATATATTATAGGGACCTAGAGAAAGAGTCTTTGATTATTGAGAGCTTTCATGTTCTTTCTCTAAATTCTTCTTGTATTCTCTTTTCACTTTCTGTGTGAGGCAGAATGCCTGCTTGTAGGGTTTATCGAGTGATTCGAGTAACAGTGACGAAAGGATTCGTGCGAGTGATTCGTAGAGAGTCTGAGTAGAGTCTTGTAACCCGTTGATAGTGGGATTGTAAATAGAGGTTTTTCTCCCTATGATAAGGTTTCCTCGTTATTCTTTTGTATGATTACTTTCACTGTGTGTGCGATTGTGTGAGTTTGGAATTTTCATACATGTTAGCAAAAATTACTAACTCAATTCTTTTGGTCTTTAAAACAAATTTGGGTATCAGAGTAGAATTTTTTTAATTTTTTTTCTAATTACGCTAAATAATTCTCGAATTACGAATTTTTAACCATACCAAATAATTTTCATATTCTAAATTTGTTATTATGATTTGGAGCATGAATTGGTGAAGGAAAAATATAAAACGCAAGCAAGGAAATAAGGTTATTTATATACACTTATTTTTTATAATTAATTAAACAAAAAATTTGAATTTTACAGAGCATATATTGATTCATGTTCTTAACTATAATAATAATAACAATAAATAAATATAATAAATATAATTTTTTTTATTCTCCTTTAATTTTCTTTCTTTTTCCTTCCTACACCCTTGTTTTCCAAACACAATCAGGGTAATCCCTTTCCGGCATGGCATGAACACATATGATGTTCGTTGACGGTTGCTTTCTTCTCCAATTCATCTTCTGCAGTATTGATGATGATCAGGGCAAGAAGGAAGAGAAGCTCAAGTTGAAATATCACGACATAGCTTTCATAGAAAAGGACTTGTTCTTACTGGAGAATCAACATCCCTCTATGGTCCTCAAGGCACTCATGAGTTTTACTTGTGGTGGTAAAACACATGGGCTTGACAAGATCAAGCAGTTCATTCAGAAATCAAGGGCTGTTCCTCCTCCTCCTCCGGAATCGTTTCTGGAGGAGGCAGATAATTTGACTGTAAAGTTTCAAACTTTCGCTGCAAATCAAAATAAATTCAGAAGCCGCCATGTTGGAGAAGCAGCGGAGTATAAAGATGACCCTGCTCATCTTCTTGAACTGACGAGAAGAGAAATTATTGACCCCAATGCCCTCAATGTTGAAGATCAAGGAGACAAAAACAAAAGACAAAGCTACAGCTTTTGGGACTTTCGTTCAGTACGGGCGCTTAAGACTGCTGGGATCTTCTGCTCGCCCAACAGATCAAAATATAATCTTCTTACGGATGCAAGGTACATTGTTAAGACTATTTGTTAAGCAGTTTTTTTTTTTTTTTTTTTTGTTTTTGGGTTGGGGGGGTTCAAGAGAGCTCAAATGAGTAGGTGTCCAAATTTTAAGCAATGACTTTTTCCCTATTTTGTTAAAAAATTGTTTCAAAAAATTCTATTTATATATATAAACTGACATAAATTTGTCTCACTACAACAAAAATTAGATCTAGTGACACTAATTTAATGATATTTTCTAAATAAATGACATGATATTCTATATTTATAGCAATTTTTAAAAAGTGTTATTAAAACATAAGTAAATTAGAATGATTTAATGACATTTTATGCAAGAATGTGACATTCGCCTATTAATTGTGGCATTTTCTAAGCAATGTCATTAAATAACAAATAAGTTGTAATGATTTAATCACACTTTATTAGAAAAATGCTACTATTTATTTAATAGTTGTAGCATTTTTTAAGAAATATCATTGAATCGTAAATAAATCGTAATGATTTCATGACACTCTCTTCTCCTTTATTCTATCCTATTCTCTTATTTTTTTTTTTTCATTCACAAGGTTTATCTTTTTGTGTCCCACGTCAGAAAATACTATAACTTTACTCCTATTTTTTACATATAAAACTATTAAGTTGTGACATATAATTTTAAATGCTGTAAATGAATCATGGGTTCCTAACAGGGATCCACTTATTTATAAATTCAATATAGTTACAAAATTTATTTATTTTAAATACATAGGTATTAAATAATAAAATAGAAATAAAAAAATTAAATTAAATTAAAAATAAAAATAATTTGATAATAATTAAGTTATTTCTTTTATAATAATTAAATTCTAATGGCATTATTAATACCACAAAATACATAATTATGGCATTTAAAGTGCCATTTAGTGGCATTTGCCACTAGCGAATATATTTAATGACATTTGAAAGTGTAAAAATAATATATATTTTGACATTTAAAGTGTCATAAAAGAAATCAAGTCATTTTGCTAGAATGACATTTTTAAGTGCCACCAAGAGTACCACTAACATCTAACATAGCACGGACATCTCTTACATTTCTTGAAATTGTCATTAGTTAAAAAATGTTATTAAAAGGAATTTATAGTGACAATTCTGACCATTAACTAAAAACTAAAACTAAACTAACCGTTCTGTGCTCCTATTTATAAAGTTCTTAAGATAGTTATAAAAATTACAAACAAAAAAATAGAATTTTTTATGAAAATATCTCTCAAATTATAATTTTTTATGAAAATATCTCTCAAATTATCTCTCTTTTTTTATATTTCATCCTCAAATTATTAAACGTATCTTTTACATTCTCGAACTATTTAATTTTATTCTATTTAGTCCGATCACTAATTTCATCCATTAAAGTTAACGGATAGAGTTGGTATCTGGATTAAATAAAATGGAATTAAATAATTCAAAGATATAATAGGTATATTTAATAGTTTGAGGACGAAATAGAAAAAAAAAAGAAAATTTGAGAGATATTTTTACAAAAAGCTTTAGTTAAATTTAAAGCTCATTTGTAACATTTACAATTTTTTTTGTTCGTTTATCTTCAATAATTTTTGTTTTTAAATTTTTCTTCAGTTATTAATTTTTCTCAAGAAAAAAGAAACATGTGTAGTAGTGTAATTAATTTTATTTTAATAAAATATTTAATTTTATTAATTTTTTAAAAATTAACTAAATTTAATAAAATATATCTAAACTAATTAATTTAATATTATATATTATTTTTAATAATTATTAATTTTAATAAAGTATATTAATAAATAGCATATTTTAATAATAAATTAAAATTTTATTTATTAAAATTAATTTGATGTAATAAAAATATTTTAATAAAATAAATAATTTTAAGAGGTAACTATTACTTATTAAAAATTTTTAATTTAATAAAATAAATTATTTTAATATGTAATTATCATTAATTTTAATTTTACTAAATTAAGTTATTTTAATATGTAATTATTATTTATTAAAACATAATTATAATCTGATAAAATAAGTTATTTTATTAATAAATTATTTTTTATAATTAATTTAATTTCAATAATAATAAATATTTTAATATGTAATTATTATTTTTTGAAAAATAATTTTATTCTAATAAAATAAATCATTTTAATCATAAATTGTTATTTTAATTTTAATAAAATAAATCATTATAGTAATATGTTATTTATTAAAAATAATTTTGGTTTAATAAAATATTTAAATAAAATAATTCATTTAATATGATGAAAAAAATGAATAAATGTTAAAATTAAAAAATATTTATAAAAGAAAAAGTTTTTTATGAAAATATCTCTTAAGCTATCTCTTTATTTTCTATTTCGTCTTCAAATTATCAAACGCACGTATTACATCCTCGAAATATTCAATTCTGTTCTATTTAATTCGAACACTAACTCTATCCATTAACTTCAATACATGGATGGAGTTAATGTCTAGACCAAATGGAACGAAATTAGATAGTTCAAGAATATAATAAGTGCGTTTGATAATTTGACGATAAAATATAAAAGAAAAAAAGATATAGTTTGAGAGATATTTTCATTGCAAAAATTCAAAAAGATAAATCTAAATAAATTTCGTCCCAATCTGATACAATTGCAAAAGTTTGAATTTGTATTGAATTGTTGGGAAATAAGGAGCTTCTCAACTTCTAATTACTCAGTTTTTTATTTTTGTTTTATTTTTTTAATGATCAAATTTATTCTTTTACATTTTAAATTTCTTTTAAATCATCAAAGGCAAAAATGCTAAGTTAACAAAAAACTAAAAAAATAACTATTAGAAAGTTAATATTTTTTACTTCCCAAAGAAATAAATAAATTAGTTTTTTTTTGTTTGTAATTGGTTACTAAAAAAAAGTAAATTTTTTTTCTTCCCAAACTAAGCCAGAAGCTCATACGCCATATGAATTGTCATGCTCCGGATTTTAATAACTCGAATACCCGAGGGTGACTTGGGATTATTTATTTGGGTATAAAAATAAGATGACAGCAACACGCTGTTACACTCCAAATTTTTCCTCCAAACTAAGGTTGACTTGCAATAAAAATTTAAAGTATTCAAAATCTCTAGTTTATCCCAACCAATATTTATAAGTCATTAGACTGAATCATTTGATGGGATTCAACTATAGGGCACAAAATAAAAAAAATAGAGAATAGTATTACAGAGCCATCTAAGCGTCCTAACCATGCAATTAACATTACGTATCAAATAAAGTAACTAGGTCTAAATTTAATGATTACAATCATCCAATAATTATTATTACAGACCACAATCACAAATAAAGTCTTCCAGCACTGTGTAGGAAAGAATATATATATATATATATATATAACTCTTCTGATAGAATATTTAAGAGAAATTAATCTCTTTCCAGCTCATCTTCAGTATCCCTGTGCTTAATATCCTAAAAAAAAATATTTCCACAGGGGGTAAGCTACTAAAACCCAGTAATCAGAATCTCCTAAGTGCTTATATACAGTGGTTGTAATACTACACTGTATTAGATGACCCAAAATAGTGAATGTGATTAGGTGGTGTACTGTTCATGCAACATTTAATTCAATAGATCCCAACCGAATAATGTAAATTATACTTACAACGGTTCGATGAGACCGTCACTGCAGTTACTATTTTACTTACGCGCCAAATAGTTTAATGTTGTTATTTGAACCACAATGAAATCGATGTCGCAGTGGTAAGGATCTCAGATTCAGATCTTTAAGATCTCGGGATCAAACCCCATAGCAATACAGGTTTCATATATATATATATATATATATATATGTATATATATATTTTATAGAATATTCATTAAGAGAAATTAAATATAATTAAATAATTCTAACACATCATTCACACATAAGCAAGAGAGGTTGCCAGTCACAGTAAAATTTGGTAAAGGGGTTTAATCTAAATCCTCCTAGAATAATTATACTCCTATCCTCCTCTACTCCCAGCCTTGGGAATCAGTGACTTTACGGGCTTAGTATCCAATGCATTCCGACGGTGTCACCTACCAAAAACCTAGCCATCGCGACCGGTTACCTAACTAGTCAGGTCAGAAAGAAGCATCTCCCAAATGAAATGCATATGTTCCCATCTCTATCTAAAAGGTCGTTTCTACCCACCCATCACCCCATTGCCAAAAATAACTTTAGCACCGAGTGCCTTAATTTCTTCTCACCCTTTGACATTCCAAGGGTATCTTGTATTGAAATAAGACATTTTTAATAACAACCGGCAATGTTCCTGGGCGATGAATCAAAAGTGGGATTATTCAGTCACATACAGTATATTTTTAAGTAATTCTCAATAAATCAAAGATTTAACATAGTCATCAATATCATTATCACAAAGGTAGGTACTACACGTAAATCACAAGTAACAAGTAACTAACAATAATTTAGAATTTGAACTAGTATTTAGTTAATTGTTTAAACAAGTTTGTCGTACAACCTTTTATAAGAATAAAATTATTTCTAATGGTATATTAATTAAGCTGAGGTTGGCAGCTTAGTGGGCGGGCGACCCTAATTGCGATTTGAAGTCGCGAGTTCGAACCTCATTGGCTGCGATCTCGGTTTTTGACTCTTTTACCTTTTTATTTTATTATTTGATGGAATATAAAGATAATAAATAGCTCTTTGGACTTATATTTAATTTTAGAAAAATTGATAAGTTTTATTTTATTCAAAATAATTTGAATAAATTTTCAATCATCATCTTATTTATAACCAAACCCTTATCATAGGTTTTCGGCTTCAAAATATCCACAAATGTCCATAGAATTATTCTAATGTTTAGGAAAGTATTAAATAAGTTTCATTTATCATAACAATATAGTTATATAACTTGGTAGGTTGACAAAACAATGCCTAAAAATCAATTAGAATAAATCAAATTCATTTAAGAAAGACCAAATGAGGAAAGAATAAGTTCATTGTTTTATTTGAGCATTTTTATCAAATACTATTAATGTTTTACTAGATTAGGCCTTGTGAACAAAATCACACATAAATAAATTATTAACATAACTATAGCTAACAGAGGGTAATTAGGAATTTAATAAATCTTTAAAAAATAAAATTCTAAAAAAAAAAAAAATTAAACAAGCATTAATTAAAGGCTAAACAGAATTAGCAGCATAAAAGAAAATTCATATAAAATAAAGTAGAACTCCGATATTTGTAAATTTTATATCTGTAGAAACTAGACTTTAGGACCTACAACTTTCATATTTTACACTTTTTAAAATTCTAAAGTCTAAAGGTTCAAAAACAGCATTGAATTTAGTTTGTTCAGAAGATACAGTTTTACACGTGTTCAGTATTTTGGACATAACTTTTGACTCACAACTCGGATTGATGCAAATCCTTTTGGGTTGGAAAGAAAACTTAAAGGGCTACAACTTTTATGTTTTAGCTGAAGCCTAATTCCACCGTTTTAGGGGTCAGACGCATATTAGAAGTTACAAACAGAGAGCTGTCAGTATGCTGGGTTATATCAGTCAAAGTTTTGGTTTCCCTACCCCCCCAATATGCGTGTATTTTTATTTATCACAAACAAGTTTCATACTTCAAACCCAGAAAATTCTTTAACTTCAAAATTAAAGGCATCAAATACATTTTAGGAGGTTCATCATCCTACCTCAATGAAGATATTGGTGACTAAGCCTGAGAAGGAAAAAAGAGTTGAGCTTTGAACACCACCAAATTTGAAAGTTCCAAGCCTTTCTTCTTCCCCCAAGCAACACCTAATCTCTAACCACACTAAATAATAAATTTTTTTTCTTCTCTTATTTTTTTCTCTTTGAAGGCACAAAATTTATAAAAAATCATGGGAGTGTAGAGAAAATGTCGGTAGAGAAAAATAATCTTCCTAAACTTGAAAGCCAACAAAGTAGAACACATTAGGTAACATGATCCAAGAATCATGCTTTGCCTTTTTGACTATCTAACCATATAATTTAAGAGAGGTATTGGAGGATGGATGAAGATGGGTGGCATGATCCGGGAATCATGCTAGCTTTTTG
This sequence comes from Vitellaria paradoxa, assembly GCA_019916065.1. Taxonomy (NCBI): domain Eukaryota; kingdom Viridiplantae; phylum Streptophyta; class Magnoliopsida; order Ericales; family Sapotaceae; genus Vitellaria; species Vitellaria paradoxa. The sequence goes on along the minus strand of CM034235.1, from coordinate 14,902,178 downwards.
ACTAATTAAACAAATTATTTAAAAGATACTTTAAGTGTTTAAATCATGCTAGGTAAGTAATTTGGAAGAATACTTTAAAGTCATCAATGTAAGGTCTTCTTTTTTATTAATTAACCAAATAATTTGAGGGATGTGAAAGATGTATGGAAGAATGGATAGAAGAAAATGAAGTTTGTTGGAATATAATTGAGAGTTACTATTCATGAGTCAACTCAGTAAGTGATAAAGTGAATTGAAGTGAGTTGAAGTGAGTTGAGGTGAGTAAAAGAAAGGGTTGACCCATGGGTTAATGGGCTTGGTTTAAACCAAATAGGTAATTGGGTTAGGAATTGTTTGGATAAAAGTTTAAAAATTCTACATTAAACTCCCATAGAGGGTAAAATTAAATCTGAAAATCTTTCCAACTAATTTTATCATTCTAAAAATTTTCAAATCCTCAATTTTCTAGATTTTTACTATAATAAATATCACCACCACACTTAAGTAAATTAATTAAGAAAAAAAATTAGGTTATTACATGAATGGCAATTGGCATTAGCCTAACACGAAAATTAGCCAAAATTGGAGAATTTTGTTCTTAGTGTCCGAACATTATTGTAGCATCCAAATGTTGGAGTGTATTTCTCGCCTATTAAAGCTGCCACACGCATGCATGGTCTTACGATGTGTCACCCTTAACAACGTGTCTGTTGAAATAAAAAATTGAAAGATAAGGAAAATAATAGAGTTAGAGAAAGATATAATATAATGTTTACATCTTATCATATATATCATAAAAGTTAAGAAAATGTATTTATATAAGTTTACAATGAGAAGTATGTATGGTAATGATTTACATACCAAAATAAACCTAATTACTTACTAAAAAATAAAATATAGAATATTTTAATATAGATAATATATAGAAAAAATATCTCATATCTAATATAGAATATTTTAACACACTCCCTTAAACATATGATGGTTTGGAAATAAGAGTATTCCAAAAACAGCTGAATTAGATAGAAGAAAAAGTCGTGAGTACAGAATTTGAAATTGCGTAGCTGTTGACAGCGATGAAGTTTTGATGGTGAGTTCCTGAATAAATTTCACCACCACTAATATAATTACTTTTCGGATTGGAGATCCAAAAATAACCAAATAGAATATATATTGTGTGAGGATGTAACAAGAAAGACAAAACCAAAAAATGTTGGAAGAAAACAGCAGCACCTTGCTCTCCAAAATTTATGGCTAATAAGAAAAACTGACATCTGTTAGCGTATTATAATTGATTCCGTCGAGAACTATACTGTGAATAGGATGAACAATATAACGATGAGATGTCATCCTAAATAAAAAGTGTACTGAGACAGTAAAATACAAAGAAATAGAGGTCAAAATCAAAATAAGAATGGTCAAAAAAACCCTAAGAATTGATTCAGACCCTAGAAGAAAAAAAAATTTTGCGATGGTTGTGGTAGTGTTATGACAAAGCAAAGCTCTGAAAAGAAAAATACCAAAGAAGAAAAAAAAATGCATAAAGCTTTGATATGGTTCAAAAAGCGGAAGAAATGAATTCTGCAATAGTTGTGGTGCTTTTATGGCAGAGTAAAGATCTGAAAAGAAAAAAAAAACACCAGAAAAGAAAAACACAAAAATTTCTGATACCATATTGAAATAGAAGGTGAAAAAATTTTTCTGTACATATTGTGGTGATAAAAAATAAGGCAGTACAATAAGACGATGGCAGCACTAGTAGAAACTAAACAAATCTGCCATAAAGACAAAGTTGGCAAGGTTTGGCAAAAACAAAAATTAAAAGATAAATTGAACCATCATAAACTTGCGTGATCTAATGTATCCAGTATCGAAAACCATAAGCTCTGATACCATGTTGAAATAAAAAAATTGAAAGATAAGGAAATAATAGAATTAAAGAGAGATATAATATAATGCTAAACTTTATCATATATATCATAAAAGTTAAGAAGAGGCCATTATATAGGCATGTATGGTAATGATTTATATATAAAAATAAACCTAACTATTTACTAAAAAATAAGATATAGAATATTTTAATATAGGCAATATATATAAAGAATATCTCATATCTAATATAGAATATTTTAACAGTGTCTAAGGCATTTTTGGCTGTGTCCCGTCCACCTAACTGCTCTTAGAGCACCTGGGCAGTGATTGTGATGCTTGTGCATGGGTTGTACTCTTTGTTGCCTTCCTTGGGTAACTTTGGCAAGACTTTGGCATTGAATTGGTCACAAGGCGATGGATTTGAAGTTAATTTGGCCTAGGAAACCCTTGGTTCGACCTTGACATGGCTGAATTGAGATGCATACCGCATATTCAATGAAATGCCTCAAAGACATCTTGATACTCATTTGGTCACTTCTTTTTTCTAGTTCACTCGAGACTCATCCCCTTACGTTTTGATAATAATTCATTTTCATCTGCACACCGTAAATCCTTTTAGTAAATATTTTATGCTTTGTATACACATCTTGCCAATGAGAAAGTTATGATGATGATCTATTTTTATCCACACACCATAGGCCCTTCTAGCGAATATTGTCGACTTTCTCATGCCTTGGTAAATATTGTTTCGTTCATACACCGTAGGCCATTCTGATAAATATTGTCCATTTTCTCATGCCCACAACTTTAAAACGTATCGTACCAAGAAGAGAGAAGCTGGACACTTATTAGTTACTACAGTCATCAACTTCTTTCTAATGTGGGATCATTTTTAGTGTCATCAATGCCCTGGGCACTTATAAGCTTCCTCAACTCTTTTCTGATGTGGGATCATTTTTTGTATCATCAGTGCCTTAGGCATTTATAAACTACCACAGTCCTTCACTTCTTTCTGATATGGGATCATTTTTGGTGTCATCATAACCCCTCAATTCTCACAGATGGTGCCAACTAATAATGATTTATTTTCATTCACACACTGTAGGCCTTCCTGGCAAATATTATCCACTTTGTGCCCCTGTAAGAATTCTCACGCACGGTTCTAAAACATGTCATGCAAGGAAGAGAGGAGTTCGACGCTTATAAACTATCACAAATCTCAACTCCTTTCCAATGTGGAATCATTTTTGGTGTCATCGTAGCCCCTCAATTCTCACAATAGTGCCTACTAATAATGATTTATTTTCATTCACACGCTGTATGCCTTCTTGGCAGATATTATCCGCTTTGTGCCCCTGTAAGAATTCTCATGCGTGGTTTTAAAACGTGTCATGCAAGGAGGAGAGGAGTTCGATGCTTATAAACTATCACAGATCTCAACTCCTTTCCAACGTGGAATCATTTTTGGTGTCATCACATTCTATGGGTTAATTTAGTCTCCAAATGCATATAATAAATACCTGAAAAATAAAACTGCCGCATAACACAAATATATTAAAAATAACGTTAAGATGGAGTCTCAAATAAGATTATTTATATAATTAACACATTTAAATAGTATATAATTATACAATATCGTTTTCTAATTAATCAAAAAGTATATACCACTAGCTGTTCGGTTATAAAGATTAATATTTGATTAGAAATAAGTATTTTTATTGATCCGTTTCCTCTTCTAAAATAGGAGGGGATAAACGATGACAATGATTTATTTATATTTTATTTTATGTTGTCAGCTTTTCTACTTCCTATAATCGATTAATTAGTTTTTCATTAATGTGTTGGAATAATCAATTAAGAATACGTGTATTTGAATATATTGAAAAGCTTGGAGAGAGAAATTCATCAAATATATATATATATATATATAATTGTTTGTTTATTAAATTAATATACACTGAAGTGCTAAAATTAATTGAGAGACTGGGCCAGCCATGCTACTCTGTGTACTTGCAAGTTGGATCTACACGCTCTTCATATCAGGTTGGGGGTAATATCGTTTAAGTTTGGGGGTAATATCGTTTTTTTATGTCAATGTTGTTTGGATTATTAAATTATGTGCGTTCACATTTTTTTTAAATAAATATGAATACTTTAAAATTATTAAATTTTAATTCAATAATCTGAATAGCACTATCTCTGAATTGACATTGGAAATAATATCGATCTCCCCTTTTCCATATACAAGAGCATGATCGACTCACACCAGATATAGCAGTTTATTCCCTCCACAAGTTGAAAAGAATGGCATAGAAGAAATCCAACTCTCCTCCTTTGTTTGGCTGATGTCCCACTACTATAGGTATCTTAGATTGAGTTTCAATCTTTTCCTCGCGTGCCCACGTGGGGTGAGCATCGTACGTTGTCGTATGTATGTTTGTGTATATATATATATAAAGCTTGTACATTTAACAGTTTTTTCGACTGAATCGGTCAATCAAGACTTTCTTAAGTTAGTTTATCCTTTGTAATTCTTTGTTAGTTAGAGTCACAGAACGAGTTTCACCCAGTGCGCACTCTTATGGTAACAACTGCAGATTTTCTCGTACCAGAAAATATGTTTTATATATATAATGACTAAAAATTAAATTAAATAATTTAAGCTATAGGCAGAATGCAGGAGGTGTCTCCCATAACGGCCCAGAATATAAAGTATAATTCGATTAACCCAAAGATAATTAGTTTAATTAGTAAAATTTTAAGTTTATTTTTTAGAGTTTATTAGTTCGAGCGTTTTCAACAACATTGAATGACATTTTTAGTTACTAATTTTAAAATTTTAAAGATTAGATATGGTGCGTGTTAAATTAAAAAAAAGGGGATGGGGGCACAATTCGATTAAAAAATTCAAGGATCCGATGCTTACCAACCAACAGTGGATTACGACCACAGCAAAGCACTACTCCCAAGGTACTTAGTGCATCAACGTCTCTTAGGGACCTGTACCTCGAAAAAAAAAAAAAAAAAAAACAAATTGCTAACAGCGCTACAACGGCTCTCCACGTTCAACCTTTGCTTAAGAGAAGGAAAGGGAGAGGAGGAAAAAGGGATTAAGATAAATGGGGGATAAAGGAAGAGAAAGGGAATTACACTTCACTTTTCTCTCCCCTACAATTTTTTATTCTTCTGAAAAATTAATTTCTAATCATTATTATAAAATGATAATTTATTTAATTAAATTAAAATGATTTATTTTATTAAAATATTTTATTAAATTATTTACTAAATAAAAATTTATATAAAAAAGACTTCTTTGAATACAATTAAAATTAAATGTTTAAATACAATTAAAATTGAATACCATTAAAATAATAAATTGTAATTTATGATTAAAATGATTTATTTGACTAAATTAATAATTATTTCTAATAAATAAGTATTAAAATTACTTTAGCAAATTACTTTTTAGTTGATGATAATTTATGATATAATTTTTAAATAATAATTTATTATTAGATTATATATTTTATTATTAAAATGAACATTTTGCTAAAATTGAATTATTTGCTATTAAAATAATAATTTATTATTAATTTAAAAGTAACTAATTTATTTTTCATTAAATATTTTAATGAGAAATAAATTTAATATTTATTACTTGAAATCAATAATAAATCATTATTATTAAGATAAATAATTTATTATTATAAATTTTAATGAGTGAATACTTTATACAGATTAATTGTTGCTCCAAATTAAACTATACGAACGAATTAATAATACACTCACTCCAAACTCAATGCTATTACTGCAAGTTAAATGCTACATTTGTATCCAAAAAATAGTTGAAAATAACGTAATGCCCCCATAATCTTTTATATCTATTTTTTTAACCTCCAATCGAAACTCACTCTAAAGGTGAAAATCAATTACACCCCTCTTCAATTTTAAAAGTTCACTTTTATACCTTTTAAGTTTAAAGTGAATACGCGAGCGGTGTTAAATTTTTAAAGCGGAAAGATGGAAATATTTATTAAAAATTAAATAAAATTAAAGAGTGTCCGTGCAAAAAATATGAAGTATATGACTGTAAATGCAATTTTAAAGGTATAAAGAACCAAATGATAATTTTTTTAATGTTTTCATTCATCAAGGGACACTAGTGATTTAATTTTCACTTTTAGTACAGAGTCATCAAGGCAATTAATCTTATTTATATTGATTCATTATTATTTTTTTTTATTCACTTGATTTAATTATCTGCAAATAGATGTAAGATTGCGTACATTCGACGTCATTTTAGATCCTAAAATGCAAAAGTCTGACGCACTTTAATAACCTTTTTAGTTGATTTAGCTCCTGATTTAATTTCTTTCAATCTAGAGCAAGCCAATCTCAAACACCAAGTCCCAAAACTCACCGCGGATCCAAAGGGTTCCACAGCTGCTGCGAGATACAAAGGACTACGAGAATAACTATTCACCAAAGGTTGTCTCTGTAGGTCATTCCACCACGATTACAATAACATTAAGCTTCAAAGACTACAAAACCTCAAGCACAGAATCAAGAGCAAGATTTTCTCAGACGACAGGCAGCAGCCAGAAGAAGACTTAAAACGAGAAACTTCCCCAGAAAATCGAAGAACTAAGAGAGTGCTACAAAGAGAACAAATGAGTATGGAAACCAGGAGGATGATGATCGTCGACACCTGCTTCATTTTTTATTTCACCAACATTGTCATTAATTCGGACCAAAACCAACCTCATCTGGGAATGGCAAATCGCAATATAATCTTCATACAACAAGACTTGTTCTTGATCAAGAATCAAACTCATTTCCTCATCCTTGACGAGTTAATGAACGATCAGAGAATGTACGAGAGAGGTTACCATATGAAAATGATCAACACCTTCATAACAAATAACATTATGGCTCCAAAAAGAGCTAAATCAGCAGAAGAGAATAATACTCCTACACAATGTGCACATTTGATTGAGCTTTTGCACCAAAGATTAGCACAAGGACGCAAAGAAGAAGAATTGTTCTGTGTTTTCAATCGGCTCTTGTTCCATAATGTTGAGGAACTTGGGGCGTTAGGGATTCGTTTGAGGAAGAAAACAAGTTCAAGTTCGTTGACAGACATTAGCTGCCAAGATGGGTACTTAGAACTTCATCCAATGTGTTAATGACTCAACAAAGGTTAAGTTCTTGAACTTGCTAGCATACAAAACGTGCCCTGATTCACCCGATAATCCCTGGATTACCTCTTACATTTGCTTCCTTAACTCACTTATCCATCGTGAAGAAGATATGGAGCTGAGGTCTGCAAAAGTACTGCAGAATTATTGCTTTGGCGGTGATAGAGAGCTGGCAGAATTGTTGAAGGACATGGGGAGAGGTTTGGTGCCACACCCTTGTGGTCATGCTGATGAGAACAAAGGGAAGGGTTGGGTAACAGAGCACACATCAGGATACAGATACAAAATCACATTATATTATTATATATACCATAGAAAGCCCAATCAACCACGTTACATTGGTAAATGGAAATCCTATATGCATTTAAGCACTTAAATCCCAGCTTGAATAGATGACATCTCAGAAACAGCTAGAATTAATAAAAATAACACTAATGGTAAAATTTGAAATTTGATGAAAAAGAAAATGTTAAGATGCACAAGCATCAGAACATTTAGAAAAATACAAGGAGTAAGAATCCCAGATATCTTATTCCCGGTCCTGTAATAAGTTGTTGATCATTCTTAACAATGGTGGAGTGCCCTTCGCCATTATCTCTATCCTAGAAGCATTAGAGGCATGAGAGAAAAGAGAGAGCCCAAAAAATATGAGCTCGGGTAGGAATAGTCTAGATGACAAGAATCCATGCCAATAACGGGGTTCTAGGTCAAAAAAAGCATCAAAAAACCTTCTTGTGCCTTGTAAATCAAGCTTAAGCAGAATATCCATACCGAAACAGAAGAATTCCCTTTGGCGTTTCCTTTCGATGGGCCACAAATTTTTCCAAACTTCAGCTGACAAATCATATCCTGAAAGGCTTCTTTCAGAACCAAGGTATCGAACTATTGAGTCAGCAACAACTGGAGCTGCAGCTAGAGTCCTTGCTACCATGTATCCAGTTGAAGGGTGGACCATTCCAGCTGTACCACCAATGCCAACAACTCGTTGGGGAAGCACTGGAAGAGGGCCCCCCATAGGTATCACACAATGCTCATCCTCTTCAATGCTTTTGACTTTGATACCCAAGTGCCTTAACCGAGCTACCATTCTTTCCTGGATATCCTCCATTGCCAGCCCAGGTCGAGCTACAAGGGAAGTCTCTTCAAGAAATATCCGCTCGGATGAAAAGGGCATAGCATAGAGGAAAGTTGGTATCCTACTATTTCTCTCTTTTAGTTCTATATTGTTATTAAGATGGGAATCTCTCCAATCCATGAAAACCATTTTATCTACATCAAATGGGTGTTCTTCAACTTCAGCCAAAACCCCATAAGCAACTTGGAACCCCGGATTGTAGGGCTTATCATACTGAACAAGACATCTAGAAAATCCAGTTGCGTCAAGAACCACAGCAGCCTGAACGGTGACGCCATCATTGCAAATCAACAAAGATTTCGACTCCTCGTGAATAACTTTTCTAACCTTTGCTTGATGAAACTTGACACCATTTAAAATGCATTTCTGCATCATTTTAGATTTCAGCAGCTTCCTATTAACCCTCCCGTAAGGTCTACCGAGATCTTTAGTTGACCAGTCATCGATGAACACAACAGCACCAGACCAGGTAGTGTCGAGGCAATCTAGCAAATCCATGGCCTCAAACTCATCCACCCAAACACCATAGTTATTAGGCCATATCAATTTGGGAGCGGGATCAATTAGGCACACGGAAAGCCCTGCCGCTGAAACTTGTTGGGCAACCGCGAGCCCTGCAGGGCCACCGCCAACAACTGCTAGGTCCACCACAAGGCCCTTGGAAGGGTCATACAAGGGAAGCTCAAAATCAAGATTCTCTGTCTTGGTTTCGGGAACAAGCTCCAAGAGGGCACTACTTCTGGCCTTCAGAGACCCATTCTTTCCCCATTTCAGATGAGGCTTCTTGGGACTAAACCTAATCTCCTGGTTGTGAGGCTTTGAAGGGCACAAACCACTTGCTTTTTCTACAAACCCATGAAGTGGATGAAGAAATTCAAGCTTGTTGTGAATCTTGAGCAACGTATCCATGAAATTTAAAATACGGGTATCAACTATCTCCCCAAAATCCCAACTGGGTCTCCAAAAATCCTTGAAAACACAATCTGGGGAATCGAGAATTTCCCCCCCAACTTGTCAACTGAATTATAAACTCCCAGCAAAAAATAAACCTTATAATTTCAGTAAACGCACAAAAGGTGAGGTGGGTCTGTACAAGAACTCACGGATTCACCATTAGAGTTTTGAGACCTATAGAAACAAATGACACAATACAGAAACTGAAATGAGTGTGTTGCGAATTTCACAAGCATTCCAAAATAGAAGAATCACAACAAGAATTGAAGCCAATTGTTGAACTAACAGAATTGAAGGCTTACCATGGAGTGGAGATTGAAGTTAAAAATCATTTCTATGGAAACCAACATTGCAGAAAGCCAAAGCGGTGGATCTGGTAAAGGTGAAGCTTGTGTGGCCCGTCCTCAACGACAAACTGAAGTGGGTCTGTGGGTGTCCAATATTAATGACGTATCCGGAAAATACTGGAAATTGTTTTTTTCACATTTTTTTTTCATTTTTTAGATAAAAAAATAACAACCAAGGTTATCCACTTCGGTGCAGTGGTCCATCAAGCTCGGATTGGTGACGGGAAATGGGGCTGACCCGCCCCTAACATGGCCGCGGACCGGGTCAGGTTGAGCCATGGTAAAAAAAATTCGTTCCTGACTCGTTCACTATTTTATGCATTTTTAATATTTTTAAATAATTTAAAATAATATAATTATTTAATTAATCTTAAAAATTAATATAATTTTAATTACATTTAATTGTGTAAATTATAATAAATAATTTTTATTTACAAAAATGACACTTGAAAATAACATTTTATATTTCACCTTTGTCCTCATATTTCATAAGTTTGACTAATTTCAAATAGGTTTCTATTTTGAATTTATCATTTTTTAAAAATAAATAATTTATGTGAGAAAGTTTTTAAATAAATATTAGGATTAATTATAAGATCACTCCCTCAACTATGACCTAACATCATTTTTCCCTCCTCAACTTAAAAATTTTAATTTTATGATAGGCACCCTTTAAGTTATCAATTTATAATAATATGACATTTTCTCATAATGACAGTTGCAATCATAATAGAACTTAATCAGTTAACTAACATAAATTTGTAGTAAAAGAAACATGTTTTCTACTAATATATATTATTATTTTATTAAGATAAAATAACAGTCATATAAAAACTTATAAGTATTTTAATTCCATAATTTTAGCAAACTTTTTTATCATATTTTTGTAAAATTAAAATGTTATACTATGATTTTTCTTTTGTTTATATTCATGTAGAAGCATTTTAGTTTTTATTATTTTCTCTCTTTTTTCACTTACAAATTAGTTGAATAAATTTGATTAAAATCAATCTATTAATGTGACGAATGAGACATTGTTATAAATTGATAATTTAGAGTGTTAATATTTTATATTTTTCTAGTTTGGGGCAAAGCCATTAAGCATAGTTCAAAGCTTGTTTAACCCTAAAAATTTTATAAAAATAGTATAATTTGTCTACAAGTTTGTTTGAGTTTTTGATATTTTAGATATTCTTATTTCTCGATTTCAATAGTAAAAATGTGGTCGTGGTCTATGGGGCCTGAGACTTTGTGTTTAAGCAAGTTTCCATATAATCAAACATGAATATTCCAAATTATGACTAGTGATGTAAATGAATCGGGTTGACCACGCCCCACCCCGCCCAAATTTCGACCCGAGCCATATGCATGTACAAGTTGCCCCACCTTGCCCCGCATCGCCTCACCTTGGTTTGGCCTGTGATCCTGACACATGACCTAGCTCCCTACTCTTTGCTCTGTTACTTGTTAAATGTTGAAATTTTGGCCCTCCCATTTTTTTTTTTAAGCAACCCTTAATGCTTTTCATTCTTTCATTCTTTTTTTCTTTCCTTATGCATCTGCCATGCTGTGCTTGCCTATTCTTTCTTTCTTTTTTTTTCTTCTAGGTGCTTGCATTTCTTTTCTTTTGTTTTTTTATTTTTAACTAGCTACTATTGACTTCCTCTATTTTTTTTTCTTTTTCTTTTTTCGTTAGCTAGTCGTTAATAGTGTCCAAATTTATAATTAATTTTATTTTGACAATTTTTTATTTAAAATTTTATATTTGTAATTTAATTCAATGTTAATTATATAATTATTTATTTCTCAATAAAATTTATTGATAAAGAACACTATATGTCACACCCTTACCCTCATAGTTCATAATAACAGCATAAGAATGTGAAAACTAAATAATATAAATAAAATCCAATATAAATTCAATTTACAAATAAGTATAATCATCAATATATCTAAAATCATTATTTATTCCCACATAAAATAATATTTGAAGACATTACCATCAATTAATCAATAATATAATCCAAGGCCTACACAATAGAACATATACTATAGCCATGCTTATATTTATCAAGATAATGATATTATGAAGATAGAATGCAAATCCACACTTAGGTCACACCATCTACAATATGAATAATTCAACTCTATTTAGAAGAATAAACATTATTATTATTATCCACAATTAAGACCGAATGCTACTTAAGTATAAATTGCCTACGCCCCCCGGGGCATAGCTCATTTGGCAAAGGACGGGCTCTCTGCATACTAGCTTATCTAGTGGCGGAAGTTCGAACCTTGGCTAGCTCGAGGCATATCCCGCGATTTACGTCCTCTGCAGGAATCGAGGGGCCGAACTGCAGGGGTGCTCGCGAGGGGGCGTCACCCCAAGTATAAGTTGCCTACATATCCCACTTTCAAGAATTAGGTCATTGTAGTTCCTAATTTATATCTTTTATTTCATAACCAAACTCATGATCATTAGAATAATGCATATATTTCATCTATAAATGTAATAACTACATCATCTCAATATCTCAACATTTCAACACATAATAATAATTCATGTAATCTCATACAATGGGAAATGATGGTATGTAATGCTAATGTATATTCTATAATCTTCATCTATCTCCAACCTTATCATGGAACGGGTGACGCTTAACAAAGGACGTGGGGTCACAATTGCACCATTTACGCTTAAGACAAACGTATATCTTAATATATATCACAAGTGGAGAATCATGTTATACCTCCACCAGTGTAAGGCTCAGAAGAATCGTGTTACACCATTTACGCCTTCTGTTAAGGAACCATGTTATACTCTTAGTTAGGTATCTGCTTAACTCAAGTATGGTGAAATCACAGGTGGGGAACCATGTTACACCTCTCACTGGTGTGAGCCTCAAGAGAACCGTATTACACCCCCTGACTCTTCTGCTAAAGAACTATATTATACCCTAGTCAAGCATTTGCTTAAGTCAAGCAGGAAATTAATACAAATAGTATCTCAAGATTAACGTTCTAGTTCCAATAATTAAACCCTATTTATATATATTGACTGGGAATCATCCGATATTTTTAAAATCTTATTTTATTATTTTTCTCAAAATTAAAGATCCCATCCATATAAATGACCTGTGTCTTGGTACGTCAATAATATTAACATGGCACTCTTATCCAATCAATAATCATAATATCGAACTAGACAATGCAACCCTAGCCCAATGCACATAATATATTCAATCATGTAAATAAATATCATCTCACTATAAAAATGCATTCTCACTAGGCTTGAGGATGATGTGGGGTTCACTTAATCTTTAGAAATCAAATATTAGTGGTTCTAGGTAACAAAGATGCTTTAAAATCTTAAAATCTGCATTTTTGAAAATATTTTCAAGTCCTTTATTCGAACCCTTGTTCAAAGAGTAGCTAGCCTTCGAACCTGCGTTTGAAGGGTAGCTACCATTCGAACCCCCCTTTAAAAGGTAACACCATTCAAACCCCAGTTTGAAGGACAGTGTCTAGAACCAAATTTTGGATTTGTCTTCACACGAAAACCCCAAACTAAAAACAACCCAAATCTCCATTTCAAGCCATAAACTTAGCAATTAATCATATATAAACATGTAAATATCTCAATAACAAGTTATTCTAACATTTATATCAACAATAACTCAAAAGAATGCAAGATTTTAACACATATATGCATATATATACACAACTGCATACACATATACACATATCTACAAATCAACCAATACTTTACCAAATCAAGCAAATGATATATCAAAATCATGCTAACAACACATATAAGCATGTATATAAATCTCACCTACCTCAAATCCGAGGAAAGAAGGAAAAAATGAAGAAAACGGATTAAGCTTCTTATCTTTCGAAGTCGATTTCTCCTACCTTGAGCCAAATCATAAAAACGATTCCCACCAAAACAATCATGGTATCAAACGCTACCCCCGATCTGCCAATTTTCTTCCTCGAACTCAACTTTCTCTCTCTTCTCTCTTTTTTCTCTTTCTTCTCTCTCTCTTCGGTCCGTCTAGAAGCACATCAAAAATCAAAAAAAAAAAAAGAAAAGAAAAGAAGAAAGGAAAGGAAAGAAGGAAAAAAAGAGGTCGAGCCTATAGCCCAGTTATCCAATCCAATACAGCTCTAGGCCAACATTGGCCTAGAAATAATAAAATAAACCCGACCATCCATACCCAACCTCAGGTACAAATATTTAATTGGTCTAATATCTTAAATAAGTAGTCAAAATAAAATAGCAGGTGTTACACTATATATTTTAATGTATTTTTATGAACTTTATTTGTATTTAATCTATAAAACATTTGAAAACTTTTAAAAAAAGATTAAAAACTTAAAATAGGACAGTTGGGTTGAGTTAGGGGTGGATTTTGGTGACTCAACTGAGTCGACCCAATCCAGAGGAGAACAGGGTCAACCAGGACGGGCTGGCCCGCTGGCAGGTTGAGACCGGCTCAAGGGATGAGTTAAGCCCGACCCAGCCCAATAACATCAGTTTATGACTCGTTAGGTCAGTGCTCAGCCGAAGAAGGGGCCCGAAGTTGGGGCGACTTCAGCCCTGAATTGGCAAGTAAAACAAAGTCTTTTAACCTTCAGCCTCGCGTTGGGTGACCAATAAGTCCAATCCTGGCCAAGCTTTTAAACCAACGCTTCACAACGCATCTTGCCAAGCCAACCCAATCAACTTTTTGTCCAAAATTACAAGAGCATCCCTGAAGTCTTTGGTTTCATTTTCACGAATAAATTTCACAGAATATCAAAATATTTAAAAAAAATAATTTACTCGTACAATTCAAATTTATATATTAAAAATATTTTTTATAAAAAATATGACTAAGTTAACTCACCAAAATATTCTAAATTTTTATAGCAGGAAAGTAACCCATATTTCATAGTATATCAGAACATCTAAAAAGATAATATGCTAGTATAATTAAAATTTTTTCATCAAAAAATGCTCTTACGCTAACTCACTGAAATATTTTTAAACATTTAGCAGGAATATAACACATGTCATAATTAATATTTTTCAAAAATTCACTTAGTGATTATTCGTCCTTTTATTAAAAATATGAAAGGACAATTTATAATAAAAATAAAATGATACAAGTAAATTATTATTTAAATATTTTTAAGTGGGCGGGCAATTGCTACTCAGTAATATGGGTTACTTTTCTATTATAAAAATTAAGAATATTTTGGTGATTTATTTTAGTTATATTCTTATAAAAAATTTTTTTGAATATACAAAGTTAAATTATACTAGGAAATTATTTTTTTAAATGTTCTGATATTCCGTGAAATTTATGCAATCACACCGCGCGAAAGTAACCAAAGCCCACGGGACCAGGGTTGGATGCATTGGTCACGCAACGCGAGGACTGAAGATTAAACGACCTCGTTTTGCTCGCGAATTCGGGGGCTGAAGTCGCCACCAACTTCGGCTTTTCTGCGGTCCTCAGCAGCCACAATCGTACAAGTAGAGAGAGAGAGATGGGTGGTTCATCGGAAAATTTCTCAGTGGTGGTGTTGGCGTCGGATCTGGGTGTCGACGCTCGTGCCTTGTTGTCCGAGTCAGACAGAGAAAGAGAATCCCCCGCTGGAGAGAACTGGCAGGATTGTCCCTCCTATTTTGCCTCCGACGAAGACTTCTCCGATCTCGAGGCTTTGCAGTTCTTCCGCCTCGAGCCTGGCTCTGACAAGTCCGGTAACCGTATCTTCCGCATCGTCGGAAAATACTTCCCCGGTAACCTTCTCCTTGTAATAAAGCTTGTTGGGTATCTTGGATTTCATGGTTTTCTTCATGTTCTGGACATTCGAGGATTTATACATCGTTCACCCATAAAAAAATAATAATTTTACAGGCTTTCACATCCTTCCATAAATAAATACAAATATTAACTCAAATTTGGGGTTTTTTTTTTTTTTGGATCTTTTTGGGTCGCTGGGTGTCCTCGGCTTTCAGGATTCTGGAGGGTTCTTGGATTTTTAGTTTGAGAAATACATCTCTAATTTTATATAAATATTCTATACATAATACTGGAATTCTGTGTTGGCTTCCTTTTTTTTCATGCTTCTGAACACTACTTGATATCCTTTTCGTTATCCCTTCTATTTTTTCAATACTTGTAAAATTTTGAACGAAAATATAAAATTTCACTCTCTTACTCACTCAGCGTATGCATTGGTAATCCAATCTCTCTCTCTCTCTCTCTCTTTCAGTGTTCTCACTCTCACCAAATTCTCACCCATCTCCCTCTCTCTCATCTTTTCTCTTTCTCCCCCTTCTCACTCTCAGTTTCTCTCTTTTACTTGAAACTTGGTCTAGTGAGCTAACTGGAATCTCTTGGGACAATGGTTCAACTGAAATTAAACCGTGATGTCATTAATAGATTAAATATGATACTTTTTTTCCTTGATAAAGTATGTAAAAGAATTATATTAAAAAAGAGAAAATAACATCCAGAGGATGCTGTTACAAAAATGGGAGGTCATTAGCAAAAGGAGCCCTCAACAAAACTAACAAAAGACTAATGTAGTATTTGGTTTGCATTTTTATTTTTGTTTTTTATTTTGAAAATTCTAAAATACGAAAAATAAAAAATACATTTGGTTTGATATTTTTTATTTTTCATATTTTGAGATTTTTTTTTATTTTGAGTTAAAAATGCTTAAAACGAATTTTTGCTGTTTTGCAATTTTGCATTTCATGTGTAAATTTATTTTCTATTTTTTAAAGTAAAATTTAAAAACAAAAATGACTAAATGCGTTTTGAATTGTATTTTTTATTTTCAAAAAAAAAAAAAATTAAAAAATGGAGCCAAAATAGGTATATCAAATAAGACCTAAATATCTAGATTTATACCCCCTATACCCAACTATGCAATTTAGCCAAAAAAAAAAAAAAAAGCACTATTAATTCTGTAGATTGACGTCTCCTTATCTTGAAATATTCTATGATTTCTTTCCCTCCACACCATCCAAATTAATTCAAGAGAATGATGAGAGTCATTGGAATTAAACAAACACCTTTTAGTGGAAAATAAGATGGTACAAATGTTGCTTAATGCGCTTCTAATTTATTATTTGAGCTGCACCTATGAGAATTTATTAAACTTTATTGAGTTTTTTTTAATTTATTTTTCTCACTTGCATGCCTTGATTTTTACTTTGTACACATTTACTCTCTATATTAATGGCTGCCCTTCTGACTCATTTGTTAAATCTGTGTTTCCCAGCTGCAGTTATAAATAGTGAACGGCTGAAAAAGTATGTTTTCCACAAAATACATACAGAGTTCCCAGAAGGACCATTCTGCATTGCTTACATGCATAGTACTGTGCAGAAGGAAGAAAATAACCCTGGTCTAACAATCTTGCGGTGGATCTATGAAGATATTCCTTCTGATTGTAAGGATAGGCTGCAGGTTGTGTACTTCATTCATCCAGGGCTCCGATCGAGACTGGTCTTAGCCACTCTTGGTCGATTCTTTTTGAGTGGAGGGTGAGTTGTTACTTGATATTGCACTTTTGAGGGAAAAAAATTCTTGATATTTTCTTGGAGCAAATAACTAGAAGTATCGCGTGAGATATATTCTATCTAGAGAATTTAGATAATGATCTGAACTTTTAATGAATCTCTAACATATGCTTGAAAATTGCATACATAGTTATTTTATTTTTATTTTTGATAAGCAAAATTGCATACATAGTTTATTTGGAAGATAGGGAAGAACTACTTGTAATAGCTAATAACAAGAAGAAAGCTTGGAAGATTATTGCTTTTTTGTTTACTTTGGTTGATTTGAGAAGAGTAGAATAGGAGAACTTTTTAAGGCGTGGAGTTTCCTTTCTATAGAGTTAAAAGTTTTTTCCTATCTATTTTGTATAATTGGGCTTCAGGTGGAAGGGAACTAGACAAACAAGACCTTTATTAAGCATATGGAGGTTTAGTAAGTCGGGAGTTTGGTTTTTGTATACGGGTGGCATCCGTTTGCTTCCTTGTTAATAAAATATTTTTTATTTGTCTATATATATATATATATATATATATATGTAAAGGGAATGGCCAAATAAAAGAGTTTAACATTGTTCGTTCTTTTTGTTTGCCTGCAATGAAGAGAGAATATGAATGACATTCCGGTCGGAGTGTATCAAATCATGAGAGAAGGGAGAGATCATTACATTGAGAAAAATGTGGAAGGATGATACTAGTTTGTCGACGGTTGCGGGTAGCCAGATTTAGAACTAGTCGTATATTTCTCATTGGTTGCTTCATCATCATCTTCGCGTGATTGTTGGCAAACTTGGTAGCTATTTGATTTAGATGGAAAAATGAGCAGAATATGGTGTTAGGCATGTGGGTGGATAGTTGCTGACCAACATTATATAGCTGGTTGCGTTAAGTGATCGATGTTGGCAAACATGGGGAGCAAGAGCAATTTAATGGTCAGGAAGAACGTTTTTGGTTGTTAGTCTTTAGAAATTGGAAACGTTTACTAACTGAAGAAGGATAGAGGAAGGCTGGTTTGGTGGTTATTTATTTATAGAGTTAATTAATTAATTAATTATTATTTTAATCACACTGATAGTCTCTTCTACCGCCTGTTGCTATTAACTGTAATCTTCGTTTTGCTGCTTAATCATCTACATTTCTCAATCTTTTCTTTCTTTGCTGTGTTATAGCAGTATTTGTACCTCCTTTTGCGTGGGTTGCTAGAATGGACCTTGCATTCCTGCCTATTTCCTACTTGCCAAATGTGTGCTAGGATTGTTGCTGGTACTCATCTAGTTTGCATTTCCCTCCCCCTTGTAAACCTTCCCTGCTCCCTGCCACTACTGCTGCATTTGATGTTGAATTTCCCTTACTTGAAGTGATTTTTTCTAAATAATTTTCTATACCTTGATCCATTGGCAATAATTTGTTTTTTTTTTTTTTTTTTTTAACCTACAACACTATGTTTATTTATTTATTTTTGGGGTCGGGGAGAATAGGACAATGGGGAATAAGTAATACCTAGGATGATGCATAGGATTGGATTTTGGATATAATATTGAATTAATTTTTTGTGGAATTATTTTTTTGCTGTTCTGTTGAGGATAAAAAATGTAATTTGACATGAGATAATTTTAGATTTTTAAATCTTAGCGGGAAACAAATTCAAGTATTGTACGTCTCCCATTTTGAGGGATAAATCGTCCTGCAAACAAATAAAAGATCAAAATGGGATATGGTGAGGACCCATATGATTAACAATCCAATGCCATCTGCTATATCCCATGATCAAAATTATTTATTTATTTATTTTTTTTTTTTGTGACCCGAAATCCTATCAATTTATTACAGCTCTCAATGAACTACGTAGTCGATGAATTTATTTATTTATTTTTTGTACAGCTTATATTGGAAAATCAAGTACATTAGCCGGCTGCAGTACCTTTGGGAGGACATAAAGGTAGGAGAGGTTGAAATCCCAGGATTTGTGCGGGATCACGATGATGTTCTTGAGTACAGACCGCTGACAGATTATGGAATAGAACCAGACCCTCTCCGCTTAACTGGTATTCCTTCCACAACCTACCCATCATCATTGGGGGGAATGGAAGACAGGTGGACCTCTAGCGAGTATTTGTCCTAGCGGATCACTCTTGACTGTTTTTTTAGGCTTTTAAACCTTGTACATATAATAATTTGTTAATGTTGTGTGTCGTAGCACTTGAAAACTATACAGGAAACTCTCAAACCTGTTGATAAACTTTGAACCTGGTGAGCAAAGTTTTTGAGTGGATATTTCAGATGTATTGTTCTCTGCAATGAGTTTCCTTTTTATTATTTTCCAATTCTTGCATTTCTTGTTTATTTTTAGAATTCTGGAACAAGTTTGATTGCTATGTCTGGTATGGATGAGGGGACACTGAAGTTGAAATTGCATTTTCAACATTTGGATTCTTATGTAAGTTTATCTAATGAATGAAAATATTTTAACCTTGACTGTTGGATGAACTTTCATAAGAATTTAAAGGTTAAAAATGTAATTTCAATTTTTAAAGTTGTATTTCAATTTTGGGAACCCAAAATCCATTTGATATCATTTGTGAATTGGAGCAGGATTGGGCGAGGGAATGGGAATGAATTTGAAAGAATTACCATGTTTTGGATACAAGGAAGAACAAGAATGAGAATTGTGTATCTGTCTTTCTAATATTGCATCATACTTTCTTAAGATGTAAAATTTCAAGGTTTGTTCTTACATTAAAAAAAAAAAAAAAAAAACTTAGAATGGAATTTTTTTAACTTAAAGAATTTCCATTCTTGCCATAATCTTTTATTATATCGTTGATTTATGTTATATATTTATTTATTTTTTTTATGCTATTTATGATCACAAGCCCTTTGTTGTGTATCACTCCATTTTGGCATAGATCATGCTTTGACCTACAACAGAATGTTGGGCTTAGTTAAGGGTTTTAAATGGACGTAGAAAAGTTAGTGAAGAGAATTATAGAGGTGAGTTTTACACTAATAAGAGCCACGGAAGTGATGTATCATTTTCAATTACGTTTATATAATAAGTGTAAATTTTAATCTATAATAATTATATTAGATTTGGAGTGACCGAAACAAATTAACAATTCATTTGTATAATTTAATTGTGTTTGGTTTGAAAGTAGGAATTAACATATATATATATATATAAGGGCCATTTAGAGTTTCAAATTTCTAACTCCCAAAAAAAAACTCTAAAATTTTATAAAAAAATTAAAAAAAAAATTAGCTTTTAACGTTCATAAATTTCAAATATATATATATATCTACCATCAATAAAATGTAACAAATCTAGCAACTATCTTGTCCCACAATATATATATATATTGAATAATAATAAACTTCTCAAAATTTAAAGCAACATATACTGGGTCTCGTAAAATTTATTTGCACAATTATTTACCGTCTGTTATTTGTACAATTATTTACCGTCTGTTCGAATGAAGTTGATAGTTTTCTGGCACTATTATATAAAAAAAAATTCCAAAAGTTTTCAATTCTCTCCAATCAATTATGTTACGTGTCACTTTTATACCAATTTTAAATGCAAAAATCTCTAAATTTTTAACACTCCAAACAATAAAAAGCAAAAAAAAAAAAAAAAAATTGAGCTTCAAACGTAGTCATAATACTCACTTATTAAAGTGTTTTCAATAATAAATTATTATTTATTTCAATAAAATATTTATTATTTCTTTTTAATAATAAATAAGTATCTAATTAACAATAAATTATCAATTTAAAAGTAGTTAACTTAGTAATAAGTAAAATTGATGATAACGTATTACTTATTTTAATAATAAATTATTATTTAACAATAACTAAATTCAATTTTAACGAAATATTTATTTTTAATATAAAATATATTTGTTAATAATAAATCAATTAAATAATAATTATTATGTGTTTAATAATAATAATTTATTATTTTAATAATAAATGGCTCAATTTTAGTAACATATTTTGATAAATAAATTATTTTATGAATAAAATATTGTTTATTAAAAATAATTTCAATTTAATAAAATCTATGAATAAAATAAATCATTTTATTAGTAATTAATTTTGATTTGATTAAATTAATTATTACTTCATTAATTTTAATTTTAATAGTTATCCTTATAATTTTTTTACCTTTTATCTGGCGCTAAACGCACCGTCAGTGAAGATGTAATTTTTTTTTTTTTTTCTATTTTAAAGATGAATTTTGCTGTTACTGGGAGTGGCCCCCGTTGTCTTCTTATCTGTTTTTGCACACGATTTGGTAAAAATAAACTAAACCAAATCACAAGTATGCGTCTGAAAGTTTTTTAAATCGTAACCATACCTTTCAATTAAGAAAATTAAATCAGAGCAAGCAACTAATTTTAGTTTAGTTTAATGAATTTACGAGAAATAATTTATTAATAAAAAAAATTCCTTATTCTAAGAACTTAAGACCACCGCTTAATCAAGGCCGGTAAGAGTAGCTACAATTCAATGCTTGCGTTATTTAGTTCTTTTTATTTTTTTCATAAATTATTTAAAAAAGATTTCCTCTTCTTACGTCAAAATTAATTCACAATTATCTTAAGTTCTAACATTAAATTTAATTCACAATTGCCCCAAATAATACCCTTTATTAGGTTAAGATGATTTCGATACGTATGCATTTGTGAAAAAGATATGCAAATAAGTAATTATTAATTAAGTCTATGTTTTTTTAATTTTTTTAACTTATTTAGAGTGCGTTTGATTTACTATAAATCGTTGAAAATTTTTGAAAGTTTCAGAAAATTTTTAAAAGTTATTTATTTTTTATTTCATTACACGAATTACGAACTTATAAATTATCTCACTTTAGGTGTGTTTGAAGTAACAAAAAGTGAGACAAAATGAGATAATTTATGAGTTTGTAATTCGAGTAGTGAGATAAAGAGTGAATAAATTTTAAAGATCTTTATAAATTTTTAAAATTTTTCAGCGATTTTTAGTAAATCAAACGCACTTTTTATCTCACTTTTTGTTATACCAAGCGCACCCTTAAACAATTTATATTATATTTAATATTATTAATTTGATTTAAAAAGGTAGATTTAAAATTATATGGATTAAAATTGTGATGAAAAAATTAACTTTATATGACTCAGAGAGAAATGGAGGAAGATCGAACTGATACAAGCAGACCTAAGTAATCTAAAACTAATATATATTTTGTTGAGTTGAATATTATTAATTTGGTTTAATCAATCAAATTCTCAAATCGTAAATTAAACCGACCTGTTTGATTTTTCAAATTTTCAAATCGACCGAAATGACCAATTTTGATGGTTTCATCAAACTCCATTGTGCACTCATCAGGGTAGTGAAATCACAGTTAAAAGGATGGGTAAAAAGATGGCTTAACCTTACTTGGAAATGAGAAAGCAAGTAAACAATTCTATTAACTCTATAGGGAATTAATTACCAAAAAAAAAAAACTCTATAGGGAATTACACATATATAGACTTAATAAACCAGCTGCATGACGTCAGAATAGAGTAAAAATATTGAAGACACCCTAAATAGGATAAAATATTCATCTGATGATGCAAATATATATATATATATATATATCTCTCTCTCTCTCTATCGTCCGGAGTCAACTTTCAGAAGCAAGCTTCACAGAGCCAGCAGCAACACAAGGCGAAGAGGCTGCACAATTAATGATATTAATTAAAAGGAAACTTAGCAGAATTCTAAAAGAAAAGGGGAAAAAAAAATTCCAGCAACATACCTTTGATGGAATTGTAAAATATATGCACGATTAACATTTATTTGTTTGGATGTTTAAGAGAGAAAATTGAAAGAAAAGAAAAGAAAATATTTGCAAAGATAGAATGAAAGAAGAAAAATGATAATAATTTTTTTTTTCTTTTTCTGTTTGGGAGTTTAGAAGAGAAAAAAATAATAATTTTTTTTTATCTTGTAAAAAATATATTGCTATCCTATCATTATATTTTACTTAATATTCGCACGTGGTTCTTTTTTTTTTTTTTTCAAATTCTTTATTTGAGAGATATATATAATATTTTAAAAAATTTAAACGAATGGAAATGAAGAGATTTTTTCGAGCTATATTTTCATTTTATTTCTTTTCCCTCCTTCTAAAACTCATGAACACAAGTGGATCCTTATTTTAATTGTTTCGTTGTCCTTTCTATTTTATCCCATATCTGGGCTGCTAATTTTCAAATAGCAGAACAAAGTAACCTGCTCAAATTTTTACGAAATATACTAAACATAATTAATCAAAAGGGATAAGCTTTTATAAAGGTAACACTTATCCTTTTCACGAAGTTTTACTAATTTTTATCAGTTTTTGTCTACTAAATGCTTAAATTTTATATTTTTTTCATAATTTTACTGAAAAAAAAAAAAAAAAACCCTTCTAAGGGATAGTCGAGAGACGATAATTGAATGATTAGTATCAAAATTTTTAAGTTGTGTCAATTAAACGTTAAAAAAATATCACTTTTATTTTTTTTTTAATTTTTGAAGTACCAAATCAACTCAAGAATACTGAGGAGGTGTTTGATAGACAAAAATTTAGTCAAAAAGTATAATAGAAGTACAAAAATTTAATATAAATGTTATATATGATAAAATTTAATTAAAAAAATACAAAAATTAGTAAATTTTAATTAATTTTGATCAACTAAACAACTTTTTAAAATTTCTACCCCAAATTATTTAAAATTCCTATCATCTGAAGTTAATTATGGCCATCAACATATATGCAGAGATTATGATTACCAAAAGGAGAACACAAAACTATCAATAAGAGAAATTTTATCAGGGAAGAAATTAAATATCATCATGTGATCTAATCAATTTAATAAAAGATCGGTTCAAGGAAAAAAAACTTACCATCCCTCGAGGAAGCCCCTCTCCCCTTTCTTCTTGGTGTACATCCGGCGCTTCTTCCCAGACGGAGGAGGATTTTCGGTTGGGTATCCTTCAATCAAAAATTTGGGAAAGGTCAGTCGACTCAGTACATATGCATATGTTAGATATGAAGAGAACAAACAATTTTATGTATCTATCTCTAGCTGTGTCCTTGGCTTGGCTTGGCTTGGCTTTGCATGAGAGGGAGAGAGAACAAACAATTTTATGTATCTATCTCTAGCTGTGTCCTTGGCTTGGCTTTGCATCAGAGAGAGAGAGAGAGAGAGAGAGAGAGGAGAGACCTGGAGGGGGTTGGTTCTCTTGGTTCTTCATCTTGGGGTAGAAACAGCACAAACTCTGAGATTGTACAAGTATATGTCTATATGCCAACACCGAACTCTATTTGTGTTTGTGCTGTAATGGGAATCTCTTTGTCAGCTCTGTATACAAATTGCATATTGCGCACATATATATATATATATACACACGCGCGCACACATACATTACGCACACATCATTTAATTTTAATTATCTAATAAAAATATTTAATTTGAAGCCTCCCTCGTTTACTTTTACTATCTTTGATCAAAATATTTTATTTATAAAAAATATAAATAATTAAACAATAATTTAAATTTATATAAATTGTTGAATCTCGAATAGTTCAACGTTCGAGTCATTAATTTAATTACGATTTTTAACAGTTTATAATGATTTTTATTACAATGGATTTAAATACATGTGAATCGAATTATTTTTTTTGACTAAGATTACGGGTCTATCTTATCAATCGAACGGGTCAAAAATTCGGATTTTAAAACATTGATAATTTATTCTAAATTGTTCTAGTTGGCACATTTGTATTCGATCGGGTTTCTTGACAGGGGTGCCTCAAATCGCGAACCAAGAGAATATGGGCGAACCTTGTGGGGTCGAAACGGATGCCGCCTTTGGGTAAGATACAAATTATCTCACTTTGTAAGATGAAAAAGAAACCAAGTGAGAAAAGAATGAATACCGGTGCCAACACCACCACCGACTTTGCCACCTCATAGAAGTCGGAAAGCAAGCAAAAGCCTTACCAAAAGTTCAGAAGAAAGTGATCACAACAAAGAGTAGATGCCAAACTTCCGACGTCGTTGCCTTTTGGATGGGTGGATTCTTTCTTATGGAGGAAGGTTACTCTAAACAAAATAAGCATTTAAAAATAAAAAGGTAAGGAATAAATAAAAATTTATGTGTATAGATATATACCCACGCGCAAATCCAGCAATCGGACATATATTTGATGGTCCAAAAATTCAAGTTGGACTCGTCTTATTTTTTTTTTAATTAAAAAAAATTTTTGAACTCGTCTAACTTAAAGAGTGTTTGGAGTGACAAAAAGTGAGATAATTTGTAAATTCGTAATTTGTATATTGAGATAAAAAGTGAATAACTTTTAAATATTTTCAGAAATTTTTAAAATTTTTTCACATTTTCCACCGCGCCAAATGACCTTTTAGCAAGCGCAATTTGAAATTGTAAAAAATTTATATATTTTAAAGTTTATATTTTTGAATTTTTATGGTATATGTTATTCTATTTATATTTTTTATAAAAAATTGTTTATTTAAATATTAAAGTATTTACTTTTGATTTAAATATTTTATTTAAAAAAATAATTTAGAATATATTTAAAAAATTATAAAATTAAGTGGATCGACTTAAAGTTTGACATTTAGACCGAACTTTTTAAATAATTAATAAAATGTTAACGTCCACCCACACCTGGCTTTTTCACTTTATTTCTTAAAGAATATTTGCTTTAGCACTATATATATGTGAGACTGCCAAAGATAAACACGAAGTAACGATGATATACGTGGCACGTGGAGGAGAATATAGGTGGCACGTGGAGGGATTTGTTCATGTTTGGTTTGGTAGCAATAAATTGGGGTAATCCCGAAGGACTCAATGATTGGATTAAGGTTTAATTGTCCTGAGATTATTTGAATTAAATTATAATGTCATAAATATTGAAATAATTAAAAATTACATAGAATTTATTAAAAAATTTCTTCCAATGTTATTTTCTTAATTTAGATAAAACCCATACTAATTGAAATTAATTTAGTCTAAATTATTAAGATAATTGCTGCACAAGCAATTAGTTCTTGATTTGATAAATATATATTATTTGCTTGTATTAGTGAATTCAATTTGTAAAAAATAGTTATTTTAATTTATAATGAATATAAATAATTAGTAATTTCAATTTATAATAATAGTTAAACCAACTGATTCAAATAAATCCCGAATGATTTGCTAGCATCATGGGTTCAATTTGTCTTTTAGTTATTTTAATTATTCAAGCCCTTATTTTAACAAATGAGTTTAATACTTGGTTTGATTATAGAAAAGTTAGTTTTTGGGTTTTTTTTTTTTTTTTTTTTAGTTTTTGGGTTTTTTTTCTTTCTTTGTGTGTAATTTTTTCGTCTTATATGATTTTATTTTTTACCAAAATTTGATTTTCTTTTAAAAAATCGTAGCTTTTATGCATGTTAATCACATCCATTTAGGTTAAAATTATCCGTTTAGATAAAGAAAAATAATGAAAAATATTTTTTATTTTTGTTTACTTTTTACTCAGACAAATATGAATTTTTTAGTTTCTTTTCAAATGCAATTAACATGACTAAAAATTATAATTTTAAAAAAAAAATTAAATTTTGAAGAAAAAAATCGTAGACAATGAAAAAGGTTTAAAAAAAAATCAGGCAAAATATATTTTTTTCTTAGCCAAACAAAACCTAAGCAATGAATCAAATCATTTTTTTTTTTTAAAGGTTTGGTTTGAAAAGTAAAAAAACTAGTTTTTTTTTTTTTTTGTAACTAGCTAGTATCTAATTATTAAAAAAGTGATTTTTTTGTATTTAGAAAAAAAATTAATTTTTTATTAATTTGATAGTTTTATCTTTTAATTAAAAAAATTAAAATATAAAAAATAAATTTAATTATTTTAAAAAAATTAAAAAATTAATAACTTATAGTTGAGTTACCGTTTCCTAATCGCAACCTAACAATAATTTACCACGTTGTCAATCTAACCTGCCCTCCTTATCTGGAAGAAAAATAAATTAATTTGTAGTACCGTTAATAGCTCAGCTGTTGGTTTGACAAGTAGAGCATCTATTGCATTATTGTAAGGTAATGTCAAATCAATCTTTTGTTTCTATTACACAAAAGTCAAAGTGGGTATTTTCTTGGGACCAAAATAATTATATGCACATAGATATATATATATATATATATATGTATGTATATACCTATCACTAAAAGGGTTAGCCTATTGCCAATTAATCAGAGACTCGACAAATGGAGACTTCAAATAGACTTTCTGGCCCCATACACGGTCCTGACTGGTTTTGGGTCGACTCGCACAAGAAGCCCGTTAGCTCATTCCTGGAGAGAAGGACTGATCAATTAAGCCCACAATATAACCCCCATGTTAGAGATTATGGCTAATCTAATCAACGAATGTTGTTCAAATTTCCATTGAAATTTCCTATCGCGGATTAATTATAAATAGGCATTTGTCGACGACAGTTAAGTGTACAGAAATTACACAAATTATAAATTTTATTTATTTTTTATTTTTTTTCTCCTACTTCACATATTTATGTTTCAAACATAGTATTAGTGTATTTTTGAGTTTTTATCAATGCTCAAAAATGGTAAATAATTATCATTCATTTCTTGACATGATCGAACCAACCAAAAAAAAAAAAACATTGGTTGAGAAGATATGAACCAAAAAAATTTAAATTACTTAAACCTTATACATGAAAGGCTATTGGGAAAATATATCTCGAAAAATTATATATTTTATCACTAAAAAAATCGTGTCATATCGATAATAAATTTAAAATTATAAGGCATTTTTAATTGATGGTTAAATACATTTGATTGACACTTTAATCATTAAATAATTTTGGTTTCCACGTCATTGTTGTGGATGATTATGTTAATTTTTTTTAATTGATTGCCTTCTTCTCCCATTCTCTCGGCGCATAAAATTGTGGGCAGACTGACAACCATGTTTCCGGGGGATTGTCGTCGCGCGCTTGGGAATTGTAATTACTGCTAGTGCTTATACAAAAATTAAAAATTGAACGTATGCAAAGATACATAAATATAATTTAATGTGTAAAATTTATAAAAATAAAAATTATTAATTAAAAGGTATTAAGGTATTTATATAATATTTAATAAAGGAATAAAATTTTATTATTTATTATAAATATTATCACAATTTTTAAAATATTAATTTAACATCTTATTAAAAAAAGTATTTAAAAAAATATATGAAGAGTAAGAGAAAAAAATAATCCTGACCATTGAGGAATTATAATAGTTGAAAATATCTCAAATTCAAAAATTTTAAATTCCTTACTATATATATATATATATGACACAAAGAGTGTGAAAATGTATGTATTTAAAATTTAAGTTTTTAGTACATTAAAATTAAAATTAAAATTTTTATTTTTATTTTTAATAAAATTTTAAAGAAAATTAAAGTTTAAATATATTTTTTAAATAAAAAATTCGATTGAGTTTGTCTAATAGGTATCCATATATTATTTAATAAATATATACAATTTTATTATTTAAAATATTAATTTAAAAACTTTCATATATAAAAAGAATTTAAAAAATATATTGAAAGAGTGAAAGGTTATGTTTTTATGTGATGTGAGCAAAAAAACAATTAAAGTGTAGAGGAAAATAAATAATTTTGATTATTAAATAAATCTAGTTGAAATTAGGAGTGGACATGGATTTGGTTGGGCTGGGCTTATTTGGGTCGAGTTTTTGAGCATCGGCTCAAGTCCGGGCCGATACCGGGTTGAAAATTTTGAATCCAAGCCTGTCCATTACTAGAAAATTAAAACTCAAGACCGTCCATTAGACAGAACAATAAAATATTAAAAAAACATAAAAATTATGCAAAAAATCCAATAACCTATTCACAACCACTATTTAAACACAAATAAACAATTAACTAATTAATTAAAAATTTCTATAAAATTAAAACAACACAATGTCATAAGTTCAAATAAAATGATCACAACATCCTAATTTTAAAGTATACAGTTAGCTAATTAAACTTCGTAAAATAAAATCATTACATTGTGCAAAAAATCAAATTAGAAAACCATTTAAATTAAGAAATATAAGCAAATCTTGATTTCCTTCAATAATATCACAAGTTCATGCAAAGTTTGTGAAGACTGAAGAGAGGAAGAAGAGAGATGAAGAAGAAACTGAGAGTGAAAGATACGTACTTTGTATTACAAACTAGAAGAGACGAAGAGTGGCCGAGTATTTGATGCTAGAGTTTGTAGGGGGAAGAGAAGAAGAGTGAAGTTAGGGTTTGTGTGTTGGGAGGTGTGGGGTTAACTCACTTATTAATTTCAGGCGGAGCCGGGCTAAGATGGGTTGTGATGCATGAACCCAAACCTAACCCAAAAATAAATCGGGCCTAAAAAATTAGCCCAGCCCAGCCCAACCCTTTCAAGCCTAAAAAATTAGCCTAGCCTAATCCTATAACCTAAATTTCCAAAATCAAGCCCTACAAATTTTGGGCTAGACTGGGCTGATGTCCACCCCTAGTTGAAATAAACAAATTTTAAATTAATGAGTTATATTATTATGTAGATACACATGATATTTATAGATAATGTAAAAAGTTATTCATTTAATGGTCGCAAAACTTTGATTATGTAGGAAAAATATCAAAAAAATAATTAATTCCCTATTTATTTAAATTTGAAAAAAATATAATTTCAAAATATAATTTAAAATTGAGAAAAATATAATGTCAAATCAATAAGGTTTGAATTTGAAAGGCTGACCGTCTCTCAATGCCATCCGTCGCGCCCTTGCCGAATGCCATCCCTTAATGCCCTCGCAGTTGGATCGGGGTAGGTCCGGTGCACCGAATCATCCGGTGCACCACGGACCGTTGGATTAAAAACATTTCTCTCTCTTAGTTTTAGTTTGATCTAACGGTCCGTGGTGCATTAGACGGTCCAATGCACCGGACCTACCCCTTCCCCTCGTCGTTCTCCCAACTCTGAGCCACGTTGATAAATGTCAAATCATGTAATTAATGAATTTGTAATATAAATTATTTGCGCTGTTAGTTTTTGAGCCAAATTATCGTTACGCACTTGGAATGTGTTTTGATCGTTAATTTAATGATTTAGATGTATTTATATATTTTAAAATTTTTTAAAATATTTAATTAAAATTAAACGACTCCAAATACACTATTTTTAAACTAACATCAAACTAACGATAGCCTCGCATTTTTTTTATTAGATGTACGTTATTCCTCTTGCCAACGTACCTGGTTAAAGTTTAGTATTATATATATATATATATGATCACTTTTCCAATTAGAGGACTCAACCTGTAATCCATTGTCTGAAACATTCTTAGTCAAGATGTTGGAAGCAATAACGGATTCAAGATTTGATTATTGAGGGGAGGGGTGAGATGAGAAGAATTATAGAGAAGGAAAATTATAATTAGGAGTTTAAAATTTTATTTATTTATTTATTCTTTCTATGGAGGAGGGGGAGATTGATAATGATGAGTCTTAAAAGATATTCAAAATCTATACTAAAACTACATTTTACCTCTAACAAAATTTTGAAACTTAGAGGCAACCCTAGGTCTGTTGGGTGAGAGAACATTGTTTGTTAAGGTTGACAATATTTCACGAGGTTTTCACATTTTTTTTTTTAATTTTGAACAAAAATGCTTACTATATGCAAAAGTAGGATTATCTCACCTATATATATCTCAATTTACGTGAAGGTGAATTTTTTTTTTTTTTTTTTTTTTTGAAACTGAGAGAATGTATATTAGAGTCTAACCATTTACAAGACAATCACTCTTACAGATGTGAATCAATTCCAAAGGAAAAAATACAAGTGAACGTTTAGGAGGAAGGGAGCCCTTTAAACAGCTAGAAGCGAGAAAGTGGGCGGCACCATTAGCTTGCCTGTTACACCAAGAGAGGGTCCACTGGTGAGAGGATTTTCATGCATGGATATCATTTATAATAGAGGGAATTTCCCAAGAATCACAGAAGGAGTTGGATCGGAGGGAGGAGATGATAGCGCAAGCATCACCTTCAATGATGGCTTCTCTAAGATTATATATATAGGTTTTGATATAATCGAAAACAATAAACATTAATCTATCAAACAAAAATCAGAAAACAAAATTAAGTTTTTGAATACAATAATAAAAAAATTACTCTAAAAAGACACAAATTGGTATTTTTAAGTGTTAAAAATAGACTCAATTGAATAATCGTGGTTGAAATGTCGTCGAACTCATTAATTTTTGTAAGTCTTCTTAAATTTTGATACTTTAACTAGTCCAAAAATTTATTTAGTCCACGTCAGGTTGTGACATCTCTTATTCTATGCAGTACCATATAGGTATTTGTACCAGTTTGATGTTTCTTGTGTAACAATATGTAGCGTGCTTCTGCTACCGTATACACATATATATGCCTAGCCGTATATATATATATATATATATATGTATCTCTTAGCGTGCTGCTGCTATTGTTGGTTATATATACCTATACGTACCCACACAAGCGCTAACAAACAAGAGTACAATATATATCTCTTAGACAAAAAGAGAAGCCTCTTATAGGAAAAGCAAATTTACCCATAATTAGCCAACAATGCAGCAGGAAATTGTCAATGATCCATCACTTCAAACATGCTGGCAAACTGTCACACACATGCCCTAACTATTAGACATTTATTTGTTTATTTAAAAAAAAAAATGACCACTTTAGAAAGCTTATTGTAGCCTATAACTGCAACAAACCATGCAAAAGATATTTGCAGTAAGCTATGCTGCTACTCATGTCTCTGATGTGATTCATACTCTCTAACTCTTTTCCACGCCTTCAACAATAAAGTGTACGGATGATGACGGGGAAAGAGAAGTTGTCGCAAGGAAAAGATTTCACCTCAGGTGGAAATTCAAGTGACTCCCTTCATATAATGTTTGTTTAGAATTGAATGATTTGATTCAGCGATAAGGATATATATATATATATATATATCTCTCTGATATGATGGAAAAGAAAATCCATGTCATGACTCAGGAAAATTATTCATATAAAAGGAAAAAAAAAAAAAAACCTGAAAATTCTGAAATTATTGTGTTTGAAAACCTAATAATACAATTCATCATAACATTCAGATAAGATTTTGTCTGTACTAGTTTGAAGAAAAGAAAAGAAATTCCATTTGTTTTCTTTCAATCCCCAATTTCTACTTTATTTTGGTCTCCTTACATTATTTATTTGGGTATATTAGATACAGTGTTATTCTATTTATGAAAATTCCAGCAGGTGAAATTATTATTAACTAATATTAAGTTCACTTACATAAGAGTTATCTCCAAAGAGAATTGGTGGATACGAAACACGCAATGGTGATCAATTCCTTCCCCCAACCACAAATATTAAAGAAATATGATAACAAAAGGATTGCTACAAAAAAGAAATATATCTGACAACAAAAGGAATTGTAACCTTAAAGCAAAAATTTGAATTCTACCGCTCTAAATATTCCAAATTTTCTTCACTTATAAATCTCTCCTCTCGGTACCAGTACAATTAAGACTCAGTCATCAAAACTACAAAAATTCCTGTGATATTTAACGACCAGTCCACAGGTCCCAAGGATATATATATATATATATATATATTACAGTCTATAGAGGATGATATTGAAAATTTTAGCAGTTGCACAAGGTAAATAAACAAACATTTGCATTTTTTCAGGTGAAAACCTAATTCGATCTTATATAGATCAAATGCACCTTATCCTAGAAAACCTAATAAGCGTTCAATGGAGGCAGTTGCCCTCTGACTTAAAAAATTACATTAAAATTCTATTAATTTTATTATTTTTTTTATAAATTATATTTTTTTTATATTTTGTTCCGCGTTCTATTTTTACTTCTATTCTTATTACCTTAAAAATATAATTTTACGCCCACTGATTATAAATCTTGAATTTGTCCTTGTGTAATATATATATATATGTATATGATTTTAATAAGTTTCAAGCCAACTTAAACTTAAGAATACTGTCTTGTAGAGGACTGAAGTTTTCTAGGAACAAAAAATGTAGTGAGAGGTGAATGTGTGACCTCATTCACAATTGTATTGGTAACTTTCTTCATCGTCAACCTGTTTATTTTAAAGTAGTTTCGACATTACTAACAAAAGAATGATTTAGCATCAAGCATATGACACATTAATACTGAAGTGTTTCAGCCAATAGCTCATTAATTAAGAGATGCTTTCTTCTATATATGAATATGTCATTCAATATATAGTCCTACATTTTATCAAAATTAGACTATAAAAAAAAAATAAAGTATAACAAAATGGTATTCTGATCACATTCCATTTTGGTACTGCATGATGGCCACTTCACAAGCTAATATCACATCAAAGTATTATTCATAGGCAACTAGAGTGAAAGACAAGGAAATCACAATGCTACAACCAACAATTCAACCTTTATTTATTGAGTAATTCAAAGATATATAGATATATATATATATATATTTTAAATCCTCCTCTTTGTTTAGAACCAAGTGATGCATTAAGTCTAATATATAACAGAATAAGCAATAATCAAAACTAATCACTATTTAGGACATAAAAGTTTGCAAATCCTGATATGGGGTTTGTTTCCAAGATTAGCCTAGGTAGTGTGAAGATATGTGAAGTAAAATAAAAACAATAAACAACAAGCCTGTAAAACTAATAAATTGTCCAAGTGTTAAACCATTGTGAACCTAGTTGAAAAGGTTTCACTAGCTTTAGACTATTTGGCTTAAGTAGGTATAAGGCTTGATTTGATTGAAATCTAGTTAATTTCTAACTAAAACTCATATGATATATATAGAAGTTGCTTGTGATAAATAATCTTAATTCATATATATTATAAGAATAATGAGTGTGTATGTGTATATATATGTGTGTTTCATAGTTAAATATAAAAAGACACAACAGTAAATAACTTTCTATTTTGCCAAAATAAAATAAAAATAGAAAAGCAAGGATTAAACATGACGTCGAATCAAAGACATCACACACATGATATATTCATAGCTATCCCAAAATTAACATTATGAAAC
Organism: Vitellaria paradoxa; assembly: GCA_019916065.1. NCBI lineage: Eukaryota > Viridiplantae > Streptophyta > Magnoliopsida > Ericales > Sapotaceae > Vitellaria > Vitellaria paradoxa. Next base: position 14,867,951 of record CM034235.1, on the reverse strand, counting down.
ATCAATACTACCTTACTTATTGTCAAATGGCAGTCAAGCTATTCTTAACTACTGCAATACAACTCAAGGAATTACTAGCAAGTGGTAATTTGGTTTGCAGAGATTATGATAATCAAATTACATGAGATCTATGAAAACTAATTAAGTAAACTTGAGTAGTGTTTTGAGGAAAATTGAAACTTTACTCCTTTATATCATCTGTATCACACAAGATAAGATTATGATGACTGCAATAAGAATGAAGTCTTTAATGGGCAATTATTTCAATAATAAAGTTTAGTATACATGTAATTTATTGCATTTTCCCTCCTGATCACTAGTTAATGCATGAAATTTCCAAACAAAATACTAGCTAGAAAAAGATCATTTACGATATATGTTAAACGAGTCGATGTGTAGGGTGCACCAATTAAGTAAAGTAAAATTCTTTGTTAAAGTTGATTGTTCATCCTTTGAAAGGAGACCAAAAATTAGAAAGAAATATGCATCTTAGTGCAGCAAAACCAGAAGACCTTTTGCAGAATAATCGGACAAACATACCCAAAAGTTTAGACTGATAGAAGAATATTCAGGTTACAGACCTAGGGTAGCCGGGAGTTTCTGTAACTATAAAGCCCAAAATGGCAAGGAGGTTGGAAGGAAATATATATATAATATAAGATAATATGTACAGATTCATCAAGCTGTCGAGTGGTCACGCTCACATATTGCATTCATACAAGACAAACCAATCAATTTGTCCATTGCGAAAAATGATGTCCAATAAAATAAAATAATTAGACCCCGACCAGGGAGAGCCAATCAAGTTCGTCCGGACGACCATGAAAGAAAGAAAAGAAATGACAACAAAAGAGAAGGGACAGCTCATTTCTCTCATTAACCACGTCCAAACAAAGCCCCAAAAGGACCAAGTAAACCCCACCAACATTTAAAAAAAAAAAAAAGCATGCCTTCTTGAAAGTGTTCATGTACATGCATGTAATGCATCATATATATTTTTGTGTGTATATATATATATTTTATATTCCTGCTGATGTTTATATGTTTATTAATTATAATTATATTTTTTTTGTGAAGGGTAGGTGGGGGACAAGAAAATAATAGATCATCACAATAAATAAGCTATACACTAGATATATGTAGTGATAGGAAAATACAAATTAAAGGAGTTTTGACCTGCGTCCTCTCCATTCCATTACCCAGTGCCAAAAAAAAAAAAATCGATCGGACTCTCTCGTCTCATTCCCACCACCGAATTCCCATTGCACTGCATATATATATATATATATATATATATATATATATATATATCATGATCATTGGAAACCCCTATAAAAATTAGAAACACCCACCACAGAGTACACAAACACATATATATGATAAATGTCACTATATCAAAATTTTTAGGCCAAAATCTTGTAACATAAAAATGTAATAATAGTATAATTATAATAAAATATGATTCTAATGAGTTATTTAAATTTGATTGACTCGCAAAGAAATCACATCATTTTTATATTTATATATTTAAAGAGGCAAAAAAATAAAATAAAAAATCAAGGGAAAAAAAAAAAAAACAAAAGGAAAGAAATGAGGAGGAACACAAACATGTAATATTATAATCCAATAGTAATCTCCATGACCTTGAATCAAATTTCACTTGCTATCCCACTTCATGAAGAGAGAGAGAGAGAGAGAGAGTTATATAGATGGATTTAAAACTCATGAGGGTGGTGGTAATCCATGGCTGACCTCTGGTTATTATTATTGCCACTATCATCATCTCCTTCATCCATTTTACACCCAATTTGAGCTGCACCCAGATTGAGATAAACCAACCTTGAATCTAGGTTAAGGTTATTCCCCATATTCCCACTGCTACTAGTGCTGCTCTGGTTGTGATCATCTGTCATCGGAGGAGGGTAAATCGGACTCGAAGACGGAGGATGATTCCCACTCCCTTCTTCCCGCGAAATCACCAGAGCCGCCGATTGAACCAGCTCCAGACAGAGCCTGAGCTTGTTTGGTTCGATGTGGGATAGCCCCGGGACAGCTCCTTTGAAGAGGAAATCGGAAGTTAAGGTTCGGAGCACGTCAAGAGGAGTAATTCCGTCCACCGTCCTCACATTCGGGTCGGCGTGGTGGTCGAGGAGGACCGCCACCATGTCCGGCGACACCATCTCTGCCGCGATGTGGAGCGGGGTTTTCCCCGCTGGCCCAGCTGGGAAGTTGACGTCGGCCGCTCCGAGCTCGAGCAAGGCTTTTACCACTTCCCGGCTGCAATTCTCGACGGCGTAATGCAGGGCTAGTGCTTCGTTGAGATTTAACCCTTCTCCCATTACCATGAGCTTGACGAGTTCGACATCGGAGGAGTTGAGGGCGCGCCTCATTCGCCGGATTTTTTGGTCTTCTAGCTCAGCGGCGGCGCCAAGATCGTGGTGGTGGTGGTGGGGCATTAGGGATCGGCGAGCAAGGGTTGATTTGAGACGGAGCTCTTCAATTTTGGCCACCACTTCGATGGGGAGGTGCTTGGCTAGGACTTCTGGTGGGAGACCTGATTTGGCAACTAAATGGGAACAAGTAGTCCAAAGTTGGTGCATGTCTTGCTTTCTTGAAGCTATCAATACCTTCATCACGTCCTCAATTGATGCCTTCTCTACCATGCTTGCCAATTGCCTCTGAAAACCCATGAAATATACATACATATATATATTCAGAATAACATCAGTAGAGCTAAATTTGAACTTTTTTCAACTAAGCTAGCTCGGATATAGAATAAGATTTGCATCTATGGGTATTCAGGAGGCTCTTTGCATTTTTTGGCGAGTGTTATAGAGTGTGCACAAGGGGAAAAAAAAATTATTGAGATTTGGTGGCCATTTTGCTAGAGTTTGTTTCCCTTTCTAATCCAAAACCCAAATGGGGAAAGTAGATTGTTTGGGAAAAGATTTGGTGTGTCACTCTGGAAGATAAGACTAGAGACTTCAAGATCTAAATTTAGAAAAGTGGGTATTTTATTAAGATATGTAAGAGAAAAACCAATTCAATGAGGGAGCTCAAAATATATGGCACATGAAATCAAGGTACAAAAAATAACAATAATAATAAATAAATAAATAAATTCTTCTGTTAGGTTTATCAAAACCAACAAGATTCTATACAAAAAATTAATAGAACAGAAGGGGGAAGAACATGGGAAGAATTGAATTCGAAGAAGTAGTTGGAGAAAAGGCTAAGAAAGAAGAAAAGAAAGCCAGATACTGTAAAGAAAAAAGTACTGGATAACTCTGATATCAAACCACGTGAAGTCAAATGAAGAAGTTAATGTAAAAATTATTGTCCAAAATCCAAATCCACCCACTTCACATAAATATAAAAAATTTTAAAACAAACCAAAACCAGAAAAAAAAAATCTCAACCCACTTCTCAAAGAGTATTGACTAAAACCCACAAACTAGAGAGAGAAGTTGAGCATTAAAAAAAAAAAAAAACCTGGGTGAGCAATGCGAGCTGTTCAACCCCAAAGTATCTGGCGGCACCGAGGGTTTCAAGAGCAAGATCAACGGCTGAGGTGCAATGTGTGTGCCAACACCCTCTCTCACCACAATTAGGCCTTGGTTCATGTTTCTGAGGCACAATTGAGACTTGACCACTGTACAAGAACTGAAGCATCAACAAGAAAACCTCGTACCCAACTGAATTCACCGGAATCACTTGCGGGTTCGATCCTCTCGGAGAAGAAACCGACCCTCCGCCGGCCGATCCCATCCTGGACCCGGGAAAGGGTTCAACACCCGCCGGCGCGTCGGGCCCACAGAAATACTTCCTGAAGAAGAGGCTCCTAGCTGCGAGAATACACTTGTGGGCATGGACTAAACGACCCTCCACGCTGAAGGTTACATCGCTGAAGGCCTGGCCGTTGATGAGTAGGTTGAGATAGTCCAGAGATAGAGATCTTAAGGACTCTTCAAGGGTCATGGTTGTTTAACACTGAGAGAGAGAGAGAGAGAGAGAGAGAGAGAGGTGTGTTTTGTTATAAATATGTATGTATATCTAGGTATATCTAGATGAAGGATGAGTAGCTGGTGAGAGTTAAGAGGAGGAGGAGGAGGAGAGAGGTGATAGAGAAAAGTTTGGTGCCTTCATGACACCTTGTTCTTCTACCCATCTCATGATTTAGTGCAAGCTTTTTTGTGAGATTCTCTCAATGGTTTTGGGATTTTTTTTTCTTAGAGAGAGAGAGAGAGAGAGAGAGAGTTGGGTGGCTACTCTGGTCGGCTGAGGTATTTAAAAATTAAGCATAAATAATATAAAGAAAATTGGAGATAGGCGTACAAAATGCAACTTAAAAAAAAAAAAAACAGTTATTTAGGTTGATTAATTTGATTTTTGATTAAAATATTTATTATTTTTTTAGACTCAAATTATATTTAAGTTGATTTTTCGATTCTTGTATTTGTAGATTTGAAAGAATTGAAAATTAATTTAGATATCTACAGATAAATTTAAATATATAATTTCGATTAATATAATAATATATTAATTTGTAAATAAATAAAGTTAAATATTTATTAGTTTTCGAAATACATAAATTTGATTTTGTTAATTCAAGTTAAAATTCAATTATTTCGGTTAATTTGTTTCAGTTTCATACTTTTTATTTGGAAAATTAGATTTCTGCTATGAAATAATTGAAATAATTTAGATAATTGGAGTAAAATCGAAAACTAAATAAAGAATTGAATAATCAGCTCTCTTCGGAGAGGAAAGTAGTGAGGATGTTAAATAAATTCCAAATAAAATCAGATTATTATTGATTTCTTGATGTTCATTCTTGATTTACTGTCCAATATTTATTACGCATATTCTTGAAGAAGATATTCCATACAAAGACAAGGACTTTGATCTAACCAAACTAACCAAAATTTTACTCCCAATACCTTTGTCAAAAGTGTAAGCCTGCCCCACGCTGTACTACGGATAGAGTTACCACCGCAAAAAAATTACCCAAACTCAACCTACTAAATCAGCTCAAGTTCATTTGAAATTCATGTGGTAATAAATGTTTCCCAATCGAAATACTTACATAATTATTTGTTTCATTAGGTTAAACATGAACCAGTTATATTTAACCTTGGGTTTGAAATTTTGAATTAAAAATTTGGAGATAATAGTGCTATTTATTAGAAGAATTTATGCATTTGATCGGTTCATATTATGTTGTGAATTTCAGGTAAAAATGATTGAGCATGAGGAACACGGAGACCAAGTTGATGCTAGGAAGTTCAAAAAAGTTGAAGTTGAATAGTCGAAAAGCATAGGATTCAAATGTAGGGTAGTAGGATTCGAATCCAAGTAAGGAGAAAAGTAAAATCTTACATACTGAAAAAAAGATTTAAATTCAAAAGAAGAGTATTCGAATCCAATATATTGGCAACACTTATTGAAAATTGAACTTGAATTCAACTAAATAGGATTTGAATCCTATACATAGCAAAGAAATCTTTGAGTCTACTAGAATTAGGATTCGAATCTAATTAAGGAGGATTCAAATCCTATAACTGTTGAGAGTCTAAATCGTGAAGAATTGAAGATCTTTTAAAATTTTTTTTTCTCTCTTTTTTTCGGTTATTTTGGAAAGATTTCGAAGGAAGGATAAAAGAAAAGAAACCAAGGATTGTGAGAGTGGCTTTGTATATAAATACAACTATATTATTGGGGATTAATCTTTTTTTTGCCATCTGTCTTCTCTCTTTATTTTCTCTCTTTAGAAATCCTAACTTTATTTTTATAGCTTGTAAATAAATTCTAGTTTAGGCTAACATGGAACTCGTTTGGGAATTCATAAAAGTTTATTTATTTATTAATGTATTTAAATTTTGTACTTCATCTCTGAATCTTTTGAATAGATAAATGGATGTTTTCAATATTTTTAATAAAAGATTTTATTCTGTGCAATCTTTGATTTTTCGTAAACAGAAAGTAGGTTTTGCACATAATGTTCAGGAAAACCTTCGATTTGTTGCTGACAAAACTATGGTTTAAAACGAATAATATTTAGATTCTCAGCACTTTAAAACCATAATTTGATGTTCTTAAAAATTGAAACTCCAAAATAATTAATTGGACTTTAAAATAGACAAACATTTTGATTGAGCAATAGAGGTAAATTTGACGCTTAAGTGCTTTTCTTCGTACATAAACTACAACTTTCTAGAAATCTTACTTCGAATCCAAATATCAAAATTTTCTTTCTTTGAGCAAATTGATACCAGAACACTTCTTTTCCTCTTCCCAGCGGATGACCTCGCTCACCAATTTACTAAATTTGACAAATTCTCAAACTTAAGAAAAATACAAGTAATTTTTAGCGTCATTGCCACAAAAGATGACAAAACTTGAGGTATCGATTCTCTATTTTTTTCTTTTCTATTTTTTTTATTTTTATCTTTTAATTCAAATTTTTCTTCTTTTCTATATTATTTTTTTATTTTTATTTTATTCTTCTTAAGGTTGAGTCTGTATGCCCCGTTAGTCTTGCATTAGAGATCAATACGGGCTATTGTTTAATTTTGTTTCCAAAGAGTTTGAAAATCCCTCTAGTCTTGTTCATTCATATTTTTAACAATTGTGAATAACATGGGAGAAGAAAATTAATTTTAATAAAAATGATATAAAAAAATCTCAAATAAAAAAATTGGCCAATAATTTCCGAATAGTTTTGTGAAATAAGATTTTTTTTTTTTTTAATTTTTGTTTTCATCAACAGCTTCCTAATGCGTGCGTGTGTGTGATTTGAAGACAAAACAAAATCCCATCGATTGACACCACATCAGTGACTGTCTAATGATGTGAAGTCCTACGATTTGACATTTGACTTGTCATTTCATCCCTTCCCTTCCTTTTCCCCGCCAGAGAGGGAAAGAGAGTGTTTGTGAGGCATTGGCAAAAATTTATGGACTCATGGTAGGGATATCGGTCCAGAACATTAGGCGAAGTAGTATTAAATTAAAATTAAACAGTGTAGATATATTTATATATTTTTAATTTAAAAAATATTTAAATAAATTTAAATTATTAAATTTTAAATTAACAAGCTCTAAATTTAATACCACTTCCTAATATCAAACGGTAATGTCAAGTCTTCTCCTTTTGTAAATTTATACATGAGAATATAGCACTTTGAACTATAAAATGATGAAAACAAAAGAGGTGTGTATTTCAACTATTTTTTTAATGTAGGTTGTATTCTACATAAAGTCATTTAATTATGAGTGTACTTCTAGGGTCGGGGAGAAACTCGTAACCGCTACCCATGGGTGTGCACTGGGTAAATCCTACCTCGTGGCCCTAGCCGACAAAGAATTACGAGGAGGTAAACCAGCCTAGACAAGCCCTAGCTGACTGGCTCAGCCGAGAAGGCTGTTAGATAGCCCTCCACAATTAGAGGAAGGACTACTCCCAAGAGGAGTCAAACCTGGGACCGTATTGGTTCCAGGCCCTTCAGCCCACCATCCGAACCAACTCGACTATCCCTTTCGGGGCAATTGTGGGTATACTTAATTAGTTTTAAAGTTGTGTTCCCAAAGCCGCCAAATTAAAACCCTTTGTTTAAGTTTTTAAAAATAAAACTTATAAGTTTTTTAAACATCATTTTTGAGAAATTACTTAGAGTTAAAAAAAAAATTATTAAAAATGTCATTAGATCATAAAATCTTATTTAGTTTGGCTTTTGGTTTTGATTTTAGTTTCTTTTTTCCTTTTGCTTTCTTAAAACTGTATTTAGTAATATTGTCTTTTCTCATTTTCTCGAAATAAAAACTAAATAAATAAAAATCTTGTGGCATTTAAAAGATGTTTTTGATGGTTTCAAAACTAACTTTGAGATTTCTTTTTGTTTTGTTTTCATTTTCTGACCTTTTAATGTGTCATTAAAATACATATTTATACTTGATTTTCATTTTTATATATTTATTATTTTCTCTTTTCAAAATTAATTTTTAGATATAATCATAAAAAGCATATTTTAAAAATATATTTTCAAAATTAAGTTTACTTGCAATACCAAATACGAAAAATAAGAAAATTCACGTAATCAGCGCGCATTAAATTTTTTTTATTTTTAATCATTTATTTTTTGTTATTTTTTAATGAATATAAATAATAAGATTAAAAGCTACCCAAAAAATTTTAAATTTAAATTAAAAAACGTCATGTAAGAGCAAAAAAATTTTAAAGAAAAAAGTTAATGGCTCCCAAACCAAACCTCGAGTTTTACAAAAATTTTGAGTATTCATCTCTTTAATTTCTAAAAACGTGAAGAAAGGAAAACTCAAAGGGCGAGTGGTTATTTATTTATTTTTTAACATTTCTTTTTTGATATATGAGATGGAACTTCTAAAAATTTTATTAATTTATCTCATTTGTAGTAGAATTTAAGAAAAAATAGTGCAGTTATATTTCATGTTCAAGAATAAAAAAAAAAATCATTTTTAACCGTAAAAAACCAAGATATTTTAGCTGGGTAAAGCTTGCATTGGATAACACAAAATTGTTCAAGCCACTGCTTGATCCATAGAGTATCTTTAATGCGTGTATATATATATATTTACATATGAATAATAATACCGTTCAAACAATGGTATTTTACTCACGAAAGGGTATAGGACATAGGGTACCCTTTGGTAGTGTTTGGTGTGAGGGAGAGTGCAAAAATTATAATGAAAAGTAAATATTAGCTTATGGTATAATGTATGAGAAGTGATAATATCAAATGAAAAATTGTTAATTTTCGAGTTTATTTAGTGTTCTTTTTAATTATTGATAAAATTATTTTTCATCTTCTATTCTAGAGTATTTAGATTATCTCTCTAATAAATTTCTTTCATTCTCATCTATTTTTTTATATCTTTTTAAAAAAACACTCCTTCCCTCTAGGAGTGACAATTCGGGGAAAGGTGGCGCAAGCCCTAACCTAGGTCACCAAATCAGGGTTGGGCTGGGTCAACACTAACGCGTGGAGTCAATCGTATCAAGTCGAGTCGCATGTCAACCCAACCCATTTACATTACTAGTTGCAAAATTTTCTTAATAAATTTTTTGTCCTCACACTCCCATTATTAACTATTATGTTTTGAGGATTAAAAAAAGTTAACCGAGATGATACTTTACAATTAATGAAAATCTTAGACTCTTAATTGTTATAAAAGATAGAGATTAGAGTCTTAAAATAGAATTTAAAGTAAAATTCAGAGACACAAGCTTTGTTTGGAGCTTTCAGTTTTACGAAAATATATCAAAAATCTCTAAAAAAATTCTTAACTTTTTACTTATTCCACAAATTACGAAATGATAATTTTTATTAATTTTTTATCGCTCCAAATACACGTATATAATAAATTTACCCTCATGAGAGTTAGTGGATTGTTTCATTTTCAGTCTTTTTGTTTGCGCTTATTCATATTTCTTCTGGTACGTGGAAATCCGCAGCCGCTACCCCGTACTGGAGTGCGCACAGGGCGAAGCACGCTCCAGGACCCGAGCCGGCAACGGCCCCTGGAGAGTTAACCAGCCTAGGCAAGCCCTGGCTGACCGGCACGACCGAGAGGAGGCCTTTAGACTCCCGCCATTACAACGGTAACCCACCCCCCCGTGGGGGAGTCGAACCCAGAACCTCGAGAGGCCCAAGCTCTTAAGGCAAGCCCGACTTCCACTCGGCCACCCCCGAAGGGCGCTTATTCATATTTCTTAGTTATATATTTGTGAATATACGATATAATAGCTTCATAGGAAGGCTCATCAATTCTGAACAGTACCACAGGGATTTTTAAATACTCTCCAAGCTAATTGAATATTTTTACTACCTTATCCAAAAGGTTTAAACTTAGTATAGGTGAAAATAGATATATAGCAAGTTGAAAGAATTAGATGATTACACTTAAAAAGTATAGTTCCAAATCTAACAATTAGATTAGAATTCATATATTTATTTTATAATTAGAGGCTACTTTTAATAGTTACTTTGCTTTATTCTCTAAATACAGTGAAAAGAAGGAAGTTATTGAGATAAGTGATGATGAATGTGATGAAAATGACACAGTGGTTCGGACAACCCGACGACCAGTCCAGACTAAAGCAAAGGCATGGCTGAAGAATAAGGAGAAAGATGAAAAGTGACATTAGACCTTACTACTATTCAAACACCCCTTCGGGTGATTCGAACACTTTCGACCATTATGTACGGAATTTTTAGGTTTTTAGGGTTTGTTTTAGGCTATATATATTTTTGTTTTGACGGCAGTAGCCATAGACATTCTTCATTATTTTTATCTTAGAATTATAGAATACAATTGGGAGAGCTTAAATTAGTTTTTGGAGTGATTTCGATCTTCATTTTTCGTAAATTGTGTAATCGCTTTACTTCAAAGTACGGCACTCTTGTTTATATTCTCATTTAATGAGGTTTATTTCTTATTTAATCGTTGTTTTTGTATTCTATTTTTACATTAGAGTAATGTTAGGCTAAGTTCTTTGACTTTGATTCAATAAATCAAGAAAAGGTAGAATGTTAGGATCAATTCGATGTGCGAAGGTTTATACATGTAATGTGAAAACACTTATGCATAAATTTGTATTTTATTTTTAGATCTTATTTCATTTATATCAAAAACTTTTGAAAACGAAAATTTTTGATCATATTATTTGTAATCACTAATAAGAATTTTCAAATTAAATATTTCTTTCATATGTTTGAAATAAATGAATTAGGTTTGAACCAAAATATTATCAAAGAAAATTTTTTGGTTTTATAATCCTAAATGTGAATATAAAACTATATTTTTAGATTTAAGAGCTTTCAATCGGATATTTTCTAATTTATCTTTCCTTTACAAGAATTTTAAGTGGTAATTAATTGCATATTAGATTGTGAAATAGTACTTCCACCCGAAATTGAAAGTTGAATCAAGGACTTTTTGTTATTGATTTCCATCTTACTTTGATTTAATTCGCTGCTTTAAATTTTATCTATTAGTGGCTTCATTATTTAGTTAATTTATTTGCTAGTTATTATTAGATAAAATTTTGTTAATTAGTTTGTCTAAATTAAGAAGTTAAGTTATTTTTTATTTAAGAAAATTTATCAACTCAAACCTTTTAAGCTAGTTAATCGTGAACTAGGTTAGAGATTACTTACATCTTTTGAAACTTAAAAATTATTACATTAGGTTCTTGAGAAGACAATTCTAGATTCATTAGGTGAAATTACACTGTACACTTTTATATTTGAGAGTTTATTTACTGCAAATCTATGAGGCGGTCAATAGACACAGTTGCTTTATCATGCAAAGGGACAATTCAATTATTGATTTGAGATATGATGAAAGCTTGGAGAAAATTCTACCACAATGACCTTATTCATCACAATTGAAAATTCTACCAAAATCAACATGGCATAAATTTGTTCACGCACGCAACATTCATGGTCAATTTAAGTGTTGGTTAAAATGAAATGATATTAGGACAACATCAACTCCTTGTATATTTCAAACAACATGAAAAAGACATCATTTTTTGTTTCTTTTGATAAAGTCTCCTTGGCTTCTAGTAATTTTAGATCTCAATCTTAAGTATATTTTAATTATTAATGAAGGTGAGTTTTGGATTTTTTTGAAAATGAGGGTAATACAAATCTGTGTTTCAAAAATTATGATGAGACAATTTCATAATTGAATGATCTATTACTTTGAAGGCCCTGTTTGGTCTACCAAAGTTTATCAAAACTCACCAATTTCTAATTACTTTTTGTACTTTCTTTTAATTAAATTTTAACACATATCACCTTTATGTCACATCTTCTTTTTAATTGTACTTTTTGACCAAAATTTGGTCAATTTCTAACTACTTTTTGTACTTTCTTCTAATTAAATTTTAACACCCATCACCTTTATGTCACATCTTCTTTTTAATTGTACTTTTTGACCAAAATTTGGTCAATTTCTAACTACTTTTTGTACTTTCTTCTAATTAAATTTTAACACCCATCACCTTTATGTCATATCTTCCTTTTTATTGTACTTTTTGACCAAAATTTGACCGACCAAATGGGCCCGAAGTAATCATTCCATGATCTTGTCACATCATTTTAGTTAGTAATTGTGAAAAACTTTTATGATGTTATAACGCTTTGTACTAATGGAGAATTATTTTAAGGTTCAATTACACTGTTCTCAAATTGTATTTTCTCTTAATATCATTTATGACAGCAAAAGGTGCACAAAATCTTATAATTAATATCAATTACTTTCTTACTCATAATGTAAGGAATTAAATTGTTTATAAATTTTACAATTTTATGTGAGGTTTAATTTAACATTATCAAGACTGTACACTTTTTAATATTTATGTGTCACGAGAGTTATATTGTTAAAGAAACTTAAAAATAAGAGAGGAATATTATCTAACTTTTGAGGAAATCGCATAATTTAAGTTTTTACTGCCCGTGCAAAAGAATAGTTTAATTCCTTTGTTTTAAAACTCAAAGTTGATAGGCACCAAGACCTGACAAAAGAAGGCAATCTGATAAGAAAGCATATGAATATTCTCGAATATTGTCACTCTCATTATTCACTTGCTATGTTTGATTGCGGGAGATGGGGCATGTGGTTTGATTTTTTTAATAATCCCATGGAACTCACAAAACTCATATATATATATATATATATATATATATATATATATATATTATGTTTCTTTTTTGCTTCACATATAGTATCACTTGGATATATCTCTATAAATTAATTGAGAATATACAATGCTATCTCATTCGGAATATGTATATTTTCATTTTTAGATTAATTTTTGGTTAAGGTTTAAAAGCTTACAATTATTTTTCTCCACAAATATTTTATTAAATCATATTTTTTATCTTGCACTATTTCTCAAAAATCAAATATTAAGAAAATAATTCTATATAAAAAATAATTTTGTATATTTTATTTAATTTCATACATCATCCTAAAATATTACTTACTCCTATCATCGTAACTCCAACCAAACGTAGTCATTGTGTATTGTGGTAAGAGCGTGTATGAATTAATTTTTAATTCAAATTTACAATAAACTGAGAATTGAATCCTATCATTTTACAGAACCACACCGATCCGAATCAGCTTAGTTTTAGTTTGTAATATAATTGTAAATCTTGTGAAAAAAAAAAAAAAGAAAAAAATGGTTTAGGTTAATCCAATTCAATATTTGAAATGACTGAACTTAAAATCCAACTGAAAAAAATCAAGTTGGCAGGGGCAAATTTAAAATTTTAGACTCGTCTAAACTAATGTAAAATTTTAAGTTCACGTGGATAAAAAAGTCAAAGTCACAAGAGTTTAAAGTAGAGTAAGCTGGGCTGAATTATAAAAATTTAGAATAAACTAAAAAATTTAGACTGACATAAATTTAAAAAGAAAATTACACTTTTTTGAACTATCCCAACCCATCAAACCAAGTCGAAAACTTGATTTGTCGGTGGGACTCATATACCAAATACAACATTTCGATATAAGATGTCTATCCACTGCAACTCTCACGTACATAGCTTTAATTTTTTTTGAACTAACTCAATCCATCGAATCAAGTCAAAAACTTATTTTGTAAGTAAAATTTATGCACCACGCACGTACCCTAATATTTGGAGGTGGGAGGAAAAAAAAAAGGAAAAGAAAAAAAATTTGCACTTAAAAAAAAAAAAGAATTGAGCGAGTCAATTGGACTATAGTGCAGGTGAGCTTCAGTCTGGTCTGCCACTGTAAGTTGGTACTTTGAGACGGAAAATCGACCCGAGACTCATTAAAGTGGTAGTTCAAGTTAAAACAGCACCTTGGGTGTCTGTAAATGAATCGTATCACTTCCACACCTTTTATGTGGATTCGATACTCTCTCTCTCTCTCTCTCTCTACAAAGTGGTAATTCCAATACAGGAGGCCTAATTAATGCTTCAGAATTAAGCTTCCACATTGAATGCGACCTATATCTGTTGGCCAATCAAAATCATGTGGTATGTATAGACACATGTAAAATCAGTACTAAAAATTGTTAAAAAAAACTCATATTTGGAATTATTTAAAAAAAAAAACTCAAATTCTGAAGATGAATTTTAGTAACGTTCAAAGAAAAAGTGAAATATACAAAAGAAAAAAAAAAAAAACTCAAATTCTGAAGTTGAATTTTAGTAAAGTTTAAAGAAAAAGTGATATTGAAAAAAAAAAAGCAAGGGACATGCTCTGCAGGGTGCAGTGAGACTAGCAGTTTGCTCATACAATTTGCTGCACACACGTTACCTGTTGGCAGCCCAAAAGTATTGCTTGATTACATATTGGGTGTGAAAATCTATGGGCATCACAAAAGGGGAATGACAACAAGTCCTTTGTGTCTATGAAGAGTCCTATCAACTTTTTAATCTTTTCTCAAATAAGTTCTCATAGCTAAAAGAGTTGGTTTGAAATAAAAATTTGAAAAAAAAAAAAGTAATAAGTAAGAAAATTATACATAAGAACACAAAATAAAACAAAAAAAGTTATTTTTTTGACATTATTAGAAAAATAAAAAATAAATTATCAAATAAAATCATGCAAACTCGCCATTTGATTTATAATTTAGAGAGACATCTTCAACGACAAACTTAACTCAAATCTATTGACTATTTAGCATGGTCAATTGAATACAAGCGTAATCACATATTGAGTGATCCTTAACTTCATTTCCTTTCAAAATTTTTACTCCATAAATTACAAGAAATACACTCAAGGAAAATTATTAAATACATCCTTTTTTTAATTTTTTTCTTTTTTTTTAGTAATAAAAAGTACTTAAGTGGCGTTTGGCGCATCAACTTTTACTTAAAAAAATTAACTTTTATCAAATTTTTTCAACTTTCTCCACTTAACATAAAACCGACTTTTACCAATTTTTTTCAAAATTTATCAACTTTTTTCAGTTGTTTCTAAATTTTATCTGTTTTCTCTAACTCCTACAAATTTTTATTAAATACTTAGTTAACCACTAATGTGTCACATGCCATTTATAGGTGTAAAAATTTATTTTGTTTTTATTTTTTTTATGTTGCCAAATGATCCCTTAATTTGGAAAGTGAAAAATAAAATGGATTTAACATTTTTTTTAAAGTGCTCCATCTGTATTTGGTACAATATGATGTAAAAATCTTACAGTTGGTCGGATTTTACTTGTAGGGGAAGCACATAATTCTTTCTTGGAAGATATCATGATTGTTAGATTATATTTCTTTTGGGTGCCAGGGACCCCGGCCAGTACTTTGGCCTTACTAGGAGACATAATACTTTTTGAAAACTATATGAATTAATAGTATACTTCTTGTAAGCAATTTGTTTTTGAAATTAGAAAGAAAAAGAAATGTGAATTGAAAAGTTGAATAAAACAGATGGGGGTATACTTTTTTTTTTCTTTCTTTTTTTCAGTACATGTAATAATCACATTTTGGAAGGAGTGTGCCTCGACTAAGACAAGGTCAGAAAATTTTGTTCAGGGTAAAAATGCACGACCTTTCATAATTATCAAAAATGCATAAGAAATTTAACAATATTTATAATTAAAAAAATGTATACTATGCAGTTGTAGTAAAAGTAGTCATTTTTTTCACCATGCATGAACTGATCTAGTGCCTTTTAATTTTTCTTCTTTATTTTATTTTTTCTCAAATTTTAAATATTGTTTAATATTGAATTATTCATAGCAGGTTTAAAATTTTAAAATATTTAGATTAAAAATAGTTTTATATGATTAATTTTTTTTGGGAAATATATACATTTTAGAGTGTTTTTATTTTTTTTTTTTTTTTGTGTCATTAGCAATAATTTGATGGATTGGATTATATACGTTAGTGTTATGTCCTAGGTATCAAATTTTATGAAGGGTATTATGGTTATTTTAATACTATAACTATTTCATTTAAATAATAAAAGAAGCATAGTTTATTTTATTATGATTATACTATTTATTTCATGATAAGTCTTTAGGATAAAAATTGAAAAAATATGTTGATCACGAAAGTGTGATATATTTCTATGAGTTTTATTCTTAAATATTCCTAATCATAGAATTGTTAATTAAATACTAATAATTCAGTTAGACTAGCCTATGTTATATTACTCTAAAAGGGGTGATTAGTGTTAAGTTATTTCTATAGAGACAATATGAAAATATGTGGGTAAATGTTAAAGAAAAGATTCACTAAACATGACTAACTAAACTATCTATATAATAAATTATAACATTTGACAATACAGTTGTATACGTGGCGGAAGAGGGAATGCTGCCAAGTTGGGAAAAAGCTAAGGGGATAAGGTTTGGGGGGAGTATGCACAGATAATCATATCTTGTACGAGTATTAACTAACATATATAAATATATATACAGAGTTTTACATATTTATCGATAGCTAATTTTTATTTATAGTTATATAAATGATTCTCAAATCAAAAAGATTATAGTTACCTCATATATAGCATCTATGCACACAGTTCCTTATAATGGTGTCAGCTAGCTAATTCAAAAAATCTAGTTCTCTTTTTAAAAATAAAATATTTGGGCTAATAATAGTAACAAAGTCATTTATTTTTTTTTTCTTTTCTTCGGACATAAATGATTTTTTCTCTCCGAAATTTAAGTTTTAATTTGCTTTTAAGTAATTTTTTAAACATATTTTTCGCCTTCAATGAAAGAAAAACGCACAACTTCTCTATTGGTTTCAATTATGCTCTTGCCAGTTGTTGCATCCATGTCGTTGAAGGCTAAAAATTCATAATCATCCTCAAAATAACATAATAAATTTCCACGTTTGAAGGTTCATAACTCAGAATGCAAAGTCAAATGGAGGAGATGTTTCTAGAATGAAAGAGTTGCACCAAAGAATGCAAAAGTCAAATGCCAATACATATGATTACATATATATATATACACACACACACACATCACATTGTAAACCATTTAATCCACATAATTTGGTTCGATTACTACTCAAAATTTCCCCACTCTTTCTTGGATTTGATGTTGGTGATTGGATTTATGTTATTGGGAAAGGATGAGAACTTCACAAATGGGAAGTGGATCAAGGTCGTGGTATATATATTTTTTGTGGAGAGCAAAGGGTCAAAACTTTACAAACAATTGATTTCCATTTGTAGTGGTAGCTATAGGTTGGACTCAATGAAGATCTTCCCATTCATTTGGGAATCATCGTCGATCGCACATCCCACCAATGAAGGCTCTCGGTCAACTCTTACGACTCTTAGAGAGATTTTGGAGGGGGGAGACACATTCTATTTGAAATGGAAGGTCGGCCAGTTTTGACTTGGTGAAATATTGCGTTATATATAAATATAGAACAAATAATGACAAGATCTCTGGCCCTACGTTTTGACAAAATTTGGAAAATATCGTGTGTAAAAGCGCCATATGTAGCCCCGGTCTTGACCCGAATAATTTGCCTTTTGACATCTCTTATGGTGGTGCATATACATTTCAATATATTTGTCTTCATATATAAACGTACATATACATACATACATATATATATATATATATATATATATCTTTGCAATAGATTAAACATGGTACCATATTTGTTTGTTCATAATTAAATACCGCTAGTTACCCAAATTAGTAGAAGATTGTTGATTATTAGATGTTGGGTGTTGACTGTTGATCCTTTTCTAATTAACGTGCACAGAAGATAGAAATTAATTAATATTTTTAGTACGAATCTCCCATTTACTTGTCAATGAAGCCGAATTGCAATAGGTATATATAAATTAAAAAAAAAATGTTACTCCACAAGAAGGTTTTATTTTAAAAAATGTCACATAATATGTCAATGATAATTTTGTAATAAAAATATATCTTAATATAAGTGTTTTTAATTAATTTAAAGTGATAAAATACTAGCATAATTGTTCTAACAAAATAGCATCGCGCTTTTGATTAAAATTTTTACATTAATTAATAACAATTTTAGTGTTGGTTGATTGGACAAGGTTCCAACCCTAAGTGGGCAATTGTGGGAAAATAAAGCAATAATTAGAAGCAGGTAATTAAAATAATTAATCCCGTGGCATTACATACCAAAGAAAACTTTTAGTATGGGTTCATTTTATCCCATCAAGGTCTCCTAAAGTGGGGAAGACATGAAAAATAGTATTATTATTATTATTAGTCTTGTGACTCCAACAATTGTACTAAACTTCAAAGTAAACCAATAGGATAAATTTTTTTGGTCCATAGATGAAGATATCAACCAACAATGGCTCAACTTAAACCATTGTGACCCTAGTAATTAATAAAGTTCTCAATTAATATTATATTCTAGCTAGTTCCTTTTGGAAGGATATATAAAATTTATTAGTGATATAACATGTTTCATAAAGTATGAAAGTAACTTCTTAAAGCATTATATTGGAGAATAAAATTTTTTAAGGTATTATGTGGTTATTAATTTAATGATATAATGTTTGACAAAAAAGTTTGAATATGTAACTTTTTTAAGGCATTATCTTTTGAATGGGAGAAACTATTCTTTCAAAGGTCACTACCCTGGAAAGTGGGTGTTTTACATAATGAATAATTATTTGGAATAATAGGTTCCAAATTTGGAAAGATTAATGGTTAAAGTTTTGTGTTTCCCTCAAAGCCACACAGAGATCTAAAAAGTTAATCATAGTTATAGAGAGAAAGAAATGGACCCAGTAGGGGTTGCAAGAATTGAAATTAAGAGTGTAAAGCATATTAGACATTAACGAGAGCATTTTTATAAAATTAAAATATTTTATTAGAAAAAGAAGTTAAAATGATGTGAAACAGTAGGAGTTCTTCCACTTCCAATAAATAAACCCGTAAAATTATATTTTAATTCTAGTATTACCATTAATAACTACTTTATTCTAGCTCTAATTTTTGGTTCATTTTTCTAATTTAATATTATTTTTCGTCATATTATAATATACAGTGATTGTTAAGATAAATTAAATTTAATTTCCCTTGTGAATAAAAAAGATTCGACACAAAAAAAAAACTTATCCAATAATATAAGCTACGTTTGGGAATGGTTAGCTAAAGTAAGCTTTTATGTACCTTGTTTTTTAATTTTTTCTAAAATAACCAAAATTACTCTTTTTTATTTTAAATTTATTCTAAACCATCAAGAGTAAATATGCTAAGTTAACAAGAAATTAAAAATTTAACTACCAAAATTCTAGTTTTGTTTTGTTTTTTTTTTTTTTTTTTCAAACATACACAAAAATAGTTAAGTTTTTAGTAACTAATTATAAAAAAAAAAATCAAACTTTTTTTTTTTTTTCTTCCCAAACTAAGCGACAATTTTTTTCTCGAACAATTAATGCCTAGGGATGAAATTATGATTCACACTAATATCTAAAATTTTATAATACTTTCATTTTGTCAAAGGATGTATAATAGTGGTGTTGTCTGGTTCTGATATAAAAGAGTTCAAGTAGCTGAGTGGCCTTGCATAGCTTTAGGAGAACATAATCTAAGCATAAAAGCATATATAATAAAGATATCAACAAAATCCACTTTCCTTCCCCTTTGACCTCCATCAATTTAGGCAACCCTACCACCATGAGAGGACAGAACACTCGATTAGTTGAGTGGGTTTGAGATTTTGACACAATGACATCTCTCTCTCTCTCTCTCTCAAGCATCTTGGGCCCTAGTTATTTCTTTGAACTGGCTGTTCTTTAGTACCCAAGCATGAAATGGTTTTAGTTGCAACTGGCCCAAAAACAACCTAATTAACTGGGAAACTATTAATTAACAGAGGCACCTACACACACACACACACATATATATATATTCTTAATCATTTGGTAGTTAGGTTTAGAATTTTAAATCTCCGACTCACTAAAGTTAAATTATCAAAAGACACAAACCCCTTAGTCAATTAATCTGTTATACCCACATCAGACAACTGTTGCTATCAATATCAAAGGATAGCTACGTAACTCAATTACACAGCACTACACAGCAGTAGTGTTTGTTTTAATTGTATGCCTTATAGAAGTTTGAGAATGCAGACTGTAGGCTTAATAAGATTGCCGGAGCATCTAATCAATATATATATATATAAACAAATCTTAGTTTATAAAGGCCTGCTAGCTTTTCAAACACCTTTCTTAATTTCCCACCAATGAATTATATATATATATATATTATTTTCCGACGGGGGTTTCGGTAAAGTATTATTATATGTATTTCTGTTAGTTTTTGCTGCATTTTTGTTCCCACATACATCCTGAAGAGTTCAATTCGAGTTACTGATTGAGCAACCCCCTGCTGGTAAGTTCCATTCTCCTTCGAGGGCAAATCAATAACAGACTTCTCCAAAGATGAATTTGAACAAAGCATAAAAACCATTTAAACTTAATTACTACAACTAACCAACGTACTTATATTTTAGTCGGGCAGAAAAGATGCGAACTAATTACTTACTGCTAAAAAATAAAAATTAAATTTAAAATTTTATTAGTAAAACTGTTACTTGTAATTAATAAATAAAAAATTTTAACTGTAATTAAAACTTGATCTGTTATTCCATTTGATTACTCCATTTGAAACATTAAAAGTTTATTAAAAATTTTTAAAAATCTTTAAAATATTTTAACTTTTTTCACTTATGAAATTATAACTTATATTAATTTTTATTAAATTTTTTTTACCACTTCAAAGGAACCGATGTACATCTAAAACTTCGAAGTTAAGCTCCTTGTGGATGTTGATGATTCATTTGGTAGGGTCAATGGTCACATTAATGCTACTTGTTACATCTCCATGTAAACCAAGCAACAATAATACCCATTGAATCGGATGGTGCATGCACATATACATATTGATATTATGAATACTCAATAAAGAGAAAATACACGCAAACCCTAATAACTTTGTGATGGTCTTTTGATTCCCACTTGATTTGACAATACGTGAAGTGCATGTGAAGGATATGATGAGACCCGTGACCTGACCTTTCCTTGTCAGCATCATCATCACTTCTCTAAATGGCTATCAGCCGAACGATCATCTATGAAACCGGCCCCACAACCCCAACCCTAAATCAACAGCCCACGTGTCAGTGACCCATGACCTCTCTATCAGACTGTCTCTCAATGGACGGATCCAAACAAAGAGAGAGAGAATAACTTCTACTAATACAAGAAACTACATTAAAATTTTATTGATTTTATTTTTTTATAAATTTATTTTTTAAATATTTTAGTAACGTTTGGACGTTTAGAGTGGTAAAAAAGATAAAAAAAATATAATTTAAAATAACTTTTGATGTTCGACGTTTTTAACCAAAATTACGTTTTTTTAGATAAAGAGTGTAATTTTTAAACTTTTATGATAAAGAGTTAGAAAGAGAAGTCGTGGGAACGATTTTTTAGGTCTATTCTTATGGATTTATGCTAATTTTTTTAAAGTTGTTAAACTTTTGGACTTTTATAGAAAAAAAATTAGAGAGAAAAACTGTGAGAATAGTTTTTTAGGTCCGTTCTCTTAGATTTATGTCGGAATTTTTCTAAAAGTTGTTAATTTTTTTACTTCTGCGTCAAAAAATTAGAGAGAGAAACCATGGGAACGATTTTTCGATCCGTTCTCACGAATTTATGTCAGATTCGTTGAAATTTGTTGAAAAGTTACTGGAATTTGAGAAAAAATTATTGAGAGTTGTAAAAAAATTATTGGAGTTCGTAAAAATTTGTTGAGGCATGCAAATATATATATAAATTTATAGAAATTTCACGAAATATAAGGTGGTTAAAATGTGTCAGAGAGTTTTAAAAATTTTTAAAGGTTCAGAAATTTTTATTGGCTTTTAGTAAACCAAACGGTGTCTTTGTTTATAACTAGTAATAACTCGTATCGGTGGGCGCTCGGTCTTATCGGTGGACGTGTCTTGCGGGGTAATGCGCTCGCCCGGAGGTTTTACTCGCGACGGTTCACCGGCGAGAGGTTTCATTCGTAAAAAAAAAAAAAAAAAAAAAAAAAAAAAAAAAAAAAAAAAAAAAAAAAAAACTCGTACATACCGCATTGTGAACAAAATTAATATTTAATTTCTTGTATAGCTAAAATTTTGGACAAAAAGTTCAAATAAAAAAAAGTATGATAATATATGAGTTTTAATTTTTTTCCTAAAATATTAGATCTTAGTAACTACTACAAATAGTTTGATCTCTCTTTCTCGACAATTAATTTTTGATAAGTACCGTAAAAGAAAATGTGCTTTAATTTGGAAAGTTCAATTTTCTAAAAATTATAATTAGAAGGAACTTAAGTTGGAGGTTTTGATTTGCATATTGAAATATCATAAAATTTAAAATATTTAACCGTTTTGTGAAATAAATAGTAGTAGAGTCCGTTAAAATAAAGTTGAGCGAAATTAAAAATATAAAAACGATCTCAATTGTTGAATGAAAGGAAAAATAATTTTTAACCGTTGGATCTTAAATTGTAAGAAAGACATTTTTAAAAAATCGTCCTATTTTATTATATCAATTTATTTTATTTTTACTCTTAATTATCTTAAAAATATAATTTTGTTCTACTAATTATAAATTTTAAATCCGCACTCTATCCCTCCATGTACAATATGTATATATATAATATGTGGTAAATGTTATCCAACCACGATACATGACCATAAGATTTTAAGAAAATAAGGAATTGACAATGTATGTTATCATTTTAAAACAAAAACAATCTATATAAAAAAATATAATTTTTATATATACACTGAAAGTCTATAAAATATAATTTACTTAAAAAAATTACGCCATCATATTATTTTGATTGAATTTTCTTATGTTATTTTATTATAAAATAGCATTGTATCATAACATATAAAAAAATATAGTACTAAAATGAAGTAGCCGTATAGTTTTATAAATAAATAGCAAGTAAATGAATTTTTCATTTAAAGTGATAAGCTCATTCTTACACTACTATTGAGTGATGTTATTTTGTCAAAAAAAAAAAAAAAAAAATCAATACATGCTCTCAGAATGACATGTTAATGACGATTTGCAATTACATTGTAAATCAATTGTGGTTTCAATTAATTAAACTAATAAATTCAAAAGTTTCCATATCATCAATTTTGATAATTTATTTTGGTGAACTTTGCTTAAATTTTTTAGTTATACATTCTTGTTCTATAGGGTTATATTTGCTTGTTTGTATTTATGTATCTAGTGAGGCTGAATAATTGAAACGTTAATCACAAGATTAGTCCTTGAATTATGATATGTATCAATTTGTATTCTTCAATTAAAAAATCTTACAACCCTTTAAATTTTTAACATTATGTCATTTTCTCACACTACAATTGTAATTTTAGTAAAATTTATTTAAAAAATATGCATGTAAAATAATATTATGAATTAAAATATTCTTATATAAATTTACATAAAACAAACAATTTTAATATAAAAGTTTAATTTACAAAAATATACAAATGAATGTCTACCTAAGTGTTATTTTATCATAATAAATTTATAGAATATTCATTTTAATATAGAACATAATCTTTTTATTTTACCTAATATTCATATTAGTTAATTAATTTATGTTAAAATAACAAATATCAATGCGAAAAAAGAGTTGGTTTAGAAGCTAATGCATAACTTTTTTTTGTTTTTTTAATTAAATGGGCAAAACAATACTTAGGCTGCGTTTGTGCACAAAAAATTTCTGAAAATCTCTGAAAATTTTTATAAAATTTTACACATTCCTACCTTCTTAAAATTCAAAAAACGTTCAATATCTTTCCAAAAAAAAAGTCGATAACTAGAATTTGGTTAATCAAATAGTAAAATTTTTTTTGCCATTCTTACTATGGATTTCCAAATTACCAAATTACACTCGCTTTAACTTTTTTTGTGACATTTTTAAAATCGTTCCAACGGATTGTAGAAACCGTTCCGACGGAATCGCGTGGGCAACTTTCGTCCAAACGGTTTCTATAATCCGTTTGGTGTAAAAAAATTATGACTGCCTAAAATTTGAATCTGTCTAAACGAAAATTTGACCCGTTAGAACGAAATTTTATTATTCATTTCCAAAAAACACAGTTTGAGCGGTGTACACCAAACATAAAAAATTTTCTCAAATCACATTTTATCTCATTTTTTCTCACTTTTTAGCGTACCAAACGCAGCCTTATCCACAATTGAAGGGTGAACTTGTAATTAATCCATAACCCATGGTTGCGTGGTAATTGGCCGAAGGTTGGAGTGAGTGTTTTTTTTTTTTTTTTTTTTTTTGGGTAATTAGGTTGGAGTGAGTGTTTGGAAGGTTGCAGTTTCGGGGCACTGACTTTCACGTGTCATTTATGACTGGGCTGACAATAGTCTACTCTCACTCTGTCTCTCTCTCTCTCTCTGCTTGTTCAAGGAAATAAAGAAAAGTCTGATCAACGTCTCTTCTTTCAATCTTTCTTTCTTCCGGACCTCTCTCTCATTCCTTTTGCCTTTCTTTCTTCCGGTCCTCTCTTCTCATTCCTTTTGCCCACCTCTTTTTTTTTATCATTGATCGATCAATCTTTCTTTCACAGCTCTAATAAAAACCCAGCAGTAACTGCAATGCAGTCCCCTCTGTTTTGTTTATCTGAAATGGTTCACTCCTTTGATCCTGGATGAAGTCTTGTGCTAGTATGTTGTATCGATAAAAAAAGGAGGCTAAGATGGGGCAGTATTAATTCGGTGACAATTAAATTATGAAGTGTTAAAATAAAATTCAACGATTTCTGTGAATGTTTTGAATTATTGAATTTTAATTTAATGATTTACAGTTTGGTTGTCACTGAATTAACAGCCCGATAGTTACCGAGTTAGTTGATAGCTCAACGATGTCAACCCTATTTGGTTCATATCAATTTGGTTATCTATATAATGATATAACTAATTAATTTGATATTTGTTTAATCTCAACCGTTGAATTTATTTAATGGTCATGATTATTTCTTTCTCTCTCCAATTTGGTTATTTTTTCGATCACTTCACATGAAAATATAGTCATTACTCTTCTCATATATTTTTTGAATATTTTTTATATATAAAAATTTTTAAATTAATATTTTAAAAAATTTGATAATATTTGTAATAAATAATAAAATTGTACACATTTATTAAATAATGTATAAATACCTATTAGATAAAATTAACTAAATTTTTTATTAAAAAAATTATATTTTAATTTTAATTTTCTTTAAAATTTAGTAAAAATAAATATTTAAATTAAAATTTTAATTTTAATGTGCTTAAAACTTAAATTTTAAATACATATATTTTTACACTCTTTGTATCATTTATATAATAACAAAACTTAAAATTTTAAATTTGAGATATTTTTAACACTTGGACTTAATGGTCAAGATTATTTTTCTTTTTCTCTTTACTTTGATTCTCTTTTTGGTCATTTCATATGAAAACATAATATCTCACTCTTCTCATATTTTTTTTAATATTTTTTGTGTAAAAATTTTTGAATTAATATATTAAAAAATGTGATAATATTTGTAATAAATAATAAATTTTTATATCTTTATTAAATATCGTATGTATACCTTAGTCTCTTTTGATTAATAATTTTTATTTTTATAAATTATATTTACAATTTTTCATGTAAGTTTACTTTATAAATTTAAATTTAAACTATCGGCACATTAAATTATATTTATGTACCTTTAAATAGAGGAAATTACTAGTCGTAGATAAAACCCAACAAAAGGAAGAGACTTCTAATGTCAACTTGGAGACAGCACAGCTCGAAATTGTTAAATTAAAATTCAACGATTTAAATATATTTACATATTCTTTAATTAAAAAATTTAAATATATTTGAACCATTGGACCTCAAACTCTAACGTGTTTTCCCACCCACCAAAAAAAAAGAATGGAAAAAAAAAAAGAGATAAATGAATAAATAAATACTTACAAATATGTCAAACCATGGAACCAACAAAAATCCAATAATTTTGGAAAATTAAGCGAACCAACATTATATGCGTGATTTTCGCGTATGGTTCCCACTACTATACAAAATAACAACAATAATAAGTTAGATCAAATTCGTCGTATTCTCAACCATTACAATAATTGCTTTTGCATAATAATTCCCTCAAGCTATTTCAATTTTTTTGGCCAAAGGTAAACTTTCAAAATGATGGATTTGCATTTTCACTTGCAATTTGAGCAAATATGGGTGCCATTGTGCTTGTTTTACCAAGAGGAAGGTCTTATTGGAGCAAATGTAGTGTGCATTTGGAACGACAAAAAAAAAAAAAAAAAAAAAGAAAAGAAAAAATGTGATTTGGGGGGTAAAGAAAGGCGTTTGGTATTTCTTTTCAAATCGTATTTTTTTGGAGATAAATAGTGCCAAAACTGTTAACAGTTTCTCAAATCCGTTCTAACGGATTCAAAAAAATATTTCTTCTTTCTCTAAACAATGCCAAAACCGTTAGAACGGCCTTCAAAATCAATTCTAACGGATTCTACACTAGTAAACCATTAGAACGGTTTATCCAAAACTGTTCTAACGGTTCTAACGAATTTAAAAAAATAGAGATAAATAAGCGACAATGGTACTCGTTTGAAAGTTTTCGACGAATATGATTGTGAAAAAATTTTCGCACTCATTAACCTCCTTACGAATTTTTTATTTTTTTTAATGAAATATTGAAAATTTTCAAAATTAGTAAAGGTGGAAAAAAGTAAAAGTGTAATAGAGAATTTTAGTGAATTATAGATGTTTTTGGAGTTTTATGAAATTTTTTAAAGTTTATTAGCACTCCAAACGGTGTCATAATATATAAAAAAAACAAAGAAAAAAATTGATAAATCAATTATGTTCAAGGGAAACCGGGTCACGGAAGTTTATTTAATTATTATTCATATGAAAGTTTTATTAATTTTAAAAAGAAAAATAATAAATGTATTCTTATTAGCTTTCCTTGCACCACAATATCCACATTACTCTTACTCATTAAAGTTATTGTAAAGTAGAAGAAACTAATTAAGAAGTGCAAATATTCTCACGCTTTTAAAAATACAACTAATGATAGAATTAGATAATTGACATTATAAAATCTTACTTTTCCATGTTCACCCAGAGGAATTGAAGGACCATAATGCGCATTATGCCTTTAACGATTATTATAAGTTTAGAAGTTTTAGACTACATTTATCAATATATATATATAACTATCTACATGTACATTAGAAAAAATTAATGTTATATATACTAGTAGAAAGATACACCAAAATAAGTACTAGAATAATATAAATACCTCGTCCACTTATCACTTTAAATAAAAATACACATTAAGGTACTTTTTAATTTCAAAAATACCATTAGTATATGACAAATTATAAAAGCATGAAGTTTCCAGATAATACATCAACCATCAAACTTGATTCCCATCTACTGTACTACATTACCAGATAGGATGGTTTTGATATTTTTTTAGTCCACATTAGCATTAATTTTTCCTGGCATCCAACCAATTTGCATGCACTACTAGTACAAAGAATTTATGTAATTCTAATATGAAATCCTTATTTCAAAGTCCAAAACAATGAATATGGATACATTTGGTTTAGCACTAAGGAATAACTTTATATGCATTTATCATTAATTTGAGAGAGAGAGAGATGAGAGAGAGAGAGAGAGAGAGAGAGGGAGAGAGAGAGCATGAACAAAGAGCGAATTATATTGAAGTTTGACTTTATGTGGAAGAAATAACCTTAAATGGTTGAGAGGAAAGGAAAGGAAAGGAAAGGATGGTGGGCAGAGGAAGAGGAGGAAGAAGCCAACGGGGGAGTCAAAACTCAAACCATGAGTACTGTAGTATACATGCAAATGCATTCATTATTGAGATGAGCTTAATAACACCCCCACCTTACACCTGCCTGCTTCTTCACTGACATGTATAATGGCAGAGAGGAGAGGTGAGGAGAGGAGAGGAGAGGTGGGGGCAACCCCGACAAGCGTGGGCTTGTCTTGTCTTGTCATTTCAATACTTCAAGTTTAATAATAGGAGGGGCCGCTCTCTCTCTCTCTCTCACAAGGCTTCCTGGCCTGATTGACAAGATTGCCCGGCACCTCCGTGAATGAGAGCATCCACACTGGGTGCAAGGACCCTATTTTACCGCAATAGTGACATGATGTTATCAGAGGCAGAAATGATTACAATTGAGTAATCACAATTGTCCTCACATTTTTTTAAAATTAATTATACATAATTTTTTTAATATTTCTTTCGATAAAAATCGCTTTTAATTCTATAATCTCAATTTACCTTTATATACTTATAGGTTATAAATTAACTGGCCGATTGGATGGTGCTAAAATTTCATAGGGATAAGTTTTAAAAGGGGTATAAGATAAGAGGGGATTTATTTTTAGAGGATTGATCCACATTGATGTGATATTTATGAAGGGGGATAACTTTTGGCTTGATTTGGATGTTTTATAAATAAGAGGAGGTGAATGATGATAAAAAGAGTCAAATGACTCTTTTGCCCTTGTGATGTCCCAAACTTGATTACTCATTAAATTAAACTTGGTTATCCAAACTTAATTATATAATGTGAAAACCAATTAGTACAAATTAATTTTAGACAAATTAATTATAAATAAATTATATTATTAATAAATTAAACTTTATAAAATATATAAATTAGTTTCAAAGACAATAACATCTCAATTTATCCAAAACTTCCTTAGTCGCTTATTTTTTTCTCCTTACTTAAAAAAAATCAATATATGCGTAATTTTATATAAATTTGCTAAAAAATAATATTATATTTGCTAAAAAATAATATTATTATCTTAAAATCACGTCATCTCCTATTTGGAAAAAATATATTTTTTTAATCATACGACCCCCTATTTGGAAAAAAAATATATTTTTTATTTTTATTAATATAATTTTTTAATACATTTTTTCATTAGAAAAAAAAAAGAATTTATTTCTAATATAAAATACATTTTGTAGGTGAGAAGGGGCATAATAGTCTAATTTAGTCCATGTAAGGGGGATAATTTTTGGAGAGTTCAAACTTTCTCCAAAAATAATACACCTTCTTCCAAAATTAAGAAGGGAGGATAATTTTTAGATGAGAGAAATTTTATTTCCCAAACTAAGCAAAAAATATCACATCAAAACTTATAAGGGTGTATTATTTATGAAGGTCATATTTCGTTGTATTCAATCGGCCCCTAAAAACTAAATTGTTTACTGCTCTATGAGATTTGACCACTACCATGATTTTTTTTTAATACATCTTCTATTTATCATTATTTTTTTACTGCATAATAGAACGAATTCTAATTCAAATAATTTTTTTAAATTTATTTTCATCTATTACATTTTTTATCCCTGCCACCTATGGCTATCACTCTTGGAGTTGCTTAAGTTGTGTAGAAATTCTAAATTAAACTTAGTATTAAGTTTTTACTGCAAATGTAATATGGTAATTTTTTAATTTTTTTTCTTTTATTCTTTTTACTTGACAAGTGACCACCATCATTATTATTGATTTCTATCATATGAGGTGTATTTAGAGTTGTATAAATCTGTATAAATTTTTAAAAGTTAGTGTCTCGTGATTTGTGTAGTAAGTAAAAAAATTTAAATTTTATAGTCTCGTAAATCGTATTTATAGAGATTTGTAAAATTTTGTATTATTTAACTCCAAACAAGTTCATGATATAATCTAGAAAATTTGATGTGAAAAAATATTAAGTAGAGAATTTATAAAATAAACAACTATTTTTTTTACTGTATTTAAAAATTCTAATAAGAGAAAAAGAGATGAACAACCTTCTGCATATGAAAAATGAAGTTATTCCCGAGGAAACTACTTATGAAGTTATTCAAAATAGTTTTGCTGAAAAAAAAAAAAAGATTTACATGGGATAAATTTCTCAAAAATTACTTCCAGGAATAAATTCACCAAGCATTCTAAAATTTTAAGAAAATATTTTTGTACTAAAATTTCTTTAGTGGAAGATCTCTTGAAACATAATGAATTATAGTTCTCTAGAATTTATTTCGTTAAACCCTTTCCAAAATTTTCTATAATTTTAAATGAAATAAATAAAAAAACGAAAAAAGAAAGAAAGTAAAGTATAAAGGAATTAACTACGTGATATTGGGCCACTTGTCATAATCCCAATGTTGGGAAGACCCAAAGACTTGGACCCAACAAAACCCAATCAAGCAATGATCATCTTTTCATAATGATGGGCCCAAAATAAAAACCAACTCTCATGATTAGATTAGAGTAACGTCCTGTTGGATATCATTGGAAACTAGAACGGGAATTGGAATGATAATTAGAAAGAGACTAAAAGAACAAGAATTCAAGAAAACTATTATATTTCATATGAAAAGAAATAAAAATAAAAATTACGTTTTCATGTGTAAAAATAAATGCTCTTGCGATGCTAATACACTGATTGGTAGATTTGCTTTTCACACAACTAGTTAGTTGCTGATTTAAATCTGCTAATCTGAAGAGCTTGTCGTACTTTATTCAGTTTAAAAAAAATATGTAAACATAATTATAGAAATTCTTTCACTAAGATACTTGTAAGTGCGGCTTAGTTTTAGGATTTTTTTTTCTTACGTAAAATAACACTCCCTTAAAAACTAATTTCTAATCATTCTTAAAAATTACTTTTAATAATGCCATATTTATAACTCTCCCTTCAACAATATCTTCTAATGTAATGTTATTGTTCTATCACGCAACTCTTTTTTCAAAAATAATTTACATCTCAAAATTGATTCCAACTATAATGTTAATTTTACTATATGTGCAATAAAGATAAAAAAAAAAATGATTACCTTGTTGAACCTAAGAATTTTAATTTATAGTTAGTTAAAACTATCTCAAAACATCCCAATATTTCTTATATTAAATTTGTTAAATTGAGTTAGTTGCCAAAAAAAAAGTAGTAATAATAATAATAATAATTCACTTACATATAATTTAAATAGGGTAAAATATATATAGTTAAAATTTATCAGTTTATTCATTTTATTATAACATAATTATGTTCCCCTATTTATATCTAAATAAATAATATTTGATAATTTATTTTTATTGATTTAAAAAGCTTAAAAGTAGATAATTGAACCGATGAGTGCAACTTTGATGCATTGCAAGATAATAGATGCAAAAATTCTTAATTGGTTAGTTGTAAATAGTCATAGGATTGTAGAAGAAAAGATTATTTTAGACCTACACTGAGATATTGATGGTGATTCTTAACTATTATATGAAATTTTATAAATTATATCTCAATAAATAATATTTAATAATTTTGTTATTAGTTTCAAAGGACCGGAGTGGATAATTATAAATAATTAAATAACAAAAACTATATAAATATATACAATACACTATTATAAATAGTTGAGTAAATTAATTTTTCTAATTAATATAAAATTCTATGCTAGGAAAAAATTGGAATGCTTTTTATTTTGTTTTATTTTATTTATTCTAAAATCTGAACCTGGCCTTTGAGTCAAAATTTTTATTCTTAATTTATTAGTTTTTGCTAATCCCTTAATTATTTTCCCCGTAATTAGAATTTCACCATCAAAAATTTTTCTAGTTAATCTAGTGTATGCCTAAAGGTTACATAATTGATTTTGAATAAGAACTTTATTATTACAGAGACTATTTCTATTATCTTGCGTTATTTTTGTGGGTGTTATTAAAATCAATAGAGTTAACACTCCATCTGTTTTTTCCTACTTGATTTCATATGCTTCATTTCTTCAATTGCTCCTCTAAATTATTTTTCGTGAAG
The DNA here is from genome assembly GCA_019916065.1 of Vitellaria paradoxa. Lineage (NCBI taxonomy): Eukaryota > Viridiplantae > Streptophyta > Magnoliopsida > Ericales > Sapotaceae > Vitellaria > Vitellaria paradoxa. Next base: position 14,836,028 of record CM034235.1, on the reverse strand, counting down.
ATTTAATTGTTCAAAATTATCTTTTATCACATATACCGTCATATAATATCTCTTACCATATGCTATAACCTACCAGCCAAACAACAAAAATAAAAAAAAAAAGAAAGATATATCATATGAAAAATTAATACCATGTTATATCAAATTCTATATATTTATCTTATAATATTATTTATACCTCGTAATTCTATCACTATAATCAAACAGAGCCTTAGGGGGATAAATCTCCCAAATGAAAACGAGGCAACCAAAACATCTCTGTTTAATTTTATATATTTTTTCTGGAATAATTTTTTTTCAAAGTGTGATCTCAACTATAATTCCAGTGTCCAAAATTCGGTTTAATATATTTCTCTTGAGGCTGTTAGTATTTATCTAGCAATCTATTGCTGCTATATAAGGTCTCCTCATATCTAAAATTTCCAAATGAAGTTTGATTCCGGCCCCTAGGTATTTAATGTTATGTTGATTTCTATAAATTCTCATTTTGTATACATATATTATTCACATATGGTAATCCTGTTGCCTACATAAAATGACAAAAACACCCTCTGACAATAAGGTCTGACAACTGACGAGCGCCGCAACCCCGTCCCACATCGACAGAACTTTAGAAACAGAAGGTGCATATAAATGTTGAACCCAAGAGAGACAGACACGACCTTACTTGAACAGGATCTGTTCTATAGGCTCGTACCTCTGTATCCTTGAGTTCTAAGGAGACAGGAACGCAAGTCTGGTTGATGAGCCAATGACTGCAAGACCAGAGCGTGATTAATTGGCTGTGTTGGGCTTCGTCAGATGCCTAACAGAGCCGTAGAGGATCGTTCTCGGCTGGTTCTAACTGGCCGGGATGGTCTTGCAGTTGTCTGACAGACTCCAATTGTTTTTCCTTTACTTGTTCTTTGTTTTTGTCGTTTTGGGAAAGCATTGAATGATTTTACACTGCAATAGTCTAGGCTAAATTAATGTTGTAACAGGCTAACGGAGAGCTAGAGGATCGTTCCCAGCTGGTTCTAACTGGCTGGCATGGCCTTGCCATGTTGTCTGACAGACTCTTAAATATTTTTCCTTTTCTTATTCTTGCTTTTATTGGGAAAGCATTGATTGATTTTACACTGCAATAGTCTTGGCTGAATCAATGTTGTTTTTTCTCTGGTAATTGAATTATGTACTTGGAAATCGATTTCCAAGTGTTTGGTTCCCAAATACTTTTCCAGCCTGCTCCGAAAGCATAAAAACTGAACTTTGGTAATTGAATTATATACATCAATGCATATATATATATATATATTATTTGCGGCTGAGAATGACTAAAATTTATGCTTTGATGAAACGAGCTTGAAGAACAAATTTTGGGCCACCCAGGCACTTTCTACCATGTGTGACAGAGTGATGAATCGATTTCCAAGTGTTTGGTTCCCCTAAACTTTTTCAGCCTACGCCTAAGCATAACAAGTGAACTTTGGAAAGAACACAATTGAGAATTACCAGTTTAGGGTGGGAGATCTTATGGTCGTACTACCATTATTTGTCTGTTCTAAATTCAACCACACACACACACACACACACACACACACACACACACACACATATATATATATGCAAAACAGAACCAGTAGATTGGAATTCTCCAATATCTGATGAGCAAAATGAATATAAATTTATTTATATATATATATATATATATATATATATATATATATATATATATATATATTTTGGGATTTTGACAAAAAAACGAGTCCGATTTATGATTACTGCAATGAATATAAATTTTTAATTTCTACTTCTATGATTGTTGCTAAGAAAACGAATAATTAGTTTTATGAAAATGTAATTTATGATTAATAACGTACATTAGGGATTGTTTATTCCAATAAATTTTATAAATTTTTACAAAATGAAAACAAAAAAATGAGTTTCTAATGTCAAATTACATTATGATCGATATTTGGTGATTCAATTGGATGGTCAAAGTTTAAAAACTAACACTTTGTTTGAAATGAAGAATATGATGGGATTTGATTTGACCTATTAATTTCTATGTTTGGAATTAAAATAAAATTTTATGAGTTAGATTTGATTTCATTCCATAATTTAAATTTTGAGATTTTCATACCATTTGAAATCTAATCCAAAATATTAAAATTCAATGAGAATTTACTCTTTTATTAAGTTATCGAAGTGAATAAATTTACCTTTCATATATGATATTTATCATATTTTTTTTATTTTCTATTAATATGGTTAAATTTAATATTTCTTTTTAATCAATTCAATTCTTAAATTTAAATATATTTTCTAAATACAAAATTTCATTTATAAAATCAAATCAAATCAATTGAAATTACTTCTTTATTTTAAAAACCAAATAATTTTAAAAGACTAACATTTCCAAAACGGAGTCTAGTGGAGGATGGCAAGTCTAAATTTGAGAGTGAATTCTCTCTACCACAAGGGGGAATAAAGTAGGTTAAATGTTGGGTTAAGATTGTATTATGGAAGATTGCTTTTCGGTTTTGGATACTCATCATCAAACATCCTTATTTGGCGAGAATGTTAATGGTTTGAAAGAGAGAGATACTCGGCCGGAAAGTGGATTGTTTTGCATGTTACAAATTTGGCAACTCACGAGTTAAATAAAATTCATATTTTCACAAGATCTTTATATGCCAAAGCTCAACCTGCTCAACATCCTTTAGCCACCCACAGTCATATTAACGCCCGACTTGTTTGTTCAATACAATAAATGGATCCATCACGCTCGAATACCTAAATCGTGAAGTCAACATAACCAGGGCCGACCCTTAAGGATGGCAAGTTGGGCCTTCAACTTAGGTCCATTTTTTAAGAAAGCCCATTTTCTTAGGTGTAATAGGGTATATCATATTTAGTGATGAAATATGGGTCAGGGCGGCCTGCCCCGGCTAGCTCGCCTCTACCCTGAGTCGGGTCAAGCCCGAGTAAGGAAAATTCGGCCCTGACTCGTCCCGATCTATTTTTAATATTTTATTGGGTGGGGCAATTAAGCACAACTGGGCGACGGGCCGGGTCTCGAGCCAAAATAAAGTGACCCAAGTTTTGACCTGGAACGCTCAAGTCAAGCCTGCACATACACTGTAGGTTGGCCCGATCCCCAGCTCAACCCACCCGTTTACATCATTAATGATATTTGGCTGAAACAGACTTGCACAAAAACTCCATAAATTTTTGCATTTAATTTTTTTCTCCTTGAGTTCAATTTAAGCGTAGAAAAAATTATGACTAATATTATAAAATACATTTAATAAATAAAAATAAATTAATATATAAAACTTAATCAATATATAATATTGGATCACTAAAAGTAAGCTTCATAAATAAAATTCAGCTTTTTGTAATATTATATATATATATATATATATATATATATATATATATAAAATAAATTTTATTAATTAAAGTGACACTTGATGATTTTTTATGCCACAAAATTTATCCATCTTATTTCAAAACTTTATTTAACAAAATTTACACCTAAAAATGAACTCTGTAGTTGCAATTGGAATTGAAATTTAACCTTGAGTTTTTTACGAATTAATTAACCTTGAGTTTTTTATTCTTTTTCCTAATTTATTAAATGTTACTTAATTTTAGACTATCATAATTGCTTTATAATATTTAGATTAGAAATATTTTTATATGCTTAAATTTTTGAGATCGTTTAAATTTTATATTTATTTTTAAATTTTTTTCTATCATTAATCATAACTGATAAGTTGTATTAATTATACTATTATAAAGGAGACACCAGAATTTTGTGAAGCCTTTTTTTTTCATGAAACTTTTTTTTGGTGAAGCTCATATTTTTTAAATTGACAAAAATGTCTGCAAAACTAAATAATATACATTTGTTAATTTGAAAATTAAGGATATAATAGTTAATTTACAACATTTTAAATTCAAATTCAAAAATTTCAAATTTAAAAATTCTATTCTCACGTTCAACTTAATTAATATATCTTTTAGTTTTTCATAGTCATTCTTATCTTTTTATATTGACAAAAATAACCCAAAACTAAATATATGTATATATATATATATATACATAAGTTAGTTTTAAAAAGTAAATATTTCTTATTTTATAGTCATTCTTATTGTTATATATATCTATCAAAATGTTGTTAATATTAAAGAAGATTATCTTGCTATAAAAAGATAAGTTACACAATTTTATTATACATTAAAATATATCCTATAGAATTTTTCTAACGATTAGAAATGTTGCATGTATGTTATGTGATCTTTTCATGCATGACAACTTTTACATTTTTGTTAAGTAATTCTTTTATCATTCTTTATAAAGTGCATCATTTTTTTTTACGATTTTTTGTGTTTAATTTCATTAATTTTTTTGTCTTTCTAGTCAAAGTTATAGAACTACAAATTTTGAAATTTAATTAATAGGTTAATTAAAAATTCATAGAAAAATTAAGTAAATATACATAATTTGAAAAATAAAAATGTTTGTTCTGATTACTAAGGAAAAAAAATTTCATACACAACGCTTGTGCATAGGCCTCTAGTATACATATAGTAAAATTAGTTAGACTTTTAAATTTTAAATTATATATAATAAATAAATAATAGTTAAATTTAAAAAAAAAAAAGTTGATTCACAGCCTAATTTTTTGACCCAAAAATTTATATAAATTAATTATGATGTTTTCTTAGATGAGCTCATCCGTTTTCTTAAAGTTTTAGAAAACTAAACCATAATATAAATCATAATATAAACAAATATTAACATGTATGAATAGAATTTACAGAACTCAGAGGGTCATGGCCCGTGGCCCCCCAGCAAAATTCTAGACAAGCGCATGAATTCAGAGTTTTGAAATCTGATTCATGGAGACAGCAAAAGCCTAATATAAAAAGTTTGAACTGAATTCGAATAAATTAAAATTCGATTTTAAAAAGTTCAAATTGAATTCGAATAAATGAAAATTCGATTCGGTTCATTTTCCTCTTAGGCGGAATTCTTTTACTTTATTTTTAAAAAAGGCCAAAATAGCCACGTGTCTCAATGCCAGGCCCCGCACCTTTCGACAAAACTGCTCTATTTGTTCATATTAGTGAAATAGCCAAATCAACAGCGGCCCTGATTTTTAATGTAAGTCCGAGTTCTTGGACTGCCTCAAACTATAAGCACTCTCTATCATGCTACGATGCCATAGTCTGTGACTAATAAATTACTTGAAAATAACATGAAAATAGACAATTTTTTTTTTTTTTTGGAGGGGGTGTCAGGTAATAGACTTTGACTAATACTAACTCAATCTCGTGAATGTATAATAGTGCTATATCAGATAAAAAAATTAATTAATTAATTAATTAATTGCAAGTGGCAGATTAATGCTCTAGCAGCCTTAGATCCATTAGCTTATAACGAGTTAACAGCAATGCTATTGAATCGTAAAAATGCTCGGAAAAATTGAACAAGAGTGGTGTGTCGATGACAATATTATTATAATTAAAGCGCAATTTTATGTTTTTATATTTTATAAAGTTATGCCTCCGGGTAATAATAGCAGTGTTGTGATTAAAATTTAATTTAATTTTTTAAAAAAATATATTTTTTAAACATTTAACAATATATTTTATGATAATTCAAAACCTCGCCTCACACAATAAGACTCGAACCCATAGTCAACTTTGTGGATGAATTAACTTTATCAACTGGATTATCGCAACGTCTCAAAATGATAGACTTTGAAATATCTAACATCTTTTTCAAATTATTTGTTTGATAATTATTTTATTTTATTTTATTTTTTATGACATAGTACTCATTCATTTATAATACTGGCCAAGCATTAATGCTTGAGCAAAGCAGTAGATAGAGAGTCTCAATAGCATTAAATTAAGAACCGCTTAAAAACCCTTCGCTGATAATGGCCGTTGTTTTTTGCTAAAGGTTAAATTGGAACTTAAAGGGAAATAATTTTTTTTTTACTAACTATCTAATTCAATCTCCATAATTATGACAATATAAAATAGTTTAATTATTTGAAGAATAGTATAATTTTATTGAATTTAAAATTATTAGTAAAATTTGATTGAAAACATTAAGCACGAAAAACAAAAATGAAAGAGGAAAATAGTTTGCAATTTAAACGTACACTCACCGGAAAAAAAAATAATATTATTTGGGCCAATAACTCCAATTTTTTTTTTTTTTTTGGAACAAATAATAACTCCAATTAGATGGATTAAACTGAATGACATTTGGCAGGGAAATTTTGTTCGCTAGAAAATGCCCTAGAGGATCACTTTGTGTCCGTTTGAAATATCAAATTTGGTCAAAATTTTTTAATTTTCTTCCATTTTTTTTCAATTATTCGACTTTCTTCACCTCAAAATCTTCAATCTTTTCTAATTTTTATGAAATTTCTTGATTTTTCAATTTTTATCAACCTTATCTAATTTTTTTAATTCTTTCATACTTTTCGAAGAACACTTCAAACAGTCAACAATTTAAAATTTATCTATTTTCTATTATTTTGTCAAAATTTGGCACTCCAAACGGCACTTAGCATTCCGTTTAGAAAATGCAAAATAGTTTTAAAAAAATGTACGTACAGGTAGCAATGGTTAATTTTTTGGCAAAAAAAATGATTTTTTTACCATAGGTAAGCACTCCTATTTTTAATCATTTCTTTACTTTTATAAAATGAGAATAAGAAGTGAAGTTATCAAAAATAAGAGGAAAATTAAATTTTGATGGAAAAATTATATAAGATGAAAAAGTATCCGAAATTAAACAAACTTATTTGATTTAGCAAACGAATCTTAGTAAGTTAGTTAATAACTTAAAGAATAACTCAATTGGTAAAGTATTAAGCTTATTCGAGTCTCCTCAACTTTACAAAAGGCTTATTTAATACTTAACTTTAGGACACTCAAAAATTAATTATCAAATAAAAAAAAAAAAGAAAAAAAACTCAGTGCGTAAGTTTGGACACATTTTTTGTCAAGTTGTACACCTAACTTTTTTTAAGAGTAATGATAAATATAAAAACAAAATATGAAATTTTTTTTGTAAAAACCAATGTTTCTATTTATCACTAGATTGAGACATCAATTTATTATTTATTTGTACACTTTATTTGCATGTACACATAACATTTTTCACAATAAAATTATGTTTAATAGTATACCAAAGAATTATTTCATATTTTCAGAGAAATTATTAATCTTTCTCGAACATGTATACCCTCTCAATACAAAATAAAATCTTAAGGTATTATGATCTATATTTGCCTATTATATTAAGTTTTCGTTAATTGGAGATACGTGTTTCGCAGAGATATTATATGAGATTTGTGAATACAGTATCCAAAAATTTAATTAAGATTAAGTTAAAGGTTGATTTGAGAATGCTCATTACACTATTTTTTATTATGAATTCCTAAAAATTTTTAAAAATTTTGATAAAAACCGCAGTTGTATCAAAACCTTTCTATACGCTAGTGTATAACTAGTATCTAACCTTAGATAGCAACGCCTACATTAGTTTATTTAATTATATTCATTTCTCTGACATAGAAAAAAAATAAAAAAAATATATAATTACATCAATACCTATACCTTTATTTTAGAACAATATTGCATTGTATCTCCAAATTTACAGAGTTATTGTAGAATTTTATAAGAGTTTTGTAGAGAACATTTTAGAGAATCGATAAAATAAAAAATAATACATTTTTATTATATATTTAAAAAATATATTAAAAAAATGATAAAGATGCCCTTTAATAAAATAGTTGAGAATGAAAGAAAAATGATGAATTATTTCATAATTCATATGATTGCAACGCGCAATATATTATTTATTTAATTTATGAGGCAAATTACACTTATTTTTTGAACTGCTCAATTAATTATAGATAACTTCTCTAAACATTTAAAATTTATATTTACAATTTTTATTTTTAAATATTTGTTACAACTAAAGCGTTTTATTGACCTAACTGTCATATTAAATAAAAAATAATACAATCATATATATATATATATATATATAAACATATGCGATGTTTTTTTTTTTTTTTTGTCTTTCAAATTTTATGAATTATTTAAAACATCATTAAAATATTTAAAAATTAAAAAAAAATGAACGATGTAAGAAGGGAATAATTTACAACAATTTTATTTTATTTCGTTATTTCTCATTTTCAGACGTTACCTTCGGAGTTTATGGATGGAGTTGGACTATAACTTGAAAAGAGTAAAAAAAATTCTCAATATTTGAATATTTCGACAACAATTTAAACATTTTATATAGTTTGAAAAGATAAATATCTTATATGATATCATTACATTGACCATACCCGTTTTCATTTAACATCGAAAGTCCGATGAATAAAAAAATTTAGTTGTCACAGGGCATTTGGGATAGTTTTTCCAGCTAAAGGATGAGAGATATGCCATTTTGTTTAGGTGGCATGCAGGGGTCGTTTGACGATTAAAAGTGGTTAAAATTGAAAAAAAGTAATAAACGTTATTAATGTTTTTGTGTTTGAAAGATTAATTAAAAGTGATTAAAATAATTCGTTAGAACAATATAAAACAAATTGTTTCAATAGTTTTAATCAAAAAAGAGTATGAAAATCTAATAATGTCTAAAAAAGTGAGAAAAAAGTGACTTTTTTTTGTAACTTTTTAAAAAGTTTGTAAAATTTAAATTTTAAAAATAAATGTATGAAAAATAAAAATAACAAAAGTTGGTAAAATTAAGTAAATATTTATAACTTTTTGTAACTTTCGTTAGTTTTTGACTCAACTAAACATGACCTTAATTTATAAAAATTAAATATTAAGGTTAATGTGATACATAGTAAAATTTGATTAAAAAATTAAAATAAATTAAAAAAAATTAAAATTTTTTATAATTTTTCTAAGAGTCCGAAAACCCTCGCCTTGAAATTGACATCCGAACAATTAATTCAATGACTGAAACTTCAATGCGTTGGCTTTCAATATATATATATATATATTTTTTCTGTACTTCCAAACGCTTCCCAAGGAGACAAAAAGATTCACAGGCCCTTTGACCCGGTCCCTATTTCAGCTCAGGAAATCCAGCCAAGATTTTACTGTTCCCATTGTAATGAGTAAAGGAAACAAACAAAAATATCGAAGAAGTCTCATGTAAAGCTGAATGGCTTAGAAAAGATCTTCCTAGCAGCACAAATCCAGGGACAGCACAGCTGCCTTGGTGTAGACGCTGCCTTGGTGTAGACGCCATCCTAGAAAATTAGACAAAGCAAGTTTTCTCTCCGCCGAAACACGCCTTTCATATAATATTTTTACCCAAAAAAAAAAAAAAGATAGGTCTGAAATCTTGAAAATTTCATAAATTCCAAAAAAAAAAAAAAGGGAAACAGGTCTTTCATATGGGCCCGTTGAGTTTCGAGAAATCTTGCAAATTTTATAAATTTTTTTTACTTTAAATTACGTAAATTTTTATAAATCGCTATAAATTTATATATTTTTATAAATCCTAACAATTCTCTATAAATATCAATTAACATTTTTACAAATTTTAAAAAGTTTTGATTAAAAAGTCAAAAAGTGCTTGTCCAAATTTGCTCGAATGAAATTATTTATCTTTATTTTTTGTAGTTTGTGATTTATATTCCAAATGCTCAAAAATAATTTAGACTACATTTTATTTCAATTTTTATAACTCCAAATAGACTTATAGGATAAATTTTTCTCAAAAAAAATATGATAGGATCAATTTTAATTTATCAACGCGAGAAAATCTCAATCAAGGATGTGTTTTTATTTATTTTTAAGTGTTTGAATTTTTAATTAGTTGTAACTTTTTTCTTTCAATGATCAATTTTTGCATAATTCTCGTAAATGTGTTTAAAGTTGTATAAATTAATATAAATTTATAAAAGTTATAGTCTCGTAATTTGTATTATAAATAAAAAAATTTGAATTTTGTAAAAATTTGTGAACGTTTGTAAAGATTTAAAGAGTTCTAAACAGTTGTTGAACCTATTAAGTCTTCTAAAGAGCTGCAGTAAGAAAATTCACTGCTAGTCGGTAAATCAATGATCAGGATATAATTACATTTTAATATGATGTGTCTTTTCATATTCTTCATTAATTGTGTTCCAATCAGATTTTATCTAACTTTTATTTTTATTTTAAATTTAATTTATTACATTAAATTAAAATAATTAGATTTGATGTAATTATATCTTGACTGTTAATTTACCCACTGCAACCCTTACAGTAAATATTTTCCACTGCATTCCCTGAAACCCTTGTATTATTTGTCTTACTTTTAACGACAAAATGATCATTAAAAGTTGAAGTCTTATATTATTACAATAAATCGGGGAAAAAAAAAAAAAAAAAACGCATCGTCCTAAACTAAGATTTGGGAAGAAAAAGTCAACTTTCTTTTACTGCCTTTTTTTCCGTTTTATATTAATTTTTTTATCAAAATTTAATTTTTTAATAGCTTGTAAGTATGTAATTCACATTTATTAAAAAAATAAAACAAATTACTAAAATTTGATCAAAATTTTTTAATTTTTTTCAATTTTCTTCAATTATTCAACTTTGTTCACACCAAAATCTTCAACTTTTTTTAACTTTTACTAAATCTCTCGATTTTTTTTAATTTTTATCAACCTTCTCTATTTTTAAAATTTTTTCATACTTTTCGAAAAACACATCAAACAATCAATAATTTAAAACTTGCCAATTTTTTATTATTTTTGTCAAAATTTGACACTCTAAAAAGCACTTAGCGTTCCATTTGGAAAATGCAAAATACTTATAAATTAAAAAAAAAATTGTACGTACAGATAGCGTAAGTTAATCTTTTTTCCAATAAAATGATTTTTTACCATAGGTAAGTACTCCTATTTTTAATCATTTCTTTACTTTTATAAAATGGGAATAAGAAGCAAAGTTATCAAAGATAAGAGGGAAATTAAATTTTGATAGAAAAATAATACAAGATGAAAAAGTATAAAAGTTTGAACGACAATAGTGCAAATTGTTATAGCAAAAATCACTAGATTGAGACATCAATTTATTATTTATTTGTGTGCATAACATTTTTCACAATAAAATTATGTTTAATAGTATACCAAGAAATTATTTTATACTTTCAGAGAAATTATTAATCTTTCTTTAACATGTATACCTTTTCAATACATAATCAAATCCTTGGATACTATGATCTACATTTGCCCATTATGTTAATTTTTATTAATTAGTCGACATACGTGTTTCGCAGAATTGTAAATACAGTATCAAAACATTTAATTAAGATTCGATTAAAAGTTGATTTGAGAATATTCAATACACTATCTTTTATTATAAATTCCTAAAATTTTTTTAAAAAATTGGTAAAAACAGTGGTCATGATCAAAACCTTTCTATGCGTTAGTATATAACTAGTATCTAACTTTACATAGCGACGCCTACATTAGTTTATTTAAATATATTCACTTCTTTGAAATAGAAAAAAAATTAAAAAAATATAATTACATTAACATCCATACTTTTATTTTAGAACAATGTTACATTGTATCTCCGAATTTACAGAGTTATTATAGAATTTTAAAGAGTTTTGTAGAGAACATTTTAGAGAATCGATAAAATAAAAAAATAATACATTTTTACTGTATATTTATAAAATATATTAAAAGAAAATGATACAGTTGCCTTCTAATAAAATAGTTGAGAATGCAAGAAAGATGATGAATTATTTCATAATTCATAAGATTGCAACACGCAATATCTTATTTATTTAATTTATGAGGTAAATTACTCTTACCTTTTTCGTGTTACTCAACTAATTATAGATAACTTTTCTTAACATTTAAAATTTATATTTATAATTTTTATTTTTAAATAATTTTTACAATTAAAGCATTTTATCAATCTAATTGTCATACTAAATAAAAAATAGTGCAATCATATAAAAAAAAATATATGCGATGTCTTTTTTAACCTTTTAAATTTTATAAATTATTCAAAATATCATTGAGATCTTTAAAAATTAAAAAAAAAATGAACGATGTAGGAAGAGAATAATTTGCAAAAGTTTTACTTTATTTCATTGTTTCTCATTTTTAGACATTAGCTTCAAGTTCATTGACGGAGTTGGACTATAATTTAAAATGAATAAAAAAAAATTCTTGAATATCTCGATAACAATTTAAACATTTTATATAGGCCCTGTTTGGCCACACTAATTTTCATTAAAATTCATCAATTTTAACTAATTTATGTACTTTTCTCCAATCAAAATTTTTTACCTATCACCTTTATGTCACATCTTTTTACTTTTATTGTACTTTTACCTTCACTTTTGGTCTACCAAACACCCCCATAGTTTAGAAAAATAGATATCTTATATGATATCATTACATTAACCATGCCCGTTTTCATTTAAGATCGAAAGTCGGATGAATAAAAAAAATTTAGTTGTCACAGGGCATTGAGGATAGTTTTTCCTGCGAAAGTATAAGAGATATGTCATTTTGGCTCAATTTGGAGTGATAAAAAAATTTTAAAAAATGGTAAAAAATATTAAAAAATTATTTATTTTTTATTTCACTGTACGAATTACGAACTCAGAACTTATCTCATTTTATCTTATTTATTTTACTTTTTGTCACTTCAAACAGAGTTCTAGGATGCTGCAATAGATTTTACATTGCAGGGACTGCAGTGAAAGATTCAAGAGTCAGGATTTAATCAAAATTTATTGATTTTATCAAACAATATTTACTAAAGCATTTATTAAATCCTAACCTTGAATCATTCACATCAGTCCTTACAGTGTAAAATTTACTGTAGTATCCTCGAACCCCTCCAAGCGCACCTTTGTTTAGGTGGTATTTATTTGATCAAAAAATAAAAATTAAAAATTGATGGAAAATGATACTAACGAAATTTAATTAAAAAAATAAAAAAATAAAAAAAATTAATTTTTTTGAGGTATTTTTTTTAAAAGGCTGTTTGGCCAACCAAAAAAAATCAAAAGTCACCAAATCTTAACTACTTTTTATATTTTCTTTCAATTAAATTTTAACACCTATCACCTTTATGTCACATTTTTCTATTTTTATTGTATTTTTTGACCAAAATTAACCAACCAAACAGCCCCTAAAAATCCAAAAACTCGTGCTTTGAAATTGACATCCAAACAATTAATTCAGTGACAGAAACTTCAATGCAATGTTTCTATCTGTACTTCCAAGCACTTCCCAAGGAGTCCAAAAGATTCATAGGCCCTTTGACCCAGTCCCTATTTCAGCTTAGGATCTCCAGCCAAGATTTTACTGTTCCCATTGTACTGAGTAAAGGAAACAAACAAAAAAAACTTCAAAAAAAATCAGTCCGTTTGGAGTAAAAAAAAAAAAAATTTTTAAAAATTTTTAAAATTTTTAAAAATTTTTAAAATTTTTAAATTTTTTCGATCACATTTTATTATTTATCATTTTTACATCACATCAAATTTATTTTTTTATTTTTTTTATTTTTTTAAAGACTCCAAACACCTCTAAAAAAAAACTTCGCGTAAAGGCTTTGAAAACTGGGAACTGGAAAGGCTTTGAAACCTGGGGAAGTTTGAAAATTGGAAAGGCTTTGAAAACTCGAAGAAGTTTCATGTAAAGCTGGAAAGGCTTTGAAAAGATCATCCAAGCGGCATGAATCCAGGGACAGCACAGCTGCCTTGGTATAGACGCCTTCCTAGAAAATTAGAAAAAGCAAGTTTTCTCTCCGCCGAAACACGACTTTCATATTATATTTTTTCCAAAAAAAAAAAAAAGATAGGTCTGAAATCTCGAAAATTTCATAAATTCCAAAAAAAAAATAAAAAGGGAAACAGGTCTTTCATATGGGCCCGTTGAGTTTCGAGAAATCTTGAAAATTTCAAAAAAAGTTTTATAATTCTTTATAAAATTTTTTTACCTCAAATTGCATAAATTCTTATAAATTGCTATAAATTTATAAATTCTAATGAATCTCTATAAATATCAATTAACATTTTTACAATTCCCAATAATATTTTTACAAATTTTATAATGTTTTGATTAAAAAGTCAAAAAGTGTCCATCTAAATTTGTTCAAATGAAATTATTTATCTTTATTTTTTTATAATTTGTGGTTTTTATTCTAAATACTAAAAAATAATTTAAATCACATTTTATTTCAATTTTTATAACTCCAAACAAGCTTGTAGGATAAATTTTTCTCAAAAAAAATATGATAGGATAAATTTAATTTACCAACGCGAGAAAATCACAATCAAGGACGTGTTTTTATTTTATTTTTAAGAGTTTGAATTTTTAATTAATTATAATTTTTTTCTTTCAGTGATCAATTTTTGTATAATTCTCGTAAGTGTGTTTGAAGTTGTATAAATTAATACAAATTTATAAAAGTTATAGTCTCGTAATTTGTATTGTAAATAAAAATTTTGAATTTTGTAAAAATTTGTGAAAGTTTGTAAAGATTTGAAGAGTTCTAAACAGTTGTGGAACCTATTAAGTGTTCTAAGGGGCTGCAGTGAGAAAATCCACTGCCAGTCAGTAAATCAACTATCAGGATATAATTACATTTTAATATAATGTATCTTTTCATATTTCTTCATTAATTGTGTTCCAATCAGTTTTTGTCTAACTTTTATTTTTATTTCAAATTTAATTTTATTACATTAAATTAAGATAATTAGATTTGATGTAATTAAATCCTGACGGTTAATTTACCCACTACAGTCCTTGCAGTGAATTTTTTCACTGTAACCCTGGAACCCTTGCATTAATTGTCTTACTTTTAATGACAAAATGATCATTAAAAGTTGAATTCTTTTATTATTACAATAAATCGGAAAAAAAAAAAACGCATCATCCTAAACTAACAGTTGGAAAGAAAAAGCCTAACTTTCTTTTACTATTTTTTTTTTCCGTTTTATATTAATTTTTTATCAAAATTTAATTTTTTTAATAACTTTTAAGTATGTAATTCACATTTATAAAAAACTAAAACAAATTACTAAAAGCAGAAAAAATCACCAACGGATGAGAAAAGCTTGCTTTAAAAAAAAAATATTCAACTTATTGTAAAGTTAATTCTTTTTATACATAAATGAACTTTCTTATTTGAAAATAAATCCTTTTTTACGACTGTTTTCTATGAATTTGAATAATATATCAAAAATTTTAAATTAAATTTTAATTAAAAAATTATATAAAATAAAAAAGGTTGATTTTATTCTTCCCAAACGCTGCCTTATGCTAATATCAGTCACCCGATTTTTCCAAACAAGATTTGTAGTGTAGTTGTTGACGGTAGCGATCGATGCACCATTCCCATCGATTTATTTCTAGTCCCCGGACCACATAAAGAAAGAATCAATGCCTTTCACCACCACACACTTCACGCCAAACCGTCCATTTGCTGGACTTTTCTTCCTAACCCACCAAACAAGTTTAAAATTATTTTAAATTTTTTAGGGGAGCCAAAGGTAAATTTTAAAAACTTTGGGGCTCAAAACATTATTTTTATGCATATTTAAAAAAATATGCGTTAGATGCAAAGTTAAATCAAGGGGTTTACCTATCAAAAAAAAAAAAATCAAGGAGTTTGGAAAACCTGACCCCCACTCCTCTTCCAATGCAGCGACAAGTCAAATGACAAAACTGTATGTAACAAAGTGGTATTCCACGAGAATTTGGAGTCTCAGAGATTGAAAAATAAGAAGTGTCTAGAGTGATAAAAAATAAAATAAATTGTATATTCGTAATTTATGTAGTAAGATAAAAAGTGAATAACTTTTAAAAATTTTCAGAGAATTTCAAAGATTTTTTATGAATTTTAGCAAACCAAACGCAATCATAATTTTAGAAGTTAAAGTTGTATTTTTAATTTTTAAGTTGTTAAGCAAATTTATCACAATAATTAAGGTTAAAATATATTCATTCATTGAATAAACTTTTATAAAAAAAAAATAATAGTTAAAAATATAATTTTAACTACTAAAAATATAATTTCAGAATCTTCTCATACCAATGGTACAGAATTTTTCATCTTTATCATGCTACATACGTTGGGACAAAAAAGCAGACCCACAACCCAACATCAGTTGTGGGGGTTGACGATTTCACAAAATTTTTTTGTTTATTTTATGTATTTATTTTGTATTACTATATATAATTTTGTTAATATATCTTTATATAATTTTGATAACTCGTCTTTATTGTTCATTTATAATTATCTTTCCTTGGCATGATGCCCATGTATAATACCAATTCATTAGTAAAATTATTATCGTAAATTTTATTATATATATATTGTTATGATTATTCTCAATAATTTTGTTATAAAATATTCTCACTTTTTTTTCTAGAAAAATACGTAATTTTTGACTAAATGGGTTAAAAATATTAGCTCCGCCCATAGTAAGAGATAAAATGTCAATATGTGTACTCCACAAAATTTTCAAAAGGCTATATCTTCTAAAAAAAAATTAAATTTTTATTAAAAAAAGTAAATATAAAAAAAATTGAAAGAAATAGAAGCTAAAATATAACCAAACAAAGCCTAAAATATGGGTGAAATATATATATATATATATATATATATATATATATATATAATTGAACAACACAATGATTCCAACAAAGAAATACATAGTGCGTTTTGTGAAATGAAAAACACTGAAAATTTTTAAAAATCTCAAAAAATTTTTAAAAATTATTCACTTTTTATTCCATTACACGAATTATAAATTCACAAATTACTTTAAATTATCTTATTTTCTCACTTTTTATCATTCTAAACTACTCAATAATTTAATTTTACTTATGAGTTGTCATCTTGTATTTATGTAACCTAACCCCTAGGTGCCACTGACGTAAATATATATATATTTCTATATATTATTAAACATTCTTGCATATATTCTTGTTGCTAGTAAAAATATTTAAACCACTAGAAGGCATTATTATGTAGCTTAGTCTCGTATTTTAATGACCGATCAATACGGGAATCTCGCATTAACAAAGATAATTTATTTTAAAATGGAAAAGAAAACCATGCGCACCGTTGGATCCGTACAATCGATCATAGTTAGGACTCTAAAAATATTATTTTAATTCTGTAGTAATTTTTTAATAAACCCTTTTGTCATGAAGATGTAGGTTTTGTCAATGCTTCTCGGTTGGCGAGTTTGGTCAAGTTATCTCGATGGTCTTTAATTAATAAGGTTTAAAAAAACCAAATCCGGTGTTTATGAATTAATATTCTTGTTTATTCAAACAAGACATTCCGATTACATTGGCATGGCATGGCATGCCACATGGTAGCATGTGGCATCAAGATAAAGTAAGGTAAAAATTCAAAGTCATGGCACTAAATGTGGACATGACATGTGGTTAAATTTCAACCATACGTTAAGGTTATGGCCGAAGATGTACTTGGGCACGGAGTCATGTTTCTAACTAAATGGACACACCAATGTTTTAAAAACTGAATCCAACTATCTGATTCAACAGATTGAATCGAGAATCGTTTCAAAAAATGATTCAGTCAACTAGTAAAAACTATTTAAAAATTGAATCGGCCTAAAATTAATGTCCAACCGGTTCAACCGACAAACCGGTAACGAGTTTAAAGAATCACTCGATTCATACAAAAATATTAATATATACAAAAATATTAAAGAACCAACCGAGTTTAAAAAATGCACAGCATAGCAGCGCTGTAGCAGTAATCGCCACAAGGCCTTCTAGGTGAGTTGCGAGCATATCCAAGCCTTCTAGGCAACTCCGACAGCGAGCAACAACTCCGGCGGAAGCCCACCACCATTCAGCATGTGTTTTCTAATTCTCTTTGTGCCCTCGCTATTTCTCTGTAGCTGAAGCCCACCATCGCAGCCTGTCGAACCTCGCCGCCATAGCAAATTTTACTGCTCGACCCAGTGTTCGTTTCACTTTCGTTCCAGATATGCCCCTCTCTCTCTCTCTCAATGTGAGTTTGTTTTTTTTTCTTTAATGACTTTTCTCACTATTCATCTCCCTCAAATTAGCTCTCTCACCATAACGTTTCTCGAACTAGATCTCTCACTCTTCTCTCACTCTGCTAATTAATGTATGATTTTTTATTTTTTTTGTTCCAATTTGGGAAATGGGGGAATGAGGGTTCGATTTTGGAGATTTTGGCTTAATTGATGTGAAATTTGGTCTCTTTTGATTCTAATTTGTACATGTGATGCTTGCAATCGAAATAGTAGATGTGGAGTGTTTTCTTTTTATTTTACTTTGCAATATTACACTAAGGGACACTATATTTTTCTAGCAATGTACATTACAAAGCATTATCAAATAAACCAAGTAGAGAGTCCGTGTGACAGATTGTTAGAGTGAATTTGACTGATTGCTTGTGTATTACCTTGATTGAAAAGTTTTAGATTGTGTTTAGATTGCCAAAAAGAATACAAAGAAAGAACAAAGATTTGATATAAGAGTGATATGTAACGAGATTTAATTAAAACAATGTATTAAAAAATTAGTAAAAATTGATAAGTTTTGGTTGGTTTTGATAGATCAAACGCCCATTTAATAGTAATTCAATATTTTCATTTTCTAACAACTTAGCATTCCTAAACAGAAAAATAGAGAAATGGAATAGCCTCGGGCTGATAATGAGGCACCGAGGAGGGCCGCTGAGAAACTGAAAAGAGAACAAGGCAGGCCTTTGGTTGTAAATGCTATATATATGGAGTTTAGAACAAATGAAACACAAACAAACAAGAGAGCTGAACACCAGAGAGCATCCCATATCAAGAAAGGGTTGTTATTACTATAGGAATATTAACATGAAACGAAATATATACAAACTTACAAAAAAAAAAAAATACGATAGAACATAAATATATTAATTTAAAATTAATATAATTTTAAAATAAATTACTTATTTAACAAATATTTACTTAATCTTTTTTACGAATACAATAGGAACATAAATTACCAATTATGACCCCCTAAACTCATATCCTACAAGGTTAAAAGTCGAAAATTTTGAACATATCACCAACATGCACCAAAACTAAAAAAACTTACCTAAGAAAATAAAAAGTAACTTTTACGATGAATTTCACTTTGTCCTTAAGTTGTACAAATTTCATTTAAAAAACTTAAAATATTTTTTTAATAATTAAAGATATAAAACTTTAATTATTTGCAATGTATCCTTATAATAATCATTTCATCTTAGATAATTAAATAATCACTAAAAAAAATTAACTTATTAAAAATTCATCTCTTCAATTATTAAAAACTTAAACTTAGATATACTAAATTTCAAGTAAAATAAAAGGATCTGAGTGGAAATTGGCACTAGATTCTTTTAACAAAATAATAATAAAATTTGTTAATTTCATCTTCTCAAGCCTCAAAATTAAAATTTTATAAAGCGTCTCCCCACGTAGTGAGGGTTTAACAAGACTAGCCATTGAGAGTTTAGAACTTATAAAATTTTATTTCCACGAAAGCCATTTTTAATAATATTTTTAAATTTTCTATAATCACACTACAGTTTTAATGATATTAAAAAATAAATTTTTATAATTATTACATAATTAAGTTATTTGACTTATTTGATTTTTATTTATTTCAAATGTCTTTAACCATTCGTTATTTTTATAATATGTTTTGAATACTCTTTAATTAGTTATCATCAACTTAAGGTGCATTTGATTTAATAAAAAATGTTGAAATATTTTAAAAATATCTGAAAATTTTTATTTTATTACACGAATTACAAACTTACAAATTATCTCATTTTATTTCAATTTTTAACACTCTAAACCTACCCTTATATACTTTTAATTATTTATTATTTACTAAGTTATTTTTATTAATTTTTTATAATTTTATTTTAATTGAAATAAAATTTTAACCCAAAAAAAAAATCACACACATCCCCTTCTAATAAATACTCATACATACGCAAAAAATTAAAAAAATATTCTAATCAGAGTTACGGCCAAGAGAATACAGGATGATGATTGATTGATATGATTTCATTACATATACGTATATACCGCTTCGCGTCACAAACATCAACCAATCCAAGCCGTCCAATTGATAAACACCATTCTTATAGACGTTTCTGACCTAATCTCACCCACACCCTCGCACCCCATGTTGACAAATAATGAAAAGGGAACAAAAAATATCATTAGAGACTTCGAATTTTTCTTGACATCAGGAACATTACGTATTACAATGATCATAAGGTTAGGTAGCCAAATCTAACGGCACTCATCTCGGCAGCTCCATCATACGTGCGAAGTCCTCGAAGCACACAAACCCGTCCCCGTTCTTGTCCACCCCGCCTATCATGCGCCGGCAATCCTCTAACGTGCACCTCTCGTCCCCGATAGCGGAAAACACCGCGTGGAGCTCCTCCGCCGTGATCCGCCCGTCGTGGTCAGCGTCAAAGAAATCGAAGGCGTCGCGCAGCTCCGAGGCGCCCGCCGGCGGCCCGAACGCCGAGTTGATCGCCCGGAACTCGTCCAGGCTGATACACCCATCCCCGTCCCTATCGACCTCGCTCAGCATCATCGTCAGCTCCTCCTCGCTCGGCGGCTCCGCTCCGACGCGGCTGAGCACCGCCTCCAGATCCTTTCTCGTGATCTTCCCATCACCGTCCTTATCCATCATTTTAAAAGCCTGGACCAACTCGAAACACATGTCGTCAGCCGCAATTTCCGACCAGTCACCGGAGATCTCCGATCTCTGCGTCGAAGCTGACGGCAATACGCTGGTCGGCGTAGCCTTTCCGGGATTGGACTTGTGGTGGTGGGTGGACGAAGACTCCGACGAATCCGACGATGACGACGATCCATAGCTGAAGGACGCCGGGTCCGATCGGGAGACGGACCGGCTCTTCTTGGACCGGAAGAGTTGCTTCGGGTTGATCTTGACCACGAGCTTCATAGCTGAAACGGGAAAACCCAGAAGTGGAAATGGAGAGAGAGAGGAGGTGTAGAGAGCAAAAGAGAAGGAAAGTGGGTCTTCGAGGGGAAAGGGAGGGGAAGAGGGGAGTTAAATGGTGGAAGAGCCATGAGAGAGAGGGAGCGAGCAGAGCAGCTTCCAGGAAACTTCGCAGGAGGTTAGTTGAAAATAAGAATTTATTGGGGTTGTTTGGCTGCGGGTATGATTTTTTACAGTGTTAGTTTCCGTATTCTGACATTTGCCAGGTTGTATGGCGGTGGGTACAAGCTCATCTATTTTTTGGTTAAAAATTAAAAAGCTAAATTTTGGGGGTAACTGGTTGGGTTAGTTTTTGGTTGCGTTTGAAAACGGAAAAAAAAAAAAAAAAAAAAAAAAAAACTATTAGCTATTAAATTTTTAATTTTTTAAAAATAATTAAATTTATTTTCTTATATTTTAAATTTTTTTAAAACTTGAATGTTAAAAATGTTAGATCAATAAAAAATTAAAAAATTAGCTACTAAAAAAAAAGTTAGATTTAGCTCATGTTTGAAATGACAAATTGTGCTTAAAAAAAAAAAGTATGTAAATTTTACATTATTAGTTATTTAGTTTGTTTTTTGAAAAAATGTGAAACAAATTTGATAAAATTAGAAAATTTTCGTAAAATTTAGAGAAAATAAAAAAAAATTAGTAAGAATTAAAGAAAATTGATTTTTAGCGTGAAGAAAACTAAAAAAATTTTGAAAAATTTAGAGAAGCTTGAGAATTTTTTACCAAATTAATCATTGTCTACAATGTTTTAGATATGGCATCATTCAATAAATTAAAAAAAAAATATTAGATGAATCAGTTATTGGTCCAGCCATGGTCAGATATTGAATCGTATTATTATAATTATGTAATAAAAATATTTAAAATTAATAGTTAAATAAATAAAAATATATAATAAAAAGAAAAAATAATAACTTTTCCAAAATCTTATGAGTAATTTTCTCTTTACTTAGACCATTCTTAAGAAGTGTAAAAAAATATTGGAAAAAACTTCAAAGAAAAGTATTCTTAAGAGATTTTTAAGAGGTCTTAAAAACCTCGTATTTGAAAGGATGAAAAAACTAGGAAGAAAAATATGAAACCTCGTAACTAAAAAATAATAATAAAAAATATTAAATAAATTAAAACATGTCCCTTAATAAGACCTTTTTTTTTTTTTTTTTGTGCTTTCTCTTTTTTAATATGGTATTTGACTTAACAACGAATGGTGGATTCGTAAACGGGAGAAAACAAGAAAGGAAAGTAATTTTATAAACATTTTAAAAACTCATGCGGTTCGATTTTGGCCAAAGTTTTCAAAAATTCGTCGATTTTTAAAAATAAGTTAGAATTTTTTTTTTTTTTTTTGTTAAGAACAATTTTTGTGGATTGATTGAACCGTTCCCTAGTCCGAGTCAGTTCAATCTGTCGATTTGATTCGATTTTTAAGAACATTGCTGGTCTATATCTTCTCTTTTCAAACCTAATAAGTTTCCTAATGTTGGTAGGGTTTGGTCTCCTATTTTCTGGAGGTACTGTTTGATTTGTTAAAAATAAATAAAAATATTTAAAAATTTTTTAAAATCTCTCTAACACAATTACTTTGTACTTCGTAAAATTTTTGTAAATATATATATATATATATATATATCTATTTATATATCGTTATAAATTTTTACAAATCTTAATAATTTTTTCACAAACTCTAATAAATTTTTAACAAATTTAACATAAATCGGTGGGAACTGATCGAAAAAATGGTTCCGATGGTTTCTCTCTCCAACTTTTTTCTACAGAAGTCAAAAAGTTTAATAACTTTCAAAAAAAATTTGACATAAATCTATGGAAACGGATTTAAAAAATCATTCCTACATTCTCTTTCTAATTTTTTACCACAAAAGTACAAAAGTTACACTATTCATCTCAAAAAAATATGATTTGAGTTAGAAACACCAAATACTAAAATTATTCTAAATTATAATTTTTTTTATTTTTTCTTATTTTTTACTACTCCAAACACTACTCGAATCGTTATTGTGTAGATTTGAATTTTGCAGTTGTACAATTTTGTGATTTTCTACTATACATTTAGGATCGGTACTTGTAGTAATATTTATCAAGTGTGATTTCTTATAAAAGTTTATATGGTGGGAATTTTTCTTACTAGGCAGTTTTTGTTTGTTTGTTTTTTTTCTAAATTTTTAGTTAATAATTACGATTTAATAAACTGTAAACTTGAAATTTTATATGCAAAATATTATTTTACGTATAACTAAGTTATGCATGAAGTGGACTGATTGGGGCAATTGAAGTACAATAAACACATTGGATTTTTATTCTAGGTGCACCACTGAGGAAATGGAACAAAAATTCATTTATTTAAAATTTCATGTTTTCAATTAATTAAAATAAAATTTTAATTGAAAAGTTCAATTTATTTTCTAAATTTTTTCTTTTTCTATTCCACTATTATAGAGAAATATAATAAAATGTTACAATAATTGATAAATTTATTTTAAAAATTTTTCTTGAATAATACCTCTTAAATGGCCAGTATTTCACGAATATACAAATATTTTCTTAAAATTATTTATTTAATTAAGTAATTTAACATCTTATTTTTTTTAACTACCAGTACAGTTATCAGTTGTATTAAATGTGCACTCACCTGAAGTAAAATGAATGACCAGTTTGTTGTGAAAAATATGTAACATTTCAAATATTAATAATATTTGAAAATTTTATTTTAATAAACTTTTGAAATAAAAATTTTATTTTAATAAACTAAATTTTTTTTAATTTTCGGGTGCAACTTAGTGGAAATTGAATTCTGCATCATGCACAATTAGTGCACTATAATTAATTTTTATTTTATTTAAAAAATTAAAAAATTATCTCAAGTAAAAGTAGTCAGTGGTTAAATGACATTTATGAAAAATAAAAAATAAAATGACAAAATTACTTAAATAATTTAGAAAAATTAAAAAGTTATTTATACAGCACTTTTAAATGGTAAGTGATTAGTGGTGTGGTTAAGGATTATTAATGAAAAAAAAAGTAGCTTTACCATTAATCCCCTTATTTCCTTTATAATAGTACAAATAAATAACATATTTTCATGTTACCTATGTATAAAAAAAATGCTATATTATCTATGTAATCCAAGAAAAAAAAAAACTCAAATAAAATTTGCAAGATCTAAGTAGGTGTAAAACCAAAAAATGTGATTTGCTAAAAAGAAAAAAACTTATGGTATAAATTATAATTAAGTGATATATTATATATATATATATATATAAGGTGGTAATTCTTCTTAATATTATGCAAGCTTAAGTTATGAGAATCGGGAATGGGGAGTCATTGGATTAAAATTTAACAATTTGATCAATTTTATAAATTTGAACAATTAAATTTTAATTCAACAATGAAGATTGAATTGTCACTGAGTTCACAACGTGTCAATTTGTCCACATTTTAAGTTTTGAACCAATAAAATCGTGCCATTTGAAAACCAAATTAAATGTGTTTGGACACACAAAATTACAAAAACTTCATAAATTTAGGTAAATAAATTTAGATAAACTTCATAAATTTAGCTTTACTATTAATCTTATTGTTTCCTTTATAATAATATAGATAAATAACATATTTTTATGTGACCTATTTAAAAAAAAAAGTTATGTAATCCAAGAAAAAAAAAACTCAAATTAAATCTGTAAGAGTCCCTTATGTAGGTGTAAAACCATAAGATGCAATTTAATAAAAAAAAAAAAAAAAACTTGGGCTACAAATTATAATTAGGTGATACATCATATATATATATATATATATAGGGTAGTAATTCTTTTTAACATTATACAAGTTTAAATTCTGATAATCGAGATTAGGGGACTCGTTAAATTAAAATCCAATAATTTAAATAAATATATAAATTCAAATAATTAAATTTTAATTCAATAATTAAAATTGAATTATCACCAGATTCACAGCGTTCTCGGCGTCAACCTTTCCACAGTTAGGTCTAATATCGTGCCATTTGAAAGCCAAATTGAAAGTGTTTGGGCACACAAAATTACGAAAAACTTCAAACTTCATAAATTGAAAAGTCGCGCGGAAACTTCACAAATAGCATAGTCATAAAGATGGTTCTTTTGCCAAAAGCTCACGTCGATATGCTTTCCGCAGACGGCCAAGTCTGTTTTACCGCCTTCTTTTACACTTCGATGCTTTCCAGAGGTCCAAGTCTCCGTTTTAACGCCTTCTTTTGGAAAGCACAGTCCAATTATATTATTATTATTTATATAGACTTTGCATGCGTTATACGAGTCGTAAAGAAGAAATTAACGGGTCACTCGTGGCCAAGTAGTCTTTTTATTCGGTTTCCACGAAATTATACAAAACCCCCCACGTCCATCGTGGCCCCCACTATTTTGATTGGGTGCCCAAAAAAAAACAGAGACACGTTAATTGTTGTTATTTTTCTAAATCGATTAAAAAAAGACAATTTAATGAGACTATATATGTCAACAATCTGAATGGATTCATGCATAATTGGAATGTGAGATGAAAGATAAAGATGTCTTATTTTGATGTTGATACATAGAGGGGGAGGCGGAAACTATATTATACAATTTTTAATCTTTTTTAAAAAAATCTTATTCAGTAAAAAAAAAAATTGTCTTTTGCTTTATTCTTAACTTTTATTTTTTTCTTCATTTGTTTAGGGGTTTCCTTATTTGAATTTATAGTTATTCAAATTTAAGGTGGCATTTGGTTTATTTTTTTATTTTCTATTTTCTGTTTTTATTTTATGTGTTCAAAATTTTAAAACGAGAAAATAAAAAATATTTTATTTTTTTATTTTAAGATTTTTCTTGTTTTTTGTTAAAAATTTCCAAAACGATTTTTTGTCATTTTTCATTTTATGTTATGTGTAAACTCATTTTCTATTTTTCAAAACAAATTTTAAAAATACAAGCAGTCAAATGAGTTTTGAACTATTTTTTTTATTTTCAAAAGTACAAAATAAAAAATAAACTTACAACAAAAAATATAAAATAAAAACAGAAAACAAAAAATAAAAAATAAAAAAATAAACTAAATAATACTTAAAAGATTTTTTTGATCTCTCGTTTGGGATTTTCTATTTACGCGCTAGGGTATATTCATCTGATTTAATTAGCGGTTGTTTTCTTCAATCGTCTGGTGTTTCCTTTATCTAAATATGGGGCTGCTTGATTGTTTAGGTTTAGGATTTTCTCTTTAGCGATTAGAGTTTCGCTTTTTTAATTACAAGTTCATTGTTTCTTTCTTAATTTGGGTTATGGTGTTTCTTAAAGGGGTTTTCTTTATCTCTTTCAGATTTTCTATTTATTTTTATGTAAATAGAATATTTATATAAAGTTAACTATATTATCATGAATTTGAATTAAATTGAGCTAACTAGATCAAAATTAAGTTAATTCGGTTTATTTTTATTTAAATAATCAATTTAATTGTATACAAAAAATTAATTCAGTTCAGAATGTGGTGCGTACCAAATGAGTGCACACCTTAATTCATGGCCATAAAAATTATCGCAAAAAACAAATATATTAAAAAAATAATGTAACTTATAATATAAAACATTGTTACGAGTAAATGTATAATTATTAAAAATTATTATTAATTTTATTAAATATATCAAAAATTATAATTAATAATTTTTATTTAAAATATTAAAAATTACTAAAACCCGTAGTCCAAGCACCCGATTATGTGAGAGCGGCACGTTGCATAAGTTGTACAGCTGGGTAAGAGGTAGGGGGCCCATCAAGGAGAAACAAATGAAAGCATGTTTGCTGTTTCCACTGTGCGGTCTAAAAAGTATGGTAAGGAGAGAATGGGCAACCTGACAGATCAACCCTTTCTGGAATTTCTCCGAAATTAGAGGAGCAGAAGCGATCCATCCGCAAGCAAGCTAGCTGTAACCAATAAAATCTGACACATAGCTGGATTATTTGCCATAAAAGCAAACAAGCTCATCAGAAACCCCCCCTCTCTCTCTCTCTCTCTCTCTCTCTCTCTCTCTCTCTCTCTCTCTCTCTCTCTCGTTTTTTTAATTTTTTTTCTCCCCGATACAGACATCAAATTAAAAAGAGCAGGGTTTGGAACCACTGGTTACTTTTTTAAATACATTTTGTCATCTTATGTAATTTTTTTATAAGAAATTAATTTATTTTTTGTTTAATAACTTTATATTATTCACATTTATAATAAAAAAATTATAAATAAAATACTTTCAAATAAGAAAATTCAAGTAACTATGCTTTCACAAAATAAGTTGTTTTTTTTAATCACTTATTATGAATACTAATAACGTGCTTAAAAATTATTAGATAAAAATATTAAATTTACATGTGTCATTATTCACAGCCCTATTTTTTCTCCATACCGTCCACTTAATTTATACATATTATATTTTTTCTAAATAACCTAATAATTTATTCATGCTACTCACAAATTGTACCTAAATTTTGAAAAAATACCTACGAATTGCTAATTTTTTAGCAATTTATTATTAAAATTGTTTGATTTTATTAGTAAGTACCTGGTGAAAGTTTTTAGTTTGTTTATTAAGTAGTTGCTGAAATATTTTATTTATCTGTCAAAAATTTATTTCAATAAGTAATTGTAAAATTTATTTAATTTTTTCAGTAAATGGTTTATTGGTATTGTTTGATATTTTCAGTAAGTTTCTGTTAAAAATTTATGTAGATTTTTTTAGAGTGTGAATTATGTGTAACAAGTATGAAGAGTAAGGTCATTTTGTGTAAAGGCATTTTAAGGTCATTTTGTGTAAGGGCATTTTTGTCCTAAGATAAAAAAAAATTAATTTGGTTGCGAGAGAAAAAATAGAAATGTGAATAGTAGGACCCTAAAACAAAAAAGAAAAAAAAAACTAAAAATAAAAAAAAAAGTTAGTTAACGGTTTTTAAACCAATCCTGAGTTTTTCATAAAGCTAATAATAATAATCCAAATAAACCTAAAATAAATAATTTTGAGTTGAAAAAAAACAAAAAACTTGTAACGAGTATAGTTAAGTGAGAAAAAATTCAATTACTTAAATAATTTAAATAAGTTTTAATACGAACTCATTAATTAAACCCAATGACACTCAACCCTTCGTTTACCGTCTCTTCCGATTCTTGTTCCATTTCTTCCGTTTATCTTCCGATTCTCTTGCTCTTCACACTTTCGTTCCCCGACTTCTCCCTCTCAGTCTCTCCCTGTGCTTTCACTCTTCTTCCTTGTCTTTCTTTCTTTGCTTTCATTGCTGTCGATCCATTGAGTAATCGCCCCTGGAGTTTGCCACCTCACGTAGTTTGAAGGCCGCGACAGGTGCTTCCTCTTGTCATCCTCCAATATGATTGACAGTCAAAAGCAAAAGATTAAACAAACCATAACGACGAAGAATTAGAGATTGCTTGTTGCATTGCCTAACCTATATATATATATATATATATATGACTGCTTAATTATTTGATAGGGGTTCAGGATATTTGAAAAGGATTTATGAACAAAATTTAATTATCTTTTAGTATACTTCATTGTTTTGACAAATTGTTATTAGACAGATTGAATAGAATTCGCTGGCTTGATATAAGATGTATTTAGGGCTCGTTTGGGTAAAAAAAAATAAGATAAATTGAGATAAAATGTGGATTGGAGTTAATTTTGGTGCCCCTTTTTTCTGAAAAATCATAAACCGTAAGAACAGTTTTCCAAATCCGTTTCCATGGATTCAAAAAAAATTTAAAAAAATAGCGACAATGGTACTCATTTAAAAGTTTTCGATACGAAGAATGTGATTGTATAAAAAATTTACACATTCGGTTAACTTATTTTTAGATTTTTTTATTTTTTTAACGAAATATTAAAATTTTTTGAAATTAGTGATGGCTGAAAAATTAAAAGTAGAGGAGTTATTAGAGATTTATAGAGTTTTTTGGAGATTTTTTTTTACTCCAAACGAGCCCTTAATTAGTCTAATAATCACTCATTATCAGGGGTATAATTTAGTTCAAACCATTTAATTGTAACACGTTATTATCGTACCCAAATCCACCACATGCTAGTTCTAATTTTTCTTGAGAAAAAAAGGTAGCTTATATGCATACATGATTTATATGGAAAATTTAGGATTATGCGAAATTAATTTCATTTTTGTTTCTCACGTCCTATACAGTGTTTACTATGAATAGTTAGGCGTAATGTATCCCACAAATCTCTCTGTAACACTAGACTAAACAAAAAAAAACCTCCTCTTAAAATTTTAGCCTTACATTAATCTTCAATTTTTTAAACAGATTAAAATAGTCAAGTCATCAAGTATTAATAAAAAATTAAAAAGGTTAAAATAGTCAAGTAACCAATTATTAATAAAAGAATAATGCCACCGACAAAGTTAGAAGTGACATATCTATTTTAATATTTAACAATGTTAAAAGTCGACCTCAATGTATTGAATAAAAAATGACAATCATACATCTGAATTCAAACTTGATTTTGTTATTACGTAGAGATTTGGTTATGGTCACTTGGGTATTTTGTCGAATCCTATTCAGTAAATAGGATTGCGCTCTGAGTATACATGAATCAAATATGTATGATAATTTATAATAATCTCAATAAAATATAGCATACTAAAAGCATATAATGCAACAACTAATGTATTCTCTAACTCCATTTATTTCAAATTTTATCTGAGAGTAAGTAATACTTAATAAAACACATGGATCATTAATCACATCACATTCACGCTTACGTGTATCACAGTATATCACAAGTGGGAAGAGTAATGTCCAACATTTGAGTTTTGAATAAACAGGAGGGGAATTAAATGTAATTTATTTATTAAATATTTGTTTTTCCTTTAGCCGGGTTAAACCCGAGAAGGAAAGGCCTGCACCAGCAATTTTGAAAGCCGGAACTCAAAAGGGAGAATTTAGTTTGCCAACAAACATAAAAAAATAAAAAATTTTAATTTTTACAAAATATTTTTAACTTTCTGCGATCAATTTTCCTTGCGTCACTTTTAAACCTTTTTTTGGGTAAATTACACTTAAACCCCTGTACATTAAGCTAATTACACCTGAACCTACTGAACATTTGAACCTTACACCTAGACCCCTAAATAACATTTGAATCTTACACTTAAGTCCATCAGTTAATTGACTCCATTAAATGCACTATAAAATGACGAAAATGCCCTTGACTCAATTACACTTTCCCCTCTCTCGCTGCACAGCTTTATCTTTTATTATTGAAAATAATTTATTTTATTAAAATATTTTATTAAAATATTTTATTAAATTATATTAATTTTATTAAATCTAATAATAATTTATTATTAAATTAAGTTATAATAATACATTTTATTAAAACTAATTATTATTAAAAATAAATACTTATAACATTAAATTAATTAATTTAAATATATTTTATTAAATTAATTAATCAAATAAATTTTAAATATATTTTATTGAATTCAATTAATTTTATATTTTTAATCAAATCATATATTTTGTATAAATAAAAATAATTTTATATTTTTCCCTTAATAAAACCATCATAACTATATATACTATGCAAAATATCAAATAATTAACAATTCTAATTTTACACTAAGGTCCCGCTTGATAACTTTTTATTTTTTATTTATCTGTTTATATTTTAAAAATTTTATAAACTCGCAAAAAAAATATATTTATTAAATATGTTTTTATTATTTTTTTGTTTTCACAAAAATGAAAACTTAAACAGAAAAATATAAACAAAAAAGTATTTTTACTCTATTTTTTTACTGCAAACATTTTATCAACTTCAAAACTTTATTCATTTTTTATATCATATTAAAATAAATTATTTTATTTAAATATTTTATTAAAATAAATTATTCTAATAAATAATATAACTAAACTTATTTAATTAAATTAATTTCATAAATTAATATGTAATGTATATTATTAAATTACTTTTAATAAATAATTAAATTAAATTAATTAATTAATTTTAATATAATAATCAATTTAATTCATTTTAAAAATTCATTATTATTAAATTATTTGAAATAAATATCATAATTAATTTAATTTAATTTAATAATTAATTTAACTTATGTAAAATAATTAGTTATTAATATAATAATAAAATTAATTTAAATTAATAATTAATTATTATTAAATTATTTTAAATAAATATCATAATTAAATTAAATTATTTATAATTTAATTTATATAAAATATCTGTGAAGAAGGAGGATGAAAAAGCAGAGGGATTGAGCCGCGGCGATGGAGTCGAATCTAATTCTTCATCTGTGTGAATATATATATACATATATATATACACACACATATATATATATATATACATATACAAATATATTATTAGAGGAAATGTTTGGACGAAGGAAATTATGTAAAAATTGAAAGCATTAATTATTTTAAATTTTTTAAATGCAAAGTTTTTTTTAATTTGATTTAATTTTTCATTTGACACAGTTTTAATCATATAATTAAAAATAAAATTAAAATGAGAAAAAAATATGTAATTAAGTAATTAAGGGCGTAATTAAAAATAATAAAATTTTAGATGCAATTAAAAATAATAAATATTTAGGTACAAAATATATAATTAATTGAATTTACTAAATATATTTAAAATATATTTGATTAATTAATTTAATAAAATATATTTAAATTAATTAATTTAATATTATAAATATTTATTTTTAATAATAATTGGTTTTAATAAAAATATATCATTATAACTTAATTTAATAATAAATTATTATTAGATTTAATAAAATTAATATAATTTAATAAAATATTTTAATAATAAGAAAAACTCTGGAAGAGTGAGAGAGATAGAGAGAGAGAAAGCACATAGAGCTGTACACGGAAAGAGTAAGAGAATGAGAGTTACTAATGGATAGGGGCATTTTTGTCATTTATAACGTAGTTAACGGAATTAATTAACTGATGGACTTAAGTGTAAGGTTCAAATATTATTAAGGAGTCTAGGTGTAAGGTTCAAATATTCAGAGGGTTCAGGTATAATTAACTTAATGCACAGAGAATTTAAGTGTAATTTACCTTTTTTTTTTTTCTTTTTTATTGGCATCCAAACACCACCACTTTGGCCAAAAGTGGCAGGCAACGGCACACGGAGACAGTTGGGCACGCGGTTATATCACCAATTTCTTTTTATACTTTTATAGTAATAACAATAATTCAAAAGTTTTTAATTCTAAATTGTGGTCAAAAAAATTATATGAAAGAGGGACTTACTCCGGTCAACCTTCGAAGTTGTATCGGCTGTATCGCAACACGTATGGAGATCTCTAACCACTCAAGCAATTTTTTTCACTTGCTCTTTATAAATCTGTTAACCGAATAACTCTATTCAAGATCGAGGGAGTTGTTCAAGATAGAGGCGTGCATAAGTCAATTGGATTTTAATTTATACTTTTTAGAATTAAACTAATTTTTTTGATTCTTAAAAATTAAGTCTAAAATCAAACAAATTTTAAGTTAGAACCAAACTAAAAGTATCGAGTTTGATCTATTTGTTTTCGAGTTCATCCAAATCAAGTTCGATTAATTTTGTTTTTGGGTTCGGTTAGTTTACTTATTTTCATTTTTTAAACATCTAAATAAATGATAAATGATGTACTATGTATAAATATTATAATATACATACTATTATATATTATGTTATATATAATTATACATTCTATATTATATTTTTTGGGCTAGTTGCAGGATTAGTTAATGTTGAGTTATTTTTGGCTCAATTTTGATTTGGTTTGGTTTCTTTATCTGCTAACTTGAGAGTCAAATAAAAATAAAATTAATAATTATATAATCCAAAATCAAATCGATTTTAGTATAGGTTCAATTTTTTTTTTTTTTTTGAAAGTTATGGATCTAAATTAAAATGAACTAAAATGGTCAAATTTTTTTGTGCACCACTCGTTCAAGCATCGAGCATTAAACCCTGTTTGATAATGTTTTGTTTTCTATGTTTCTCTTTAAATTTTCAAATTTTCATAAACTGATATTAGAAACATATTACATGTTTATTATATCTGTTTGTATTTTTTTGTTCCTAAAAAAATAAAAACTTAAACAGAAAAACGTAAATAAAAGTATTTTCATTTTGTTTTTTTTTTTTTTCTGTTACAAGCATTTTGTCAATTTTAATATTTTATTCAGTTTTATTGCATCATATTAAAATGAATTATTTTATTCAAATATTTTATTAAATTAAAATTATTTTTAATAACAATTAATTAATTAAATTAATTATCTAAATTAATATGTAATATATTTTATTAATTTATTTTTAATAAATAATCATATCAAATATATATCATTAAATTATTTTGAATAAATAATAAAATTAAATTAACTAATTTAATTTAATCGATATATTTTTTAATTAATTTAATAATTATTTATTAAATATAAAATATAAATTATATTTATTGAAAATAATGATATAACAATTATTTTATTCAATAGTTTTTATTAAATAATATAATTAACCTATAATTTAATATATTTTATATTATTGAATTAAATGATTTTTAATAAATAATTTAATAGATTAATTTAATTTATCTATTTGATTAATTAAAATGAAATATAAATTTTATTAAATTCAATTAATTTTTAAAAATTAATAAAATTAAATATTTTATGGTAATAAAAAATTAATAATCATAAATAAAATTACATTTCTAAACGTATATTCAGTTTTTATTTCAGAAAAAATAATGAAAATTAAAAATAAAAAACATAAACAGATATAAAAATAAAAAAATAATAGTATTACCAAACGACTCATAAATATTTTTTATTTGAAGATAGTAAATTGACCTTGTAGGGTACTTAATTATTTACAATTCTTTATTACTCAATACGAAACATGATGTACACCTTATTTATTTATTTATTATTATTGTTATTTTTTTTTGCCGTCGTCTTTAGAGTAGATATATCTTAGCAAAATAGTGGCTACAACAAATTGAACTTCTTTTTTCAAGTAATTTTTCATTTTGTTTGGAAGCATTCCCCTTTTAGAATTGATTTGATTTTAAAAATAAAGAACTCATTTTATTTGATTTAATTTAGTAAATAAAATTTTAAATTTAAGAATTGAATTGATTGCATTTAATAAAATATCAAGTTTGACCATATTAATAGGAACTAAAAAAATATGATAAATATAATATATGAGAATAAATTTATCCACTTATTTTAATGACTTAAGAAAATAACAAATTCTAATCAAATTTTATTATTTTAGATTGAATTTCAAATGATATAGAAATTCTAAAATTTAACTTATGGAATAAAATCAAATCCAACTTGTTGAGGTGTAGATAAGATGTAAATAGGTTAATTATTTATGTTAATGTATGTGATAGGTGAATTAAAAGTAGTAGTGGTAAGTGTGTTAAGTGAATTAAATGAAGGAAATGTATTTATTCATAAGGTGAATTAAATGTAGGAAATGCATCTGGTCATAAGAAAAGTGAAAGGTCAATCATGGAACCCACCTTATACATCTATAAAAGGATACACATGAACCTAGTTAAGTGTGTATTTTAAGTTCAATTAATCTCAAAATTATGATACAACTCATAAAATTTTATTTTAATTAATTTCAAACATAAGAATTGATGAGAATTCTCATCAAATGAAATCAAATCCATGATTACAAATGGAGTATTTAAGAGTAATTATTTTTATATTTCTATACTAAAAATGAAATTCACTAACATTTCTAAATTTAAAAAATTTAGGTGATATTTGGTTTGTTTTTCTATTTTTTGTTTTGAGCGCATTTTTCATTTTGAACTTTTGAAAATTTAAAAAGAAAACTCAAAACGTATTTGGTTACTTGTGTTTTCAAAATTTATTTTAGAAAATAGAAAATATGTTTACATATAAAATAAAAAAATAAAAAAATTCGTTTTGAGCGTTTTTAATCCAAAATAAGAAAAATCTCAGAATAAAAAAAAATAAAGCATTTTATGTTTTATTTGTTTTGGGATTTTTAAAACACAAAATAAAAACAGAAATTTGAAAAATTAAAAAAAAAAGTGCATTTATTCTAAAGACAAATAAATATAGGCAAGAAATAATTGAGAGAGAGAGAGAGAGTGTGTGTGTGAGGGAGAAGAATAATATATTGATTTCACCAATCTGAACTTTGGACAGTATGTGATTCCAATTAATCTGGTCACTTTTATGCGCTATATCCAGGGAATATCATTCATATCAAGAAAATTGATCTTACAAAGTTCTGAACATAGATACCCAAAAAAGAAAATTTTAGGTAAAGAACAACAAATTGGGGCATCTATATCAAATAGAGTTTTTCGAATCTTTTTTCTTCTCTAAAATATCGATCGATGCATCAATCATTCAAAGGTCTAAAATAAGTCGATATCATCATCGGTTTTAAGTGTCGCAACAACTTAAGTTGTTGACAACAATTTAGGGAATATGATAAAAAGTGTTGTCGAGTAAAAGATTTATAAAAATAAACAAAATGATGTTTTTTTACCGTATTTTAGATAACATTTTCGAAGAAAGTGAGATGTGAATGGCCTTGGTATAAGGTTCTGTATAAAATCATTTTTTGGTAAATTAATTACACTAAACCCCGAAATATTTTTTTCTCCAATCTCAATCTATACCCTATGTAATTTAAATCACAATATTTTTATACTTTTAACCCTATTTCACTTTACCCATTTCGTCAAAATTAATGATTAAAAGTGTCATGTGTCCCGCATATGTAATAGACACTTGGTATTTTTATCACTTTTTATTTTTTATTTTTTTAATGATGATTGAAGTAATTAGTACGGTAAAACTTTGTTTATGGGACAAAGTGAAATTAGAAGTAAAATATGCAGGTGTTATGTGTAAGTTACCTTTATTTTTTATTGTCAAAAGTAATTTTCATACTAAACAATTTCTTATAGGTAAAATAATACTTTGCACTCATATATTTTATCCCCAATCTCAATTTGACTCTTACATTTAAATCTTTTTACTTTGCCTCTTTATATTTTTAAATTGTTCAATTTTAGTTCTTTTGATCTAATTTATTAATAGAAACTATCAAATATCTATATCAGAGTTTTTTTGGTCAATTTTTTAATAATAATTGACAAAAAATGGTAGAGTAGAATGATTGAAAAATAATTCGGTAAAGTGAAATAATATAAAACACGATTCTTCAACTTACTAAAAAGTAGTAAATAGTTTTAAATACTTTACTCGTTGTTATTTCACTACCAAAATGATGTGGCAAATTTGATTTGTGATTTGCCATACAAGTTGGAAGATAGTTGTTGTTGTTGTGATACATATATATATATATATATATATATTGACCCAATAACGTGGTCAATGAGGGGGTAGGTGTGGGATGTCGGCCACTGCTGAAATGTCTGACTGGGGAATCTTTTGTTAAGGGGATATCCGAAATTGGGCAAAGATGGGAATAGTGGACTCTGTTATTGGGCTATTTTCTTTTTTTTCGGAGTTAGGGAGAAACTTGCAACCGCTACTTATGGGTACGCATTGCGTGAAATCTGCCCCGTGGCTCTAATTGACAAAGAACCACGAGGAGGTAAATCAGCCTAGGTAAGCCTTGGCTGACCGGCTCAGCCGAGAAGGCTGTTAGATGGCCCTCTACAATTAAAGGAAGGACTGTTCCCAAGAGGAGTTGAACCCGAAACTTATTGATCCCAAGCATTTCAGCCCGTCATCCGAACCAACTTGACTACCCCTTTCGGAACTATTGGGCTATCTTTCTTGCCAGTTGCTGTGTTGGGTATGAATTATGAACCAAGTGCGCATATAAATGAAATGACAGCCACAAAATTGAAAAGGCATTTAATGATTAAGAGCTCCCCCAAAAAAAGTGGTGGAATTTTCTGCCATGTTCATCAAATTGTCCGCCCCCCCCCCCCCCCAACCCCCAACTTCTCGTAACTTTTTGAGTAATTTGACTAGGCAATAAGTGTGTGGTCCAAATTTTGGATTAAGGCTTAGTTTGTTTGGTTATTCGAAAGCAATTGACTCTGTGAGAGTTCATTTTTCCCTAAAAATTAGTTTAATTTTTTACTTGCTATGCTTTAGGCATTTATTCATGTTTAAAGATGCTTATAGAAAAAAGAATTTAAAATAGAAAAATTTACTTAGGAGTGAAAAGGATAATTTATTTGAATATGAGTCTATTTTTTTTTTACTCGTGCATGAATTTTTCTATTCTTAAGTAATTTTTGCATTTTTTTAATATGTGAATAATATGTATAAAAACTGAGAAATAGATAAAGAAAATTAAATTTTAATAAAAAAATCACATAAGTAAAAGAAACTACTACAACATTTTGTTTTTAAGCAAAAAGACATGACTATCAAACGGATCCTAAGGTTACTATAAAAAATATGTTTGAATTGTAACTCATTTATCATATTAAAGTATAAACAAATGAAAATAATTATGTTGTATTTACATCTATAAATTTAAAATAAAGATCAAAAAGTGCATAATCTTTGCTTGGTTAAAAATTAACATGTGAATGCCTCAATATTTGAATTAAAGTATCAAATGAATGATATCTTTTACATTAGTATGCATGTATCTACATGCCAAACAATGTTTTGTTGAAATTTTTTTTTCCCTTGCTAAATACTGATCATTAAATCACCAAAATGCCCATAATGGACATTCCATAATTCTATTCTGCACGACTCCGATGCCTTACTCAAAGGCTTTTTGGTCATTTAATAATTATTTTTTGGTGGAAAAGAAGACAGCTAAACATTACATTAAAGTGATTTTAGAATGCTTGTTTAATTTAACATTCAGTACTTTAGTCCAAATTTTAAGAAATTATGTTTTTATTTTACATACATAGGGTCATGCATTTTTTGTAAAATTATATAGGACAAAATATAACTTAAACGTAATATTAATTTGAATTCAAAAATTTAATATCATCGGATGAATTTGAAATAACAATGCTTAAAATTATAATAATCTATTAGGCATTGCTCCTGCCTAAAGGCATGAAAAGATAATTTAATCATCAAATAGCACGAATGTAAATTTGTAAAATAATTAAATAATCTGTTATATTCTAAGATGTATTTAAAAGAGTGTGGATCAATTAATTAAGTTTGGCTATAAACTGATGGATGGGTATGATAAGAGAAGAGAGATTAGTGAAATTTTATTAGAGAAAATAGAGGGACATGTAATGAAATTCAATAACAATTTCAATTATAACTATATAAGAGACAGAAAATGTGATTTGATGGTAAAAGTTACAACAGCGTGGCATAAAAAGTGTAAAAATGTATTATTTAAAATTTTAAGTTTTACTTAGCAAAAAAAAAATTACGTGTTATATACATCAAATTGGATTTTTAATTTAAATATCTAATTTTAATAAACTTTTAAAGAAAATTAAAGTTTACATATTATTTTTATAATAAAAAAATCTTATTTGACTTTATCTGATAAATATCCATACGGTGTTTAAAAATATTAAATTATTTATTATAAATATTATCACTTTTTTAAAAATATTAATTTAAAATTTTTTATAAAAAATATTAAAAAAATATTAGAAGAGTGAGAAAGTATATTTCCATACGAAGGTATCAAAAAGACAATTAAAGTCTAGAGAAAAATACGTAAAATCCTGATTAATGAACAAATTCAACGGTTAAAAATATCTCAAATTTAAATTTCTGAGTTTCTTGGTTAACTTTGTCTGATAGCTATTCAAACATTGTTTAAAAATATTAATTTATTTATTATAAATATTATCATACTTTTAAAAATATTAATTTAAAAATTTTTATAAAAAAATATGAGAAAAATATGAGAAAAGTGAGAGAGTGTATTTTCTAATGAAGTGACTGAAATGACAACTAAAGTGGATAAAAAAGGAATAACCCTAGCCTTTAAATAAATATAACGGTTAAAAATTTCTCAAATTCAAATTTTCGAACTTCCTTGTTATATAGAATTTTCTAAATCTAACCATATTACCCAATTTTTTTTATATTTTATAAGAGGGAAAATTACACACAACACCATTGAACTTTATATCAAATTTTACATTAGTTTCTCTATTTTAGTTATAACAATCAACCCGTCAAATTTCATTTTGGTTCTTTTATCAGATTTATTAACAAAAAATTTCATGTATCGATCACATCTGAGTAAGACATGACATTTTTAGTCACAATTTCTTAATGCTTGTTAATAGAATGGCAAAATTAAAATTTAATTATAAGTATTGGAATTAATTGTTATAATTGAAAGTATAAAAACTAAAGTGAAATTTGGTATAAAATGATATTAATTTTTTATTAATACTTTTTAAATACAAACAATTACCTACAATTTAAAAGAGTTATATAAATAATTGTTGAAATTCTATAGTTCATTTAAATAATTCTGCCTTAGTATTTTTACATTTTTCTTGTTTGTTTTTTAACTTTCTATTACTTTTGTTTATCTTTTTGAAATATAACTTAATTACTAATTATTTATTTAAATGGTACTATTTATTATCTGCGATAAATATTTCAAAATTTTTCATTGACTATTTTGATAATTTAAATAAAATGTAAAAAAAGTAAGAACAAAATAAAGAAAGAAATAAGTTTTTCTCTCTCGCTCTCACGTACGTTCAAATTGTGTGCATCAATTTCTAATTTAAACAGAATATGGAAAGTAAAACTCTGAAATTGGAGAAGCTTAGTAAAACTTGTGAAATGCTAGGTAACTAGAAAATTTGTTAAAAAAAATAACTAGAACGGGAAGATCATTTATGAATTTTTCACTTCAAAATAATAAATTCATAAAAGTTTATTTAATAGTAATGTTACCACTGTCACATTATTGCGGTTGTACATATCAGAGAAGGACAAAAACAAAATGGTGGCCATTGTTGCGTAAATTTCCTTCCCATTTGATAAAGAAAGGAAGAATGCTCATATTCTTCAATCCATTAACAGTCACCATATTAAAATAGAAACAACTCAGATCTAACATGATTCAACCAACAATAGTAGTCGTAACAATAACACCCACCAAGTTCAAGGTCATTACGATATATAACATGCTATTGTGGAAAGTGAGCTCCTCCAAAAATATCGTTTACTTTGAAACTTCACCATTTGCTAGTTATGGAATGCAAATAATTAACTAAATAATAAACAATTTCACAATATACGAAAAGTAAAGAAATTGAATATAAAAAATTAATGAGAAAATCCTTTCACAAATAAGAATAAAAAAATTTGGGTCGTAAATATCAAAACTCTTCACTATGTATAAATAGTTACAAGAAAGATCACGGTAGTATGCACAGACTACATTTCTTACCCTTACTACACCAATCACAATGGTTGTCTTCTTCAACACATAGAGATGAATACTATGAATTTCTTGTCTCTAGATGATGGATTGATACTCTAAACCCTTGCTGTAGATTTCTTTATATGGAGCATAAAACTATTACAATATTATATATATGGGATTAGAATAGAACTCTCATATTTTCTATGTTACTTTAAGATGGGAATTCTTCCTTTTGTAGTTTCCAATTCCCTTAAACATTTCTTTAAATGTCCTCTAGTGTATAAATCTCAAATTTTAGACAAAATAGAATTCAAATTCAACCCTATATTTTATGACACTTTAGTCAACGTCTAATACTATAGAATTGAAAGTATTGTTTTATTCACTAATTTGTCAATGACAATTATAAAACCAACATATCAAAAGTAATTTTTAGGTTGTTCACATTTTAAGGTATGCATTTTGTTTTTTAATTTTTGGAAGATAATTTGTGCTACAAATGTATAAAAAAAATATTACTTTTGGAAGGCAATTTGAGTTGCAAATGTGTAGAAAAATTGGGTAAATGAAATTGATAAAGTTTTTGGTTAATGAAATTGATAAATTTTACATTTCAAAAAAAAAAAAAAAAAGAAATGGATAAATTTTAAGTTTTTTTCTTTTTTTTTTTAAAGTTATATTGAGTAGTATATAGTAAATTTGTGTAGATTCTAATGAGTTAATAACCTACAAAATGATGTGGATGCTTATGAATGATATATTACTTTCTTATGTATCTTTCAAGGATGTAAATGCCCAAAAATGACATATAAATTATTTCTCTCTAATAGATGCAAATATTAAAAGGTGGCTTAGATGTAAACACTGAATGATGGTGTATTTTGCTCTTAACACTGTAGTCACAGTCTAGATTACAAAGTATCTATCAAACGTCTTTGTGATTATTATTATTGTTATTATTTTTTATGGTTATGATAATACAAATGGGATATTGAGATTTACATAATTATCATGACGAAACCTTTTATTGTTCATGAGTAGTAAAATGCTAGGGTATAATATTGAATATTTGGCATAAATGGACACCAGTGAATCAGTACTCACTCTCCTACAGATTTCATTATTAATGTAAAGCCTAATATACATGCGGAATTCTTAGGTTGAGATCAGTGAAACGCGTCATATTTTTTGACAATATTTTGAATTATTCTATTATTTTATCCTCTAAATGAAATGTTTTGTGTAAATTATTTTTTAAATATTTCGATTGAATTATAAAGGCCGAGTGAGCCTGTATATAGTTATTCTTAATTTTGTTAACTGAGCCTTTATTTTTATTTTTATATTTATAATTGGATGTATGCTTTAAGGTGATTGAGTAGCTCTTATTTGAGTGTCATGTAAATACTTTGCACTCGCATGCAATTAGTAAATTGCGCCTCGAGTTGTGAAATATAAGGCGTAAGATAGTGATTAAGAGAATTTCTTGGCCAGTATTTAGTTTTATCTATATTTCCCAAAAATTGGGCAGCTAAATTTGGATCCTTAGTTTGAAGGTGGCTTTTA
Source organism: Vitellaria paradoxa (assembly GCA_019916065.1). Lineage (NCBI taxonomy): Eukaryota > Viridiplantae > Streptophyta > Magnoliopsida > Ericales > Sapotaceae > Vitellaria > Vitellaria paradoxa. Next base: position 14,793,947 of record CM034235.1, on the reverse strand, counting down.
ACAGACTCTAATAAGATAATTTTGGTAACCAACTTTCTGGTGAATTTGTAGAAGGCTTCGTCCTCGTCCTCTTATTCCGATAAAGAATTATAAAGTATAGCATGATTAGTCCAGAAGCTACAATTATAGGGATTGTTAACTTCAAAGTTAAAGCAAAGCTAGTCTTTTTAGGATATTTGAAACTACACGGGGACAGTTGAATTTTCGGTACGCCTCTGCAGAGTTTACTGTTCCCTATGATTGATGCTGCATTTGCATTTCTGAAGATGCATTCTTGTGGAACTGCTCCCTCAAAGTCATTAAAAGACAGATTCAGCTCTTTCAATAGTTGAAATTGGCCCAAATATTCTGGAATTTTACTTGACAAGTGGTTGCGAGAAAGATCCAACTTCTGAACACCTCTCAAAGAACTCAGAGATAAAGGAATGGTTCCTTGGAAGAAGTTTCCCTGCAAAAATAGGAACTCCAGTAATAGGCATTTACTCATAGTACTAGGAATTTCACCAGTTAACATGTTATCCGCGATAGATAGTTCACCAAGTTTTTCCAAATTTCCAACTTTTGTGGGAAGGAAACCTGTCAGATGGTTTGCAGACAAGTCCAAAACTATTGTCAAGGATGAAAGGCTAACAATTTGAGGGAGTATGGTACCCATAATGTTGTTTTCCGCAAGACTCAATGCCTCCAAATTTTGGTAATTCCCAAGGCTCGGTGGAATGGTTCCCTGGATATTATTTCCTTCTAAAATCAGTGTAATCAATTGACTTAAATTGCCAAGGGATGATGGAATTTCTCTGGAAAATTTGTTTCGAAACAGGTTCAGTTCATGTAAGTTTCCAAGTTCTCCAACATCAGTGGGAATGTTACCTGTCATTTGGTTTTCAGGCATTGTTAACCTCTCTAGGTTGACAGGATTTCCTATCAGGTTAGAAAAATGTCTGGATATCTGGTTGCGATTGAGGTACAATACTCTGAGCATAGAAAGGTTGAAGATGGTTTGAGGAAGCACGCCTCCAAAACCGATGTCGCCTATAACTAACATTTCTAAACCAGTGGCATTGGTCAGAGAGAGGACTAAGTTCAAGTCTTCAGGATTTCCACTTCCAAGAGGGTTGTTTGAGGTTACAAACCTGTGATGATTATCCAAATTTTCCAATGATGGTACCTTTCCGATAAGTTTGTTATACGAAATGTCAAAAGCCCCTCGATTTTAAGCATTGGATAGTGAAACTGGAATAGATCCGGTCAAATTGTTATGGGCAATAATAAAAAAGCAAAGACGGGGAGGAGTTTTGCCTAAGTCCAAGGGAAGAGACTCACTAATATTTTTGGTGGTTATGTCAATATAAGCAAAAGAAGAGATACTGAATATTGAAGAAGGAATGGTTCCAGAGAAGTTATTTTCACCTAGATAAAGTATTTCTAATCGGATTAATAGGCCTAGGAAGTCAGGAATACTCCTTTCTAAGTTATTATTGTTAGAATTTTCTTATATTGAGCTTCCATTAATTGTCTATTTTGTTTTATAAAAACGGGCTGGACTGGTATGATTATGAGACATTGAGAATGGGCCATTGTTGTGATCATTTTGTGGGCTTATGCGTACCTATTATAAAGTAATTGTGGTTGGACGGTAAGTGTGGGACTATTAGGTCTAATGGTCTCTTTATATGAGGGTCCATTGAACTGCATATATATGTATGTTGGCTAGGTCCCCTCTTCGCTCTAAGGGTTTTTTTTTTTCAAATTGCTTGACCCCTAGATAACTGTCATATTGGTTCTTAGAGAAGGAGAGGAAGACCTAACCCTAATAGTTTCTGTTTGTTTGTCGTCTCAAAAGGTAATTTACAATCAAAAGAATGGCTCAAACAGGTATGTTTCCGTATAATTAAATTACAAAAGAATGTTCTAAATTCATATTCATGTTATTTTTCTCTTACATTTGGTATCAGAGCCTTATGAATATGAGTTTAGGACTCTTATGTAAATATATTTTGCATTTAGGGTTTTCATCAGATCTATTAATGATTTTTTGAAATTAAACAAAAAATAAAATAAAATTTTTTTTGTTTCTGTACTGTTCACGGTTTTTTTTTTCGAAATTTCGACGCGGTCTCTCGTTTCCATATACTCTACAATATGCAAAGCTATTCAATACATACATATATATATATATATATATCGTTTGAATCAAAAGGAACACACTGTGTTAGCTTCTAAATTCACATATGATTGCACCTTTCTCAAGTTAAATACATGCTGGACAGTGCACACTTTGCTCAAGTAACACACTTTCTTTTCCCAATAACAAACACTAGTTAACAAACATATATGGCAATACATACAAGTCTTGCTGGGCACGTTTTTTTTTTTTTTTTTATATGTTTGCATTAAAAAAAAACTCAAATTTTATTTATTTTTGATGTACCAAACAGAGCTATAAAATAAAATTATTCATTTATTCAAATAGCTCAAATTGTATTTTTCTAATATAATTGAAATTTTTTTTAGTCTCCTTAATTTCGTTCCTAATATTTATAACTTTAAGCCTTAAGTTATTAAACATAATTAGGAAGACTAATTTAGGTTTCCACTAACTATACCTATTTAATTTGAGAATGGGACAACCATTAATATATTTGTGATCTTGAAAGGTACATTTTGATTCGTACCCATCTTATTTGGGATCACATGCATACATGATGTATTAAAGTATGCATAATGTTAATTTGGGCAATTTACATTATTAATTAGTACCGATGTTGAAAGTTTGGGTTAACATGGGTGTTTACTGCCAAAATGCTACACTCATTGAGATCTAAGTTTTCTTCTTTTGTTACAGTATTTTCTTAGACATTAATGCATATAATTACCTGCCTAAAGGGGGTTATTGTATGTTTTAATGTGGAGGAACATTATAAAGCATTTGGTTAGAAAATACTTGAGTTTAAAAGGTTAGTTTGCCCAAAGGGGACTACTTTTGAAAACTTGGTTGCTTTCGTTTAGTAGCTCCATGGATGGAGATCCAATAGCATGTTACACTCTCTACCCAAATGGGAGACTATAATGATGTAATTGGATTCTCTTGATAATGCTTATGTTGTCAAAGCATATTTATATTATGTTTATTGCCCAATTTATGATTTATTAATATTTGGTTGTTCCTACAGTCTCTTTTGCAGTTAATAGTAGCAATACCACTATTGAACTTTTGACTGGTTCCAATTATAAGAAGTGGAAACAAGATATTGAATTTGCTCTGGGTATAGTTGATATTGATCTGGCACCGAGAGAGAAAGAACCACCTAAGCCTACCACTACTAGTACTGCTGATGAGAAGGAGTATTATGCCAAATGAGATAGATCAAATCGTTTGAGCCTCATTGCTATTAAAAGATCTATTTCTGAGCACCTTATAAGTGGCTTGCCTGAGACTAGCAATGCCAAGGAGTTTTTTGATGCTGTGGGAGCTAGATACCATGTATCCAGTAAGGCTGAGGCTGGATCTCTGATGAGTAAGCTTACGAGCATGAAGTATGATAGTCAGTCTGGGGTTAGGGAATACATTCTCAAACTTGTCTTTATCTAGTCCAAACTTAAAGGTCTTAAAGTTCTAATCCCTGATGAATTTATTGTTCACCAAGCTCTTAATTCTTTACCCACTAATTTTAGTCAAATCAAAACAGCCTATAATACCCAAAACTAGAATTGGACCATCAATGATCTTATAGCCAAGTGTGTCTTAGAGGAAGATAAGTTGAAGAAAGAAAAGATTGAGAGTGCCCTTATTGTTTCTAATGTCAAATTTCATCCTAGGAAAGGTCATGGGAACCACTAGAAACCTTGGTTCAATACTTCTCATAGAGTTTAGGATAACAAGCATGGTGGTGGTCAGACGTACAATGTAGAGGGTCCAAAGGGAATGAAAGATGTCAAGTATTTCTTCCGCAAGAAGAAATGTCATAAAAGAGACAACGTGTATCAAATTCAAGTCTTTGTTAGATAAAAAGAAAAAGAAATGAGGTAATCCACTTTCTTTTGTTTGTTTTGAATCCAATTTAGTTAATGTCCATCATCAAATTCTTGGTGGCTTAACAGTGGTGCAACTGTTCATGTTACTATTTCTTTACAGGGGTTCACAAACTAAAGAAAGCCAAATGAGAGTAAGTCTAAGCTTAAAGTTGCAAATGATGTGGGAGTTACAATCGAGTCTATTGGAGTAACAGTCTTAAATTTAGACTCTAATTTTCAACTAGTTTTAAAAAATATTTTTTATGTACCATCTTTTAGAGAAAATTTAATTTCTATTTTTGTTTTGGACAAAACTGGATATTCTCTTCATTTCGGCAATGGTAGAGTTAATTTGTTACATAATTATCAAATTATTGGCCACAGTGTGTTGTGTGATGGTTTATACAGGTTATCTTTGTCTCATAATGATGTGTATGCCTCCTTTCATATTGAACATACTGTGTCTAAAAGATCTCGCACCAAAGAGAGGTCTTATTTGTTATGGCATAAACATCTAGGTCACATTTCTAAGGAAATAGTTGAGAGATTAATAAAAGATGATATTCTTATCCCTCTTGATTTTAAGGACCTAGATACATGTGTTGATTATATTAGGGGTAAGCTAACCAAGACTAAAAAGATAAAAGCCACACGTAGTTTGGGTCTTTTAGAAATTGTTCATACTAACATTAATGGACCTTATACTATTACGTTTCGTGGCAACAAATATATGATCACTTTTATTGATGACTTTTCTCGTTATGGCTATGTCTATCTCAGAAAAGAAAAATCTGATGCTCTTGAAAAGTTTAAGATTTTTAAAATAGATGTAGAAAAGCAATTAGGAAAGGTCATTAAAATTGTCAGGTCTAACCGTGGTGATGAATACTATGGTAAACATGATGTTTCTGGACAGCAGATAGGTCCGTTTGCCAAGTATTTACAAGATTGTGGGTTTATTGCCCAATACATTATGCCTGGTAGTCCTGAACAAACTGGTGTGGCCGAAAGGCGTAACCGCACCTTGATAGATATGATAAGAAGTATGATGAGCCGAAGTAACTTACCTATGTACCTCTGGGGTAAAGCCATTAGAACTGCCTTATATATTTTAAACAGAATTCCCTCTAAATTTGTCCCTAAAACACCTTTTGAGTTATGGACTGGTAGAAAGCCTAGCCTTAACCATTTACGAGTCTGGGGTTGTCCTGCTGAAGTGAGAATTTATAACCCATTAAAGAAAAAGGCTAACCCTAAAACCACTCGTTGCTACTTCATCGGGTATCCAGATCATTCTAAGGATACAGGTTCTATTACTCAGCACCAGGTGCTAAGATTGTTGAGTTAATGACAGCTAAGTTCTTGGAGCTTGACATTGCTGATGTTGGCTGTATTCATCCACTGGACATAAGTAGCAGGGATGAGGTGGTTTCTGTACCTTTGCCTGTTATGAATGACAATGTTATTCTAGCACCTATAGAGAGAAATGATCATGAGGAACAACAAGAGATTGCTAATCCTCCTACATCAGTTAATATTCCTAAGCCTCTTGAGCCTGTTCCAAAGATACCTATGAGGAGATCCACGAGGGAGCGAAAACCTGCTATTTTTGATAAGTATATTATGTATCTTGGTGAAAGTGACTATGATGTGGGACTAGTGATTGATCCAGTGACATATAGTGATGCTATTGCAAGTTCTCAATCTGACATATGGGTGAATGCAATGAAAGATGAGATACAGTCCATGTCACATAATGAAGTATAGGAGCTTGTTGATTTTCCAGAAAGATGTAAGCCCATTGGTTGTAAATGGATGTTCAAAACCAAGAAAGATGCTAAAGGGCAGGTTGAGCGGTTCAAAGCATGGTTGGTTGCTAAAGGGTTCACTCAAAAGGAAGGAATTGACTATAATAAAACATTCTCTCTAGTTTCATCTAAGGATTCTTTCCGGATCATCATGGGACTAGTGGCCCATTATAATTTAGACCTTCACCAGATGAATGTCAAAACACCTTTTCTGAATAGTGGTCTGAGTGAAGAAATCTATATGGCACAACTTGAAGGTTTCAAAGAAGTTGGTAAAGAACATATGGCGTGTAGACTGAAGAAATATATTTATGGTTTAAAGTAAGCTTCCCGTCAATGGTACTTGAAATTTGATGAAGTCGTCACCTCCCTGGGATTTGTTGAGAACAAGGTAGATCAGTGCATATATCTTAAGGTCAGTGGGAGCAAGTTTATATTTCTTGTTCTTTATGTTGATGACATTCTGTTGGCAAGTAGTGATCTGAAGCTTCTACATAAGACTAAGTCACTATTGTCTAACACTTTTGACATGAAAGACCTTGGTGAGGCATTTTTTGTTTTGGGTATTGAGATACATCGTGATAGGTCTCGTGGCATATTGGGACTTTCTCAAAAGGCATATATAGCCCATGTACTTCAGAGATTTAACATACAAAATTGCAGACCTGGGGATTTAATATACAGAATTGCATTGGGTGGCAGCCAAGAAAATTATGAGGTATTTGCAGAAGACGAAGGATTACATACTTGTGTATAGGAAAGCCGGTGACCTTGAGGTAGTTGGTTATTCAGATTCAGACTTTGCTGGATGTGTGGATGATTTAAAGTCTACTTCAGGGTATATCTTTATATTAGCTGGAGGAGCTATTTCTTGGTAGAGTGTAAAAAACAAACTCTTACAGCGTCCTCAACTATGCATGCTGAGTTTGTTGCATGTTATGGGGCTGTAATACAGGCAATTTAGCTTCGTAATTTCATTTCAGAGCTTAAGGCAGTGGACTCCACTTCAAGACCATTGAGAGTTTTTTGTGATAATAGTACTGCTGTTTTCTTTTCAAAGAATAATAAGAACTCTAGTGGGTCTAAACACATAGAAATCAAGTATCTTGGTGTTAGAGACTTAGTAAAGAAATGTGATATCATCATTGAGCACATTGCCACAGAGGAGATGATAGCTAATCCTTTGACAAAGGCACTAAGACCAGTGATTTTTAAAAGGCATATTGATAGCATAGGGATTATTGGATTTTTTGATGTATTTGGTTAGTGGGAGTTTCTTTCCTACATCCATTGATTCATATTTATTTGGATTTTATCAATTTTGTTGACATTTATTTCAATTATATATTTATCAATAATGTCATGTTAATGATTATCATTTGGTATTTGTTATTTTATTATAACAATGAAAATGTTCGTGCATATTATGATCGCTTAAGATTTGGTGTCTATCTTAAGCATATGGTTTCTTGAGTATATGTCTTATTAATGACCCCATGTGGAATCTCTAGATGTTTTGTTAAAGACATACTGGCTTATATTTGAGGCCTATGGAATTCTCATGTTGATAAAGAGAATTCATTTTGAGGACTGACAATGAAAATTGCATTTGATATGATCACTTTTAGAAGCTATTTTCATGCCACACTACCACAATTAAATCCATGTCAATTGAGTTATTTGACATCTATAATCATGAGTAGCCTTATACACATAAAGTATAATGATTGTCTTGGTTCGATGTTGATAACTTTGTTGGACCGGACTTGTTTAAGGTGGATTGTCTCATGATTTTTTTTAAGGTGGTCACATAAAGTTTTTTTTTTGTGTATCAGCCTAAGAGTCATTTTATACAAATTTTTTCAAAAACATTAAACTACAATTAATGTTCGCTCAAGTGGGAGAATGTTAGAATTTTTTTTATATTGAGCTTCCATTAATTGTCTATTTTGTTTTATTAAAACGGGCTGAACTGGTATGATTATGAGACCTTAAGAATGAGCCATTGTTGTGATCATTTTGTGGGCTCATGCACACCTATTATAAAGTAATTGTGGTTAGACGGTAAGTGTGGACCTATTGGGTCTAATGGTCTCTTTATGATAGGGTCTATTGGATTACATATATATGTGTGTTGGATAGGTCTCCTCTCTGCTCTAAGGGTTTTTTTTTTTTTTTTTTTTTTTTTTTTTTTTTTCAGATTGCTTGACTCATAGATAGCCGTCATATTAATTCCTAGAGAAGGAGAGGAAGACCTAACCCTAATGGTTTTTGTTTGTTCATCGTCTTAAGAGGCAATTTATAATCAAAAGAATGGCTCAAATAAGTATGTTTTCGCATAATTAAATTACAAAAGGATGTTTTAAATTTATATTCGTGTTATTTTTCTCTTACAAATTATGCAGTGTATCAAATTCCTAAAGGCAAGATAAGTGCGGGTTTACCTCCTCTCAACTGGTTTTTTTCGAGGATAAAACTTTGGAGCTTTGACAAGGTGCCAAGCTCCATGGGGATTTTCCCCGCCAACTAGTTGTAACTAAAATTGAGAGCGACAAGATTTGAGCAACGAGATAGATTTGCAGGGATTTCGCCCGCGATTGAATTGTTGCTAAGATCTAAATACTCAAGCCTAGACAAGTGACCAAGCTCTGGTGGGATTGCACGAATGAAATTGTTGTTCTGGAGATGCAGTCCACTAAGAAAGCTCAGATTTCCCATGTAAGGAGATATTGAACCTGAGAGGCCAATGTCTTCCAAATTCAACTGCCTGACCCTCCTTCGGTGGAGGTGGCCACAGGTAACGCCACGCCACCCTGTAGAAGTGGATGGACTCGTTCCACGAGCTCAAAACACAGAAAGGATCACTGGTTATTTTGGCATTGAATGCTAGCAAGGCTTGTCGATCTGTTTCGTTTCCTGATGTGGAATCCACGGAGCTAGGTGCTACTGCAGTTAGAAAGTCAGCACCAAAGTACAATTAGATAGCATAATGAATATAAAGAGATAAGGACCAGAATGCTATTGAATACACCTCCATGTATAGCCTGATTGATTGCTTTCAGGTTTTTTTTTGTTTAACCAGATGTTAATAAGATGATTCAGGTGATTGATCTTGCTAGATCGTAAACATAATTTATATGCATGAATGGTTGTAAGATACGGACACGATATAGATATTAACATGAATGCTGTAATTTAAGAAGAAAAATAAGAATACAGATATATGTATAGTTTTTTTTAACGATATACGTGAATATAGCAGCAGCAAAAATATTGATTAAATAATTAATACATAACATAAAATATGAGAAAAGATGAGATTTTGGAAATTCTGGCTAACTACTCAAATTTAAGCTCAAATAATAAAATACTTCACCTAGTGTGTCTAATATATATTTTGGGTGTGCCTAAAGAATGTATTTGTTCGATACACAACACCAATTTTAAAGTGTCGGACAAATGTTAACCAATAACGACCAATCATAATAACTGTATTGCTTAGCTAACTTTTAAATTCATCTTTTTGCGCGTTTATATATATTAATTTTGATTTCAAAGTTCAAATGACCTTTACTGGAGCCTCAGTCAGTTTTATTCACACTGCCTCCAAGATCTCAGATAAATATCAATACCTTACACGAACACGCACACTTGCAGTAATAAAATACAGGTATCGTTTGGCAAAAAAATATTTTCAGCGTAAATTTACCAACATTCAATATAACTCTACCAATTTTCAATATAAATCAACTAACTTTTAACAAAAAATACTAAAAATTATTAAAAATTGAACTTCCAACCACACTTACAAACTAAGAATTAAAGAATATATACTTTATCCCAAGCAATACCTTCTTGTGGATAAGCAAGTGCATGGAAAACCTTGTGAGGGATGTTTGAAGTTATTTAAATTAGTAAAATTCGTAGTATCGTACGTAATTTATGCAATGAGTAAAAAATTTAAATTTTATAAAAATTTGAAGAAAAAAAATGATCCAAACGCACTTTGTAGTTGTGTAAGATGACTTTTAAGCCTAAACTATATTTGCCAAACGCGACTTAATTTAAACTTAAAAATTAGCGTTTGAGTTGGGTAACAGAAATAAAAGCCAGATTTGTGGAGACGGGACTTTATAATTATTTTTATTTACTAAATTTAGGAAAAAAGAAATAAAAACATCCCTTAGCTTATGACCAAAAAAACCCTTCCCTACTGTGTACATCAATGGGGAAAAATGAACCAAGGTAAACTCAAAAGTTTAGTGAAATTTCTTTTTTAGTGGTCTTTTTTTTTTTTTTGTGAAGTTCTTTTTTCTTTCTATAATATCTTTTAACTTTTTTATAACTACCTACACTTTAATAGAATTAAAAAGTAATTTCTTTATAACTTTTACAAAATTAAGAAATTTTACCTTTTTATATTTTATCTTTCGTAAATATTCTTGAACTAGCTACTATTTTGTAATTATTTTATTTTTTTAAATACTCCTTAATTATGTATTATTTACTTAAATAACCTTAACTACTTATTATTTACTACTTGAATTACTTTTGTTAATTTCTTTATAATTAACAAATTAATGAATCATATGCACATAGTTTTAAAATAAAAATTAATAAAAATAAATAAAAATTTTGAGTAAATATTCATAATTTGCAAAATTAAAATATTTTCATGATTATTAAGACAAAAAATCGCACGTATTGTTTGTGCACCAGCGTCTAGTGTATATATATATATATATATCCAAATTAATTTTTCTCATTCTTATCTATTATATCTATCTCTTTCTCTTTCTTTGAAATATCTATATTCTCTCTCCAATATTAATTCTTCTAATCTTCATTTATTCATCTCTATCTCTTTTTAAAAAAATACCTAGATTCTCTCTCCCAATCAATTTCTCTTATCTTTATCCATTCATTCATATCTTTTTTTCACTGTTTAAAAAATATTAATTTGTAAAACCCATTATTTTCTTCCTCTCTTAAAAAAAAAAATATCTAGCATGTTTTTATCCTCGTCTATTAATGTGTATATGCACATATTTTTTCAAGAGATTTTCTGAAAATTTGCTTAAAAAAATAATATTATCTTAAAAATCACACTATCTCTATTTAGGAAAATTTTATATTTTTTATTTTTTATCAATATAAAAATTTAAGAAATAAATAAGATTTCATTTCCAATATTTTTATGACAAACTAAGTCTCCAAGCTTCCATAACTATATATTATGTATAGAAAAATAATATTCTTTTAAAAAAATTATGAAAACATTTATTGCAAACAATAAAACATTAATAATAATTTTTAATAAAATATATTTTAATAATTTTATTTTAAATTAATATAGCGACAATTAAACATGAGCCTAAAGTTCTTATGACATAAATTTTTCTTTTAGACAGTTGCATTTAAATTTTATTAATTTAAAAAAATTTATATCAATAAATTAGAAACCTTCAAATTCATTAGATAAAACATTACAAATAAGTAGCCGTATTTTTATGACTCAATGGCACGTTAATAATTATTAGGTTTAAAATGAGATTTATTATTTACTTATATTATGAAGAGAGATGTTTTAGGTCAAGAGAGAATACTATGTTTTTTTTTTTTAAGGGAGAAAAAAATATAGAGATTACTCATTGCAGAATCAGGGGCGAAGTTAGGGGTGGCCATAACCCCCTAAGTTTTAAAAAATGTCACCCATATATATGAATTTTTACTAAAAAATTATATTATAGTTCAGCCCCCTTAAGATTTTAAAAAATAGTTAATCTTAATCAAGAAAATACCGCCATCAATTGTACATATAAATTTTTGGATTAAAAAAGTTTATCCAAAAATTTAGGTTAGAGATAAGTGTTTCTAAACTTTAATTATTTCTTCTTAATTATTATATATAATTCTAAAATTAAAAAAATCAACTGATTATACTATTTATATATACATATATATTAATTTAATTTTTATTTACTAAATATAATTTATAAAATCAGTTATATTTTTTTACCACAAACTCAAAATTTTAATTTTTTTTTGGTAAGTAAAAAAAAAATTCTAATCTCGTCCCTACGTACAATTTACATATCATATAATTCTCATAAAATATTCTGCCCTCCCTTCTAAAATTTTTAGGTCAAACCCTAGCGGTGCATGTATTATATCATTAAATTTGGTAAAAGAGACGGAGTAAACCGGTTGAAAAAACAGGAACCAAATTAATCATGAGCGCAAAATACAAAATCTAAAGTGAAATTAGCGTAAAACATATAATAAATTAAAGACCAAAAAGATAGTGGCAGGCAGGTAGTACAATGATAATGGCCAAAAGAGGTGAGTAATGGAGAATGGTTCCAATAATAAGTTGGCTTCTTGCATCTGGAACACATGAAGGAATTTCAAAGCAGTTCGTTGCATATTTCACAGCCACACAAACGGAAAAGTTGCAGAGTGTCAATTAATGTACGTTTCTTGATGCAATCGGACGTGGATGCCAATTACCGCTGGGGTTAGAAAAAAAAAACAAAAAACAAAAAAAGTATGCAAATATAATACAAATTAATTTACGTGATTCGGTCAAATTATTTATGTTCACAACCAATGACCTAAGAGTTTAACCATATGTATAAAATATTATAAAAGAGATACAATCATCTCAACTCTCACACATTACTTTTTTTTTCATCTCTCTATCTCAGCCAAAACCCCGTTACAAGTCTTTGCCCGAACTTTCCCGAGCTCAAGCTCTCATCTTTATTTCTATTGCCAGTCATGAATGGTGGTTTACCACACCCACATTCTCTTCCTCACCATCTCAATTTATACACATGAAAAAATAAAAAACTAAAATAACAACGATAGAGAGCATCTTTCAATGTCTTAATGAGAATTCTGCCCGCGTGTTTGGTGGATAAATTGGTTAAAATCAACAATTAGCCCCTTCACCCAACGTTGGAGGATAGGTTATTTTTAGCACAATCCTCCATCATGATTTACCTCCCGCTAGCAAATTCTGCTGGACATACCTTTTAGAACGTTTTGTGGTATCTACACTTACAAGGATTACGTTGCACTACTAAGAATGTCTCCACTGCCACAGGCTACACCCCTAACAATACTCAGTTGTAGATACTACACCCCCTACAAAAGTAAATAAATATTCAAAGATGCTTTTTCTCCAATGGTGCTCTCTTATCATATCTACATTAGTTTAGTCTCTCAAAATTGACTTAGAACCTCCAAAACATATGCACAATTTGCAAGTGTCCTTCAAGTATCTTAATCAAGATCCGTTTTATAGTTTCCCAATGATCCTTCACTGGATTGGAAAGGAATTTTGAGAGAAAGAGAAGCGGTTTCTTCTGTAAGATAAAGAAAATATTTTGTACTCCTTTATTAAATTAGAGAAGGAAGTTAAGAGTTTATTCTCACATTTGTAAAATTTGTATTTTTATTCTTATTATTATTTTAATATAGTAGAGGATAGATAGCCGTGAATGTAGGCATTATCGAACCATATTAAATTTTTGTTGTGTATATTTTATATATTATTTTTCTCTTACTCACAACGATTACATTCGACGATGAAATAAACCAATTAGCTGATAGTCCTTACACGACGGCCTGACGTTACATAGCTTGTGACATCAATGGGTTTCGATTTCGCATCAAGCAAATAGACAATAGGCGAGCTACACAAAATAGTGGCATCGGTTGTCCATCTGTTGATGGTGGTTACTACTATGGCCAATTGAACGACATTATTGAAGTCGTTTATAATCGCAGTTTGAGATATTTATTATTCAAGTGTGTCTAATTTGTGGGGTTAAAACTGATAAGTACCAATTTAAATTGGTAAATTTCAACAATTTGTTATATTGGGATGTACGAATAGAAGATGAACCAGACATACTAGTGTCCATGGCAGAACAAGTTTACTATGTTGGAGATTGAGCCAATCCTAACTGGCAAATTATGGTTAAAATGTCAAGAAGGGGGTGTATCAGATCGACTGCAATGAGCCATATATTGATACATTCGCCAACCAAGCTCTTGATCAGGATGCAATCGTCCAACGTGATAAAGATGTTAATTGGGTTAGGGACACGGTCGAAAGAAATACGGTTGATTTACATACCTAATACAGGATTGTGTACTTTTTTATCTGAACAAAGTAGATTTCAAATCTATTTATTTTCTTGAAATTGTAATAAATTTAACTTGTGAATAGTTAGATAGCCATGTTCGGACGCTCTAGGAGGAAGACTGGTTCCTAGGACGATGGCTAAGCGCCTAGGTCTATTCTGTGTAGGCAGTAACCCAGCAAATACTGTCTCACCATCACTCTTCATGTCTACACATTTTTCAATGCACAGTTAAGCACCTTCAGTAAGTGTCTGGCAATACAGAGGCAGGTAAAGTTCGTCAGTTTAAGATTTTATCTTATTCATTAACAATAGTTATTCCGTAAAAACTTAACACTTAACATTTTATTTGTAACAGATTCCCCCACTTCGAGCAGGCATTTGAGGTTCGGCAGAAGGCCCTTAATGGGATTACCATAGTGGAACTGCGGGTCCTAGTAGATGACCGGACAGTGGGATGACACGCCCCATCTGGTGGGGAAGGATGGACGGTCTCTCATTTCACAGCTCGAACATTTGGTCCGGAATCCGATCATATTCCCGTTGGCCACCCTCGAGTGGGACCGTTTCCCGGATTCTACGTTGGAGGATCTATGGACTAAGGTGTAGGTATGAAATTTTCCTATTTCATTTGTACGTGATTTCTATGCTGAAACTTGTAATATAAATAATATTCTATAATTTGTCATTTTTAGGCCAATGTAGTTGATGTTCCTCCAGACATCCTGGACGTTATGTTCACCAAGTGTCAGAAGTTGTGGAAGGATCATAAGAATATGATTAAAGAGAAATACTAGAAGAGTTATGAGAATGACCATGACGTCCTTCAGCGGGTCCCATCGGGCGTTCTTCCCTACCAGTGGGCTGAGCTCGTTAGGTATTGGTCGAGCCCCAAGGCATAGGTGAGTAGATTGCAAGTTGAATTTTTCATTTAAGTTTTGATGTTATAAAGCGTAAATTACAAAAATAAATCGAGAAAAAATTAAAATAGGCGGAGGCCAAAAGGAACTCGCGAAATCAAGGGATGTAGGGCCCCTGCCACAAGAAGGGGACTCAACATTTTTCTCATGTCCGCCACGAGGTAAAATCGTTAGCCTACCACGTAAATTTTTTTTATTTTCATATGTTATGATAATAAATTATTAACATATAATTTACTTTTCAAAGAGCATGGAGGGGGGCCTAAGGACAAATCGGACGTCCATGTGGTTGGCAACTCGACGTACTAATTCGCCAGAGGTTCAGGTCATACAGGTAATTAATTTTTATATTTTGTCCAATGAACATATAATTTAATTTTGCTTTAGATAATGTAGTTACTTATCTTGTTTTTCCATCTCGGCTTATTTCCATTAGGCTCAATTTAATGCACGTCTAGACGAGATGCTGCTGGATGAGAGGGAGTTCGAGGAGAAGAGAGACGAGATATATTTCTCCATCATCGGACGCGATGGTCATAGACACACACTTGCGCGAGGCGCAGGTATTCCACGCCGGTCCATCGCATAAGCAGAATCATTTTCTCAGGCCAGACGTTGCGACCAAGATCTGCTCTAGAAAAAAAGAATAAAAATATCTTGAGAAAAGCCAATATTCATCCACGAAAAATAAAGATGAAAGAATAAAAATATCTTGAGAAATCACTTCAAACACCACCACCTTTGAGTTGGAACCAATAAGAACTCAAGCTGACGAACATGAATTATTGCATTAAAGAGGAAAACAAAGTGTTATAAAGCAAAAGACAAGATTACAAATAAAATGTAACAAAAATTACATGGAGAATGAAAACTTAAAACTAAAAGCTAACCTAGGGGAAAGGAAAGGGAAGATGGACGAGGAGCCCCTGATGGGCTATAAAAATTTGATGTTAAACCCTCAAATTCATCAAATTCAAGCCTTATCCATTTGGAACTTTGAAAATAATTAAAAACGCTAAAAATCTCTAACACTTCTCTTGAAATAATGAATTTGATGAAATTTGATTTCATTTGATACGAATTCTCATCAGTTCTTATATTTGGAACTAAAATAAAAATTTTGTGAGTTAAACTTGATTTCATTTTATAACTTAAATTTTGAAATTTCTATAGAATATGAAATCCAATCGAAAATAATAAGATTTAATGAGAATTCATTATTTTTTTAAGCAATCTAAATAAGTAAAATAAATTATCCTCTTATATCATATTTACCAATTTTTTTACTTCCTATTCATATGGTCAAACTTAATATTTCACTTAAACAAATCTATTCAATTCTTAAATTCAAAATATATTCCAAATACAAAATTTTATTTACCAAATCAAATCAAATCAATTCTTTATTTTAAAATAAAATCAATTCTAATGGTGGAATATTTTTAAACGAAATGTAAAAGTTATTCACTTTTTATTTCACTGTACAAATTACAAATCCATAATTTTTATTAAATTTTACTAACTTTATTCACTCCAAACACACATATAGTTAAGTTACAAACAAATGTAAAAGGAAAAGACCAAAAGCCCATGGTAAAAGCCAGCAATTCCACGAACTGACAGCATCAGGAGTACTTCGTTAAGACAAAAATAAAAAAATAAAAAATAAAAAAGGAATACAAGCAAGCAAGTGTGAAATGAAAACATGTGATTGCTAAATAGATTTTAAAATAGTAACAAAAGCAAATTATAACAACAGGGTTTCTATTCATCGACAGCTCCGACCCCATACAGTTTGATTGTGCTAGTTGCTTTGACATTGATTAATGTTTTACAGTGGATGTGAATTAACAAAACTTGTAATTGCATGTAAATATTGCATTTATACAATAATAATACTGCCATCGAATAACTGAAAGCAAAAACAAACTGCACTAGTGGAAAAATTTTATTCTAAATTCTGCAAGTTCATGTACAAAGTTGGTGAAATTCAGATTTGTCAATATCAAGACTAAATTTGGCCAAAATGTTACAATATTAAGCAAGTTTAGAAATTTTGAACTCAGAGAAAAATAACCTCATGTTGTGTGAAATTTAGTGCAGTTTGGCCAAGAGAAAAATAAATAATATATATATTATCATATAACCTCAAAATCAGAAGGTTGGGAAATTTCACACCATGGTAGAAACAAAAATTATACGGTCAGTTATAGCTTAATTGTTGATCAGTATCCACCAAAAGAACAACAGAGTTTAAAAAGGCTAAATTTGAGTATTCAAATGCTCTCAACGATTGCTTAGAACAAGTTTTTTCCCCTATCAAAAAGAGAAAATAAAGAGAGAGATCATGAGTGGCATGAATGTTACCAGCTACATCTCAAGGAGAAAGACAATAAACTAGAGGTTCACGCCATTATTATCATCAATTGAATGACAAACCTTGAGATTCATACTCGGATATAACTACTAATGGGCCTTAAATAAGGATTAGACCAATCAGGGATACACTGATGATTCTTCCAAGTCTTCCCTTGCCCAAGTTCTGTTTTATCCTTTGAACTAACTTGAACATCACAAAAGGAGTACTTTGCCAACCCCATAAGCAGTTAGCTGAAATTTTATTAGAGAATTCCTCATTTTTCTGACAATGTTTGCTAGCCAAGAGCCTTTAACACAAGCAGGTCACGCTCCACTCTGCTAACACCCTACATCCTTAAGCCAAGAGAGCTTGATAAAATAACCTAAGTTCTCACATCCAAGACCAGCTAAAGACAATGGCATTCACAATCAGACCCATGTCCTTCCTATAAAAACCCTTACCAATTTGCCCTTTCTGCTAAACCAAATCAAACCAAACCAAACCAAGCCTTTTCCTACTAGGTGAGGTCGGCTATATGGATTTGTCGACGCCAATTTGATTTGTTTAGGAGCATGTCCTCCGATAAATCTAGGTAGGTTAGGTCATGTTTAATGGTTTCTTTCCAGCTTCTCTTAGGTCTTCCTCTACCTCTCCTACTCCTGACAATCTCCATACTTTCACACCTTCTAACAGGTGCCTCTGCTGGACACCTTCTAACATGGCCAAACCATCTTAATCGGTTTTCTCTCATTTTATCTTCAATCGGTGCTATTCCTACTTTACCCCTAATCTCCTCGTTCCTAATCCTATCTTTCCTTGTAATCCCGCACATCCACCTTAGCATCCTCATCTCCACAACTGCCATCTTCTGACCATGATTATACTTTATTGCCCAACACTCTGATCCATATAGCAGCACTGGTCTAACCGCTACTTTATAATACTTTCCTTTCACCTTGAGGGGGATTTTTCGATCGCACAAAACCCCCGAAGCACTCCTCCATTTGGTCCATCCAGCTTGAATCCTGTGACTTACATCAGTATCAATTCCTCCATCTTGTTACACCATAGATCCAAGGTACCTAAATTTATCTTTCTCTACAATCTTTTGTGTGCCTAAACTTACTTCTATACTACTCATTATCCTACTTTGACTAAACTTACATTCCATATATTCCGTCTTGCATCGGCTTAGCCTAAACCCTTTTTTCTCTAACGTATCCCGCCACAATTCTAGCTTAGCATTCACTCCTCTCGTCTCATCTACTAAAATAATATCATTTGCAAATAGCATACACCACAGTACCTCATCCTGACTATGTCTTGTAATCTCATCCATAACTAAAGCAAACAAGTACGGGCTTAACGCTGATCCTTGATGTAAACCAATCGTGATAGGGAACTCATTAGTCTCTCCACTAGTCGTCCATATAGATGTCATGGCTCTATCATACATGTCCTTTATCGCCTTAATATATGCGACACACGCTCCTTTCTTTTCCAATACTCTCCATAGAATCTCCCTAGGAACTCGATCATATGCATTCTCTAAATCGATGGTGTAAATCTTTTTGACCTTCTTTATACTGTTCCATTAACCTCCTCAAGAAAAAGATAGCCTACATGGTTGATCTTCCAGGCATGAAACCAAATTGATTCTCTGAAACGTTTGTTGTCCTTCTTAGTCTTCTCTCAATAATTCTCTCCCATAATTTCATCGTGTGGCTCATCAATTTAATCCCGCGATAGTTCGCACAGTTCTGAATATCTCATTTGTTCTTGTATATGGGTATAAGGATACTTTTCCTCCATGCATCAGGCATATTCTTGCTCTTTAGCACTACATTAAAAAGTTTTGTCAACCAACTTATGCCATCCTCTCCTAAGCACCTCCAAACCTCAATATGGATACCATCTGGCCCAACTGCTTTCCCATTATTCATCCTTTTTAATACTTCTTTTACTTCTTCCCTACTGATTCTCCTATAGAACATAAAATTTAATTCTTCCCTAAAAGTGGTAAACTGCCCCAAATGTATGTCACTACTACTGCTTTCGTTAAATAACTTGTAGAAGTAGCTCTTCCAACGCTCCTTTATCTCCCCTTCCTTTACTAATACCTTTTCATCCTCATCCTTAATACATTTAACTTGGTTTAAATCTTTGGTCCGTCTATCTCTAGATTTAGCAAGCTTGAATATCTCTCTTTCGCCCTCCTTAGTGTCAAGTCGCCTATATAAATCCTCAAATGTCTTTGCCTTAGCCTTACTAACTGCCTTTTTGGTTTCTCTTCTAGCTTCTCTATACCTCTCCAAGTTCGCTTCATTTCGGTCGTTTTGCCAAGATTTAAAACACTCTCTTTTAACTCTTATCTTGTCTTGGACGGCCTCGCTCCACCACCATACCTCCTTCTGTGCTGGAGCACTCCCTTTGGATTCTCCTAAGACTTCTTTCCCTACCCTCCTAATACACTTTGCTACCTTATCCCACATAATATTTGCACTCTCATTTACCGTCCAAATGTTTTCCTCTAGTACTCTTTCCCTGAATGCTGCTTGCTTATCACCTTTTAAGTTCCACCATTTAGTCTTTGAGCATCTATACGACTTCTTTTTTCTAGCCCACCTTTGAAGCTGCATATCTATGACCAACAACCTATGTTGGGCAGTCAAGCTCTCCCCCGGTATAACTTTACAATCTTTACAAGCTACACGATCTCTTTTCCTAGTTAAGAAGAAGTCAATCTGTGTCTTTGAGGAGCCACTCTTATAAGTCACCAAATGTTCCTCTCTCTTCCTAAAAAAGGTGTTCGTCACCATGAGATCATAAGCCACTGCAAACTCCAAAATATCCTTCCCTTCTTCATTTCTATCACCGTAACCATATCCCCCGTGTACTCCTATGTATCCATCTATGTCGCGTCCTATATGACCATTCAAATCTTCTCCTATGAAGACCATCTCTCCTTGAGGTATCTCTAATAGCATTCCTTCCAAATCTTCCCAACACTTCTCCTTATGTACATCTCCTAAGCCCACCTGGGGGGCATAAGCACTAATTACGTTTACTATCTCTTCTCCTAACACTAACTTAATTGCAATAATCCTATCTCCACAGCGTTTCACATTAACTATATCTTCCTTTAGGTCCTTACTTACTACTACGACGACCCCATTTCTCGATCTATTAAGTCCCGTATACCATAACTTATACACAGTCCTCTCAATCTCTTTAGCTTTCTGTCCCACCCACTTCGTCTCTTGCAAGCAAGTAATTGCAATTCTTCTCCTTTCCATTGTATCTACCACTTCCATAAGTTTCCCAGTTAAGCTCCCAATATTCCAAGTACCTAATCTCAGCCTTCTATTTTGGACTAGCTTCCTTGCCCCCCCACTCGTTCAGGAAAGTGCGAGGACCCTTGCCTATTTAACACCGCACCCGGGCACCGATGCAGCAGTCCTTGCTTATTTAACACTATACTCGGACCATACAGCGCGTCGCTAAGTAGGGAACGCCCCCACGAAATCTCATTAGGTGTCATAAAATCCATAAAAATTCGACAAAGTTTTACGCTGGCTGTCGACTACCTAACACAATCCTCCTCCTTTATCCGAGCTTGGGACCGGCTATGAAAAAACATAGGCAGAGTTCCCTTTCTGCTAAACAACAAAAATAAAATAAATAAACTCAAGCTTGGATCTAATCTTACTTGAGAAACAGCCAGGCGTCTTCTGAATAATACAGCTACCCACTCTGACTAAAAGGCTATCCATAAGGAACAGAGCAAATGAACTTTGGCATAAAATGATACATTAATGCACTTCGACGAACTCTTAGCGAACCTGATGTAAATTACTTCCCAAAACAAATCTCATATGTAAGTTACACATAGAATGTATGTTTAGTTGCTCTACAACTCTATCCTTAATTGTGATGGGCTTTCAGCAAACTGATTCTGATTCAAAATAAATAAACAAATCCATTTCTTGCGTTTAAAAAGACTTGGTTTTCATCTTTTCACAGAAACGTGAGAACCTCCACCATGAGAGCCCAAAGAACAGATTGATGAAACATGTGGCTCATTGCCCAAATCCATATAGTAAATAATAAAACATTTCCAAGAATTATAGCACGCTGAGATATATGAAAAAGAGCAATGGTTAGGCGACAATAATGAGGAAATACCACATTCACAAGTAATAAAAACAGGAACTCAGGAACTCAAAGGGGCAACCACTCAGAAAAATTATATAAGTAAAGAAAACACAAATTCAGGTATATGCTTACGACTGAAATTACAATACGAAACTCGCTGTGCAGATATAGAAATATCATAAACCAGATACATATTCTGAATATCACAATCTTAGTCATTAACATAACATCTCAGAATACATAAATATGGGATTAATCAGAAAATTAACAATAAAGCCCACATAATCATTCTTGGGCAGCTACTAAGTTTCGGAGTGGAATAACATTATCCATATGATTGAATATGCGAACCTAACCCCTAGAATGTTAGCTTCCAATGTAACTGGAAAAAAGGAAATTCATGACCACTTTTAATAACATCAAAACAGTTTCCAATGTCACTGATTGAAATATTACCGGAGGAAATGGCACCCGCAACAGCAACAGCACCACGACGTTGAAAGTGATATCCAGGCTCGTTTACAACCAAGGGAAGGTTAACGAGTTGACGAATCCATGTCCTCCTCCTTTCGTCGTCCTTTAGTATATAAATAACCAAACGAGATCGCATAGGGGCATAGAGATGATGTGCCAGAGCCAGGCGTCCCGCAGCCTGCACTATATAACACTCGTCTGCTGCGATCATCCTACAGCCTTCCGGGATCTCAGCCTCCGCCGGCGGGGGGGGTGACGCTAAATCTTTCTTCTTTGAGATCAAAAACGACGATTAATACGCTATCAGGCGGCTGCTTAACAATCCAATGCAATGATCCATTGATGCAGACACTTTGGTCGCGGAATCGATATGGCGCATCACCAATTCTTCTCCTCGATGATTCTCTACCTAGAGTGAGAATCTCGCTCCTTCTGACCATCACCCGGCAACCCACTCCAGGGAGGGACTTGTAAAACGGGCACACGTTAAGCACCTTGTACTCTTTGTTAATCGGATCGAACCCTAAGTAGTAATGATGCTGCAGGGGCCAAGCACACTCCTCCTGAAAGCTCGACGAGGGAGGAAGTTTTGCGGTTTCAAGGGTAAAGATATTGTAGATTGAGACGCCATTACTGGCGTCAAAACAAACAAGATTGTCGATGACCTCCGAGACTGTGGCATTGCAATCGTCGGAAAGGGGCAAAGACGGGGGTGAACGACTTGCTTCCCGGGTGTGTTTCCAGGAAGAAGTGCTGCTCCGAGTTGTCGGCATCGGAGAAGGAGATGAGGTGGCCGCCGGATCGAGTGCGGGAACGAGTTTGGTGCGCCTTCACAAAGAGAGGATCAGAGATAACCGAGCGCCAGAGCTTCGACAAGCTCTTCAATCGAATAAAAGAGATCCCGCCGGAACTCTGGTCAGCACCTCACATAGTACGTCGCCGGTGAATTTGAATTCCGAAACTCCTACATTGTTCTGATTTTCTTCCTCGTCATCGCGAATCCTAGGGCTTTTTCTCTATCTTCTAGTTCATCTATCTTCGTTATGTTTTATGTTGGGTAATCTTACGATTCGGATCAGGATTAGGATTACGTAGTATGTAAATTTGACGCATGTATTTTAGTATTCGGTTGATTAAAATCATGATTTTAGTGCGTTAAAAAAATAAAATAAAACAAAAACAACACCAAAAAAAAAAACCAAAACAAAAACAAAATCAGAAGACAACAAACATGTTATGATTTTTACATGAAATTAAATTTAAAAAATTATAAATTAATTGTTCAATATTTACGAACTTTTAAAAAATATGAATTAATCAAATTAAAAATTACAAAGACTTAAATTTATAAAATTAGACATCAAAATTCGTGGAATCTTTAAATAAAAGTCATGATAATTGCATCAAAAAATTATTTGTATAATCCTTAAAATTGGTTTCACCTTTGAAAATTTAGGTGACATTTGATTTGTAATTCTATTTTCTGTTTTTTATTTTTTATTTTCTATTTTATGTGTTTTATATTTTAAAAATTCAAAAATAAAGAAAACAAAAAAATACATTTAATTTTACATTTTTTATTTTTCATGTTTTAAGATTTTCTTATTTTCAATTAAAAATACTCAAAATAACTTTTTGTCACTTTACATTTCATGTGTTTTTCTTTCTAAAATAAAATTTTAAAATACAAGTAACTAAATGCTTTTTAAGCTGTTTTATTTGATTTCAAAAACACAAAATAGAAAATAAATTTAAAACATGTATATTAAATGGCACCTTACCTGTTAAAATTATGTGAATATTTATTTCAACAACGTAATTTAGTTGATTATTAAATTATTACGTAATAGTTAAGGGTTCATAATTTCAAATTTGTAATTAAATTTACTTTTATATTTGCCAAAGTAAAAATTTACTTAGTAATAAAAATTTTCTTAATTGAATTTTGAGAAATGACTAAAACTTCACCACATCAATTTCATTATTTGAATCAATTAATAGTGTTCGTGACACTCTTTAGAATAAAACTTCAAAACTGTTAGCTCTATTTTCTCTATATATATGTACTGGTGAATTTAGAAGAATCTCAAGTTATTAAAACGCTGAGAATGCTAGAATTATCCTAAAATCTGCACATAAAAATCCTCTTGTGAATGATGAAAGACGGAGGAGTTCGAGGGGCCAAGGATATACGAAGAGCAAAGATTTGGTAACTTTTATGTAAAGTTGAACGAAATAGTTAAATCAAACCTCAATTTGGAAGAGCCAATTCTCCAACCAAATGCGGATGGAAAATTCTTCACGCTCTTCCATCTACTTTTAACACAATTGAGGAGGATAAGAAAATGTAAATGAGATGAAGATTGATGATTCAGTGGTTTTTTTTTTTTTTTTTTTGGTGTTTTATTGTATTCTTTGGATACTTCGAGCATGCGTCTGTGTATTATTTTTTTGTGCCCTCTAACAAATGATTATTATATGTATTTATAAACTATTGATATGATGAATTTGTATCGGACAAGATTGTATTCAGTACTATTTTACGGAACATAGTACTTAACTTACTCTAAGACTTTATTTTATTGTACTTACTGTTTTATTTTACATGTTCTGCTCAATGTTTGTATCGCTCTATTCAAATAGTGTATTGAATGATTACATATGCATGCCTAAGTTCTAGCTCGCGTCGTCGGATATCAAACTCGGAGCATGACAATAGCATTCTCAGTAAGTCGTAGTTCCATTAGTATGTGAAAGAAATTACTCTTCCAACAATGCATCTTCAATATAAAATGAAGTTTTTACTCTTAAGACATTTAAATATACTTATAAAAAAAAGACATTTAAATAAGGCTTTGATGATTGAATTCTTACTTTTTGATTATAAATTTTTAAGGAATTCTCTGATATTGTTTTTGTACTTATGATTTTAAAATTAAAAGATTGTATTAATTACTTAACAAGAATTATTTCAACATAATTTTATTAATTTAAATAATATTTCATAATGATTTGAATTATTTAATATGATAGATTTGAAATCACTATAAAAAATATAATTATTTGAAATCTTTCAAAGTAGTGGCTCTATGATTTTAGGCAGTACTAACTCCGCTACTTTAGCAATAATTACTAGAAACCTTCTATTTATTATTGGCTAAATTAATTCTCTATCTTATAAAACAATTTAATATCAAATTCATAAATTTAAAATTTTTAGTTTTCCAAATAGAGCTTTTTTAAAAGTAGTTTTTTTGTAATCAAAATCAATAACAATTAATAGTTTTCTAGGCACGTATATGTCTGCTGTATAGGACAAAGGAAATGTAATTGATTGTCAGGGATGGTAGATACATGGCGTGTATCCAGGAGAGGGACACATGGCAGTCATTCCAATCGCCATCTTTTTGTCACGTTTAACAAGGGTACAAGCAGTACACTACTCCACTACTAACGATCCCAACCAATTCTGAGCCCACTACCCATTATTTCCACGATTGAGGTCTTATCTATCCTATACAGTAGACAAATATGTGTCTAGAAAACTATAAATAAGAGACGACTCGAAGAAGAAAGTAAGTGTTATTTGTTTTACTGAAACTCTACCAAATTTATATCTAACCTCACCCTTTTTCTTCACAAATGTTAACTTGACTATCAGAGGGACGTTCCGTCAAACTTTGCCTGGCCAATATCCTATTGCAAGACCCAAGCAAGGAGCCAAGGAGCAGAGAGTTCCACCACCACCAAGACAACTATTCGACCATGTCAGACGTCCCTACAGCTGGTTGGACAAGTCACTGAAAAACATTATTGGATTTTAGACACTCCAATTGGCATCGTCAATGGGAATTGAAATCGCACTCTCACGAAGTGCCTGATCTACCAGCAACAGAGATAATCAAAAGTATCAAAAAGGATTGACCAAGTCGAAATGCCCCCATAGTAAGATCAGAAGTGTCCAGGAGATCTGTTGGGCACAAACAATCTGTGGAGCACAAGCGATCCGTTGGACACGAGTGGTCTAGGTCGCACGAGCAACCTAAAGGGCCCCAAGACCGTCGAGTCGTTAACCATGGCCTTCTAGTTTAGAATGGACTCACCTTGGGCTAGTTTCAAGCGGAGATACAGCGCAAGGAATGTGAGTTGGAGATCCTTCGTGATCAATTTAACCTGTACGCTAAAAACTCCCAGGCTCGAGATAGAGATCACCAGTCCCGTCGCGGCGCCCATGGGCAGAGGCATCACGAGCCGTCTCTGTACTTGCCCAGAGGAAGAAGCCCAACTCCACAACGAAGAAGGAAGTGACCCAAATCACCAGACTGCTCTAGTTCTCCCCATGGACGAAGAATGAAAAGACAGTCCAGTTCAGACTCTCACATAAGCGAGGCTTGTTCAAATGGGTGCATCTGTCAGCAAACAAGCCAGTCGAAGAAAATGGGGTTGACTTGAAAGACTGGGTGTTCAAACAGTTTACTGATCATACTGACCATAGGATGCAGCACTCCAATAACAATAAAAATTTATTATTAAAAAGATTTATTTTGTTACATTAAAAATATTTCTTCATAAATAATTAAATATGGAAATAACTTAATTTAGTAAAATTAAATTTAATAGTAATCATATGTTAAAAATAATTTATTTTATTGAATTAAATTTACAATTAAAATAATAATTTATCGTTAGAATGATTTATTTTATTAAATAAAAATTATTTAATAATTAATCATTGCCTCTAAAATGATTTATTTTATTAAAATATTATATTAAATAAATTTAATTTAATAAATAAATTATAATTTGTTATGAAATTGTGTTAGTTATTATTAAAAAATAAATATTTTATAAAATTAAGTTAAGTAATTTAAATATATTTTATTAAATTAGTTAATTAAATTGACATATATGTTTTTATTAAATTCAATTAGTTTTATAAAAGTATTTTATTAATCTAAAATTAATTACTTTAAACAAAATTACAGCACAAAATATATTTCTTATTTTTATTTCAAAAATTAAAAATTAAAAATAAAAATTAATTATTAAATATAACACAGAGAGAGAGAGAGGAAAACATAAATGTTACAAATAAGCCTAGATAAGCAAATGATGCAATGTTGGCCCAACTCATGTTTATTTTCCACCACGAATTAAATAAGCTGAATTTCCTTTTGAGGCTAAAAAAAGTTACAAAAAGTTATTTATTTTTTTCAACATCTTCTAATCAAATTTCGTCACATATTACTTTTATATTAACTATTTATATTTTTCTTATATTTTTTTGTCATCCAAACATCTCCCAAGATACAACACTTGGACCCATTTAGTATTAATTGAGATTAATGTACATGATTTTTCATTAAAAACATAATCAAATTTTGTCCATGAACTGATTCAAACAGTTAAATTTGAACTTTTTTTTTTTAATGTTATTCACAAACCATAAATAAAATTTTACATAAACAAAGATGTCCTTTACTTCCGCTACTTTTATGTAAAATAAATATATATATTATTAAAATATTATTTCTATTATTTTAATATTATAATCATAATTTAATATAAGATTGTCAATTTTTAAATTTAATAAATTGAAGTTGTAATAATTTAAATAAATTTTTATTATAAAATATAATTTTTCATATATATTTAGGTTGCAATTGTATTTATAAATTTTAAATAATGAATTTGTTGTTATTAATTTAAAAAAATATTAAAAATATAATTTTATTAGTTATATATAAATTTTAACTTGAGCTTTAAGTATATAACCTAATACATAATAGGTTAAAATTTATATTTAAACAATAAAAACCAAGCTAGTTAACAGGTGAAGAAGAATTTAAAAGATAGTATTTGAAATATGTGCAACTTCTCGAGATTATGGTACATTTTTTCAACAGCCCCCCTATCCCCAAAACTAGGCCATTGACCCTCTAGAAGAAAATCAAGGGAGTAGGTAATTACATTATCAAGAGCATCTATTTATGATCCCCCCCTTTTTTTTGTTTTTTTTATTTTGAAGAGTTAACAGAGAGCCAACTTTAACAGTAAAAATCTAGCTAGTTAACAGTTAAAGAAGAATTTAAAAGATAGTATTTGAAATATGTGCAACATATCGAGATTATGGTGCATTTTTTCAACAGCCCCCTATCCCCAAAACAAGGCCATTGACCCTCTAAAAAAAAATCAAGACAGTCTATTTATGATCCCATTCAAGACCCATTTTTTTGGGGTTTTTTTTTTGGAGTTAACAGAGGGTCAAGACCCACCCTTTTTTTTTTTCTTTTTTTTTTTTTTTGGAGTTAACGAAAGGGTATTCGGACCAACTTTTAAACAGTAAAAACCAAGCTAGCTAATAGATAAAGAAGAATTTAAAAGATACTATTTGAAATATGTGCAACATCTCGAGATTATGGTTCAATTTTTCAACGGCCCCCCTATCCCCAAAACAAACTAGGGCATTGACCCTCTAGAATAAAATCAAGAGAGTACATAATTTTTTTTTGGGGTACCATAATTTGGGGGGTTAACGGAAGGTGTTTGGATCAACTTGCGCACACAGCATCTATTTATGACCTTTTTTTTGGGGGGTTAATGGAAGGTGTTCGGGCCAACTTGTGCATACTTCAACAAGTTAATTTGACAAGTTAATGATCAAGTAAATTCTCCAACGGCCCTAAGGAGATCTAATCTCTGGAGTGTTAACTCTAAGAAAATTTGAACTAGTAACAACTAGAGAGTAAATTCAAAATCTTATCAATTAAGATAACCCTCAAAGTTAATTCAAGACCTTATTCTACTCTTTATAATTCCCCTAAATGTTTTTACAATTGGTTTGGAATGATGAAATTGATAAGATTTAATTTTTACAATTCTTATTATTGAAACTAAAATAAAATTTTATAAGTTATATTTGGTTTCATTTTATAATCTAAATTTTGAAATTTCGATATCATTTGAAATCCAACCTAAAATAATAAAATTTTATGAGAATTCATAAATTTTTTCTTAAATCTTATAAATAAGTGAATAAATTTATTATCACATATTATATTTTTTATTTTTCATTAATATAGTCAAATTTAATATTCCTCTAAAATCAATTTAGTAAATTCTTAAATTTAATTATGTGTTCTAAACAGAAATTTTTATTTATCTGATTAAATCAAATCGATTCAACTCAATTATTTTAAAATCAAATCAATTTTAAGATTAAAAAAAAAAAGAAAGTATTCAAACGGAGCGTTGCGATAAATTATTTTTTAAAAAACAATCTTACATTAAAACAAAAACAAAAACAGAGGCAGCAAAATAATTCTGCCTGTTTCCGTCTTCATCGCTTACAGAGATCCATCTTGATCTTTCTTAGGAATTGAAGATACAGAAAGCGAAGAAGAAGAAGGAAAAGCTTTTGGACGATTATCTTTGAAATCGCGCTGAATTACGAGCTTAGCAGCTTCATGATCTCCAGTCTTGGCACGCTTTTGTGTGCTGATGGGATGAAATTGGTGAGAAGCAGCAGCGTCTGATCTGGTCGGCGCTTGCTGGGGAGGATAGAAGAAATCGGTGGGGAAGAAGTTGTACTGAAGACCGGCCATGAAACAAACCAATTACCTTGATGAATCTCCAAAAGTATGTAGTAGTAGCAGTCGTCGTCAACAATACCAGGCTGCGCTTTGGAAGATATATATATATATATATATATGTATGTATATATTTGTAACTTATGAGAAGTCTATTTGGTATGTCCAAGTGCATTAGCTTCTCCCGTATTTATAGAGCAAATGCACTTGTATTTTAATAGTTGCTGAGCAGTCAAGGGTTATTTGTGGAGA
Organism: Vitellaria paradoxa; assembly: GCA_019916065.1. NCBI lineage: Eukaryota > Viridiplantae > Streptophyta > Magnoliopsida > Ericales > Sapotaceae > Vitellaria > Vitellaria paradoxa. The sequence goes on along the minus strand of CM034235.1, from coordinate 14,764,226 downwards.
GGAAAGCAAATGAATTAATAATTGATGAAATAACAAAAAATAAAAAAAGTCAATAAGATTGTGTGGCTTTCAATTTATATGCACCGAATATTCCAGGCCCCAGGGCTTCGGCTGATGAAATAAAAAAAAATAAAATAAAAATAGAAATAAAATCGTGGGGCTTTCTATTTAGGAATTTTATTTTTTTTATTCTGCTGTTAGAATAAAAAAAAATTAACAAAGGTTGTAAAAGACATAATAATTATAAAAGTAAAAGGCATTTTAATTATACTTTTCATTCTGTCGGAAAATACAATATCAAAATGAATTTTCGGTTCAATGAACTCCTTATTTTCTTTATACATCTTTAACATAATTATTTTTATTTTATCTAAAAACACAATAGGAAAATGAGTCTTCAGGATAATTATATTTTTTTTTCTTACTTCAATATCGTTCCTTAATTAATACAAATTTTAGTTTTTCTTGCTCTTTTTTCTTAGTTAATACAAATTTTGTTTTCCATAATCTCTCTTGCCTCCTAATCAATACAAAGAATAAATGTTTAATTACATTGATACCTCTTTAATTATACCTTATTTTTAATTTGTCCTTTCATTTATAAAGTCTAAGAGCTTTGTTTAAAAACTGTTAAAAAAGTCTGTCAATTTTTTATTTCTTTATTGTTTCTTAATTATCTTAACATATTTTTAGTGTGATTATTACTCACAAATTTAAAATTAGAACTCATCCCTAGAAGTTGGTATGGGTTAGTTTAGATAAATCATTCGATTTTATGTTATAAATTAAATAAATCAATTTTTTCTTATCCTATCCAAAAAATCTCAACCTATATATATTATTTTTGTTTTTAGTATAAAGAAGCAAGTTGAGTAAAATCTAATGAAATTTAAAAAAAAAAAAACAAATTATACCTAATAATTTTGAGTTTTTAATCTTACAACATTTTTATTTGCTTTAGTTATTTTCTAAATTAAATTTAGCTTAAAGTTTTAAACAAATTTTGAGGACACATTTTCTAATATTTACTATTAAGATTTATTTGGTTGAATACTTTATCAAAATTAGGTTTTTTCTTAATGGGATAAGAACAAATTTGATTTATTTAATCTATAACTGAAAATCAAAGCAAATCTCTAGTCATAAGTTTCAAGTTTGGATACATATATGAGTAATAATCATTAAAAACAGATAATTAAAAAATAATAAATAAATAAAAAGTTAGTTTTCAAACAAAACCCTTTTAATTAGATGAGAGAGTTAAAATGTTAGAATTAATGAATGAAATGGATAAATTAAAAATAGGTATAGTTAAAGGGTGGCAGTGTAATTAACCTAGAATAAATGAATTCATTCGTTTTAGTTTTCGGATAAATTTTGAAAAGTTTCGAAATAAAATAATAATTATAATTTACATTTTTCCAAAATCTTAACCAGTAATTAATCTAAATATGTTCTATAATTATTAATTAATCTCCATCATCGTATGAAATTATATGAATTTAATAACATCGTATTATAATTTGTTTAAATTAAGAAATAAGAAAAAATATAGTTGATCAATACAAATTTTGATTTTTTATAATCTATAAATTTTGATTTTTCATACTATCTCTCCATAATCAATACAAATTCTAATTTTTCGTCTTCTCTCCTTAATTAATACAAATTTTGACTTTTCACACTTTCTCCCCATAAGTCAAAATTTTGGTTTTGCATTCTCTCACTCCTTAATTAATACAAAAATTGATTTTCCATACTCTCTCTCTCTCTCTTTCCCCTTAATCAATCAAATTTTAATTTTTCATACTATAATCAATCGAATTTTGATTTTTCTACTTAAATAAGTAGAAAAGTTCTTTTTGAGTAGGAAGGTGCACAGAATATTCCCGGGCTTTGGTCAGATTGGGAACCCCAAAAAATATAAATCATATTGGTAGTTTGAACGGTTATGATGGGCGTTCCTTTTGAAGGGGATTTGGGTCAAAGTACAATAAAAGTTTTGGGTAATTGGGTTCTTCAAATCTTGTGCCGATATTTAATATCTCCCACAATTTGGGGATGGCCACCTTGATTAGGAAAATTGGTGATACTTTGACTTAAACACGATTCACAACTACCACAAGGGCAGCCTCATTTTTTATTTTTCTTGTTTTTTTTCTTTTTTTAATAAGGACAGCATGTGTACATTTTAGAAGGAAATACTCAAAATTATTATTGAGTGCATGAAGCATGAGGGACACAGTATTGCATTGATTAATTTCCAAACAAAGGCAGAACTTTCCTCTCAAAGAAAACAATTAACACGGGTGTTTATATTTTTTTTTATTTGTCAAGCAAAACCTAAATCAATAGCAGTCTTGACTCTTAGGGATATAAAGTTACTAGCTCAGTTAACAATTATCAACATTAAATTTGTTTTTTTTAGTTATTATTATTGTCTCAAACTCATTTATTTTTTAATTAGAATTTCAAACTTATCCCATCTCAAATCCATTAACCCCATCCCAAACCCACAAATCCGATTAAGTATGACTGGTCAGATTACATGAAACCTGTAACACCCGATATTTATTTTTTACCATTTATGTATTATTTTGGACCAACAAAATATTTAAAATGAGACTTGGATAATTTATTTTATTTTTTTTAGGTCGGGTTTGGCTTGAAGTGGTATTGAGTTGGACATCTTGACCAAAAGTCTAATCTTTTTGTGCTTTTTCTTTCTTTTCTTCTTTTTCTTTCTTTTTTTTTTTTTTTTATGTCTCTCGACCATGGGAGAACCGAGACAAAAAAGGAAAGAAAAGAGAAAGAAGAGCGAGGGAAGAGAGAGAGAGAGGGGAGAGAGAGACGGCGGTTCAAATTAAGTAGTATTCAACACCGTGAATATCGTGGTGTTTCGCTTGGTTTCGTTCGAGGTAAGAGAAAGTGACATTAAATGTTTGGAGGCCAAAACTAAAATCTCCTTTTTTCTTCTTTCCTTTTTGGATTCAAGGTTAATGGGACTTATATTCGTATTCTAGATATTTTTAGAATGATTTTAATGTATATATATGTTTGATTTGGTTGAATATCAAGAGATTTGTGTATATATATATGTATATATGAATGTGTGCATATATATATATATATATATATATCTATGCATTGTGTGAAAATCTTACATATATTTGAGTTATTCTTTAATTAAATGCTGTAAAAACATGTGGTTTAAGCATTTAAATATTCATATATGATTTGTTGTTTAAATCGAGGTTTGAATGAGTGATTTGGGGATGTCTTGGAGTTGGGTTTTGTTGAAAACGAACCTAGAAACTAGGCACTAGCCTCTAATGTCTGGACTGTGGACCAAGGTGTCTGGACGAGGGGTGTCCAGACCAGCTAGACACAGTATCCAAATCGAGGATATCCGGACCGCAACTTAGGGTGTGTGGACACCAGTATAGTAGAATTTTAGAAAATGTTATAATTAATTTCTAAATACATGTTTTGTGTCTAAACTAAATTATTATTGATTTTTAAAGATGGAATGAACACCAAATCATCATCAAACCTAATGGGAATACATGTTTATATTAAAACGATATTTATTTACATGATTTAGCATATCATGTGCATGGCTTGGGATTGCATCATCCGGCTGGATATATTGTGATTATTGATTAGCTGGGAGTGCTATGTTGATATTATTGACGTGTCGAGACATAGGTTATATATATACACAAGATCTATGATTCGAGAAAAATGATAAAATGAATTTTGAAAATACCAGATAATCCCCCCTATCAATATATATGACTAAAGCTTAGTCATTTAGAGTTGAGACGTTAATTATGAGATATGATTATGAGATTTTTTTTAAATTGCAGCTGACCCTGCTTGAGCTAAGCAAATGCCTGATTAGTGGTGTAACACAGTTTCCTAGCAGAAGGGTCAGGAGGTGCAACACAAGTTCCTTGAGTCTTACACCGATAGAAGTGTAACACAGTTCCTCACTCAGTTTATATATATACATTGAGATATACGATCATCGTAAGTATAAACGGTGTGGTTGGAGACCCCGTGTGTTTTGCTAAGTGTTACCCATCCCAGGAGAAGGTTGAGGGCAGATGGAGATTAAAGTACGCATTGACATTACATTCCATCACATTCCATTACATAAAATTGCATTTATATTTTTTTATATTGAGATGTTGATATAATGTGACTGTGACATTGATTGATGAGACGTATGGTTAATCCAATTGATCATGAATTTGGTTATAAAAAAAAAGATATAAATTAAGAATTACGGTGATCTGATTCCCAAAGTGGGATACGTAGGTAGCTTAAACTTGAGTAGCATAAGTCAAGTCTTAACTATGGATAATAATAATCGTATTTATTTTTCTTAACTGTGAATTGAATTATTAATATTATAAATTGTGTGACCCAACGTGTGGGTCTACTATTTATATTTATGATGTCATTATTTTAAGAGATACAAACATGATCATAGTATATGTTTTGACCATGCATACCTTAGATGCTGTCATTGAAGACGATGCCAAAGTGGATTATATTATTATTTGATTTATGGCAATGTACTTAAATATTATTTTATATAGGAATGATGGATATTTGGTAATGCTTTAATTGATATTTATGATAAAGACCTAACTTGGATTAGATTTTAATTAGTTTTATTTGATTCCCATATTCCCATACCAACCATCCCGAACTATAAAATTAGGGGCATGACAAAACCTATTTTGACAAACTCATTAAATATTCGACTTGAATAAAAAATTAATAAGTGACGAATATTAAATTTATTAGATTGAACAAACTCATTGGTCAATTTCTAAGTTTAACACACGGTTTCGTCCATTAGTACTATTATCTACATGTATTTTTTTGCTAACTCCATCAACAAAAATTATACATTTACCGTAATGAAGAAGAACAATTACAAAGGCACATGATACAATAAGAGTAATTAATGAAATATTTCAATATCCAATTCAGTAATAAGATTTCAAAGAAAACATAAGAATATTAAGGAAATGGGAGAAGGTTTCACTATCAAATCCACAAATTACAAATCAAAGTAACATCACTCATGTACAACAGATCTAAATTAATTTAGGTTCAAGAAAATTAAACATACGCAAATCTCAACATTTTCAACACAAGATTCACTGTTTTACACTTTAACAAAGTTAAAATAAAATTATTTAACAGAATTAAAAACTAGAAAAAAAAATAAGGTAAGTTTCTATTAATAACCCTAGATTCAAGAATTTAAGTAAGTTTATTTTAGAGATAAAATTATAGTTATATAAATATATACTCTATTAAATTGGTAATTAGTGGGTATCTAACAAGTAATGAGTATTAGATATTTTACAAGTAAATCTCAAATCCATCGCAAATCCATACGGATATTAAATTTCAATCTTAAACTCATCCCAATATTATTAAGGATTTTTCATAGGGATTTTTATCAAATTTGGTTAGGTTGGGTACCTTTGTGTACCCATCCCGTTGACATTGCTACTCTTAGAACTTTGAGAATATATAATTTTTTTAATGAATTTTTAAATTGTTACACAAATTAACTTTATAATTTAAAAATGAATAGTCCAGTATTTTTAAACTTTAAAAAATAGTACTTTTTTCAAATTATAAACTACGAAAATATGAATTTTAAAATTAAAAATTACACTTTCACAAAATATTTCTATTAATTTTCAAAAATCCCTAAAATACAATTCGCTTTCTTCCTCCTCTTCTTCTTCTTCTTCTTATCTCTCTCTCTCTCTCTCTCTCTCATATTTATTCTCTCACATCTTTGGCAACTTCCACTGTATGACCACCCTGATCTTAGCCCTTAATATCAACACTACTATTTTTTCTATTAAAAAAGTGTTGGTCATTGCAACATTCGAGTGCTAATCATATCTACAATTGTTGTGATTTAGTACTACATAAAGGTGCTATGTAATGCTAATTGACACTCATTATAGCTATGACTAGTAATTAGATGATGTACTAACTAATGTCTTTTTTATTTGAAAAATTAGTAAAAAAATAAAAACGAACAAAAGAGAGATAGAGGTTGGTGATGGTTAGGGTGAAGGGGATTGGGGCAGTTGAGCTAGGAATAGGGCAAGGCAATGGTGAAGTTGGGGTGGAGGTAGAAGTAGAGGATTTAGGGTGGAGAGTGACTTTAGAGGATGGTGGCAAGAAAAAGATAAATTGGTTATTGGGGAAGAGTATTTTACGAAAATTTTATTCATAGGTAATCTGGATGTTAATATATATGTATTTGAAAATATAAAAATTAGGACTATTAATGGCGTAAATTATATTTTATATTCCTCAATTTTACTTAAAATTTTATTTTAGGGTCTGAATTTTTTATAACAATTAAACCGTTGAGTTTTCTTTTTATAACAATTTAAGGCCTCCATTAATCAACTGTTGATTTTTGGAATGGTTAATTAATTAATCTATAACAGTTTAAAAAATAGAAGTCATTTATACTAGACTCCATGGTTTGCATTCGAGTCCATTGGTCACATCGCATGGCTGAAAATGTGAACACGTGCCACGTGGTCTTATCATCGCGGCAGCAAATTAAATGAATTATAGCACTTGACCATTTTAATTATAAGCGGGGTTTGGAGTCCTAATAAAAGCTAAAAAAAATTAAAAGGTGAGGTTAATGTGACCTAAATTTGATAAGTGACAAAATTTAATTAAAATAATTTGAAAATTTTTTAAAGTTTTTTTTTTTTTTTCTAGGTTTCAAACGAATCCATAATGACCCACCTGAATGGTAGCTACCACGTGCATACTAGCCTATAAATCAATGTGATCGCCATGGACCTGGTGGTTTGTTGGTAGTTGAGGATTGTGGCCTTGTTTGTTGGTAGTTGAGGATTGTGGCCTTATATAACAACCAATGAAAACCCAACCACCCCCCCCCCCCCAACACACACAATAGCCTAGAATTATGAGTTGAGTGATTTTAAAGTTAAAATATAATTTTAGAAGTTAAGATTATGTTTTTAATATTTAAATTTTTATAAAAATTTATTTAATGAATAAAAATATTTTAATATTTATAGTTAGATGAGATATTATATAAATTTAAGATTAAAAATATAATTTCATTTCAACTTTTAAATTTGTATTTCAACTTTAATAATGATCAATTTAAAATTATCAACGTATATAATCATAAAAGTTAGCCGCTCCTACTATAACATACATAATTACTAGTAGTTGACTTCTGACAAATTAATTAGTGAAAGATGTTTCTTATGAGTTTTGATATAATAGTGAGTGCTCAGCGTCATGACCAGTAGAAATAGTGTTCAGTCTGGTATTTTAAGAGTATCTTCTTCTTCTTTTTTCCCCAAGTATTTGCAATCCGGATGGTTATAGTGTGTGCGTTCTCTCATAGTCATTTTCTTTTTTTCTTTTTTTTATTTTCCTTCTAATTCAGAGTATCCCAGTCAACTTGTACACATTTGAATTAATCTCTAAAACTTTAAAAATTAACAATTCATTAAACTCTCCAATACTCCTGAAATCTCATAGTCATCAAAAATAATTAAAAAAAATAATGAATTTAAATAAAATTTTCCCATTTAAACTATTAAATAAATAATTTTTTCTCACCTCTAAATTATGAACTGAATATTAAATTAGGTTATACACAGTTAAGTTAATATGTTATATACCATTAGTATTTTGAAGCAAAATTCTATCTAAATGAGGACTCACCACAACTCTCTCCTTGATTGGGGTTCCTATAATAAGGACGAGAATTATTGAATCTAGTATGAACGCTTTTATAATTTGGACTATATTATAATTTTTCTTACTAGTTTCCTCTAGTTTTCTTAAAATCACTTTAACGGAGAAATTATAATTTCTTCTCGTCAAATTTGGAATATGTAGTAACATTGTACATTGTAGATTGCCCAAAATCGCAAAATTAATCGATTACAAGCATCTCAAAGCTATTCCTTTCTCATCGCCACCCTCAATTAGCTCCAATTCCCAATGAGAAATGAAGGCTGATCTATTGTAATTGATGATCACAAATTGGAAAAATTGTTGAGCCACCCAATTAATTACTTTATTCCACCCTCTCTCTCGTTTTTATTTTTATCTTTTATTTTTTTGAAGGGTAAGTTTAATTATTTTTAAATACTTTATACTAAAATTAAAAATCACTAACACCTTTCTAAATTTCAAAAATTCATTTTTATATCCTTCGAGCGTAATATTAAAATAAAGTAATAAACAGTATTAAATTTTTAAGAAAAAAATAAGAATATATATTGAAATTCAAATAAATTCAAGGGTGTAAATTCAGTAAATGTGAAGTACTGTGAATGAATAGAAATACAATAATACAAGTTGTTGTTTTTTTTTTTAGTCTAAATGCATTTTCACTTCACATATTCATAAAGTTGGAGCCAGAAAATAGGACAAGCCATGAGTCAAGAATTGAGGCTTTAGGAGGTGTTTGGGAGATAATTTCTTAGAAAATTTCATCTATTTTCGATTTTGTGCAGTATTTCTAAAGTTTCTCTAATTTTTTTTTTAAATTTTAACACATTATACAAAAATCATTAAAATAAATCATTCAATCCGGTTCCAACAAATCTTACCGGTAACTTCTTTGAACTTGCCTTCCAAATGATAAAAAATAACTAATTAGTTATATATATATATATATATATTTTCAACCAAACACTCCATGTTGATCTAGGTATTAAAAAGTTGAAGTGTTGTATTAGACGGATCTGTGGTTCATGTTGTGTTGGGATGTGCATAGATGCACAGAATATATATATATACTCGAGCCCTTTGGTCACATCGCACGACTGAAACATGTGGAACCCGTACATGTTGTCATATCACAAGCAACAAATTAAGTGAATTACAGCATTTGACCATTTTAATTATATAAATGACCCACATGGATCATGCTATAAATCAATGTGATCGTCGTGGTTGGTTGGTGGCTGAAAATTGTGAGCCTATATAACCAGAAAGTTATATATATATATATATATATATATTTACATTGATTTAATAGTGATAGGTTATCCAAATAAATTAAGGAGATTAATATTACTTTTAATGTCTTTTTTATAAAATTAAAATTATGAATCATCTCATTAAAATTAAATAATTCATAATAAAATTAAACTTAAAAATTTTTAGACAAAATTTAAACCCTTTTTAAAATTTATTTTTATTATAAGCTATCTAATTTTAACGGCACTGTCACATAACTTACATTATGGGTGATGTTACCCCTCCAATCCATATCAAAATGGCCAGCGGGGATAGAACTCAGCCTGGTATTTTAGGAATACTTTTTTGTATTTAAGTTTTTAATTTTTATTCATTTGCATTCGGCATAGTTATGGGGGGTGCTCTCCCCCATCAAAAAGAATTGGGATCTTATAGTGAGGATAAAAATTATTAAATTAAGCATGGAACTTTATTATTACGCGAATTATTCATTTGTTGTTATCAAATCGAGCTAAGTTTATTTGTAAATTAATAAGTCAAATTTAAGTACAAAATTTTGAGTTCGATAAAAATTTAACTTAAATTCGCAAAAAAAATTTAATAAATAAGTTTAAATATAATATTTTAAATTTGGTAAAAGTTTAATTCAAATTTAAATTCGACAAAAATCTTAATAAATAAATCTAATATTTCAATACTCAGTTCGACTGGTTTGCAATTTTAAAATATAAACCACGCTAACATCTTCCTCCAATAGACAGTATATGTTATACCTTTTTATAAAAAAAAAAAAAAAAAAAATACGTAACTATAACAAATAATAGCTTCTTTGCATTGCCTGGCTGTTTCAGTCAGGTAATTGCACCCATCAAGCCGAATCAAGGCCGCCATTCTAAAAGAAAAGGCTAACATTGGTTTTAAGGGGAGTTTGGTGGCATGGAGGTCATGAGTAATTAAAGATGTAAACAAGTAAGATACCTAAGTAGTAAACTTTGTTATCAAATTCATTTATTTTTTATTTACCATGGTTATCGTCTCAAACTTATTTATTTTTTTAGTTAAAATTCAAAACTCGTTCTATTTTAAATTCATAAAACTCGTCGTAAACCCGTGAAACCCAATTGAGTTTAATGACTATTAATTATGTTACCCACAAACATTTTTTTTTATTACATCTATCAGCAAAACAATTACAGATAAAGCTAAATATAAACAAATTTTAAATTTTCTAATACAAAATTATTATTCTACACTTAAACAAAGTATAAATCAAAGTATTTAAAGGAATTAAAAATTAAAAAAACTAAAAATAATAAAATTTTAGCGATTCTGTAAGAAAGCTTAAAAACTACTTCCTAAAAATTTGCAATATTAAACTGCAAAAGAAGAAGATTACTTAAATTAGACCAAAAGAAGAAGAAGAAGAAAAAAACTCATGAGAATGCTACCAAACTCAAATTGCAATTTTTCTTTTTTTTTTTATGTTCAAAAAAATCTCAGAATAAACATTGACTTCTTGATTATACTTACTTTCTGATTCCCAAACTCCTCTTTTCCTTCTTTAACTGGTGACCAGCAACATCATATAGTAACACCGGTGTTACCTCTATAATTTTTAAAAATTATACTAATAAATATAACTTAAAACTTGTGGTAGCCAAACGATGAGGACAACGTTGTGGATCTCTCTACGCAACGTTGATCTTAGACAACAGTATAATACATAACATAACACAGTTACACAGAGGAGAATTTAGCGGCTTCAACCAATAATTGAGACTGGGAGAAGAAGGTTTAAATCCTATTTGAAAATTGCAGTAGCAAAATGATAATTGATAAATATACTTAGGATAAAAGACAATAAACTTTCATAAACGACCCTATCCTAAATTTAAGTAATTTTATTTTAGGAATAAACTTATAAATATATTATATCATATTATATGAAATAGAGTCTGGTAACGCCGTTGCGCCACGTAGAACCTAACTGGTGCTACAGTTGTGACATGTGAAACCTAATTATAACTATCTTATACCAAATAAGACATAACTTGCGCTACGGTTGTAACATGTATATAATCGTGACATGTGACACCTAATTATAGTTATTTTAATTATCTTATAAAAAAATTAATATTTTACATAATTATTACTTATTCACAATTTTTAATTTTATTCAAGCTAAAATATTGACGGATATCACTTGATATATATTGGATTAGATAATATATTCCCATCTAAAATAGAATAGAAATTCACATGAAATTCTAATATCCATAACAAATTAAAATAATATAAAATAACATTCACACCTAAAAAAAAATTTTTAGAATTTTATTATGATGATTTTTGTTTATAATTAACATGGTGGATTTAAAGTTTTTGGCTTGGAATTGGGGATCTTCCCCATAGGGATTGCTCGATACCCCAACATTCGAGTCGAATGCATCCACTATGGGTCCTATGGTGGAGGTATCAGGGGCTGATGCTATATCCCTAACCCTAGACAAATCGTCTGAACATGCCATGGATTCAAGATCAGAAACAGTGCTTAGGTATCTAAGTCTCTGACTATACAAGTCGAAAAGGACGATACCAAATGCAGCCCTAAGAAACCTAGGGTTTCCTACAACCCCCTCACAATAGGGAAATTGGGAGTATCTACGATAAAACCAAAGAACCCTGAAGGTAAACCAGTGCATACATAGTACACAACGATGGAAAGCTATGGATGAATTGGGACTTACTAATATGAGAGGTTGCAGGGAAAAGAGACTCAAAAAATGTCGAAGAGCTATGAACTTCAAAACGTCAAAGTAAAACCCAGCAATGGCACTTCGAGAGTTTTTAGAACGACAGCCCAAAAAACTCAAAAGTCCCGCCTGAAAATCAATGACTATGATTTAATTTTTTCCAACAGCCAAGATGCATTCGTGTTTCCTTCCTGTCACAGATATACATGTGTCATAAAATTCTGGGAAGTTATATAGGCAGTGTGGCGCTGAAACAACGTCATTATTGTCATGACTGCGGCACATTAAATTACGTATGTGGGTTTAAATAGCACAACCGTCAGATTCCCCAAATCTCGCTCGAGAAATTTGGGGAATAAGGGGCATCTGATATAGGAATTGTACCGATACAAGAGTCATGCTTTACTGATCAAGTTTGCCCGATCGGGTTGATTCGTACTTTCCTGGTCGGGTTTGCCCAACTAAGATCATTCATACTTTTCCAATCGGTCTTGCCCAACTGAGGTGATTCTCGTGTTCCTGACTAGGATCACCCGACTAACATCAACCGACATTACCGACCGAGGGCATTCGTATGACCGAATGAACCCTCAATCGGGGTCTTGCCTGAAATGACGGCATATATCAGGTGTATAACGACTTTCTGACATATCCCTTTATGCCCGCTTATAAGGACGCGATCCAATCCTAACGGTATAGATAACTAATCAACGAATATACTCATTGAGATTGGCTAGTACAGTTGGCTTAACTTGATTGAAGGAAAATACAAACTGGTGTAACGCAGGTGTATCATGCTGACGCCTGATACACCCCCAAACATATAGAAACTACTTTTCTCTCCCAGGTACATATACAAGATACTTTTGTTTACTGTTACAGAGTCGGATTACTCTCTGAAAGCTTATTTTGCTAACTTAAGTATCGGAGGCTCTTTGGCAAGCACCACACCAGTGTCAAGGCAGCATTTCGGGTTCGGGTTAAACCATTTGCAGCACTCTCAGATCACTGTATCATCAATAACTATGAAAAAATTAATTTTTTTCTTCCTTTCCAATTACCCAAAAAAAAATAATAATAACAACCTTTCAATAACTAATTACTAAAAAATTAGTTTTTTTTCTCCCCAAACTCAACTTAATCCCCTTGCCTGCTCTCTTAATCCTTAACAATTCCACCAACAACAATAACTGAAATTAATATAAGCCCCTCAGTGCTGACCCTCTAAGGACGCGGGGGGCAGCAGTACGCGGGTTACTGCTGCCACAGCAGTAGCCCAAAACGGGTGCATTTTGGCAAAAACGATGGCGTTTTGACAAATCAGAAAAACAAAAAAAAGCCAGCGAAATGAAAAAAAAAATCTAAGACCGTAGAGCGCAAAAAAAATAAATAAATAAATAAAGAATGTGTTCGGTAATTAAAAATACAAATCTTTTTTTGTATTTTATGTTTTAAAAATCTCAAAACATGAAAAACATAAAACAAATTTAGTTTAATATTTTTTTTTCGTATTTGGAGATTTTTCCTATTTTACATTAAAAATGCTCAAAATGAATTTTTGTCTTTTTTCATTTTACGTGTAAATTCATTTTCTATTTTTTAAAATAAATTTTTAAAATACAAGTAACCAAATGCGTTTTGAACTGTTTTTCTTATTTTAAAAAAATACAAAAAGCATTTTAAACTGTTGTTTTTATTTTTTTTTTGTACTCTATCGTCCTAGATTTTTTTTTGTGCTTTACACACTCTCTGTTTGGTTACTTGTATTTTCAAAATCTGTTTTAGAAAATAAAAAATGAATTTACACATAAAATAAAAAATGACAAAAAGTCATTTTGAACGTTTTTAATGCAAAATAAGGAAAATTTCAAAATACGAGAAATAGAAAATATTTAATTAAATGTGTTTTCTGTTTTTTATGTTTTGAGAAAACACAAAATAAAAAATTAACTTTTTATTGAATTTGTGACTTTTTATAAAAAAAATTAGTATTTTTAATTACCAAACACACTTTATTTATTTATTTTTTTTTGCGCTTTACAGTATTAATTTTTTTTTTTTTTTACGTTTCACTAACTTTCTTTTGTTTTTTTTAATTTGTCAAAAACGCCACCGTTTTTACCAAAACGCGCCCGTTTTGGGCTACCGCTGCCCCCCTGCGTCTACCCTCTAACAGCTGACAACGAAAAGCCGCCCTAGCAACCATTATTACTATTGGCCCAAACAAATCGCTATTCCATATACCCATGAAAATATATATATATATATATATAAATTTATAACCAAAATAATATTGTTATGATATACTCTTAAGAAAAATTTTACTTTATCTGAAATTATTTACCAAATTTGAGATTAGAATAATTTGAAAATGGGGCTTGGTTTGGGAACAAATTTAGCTACTCTTTTTTTTAGCTAGAAAATTTGACAAGAAGATTTAGTTTGGGAATAAATTTAGCTAACTTTTTTTTAACTAGCTAAAAAAAAATTAGCTAAATTTGTATTTAGGAAAGGAAAATTTTGGCTTTTTTTGAGGTAGCTAACTTATTTTTATTAATTTGACATTTTTACCCTTGAAAGTTTAAAAAAAATGTTAAAATGTAAGAGGATAAATTTGATCAAACACTGTTAAAGTAGCCATTAGCTTGGCTAATAGTTACCGATGCTAAACGGAGCCTGACTTTTCTTGTAATTAAAAGCTACGTTTATGATTTTTCTTTTTTTTTTTCCCTTCAATTTTTGGGTTGATGAAATTACAATTTTGTTGCATCATTCTATTTGTTTTATATATATATATATATATATATTCTTCGAAGTTCAGACATCAGTTTGGTAACAGATTATTATCAGTTTGGTAACAGATTATTAGAACACTTTTGTTATTTAATTCTAGATTCGAAATATTAAATATAAGTTTTCACTTTCGGGCTTCCCTAACTTTGATATTCTAATTATACATATATGCTATATTTCACTAGAAATAAATACTCATTAACAATGGCTTCCTTTCACAAATGAAAAATCTTAGTCAAGTTAACTTTTCATAATGTCTTCACATAAAAAAATTAATAAAAATTAAAATTAATTTTTCTCTTTTCTAATACAAACCCACAAACCGTCCCTCTCTCTCACTCTCTCATTGTTATTTCTATTTTTTCAATATAAACCCATAAATTTTTCTCTCTCTTCTCTCTCATACACATTACTTTTTCTCTCTCCAAATGAGCCCTGAACGTTGTTTCACATTTTTTCATTTATATGTGTATTTATGTTTTATAAAAATAAAATCTTAACACACCCACTGAGGTTGAACGTCACCTGTCTTCTTTATTTTTTTAGTGAAAAGACCAAAAATTATTAGTATTTTTAATTTTATTACAAAATTACAGCTAATTATAATTTTTCAAATTTCTACGACCTCTGCCATTGTTTGACGTAATAAATCATTTTCTTTTTCTTGGATAGCAAGCAATGTAGCTGTCTCTCATTCCTACTCTCAACCTTAGGCTCCGTTTGGCGTAAAAAAAAAAAGATAAATTGAGATAAAATGTGATTTGGGATTAATTTTGACGCTACTTTTTTCTGAAAATTCACAAACCGTGGGAACGGTTTACCAAATCTGTTCCCACGGATTCAAAAAATTCACAAAAAATAACGACAATAGTACTCGTTTGAAAGCTCTCGACACAAAGAATATGATTGTATAAAAAATTTATAAATTCGAATAACCTACTTCCAGATTTTTTATTTTTTTAACGAAATATTGAAATTTTTTGAAATTAGTATGGCGGGAAAATTAAAAATAAAAGAGTTGTTAGAGATTTATAGAGATTTTTAGTGTTTTTTTTTTTAGCCAAACGCAGCCTTAATATCCTCTCGTTTAAATACTCAGAATGGTTATTTGATTTCGTATACATTGGCTCATTTTAACGAAAATTTTGAAGTCGTCCCCTCTCTCTCTACACACACCCCTTTTATTGATTTTAGAGTGAGTTTATTTATACTCTATTAATTTTTTTCTTATATTCTAGTTTTTATAATTAAAAATATAAATATTCATAAAATTATTTTATACTTTAAAATATTTTTTTAAGTCTCGTGCACCAAACTAAGTCTAAGAATATTTATCTAATTTATAAATACTTATTTATGAAGGACAATTATGTTATTTTAAATTATATATGAGAATAGTTTTTTTTAAACTAATATAAGAATAGTTAGTTAAAAGAGTAATTTCATAATTTCACTTAATAAGAAAAAGGTTTAATAAAAAAAGGTAGAATGAAGTGCAAATGAATATTTGTAAAATGTAAATAGTCTTATCTTTAATTTTAATATTAAAAATTGTAAATAAATGTGTATTATTTATTATTATTTTAATTATAATTTTTTTTTTCCAAGTCTAAGTTTGACCTTCTGGATAAAAAATCCTGCTTTTGTGCCGGCTAGGGAGCAACCGTAATGATAGAAGGTTGAAGGGAACCCGCAAATCACAAATGCGCCTTGATAAGTCGGTTGTCTTATGTATCGTGAAAGTTATAGAAGGGCATATTCGTGCATATTCTGCCTCCAAACAACTCCAATGTCAAAGGTTGAAACTAATAATATTCAAAGTTCAAATATATAAATATTATAATTATAACCCTCTTTGAACTACCAAAAGTTATTAGAAAATAAATAAAAACTTGTCAAATTTTAAATTATTGAACATGTAATTTATTTCTTAAAAAAATTGATGAAAGTCGGAGAAAATTAAATAAGATTAAAAAATTATTAAGAGTTAAAAAAATTAGAAAAAATTAAAGAAAATTAGAAAAATTTTAGTGTGGAGAAGTTAAATTAAATTAGAAAAATTAGAAAAAATTTAAAATTTTTTACCAAATTTAACATTCTAAACAGGCACTATGACACCGTTTGGCATCTCAATAAAACAAAAAAAAACTTTAAAAATTTCTAAAAACTTCTATCACGTTGACTTTTTTATTTCACTGCAAGCATTACGAACTCACAACTTTTTTCACTTTATCTCATTTTTTCTCACTTTTTATCACTCCAAACACACACAATGTAACAATTGTAATAAAAAGTACAAATAATATTTTATAGAATTATATATATATATATATATATATATATATATTTGAAAAGACCCATTTTATAGTATTATAATTATATTGAGCAGCAACTTTGTTGAGCCGGCGTAAAATTTTATAAGAGTAGATATTACAAATTTTTCAATTTTACAAAACTAGATGAGAGACAGTTTTCATACTTACTGGGGACATATTTACATATTGTTTATTAAATATAATAAAAAGATTTATATATTTAATGTGAAACGTTTGCAGCAACCCTTTCTAATCCCATAGCGAGTCCGGCAACGAACGATGCCCATCTCACAAGATTCACCTAATTATAATTCGTTTTGTTAGTTGACATCAATTAGGTAAAGGGCAGGTAGGTTGAGAAAGCTATTCATGTAGCCTACCCCCGATCACCTACACCAAAATTTTGGTCAGGAAAGTGGAAGTGATGCATGAAATACCTTAGACCACGCTTAACAAAATTTTTAATTTTTAGTTTTTGTTCCTAATTTTTTAAAAATTAAATATATAAGTCCGCTCAATAAATTTATTTTCAGTTCCCAGTTTCTAAAAATTTTAAATTATTTTTAAAATTTTTAAAATTTACGAAAATATAAAAAGGAATTTTTAAAATTTTTATTTTCATTTTTAGTTTTTAGGATCCACTTGAGAAATCTTAACTTGTAATTACTTAGTTTTTTGGTTTTTTTTAGAGTAAGTAAATTTACCCTCTCACATTTAAAAATTTTTCTAAATCATGAAGAGCAAAAATGTTAGATTAACCAAAAAAAATTAAATTAAAAATTTAATTTTTTCTATTATCAAATACAAAAAAAAAAGTTTTTTCTCCAACCTAAGCCTTGTTTTCATCCTCCATCGCTACCAGTATACTTGACTAAATTATATTTAATGCTCTTATAGTGTATTCTTAATTTTATTTTATCGTATGTATTTTAAATCGTAACATTTTGCTTACTACTATACTTTTAAGTCAATTTTACTTATTCATTGCATTGGTCAGATAAATGAGAAAAATTATTTTAAAATCATAGTTGAATATTTGTATTTGATTTGATATATAATTATTAAAAATTATATAAAGTGACATATAACAAAATTTTAGTAAAGAATTTTAAAAATTTTTAGAAAACTGTAAAATTTTTTATACAGATGTCAATTCAACTTTTTCAAAAATCTATTAAAATCTGTTGGAATGTAATATAATGGTTTCTTCTAACAGATTTTGACAAATTTAAAAAAAAAAATTTATATTTTTTAAAGTTTTAAAAGGTTAAAACTTTTCAAATTTTTTCAATTTTTTTTTTTTTTGACCCTCGTTGTAGCTCCAAATGGCCATATATAAGTCTAGAAGATTGTGTGGCTTTCAATTTAGATGCACAGAATATTCAAAGCTTACCCAAAAAACATCACCTTTTCTGCTCTCATTGGTAGTTTGAACCGTTTCATTACGGAGATTTTGATCAAACAATATTATATATATTTTTGGGGAAATGGGTTTTTCAAATTTGGAGGCTATTTTAATATCGTCCAATGGGTTTAATATCTTCCACAATTGCGGGATGGTTGAATTTGAGGGTTGACGTCGATTCTGATGTTAGTTATCAAATTAGAAAATTCAGTTGTTCATATATATTTATATTTTTTTAGATGAATATACCGTCATAATTGAATTTTAACTTAATTAGATATTAATTAAATAGATACACGAGAGTACCTACTTAAAATGAGAGATAATATGATGGTAATATTTGAATTGAACTATGATTCTAAATTTATATAATAAAATATTTTTGTTATTATTTAAATAAAAAAATAAAAATTCTAAAATTATTTATAATTTTTAAACTATATATTGTCAATCGATAATTTATTTTAATTTTATTTGATAAAATTATATTTATATTACAATAAATATTATGATAAATTTAATTAGAATAAATAATAAATCATATAAAAATTTATAATATATTTAAATAGATTTGGATTAAAA
Source organism: Vitellaria paradoxa (assembly GCA_019916065.1). Taxonomy (NCBI): domain Eukaryota; kingdom Viridiplantae; phylum Streptophyta; class Magnoliopsida; order Ericales; family Sapotaceae; genus Vitellaria; species Vitellaria paradoxa. The sequence continues at coordinate 14,745,333 of CM034235.1, read as the reverse complement.
ACATATATATATATATATATTTAATTCTATAAAATTATGAATATAAATTTATATTTTAAAATTTATAAAATTATATTTAACAAAATATATTTTAAAATAATGCATTCTTACTATCTAAAATGTATAACTAAAATTTAAAACAAATTTATAAAATTATATTTAATGCAATCATATTTTTAATAAGATTAAAAAATTATCACTTAGTATTTAATTTTTATGTGAATAAAATTCTAATATTTAATATTGATGTAATAATTTAAAAATTAACATAATAATCAATATAGATAGTGGAAGGGTTAAGGATAAAAATTTCAATTTATAGAAAATATATTATACTCTTGTTAAATAGAATTAAATTAGCTATAATCCCTAGTTAAATAGATTTCTATTAGATAATTATAAATTAAGATAGAATTTAAATAAAGTTTCAGTATTTAGCGCACAAAAAATTAAAAATTTTAAAAACAATGAAAATTTTAATATTTAGTAAATTTTCTTTACTTTTTTAAATTTATAAAATTCTTTATAAAATATTAAAAATTGTTATTACGAGAGAAATAATTTTTAAACATTATTTTCTTAGAAAAATAGCAACACCCAAGCTTAATTAATATTTGTATCTCTATGTGAAAGTCTCTATTCAACCCGACAAGACTAAATTCCTTATAAATTGATAGTCTCTATTCAACCCAACAACAATCTCTTCTAATATATAGTAGAAATTACCTGTAAGACAAAATTTCCTTATAAACTGATAAACACCTCTATGATTTATCGAGATAATTTTCTTATACTGAGATAGATTGTTGCCTAGATAGCAAGAAATTATTGTAATTTTTTAAAAAGTTTCTCATATTTTGAAAAAGATAAAAAAAAAATTTAAAAGATAAACATATTAAAATTTTGAAAAAATAGAGGTGACATGATATTTAGTTTAGAGAGGGAAAAAAAATTAGAGCTCACAGGAGAGAGGTAAGGAAAAATAAAAAGGAGAAAAAATTATAACTACAAAGATAAAATCTTAAAAAGATATGAAAATTATCTCGTAAAACCACTCAAATGGCAATAGTGGTAATCATTTTTGAAAAAATAATCATAGTCATCATCTTTAAAAGTGTTATCAGTGTAGAATTACTAAAATGACAATGGTGGTCTTCATCTTTGGTAGTGATCAGAGAAGTGTTTATCAGTTTATTAGGAAGTTTTTGAAAACATTTAAATAAAATTTTGATGATACTGTGTGCAAAAACTCTTGTGAACGATTACTTTGCTCGACGGTAGCTATTTTTTTTAAATTTTAAATCAGAACATGGCCTGATAGTAACTATTTTTTTAAATTGAAAATAGATAACAAGGATTTATCAAAACTGCTGCTTACGAAGTTCACTAAATCTCGTACTCGTAATAGATATGGTGCCGTTAATTAAGCCTGCTTGCTTAGACTTTCGTTTTTTCTAAAACCGAATATTCTGTGAATCCAAACAGAACCTAAAAGGCCAAAAAAAAATCTAGCCTTCCTTGATTTTTAGTTTGGCTCCCCGACTTTTTGGTCTTTGTCTTGCTCTCCAAGCATGCGTATCAATTGGGTTTAGATATGACCATAAAAGCCTTCAAACTATATATATATCTATATATATATAGATACTGCATATTCATATTCTAACCATCTCATCTCAGACTTCTTAGCATTGTTTCTTCTTGTTTCCATGGCTGGTCTGCAATACAAGTTCTTCCCTACTGATTTCTTCTTTCCTCCTCAACAATCTGTCAACACAGAAACTGCTCCTCGTCAGCAAGTTCTTCCGGTCAAAACCCGAAAAGTTGATGATAAAAGCGACTTCGATGAGACTCAAATTCCCCTCAAGATCAACAGCGAGAGTGGTAAAGCTCTTCCTTCCCCGTCACTGCGTTTGGCTCCCATTCAGAAGCAAAATTAAAGCAGGTTTCACTAATCTGATCTTGTTGGAACGATGCAAATTTGACGAGTTTTAGGCCCTGATCGTTGACATCGAATAAGCCAGTTTTTTTTTTTTTTTTTTTTTTTTTTCGCTTCGTGGAACTTTTTTTCATCGAAAATTTACATATGTATATATTGTTTTAGTACTTTTATTGATACTAGTTAATTTGGACATTCATTAAAGCTCGTCCTTTGATCCATTAATAAGCTTATTTTTATTTTATCACTTACTTGGCCTATACTTTTATTTTTTTGTTCTCTTTATTTTCTTGATAAGGTATCCGTCCACCTTTGGGCTTGTATAATTTTCGCTCGGGGTCTAGGTCACGGTACGAGAACCTACTGTCTACCTCTTTGGGCCTGCCGCCGCCACTTCTCAACGTCGAAACAGGCGTCTGGAGACAAGATAAAAGTCTTCCTTGTTAAAAAGTCCCCAAGGCGGCACATCTTTGTGGGCTTAGTAGTCTTCTACGTTCAGGGTGCATCTGATTTGCTCAAGAGAAGATTAAAAAATTTTAAAAATTTTTAAAAATTATTCACTTTTTATCTTATTACACAAATTACGAATTGACAAACTATTTTATTTTATCTCAATTTATCTTATTTTTTGTCATTTCAAACGTACTCTCAATATCCTCGATCGTGTTTGGTGTTGACAATAAACTAATTACTGCTTTTGTCAAATAAGTAAAGCTATTTATATTTCAAGAATTAGTTGCACGAAGAAGGTAAAATTTGACGTGGTAAATCACCTAACGGTGTGACTTCCTGGAAGTCGGAAGTTTATGGTCACGAGGGAACATTAAAGTAGGGGACCAAGGGGTTCTGACGTCATCATGCAAAACGGGTTATCAAGGCTTATCATATATTTATAAAATTTTGGATAGTAATAATCACGTGAAATTATTGAAATTCAAATTTATTCTTACTTAACAACCCCTATTATCCATATTCTCCATATCGCATTATTGTAGACATGCAGCGTAGAGACACATCTTTTTTTTTTTTTTTAAGCCATTTGAATTTAGTGTGTAGGAGTTTTACTATTGATTTGTTTTTTATTACTTCCGTATATATCATAATATTTTGTTTTATATCTACGTCTTCAAACACTAATAGTTATTACAATACTTTTTTCATTATACAGGTTAATAAATACCTCGTAATCCACTAAAAAAATAAACTCTCAAGTATGGATTCATTATTTTTAAGCTTATGTCCCGAATACTTTAGAATTCATATCATCTAAATACCTCAGAACTTATACTTTAGAAACACTCAAGAATCTATACTTTAAAACTCTCTGCACAACCTCAATCAGTTAAGGATGGATTTAGAAATTTCGTTAAGTGAAGGTAAAATTAAACAAAAATAAACATTACAAATATTTAAATGCCTAATCTTAAGTATCGCTTCGAAGTCTAAATTTTAGCAAATTTTTGTATTTTTTGCCAAAAATTACTAGTTGTAATTTTTAGTGCATTTGGTGAAACAACTAACAATTTTTAACAATTTCTAATAACTTTTTGTAATTTCTAAGTGTTTGATAAAATTTTTCATAACTTTTAGTAACTTTTAACAACTTTTGAGTTGAGCGAGTCACTGTAATTGAGTAAAAAAATAAGAAAATTTTTAATCGATTTGACAATATAAAAAAATTATTAGACATATTTAAAAAGGCAAATTTAAAATTTAGTGGAGGCAATTTATATATTATGTAATAAAAAAAATTATACAAAATATATAGGGGCCAATATATTATGTTTTAAAAAATAAAAAAATTATATAAAATGTATACAGCTGCCCACTAAAATCAGTTATCCAAATTTTCAAGCTTAATATATATATAAAGGGTGGAGATATTTGCATTTTCAAGCTTAATATATATATATATATATATATATAAAGGGCGGAGATATTTACACTCCTCAGCTTCTCTCGCTTCATAATAGTTAAATGAAAAATGAGTAATGTGGAGTGGGAAAAACTCATAGAGTGCATTTATTATTTTCAATATATAAAAGAATCTTAATAATTTAAGATTATAATATTATTCAACTCTAGATTCTAGTTATGTTTTTTTATTTATAGAAATACAAAAAGTTAAATTAGGATATAATTTTCTTAAATATTTAATATAATGGAAGGAAATATTTTATACAGCCAATCCAAATAAAGGGTTGTCCAGCTGGGACTATATCTCAATATCATATTAGTATTAATACCGGTACCATTATAGGCAACCTAATCCCTTAATAATGATCCCATTTTAGTTCGTAAATTTGTGAATTTAGTACAAATTTTAATTAAATTCGTAAATTTATTTGATCAAATTCTTAAATTTAAAATGAATTTATTCTTTTCAATTTTCAAAAAATTAGTACGATATTATATAATTATTTAATATATACCAAGGCTTAAAAATGGTCAATAGTAGTCAATAAAATGTTTCAAATAACACAACTTTATTAAAAATAATTCAACAAAATAATGAAACATTGCTTGCTATTTATTTAATTTGATTCATTTATAGATTACTTTTATTTTCATAACTTAGATGCATATATATATGATAAAATTTAAAAAAAAAAAAAGTTAAAGCATAGAAATAAAATTCAGCAATTATTGATGACCGGTTACATATATTTTAAATATATATATATATATATTTTGAAGGTGCTCTCACTACTATAATACTTTTATGATGAGCGCTTTTGTACTCCCGTTTTCATACTCGTTTAGCGAATTGATTACTTAGGCCCTATGAGAGTATTTGACTCACTAATTTTTATCAAAAAATAAATTTTTACTAACTTTATTCATCAAATGCATTTTAAACTTTTGTTAACTTTCTTTAATTTTATCAATTTTCTTTAACATTTTCTAACTTTTATAAATTTTTATCAAATACTTATCTAAAATTCAAAATGACACGTATTACATTATGGTGCAAACTTTATTTATTTATTTATTTATTTATTATTATTATTATTATTTTGGTTTTTTGCTGTCAAATAGCCTCCGCCTAAAACCCAAAGCCCATTCCTTGGATTTTTTTGGCCGTTGAACTTGTGTAGAACAAACTGTGTTACGTGTAAATGAATTAATACAAAATTAGTTGAAATCTTTAGTTTATATATCTTCTTTCTTAGCCCAAAAAAAAAAAAAAAAAAGAAATGGATGGTGTCTTTGATATGCTTTTTTTATATCATTTCCTCTTCACCGAAACAAATTTTGCGGTAGATGTTGGAGTTAGTTACATGCATGACTTTTTTTGACCTAACTACTCTTACCTAATTAATGTCGACAAACAAAACCTATTCAATTGCAAGTAGGCGGGGTGACAATAAAATAGGTTACTTTTAACTGATAAAATTTTGAATTTATTTCTTAATAGTCACTAATTAAAAATTTATTTAAAAGTATTTTAAAAAATTAGAATAAATTTAGGATTAAAAACAAATATTCGAATAAATTTAAAATTTGTCGATGACGTACCTAAAAATAGAATACTTAGAATTCACCGCAGCTCTGTTTGAAACTTTGTAAAAAAATATAATAAATCTCTGAAAAAATTTTAACTTTTTACACAGTACACGAATTGCGATATTATTACGTGTACCAATTTATGACAACTTTTTACATTCTGAACAAACACATGCAGAGCACCCGTAATTATTTATTTTGCTGTTTTTTTAAAGTTTAAAATGTTATGCTAATTTTATTTTTTGAATTTATAAAAAAAGTTTACACATGTCGAAAAATCGATACCTACTTCATTTAAAATAAAATTATTATTATTTTTTATTATTAAATGTAATTATAGATCCTTTGATCATTATGGCAATTATTTTATTTTTTTGTTTGAATTTACGCATTTAAAGTAGTTTTAAATTTGACATATCTTTACTGAATAACTAAAATCACAAAAAAAAAAAAAAAAAATTGTTGCATATGTACTTATAAACAATTTGTAGTTGCATATGTACTTATAAACAATTTGTAGCATACAACAAATTATTTTTAAAAAGTTATAAAAATAAACACATTTCTCTAATTTTTTTTATTTTGATTTTCAGGCGTAAAATTGTTGAATGACAATGTATTTATATTGTTAGTTTTCATGCTGTCCTATATCGCCCGTGCCAGGAGGTTCTATTCTCCTTATAAGGTCCCAGGCACCCTCATCTCAAAACTGTATTTTTTGAGTTGAGTTCTACCCATGATTTTAACATGGTATCAAAGCTAAGTTCGTACTATCCTACATCGTTTGCGATAAGAGATTCTATTTTCCTTATCTGATCTTGAGCACCCTAACCTCACAATTGCAGTTTTGGAATTAAGTTTTACCCATAGTTCTAATCTATATAATTTTTTTTAATTAATACTATTTCATCTTATATTTAACTTATGATGGAATATAGAACGCATGAAATCACTTATCTAGTAACAAGTTTATGTCACTCCCTTGTCCAAGAACTTGAGCTAGAGTTTTTGAGACTTGGGAGTGCATTTTTTGATGCCTTTTCCATGGCAGTGATAGCACTAATCAACAGATGAGAAAGGAACCGATAGAAGGTAACTAACTAGATTCGAGAATGGGCAGGGGTGGGTTTTGCTGGTTAGGATAGAAGGGGCTTGGGATAGAAATGGTAGAGGGTGGCTAACGTGTGGGCTGGACTCCAGCGGGGAATTGAATATTTTGTTGCCCATTGGGTCTAAATTTAATTTTTAAGTATGAAAATTATTGTTTTTAAAAATATTTAAACTATATTTTAGATAAAAATAAATATTTTTTAAAAAATTATGATGCAAAAACTTAATTTTTTATTAAAAAATAGAAGTAAAATCATATATAAATATATAAAATATATAAATACATATTTAATCAACATGCCAAGCTAGGCAAAACTCGGGCCTAACAAGTCCAATTCTAAACCCAAATAAATACAGTAAACAATGATGTAAATAGCTCGAGTCGGCCCACAGTCCAACTTAAAAAATGATCCAACTCATCCGAGCCTTTGTGTCTGTACAACCCGACTCGATCCTACCCTGCCCCAGTCCCCGGCCCCTCTCTGCTGTCAGCTATCTTTTCATTTTACTAAAAAATATAGAATATATATAAAAATAATGAGCCGACCTTTGCAAGCCAAACAGCTCCACGCTCTAGCTTGAGCGTTAATAAATAACACTAAATCATTATTTCAAATTCACACAAACAAACACAATCTAAGAAATAAACATTATTTAATAAACATGAATATAGATACATAAACAATACTAATAATGATGCAAATAGACAATTTAAAAAAAAGAAAGAAAATACAACTAAAAACAGTAAAATACAGAAATAGCAAGAATAAAATAAAAAATATATAATTGATGGAGGAATTTAGAAAATATATATACATATATATGTATAATTGGTACATATTGTTATTGTTATTTGTGTACTCTATGGATTTGTATGGCACCCATTTTAGGGTCCGTTTAGGAAGAATAGCCATTAGTCAAAGTTAATGATTACTTTAATAGTTGTTAGACTTTTTTATCCTTTTATATTTTAATCTTCTTTTAAATTTTCAAAAATAAAATGTTAATTTAACAAAAACAAGTTAGTTACCTAAAAAAAATCACTTTTTTTTCTTTTCCAAATACAAAATTAGTTAGATTTTTTTTTTAGCCAGCTACTAGCCATTAGTTATTAACTATTTTTTTTCCTTCCCAAACACAAAATTAATTAACTTTTTTTTAGTTAATTACTAATTATTAGCCATTAAATAATTGTTCCCAAACATAACCTTAAAGTCATACGCACGACCTTAAAAAAGTACTGAATTAGATTCCATTATAGTGAAATTTCAGCACGTGAAATTGAAGCGTAACGATTCGCGGGCCTGTTAATCATGCCAATTGCCAAAACAGCATTTTGGCAAAAGCTTTTTCATGCCGAAACAGCATTTTCGCAGAAGCTTTCCAAATAGTAATAAAAAAAGATCCCATTACTTTTTTTTTTTTTCGTCCATATCACGCCATTAACTAAGTACGCTTGCTTAGACTTTTCAGTTTTTTAAAACCGAATATTCTGTGAATCCAAACGGAACCTAAAAGCCAAAGTACAAATCCAGCCTTCTTTCACTTTTAGAGTTTAGCTGCTGCCGTATGACTTTTTGGTCATTTTCATGCTCTCCAAGCATGCGTGTCAATTGGGTTTAGACATAATCAGAAAACCCTTCAAACTATATATATCTCATATTATATATAAACCAAACCAAATCAAACCTTATATCTCATATTATATATATATATATATGTAGACATTGCATATTCATATTTGAACAATCTCATTTCAGACTTTTTAATTAGTATTATTTCTTCCAATTGTTTCCATGGCTGGTCTGCAATACAAGTTCTTTCCTACTGATTTCTTCTTTCCTCCTCAACAATCCGTCAACACAGAAACCGCTCGTCATCAGCAAGTTCTTCCGATCAAAATCCGAAAAGTTGATGATAGAAATGACTCTGAAGAGCCTCAGATTCACCTCAAAATCAACCGCAAGAGTGGTAAAGCTCTTCCTTCCCCGTCACTGAGCTTGGCTCCCATTCAGAGGCAAAATTAAAGCTGGTTTCACTAATCTGATCTTCTTGGAATGGTGGTTAACTTTGAGGAGATTTAGGCCCTGATTGGCAATATTGAAGAAATAAGTACTTTTATTTTTTTTTTGGTTATATGAATTTTTTTATTTTTAATAATTATTGTGTTTAAAGTGATAAAAAGTGAGGTAATTTGAGTAATTTGTAGGTTCTTAATACGTACAATGAGATAAAAAATGAAAACTTTTAAAAATTTTAAGAAATTTTTAAATTTTTTCAGCATTTTACACCATGTCAAATGGACCCATCATTAATGTTGGTAAAAGTAGAATTAAATTTTAACTAAAATAAAATAAAATAAAACACTACGTAAATTGAAAAAAAAAAAAAAAAACAGCCAATATTGCCAAACCAGACCTGAGCTTCAATGGAATCAAAAGGACTCTTTGATGGTTTTTGACATGAGATGTAAATTTTTTAAGTTATTTGGGTTTTATTTCTGTTGCTGCTAGCTAGTTAAGTTGGACGGTCATTACAAGCTTGTTCTTTGTACCATTGAGAAAATTATTTTTTTTTATTACTTTATTTTATTTTGATTTCCTTCTGGGCGCGTTGACTATAAATTAATTACTGTTTTATCAAACAAAGTACAACTATTCATAATTAATTTATTTTAATTAATTTAACCATATTATTTATTAAAAATAATTTAATAAATGTATTTCATATAATTATATTATTTATTAAAAATAATTTTAATTTAAAAATATTTGAATAAAATAATTTATTTTAATATGATGCATAAATAAAGTGTTAAAATTGATAAAATGATTGTAACCAAGAAAAAAAGAGTAAAAATATTTTTTTTTACTTTTGTTTAAATTTTTTATTCTTTTAAAATAAAAAAAATTTAAAAATACGTTTTTGTTATAAATTTTTAAAAATCTATTAACATAAACCGAAATAGTAAATGACATTAGAATTTGACTATGAAACTTAACCATGAGTTTGTGTCTGTCTTAAATGTATTCTCCATCGTGCCCTATTGTAGTGCTCTCCATTATTCAATTTCAACGCATAATTCTATTTTTTCAAATCTTATTTTTTCAAAATTAATTTGAGTTAAGAATATTATTATTTCTAACCATGAGTTTGAATGTCTCTTAAATATCTTCTCTATCATGCCTTATCGGATGATGCTCTCCATTATCAATTTCAATGCATACTTTTACTTTTTTAATTTTATTTTTTAAATTAACTTGAGTTAAAAATATTATTATTTTTAACTATATTATAATAATTATTTGATTAATTAATGTTATAACATATATTAGCTTGAACTATTTTTAACATTAACATGATCAATTTAAATTTAAAATTAGAATTAAAATTTTACCCAAAAAAAAATTACTCAACATTTAGGTTTTTTTTTTTGTTTTTAAATTTAAAATATACTAAAAGCTTTTATTTTGAGAGCTGTTAAACTTTTAAAATCTAATTAATATTCAATATTACTTTGAAATTTATTCTCAAGCCTAATTACTATTTAAGCATTTTTATTTGTATTTTTAAATTTAATTCATTTGAAATACATTTCACATTTATTAAAATCACGTGCAACAATCAGTGGTCGAGATAGAAAATGGGGGCAAGAAAGGATAAATTGGAGTAGTGTGATCAAACAAAATTTTAATAAGGACAATACTGAAAAATATGTATAACTAACTTTTTTTCCAAAAAAAAAATATCGGCCATCTCCATTAATTGCCATATTCCTATTAGTTTTATAGCTAAAGATAATGGAGTGTTTGGATGATAAAATGTTAGAAAAAATATAATGCCATTTTTTGGTGTTTGTCAAGACTCCTTATAACAGGGTTGAAGGACTTATTCCAACAATTTTATTATGATGTGTCAGAATTTTAAAGAAGAAACTAGTAAAACTTAAAGAATACACACGAAATGGAAAATATATGAAAGTTTGTAAAAATTTGTAACTTCTTGTAATTTTTTGAAAAGTTTTGTTTCCTATATAACCCCCAAAGTTGTAGTCCACAATCTTATTGACTTTATATATTTATTTATTTATCTATACTATTACAAGGCAAACACCAAGATTTGGTGAAACTTCTTTTTTTATGATACCTTTTTTAGGTGAAGCCTCTATTTTTTTTTTTCTTTCTATAATATCTTCTAACTTCTTATAAGTACTTATACTTTAATGGCATTAAAAAGTAAATTTTTCATAACTACCACATAATTACGTAATTTTACCTATTTATATTTTTATCTATTTTAAATACCCTTTAATTACCTACCAATTTGTAAATTTTTTATTTTCTTTTAATGCTCCTTAATTATGTATTATTTACTTAAAGAACCTTAATTACTTATTATTTAGTATTTTAGACACTTTTGTTAATTTTTTATAATTTTATTGATTATTAAGACAAAGAAGATATCACACAAAGCGAGCACCGAGATTTTGTGAAACTCTTTTTTCTAGTTTCTATAAAACAGGAGTTTTAGTGAAATTCCTATTTTTTAAATTGACAAAAATACCCCTAAAACTAAATATATTTACATGCACATGTTAATTTAAAAAGAAAGGATATAATAGTTTTTATACAATCTTTTTAAATTCAAAAATTTCAAAGTTAAATTCAAATTTAAAGATTCAGTTATCATGTTCAAATTTTAAAAATAAATTTTTTATTCCATAGTTATCTTTATCCTTTTTATATTTATAAAAATCTTTATCATTATATATATCTATCAAACTATATATATTTAACAACATGTTAGAAAAAAAATTTTCTCACGCATCACATATACACAAGCGTCTCGTTGTAAAAGAAGAAGTGAAACTATAGTTATCTATTTACCAAAAGAAAAAGGAAATCATAGTTATCTAAGCAAAAGATTAAGAAGCAAGTGATGAGTATTGAATTCAATAATTTGTCAAAAAATAAAAAAATGCGCACTGACGATAATTTAGAGCAACGGTTAGCGATTGGCAATCAATTGACACTGCTGGATCCTGGAAACGAATAAATATTTTTTTAAATTTAATTTATCTATATTTATATACCATGCCCATCAGTTAAAAGACATAAACACAGTTAATTAGATTAAATATGTGTTGGAGTAGAGGACATACATATTTTAATTACTTACCAAAAAAAAAAAACATACATATTTTAACAAAAAACTAAAAGCCTAATTAAGAGTCAGATAATCACCGATGTATGAAAGTTGGGGATATGATAGCCAAAAAAAATAAGCTATGCAAGTTTAATAATAGCATTAATAAATGTTTAAACTAATTAAAAAAATAAATAAAAACACAATTATGATTGGCTTTAAGATAAGATTGCTTTTTTTATTTATTTTTTTAATTCATTGATTGATATATAGAATTTTTGGTATGAATTATAACGGCAACAGTAGATGCAAGCTCTAAGAATTTAACACAATAAATTACTATCTAAAGACAATACAAGCTCTCAGAATTTAACACAGTAAATTACTAGCTAAAGACAAATTTTATACTAACTTAGAAAATTTAAAAAAAAAAATAAGACTGTCACCTTGATCTAAACCTAATGAAAAAAAAAAAAAAAAAAGATTCGTATAGACGAATAATAGATGGGCAAAACTAGCCATAGCAGCTTCAGCTTGATTAATAAGTATCAACCGGATTGAAAGTTGTCCTCGCGTGAGAGAGAAAAAAATAAATAGCTTGGAATAATAAAGAATCAAACAATGGTTGATGATCGCCAATAGTTAGAAATTGGGTAAAGGTTTCAATCATTGAGAAAGGCATAAATTCAGTTTTTAAATTTTGGAAATAGAATTTGATAGTTAAATGACAAAAAATAGAAGTTGATCATTCAAAATTGCAAAATTAATAAAAATATACGGATACCGCAAGAAAATTATACTAGATTATTATGAACAAATGAGTTGCTGATCTCCTTCAATTAAGTAAGATGCTGTTAAAAATGTAAGTTATTTTTGGATATTTTATGAAAAATATTTAACAAAATAACTTTTTTAATTTTTATTCTACCAATCAATTAAAATAAGAAAGTGAAAAGTAATTTCAAATAAAAAATATTTTGATTTTATTTGAGTCTGAAATATTTTCATAATAAGAGTAAGTGTGTATATGCAAATATTTGATGCAACAAATGTATAAGTTTACTCCAATATCTCAATAGAATTCATCGATTCAACAGCTACAGTGTCAACCGAAAGAAGCTAACCTTTGTTACCATGGCTCACAAAAATTTGATGCATAAACTAATATTAAAACGCAAAAAGTTCACCAAATAATAACCATACAATAATCATGAATGGTGATTAATTGACGAGCTTTGATTACCGCTGGATGACATATATATATATATATATATATATATATATACAAAATAAGATAAATTTTTTAGCGTTGAATTTGTTCAATAGTCAAAATTACTCTTTTTTTTTTTATCCCGACTTTGGTCGTTCTTTTGATCACTTCACATTGAAACACACTAATTTTTCAATATATTTTTTAAACTTTTTTTATAAAAATTTTTATATTAACAATTTTAAAAATATAATAATATTTGTAATAAATTATAAAATTCCACACATTCCACTATACGCCTTACTATTTTTTTATTAGTAATTTTTATTTTTACAAATTATTTTTACAGTTTTAGCTTAAAAACTATAAGTAAATAAAAAATATTTCTTAATAAATTAATTTTAAATTTTTTTCCATATCTAAAATTCCTTACTTTCTCCTAAATTTTCATGACAACCAAAAAAAAAATTGAATCTCCTACTCTATCCTTTTCCATCAATAATAAATTCATGGTATCAAATACAGCCCGAAGCAAAACACAAATCGTTCACGTACAAATTATACAATAGCCTGGCTGTACAAATAATCATCAGAGTCTCGCAATGTTCGCTCAAGCATCTTCATACCATATGGTACCCAACTAGATAACCCTTTTGCAATACCATCAATGTCATAAGCCAATCATAAGCCAAACCGAAATGTTCCCATCAATATGTTATGGGCCCGTGAAACTGATCTGGTAACAGGGAATGGTGATGGAGGGAAGGGTGGGGGTGATGGTTTAATGGCTTTCTTCTTCCCTATCTTGACTTAACTAAGAAATGAAGGAAAAGAGTTGGGGTAATTTACTGATAGACTTGCTTCGAGGGAAGCCTGACCTCCAAGAGAAATAAGAGATTAGAAGAAGCTAACTTTTATTCATCCTCCCTCATCCATTGGATTGAGTACAATTTATAGTTTGTAAAAACTAAAATTCTGCAGCAAATTATTGAGGATAATATCTATTATAACAAACTAAGATATTCCTCAAGAATTTGAATTGAAAACAAACTAGCTAAGACTTATTCAAACCCAACGAATCTCAAATAAAAACCAACCTAAAAAATAGCAATAACTCCTACTGACCCAAGACACCTGTCAAAACACCAGCACATAACATTCCACCCTTTCTTAAAGAACAGCCTTGTCCTCAAGGCTGAGATTGGGATACCTGAGTTGCAAGTCCATAAGATTTTCCCATGTAGCATTAGCTGGAGATAATCCTTGCCAGTGGACCAAAACTTCAACTTGCTTTCTCCTAGTTCGACGATCAATGATTGCTTGAGGCAACGGAGAAATCGAATCTCCTTTTTCTGGAACAACTGGTAATGATTGTTGAATGTCTACATTGGTTCCAACACACTTTTTGAGCAAAGAGACATGAAACACAGGATGAATCTTGGAATCTTCAGGCAACCCAAGTTTATATGCAACAGCTCCAATTTTTTCCAAACCTCAAACGGGCCATAATATTTTGGCACAAGCTTGAGATTTCTCCATAATGATACAGAGACTTGCCGGTATGGTTGAAGCCTGAGATAGACAAAATCCCCAACATCAAAACTTTTTTCAGTTCTATGGGCATCATAAAACTTTTTCATTCGCTGTTGTGCATCACTTAACTGGGCACGCAGCTCCTTGATCACCATTTCTCTCTCCTGTAATTCCTGGTCTACAGCTTCAACTGCGGAGGTGCCCGGAGCATATGACAAAAGTGTTGGTGGAGGCCGTCTGTATACAATCTCATAAGGAGTTTTTTTAGTTGAGGTATGAGTACTTGTGTTATAACAGTATTCCACCCAAGGAACCCAGTGCACCCACTGCTTTGGCCTATGACTTGTGAAACAACGAAGATACATCTCCAGCGTTCTATTAATGACTTCAGTTTGTCCGTCAGATTGAGGATGGTAGGAGGAACTGAAGTTGAATTGGTCCCTTGCAAATGGAAGAGCTCTTTCCAGAACAAGCTGGTAAAGATGGCATCCCTGTCACTAACGATGCTCTTCGGCATTCCATACAACTTAAATACGTGCTCAAAAAATAGTTGAGCTACGGAGGCAGCTGAATACGGGTGAGCAAGAGGAATAAAATGTGCAAATTTTGATAGACGATCAACAATCACAAGGACTACAGTCTTGCCTTTAGAAGGAGGAAGGCCTTCCACGAGATCCATCGAAATATTAGTCCATATTTGAGTAGGAATTGGGAGAGGTTGAAGAAGTCCACCCGGCTTGAGATTTTCCCCTTTATTTCTTTGACATATCTCACAATTACGAATGAATTCACGAATGGATTTTCTCATACCTTGCCAGTAAAAAACTGCACGCACCCTTTGCAACGTCTTATGGACTTCTTCATGTGTACTAAGATGCATATCCTTTACTATAAGAGGAACCAGTAAAGAGTCATTACACAAATAAATTTTATTTTTGAAGTAAAGGATACCTTCTCTGTAACCCCAAGGTCCAATAGCTTCCCCTTGCTGGCATAATTTCACCAATCTTTGCATTTTTGGGTTGCTTCCAATCTCTTCTTTAATTGATTCCAACCAAGTGGGTACAGGTGAAGATATGGCAACCAATTCAGCTTCTTCCTGACTTCGTGATAACGCATCGGCAACACAATTCTCCTTGCCCTTCTTATACTCAATGGTGAAATCGTATCCCATGAGTTTTGCCAACCATTTTTCTTGAGCTGGCGTAGTGATTTTCTGATCCCATAGATGTTTGAGACTACGTTGATCAGTTCTAACAATGAACCTCCTTCCAAACAAATAAGGCCTCCATTTTTGAACTGCAGTAATTAGAGCTAACATCTCCTTGTCATAAGTAGATAAAAACAGATTTTTACCTCGCAAAGCATGACTAAAAAATGTAATTGGCCTTTCATTCTGCATCAACACCCCTCCAATGCCGGTACTGGACGCATCACATTCAACAACAAAAGGTTGGTTAAAATCTGGAAGAGCCAGCACAGAAGCTTGAGTCATTGCCTTCTTTAACAATTCAAATGCTTCATTTGTTTTTGTGGTCCAACAGAAATTTCCTTTCTTCAACATTTGTGTTAATGGTGCCGCAATGCTCCCATAATTCTGAATGAACTTCCGATAATATCCTGTTAATCCCAGGAATCCCCGTAAGGCCTTGATTGTTTTTGATTTGGGCCATTCTTGCATAGCAGCAATTTTTTCTGGGTCCACCGCCACTCTTCCATGGGATATTATATGTCCCAAATATTTGATCTCCTGCTGAAAAAAACTGCACTTCTCTTTTTTCACATGTAGTTGGTGAGTTCTCAAGATTTCAAAAGTAAGTTCTAAATGTTTCATATGTTCATCCCAAGACTTACTATATATTAATATATCGTCGAAAAACACCAAAATGAATTTTCGAAGGTAAGGCTTGAATACCTCATTCATCAAGGATTGAAAAGTCGATGGAGCATTTGTAAGCCCAAAAGGCATCACCATGAATTCATAATGCCCATGATGAGTTCGAAAGGCTGTCTTTGGGATGTCGTCCTCATACATTCGTATTTGATGATATCCGGATCGCACGTCTAATTTTGTGAAAAATTGGGCACCATTCAATTCATCTAATAGCTCGTCGACAACCGGGATAGGAAATTTATCTCTAATTGTGATCTGGTTCAAGGATCGATAATCTACGCAAAACCTCCAGGACCCATCCTGCTTCTTCACCAACAATACGGGGGATGAATAGGGGCTTTGGCTCAGCCAAATTATACCCGAGTTTAACATGTCTGCTACCATCTTCTCAATCTCATTCTTCTGGTAGTAAGGATACCGATATGGCTTCACTGACACAGGTCCACTTCCTGGCTTGAGGAAAATTTTGTGGTCATGCATCCTTGGCGGAGGTAACTTGTGAGGCTCCTGAAATAATTCTTCATATTGCTGCAAAATTTCCTCCAATTTAGGATTAGATAATCCTAAATTAGAGCTGGGGTGAAAGTTACCTTCAGTGAGCATAGAGATGGCATTGATTTGCAAAATGATGCCTTCTTTTCGTCTTCTTAATTCTTTAGCTATCTCCAAATCACCGACTAGTTTATCTGTAGGAGGTACCAACCCTTTTAGGATAACTCTTTTATCACCCAAGTTGAACTACATAGTCAATTTAGAAAAATCCCAAACTATTGGCCCTAAGGTGCTCAGCCATTGGGCCCCAAATACGGTATCACAACCCACCAATGAGAGTAAATATAAATCAACAATGATTGGAGTTCCTTGAACCATTATACGTACCCCTTTACAAATTCCAGAACATGGAACCTTATCGCCATTTGCTACAGCAACCTCCATTGTCCCCTCTGATTGTGGTTTTAAGCCCAACTTCTTTGCAATTCTTTTGTTTAGAAAATTATGTGTACTTCCCGAATCTATTAAGATGGTAATCTGATGTTGAGCAACCTTCCCGGAGACCTTCATTGTTTGAGGGGATTGAACTCCAGAGATGGCATGAAGAGAGATTTGTGGTTGTTCCCCATCTATTGTGCCTCCAACATCCTCTACCTCCATTTCAACATCGTTATCTTCACCATTAGGCCAACATCCTTCAATCAGAAACAATTTTTTGCATCGATGTCCCGGGCCAAACTTCTCATTACAATTGAAGCATAGCCCCTTTTCTCGTCTCTCCTTAAGTTCTGCTGGGGTGAGTCTCTTGATAAGCATAGGACTGAGCTTTATTGGGGGCGGCTGGCTGAGAATGGGTTTTCTGGCATCGGATTGCAAGGTTCTTCGAGAAGATTGGTTACGAGCTTCATAAAGTCCAGCCAATCCAGTGGCAGATGAGAGGTTGGCGGGTCTGTTCGCTTGAACGTCAGTCTTGATATTCTCCTTAAGGCCACTAACAAAACAAGTAACTTGTTGAGCTGCTGTTAATCTCCCTGCACGAATCAATAACTTCTCAAATTCAGTTTGGTAGTCTCTCACAGAACCCTTTTGTTGTAGCTTGGTTAAATCTCCAAAAAAATCTTCAAACTGAGATGGTCCATATCTGCAATGAAGACTTTCTTTAAATTCTTCCCATGTAATTACTAGGGTCTCAAATTTTTTTTACTGGTACCATAATTCTGCATCTCCATCTAGGTTGATTGACGCCAAGGATACTTTCTCCTCCTCCGGAGTCCTATGGTATTCAAAGAATTGTTCAGCCCTGCAAATCCAGCCAATGGGATCATCAACTCCACTATAATGTGGAAATTCAAGCTTCACGAACTTTGAAAAATTAGTGCTTGAAGAGCCTTCACGATTTATTCCTCCAGTTCCATTAGTTCGACTCGCCATGTTGCGACTTTGAGAACTTTCTGGCACTTCATGCCCTGGACTTGATAAAACAGAGTCAAATTTTGAATTCAGCGCAGCAAACATTTCATGCACCTCCTTGAGTATCCTCTCCTGCTCAGCTGAGAGCGAATTGACCTCTTGTTCAAGACGGTTCATCCTTTGTTCGTCCATGCTTGGCTCTAATACCAAGTTGTTATGGGCCCGTGAAACTGATCTGGTAACAGGGCTGGTGATGGAAGGAAGGGTGGGGGTGATGGTTTAATGGCTTTCTTCTTCCCTATCTTGACTTAACTAAGAAATGAAAGAAAAGAGTTGGGGTAATTTACTGATAGACTTGCTTCGAGGGAAGCCTGACCTCCAAGAGAAATAAGAGATTAGAAGAAGCTAACTTTTATTCATCCTCCCTCATCCATTGGATTGAGTACAATTTATAGTTTGTAAAAACTAAAATTCTGCAGCAAATAATTGAGGATAATATCTGTTATAACAAACTAAGATATTCCTCAAGAATTTGAATTGAAAACAAACTAGCTAAGACTTATTCAAACCCAACGAATCTCAAATAAAAACCAACCTAAAAAATAGCAACAACTCCTACTGACCCAAGACACCTGTCAAAACACCAGCACATAACACAATATCATAAGCCAATTATAAGCCAAACTGAAAACTTCAATCCCTGGGGCGAATGAAGAAATCTAAAGTTTTATTTTCAACTTTAAAAATTTGAAATTAAGTTTGTGCTCTTGAATTCATATCAGACTTCATTAAACGGTTAAGGTTAAAACATGTTTATCCAATGAATGAACTTCTATAAAAATCCTATGGTTGAAAATATACTTCAACTCCTAAAGTTATTTCAATTTCAGAAACTCTCAACTGGAAACAACTAATGTAATCCTGCGAACAAAAGCAAAAAGTGAAGAAAATTATGTTCGTATCTTAAATTTCTCATGCCTAAGACAAAACCTTTAAAGACTACTAGATCAATGATGCCTCTCACTCGACCTTGAATGCCTGTTGGAACATCTTAAATTTTCTATGTAATCAACACAAATAATTGACAAAATCAAGAGTCAAAAAATAGCAACGGGAGCAGTAAAACCTCTAATTAGATAAGATTTAAATGTTGTCCGGTTACTGAAATGTGTCACATTGATCTGGCTTGCATGCAAGAAGTGCATCACGGCAAATGCGCCAATACTCTTTATATGGGATGAATATCCATGGCACTGTTGAAGGAAGACCAGTCCCCAGAGTAGATGGAATACTGTAGAAAGTCAGAAAAACAAAAGGAAATTTACACTTGAGTTTGTGTTTGAGTTGAGAGTTTGTCGAGAGAAAAAAAAGAGGAGGGGGGGATGGGCATTCAAAAACCCTTCTTTTATTTCGGTTACGACTGAAGATGGAATGAAAAATACATGAAATTTATAAAAAAAAAATTAGAAGTAATTAAAATTAAAAACTAAAGGTGTGTTTGGAAGCGAAAAAAGAGGTCTTTTTTGGCAATTTATACTTTTTTTGGGGGGGTTTGGCAATATCTCAAAAGTTGCTAAAATTCTTGAAATTTTCTATATTTTTTTTAGTACACAAACAAAAGTTCCTAAAAAATCCCAAAAATTTTTGCAACTTTTTACCAAACAACCCAAAGTTTCTAAAAGTTAACAAAATTTTTACCAAATGCCCAAACGTTGTTAAAAGTTCCTAAAAAATTCTTTTCTTTTACCCCCCCTAACACACACACAAATAGAGTTGCACCTAACAACTTTTACCAAAAAAATGCTAGAAGTTCCTAAAACTTTCGCTTCCATACGCACTCTAATATATCAATGAATGTCTTTTATTTTATCATATTTTTTAATTTATTCAAATAAGGACATATATTTGGGATTTTACATTTCCTTTTTCTTTTCCTTTTCCCTTCCCTTTCTTTTTTCCAACCAAATCCTCACTCCAAACACACCCACCATTAGTGTGTGCGTGCGCGCGTGCACATGTTTGCGTGTGAGAGTGAGAGAGAAAGAGAAATCTCAGCAAGATCAGAGCCATTGTACAAAACATTCATTTAGATAGAAAGGCAAGCTAACCTTCTCCCAGTGAGAATTCCATATGCTGACGAGGCAACAAATGATCCAGAAACCACAGAAAAAATGCTTTGATAATGAGGCCGGACAATTTGCCCTGAAACATATTTTCCAATGAGTTAATAACGCAGGATTGAACGTGTTTTTTTAGCTATGAACATGCATGCATATACATATAGACGATATCAATGTCCATCCCAAAACCACAGAGGAAGTATGATACAAGGTAATAATTTACCCTCCAACTGGCCTAAACACTCGAGTTAAATATTTTCAATCAAATCCTCATAAGCTTGCAAATAATTTTTTTTTTTCCAAAAATCAAGTTAACCTGCCACCTCCAAAAATAGAATCTCAAGACCTGAACACAGTACACGGGGGGAAAGCAAGGATTGTGTACTTATGTGTAACAACTTAAATCTTTACACATGTACACAAACGTATGCATGATAATATAATCAAGCATCAAGATGATATTTAGCCATTCTACTGCAAAGTGCAAAGCCGTTTCTTCCACAAAAATATATGTCAAATTTAGACATCCTGGCAAATATTTTCAAGTCAGCATCTGTGAGGTTTCAATGAATGGTTTAATACAGTCAGCAACCTAAACAAAGGATTGCTGACTTAAAAATCAAACATATATATCTCTAGAAAGTGAAATGCGACTACTAAGAGAGCAATGGTCATTATAAATCAAATAAAATATAAAATAAAAAAAGGTTGGCCCGATGCATGAGGCTCCCACCTATGCAGAATTCATGGTGTCATCAATCAAATAAGAACATCAATTCTGTATTGAAATTATTACCATGTCAATGACAGAAACAGAATTATTGCTCACTTATATTCAAAAAGTTGCTGTGAAGAAATGAAACCAAAACGATGGACTGATTTCCACCCATATCCTTCTATTGCCCTGCTATCTCGGATGGTATACAAGTATCATGAAAACAGCCATCCATAGGATCAATAGTGTTATCCCGGCGTAATACAATTTCAAACCATATGCCAGAGGGAAATCTCCTTGGCCTCACCAACCAAAGCAAAACCTTGACGTAAGGTGTAGCATGAATGATTGATATAATGACTTCAACTGACACGCAGATAAAACTGATTGTAGTCTTCATAACAGTGAAGAAAATATAGAAAACGGAAGTAGTTGGTACTAGAAGCAAGAACGGTGTAAACAGAAGAGAGCCAATGATGTGTTGCTCCACATTGTAGTCATAGCTATCATATCTCTGACGAAGAGGATTCCATTTTCGACCCCTACAAGTAACTCAACGGCCATAATAACATATTTTAACTATTGAAACCACCACAAAATTAATAACAACACCAAATACCTAAAGAAAGTATTAGACCAAAACAAATCACAAGTTCAATCTTTAAGAAAATATTTAATTCATATTAACTAATTCCAAAGGACGTTATCAGTATTAAACCATCTTTACTGGCCATCTCAAATGTCTGCTTACAGAATTGCAGTAATATGTAGTAATATTGGTTGATAAGCCAACTAGCAACCGTCTTACAGTTCCTTCTTTCTATCTACTTCACATTTTTAATTGTTCTCTACGCTTCCAATAATAGGCATTTTCCATTCATGTCTTTGATCAAAGATGCACCAATTCCACTGCAAAATATTGAATAATAATGAAAATAATAACAATCAGAATTAGAGACATTACTAGTATCTTTATACTTTACTTAAAGAGGCTACTTTTTACCTTGTCTACCTAGTGAAGCCTACATTATGTTAATGGTGGCTACAATTGCCATTTTTTTCAAAGACAAGCCAAGCAAATTGTTACCTGAAAAGGCGCCATAAAGCTGCTAGTGCCTTTATCTGTTGAGAATAGAAGTGTGATATCAACCAATGAAGAACTGACACATGTAATGTTGCAAGCAAAATCATATCTATGATCAGAGAAGCAGGTGTAGTCAGGCCAAAAAGAACTGCTGATATAGCAAGTCCCTTAATAAAATAAATGAAGAGGGAACCCACAAAGAACCAGAGAGTAGACCAAATTTGGATTGCGTTAAAAGAAATCATGCCAAAAACTCCTGCAAGCTCAGCGTTCAATTTGAAACCTGCAGGAACTCCCATCAACCAAACACAACCCATACGCAACAAATAGTTTGTAACGTCATCTGCAAAGTTCAAAACCAACAGGCAAGCAGATTCTGCGTGAAGAAATAATGCTATACCAAGAATGTTGCCCAAAATAATATCAATAGCTACACTTGACCACATAGAATATCTATGTAATGCAGCTTTCTCAGCATATTCCATGCACGATTGAGACCTTAAAAATCATGAAATTGAAAACAAATAAGTGAAGTAATTATAGGAGCCAATCCCAAAATTGCGCAGGTCACAAAACAGTGCACACATGGGGCAAATAACAACTAAAGTTACTAAATATATATGTGGAACATCTATGTGATT
Source organism: Vitellaria paradoxa (assembly GCA_019916065.1). Classification (NCBI taxonomy): domain Eukaryota; kingdom Viridiplantae; phylum Streptophyta; class Magnoliopsida; order Ericales; family Sapotaceae; genus Vitellaria; species Vitellaria paradoxa. Next base: position 14,722,536 of record CM034235.1, on the reverse strand, counting down.
AGGAGTCATCAACTTTGCTTCTTTTTTATGTGGATAAAGAAAGCACGAACTGTTCACATAAGTAGTGATGGAACCTAAAGAGCCAGCAAATATGGGAACAAGGTTTTGTGGTCAAGGCTTGGCTTAGATATTACTTTTGATAACATATCCATGATATCATGGTCTTTCTTGCTAAAAGCATGCTCAATCTGATGATTGGCCATTTAAGCTATGATCTCTTAATGCAGTAGAAAATTAGGAAAACCGCGGCTGGATCCTAAATATCATACACAAGCAGTTAAGAAGGAACTGAAATCCAACAAGGAGGCTGGACTGACTAGTTTCGTGCTATTATTCTCTTAATCTAAGTAACTACAAAGCTGATGACATGTGAGCCCACACATCAATTTTATGCATATATTTTTGTATTTGTGTGGGTGCACACTTATTTTGACATCAACATAAATTTCAATAATTCTCACAGACTCGTTAAGAATGACTCCAATCTGATTCACGGCCTACTATAAGTAGGAAGCAATCCAGTCATGGACTCATTGAGAATGATTCTGATCCAATTCATGGCCTATTATAAGTAGAAAGAACTTTGGTGGGGTTCTCATGGAAAGAAAAGGATTGCAATCAGTTTGATAATCATGGCCAATAAAAAACATTAAATCCAAATTTTATCAAGTTAAATTGATGTAAGAAATGGCTTAAAAATGTTAGCATCTACCATATGTCTAACTCTCCCTCATTTCCCTCTGAAATCAAAATTATCTAATCATAATCAACATCAAACTGCAATGCTAGTATATCAATTAACTAATCAAAAGGGTTACATGTTGATCAAATAAATTACAGGTAGACATATTACCTGAGATCATTATCTTTAAGGAAGATTGGCCAATACAATATTTGACAACAGCGGATTTGAATATTTTTCCATGTATTACTGAACACCTTCTCCAATGTGAGATACATCCATGATTGTGATCTAGAGCTCATAATGTCATGGAGAAACTGAAAAATGATATAAAATAAAGTGGATAATGACGCAAGAGACATGGCCAACAGTTTCCATGTCAAGGTAACACACCTGAAAAGCCAGTATGTGCCATTAAACTTACAAATCCAAAGAGGCCACAAGGAGGGAAACCAAAGTCCAGAAGAGATGTTACATGCAAACAAAAGGGAACCGAATCGTAGATCTTTCAGGACCCACACATCTTTCAAAAAATAAGCTGGCAGCAGTAGCACTGTTGATTGCCATAACCACCGTTTCCTGACAAAAAATAAATCAATAAGAAACAAATAAAAATTTTCTTTAAAATGCTAAATATGAAAAATCTCAACAACATACCAAGTCAAGGAGCAACTGCTTTTGATTAAGTTCTTCAACCCACTTAGGTTTCTTCAAAGGAATTTTCACTTGCTCAGAACTCAAATCCCCCAATGAAAAATAGTGACTGCCAAACATGGGACTTTCATAGAATATTACCTGACTATGTTTAGGCAAGAGAGAGAGTTAAAACACAACAAGGATAATGTGACAAAACTCAAGTAAATGATAGTAATCATGACTTACATACGTGGAGACCAGAAAGGGATACCACTACTCCATTCCAATGTATGTGATGAAATTTAGGGATCCACTTGATTTTTCTACCAATATATCCACAAGAACCATCTGCTAGCTGGATACAATTAAATTTTCCTGCAGAAACCATCCTACAATGGTCTAATAATCCATCCAGCTTGCGGCATCCACAGCTCCATTGTCCACCTAACATATATTGACTGCTTTGTGTACGTATGTTACCATGGGTTGAGTTAATTTTGTTATCTTCTTCCACTCCAGGCAATTGACTATTGCTGCTTAAATTTACTGCACAATGACCAAGCAAAGACAACTTGCATTTGTCTTGCAGAGATACAGGCATGGTTTCACTCGTCTCATGGAGGATCCCCTGACAAAAGAGTACTCAATGTCAGCAATTTGAAATAAATCTAAATTCCAAAAATAACTAGCAAAATTAATGATGGCTGACAAGAACGGGAAAGCTTTCACTATGCATATGTTGCTTACTGGCCCCTACCAGACCAGGATTGCCATATTCTACCATACACGCCAGGATCAAATTTTCATTTCAGTAGCTTGTTTTGGTTAGCAAATAAATGTTTCCCAAATATTTTGTAAGTTCCAAAGTGGCACAAAATTATGAGGAAAAAAATGTTTCAAAGTATAAATTGAAATCTTTTTAAACGCATAAAAAACTAATAATTAAATAACTGATAATTTTATTGCATTATATAGCAATATTTTATTCTGTTTGAACCTATCAAATAAATTATAAGTCTGAAACCTATTCTGTTTGGGTTTAAGATTTTCCAGTGACATGCTAACAACTTTTTTTTATCCGCTTTGGGTTCATTAATACACTGAGTATGGAATAAGTAAGGGCATCAAGAAAAGAAATTTTCAGAGCTATTCGGCAGCTTCATCCATTTAGAAAATGAGATCTCTTGTAGCCAGCAAGGTAGGCTAAGTGCTTCATAAGGTTAAACATTTGAACTTGGTAGCCCCTAGATATTCAATTGCATAGAATGTGATAGTGAAATAGAGGAAAGGCCAAGGGGATTACTAAATCTGAAACCTACAAGCTCATTTCACAGCCCTCTTTCTTACACAGGTGGGTCCGACCATATGAGGAGGGGGCAGCTGATACATCCACTAAAGTTGTAGATAGCCTTCACATATCAGAACTTGAAAAGGGTAAATATTCTAGATACATGAAAACAAATTAAGAGTCAAAATCTAATCAGAAATAATAAAGATACTAGATATACCAAAGAAAAAAAAAAAGAAAAAAAAAGAGTTAAAAACTAAACCCTGAGCACTAGCTTGTGATGGCCTTCATTCCTCTCAACAATCACATCACCCAAATTACCACGCAATTATCAGAGAATATTGTAATCATATGTTACAATCCATAGGCATATGTAGTATGGGTTTCATGCATCCCACTTCAATAGCATGTGAGATACTAGCATCTTGTTTATTTATTTAGGCCATGTTTGGCACGTAAGAATGGATGGGAATGAAATAGAATCTATTCTCACTTTAACATATTCCCATATTAGGTATCAAAAAACTAAGTTGGAGTGCTATTCCTACATTAAGTGAGAAAAGACATTCCACAATTTAAATAATAGAATAGTCATTATATTTCAATCAAGATTTGATCCAAAAAATGAAAAAGCTATAAATTAAAAAAAAAAAAAGCAACTACTTTGCGATCAGTTGTAAAATGACCATTTTACACCTGGACCCTATTTTCAGCCTAGATTTGAATTTGGGCCGTAAAATAACCATTTTACCACAAAGTCCATATTTTGCCTAAATTCATATTTCGGCCTTCCCAAAAGGCTAATAAAAATTCATGGACATATTTTTTAATAATTAGGCAAATTTTGGTCCAATCCAAACTTGGATGGTAAAATGACCATTTTACACCTAAGTCCGCTACTTGCCCAAATTTGTATTTTGGGCTTCCCAAAAGGTTAAAAAAAGTTTCTTAACAATTAAGAAAATTTTAGCCCAATCTGAACTGTAAAATGACGATTTTATCCCTAGGCCTATTTTTTGTTTAAATTCGCATTCTAAGCTACCCAAAAGGCTTATAAAATATCTATTGACATATTTCTTAATAGTTAAACGAATTTAAGCATGATCTGAATTCAAACTATAAAATGACTATTTTCCCCTAGCCTTGTTTTTGGCCCAATTCGATTTGAGCTATAAAATGACCATTTTAACCTTGGGGCCTTTTTTTTAACTCATATTTGAGTTTTGAAAATAAAATTTATTTTTATAGCTTTTAAAAAATTAATGTTCGTAATTTTTATTACATTTTATTTTATTTCATCATATTTTTAAAATATGTAATCAAATTACGAAAATTTGAATATCCATTCCATTCTCATAATTTTCATGTTGACAACCAAACAAATGAATGGAAGAAACATTCCTTTCCATTCCCACTCACATTCCATTCTCACCTCTCATTCTATTTCATAACATTACATTCCCACGTACCGAACATAAGTTTACCCCACCACAAACAAGGATATTACCCATTCTATAATGTTTACCATTTTCATTCATGACTTTTAGGGATGGAGAGGTTGAAGTGCAAAATGCATGGCAGGGGCTGAAGTTAAGTTATCAACGGTTATGATTTAATCAAAATAAATTTGATTAAATTAATAAATATTATTTGACTAAATTAATAAATGTTGATTAAATCATAACGGTTGATATCTTCGCTTTTAGTACCTACAGTGCATTTTACACTTCAGCCCCCCTCCCATCCCTATTTTTAATGCTACAGTAATCAAAACTTTTTCACAATTATCGTGAACTTAATACATATTGCACTAGTATGGAAGGTTTAATCACATAAGTCTTTAGCAAAACTGAGCCAAATTTAAGATTCAACTTAGGTTGTTATAGTTTATACCTGAAGACCAGACTGGACAGATGAAAGTAAAACTTCATCGCACGCAAAAGCCACCACGATGTCCAGAGAAGCCGAGGAGGAGGAGACAAACCACCCAGAGAGGAAAATTGAGGAAGATGGTTCAGTCAAAGAGAGGTGGTTCGGCCACCAAAGCCTACACTGTGTTCTCATTTTCATCTCATGATCTCAGCAAGCAAAGCCTTCTCTCATAATAGCTCATGACTATCGGAGGTAAAACGAGCATTTCATTGCATTGGAGGCCGACTTTTAGCTGGCAAATCAAAAATGAAAGGAAATTCCACTGGTAATTTCCATTGCCCTCTGTTTGGATGCCGAGAAATGAGGTAAAACTTAATGAAATTTTCAAAACAACGAAAAAGAAAACTCATTTCATCAATCGCCCGTTTCTAGCATACACTAAACATTGAAATGCTTGAAAAGCTCCGAGAAATTAGAAGCAATCAAAGTACCGAGACCACGAAAGTAAAGAGAGAAACTGCAATAGAAGAGCCGTCAGAGAATCAAATAGCTCGATCTAATAGAATCCCCGCATGGAACGCTAAATCTGTTGAGCGAAGATAAATTTTTGCCGGGACTAGTTTGCAATTGCCGCATCTTAAAAATAAATAAATAAATAAAGAACAAAACAAAACCAAAAAAAAAAACTATATTTAAAGTTAGTTTTTTATATTTGGAGAGAAAAATAAAAAAAATAATTTTTTATTAATTAATTTTTTAACTTTTTATTTATTTAACATCTTTATTCTTTACAATTTAAAAAAAATTAAATTTAAGATATTAATTTAATCGCTTAAAAAAATTTTTTAAATGAATATCCAATAATTAAAAAGTTATCTAGGCTTTTCCAAATAACTGTAGTAACAAAAATTCATAGAATTATAGAAACATTATTTATTAAAAATAATAAAAAATAATTTTTTTTTAATATTTTTTTAAATCCAAACACTCATACTATGTATCATTAGACTATATATATCGTCTAGATATTCTATCATAAAATACACAATTTAATCTTATATACAACACCCAATTTCTCTTTGAAGTCATGATTATTTGATTCTTTCTAAAACATTGTGTCTTCGCCAAAAACAATCCAAAAAAATTTTAATTGTCTGGGATTTCTGGACCTATCTTTGCTCCTTTGATTTTAGCACTCAGCATACCATCTTCTTTATCTCATCGAAACGAATCCAATTGTACAAAAATCAACCCGAACAGTCACCGCACGTGCCGCAGAAAGATTGTTGTGCTTCCAGCTTACCAGTCACGTATTTCCATGCACTCTCCAGCTTGTTCGTAGCTCATATCCAACCGGCTAGCTCAATTTTAGCCATTCAGCTCCTGCGTGGCTTATTCTCACCCTTTGCTCCTGCGCAGCTCAAATTTTAATTCATATTTATTCCTCACTTTATTCACTGCGAGGGCGTTCGGTGATTCAAAATTTTTTAAAAGATTTTAAAAATTTTTAAATTCTTCTAATCAAATTTTACTACATTGTCACTTTTATATTACATCACTACTAATTTTTAATTTTTTTGATACTCCGAACGCCTTCTATATGCTATTTTTCTCTATATTCTTCGATATGTCGAGACCATTCTATTTCATTGACTTTACTATTCTTCCTAGTACTCTCTAATTCTTCAAGCTAATATCGATATTGATCGGACAAATGATTATATTGATCGACGTTTCATCACTATGTATTACTTCTTTCTTGATTATTCTCCTATTTCTTGACAAAGTAAAAAATAAATTGTCATTACTCATTTTAGTACAGAAGAGTGTTATTTAGATTGATCACAATTATATTTTTTTTGTTATCGTACCAAATACATCGAAATTGGTTATAATTTTATACATTTATATGTTGTCTATTGTATCATGTAATTTTTCCAATCTCATCTGCTACTCAGATTGTTGATTTACGTATCAAAGCCCATCCATCAAGACGGTTTCAAGATTTGGTCTTTGAACTCAGGTTGGCATTCTCTTTACCTCCTTAAATTTGTAGGATGTTAGAATAATACGTTAATTTAAAATATTCCTTATGTGTATTCTATTACAGTATATATCATATTACCTAAAATTCCTATATTATATAAAAAATTCTCTTAGTTACCTAACCTCTATAGTATAGTCTCTAGGCTATATGTGAAATGTAGACATTATATTGTAAAATGCACAATTCAATCATACATATATATTTCACATTCTTGTTTTCTGTTCAATTTCTCTCTGTTCTAACATAAATATTATTGTTATTATATATTATTTTGAATCTCTTCTTAATCTACTAGATTTTCTCTATTTTTGGATGGTGTTAACTCTCATATTCTTATATTACTTATTTCTAATTTAAATTCTTATCTCTGTAAAGCAAAATTTAAAAAATTGAAAAAGAGAATTTAATAATTATGAATAATAATAATTTATTCTATCTAAACTTACAAAAAGAAAAAATAAAGTAAAAATGGAAAAATAAAACACTTCCTAGTTTGATTGTATGAGAGAGAATAAAGGACATAATGAAGTGACAATTATTGTAAAAAAAAAAGATTAGAACAATGTGTTTCCCGCATTTTGCTTTCTATTCTTTTTTCTTTCTCAAACTTATTTTCTATAAATTTCATAAAAAAAAATTGTATAAAAATGTAAAAATAATACTTTTGTAATTAAAATATATCATAACAATTAATTTTTTTACTAATTTATTATATAAATAATGTTACAAATAGATATTAATTTTGTACATAAGTTTTTTTTGAGAAAGTAAAAAATAAGGCTTGGTTTGGAAATAAATTTAGTTAATTTTTTTTTAGCTAGCTACATTTGTGTTTGGGAAGGAAAAAAATGACTTTTTTTAAGTGACTAACTTATTTTTGTTAATTTGAAATTTTTAACCTTGAAAGTTTAAAAGAAAGTTAAAATATAAGAGGGTAAATTTGACCAAACACTGTTAAAGTAGGCATTAGCTTGACTAATGGCTACTGATATACCAAACGGAGCCTAAGTGTTTTGGTAGGTTAAAATGTAAACTTAAAAAAAAAAAATACTAAGAATATCACAATCAAGAACTATATATGCTTTTTATTTTACATATTTTTAAAGTATATCTTATTTTTATTATATTCCATACCTTTTTCAGGAATACCAAACAAAGCATTAGTTGCATTACCCTTATCATTCCACGTCGCCTACTTTTGTTTGCACATTATTATCATTAGTTGGATGCTAGTGCATTACTCGAATAACTTTTAATAACTTTTCAAACAAAACACTAAAATATCAAGCTGTTAAATGAATTTTCAATTACAATTACATGTAAGCAAAAGAAACATCAAAATATTAGGGCTCATTCCATCTCAAATGAAGCAAATTTTTGTGCAGATATTTTAAATTGTTATAGTGCTCGTTTAATTTGCATAACACAAAATAATATACAAATTTTTCATAATATACTCGCTTATAGGGCAAAATTAGAAATACAAAAATTTGATATCAATATCTCAAAATTAAAATAAATAAATAAAAAGAAGGGTTAAGAAAATACTCATAACCTATAATAATATACTAAGGGCCGGTTTGGCATACTAAAAAATTACAAAAAACTCTACAAATCTCCAACAACCCCTCTACCTCTAATTTTTCAGCCATCATTAATTTCAAAAAATTCTAATATTTTGCTGAAAAACAAAAAAATTGAAAATAGGTTAACCGAATGTGTAATTTTTTTTTACAATCATATTCTTATTGTCGAAAGCTTTCAAATGAATACCATTGTCGCTATTTTTTGTGAATTTTTTGAGTCTGTGGTAACGGATTTGAAAAACCGTTCCTACAATTTGCTCCTTTTCAGAAAAAAAAAAAAAAAAAACCGTCAAAATTAACTGTAAATCACATTTTATCTCAATTTATTTTGTTATTTTTTATTCCAAACGAGACCTACGTGATGCATGGACTTGTGAAGGAGGGACGTGTATTTCGAAGTAATGTGTTAAATTTGGAATAAAAAAATATATCTCCGACTACTGGTTTTCAGTCAACTGTTATAACTTTTCAACTAATGGGAATAATGAACTTTTGTTTGTAGCGTGATAATTATCTCTTTTCAAAGTTTGTCTGGATAAATTGTTAAAAGTTGTTACAATTATGTTATATGTGTTTTATTTTTGATTTATTGAATTAATATGTTAAATAATAAATACTACGTTATGAAACGCAAAAAAATAAAAAATAAAATGTTTTTATTAATTTTTTAATTATTTATAATATTAGAAGGTTGTTTGATCGCCTGTACTAAAATATTAATACGTGGGAGGTTTGTAAAAAACGATGCAACATGTGTATTTTAAAGTGATGCATTTGTCTTTCAAAAGAATGTCAATGGATAATTTGGAATAAAAGATATATCTTCAACCACCAACTATTACAACTTTCCATTTAATACAAATAAAGAGTTAAGTGATGCATTTGTCTTTCAAAAGAATACGAAGGGTCAATTTGGAATAAAAGATATATATTTAACCACCAACTATTACAACTTTCCCCATTTATTGCAAATAAAGAATCTTTGTCATGTGGTGTGATGATTATCTCCGTTTCAAGTTTTGCACCCACAAATTCATATAAATTGGTATAATTATGTTAAATTTATTTTTTTTAAATAATATTTAAACAATAAACAGTACATCATAGAATGTAAAAAAAAATAAAAAAAATGAAATATTTTTACTATTTTTAAATTAGTTATAATATTAGAAGGTCATTTGCTGGTAATATATTAAAATTTAAGGAATAAGAAGCTAACAATTGTTGTTTTTTTCATAGATTTTATTTTTTTAAGATATTAAGTACTATTTTCACACTAAAAATTTTAAAAATTATTGACGGATTGACACACGTCTCACTTATTTATTTATTTAGTTATTTTTGTTTAAGGATCAACATATGTTACATTTTTAAGTCTAAAACGTGTTATTTTACTGTTAATAGGAATATTTAATGAATTGTTAGTGATTCGTACAATGTCGTATTTTTTATGCTTTTATTTTATTTTTATTTTTTGTTCAGAGTTTTGATAGGTGTCACACTTTTTTTTTTGTAAGTTTATAATGAATTATTTTATTATAAATTAGATCTAAAACATTTTTTTATGTTTTTTTATTAAATGTTGTTTTATACTTGTATAAGATAATTTTTTATTTATAAAAAATTAAATATATTACAAAAACTCACAATAGAATCAGGACATTCTATATTTAATAACTGTCCATGAGTGATCACTGGTTAAATTGATAGTCGTCCATTATTAAAATTATTATTGTGTCTAATGTCTATCTTGGATATCTCCTTTAAGTTACTCAATTAAATAATCGCCTTGGTAAAAGTTTAGATAACTTTTTAAAATTTTTAATAATTTTTGGTTGTTTGATTAAAAATTAAAGAATTTTTTTTATGAATTTTTAGGATCTTTTGATTGTTCAGCAAAAAAATTAGAGAAAATTGTAAGAATTTTTAATAACTTTTTGAAGTGTTATAAAATATTAAAAAAATTAACAAAAATTCTTTTTTTTTAACTTTCGAACGCATCCTAAATAAAAGAAATTTTAAAAAGTGAAATTTATGAATTTATGATTAAATTACTCAAGATTTAATAAAATTATAAGCTAATGGAATAGAATATAAGTGGATTGAAAGAATGAGGCCAAGCTAAGTTAATTGAATGATTATAATGATTAAAAAAATATTTAATTAAACTGAATTTTTTTTAAACATTGAATGAATTTAATGATTGAGAAATATATTTAAATAAACTAAATTTATTTCTAAAAGCTTATTAAAATGGGATGAAATAAAAGGTGGAAACAACATGATGTGTGTGTTTTAAGTGAAAAAAAAGAGATAAATTAAGAGTTCGTAATGCGTATAATGAAAGAAAAAAGTTGATGTGATATAAAATTAACAGAAATTTATAAAAATTTTTTTAATTGTTTTTCAAACCGAACAGAACCGGTATATCAAAACTTTCGCCTTAAAAAAAAAAAAAAAAACATGATATATGATATTATTTAAATATGTATATATATATATATTGAAAAACCCCCCACCGACCGGCACGTCTTGTGGAATACGCGTATTCTCGGGGAATGGGCTCCCAACCCGGCCCCACACAAACCAATAATCAACTCACTTTCACAAATGACGTCCGTCCGATTAAACCAAACTCTTTCTGTCCGTCGATCAGGCGGCTCCTCTCGTAATCTTTGAACCTACCTCACATGGAGCGCTGGGTCCCGCCACACACGCTTCAGACCCCCAAATGATAGCGGTACACGTCAACCAATCACCGGCTGCTGACTGGAAGGACCAGTCGCCACCGGCTATAAGCGGTTCCAACTTAAAGCCAATCAGTGGGCTCGTTCGGTCCTCACGAGCCTCGGGTTCGGACACCAAAGCTTCCGGGTTCGGCACTCTGTTCTATAAATACCGATCCTAGGCAATTCACCGAATACGCGTATCAAAAGTTGGGTGGTCTGAGAGATATTTTTCTTCGTCGATTCCTTCTCAAAAGGTACGGTAATTTGTCTGTTTGTGCGGGTGTATGTATATATATATATATATGTATGTATGTATATCTGTCCATCTGTTAGTCTGGATCGATTGGAATCCATCAATTTGTGGTTCAATTTTGTTTTGATCGATAGATCTGATGAGCTTCATGGTGAGTTTTTGATTCTTCGTTTTGGAAATGATTGATTTGATTGTTTGTTATAGCGATAGGGTTTTATGAGTTATTTACTGATTTAAGTGTTGATGCGAACTCGAATTTTAGTTTTCGTCGGCTTTTGATAGTAATATATGGTTAGATTTTGTTGTCTGATGACTTTTTTTGACTAGAAATGATCATGTATTTGTATGCACATATATGGATATGATGAATTCTTGTACTGTGAGGTATCGGTTCTTAATTATTGGGGGTTTGTTTTGGTTTTGTCGAGGAATATGTGTTAGTTTGTTGTTGTTGATGAATTTGTTCGGAGTCCAGTGTCAATTTGGTTTGAAGTTCTTACTGCTTTGATCGTTGAATTGGTAAGATCTGACAGTAAAATTAGCATTTTTATTTATTTATTTGTTTATTTTTTTTTTTAAATTGGGGTTCTGTGAACTATGGTATTCATGCTAGATGAATTGTGTACTTTTTTACGCATATGCCTTTGAATGGGATTTGAACCCTTTCATGAACTAGTTTTGCTTTTGTGATATTGTTTTTTTCTGATTGGGCTTGAATTCCCCCAAAATTTGACTAGTGAAGCTAGCTTTTTTAATTGGTTATAACGATTTATTCAATAATTGTTCTGTTATGGTTTGAGTTTTGGTGTATGTCAGTAACTAAGTGATAACCGATTATAAGTTGGGAACTGAGGCAGTTGCTTGAAACCAGTGGCCTTCAAACTGTAGTTTATGAATATTAAATGAAAATTTGATTTTATACTTAATACTGTCAGTTCATGTTTGATCCATTTGTTGTATCTGATTACTAATTTATGTGCACTTTTTCAGGTTACTTTGGATTACAAATTAACACTTGGTTTGGAGTGAGTGATTGAAAGGTGGGATGGCATTAGTTTCTGGAGGCAGGTCTACGTTGAACCCAAACGCACCTCTCTTTATCCCAGCTGCTGTTCGGCAAGTGGAAGATTTCTCCCCGGAATGGTGGGATCTGATTAGCACTTCTGCTTGGTTCCGTGACTACTGGCTTAGCCAGCATCAGGGAGAGGATAGTTTCTATGGATACGATGAGGATGAGTTCAGTGGCAATGACGTGGCTGATCTGTTGCCAGATACAATTGATCTTGGCATTGATGAGGAGTTCTCAGCACAGTTTGAAGAATTCATCCAGTCATCTGAAACTGGGGAAGCAAACAAATTATCGTTCACTGCCATGAAAGGAGCATCTGAAAGTGGTGAGGAAACTATCTCTTAAGTGTGTGTAGGTGCAGCAAATTAGCAATTAAGATTGCCTTGTGTAGTCAAATTTTCATTTGATTTTATGGAAGTACAAAATTGAATTTTTTGTAGCCCCCTGGATAGTTACACCTTATCCTCTTGATGAAAAAACACATGATCCGCTTTAGTGTAAAAGCAAACACATAAAATCCTTTGGAATTTGAATTAATGTACAAAATTGATGGAATATGTTAAATTTAACAAGCTTTGCCATTTGTGTGTTGAAGGCTCATATCTTATTTAAGAAAAATAGAGGTAAATTTGTCTATGAATTTTGTATTGAGTTTCTTTAAAAACGTGAAAAAATATTTCTTTCTAACATAAAAAATCTGTTCTTCTCCAATTAATTTTGAACTCTTGTAGCCCAAAGTTAACAGTCTGTCATTTTTGCATTTTAACCAAGATCAGGTGAGGATATGGGTTATGAGTTAACATTTAAGCTCACAAAAATTTACGAAGTTTGCTTGTTGCCATGTATTTGATATTTTTTGGTGTTTGCATGGGGATTGGTTATCCCTGCATTTATATTCTTTCTATCATCAACTCATGCGTGGCTGCCGTTGCTAGACATCTGGTAGTTGAAATATTTGGGAACTAGTTGTCAAAATATTCCTCTTTTTTTTTTTTGGCTGCACTTTTGATATCTTAACTCAATTAAGCCTTAGTCCTGAACTAGCTTTGATATGCTTCATTTAATATCATTGCACACACCCATAACACTGCTGTTTTCGTCTTTGGAAAGCAGGTTTAGCAATGGATGCTAATGCACTGATGAGGAGTCTGAGTTTGCCAAAATCTTTGAAGGAAAAAAGTCCGAAGTCCATGGAGTCTGCAAGGTACTGGGAGAAGCCGGCAAAGTGTGTTAGCCCAAAATGCAGCCCCCGCCGCATCCAGCAGCCCCGCTGAATGTTAAATGGTTGGAATTCTGCTGGCGGCTGAGAGTATGCAGTTTATCCCAGCCGGCCCCAAGAAGTTAGTTGTTGCCTGTAGTTTTTGTATAGAGCAAGGTCCTCCGCTCTTGTACTTAGCCTTGTTCATTCTGATGTATTTTCCTTTCAGTTAAAACCCAAAAGAAAATGTAAAAAAAGATAAAATGTAGAATTTGAATCAGAAGGAAAACTTATTTCTCAGACTTTTTATTGGCATCTTGAATTCAGTTTCTGGTTAATGGCTGTCTTTTTTATTTTTTTTCCCCCTCGAGAAGAGGAAAGAAAAAATCGACGATGAGGAAGAAGAAGAAAATCAGTGAACTGGATTGAATTATGTAAAGGGGTAGTACGGTATATAAAATATTTTATTAGAAAAATAAAGATAATTGCGTAATTTTGTTTAATAAAAATAAAATGTAAGAATTTATTAACAGTGTAAATAGGCTGATTCATTCATAAACAGTTGCAAAGAATTTCACCAATTCCCTGAAATATGAGCAAAAATTTCCCTGTAAAAAGTATCTCAACCCAGCATGGGATTGAAAAAAATAAAAAAATTCCATATTTACTTTCAACGTAATTACCCCTAATTCCCCACTTGCTCGTCAGCCATGGCAAGTGAACTCCACCAAGTTAGAGGAAAGACATGACCAAAAAGAGAAATACGAGAGATACTCATTTAGTTTCATATATATTCAATTTTATTCTATAGATATTTTAAAATTATTATATTTTAATTTCATCACATCTTTAAAAATATTATAAATAGTAATTCAAAATTATCATTTTTATCTCAATTTATACATCTTAAAAATTCACGCAGCTATTATTTTATTTTCTTTTTACAAAAAACAAAAAATAATTGTAAAAAGAATATAATTTCTCATTTAATACATTTAACAAGTATTTACATGATTATTTTAATTATTATATACAATATACTATAGTTGATTAAATATTCCTTTGTTAGGTTTATTCTTGTAATTGTCAAATTAGTGAACAAAACAATAATTTCATATTTGTACTTTTAAGCATTAGTTAAGCTGTCGAAGGAATAGGTTAATATGAGTTGGAAATATTTTTTAATATTTAATGAGGTTAGAAAAGTTTTTTAATACTTAAGGAAGTCAAATGATTTCTTAATAATTAAGAAGGTTGGAAATATTTTAAGGAGGATTTCCTATGATTTAAGGAAGTTGAAAGTTTTCCAAAAATTTTTAAAAATAAGATAATATACAATCCTATGAATGACTGGATTATTTGAATACTGTATAAATAAAAACTTTTATTTTAGAATCTTGAAACTTTTAATAAAAAAAAAAGATTAATTATTGATATTTTGAATTTGAAGAGTCCTATCACATTTAGTCAATAAATTATTTGAAGTATTCATCGATCTTTAAGGAGTTGAAAATTGACCTGTGCTAGGAGAATTTATCGAATAGATCGAGTAAGTGTTCTACACAAGAGATTATATATTCAATTAGATAATTTTATATTTTTGAAATTTGTAATTTGTATGTAAGGAGAGAATTTTGACTAATTCATCTATCTGAGACTCATGGTTTTTTTCTCTCGGTTGAAGGATTTTTATGTTAAAAATATCTTATCTCTTTTATTTTTTTTCGCACGTGATTAATTGCTTGATATTAGGTCATACGAATTTTCAAATTAAGTATACCTTAATTCTTATTTTATTTTGATTTTTATTTTCTATTCTTTTTTATTGCCCATTATAATATTTTTACATGATAGTAACATATTTTTCTTTTTATTTTAAAAAATAATTAATGAAATTCAAAATAAACATAGACTCAACACTCTTTCAATTTAGATTTTTATAATTTATATTAAAAATAAGTTTAAATTAAATTTTAAAAATAGTGTATTCGGTAATTAATTTATTTTATTTTTAATAATAAGTAGATTTTAACCATTAACACCAATATGCCATATTTTGTGCAAAATTATTATTATCTAAGACACCAATTATTTAAGTACCATTGAAAGAATTTTATTACAATTATTATACTTTTATAGCTAATAATAAGACTTTTAGCAACTTTTATAATTTTTTTATTTTTTATTCAAAAATTATTATAATAATAAAAATTGTCTTCTTTAATTTAATTTTAAATCATTCCAATATTTATTTTAAATTCTTTATAAATAGAATTTAAAATAAATATGAAAATAAAAATTATTTTATTTATCTTTAATTTTAGAATTTTTTTTACTTTATAATTTATATACATGCACTTCACAAATAAATTATTACAATTTACTTTATTTTTTTAAGTTGATATGAATTAAATTTTTGTAAAATAATATTTATGATATTAAAATTATACAAAATATCTTACTATAAGGTATTTGTATAATTTTATTTGATTTAAAAAATAAAAGAGAATATAAAAAATTTGTAAAGTGTAATTAGGATAATTAGGATTACCATATTTTATTAAATAATTTAAAAATCATCTGAACTTCCCAATATATTAAAGTCAGAAACAGCAAAACAAAAAATGAACTGCGCCGAACAGGTCGTTGCTTTGCTGAGAGATTGCAAAACCCTTAGCAATGTCAAGCAAATCCAAGCCTTGGGTTGTAAGGCCGGCCTTGATTCCGATCCTTTTTTTGCAGGAAAGCTCCTCCTCCACTGCGCCGTTTCCATCTCCGACGCTGTCGACTACGCCCGCCGTCTCTTCCTTCACACTCCGAACCCAGATGTTTTCATGTACAACACCCTCATCCGAGGATTTTCCGAGTCCGATTCCCCACATACCTCCCTCCTCACGTACGTTGAAATGCGTAGAAAAGCTACTGCTCCTCCGGATAGCTTCTCTTTAGCCTTCGTTCTCAAAGCAGCTGCGAACTTGAGGTCTTTGAGAGCTGGGTTTCAGCTCCATTGTCAATCGCTGACTCATGGCCTCGATACCCATCTCTTTGTTGGGACGACGTTGATCAGTATGTATGCCGAATGCGGGTCTGTTGCTTTTGCAAGGAAGGTGTTTGAGGAAATGCTCGAGCCAAACGTGGTTGCGTGGAATGCGGTGGTTACTGCTTGTTTTAGGTGCGGTGATGTAAAGGGTGCTGAGAAAATGTTTCTCCAGATGCCATTTAGGAATTTGATGTCTTGTAATGTCATGCTCGCTGGGTATACTAAAGCGGGTGAGCTTGAGCTTGCAAAGAAATTGTTCCTGGAGATGCCCGTAAAAGATGATGTTTCTTGGAGTACAATTATAGTTGGATTTGCTCATTGTGATTGTTTTGATGAGGCATTTGCTTTCTTCAGAGAGCTGCGGAGGGTTGGAATTAGACCGAATGAAGTTAGCTTGACAGGAGTTCTCTCTGCCTGTGCACAGGCTGGGGCATTTGAATTTGGAAAAATCTTGCATGGATATCTCGAGAAAGCTGGGCTAGTTTGGATTTGTTCTGTGAATAATGCACTATTGGATACATACTCTAAATGTGGGAATGTGGATATGGCTCGTTTGGTCTTCGAAAGAATGCCTGGAAAGAAAACCCTTGTTTCTTGGAATTCGATGGTGGCAGGGCTTGCAATGCAAGGGTATTGTGAAGAAGCTATACAACTTTTCCATGAGATGGAGAAGTCTGGAGTTAGGCCTGATGGGATCGCTTTCATTTCAATCCTATATGCTTGTAGTCATGCTGGATTTATTGAACAAGGGTGTGGGTATTTTTCTAAGATGAGGGAAATGTATGGTATAGAACCAGCCATTGAGCATTATGGTTGCATGGTTGATCTCTATGGTCGAGCTGGTCAGCTGCAGAAGGCTTACGAATTTGTAACTCAAATGCCAATATCACCCAATGCCATTATTTGGCGGACTCTCCTTGGTGCCTGCAACATTCATAATAACGTTGAACTGGCTGAGAAAGTGAAGGAAAGGCTTTCTGAGCTCGATCCCAATAATTCTGGTGACCATGTTTTGTTGTCAAATATCTATGCTGTTGCAGGGAAATGGAAGGATGTTGCAACTGTGAGAAGATCCATGACTGAACAGAAGTTGAAGAAAACTCCCGGTTGGAGCATGGTTGAAGTTGACAAGGTCGTGTATAGTTTCGTGGCAGGACAAAAGCAAAATAAGATTACAGAAGTAGCTTATGAAAAACTGAGGGAGGTAATGTTGAAGCTTAGGGTAGAAGGTGGTTATGTTCCTGAGGTTGGGAATGTTTTGCATGACATAGAAGCAGAGGAAAAAGAAGATGTTCTCTCTAAGCACAGTGAGAAGCTTGCTGCTGCTTTTGGGATTTCAAGATCGTGCAAGGGAAGGGTTATAAGAATAGTGAAGAATCTAAGGGTTTGCACGGATTGTCATTGCGTAATGAAGCTGATTTCCAAGGTTTATGGATTGGAAATTGTGGTAAGAGATAGAAGTCGATTTCACTCGTTTAAGGATGGATCTTGTTCGTGTAGAGACTTTTGGTGACTAGTGACAGAGTAACTTTGATGGTACTGCTTCATGCATTCGGGAAAGAAGCTGAATCCCCTGGTAGAAAGGATTGGTCTGTTGAATTATAATTGATGCTCATCTTACCCGAAAATATTGTTTAGGTTTCCTAGACCAAGAGGGTTTTCCCAGACCTAGAAGGTTTTGTTTGAATTTATGCATTGTGAAAGTGATGCCATATTAACATCGCTTTAGAATACACATTTGACGTGTAGTTGGGGAAAACTGTGCTTGGTCTAAACTTTGCCATAGAGTTGCTTTTTGTAATATTTTAATTCATTGAGTTTATTAGCATTGAAAAAGACATTGGACTTGTTTTCTAAGTATTGGGTTTGTTGTTAGGTTTACATTTGTAATTGGCAAATTAGTATACAAAATAATAATTTCAAACTTGTACTTTTAAACTTTTGCTAAGATGTTAAAAAGTATAGGTTGGAATTTTCCTTTTTTTTTTTAATACTTAGAGAAGTTCTTAATACCTAAGGAGGTTGGAAAGGTTTCTTAATATTTAAAAATGTTGAAAATATTTTAAGGAAGGTTTCTTAATGTTCAACGAGATTGAAAAATTTCTTAAAAATTTTGAAAATAGGAAACCATATAATTCTATGAAAGATTGGATTGTTTGATTGCTTAATTGCTCCATAAATAAAGAATTTGTCATGAGTTTGTCCTAAATTTGCGAATTCGAGAATTGTACGGTTCACACAACCCCTAAGTGGACAATCATGTGCCTAATTTCATAATAACGTTACAATGACGTTTCTATCATAAAAATTCATGGTAATGCATTATTGTTCGAAAAGTTTTATGTCCGTGAACATTCACATCATTCAGACAATACAATTTACAATAAATTATAAAAGAGTAATATTATTCATAACATTATTCATTGAGGAAAAAGAAAATACTAATACATTCTCCTTTATTGATACTTGTATATTCTCATAAAAACGAAGTAGCATACTCTCACTGTCGTTCTCAAACATGCATACCTATGGAAGATCATGCATGAAGAAAAACTGATCCATTCAACAAAACTGACATATACATTCATTTAAGAAATTATATACTAAAAGAGAAGATTTACCATTTCAACAAAACTGTCACTGTGATTGACAAAAATGAATACATATGCAAGAACATTCATGAATAAACCGATCCATTCTACAAAACTGGTCCCTACAAGAAATTATTTACTCAATTGACTAGCAGTGGAAGTAAAAAACAAAGATCTATGCTAAGTCCAGACCTACACATTTACAAGTTTTGAAACAAGATTTACAATAAATTCTGAACCTAAACAGTCACCTGTGTGAAGGTACAAGATAGGCCACAATGACAGTAATGTCATCAATTTTACCGCTACTAAATTCAACTCTCCACGCATACAATTATAACGAAAGGGCTTACAACACAACTGTCTAGAGAATTTCTATAAGGCAACTAGGCAACATTACGAGCTGTCTCTTTAGGTGTATTAAATTTATACAGACCTTAGCCCACCATCTCCTCAATGTCAATGTCAGCGTCATGGACGTTGTCAAATAGTCCATGGCTTCCTACAACAATAATATCTCCTACCATGACAGGAATTCTCAGCTCTTGTAAAAAAAGCATTCATTCTAAAATCAGAAATTTTCATATCTATATAGATATTAGTTTTGATATTTTATTATATACTATAAATGTAGTAGTACAAACCTATGCTAAAATAGAATGATCCCTTGTATTTTCAAACTGATATGGACAGTTAAATCTATTTTACTGCACAGGTGACTTATACACAATTTTTCTCTCTTTGATCAGCACAAATCCACTGTTTCCAACATTCATAGCATGCCAAATCTAAAAAAATTATTAACACAAAGTGCGGACGTTAGTATAAAACCCATTTGAGAAAGTGAAAATTGTTCAAGGAAAAAAAGAGGGAAGCATATTTTAGCATCTAATTCTATAGTCAAAACTAATTGAAAATGAGCGAATAGGCTCGTTAGGATTTTTTATCGGTTTGGGAGGTTTCATTCTTCATCTGTGGCGAACCTAAAAATTTGAGGGAGAGCTAAGGTAAAATTTTTCATATTTTGAGGATAAAGCAACACTTTCAAAATTCATGGGCTAATACATTATGTAATAATATAAATATTTAGAAATAAAAAAAAATACATAAAGAGATCTTATAAAAAAATTTTTTCCTAGCCTCCCCCACCCCCTTGGTCAGCTATTGCCCCTCACTCGCAACCCCCACTCCCATGTGGATAGAAAGACAAAGTAAATCTAGTTCTAATGCCATATTAAAAAAATTCAACTCAAAATCAATTAGTAAACAGTAGACTCGTTAGTATTTTATACTCAAATGAAAAGTTCGATGTATCAACGTGGGATACTTACATTGCTTGTAAGGGTCACAAGGCAAGCAGCGGATAATCCTTTTGCTTCAGTGTTTAAAAAGCTTCATTGAGCACCATCTTAGGATCAACCAAGTCCAGTAAACTGATTATAAACTGCTGTGAAAGAGTTGAGAATCAGTTCTCCCACATGTTTATCTGCATTTATACCCTTCTTAGCCCAACCACTAACACCATCAGCAACTCCAATGATCTGTCTCTTTCCACAAATGAAGTGGGCATCCTCTCCAATGGACTTTGATCCATTGTACTTTGGAATGTAGAATGATTCAGCACCCATCTGTAAAGTTTCTTCATCGAGGTACTTCACCTTGTAGAATTCAAATATAGGACGCAAGCAATCAATTAGTTGATGTTCATGACTTCAATTGTTGCGATCAAAACACACACAAAATATAAAATGTCAAACTAAATATATTTTCAGTATTACATGAATCCTAAAATGGAAAATAAAAAATACAAATACAAATCAAATGCCACCTAAGACTTTGTTTGGTAGGTGAGGACTCTAGAAAAAAATTATACTTTAATTTTGACCGTTAATCCCCCGGGAGGGGGGGGGGGATTTTTCTTTAGGTTGTGTTTAGGAGATGGGTAGGGTGGGTTTGCGTGGAAATCGCGGATTAGAGTAATACTTTTTCCCCTTTTGTGAACTCATACCAACCCATCTACCAAACAAAGCCTTAATCCCGAAGGTCCACCTGGGTTATGCGGCCGACTGGGTTAACGAGGGACTGTAAATCAATACGAACCGACAAGAGATAAAAAAAAAACTTTTAACTCAACAGAATCAACACATACACAAAACCCAATCAATGATTTGCAGTGACTAACGTTTACCTTTTCATGGCAGAGTCATCGCCGATCCTCACCAGCGAACGGCATCTCTTGACGA
This sequence comes from Vitellaria paradoxa, assembly GCA_019916065.1. Taxonomy (NCBI): domain Eukaryota; kingdom Viridiplantae; phylum Streptophyta; class Magnoliopsida; order Ericales; family Sapotaceae; genus Vitellaria; species Vitellaria paradoxa. The sequence goes on along the minus strand of CM034235.1, from coordinate 14,701,302 downwards.
TAGCCATTGAACTCAAATCCAAACTCTCAAGAGGAAATTCAAGTCTCACACACAGAGACACAGAGACACAGAGAGCGCACTGAAATTCAACGAATCCAATATATATATATATGTTTTGCAGATGGATTAGGATTTCGGGTTTTAGGAAACATTCAGCGCAGGAAACGTTTTGAGTTCTGAACAAGCATAAGCTTCTGAAATTTATAAGTTTGCTTCAAGTTTGGCTTGGAAACCAAATTATGGCGGGATTCAGTATATCTAGAACGGCCTTCCAAGGCCAGCCTTTTCCAGTTATAGCCCTTTTATTTTTTACTTTATTATCACTTTTTTTCTCCTTTCTTTTTTTTTTTTATATAACAGGTGAAAATACTCCTTTAGTTTTCAGAGGCCTTTTTAGGTCACTTTTTTTTTTTCCAATTATACCTTTTGTTTTTTTTTTTGGTTTGTTACCATTTTGCTCTTTTATTTTTTCAATTCATTTTTTGGATATATTTAGTCAGGGGGTGAAAATTTTGAAAGTAAAAAATTATGAGGTAATTGTTACCCTTATAATATAATAGTTACTGAAGTAACAAATTTATGATACTTATATTTGGAATTAGAGAGTAAATATTACTTAGTAATAATTATATTATATTTAAAATAGCAAAAATTTTAAAGGGGTAAAAGTTATTTGTGTTTGGAATGAAGATAAATTGACCAATGGTAAAAGTGAATATTTAATTTTAATAAAATATTATAATGAAATAAATCATCATAATCATTGTTATTTTAATAATAATTAATTCTAACAAAAATATATACTTTTAAATAAAAACATTTATCATAGATTAATATTTTAATAATAATTAATTTTAATAGTGAGTTATTATTTGTTAAAAGTTATTTTTATTTGGATAAATTAATTTTAGTTTATTTAAATAAATTATTGATTTTAATAAATTATATTAATACAATACATAATCTAATAAATTATTATTTATGAGACATAATTTTCACTTTAACAAAATATTTTAATAAAATAAATTATTTTAATAAGTCACTATTATTTATTAGACATTAATTTTAATTTGAGAAAATAAATAATTTTGGTTATAAATTAATATTTTAATAGTGTTATCTTAATAAAAAAATAAATTATTTTAATAATAAAATATTATTTATTAAATATTATTTTGATACAATAATTTAATAATTTTTATTAATTTTAGTTTGATTAAATAAATTATTTTATAATATTTATTATAATTATTTATAGCAGAACATATGTGGGGTAAAACAAATATTTTACAGGATTAATAAAAAAATGGATAAAATTTTTTCCATTACTGTCGTTACCTATCTCCCCCTAGAGTAAAAATTTACTTTCATATGAGAGTAATTGTTAACTTAGAGGAATTGTTACGCCCTATCATCCAATTTAAAATCCATATTTAAAGTTATAAGTTCACCCACTTCCTACCAAAATCACTCCCATAATTAAGACCCCTCACTATTTCTTAATTTTGAAATTCAAATTTAAAAATAAAACTTCTTAAGTTAAAGGTAACAATTAAGTCCCGTCATAACTTCTTTTTTTCTAGAATTCAAATTCAAAAATCAAACTTTAAGAAACAATTAAGGCTCTCTCGTAACTTTCTAATTTGAAATTCAAAAATCAAACTTCCTAAATTAAAAATAATCTCTGTTGTTCAAATTATTCTTAAATTACTCCCTCTCTCTGCTACGTCATGGCCTCTTTATCACGTCATAAATTACCATGTCATCTATCATATGTGTGCACTCCAATACCTTTTCTCTTACTTTCCTAGTTACGGCTCGCTTTGCCCTTCTTGTGACATTTTTTATTGTGCGCCCCACGTCTCCGTCTCTACCCCACCCATTAAAATATTAAAAAATATTAAAAGATCAAGTCAAAATCGACTTTTCCTCGTGACTTGCCCCGGTGAGAAGGCCAGCTAACCAGAGCGACCCAACCTGCGGCTACGTTAGCTCGACCCGACTCATTTTACATTACAACCAACTATTACATTTGTCATAAAACCCGCCAAGAATCACAGGACATAGCCCACACGTGGCTCCCTCTAACGATGCAGTTCAGCATAATACAAAAAGTGTCACCCCTCCAATGCCCAAAAAATCCAAATTATCTATGTACGAGTATATATACATATATATATATATATCCCAATATTGTCATCAACTAGCACAAAATTGGGAAAGTAAAAGTAATGTTTTCAAAGCCCTCGTCCAATACTGCTTGTTGCTCACCCCCATGGCAAGTTCTTGTTCTTGTTGCTCACCACCTTGACCCCAAAACCCTAGCAAAAGCCTCTTGTGTCAGCAAGTCATCGTCAACTACCATGTCCTCCGACCATCTATGGAAACCCATTTTCTCCAACAACTTCCCCTCCCTCTCTGGCCTCCTCCATTTCACCACCTCTGTTGTGCTATACCACCAGCTCTACGCGCTCGGCCACATCTACGCTAAGCGTCGTCTTCAGAAGCCCCTTAAACCCTACCTGTCTTTCGACAACCTTATGTTCACCATTGACGTCCAAAACCCGAATGGTTCAAGAATTTACGCAGCATTGAAGCCGGGGGAAGACCTCAACGCCGATCCTGCTAGGGTGTTTAAGTTTGATATTAATGTCGTTGAAGAGGTTTTCATTGCGGTTGACGAATTAGGTGCATTGAAAGTCACTTGGAATGTAGTTTTGGAAGGATTTGAGGGGATTTTCACCATGATGGACTGCAAGGGGATGGGAAGCTTTGTTCTGAGGACTGATGGGTGGTTTTCGGAGGAGCTTCCGTCGATGAGTTGCTATTCCGATGCGGCGGTGGCAAGTGGATTGGTGACGGATTTGTGGTTAAGGTTAAAGAGGGAGAGCAATTACCGTGGTGGTGGTGGCGGAAAGGTGACAGTAGAGAAAGTGAGCGTGGGGGCAATGAGCATTTTGGGTTGGAGATATGTCACTATTGATGATGCTCTTAGGTACTTGTAGCATTTTTTATGCCCACTATTACGTAATTTCCTCTATAAAGCAATTCTTCATTTAAATAAGTTTATTAAATTATGGGAAACGCCCTTTTTTGTTAATTTTTTTCAATCATGGTAATGCTATATTTTTGAAACAGTCAATCAGTCTTGGTTATGTTAACTTGGGAAATATATATAGAATTGAAATTTTATTTTTATAACTTTTAATTTTTATGGCCAATGCAATACTTGACAATAAATATGACTAGATATTTTGTCGCACTAGTATCGTATAATTTTTAACATTATTTTGGGAGTATTTGGTTCTACCAACTTTTTATATTTTTTTTTAATAAAATTTTACCACTTATTACTTTTATATCAAATTTTTGTACTTTTATTATACTTTTTAATCGATTTTTACCCTTTATCATATATATATGTGTGTGTGTGTGTGTGTGTGTGTGTGTGTGTGATCTAGGAGTCAAGCTATGCCGTTCAGCTTCCCTGACTGGGCCTCCTCGTTCGCTTCTAGTCAGGCCTGCCCAACTGAAGTGGCACTTGGATTCCTGACCAGGATCACTCGACTGGCTCCAACCAAGGGCATCCAAGTGTGTGTGTGTGTGTGATCTAGGAGTCAAGCTATGCTATTTAGCTTCCCTGACTGGGCCTCCTCGTTCGCTTCTAGTCAGGCCTGCCCAACTGAAGTGGCACTTGGATTCCTGACCAGGATCACTCGACTGGCTCCAACCAAGGGCATCCAAGTGTGTGTGTGTGTGTGTGTGTGATCTAGGAGTCAAGCTATGCCGTTCAGCTTCCCTGACTGGGCCTCCTCGTTTGCTTCTAGTCAGGCCTGCCCAACTGAAGTGGCACTTGGATTCCTGACCAGGATCACTCGACTGGCTCCAACCGAGGGCATCCAAGTGTGTGTGTGTGTGTTCCCTGACTAGGCCTCCTCGTTCGCTTCTAGTCAGGCCTGCCCAACTGAAGTGGCACTTGGATTCCTGACCAGGATCACTCGACTGGCTCCAATCGAGGGCATCCAAGTGACCGAATGAACCTCGACTGACCGAGGGATCCATCCCCAATTGAGGTCTCGCCAAAGTGACATCATACATCAGGCGTATAACGGCCTTTTGACATATCCCTTGATACCCGCCTATTAGAGCGCGATCCAACCCTAATGGAATGAATAACCAACCAAGAGATATTATGATCTACTAACACAACTGGCTCAACCTTATTGTAGGAAAATATGAATCAGTATAACGTCGGCATACCATGCTGGTGCCTGATACACCCCCAAACATATAAAAGCCACACGTCTCTCTAGGTATAGGAGGATACACTATTTTTTGCTTACTATTACTCCGCCGAAATACTCATTGAAAAGTTTACTTTGCTAACTTTATCATCGGAGGCTCTTTGGCAGGCACCACACCAGTGTCAAGATAGGATTCCGGGTTCGGGTTGGATTGTTTTTCAGCACTTTTGATTCACCGTACCATCAGTTGGCGCTGTCTGTGGGAATAGACATTGATTCCTTATCACTTTTATGGTCCAAACAAGATTCGGTATTAATACTCAACCTCCATCATCGTCAATAGTAGTTATGGAGAACCAGAACGATGACATGATCAAGGTCGTGGAAAGGCAGATGTCCAAAATGATGGCTGTCATGCAAACTTTGATGGCCCAAAATCAAGCACTCCTTCAACAAGTAAATGAGTTTCCAGCTGCAGCTCCACCTCGAGCGAACCCACCAGCCGACGGAGCGCATAACGGAGGGGCTGTGGAACACAATGACGTGGAAAATGCTCCTAACAATGAGGTTGCATAATTGGCCCTTGGAGCTGGCGTTGTCGGAGAGAATGAATTCGTCAATAGGCTCCCAGAGGAATGCAGAATGAGGGAGAAAATTGTAGGAGCCGAAGTCCCAGTTGGTGGCCGCCCCGAGACATCGCGGGTGGAAGGCACCAACATCAAAGATGCCTCCGCCAACCCTTGGGAAGACCAGTTGAAGGCTCTGCAAGCTCAAGTGGACAATGTCTTGGCAGCCGTTTAGGCGACAAACACCGTAGAAGACCTCATTGCTCATACTGACTCCCCGTTCGACCCAACGGTGATGGCCTATCCTTCCTCCCGAAGTTCAAAATGCCAACCTTGGATACGTTTGATGGGTCGCAGGATCCTTTGGACCATTTGGAGACCTATAAGACATTGATGCACATCCATGCTTATCCGAGTGAGGTAATATGTCAGGTATTTCCAGCTACTCTCAAAGGGCCTACCCGCCTCTGGTTCTCTAGATCAAAGCGAGTTTCATTACCCATTTTGCTCAGCTGAGCAAACTCTTTGTCAGTCACTTTATTGGCAGCCAGAGGCAGAAGAGACCGATTACTCACCTCCTGACGGTCAAGCAAGGCAGGGATGAGTCATTGAGAGACTATATTGGGAGGTTTAACAAAGAAATTTTGGAGCTTAATGAAGCAGATGAGAAAGTGGTCATGACCACCTTCATGAGTGGGCTAAAATCACCCAGGTTCATAGCCTCATTGGTTAAGAAACCACTAGTCGACATTACGAAATTAATGTTCCGTGCACAAAAATACATCAACGTTGAAGACGCCATGAAGGTAAGGAAGGATGCAGAAACACCTAGTAGTTCAAAGCCCAAAAAAAAAAGATTCAAAAACTGATCGGATCGGGGACCCAGAAGATTTGATGACAAACAAAATTTTACTCCGTTAAACACTAAATTGGAGAACGTGTTCTACAAAATTCAGAACGACCCGGCGTTGAGATGGCCAGGCAGGTTGAAAACGCTAGCTGACAAGTGGTCTAGGACTAAATACTGCAGATTCCATAGGGACCATGGTCATGACACCAATGATTGTTTTGATTTAAAATGACAAGTGGAGGAGTTGATCAGCAGAGGGAGACTGAACCGATTTATCGCTGGCCGGGAACCGAACTGAAAAGCTAATCACAGAAGTCCCAACCGATGCAGCCCCATGAGGAGTCCAGACAAAAGGAGTCCTGACCAAGTGAGAAGCAACCAAGATCCGATCAGAGAAATCAAGGTCATATCTGGAGGGCTTGCATCAGGCGAAGAATCCTCAATGGGTAGGAGAAAGTACGTGCGAGAGGTCAGCAAACCAAGGGAAGTGATGACTGATCGGCCGGTGAAGAAATCGAAGGCTGAATCTCGGGCAATAACCTTTACAGAGGAAGAAGTGAGTGAGTTGCTCCAACCCCATGATGGCCCCCTAGTCATTTCAGCCGTCATTTCCAACTTTAAGACTTGGAGGATCATTGTCGATAGTGGTAGCTCCTCAGACATTATGTATTATGGGGCCTTTGAAAAAATGAAGATCGGTCGGGAAAGGTTGCAGCCAATATCCTCTCCACTTGTAGGATTTACTGGAGAGCAGGTAACCCCAATCGGCTCCGTCACTCTCCTCATAACACTCAGAGACAAGCTGCACCAGACAACGAGGATGATCAATTTCTTGGTGGTGGAGTGCCCGTCTGCTTACAACGTGATCCTCGGGCGATCGGCTCTGAACTGGTTTTGAGCGGTCACATCCACTTACCATTTTTGTGTCAAGTTCTCGACTGAGAATGGTATTGGATGTGCCAGAGGTGATCAGAAGACGGCTCGTGAATGCTATGTGTCATCCCTCAATGAGGAACCAAGAAAATAGCCTCTAGTGATCGATGAACTCGAAGTTCGAGATGAAGAAGAAATAAGAAGAGGCAAGCCCGAAGGGGAACTCGAGGACCTGATCATTGGCCCTCCTGAGAAAGGCCGAGTCCTGAAAATTAGATTAGAGATTCCTGAGCCTCTGAAGACCGGGATAAATAATTTTTTGTTAAATAACGCAGATGTTTTCGCATAGTCCCATTAAGACATGCTCGGAATAAGTACGGGTATGATTGCTTATCATTTAAATATTTTTTTCGAAACTCGACCAATAAAGCAAAAGCGCAGAATCTTTTGCCCAGAGAGAAGTGAGGCGATTGAAGAAGAAGTTAATAATTTGTTGAGGGCCAATTTCATTCGGGAAGTTCACTACCCCACCTAACTATCAAACATAGTCATAGTAAAGAAGTTGAATGGCAAGTAGAGGATATGTGTGGACTTTACTGATTTGAATAAAGCCTACCCAAAAGATAGTTTCCCTCTCTCGTCCATCGATCTGCTCGTGGATTCAACGGTAGGCCACGAACTGTTGTCTTTCATGGATCGTTCTCAAGGTACAACCAAATAAAGATGGCTAAACACGATCAGGAGCACACTGCATTTATCACTGATAGAGGGCTGTAATGTTATAATGTTATGCCCTTTGGGTTGAAGAATGCCGGGATCACATACCAAAGGTTGATGAACATGATGTTCAAGGGGCAGATTGGTAGAAATGTTGAAGTGTATGTTGATGACATGTTAGTAAAGAGTAAGAACATTTACTCGCACGTGGCTGACTTATAGGAAACTTTCGACACTTTGAGGAAGTTTGGGATGACGCTTAACCCAGCCAAATGTGTGTTTGGGGTAGCATCTGGCAAGTTTCTTGGCTTCATGGTCTCCAATCGAAGGATAGAGGCCAATCTAGAAAAAGTGAGGGCCATAATGAAAATGCAACCCCCCAGGACAACAAGGGAAGGGAGATTGCCATTTACGAGAGTGCTTTCGTGGGTTGCCTCCACTTCCCGATCATGAAATTGGTTCGAGAGATCTTAAATCGCCTTGATCTGGCATCTGCCCAGATCCTCCAGAACGGGGTGGAAGATCATGATCGGGTGTGCTATCTTTTGGAGGGTAGTGACCAGTCATGAGTTAACGGCTAAATAGTTTCTCTACTGCTATAAGCTGATAGAGGCAGGCAAGGGCTGGTGGTTCTTCTCGGGTAGAGAGAGCGACCTGAACCTGGTGACCTTATTTCTAACCTCAAACAAGGGTTGAAAAGATAAATTCTTCTTCATTTATGGAGTTGGATGGGAGCTACCATATTGGGAGATGTCCAACCCCTCCACGGAATGGTCTCGAGGCGATGGGGCTACCCAACGAAGAAAGATACATTTTTATCACCTATTCTTTCTTTTAATTTTTCTCCATTTTATGTTACTCTGACCCCTTTTTTTATCTTGATAACCAGCCCGAGCCTAGCCAAAGCTGTCAGCAGAGCTGAAAGCCCGAGTGCAGCTCATAAAGAACCATGATGTCCATGAAGCGGACATCTTGGTTAATGTAGAGTCTCTAGCCATGTACATGCTTGGTCCAGAGCCGATATGGGAAGCCCTGGCTACTGAACGTGAGTGGAGTAAGTGTATACCCTCATTTTCTAAAATTAATTTTCATTATTCTTACTCTAATCTTTTTTGTTTGTGTAGATAATCTCTCTCAGGCCACTCCTGAGGCAGACTCCGCTGAAATGGCTCGAGTTAACCTGGACAGGCTGAAGAAAAAAAAAGAAAAAGAACAACAGCAATAGCAATAGCAAAGTCCAGGCGATTTCTCCCCAAAAAGACTAGACTCACCATTGGGGGGAGTTCGGGAGTAAGGGATCCTCCTCCGCCACAGGCCACTAAGGAGGATCCAGTTATAATAAGTTCACTCGCTTGGGAGGATTCACCCACCCTTACTGTCTCGAGGTTCGTCAATCTGATTGACGACCCTCAGTCGGCATGGACGAGGTCGTTGACTTTGATTGTCAACGACGAGATCTACAAATAGGAGGACAAGTCCAGCCACGAGATCTTCAAAAATCTAAATCACGACATTGTGAGGGTAATTCTCCTTTTCCCCTTCTTCTCTTCTCTTTCATATTTAAGTTATAGTTTGAGTTGTAACACTTGCTTTTTGTGCAGGCCCTGACGTCGTGTTACAGTGCTGACCCATCGAATGATGTTGGCTGAGAGGCATCTCAACGCCAATGACGATGAGATTAACAAGCTGAGGTCCAAGACAGAGGCAGACAAGGTGTCAGGGGTCGCTACTACATCCCTAACCCTATTCAGGTCATCCGAACTTGCCATCGTATCGAGTTTTAGAACTGTTCTTAGACGCTTGAGTATTTAACGAAATGAATCGAAAAGGAGATTACCAAAACGAGCCCTAAGAAGTCTAGGGTTTCATATAAACTATTCACAACGGGGAAATTGGGAATTTCTACTGTAGAACCAGAGAATCCTATGGGCAAACTAGTACATACACTAGATTGCCCAAAATCGAAAAGGATAGGTGAAGAGAAATGGAGGATTAGAGGGGAATCGCCACTTACTAACACGCCATAAATGGTGGGAACCGAGGAACTCTTAGAGAACTCTAAGCTTTGAAACGCAGAAGTGAAATTCAGTTGTGAAGCTTTGGGGTTTTTTAGAACGACGCCTCAAAAAATTTGAGAGTCCCGCCTGAAGATCAATGGATGAGATTAAATCTCATCCGACGATCAGGATATGCTCGTGCATCCTTCTTGCCATAGATGCCCACGTGGCGCAAATTCTGGTGAGTCGTATCGACGATGCGACGCTAAAATACTGCCATTATTATTACAGTTATAGCGCATTAATTACGTGTATAAATTAAAAATCGTGCAACCATCAGATTCCCTAGATCTCACTCAAGAAATCTGGGGAATCGATCTGGGGAATCGGGGCCATCTGATATAGGAATCAAGTAATGCCGTTAAGGGTTCCCCGTTCTTTCCCAGTCGAGCCTGCCCAACTGAAGTGGCACTCGGATTCCTGACCGAGATCACTCAACTGGCTCCAGCTGGCTTACTGACCGGGGGCATCTGAGTGACCGAATGAACCTTAACCAACTGAGGGATCCATCCCCAATCGGGGTCCCGCCAAAGTGACATCATACATCAAGCGTATAACGGCCTTCAGACATATCCCTTGATACCCGCCTATTGAAGCACAATCCAACCCTAATGGAATGAATAATCAACCAAGAGATATTGGGATCTACTGACACAATTGGCTCAACCTTAGTAGAGGAAAATATGAATCAGTATAACATCGGCGTGCCATGCTGGTGCCTGATACACCTCCAAACATATAAAAGCCACACTTTCTCTCTAGGTATGATGAGGATACACTATTTTTTGCTTACCATTTCTCCGCCACTGAAAAGTTTACTTTACTAACTTTATCATCGGAGGTTCTTTGGCAGACACCACACTGATGTCAAGATAGGATTCTGGGTTTGGGTTGGACTGTTTTTCAGCACTCTTGATTCACCGTACCATCAGTGTGTATCGCCGTTGACATGTTGTTCGAGAAAGTAACTTCACTGAAATTGGATAAACCAGGAAAAGATTGCATTTCAAGTTAATTGCAACCCCATGTAGCATGGTTTATCATTCTATTAGTTCTGATTTGGATGTAAAGAATGAACCAACACATGATTGGATGTGTAATTCCTCAAAATGAGTGAGATGCAATATTTTAACTAACGTGATATGTTCTCGTTTTTTAGATTGTTTCATATATGTTCTTATTTTTTAGATTGTTTCATGCCAAAATAAAAAATATTTTGAATAAGCTTTTGTTAAACTACATCTCTCTATCATAATTTTTGTTAAATTACATTTCTTTATCACAATTCATGTCTTTGAAACTAAATACTACGTAAATAATCTTATGTAAAAAAAAATCCTATATTTTACACATTCTCGTATTTTATTTTACCTAAAAAAAAATCACATATTATTTTTATTCGTTAATTATCCTAAAATTCTATTCTCAAATTAAACTAACAAAGGGTATAGCAAAGGGTTTGAACTAAGGCTATGTTTGTTTGTGAAATATGAAGTTGGGAATTGAATTATCAATTTGTGTGATTCATCTCATCTCATGTTTGATTAAAAAAAAAAAAAAAAAGAAAAAATGGACACTAAATATGGGGAGTCAACTTTGGTAGAAGATATGCAATATCATGGGAGTGGTATTATATATTCATACTAATAATAATCTGTGCTTATGACACTCTGAATAAGATTAATATTAAGTTTCTTATATAGTTGAAATTTTGGACAAAAAATTCAAATGGAAAAAAATTATAATAATCCATACGTTTTAATTTTTTTCGAAACTTTAGACCTTAGCAAGTAGCACATGTGTTTTGATCTCTCGCTCTCCAATTGATTTTTGATAAATACCATAAAAGAAAATACAAATTATGGTGTTAAAATTTGGAAGATTTAACTTCTTAAAAATCATAATTGGACAGAGTTTAAATTGTTAGTTTTCATTTGCATATGATCTCTACCATTGAAATATTGTGAAATTTAAAATGTTCAAACCGTTTTGTGAGATAAATAGAGTGGGATCCGCTAAAATAAGAATTGAACGAGAAGTTTAAATATAAAAATGATTTCAATCATTAAATGAAAAAAAATGATTCTTAACTATTAGATCTTAGTTCGTGAGAGAGATTTTTAAAAAATTCGTCATGTTTTATTATATAGATGATCAGATTAGTTTCTCACTAAGATTCAAGGGTCTAAAATTATTTTTTTTCACATTTTTGTAAATTTACATCTCTTATTCTATTTTATATCTCATTAATCAAATATCAGAAAATAATCTCACATAAAAAAAATCTCATTTTATATCAAATTTTATATATTATCTAATTATTTCACTTATCTTCTATCATCCAATTTTATAATTTAAGCTGTTGTTTGGGAGTAGGTGAATGGCAGTGAAAGAGAATAAATAAAAGGAGGTAAAAAGGTTTACATTATTTGGGAGGAAGTGAATGGGAGAGAAGGAAGTAAATGGAGATGACTCATTCACTTTTATTAACCAGCTTTCTTTCATTTCCAATTTGAGAGAAAATGGGTATAAAATATTTTAAAGTGTGTTTTCTCTATTTTATTTTTAGTTTTTTTTTATTATTTTTATAAATGTCTATCACAAATAAATAATGTTTTTAAATGGTATAATAATATTTTCAACTATATTATTTACTCTTCAGGCCCTTCTCCGTTTGGGAATATTTATTTCTTGGAATTGGCATAATTTTAAAATAAAGAATTAATTTAATTTGATAAATAAAATTTTGTGTTTGGAATATATTTTAAATTTAAGAGTTTAAGTACTTTGATTCAAGAGAAATACTAAATTTGACCATTTTAATATTAAATAAAAAATGTAATAAATCTGATATATGATGATAAATTTGTTGACTTACTTAGATGGTTTAAGAAAATAATGAATTCTCCTTAAATTGTATTGTTTTGGATTGAATTTCCCAAAAATTAAGTTACGAAATCAAATTAAATTCAACTCATGAAATTTTATTTTTATTATAAACATAAGAATTGATGAAAATTCTAATCAAAATGAAATCAAATTTACCATTTTCAAATGGAGTGTGAAAGAAAAATAAAAAGTTAAGGGCTCATTTAACACGGCTACTTATTTTCAATTTTTGTGTTCAACATTTTCAATTTTCATTTTCATAGTAAAAATAAAAACTTAAAACACTTTTGATAATGATAATTTTTAATTAGTAGTTATAATGTTGGAAGGGTGGCTGGTGGTAGTTGGTAGTGAATAGTGATTAGCGGTGGAAGTAAGGTTGGAGGTGGATGGCAGCCAGGTTGTAGTAGCCAGATGTGGATGACAACGGAAGTGGTGGCTAGTTGGTAATGGTTGAAGGTGAGTGATGGTCAATTAATTGTGGTGGTTGTTGAAGGTGGTGGTGGACAATAGCGGAGGTGATAGTTGATCGGTAGTGGTCAAAAGTGGTGGCGGCGGCCAGTCGAGGAGGTGGTAGTGGTGGTTGGCTAATGATGGTTGGAGTTGAGTAGTGGTGACTAGATGTAAGAGGTGGCGATTGGCCAGTAATGTGCGGTGGTCGGTGTTAGTTACAGAAAAAAATATAAATTAAAAATGATAATTTGAAAAAAATATCTTTATCATATTTTTATAGTTTTTAAAAGTTTGAAAAATAATTTTTAATTTTTTAAAAACTAAAAATAAATTTATTAAACGAATTTTTATGTTTAATTTGAAAACAAAAAAAAAAACGAAAACCAAACTTGAATACTGAAAATTGAAAATCTTTGTAAAAAGGCCCCAAGTTGACACAGTGGCTGGCAAAGTGCTAGGTGCAAACAGCCAGAAGTAGCTGTGCGCATATCCAGCTTAGGGGAATCGGAAGGGAAAAGAGTTGCTCAGTTGGTCTTCCGGTTCCATGGCCACACTGGCGGCTGAACCGGTTTGTGTATGGACAGTTGATTCAAATGCTCCCTTCACCCCAAAACGGAAATCTTCGACAAGGTTCAAATTACAGCTTTACCCTCTGTCTTCAAAAATTCGAGCTTCTCAGCATGTGGATGACAAGAACAAGGTCTACAAAGAACTTGGTTCGTCTCCATTTGCGCTCTATCTCTCTCTCACTCTCTCTCTCTCTCTCTCTCTATACGCGCCCGCGCACACACTCCCATATATTCACTCTAGATTGTACTGTATTCGTAAGGGTAGATAGATTTCTCCTTTCATCATATTGTTATCCGCTTATCATTTTTTTTTCTTTGTTTATGTGTCAATATTTTTTGATTGAGTTGGACCCAGTACAAAAAATTCAGTGTCTTGTACGATTTAATATATCTTCTGATTTCTGGAAAAAAATTTCACATTTTGGATGCGCAAATTTGAAATGGGTGGTCTTAAAATGCAAATGGGGATCGGTTTGTACTGATGTTTCAAGTGTTTGAAAAAATTTCTCAGAGAGTGCTTGTCTTCATTTGTGGATGTGGCGAGGCACTAAATTATAGTTTGGCTTCTTTAAAAGACTGCTTGATTGAAGTTGAAGAAAGTCCAGATTGAACAGTTAAATGGATGGTGTTGCAAGAAACATTTATAGCTTATGCTCAATTATTATTCAAATGAGAAGGAATTTTTGTTAAAAATACACATTGCTATATGTAAAAGGGCAATATGTAAAAGGTACCTAGAATCAGAGAGGCTGTGGATGGAATCAACCAATTGTAATTGGAAACCTCGAAGGCTTGAACCTGCTAAAGTTAATTTAAATTTCATATCAATTTATGGTGAGTTGAAACAGCTCCAGCATAGTGCAGATCATCGGAGAATCTAAAATATTAAAGGATCAAACTTGACCATCAAGCCAGGCCCAAATCATCAGTCAACTCTTTCTGTCTCTTATACTTTTTTCTTTTAATTAAAAAAAAAAGAAAAATGAAATATGGAATGCTACTAAGTTACTGATGCTGCAGAGGACCTGGTCAGGACCTAGTGATTAGTTTTTTTTACACTTTCAGTCTGTCATGTGCATGAACTGTCTTTTAAATACCCAAGAGAATATGTTTGTTCAATGTTTTTGCAATCAATTTCATACGAGAATACTTAGTTCTTTCTTGGATTTGGTAATGATAATGGACCTTTGTTCAGGTATGTTTTCGCTAAGAAAGAAGATTGAAGATGCAGTTCTCCGAGCTGAGACATTAGTGCCAACAGCATTGGAACTTGAAGAAGCAAGACGTATTAAGCAGGAAGACATAATTCATCAATATAACTTGTGGGATGACCTAGCTAAGTCGAACGAAATCCTTATGAAATTGGCTGATACTTCCAAAGTGGTTGATGCTCTTAAAGACCTAATATATAAGGTGATAATCTATTCATAACCACTTAACAGACTTTGCATATCTGCAATGCTGGCAATTCGTTGGGCTGACACAGCATGTGAAGCATTGGTTGTTGATCCTTGCATAATTTGAATTAGGACATGAGATGGAAAGAAGTGGTCATTTGTAGAGTTTTATTTGTAAAAATATTCTAATTTGTTTTTAGGATATATTTTATTTATTTTTGTATTCTAAAATTTAAGTTTGGGCTTGCTTCAAGCTTACTAGAGGTAGTTTTTTATTTTATCTAGGAAATCTTATTTTAGTTAGGAGTTTCCTATTTCATTGGGAAACCATATGATAAGTCTTTGTTTAGGCTAAATGCTCATTGTATCCTTTAGAGAATTGGATTGAGAGGAATACTCATTAGATGGTTAGGAAATCTATCTTAGTTGGGAATAGGTTAGTGTAATTAGCTATTACCAATAGGACCTTTGTAATTTCATATTTTTCAGATTCAAGTCATCAATACAACTCAGAATAACTAGAACTTTGTGTTCTCTTTATTGTTCTTATGAATTCAAGAGCGTGTTCTTGTGGATTCAAGAGCATCTATCGGTCGTACTTGGGAATGACATCCTGCCAAACACTCCATTTCATAATTTTTACTTATCCAGCTTCAGCTTATAAGGATATCGTGCCTACAAACTTGTAATTTGGTTCAGTTACAAAATCCATGGATAATTCTTTACTATATTTATTTTTTCAAAATAAAAAAGCCATAAAGTGAAGGTTGCGCATCACTATCTACATTACTTTGTGCAGGCTGAGGAAGCAAAACTGATCACTCAGTTGGCAGAGATGGATGGTATAAATTATAGGCTTTTTAAGCAAGCGTACAACGCCTCTTTAGATGTAAGCAAGTTCTTGGATAAGTATGAGATGTCCAAACTTCTTAGGGGGCCATATGACATTGAGGGTGCCTGCATAATAATTAAAGCTGGAATTTCGGGCTTCTACCCTGAGGTTTGATACTTATGTTATTCTCCTTAGTATACTTGCCTGTATTTTTGTGGGATATCGAGAATGAACTAGTGGGGTTTATATATATATATATATATATATTTTAATCCCACCATAAATTTGAGCTTTCATAAAATTCCATCAAGTCCCTCAATTAATTCCACTTCAAGATTGAGTAAACCTTAGTTGAACTCTACATGCCTAACTTGAGATGATAATTTCTATGCTTTCGTGATCTTCAGCAAATTGATTTTGCATTCTCTGATATAAGTTCGTTATGAGGCCAAGATATAGAACCTTGTTCTTTTTATATATATATTTTTTATTATTTCGAATGGAAAACTAAAAAGGGAAAATATTTTAAAATGAATTGGGATATGACTTCAAAGGTCAGGTCATCATTGAATTCTTTTTAGTTATCAAACAAGAATGATGCACTAGAAAAAGGCTAAAAATTTTGGGATTAAGGGGGGCACTTATGGACTATATCCAGTTTGTTGTCCAGTGCGCACTGATCATTCCTAAGTGAAATCCGACGGCTCTTGTTACAACCCCCCCCCCCCCCCGGGGGGCCCCAAAACAAAATTAGATTTTTGTCTCTATACCACTTTCTCTCTTATATTTTGTTCACACTTAAAAAATTATTTCTCCCAATTATAATTTCAACATATAATTAAATTTTTTTTTGTGAATATAAATTTTAATATCTTTAGAAAATAAAAATAATTAAAAGTTAGTAGATTAACAACTAAAAATATATAAAGATATAGTAAATTTGCCTCTTATCAAATGAATTGCATACAAGTGGAAAGAATAATTATTTTAGTAAGTACCACATTTTTAACCTTTTTTAAAAATAGTACCTAACTTTTCTTATGGGTGAATGCAATGTGGTCCTACCATTGGGAGGATCCTTGTAACCAAAAAAAAAAAAAAAAAAGGGTTTAAAACTCTAGAAAAAATCATACTTTTTATTGACGTGCTTGAAGTTTATTCTCTAGAGGTCGGTTTAATATAGCCCTGTCTTTGAGATGTTTCTTCTCAGGAAAAAAAAAAAAAAAAAATGTAAAGGAAAGAAAAATCTTACTTTTTATTTTATTTCACCAAGCAAAAAAATATAATAAAAAATAAAACTACATTGTGGGGTAGTTTATGAGTACAAGGTTTACTCTATAGGTGAATCCAATGTAGTCTTGCCTTTGGGAGATTCCTTTGTCACTCAAATAAAATTAAAACTCTAAAAAAATCATAATTTTTTTTATCAAAAAAGGTTGTAGTTTTTATTAATTTTTTTTCACCTGTGTGGGATTCGTTTGATGATTGACAAATTTACCATGCAGTATTTAGTGAAACAATATAATTGTTCACTTGCATGTGATTCATTTGAAGAGTGGCAAATTAATTATATCCTTATTTATTTTTAGCTGTTAATCGACTATTTTAATTATTTTTGTTTTTTTTAAAATATTAGTCAAAGTAGAGTAACTGGTAGCATAGAAATAAGTTTAGGCACACAAAAGATTGTAGAAAAAGAAAACTTTAGGTACCTTGGATCTATGGTACAACAAGATGGAGCGATTGATATTGATGTAAGGCATAAGATTCAGGTCGGGTGGACCAAATGGAGGAGTGTTTCAGGGGTTTTGTGCGATTAAAAAGTCCCCCTCAAGGTGAAAGGAAAGTATTATAAAGTGGCGGTAAGACCAGCATTGCTATATGGATCAGAGTGTTGGGCAGTAAAGTATAATCATGTTCAGAAGATGGTAGTTGCGGAGATGAGAATGCTAAGATGGATGTGCGGGATTACAAGGAGAGATAGGATTAGGAACGAGGAGATTAGAGACAAAGTAAGAATATCACTGATTGAAAATAAAATGAGTGAAAATCGATTAAAATGGTTCGGCCATGTTAGAAGGCGTCCAACAGAGGCACCTGTTAGAAGGTGTGAAAGTATGGAGATTGCCAAGAGTAGGAGAGGAAGAGGAAGACCCAAGGGAAGTTGGAAAGAAACTATTAAATATAATCTTGCCTACCTGGATTTAACGGAGGATATAGCCCTAAATAGATTTGATTGGTGTCGTCAAATCCATATAGCTGACCCCACCTAATGGGAAAAGGCTTAGTTTGGTTTGGTTTGGTTTGGTTTGGTTTGCTTTTGATTAAAAAATTTTGATTATTTGTTAAAGTTATGATTGGGAGAAATAGTTTTAAATGTAAACAAAAATATAGTGAGTGGGAGTTGTAGATAGACCAAAATCTAATTTTTTTGGGGTTTTTAACTAGAGCCGTCAGATTTCATTTAGGAAGATCCAACGCTCCAGTACTGGATAACGAACCGTTGCATGGCGCACCGGTGCCCCCCCCCCCCCTTCAATCCAAAATTATGGTATATGTTTGAATCTATCTAGATGTCAGTTTTTCTTGGGCTCCTGAACAATCTAAGTGACTTAATCCTGCTTTATTGCAGCTACATGACATCCATTGTGTTTCCCCATTGGAATTGTCAATTTTTCCATCTATGAACTTTGTTGTTTGTCAAACTGTACTTTTGAGAATTTGAACAAATAATTTAATGGATTTCATTTTGATAAAGTTGCATCTGTGTTTTCAACAATTTTATAATTGTGGTTTGTGTGTGTGATATCCCACCCGCCACCAAGTTTTTGACTTGGTGTGTTGGGTTGCATTTAAATTTTTTGTTATTTTGCCTCGTCTTTAATTATTCTTGTGAAGAACTTTATAATTCATGGTCATCTCAATAAACTTTTCAGATTTTGCACTGAAACACGTCTGTCATCTCAACAGACTTTTCAGGTTTTTTGGGTTTATTTTTATACAAAATTTATTTTCCATTTTTTTAAAAGTAGAAGATTAATTCGCATTACACATTTTTTTTTTTAACTTCAACCTACAAAATAAAATTCCATTTATC
Organism: Vitellaria paradoxa; assembly: GCA_019916065.1. Taxonomy (NCBI): domain Eukaryota; kingdom Viridiplantae; phylum Streptophyta; class Magnoliopsida; order Ericales; family Sapotaceae; genus Vitellaria; species Vitellaria paradoxa. The sequence goes on along the minus strand of CM034235.1, from coordinate 14,682,758 downwards.
AATGATGATTTTTCCTCATTACAACCATCAACCATGCCATTATCACCATTATTATTATCATTGTAAAAATATATCTCTTTTAGAAATACTCTATAAACCTCTGGCCTCATTCACTTTCTAATATATGGCAGTAACCTGGTTAGTCCAACAATTTTGTCTGTGTCATTATCCTCTGTGGAATATGTTAAACCAATAAACTAGTTCGACACCCTTGTAGAGTTGAAATGAGGCTTTGTGGAGTTGGCTTGTTGATAGATTAGTTCATCATTCTTACTAATAGTCTTTTTCTCTTGATGTCTTCATTGGTTTTGCAAATTGCCAAATCCAGATATGGGCAGAACAGTTATTGCGAATGTACATGAAATGGGCTGCGAAGCAAGGTCTTGGAGGAAGAGTAATGGAAAAATGTCTTTCAAATAATGGTGGTATCAAGTCTGCAACTATTGAGTTAGAATCCAAATATGCCTATGGCTATCTTTCAGGAGAGAGAGGTGTTCACTGCATGATAAGCAGTTCCCACAATGCATCTGTTTCCCACGAGGTATGAATCCACTTCTCTTCCAGCCTTAAAAATACGTCAGCAGACCTGGCTTTTGACTTGGGTACTTTGCACGCTTATTGAGTTTCTTGTGAAGAGGCCTGTTGTGATCCTTCAGGTGCTATCGTTAGTTTCTGTTCTCTCTTATGCTGTGTTTGGATCAAAGATATGTTAAGGGAATAGAAATTGGAAGTCAGGAAGTTAACTCGTGCATCTGGCATAAGTTGGCCAGTTTTGCTTTAGCAATTATGGAAGTTTATTTGGCACCTGGCACTGACTTAGGCAACACCTCAAGATCTTTGAACTAAAACAATCCGCTTTTTCGTTCTTGTAATGCTTCTGGTGCAATCCTCTTTAAGCAGGCATTTTGAACTTAATAAAATATAAAATCAAAATAGGCCACCGACCCTACAACTATGTAGTTATTCTGGAGTTTTCTTAATGCATTGTTTGTTTATCCACAGCAGTAACATCAACCATCCCAAACTGGTGTAAGATCCTAATAGGGCCTCTTCCTTCATCACAAACTGGTTTTGAGTTCGATGCTTTAACAATTTGGATCAAGGATAGTCAAGGGAAAAGAAAATGATTGAAAATTGTATGTACTTATATATAATCATTTTTTATTATTAATCAAATAAAAATTATTATCTTTTGACAAATATCTATCCATTTTCTTCTTTTTTTTTTTTTTAACAGCCTAAGAAACAACATTTACTTATTTTATTTCATTTTGCTTTCCTACCTTTTCCTTTCATTTTTTGTTTCTCCCAAAATCAACGCTCCAAACACACTACTAAAAATTTCCAATTTATATTTTCACAGGAAAACTGAAAACTATTTAGAAGGCATCCATCAGCATTTATTCAAACCCAATGTGGACACATGTTTATGCTTTCCATAGCTTTGTAGTCTCCAAAAAAATTAATAACCAAGACAGCATCATCTGGTTACGAAGTTGAAACACTGTTTGCCGTAAGCTATTGCTGCTTTTCATGACTCACAAGTCTTCGTCCGTG